>OX346245.1:17793223-20222113 GCA_947049315.1 Epistrophella euchroma
ACAGTAATGAGCTATGTGCTACTTTAACAAAACAAAAAAAAAAAACTCTGGGTGCCCAAAATGTGTCCCCCGTCGAAGGGCGCTGTCCCCTATAAATATTATTAATATTTTATAAACGAAACTGTTATAAATTAGCATGCCTAGTCACTAGTTTTACATCTGGTTATTGTGATGCCAACTTGCCCTAATCGCTTGTTTTGGTATTCTGATCGTTACATTTTTGAATTCAGTCATCAATGAATGAATGACCGATAATAAGTGCCTAATTGGTAAAAAATTACTCTGTTAAAATTTCGAACCATGTGTTCGGGCGGCGCACAGTGGTTTCGTTTGTATAGGAAGAGCGGTCAAAATTAATAGTTACATAATTTAATGACAAATAACACTGAATATAAATAAAGTCGTTATATTTACTTTTTTAAATATTTTTATTAAAGTATTTTGTGCAATAAGTCTCTTTGCGTAAACTTGATTTTTTTTAAGTTTTTTTCAAGAGGACGAGCGTGTGATAAAGGTTGGTCCGAAGAAACGGAACAGTCTGTTAATCAAATCAGTGTTAGTGGCAACTCTTGAAGTTTTCCGCATATTTTTTCCCTAAACATTTTCACCTCCTTCAGCAGCTTCTTCAGTTAACTGCCATATGGGCAATATTACGTGTTGCACACTTTGTCATCACAATGTTTTAGACTTCTTAAAAATTCTTTAAAGTTTCTATATGCTAAGAAGCATCTCCAACCTTCCTTGCCTTACGCAAAAATTTATTTATAACAAGTCGTTCAAAGATGTTGGTGGATTCTAAAAGTGAATAAAAACAAATTTTTTTGTCCAGTTAACGTTCGATTTTTTAAACTTTAGCATATTTTCGCACATTTTGCCCTAATTAAAAATGACCCCACACAAAAAATGAAAAAGGTTTCTGGAATTGCTTTATTGGTCCTTATTTTTGAGTTAAACATATTTTGCAAATAGGTAATTCGAATTTTTTTTTGTTTAAAATAACAAAAATCGGAAACACTATTCTGTGTGAATGAAAAACAAAAACGCAAATTGGATGTATTGTATGTAAGATTCAATAATGTGTGCATTCAAAATAATGATAAGGTTTTTACATTGACAAATTCTATTTAATCTCACGTCTACATTTATTCATATATTTTAGTACTACAAAAAGATTTCAGTGAACTGAAATCAGAATTCGAAACAAAGACTGAAGAGCTAGAACGTCTTCAAGCAACATCCAAGGAGCATACCCATCGCATTGAAAAACTTAAGAAAACCATTGGAGCCTATGAAAGTGACATCAAAGACAAAACTCGCATTTTGGAAGAAAAAGATCGTGAACTTGCTAAAACACAAAAATCCCTCGAAGAACAAAAAGAAGCAAAGAAAAAATCCGAAAGTGTTATATCATTTTTGGAAACTCAATTACAAGAGAAGAACGAAGCGATTCGAGGTTATGAAAATGAACTTCTAGAAACTGAAGAAATGCGAAAGACTATTCTTAGTCTCATGGAGAGTAAACGGCCCAAAAGAAAAGCTTAAATATGCAACAGTACATATGTGTGTAGAATTTTTTTTTGACATTTTTAAATCTAGAAAAAAAAAAAATAATTGTAATAATTATAAACACTAACAATAATTATTCATGTGTTAGTTAGTTTAGTTCTTAAGGTTATATTTTATTTTCAACTACAAACTATAATAACGGTTTTTTTTTTTTTAATCGGTTGAACAATATTTTAAACCGTCTTTTGCTCCTTTTAAAATATCACTCAAAAGTATTGTCAAAAAATAAATATTAGTAAATTAATTATTATTGAACAAAATATATAAAATAAAATACAAAATAAAAAACACGCACAATACATTTTAAACAAAAAAAAAAAAATAGTATCACGATTTAAGTTATTGGTTAAAGCTTGTTGATGATGTTTTTTGTTTTTTTTTTAATGTTTTTTTTTTTTTTAGTTAAAATAGAATGAAAGTTTGTTATTTGAAATGAACATTCAATCTACTGCAGAATCCTTGAAATAACTAAAGCAATCATAATACTGCACATGGATTGTGGCAACCATTGGTAGGCATCACTTGATCCATCTTTCTTACTGGCATCGTCATTGTCATCTAATCGACGTGATTGTCTTTGTTCGGCTTTCTCGCAGAAATTCTCGCAATTGCTACCATCGCATATGTCGCAGAGTGTTGATTTCGGAGCACGATAGAACATTCGAGCTTTGCGAGCTAAAAACAATTTAATACTTTATGAACTAAAACTAAGGCAGGGATCTCACTGAAGTGGAGACGAAGTGGAGTGGTAGTGGAGTAGCAGCGGAATAGTGAATATTTGCATTGTTGATGGAGTGGTGGCGAAGTGATATGAAAGGGATCTAACGCGCACTGAGGTAGCAAACTACATAATGGTGCCACATCACAAGCATCTTCTAGAATTAAAAAAAATCTACTTCGTCACCACTCGCTTGCCACTTAAAAATTAAACATGTTCGAGATAAGTGGCACCAGACTGGCACCACACCACCTTCAAAATATCTTGCCACCGCCACTCCACTTTGATGAGCGCGTCTTCATTTGTTTACATAGGTTTTATTTATTCCACATGCCACTTAGTCACCACTCTACTACCACTCCACTTCGTCACCACTTCAGTGAGCTCCCCAAATACAATTGAAGGAACTTTTCTGTTTCTCTAAATTCATTCTCTTCTATAATTCTAGCTTCTAAATCTTACCATTGTCATAGTAGTCGTAAATTACAACTGGAGCTGGGAAATGCTTTGTCACTTTGTAGGTCTTATAAGCATCTAGGGTTGGACAGATTTCTCTGTGATCCAAATAATCAAAATATACGATTACCACTGTATCTCTGTTTTTAGTTTCAACTTTCTAGAAAAAAAAGAACAAACATTTTTATTTCTCTAACCGAGGTAAGGCTTCCTCTACGAACCCTTATTCTCTCATTAGCCTCCAATGATGGCAAAGTATCTAAGTCAACCGTGAAGCCACTTGGTAGACTCACTTCCATTACTGCCATATTCGATCGTTCAGCACCTCCTTCAACGGGAATAAAACTACAAATAAAAAAGCAGCATTAAGAATTCGAAGAACTCGAATTTTTCCCCCAACAAACCTTGTACAAATGGACAGATGCAAGTAATCTGCATGAGAAATTCGATTAACTTGTGGATCTAAAATAAATCTTGGCCATGCACCAGTCACATTTGTGTTGTATCTATATGAGACTTGAGCCAACGCCGCACCACGACCAGTTGCTGAGATGGTTAAGTTTTTCACATTGGCAGGTAATTGATAAGATTGCAAAACTATTGCATTCTCAGCATTTACATTCAATGCTGTTTCAGCACCTTGTCCATAATTAAAAACAACCTGAACATTTGTTCCTTGACTTGAGGTTCTCTCTGAGAATTTAATCAACGTTTCTAGACCAACAACTGTATCAATTGAGGAGGCAAATCCGCCAAACACATTTCGTTGATCGACTAACCATTTGAGAATTGGTAGGGCTTCGGCGATGAGGTTACTCTCTAATAAAGCCATTGCGGCATATGATGTAATCTCAATATTGATCGAACGTGTCCGATTGTACCAAGGTGATTTCTTGTCACCATCAGGTGTAGTCTTATTCCACCATTTCTTGCCATCTTCTACATTCGACATGCTATCCAATAGCTGAATAAACGAACTTTTAGCTCCGTGTTTGGCTAAAGCAAGAACATAAGCTCCAATTGCTAGAGCATGAACATCCTTAGTGGAATCTAAACCGCGGGCAATGTAGTCTAATCCTCTGGCTATATGATTCTTATATTCTGGATAAGATTCCTACAAAAAAAAAAAAACATTTAGTTACATGACTAAATAGAAAAAATAGTTTGTGTAAATCATACGGAATTCTCCATAAAAGCCAGCACAGTGAATGCAGTCAGACTGACATTCTCATCGTCTAATTGTGCAAACACATCACCCATCTCTCTGAAACTTCCATCCTCCCTTTGAATTCTTGATAAATACTCCAAGGCTGCCTTGATGATAGATTCATCAATTTGAGTATAGAGACTTGCTTGTCGGAATGATTTTGCCACATAGGCTGTTAGCCATGTACTGCTGTGTTTCTCGTTAACTCCAAAAGCACTGAAAGCTCCATTTTTGTGGCGATAGTAAAGTTCACGTTGATAGCCAACTTCCAGGAATTTTTTAGCTTTGTTTTCAATCGCTGGCGATAGTTTTCTAATTCTCTGAATAAAAGTTAAAATATCAAATATAGATCATGAGATGGATATCCTGATTACATACCTGTAAATATCTTAGCACCATAATGTTGGGAACAAAATTCACCATAGTTTGTTCACCACAACCAACTGGCAATTGAATAAGATTCTCTACATTTTTGATAGCACTACCAACAAGATCACCCACAACAGACACTTCGATCATAGCTGATTCGGGAATTGCATTTTTTGGAATGTCTATAGTTATGTTCTCCAATATTTGAGGCTTAGCACTCAAGTCCAATAAGAATCCACGATTAATGCGCTTTGTTGCACCAGCAGGTTCAACTAAAAGAACTCTTTCGACAGTGTCGCCAGCTAATTGGGTATTAGCAACTGCTTTGATAACCACATGACCCACTTTCTTTGGTCGAATAATAAACGACAAAGACTTATCCGATCTGGCTGAGACTCTAATTGATCGGCGGGTGTAAAGCTCGACTTCTAGAAAGACTCACCACATCAGTTGGGAGGTTCTTTAGTGGTAAATAAAATACAAAACTTACTTGGAGCAGGTTCCAGTTTGTTTTCCAAATGTGGAAAATCAAATTCTTGTGCTGTATTGTAGAGAGTCACTTCCACATCCAAGTCTCTGTCCATATTGTTGAAGACGGTGAATGGAACAGCCAGAATTTCACCTTTTCTCACTGAATAAGGTAGGTCTGTGGAGATGTAGAAGTCTCTAAAGGACTGTAGGTTGCTTGAGGGATTAGATAGTCCCAAACCGGTAACTTGGTCCAGGGAGAATACGGTAAGGACCCATGAACGCATTTGACTTGGTAGGCGTTTATGGATTGTAGTTCGACCTTCGTTTCTATAGAATATGACACGAAAATTGATTTCAAATGTGCTCTCTACATACCAAGATACTCACCCTGAGGAAATATTCATGAAAAACCAAGTGTCGGCAACATCTTGCATAACATGAACTCGTGGACGGCTCCAGAAGGGCTTTGGTATTCGGCTAAAGGCATAAGGTCCAGCAAGTGGAGGTCTAGTATTGACTTCAAATTTATGCGCTGGGCCAATGTCAGTCTTTTTAACATTCGATTGTTTGTCATCTTCATTAAGTGTGACCGTAGGTGCTGTTGTTGTTTGAGGATCTGTGCGAAGAAAGAGGATTAATTATATAGAATGGAAGTTTTTTTTTTCAGAAGCTTTACCATTTCCAATAACATAATGTGTATTTGACATGGTAATAACACCCGATTGTCTTCCAGGTGATCCAATTGTTGACTTCACATCAGCTAAATCGTATTTTTCCAACGCCGACATAACTCCACTATTACTTAAGTCGTTACCTTTGATAAAATCTTATGTAATTAATGATTGTTTTAATAATTTAAAACTTCCATATATGCATACCCATTCGAATGTTAAGAGCATTTTGGTCAACAGCCATTAAACCAATGTAGGAATGTGGTCTTGTGGTTATGGTGATGTCTATATCTTGTCCGGGTGGTGCTTTGTAGGGTGCTTCGATTTTAACAAAATTCACTAAATCTTTTCCGAATTCAATAATTTGCTCGTCGTATATTAATTCACCATCTACAACCATATAAACGAGGAGTTTGGCTTTAGGAACCATTGCAAATGTTGCCAGGAATTTAATAGTGTGGTATTTGGTATTGGGGACCTGAAAGGGAATTCCTTTGATTAATAAAATGGAATCGAAGAAAAATTTGATATTTTTTTTCAAAAAGCAATAATTGTCTAGCTTTTTTGTTTATAATTTACGCGCACTCAAAGGGTTTTAGGTATCCTTATAATATGACAAGAGGCACAATACGAACATTAGTTAATGAGGAGGGGATTTAAAAGGAAATTTTGGTGTACATTGTTGGTCTTGAATTTCTGAATATCCAATGAAAGAGGGAAAGACAGAGCTTGAAAGTGCATTCCACATTCTCGTAGTACGGCTAAAAAACGAATCCCTGTACTTGACAGTGACAGTACAACCGAAAGTGGGCTCAAGGGAAAAATTAAGTGGGGGAATGCAACCCTCGAGGGACGCAAATGAATCTATAATATTCCTTTCTCCAATTATTTTGAAAACTCGTCTTTGAATACTGTGCAAGAGGCTTAAGTAAAGTTGCTGGGAGCACCAGCCAAGAGATGGGAGTTATACACAAGCTTTGGCAACGTTGTGCTCGTTCCACAAGAGGTGTGGTTCGTGATACACATACCAAAAACTGCAAGCTGTTTGGTTTCTTTAATGAAGGTGCCACTCATGTACGATAGTGGCAAGGGGTGTTTATTCCCCATTGTATTAATGCTATCTATCTATGAGAATTTAATGAACGAAACATATTTTGTCGTTGCAGTTCCGCATCTGAAGAGCAGGGATGTGAATCTGGAAGCGAATACGAATAGCTTAGGGTACTAACATCAGCGAAACAATTTATTGGATTAGGCCGCGTGTGAATTGGGTTGAAATTGCGTTAAATTTAAATTAATTAATTAATTAATTTAAATTAATTTTTGACACTAATAAGGTGAATCTGTACGTGAAAACGTCAAGTTTTAATCTCGGATAAAATTTAATCGAAATTTTAATTCAATTCGCACACGCCCTTAAGCTACGAGCAGACGGCATATAAAAGCCGCAAATGTTTGCGACTGTGACGTCATTTTTACGTCATCATTTGCTACTTTTGGCCGCACATCGTCTGAACACCCATTTGGGACAGTCCCCACATGCTCGCGAACAATTTGCGGAGCATGTGCGACACCTAGATCGCACATTAGTTTGCGACTTTTTTGCATATCGTGTGAACACCCTCGCATATTATTTGTGACAGTTTGCGATAATGTGCGACCATTTGCGATAGTCCCAGGCATTTGCGTTGGCCTGAAAAAATAACATTGCATATCTGACGCATTTGCGAGCATTTATGTGAAATTATAAATGCCGGGCGACAGTAGTAGGTATAGTTTTGTTTTGATTTCAAAAAGAAAATAAAAACAATTAATACACCGTGATGGTACATTTACACAAAATGAGTGATAGTGAGCCTGAGGGAACAACATCCACTGATCACGGATATATAGAACCCTCACAACCAAAGCCAAGCCGCAAGAGAAAATTTGTATCGGGAACGAGAAGAGTGCATCAAGGCT
This sequence comes from Epistrophella euchroma, assembly GCA_947049315.1. Taxonomy (NCBI): domain Eukaryota; kingdom Metazoa; phylum Arthropoda; class Insecta; order Diptera; family Syrphidae; genus Epistrophella; species Epistrophella euchroma. Next base: position 17,800,644 of record OX346245.1, read on the forward strand.
GGACGCGCGATCAGATTAATTTATTTATGTCGATTATGGAATTCGCATTAGTCGATCCGCAGTGATTCGCAGTATTTTGTTTTCTTTTTTCACGGCAAATAGATAAAGAGAAAAGAGAGCAATACATTGCGGATGAGGTTTTACGGATTCCATAATCGATATGATTAATTGCTGCGGTGGAGAAGCGTCACAGACTACAAACTGTTCAAAATTGATGGTTGACGTGAGGTGGTGGATGACCTCGGATTTAAATTAAGCATTAACGAAGCGAAATCCAAGTGGGACTGTTTGAGAGTGACTCTTTTAAGTCCAATTTAACAAAGGTGCGCACGAAGAAGTCTGGGCAGGGCACAAAACCACCTACAGTGTCATGGCAATTCTTTACCCAGATTATTTTTTTGGAGACCAACGTACTGCAGCGCTCCACTTCATCAGTTTCTTCAATTGTAATTTTTTAAACCACTGACAGCGACTCACAAGGCAATGTGCAAACCAAAGAAAATATGTGTTCGCAAACCTGCATATGATTGGAATTGGGTCATATGCGGATTTTGTAGCACACCGTCTGAACACCCCGCATATAGACCAAAACATTTGCGATCATATTTGCGGACATATGATGTGCAAGCACCTATATCGCAAATGCATTTGCAACTTTTGGGACAGTTTTTGCACATCGTGTGAACACCCTATGTGTAAGTGGGCGGACACTGCTATGGAAACAGAATTTGCGACATATTTACGACTTTTTACGTGACGTCAGAGTCGCAAACGTTTGCGGCTTTTTATATGCCGTCTACTCTTAGCTTAGACGTTACAGACAGGAGATTATTATGTTTATAGATCTAGTGGGATTTAGATCAATGCAATTCTTTTTGAACTCTTTTTGTGTTTACACCCTTCTTCAGACAGGAGATTATTTTTATAAAAAATGAGAAAGAAGGTCGGGAACAAAACGGAGCCCTGGGGCACACCACCATTTATATTGTGGGTTTCAGACTTGAATTCGTCCAATACAACTTGTATTGGAGAACGGAGAAGGAATTCATCAATACCAAAAGCACGCATTTTCGATAAGAGAGCAAGATGCCAGACTTTATCAAATGCCTTTGAAACAACAAGTGCAATAATCTTACTTTCTCCAAAACGATGTAAAGATTTATTCCATTGTTCGAAAGCCGTATTGCCGGTCACAAAGAGGCTTTTGGTTGTCGAGATATTTCTTTATCAGCGTGTCCATGACCTTGAAATTAAAGGACGTAAGTTCAATCAGTCTGTAATTAGAGGGTGAAGAAGAATCGCTTTTTTTGGGTATTGGCTGGACAAATGCTGTTTTCCAACTGCTCGGTACGAGCCTAGAAGAAAAGGATAAATGGAAAAGCTTTTGAGAGTATTTGCCAAGGTGGAATAAGAATAATGGCGGGGATATCAGCCGGACTAGCAGTTTTGTGTGTTTTGAGATCTTTCAAGACTCTCGCCACAGCACGAGTGCAAGGAGTAGATTTGTCCCTTTGAATCGTTTGAGCGCTCAAGAACTGGGGGAGTCATGACACTATCTGGCAGTGTAGAACTGGCGGCGAACTGCATAACAAACAGGTTAGCTTTCTCCAGAGAGCTAACGCCAATAGTGTCATTGATAACGAGCGTTGGAACCGAGGAAGATGATCTACTCGAATATTTTTTTTACAAAAGACCAAACAGTTTTACTACCCGTTGGACATTGTAGTATTTTTTGCCTTAAATTTTGGTCGTATGGGTGTTGCAGGACTTCCTGGATTGTTTGAACTTTTTCCGGTTCCTTTTTCCTAATAACATCTTTACAGCTCGAATCAAACCATAATTTTTCTTTGGGTCTGATGCTCTTTAGCCCTATTCGGGATAAAAGTTCTCATTCCCAACAGAATCATATTAGTAATTATATCTGCGCTGGAGACTGTCACTACCGAGAAAGCATCTGCACTATGTCAAGATCCTGAAAAAATTATTGAGGTCATCTTAGTTGGCTTTCTCGTACTGCCACACGGTTCTCACATGGGCTCCTTCTCTAACTGGATTGGTTTGGTATGAGAAATTTGCAAAAATAACACTATGTTTGGAGGTGCCTAGAGTCGTTAATACGTTGAAATATATTTATCAGGTTCTGGATCAGTGATAAGAAACAAGTCAAGAGTGTTTTCCGCTCGACCATTAACGTCCGATATTCGAGTGGGCTCGTTGACAAGCTGATTAAGATGGTTAAACTCCCTCGGGTTTGTTGAGAAGCCAAGAAGAATTGTGTAAATTGAAATCGTCTGTGAGGATGCGATGAAAAAATTCTTTGGCTGTAGTCGTACAAAAAATCAAATTCACAAGAAGTTGAAACTCTGTCCAAATTAGGGCTTTGATAGAGAAAACAATAATCGATGATGTGCTTGCTAACCGAAAATTTGAACCATACAAAATTCATTAGATTTAAAAAATTTAAACGTTGAGATCTTGAATACAACTTTTTAGAAAATAAAGAACAAACACTTACGTCAACTGAACGGGACATCAATATATCCCCTCGTCCCACAATTTGATATACAAAATACTGCATTGGTTGGTTTGTCTTAACGACAACGTTAACTTCCTGATTAACCATGGGCCTGCAACAAAAATTGTTTATCTCATTTTTTTTTTTTGGAAGTAAACCACTCACCGATCAGTAACAATTTGAGCTAAAATAAAGTTTTTGCTATTCAAGTGCTTCCTTGGTATTTTTCCAGCATCAATAGAAACATCCATATAAGTCACCTTAAAATACAAACGATTTTTTATCGAATTTTTCGATTTAAAGATCTCAATACTTACGATAACTGAATGAAAAGCATCATGATCCTCCTCAGGAACTGTAAATTTCAACTTAACAACTCCATTTCCATCTAGAGTGTAATTTGTCTTATTATACATTTCACTTCCTCCATACGAATTGGTCAGAAATGCTGATATATTGGTGTTGAAATCTTTTAATTGACTTCCATCATTTCGAACAATTTTCACCATCACCTCAAACGGCACCCCGGGAATGTAATATTTTGGAATTCGAATTGTTTCGATGCTATATCGATCTCGAAACAAGTTAACAACAGTTGTTGTATTTTGTTTGGCACCTGATGTTTCTTCTTCGACTACAGCTTCGAGAAGAATGTCACGTTCGAAGTCCTCTTTGAATTTTAATTCTTCCTTTATGTCGAATTCAACATAAGCTTTTCCATCGATTGGGACCACTTTGCGTGTGATCAAATCGAATACAAATGGTTGTAACGATCCAAAGAACTTTGGATAAACTGAGATAGTTGCTTCACCTTTTATGGGTTTACCAAAGGCGTATCTAGAATTAAACAAATGAGTTGATATGCTTACATAATACTTAATCAATCATCTGCATAATGACATGGAATAAAACTAACCTTGAACGCACCGTAGCAGTGATCTTGCCATCTTTGTAGATTGCATGCTTGGCAGTATCAATTGCCACCTCAAATTTGGGCAAAATATATTCAGCTATTTCAAAAGTTTGCTTATGATGATCCCCATGAACTTCAACATCTATGGCCCACTCACCCAAAACGGGGGATGTGGATAGTTGAAGTTCATCGGTGAATACAGAGCTGGTGAATCTTATATTTTTTGAACTACGTATGAGGTTTCCACTTGCATCCTAAAAAATAAGAAAACAAAATTAATGGATTTATTTAAATTGCTAATTTCTTCGAGTCTTACTTTTATTTCGAGATTCACTGTGCCATAATTTCTAGCTGGCTTTAGATGTGAGTCCAGCAATAAAACTCTAAAATGTACAACATCGCCGGGCTTATAAATAGCTTTATCAGTCTGAATTAGGACTGTAAATTGTCGAGATTCAAAATTGAGTTTGGTTTCATTGGTGAAAATGATGCCAACAAGGCCTTCAGCTGTTAAACTATACCGATCAGCCTTGAGATCTGGAATCTAGAACAGGAATTAAATTTGAATGTGTGCTCACAGTAGTTTGTAAAAATAGGACTTACCTCAAAGTGAACTAACTCTGAAGAATATGGTCGGACTTCAACAGTTTTGAAGTCTGTAAATTTGGAACTCAGAATACCAACTTTAATAGTTGCTGGTTCGTTGCTCTTGTGGATTGTTACAGCTACATGATATTGTGAATTAGGTCGGATGGTATTTGGAGCTATAATTGAGTAGTACCTACAAAAGAAGAATTATAAATAAATTACTTAGATAGGTATGAAGGGTATTTTGTATAAGATGCGACAAAAGGCTTGTAGTAGGTTGGATTGAGACATAAAATATCGTCTATTTTCCCCTGATAAGGCGGGAGGGGCAATTTTTTAATGAATACTTTTTGAAAAATAAATTTTCGAACTCCAAATTTTGTTCGAAATTTTTTAATATCTATTCAATGTTTCTATTCATTTTAACTTAAACATTCTAGTTTTTGAGAAAATTGAAACTAACAAGTTTAATGCGACTTTTACACCAGGCAAAAATGGAAACTATTGCGGTTTCCATAATCGACATGATTTTCTTTTTAATTTGTATTTGATTTTGTACTATCTGGGCTGTACAAAGTACAATAACACACAATTTATGTGGCGGTCAGAAAATGTGAATAACCGCAAAGTCTAATTTTATTTTATTTTGTATAAATTTTACCATTTTTTAATAATAAAGAAAATTAAATATGAGAAAACTATGGGCGTGGCAAAAGGTGGGTTTTCAAGATATTGCTTTTAGGCTTAAGATTTTATATACATATATATTACTTACAGATTTTCCAATCAAATTGGACTAGATACTTTAACAAAACACCTTTTAAAACCTTCCTTCTACCTTAATAAAATCTGGAAATATAATAGGAATTGGTCGAACGGTTTTCCATTCTATGGACTCAATTGAGGATATTTCTTAGGTCACTTTGAACTGTTTTCTTTAAAACCTAAACTAGGTATATTAAATAAATTCGGCATGTCGCCACGTATGTACATATATGTCTATGCTACACTGTAAAAACCCGAAATAATTTACCGGTAAATCCTAGAGCACTCAGCATTACGGCGTATAAATAGTGAGGTATTTATTGGGGGGCATGCTGCCCCCCTGCAACCCCCCTGCTAGGCCCACTATAGGATTTGGGGTAGGTGCGAGGTTGGGGTGTATGCAAAGTTGTCTGTGTTTAATAATACACGTGTATGTAATTAATTGAAAATCGTTTTTATGATTTTTTATCCAAATATGATTTTTTTGGTGAAAACGAATTTAATCAACATTTTAGTTCAATTCTCGCATGGCTTTAGTTTTAGTAAATCAGGAAATCGTCTTATGCTAAATTAACTTGTATTTGTAAGTCCGTCGCTTATATTTTTTGCTCAAATACTTTTTTGATGAAATACAGGACACCCGATTTTTAACAACAGTGACCAAGTTTGTATGCAACCAACCCCTTCTATGTTGAATCTTACTAAATAATAATGTATTTTTTTTTTTTGAAAAAAAAGTACCGGACGTATGGGCTTCTTTAAAATAATTTTTTATGGGAACAGTGATGCCGAAATCTGTTTATGTATCAAAAATGATACAATGGACGCGTATGTGGCACTTATGTGGGCTTATTGTTGATGGCTTGAAATAGTAATGGACGTATGTGTAGTTTTAAATCAAATTGTATGGGGACAGTTAAGGTGTTAATTACACGTGTATTTTTATTTACACGTGTATTTATAGCCTACACGTGTACACGTGACACAAACACACGTGAAGCTAAATACAGTGGAACTTCCATAACTCGAACTTCCATAAGTAGAATTTCTCTTATAACTCAAAGTTTTATTGAAAATTTGCGTTTTCAACTTTATTTTCATTAATTTTGCCCTCCTTAATTCGAACTTCTGTAACTCAAAATTCTCTGTAATTTCGAAGTTTTTAGACTGCGTTTGGTGGCAAAAAGTCTCTCTAACTCGAACTTTTGTTCTTTTCAGGGAAAACCTTTTATTTCAATTTTTTCAAATTTACTATAGGCCACTGTAATTATTTTGGAAGTTTCCTTAAATACATTTTTAAATTAACTCGAAGTTTTCTCTGAATCAGGGAACCCCCTTTTGTTTCAGGTTTTTTTTTTTTAATTTCCAAGGAAAATTTTGGTTGTGTAAGTATTTTTTATCTTTGTAAAAACTGAAACTTAAGCCACTCACAAATATATTCTGATGGTTAATGAGTAAAAAGCCAAACCACCACTCCTTTCCCTTCTCACTTACTGTGGTCTTTATAACTTGCTTAAGTCTTGTTTTTGCAAACATTATTCCACGAACATTTTATTTAAGAGGTTTAGAGACAAATATAATAAGTCATCAAAATTCAAAGAAAAAGCCAAGCCCTTTTTTTTTTATATCGGTTCAATAACCAACATTGTCATTACTTGTCATAATAAGACCTGTCAACTTATATCAACTTACCTTACTTTTTTTCAGTCAGTGTCATGAAAGTATGCTTAACCAAAGAAGAAATATTAGAGTAGTTTTCATGTGGGTGTATACCAGTGACGTGCCGTGGTGCTTTTAGTAGGGTGTTCGTTATTTTTTTTCTGCAGTAAAATTTTCCATTCGGGGAGAGTACCTATGTTAGATTTGATAACGTTTTTTTGTAGAGTGGTCAAGAACAAACATTTTTTACTATAGGAGGGGGGTCTATCTAGCCCCGTTTAAGAGGCCATTTAAAAAAAATGACTTAAAATAAAAAAAAAATATATATATTAAAAAACAACGGCAACACTTACTATACAGTACTATACCGGTTTTGAAAGCCAGAAATTTATTCTTTAATCTTAAATTTAAGTTAAATTATTTTTGTCAATAGTTTTTAAAAAAATCGCATAAAAACTTAAAATTTTCATAAAAAAAATGAAAAAAAAAAATTTAGACCAATTTTCTCAAAATTGTGAAATGAAGTGCTAAATTAACTTTTTGTTGTCAATGCGTATACATATTAATTTTCAATCAAACACAAGAATCCGAATGGTTTTATGTCTTCTAGTTTTTAAAGAAAATTGAAAATACATTCTATTTGAAATATTTAAGATTTTTTATAAATGAGTTTTTGTAATACTGTGACATTAATAAAATGCATAATTCATTGAGGTTTTTTTGATAGCCCTTTCAGAAGGAAGTGACAATTATTTTTGAGGTAAGAATTTTTTTTATAAGTCAAGCTATTTTTTCAATGAAATTTAAGAAATCGTTGAAAATCGTAATTTCTCGCTTCGCTCTTAAAATTACCGCCATAAAACCATCAACTTATTTGTTCAACATAGTTAGATGCATAATATTGTAGCACATAATTTGTTAAAATTTTGAAATTTTTTATCACATTTACCGATAAATGTGATTTAAAAATAATCAATTTACGGCGCCTCAATTATATTTTTTTATATAAACCGTTATAAATGTATGTACATCAGGAAATTGTTTGATTTCTTACCTTTCTTTAGATACCTCTATGAAATAAATCCCCCCACTTAATCAAAAGTTATAAGCAATCTAGTCAGGTTCTATCGACATTTTTGATGATTTTTTAAGTACAAAAATAATCTCTCACTGCAACCGAGTCGTGGCGACCATCAACAACATACATTTTGTTTGTTTGGGCTTTGTTGGTGCGCTTGATGAAGGTGAACACCAATGCGTAAAGATTTATAAGGGAAACCGATTTCTTGTGTTTTTTTTTTTTGAAGTTTTTTGTATGTGGATTTGGGTTAGCTGGGTGCCCTGAAGTAAGGAGAACACCCTACGAGGAAATTTTTGTTATTCGGCACTTCTTTGACTGGTAGGTAGGTAATTTTAATTATATGTTGTTGTTGTATGTGGATTTGGGTTAGCTTGCGGTGGGCTGAAGTTAAAAGAATTTTTTTCGTTACTTTGAATGGAAGTGAATTATTTGTTCTGATTTTTGTTTAAGGATTATTTGAGTTCGTACACAGATCTTAATTATTTATTGACGTATGTATTGATAGGTTATTAAAGAAAAGAAAGACAGATGCGTATTTTGGAGAACTTTGGCTATACGTATGGAAATTAAGATGTTGGTAGGGTGTGCGGTGAACACCTGCGCAACTTCGAATAAACGTCACTGGTGTATACATATGTACTCAATTTTACTGTAGTAAAAAAAAGTTCAACATGACGCATAGTTATATTTTTCTAGTTATTAAACAATTTCTAGTCTAAGAGCCCACAGCAAATTTTGGGGTGTGAAAGTGAACCAAAAAACAAAGTACCTATATGAGTCGAAAGTAATGGTCAAGCTGATGACATAAATGAAAGTCTTGCAGTTCCTGGTCGCGGCGTTAGTGAGCAATAGTACGTTAAAAACCTAAAATTCGTTTTAACTCACCCCTAGACCATTTGGAAGCGGTTTTTGGTCTGCCAGACCGTTTGAAAAACCCCAAAATCCAACTTTGTGGATAATTGTATGAACTGAAAATTTTTTTTTACCCACCCCTAGATATTGCTCCCCCCATCACGGAACAGTTGGTCCAAGACCATTTGGAAGCGGCTTTTGCTCTACCAGGCTATTTGAAAACCAAAGCGGTTAAACCGGGCGATTCGCATAGAATGCGAAAAAAGCTAGGTTTTACACTGTATAAGTTCAACCATGACAACAAAGGAATTTTGTCAGAAGGAAGGTCTATTCCCCTCCCTTCTTTAGGTGGTAGCCTCCCCCCTTTAGGTGTGAGGGGCAATTTTGTTCAAAAAATGACTTTTTATGAAAAAAATTATAAAAAAAAATAACTGCAACACGTAGAATATCAGGCTTTAAATAATGCCAGAGCCGCTTCCAAATGGTCTTGGACCAACTGTTCCGTGATCAGGGGAGCATTATCTAGAGATTCATGAAAACGAATTTTGGTTCATACAATTATCCCCAAAGTTGTTTTTTTTGGGTTTTTCTTTTACAATTACCTTACCCACCCACAAAAACGCCTTCTTTTAATGTGAAAGATTCCAAATTAAGAACACTGACCACGTTTGTTTGTTGAATATTTGATCTATAGAATACAATGGAATCGTTGCGCCAGTTATCATTTGCTTGGAAAAAATTATCCTTCATCCTGCAAGCTTTCAGCCACCATTTATTGAAATCTGTTTTGAAATGTTAATCTTTAATTAGGTTTTTTGCAGTGCATTTTATTATTTTTATGAGTTCTTCTTTAAAGGAATTGTACTGATCTTCAATAAAAATGCTCCCAGAGATTCTCATTATAGCAAGAAGTTATCTTCTTTTCAAAAAAAAATCAATTTAAAGAAAGTCCTAAAATTTTGAAAAAAAAATGTATTAACAAAGGGAACCATGCAAAAATTAAATTATCACGAAAAGTGCAGAAAATTAGATTTTTTTATGGAATTAAATTTAAATTTAAATTTAAATGGCATACAAATAACAACTCGGACGAACTCGGAACCCAACTGAAAGTTTACGGGATTTTAGAAAACCTTTAAAACTGTTTACAGAACAGCACTCGTTTTTTAATTATTTTATATTTTATTTTATTGTTTTTTGCGCCTTACACATTTTTACAAACTCAAAGTTGAAGGCCCTTTACTAAGATTTCAAATTTTTTTGCAGTTCAACAAAGATTCAGGGCTAATATCACGAAGAAAAAAATATCAGTTTTGCTCCTGAGTCAGTTGAGAAAAAAACAAACATAAACTTAGCTGTGCTGTGATGAATGGGATAGGTTTAGAAACAAATTATGTATTTGCGTTTTTAAAAAGAGTAGGTATTACTTCATCGAAAATAAAAAATAAATCATACATATGTAGGTATTCTCAATTCAGTTTTTTTATTTATTGCCAGCTTTTGGGTCACTTTGCCCCATTGTGCACTGTGGCGTATACGTATTATTTTTTTTTTATTATGTAAAGTGTTAACTTAAGATTTGCCGATAGACTTTTTTCAAACATATCATACATATAGTATCACATATGGTATTTATCATGTATACCTTACATTAATAGGTATACAGCTGATCATGTGGCTTTAAATGCCAGTTGTGATGTATTTTGTGTTATTTAGTAGTCTCTTTTTTTTATATTTACCTCCCTCATTGTTCGATTATTAACGATAACAACTAAATTTTTCTAATTTTTCGTTAAATTCAAATTATCTATAAAGTGACTAAAATTGGTATAAATTTATAACAAGGTACCCCATTCATAGTGCTATAACTCCCAGACTATGTACAATTGTACATACATTGTAAATAACTTTCGCATAATAATTAATTTTATTATGAATTCAACTGTCAAAGGCAATGGCATGTATAGTTTTGTTTTCTGTTTCCTTTTACGTTCGATTAATTGATTAAAAACTTGTTCTTGCTGTATAGAAACTAAAATAAGAGTGAATAATTCAAAAAGTCAAGTCATTAAGAAAGAAATAAGAATAGAATAATAAACAAAATATTTGAAGTTTAGTTTGCAATCTTGTTTTAACAAAAAACATAAAAATGCTAATTGAAGTGATTACGGATGATTTAAGCTCATATCACTTCGAAAAAACTAAGAGTTTTGCCATGTGAACGCAGATTAATAAAAAAAAAAAAAATCTGCGACTAGATCACACAAACTTACTATCCTATATTTCAAGGTTTTTTTAACGTGGCTATGCATTGGAGAGATAGAAAAGGTATAAGTGTATTAAAACAATAACAATAAATTTAAAGAAGTTAAAACTATAAAAAAAAGTATTTAGTTTTTGATTGTTGGCTCTAATTTTTGTAAAATTTTGTAGTGAAATATTATTTGTACATACTTTTAAAACTTAAAGGCAGTTATATTACAAAATCTTGTGCATATAAAAGCATGTCGTAAACAGTTTAATAAAAATCGGTAAAAAAACGTTTTGGACAAATGATACAAATTTGGTATGACAAATTCTCTATTTTAGTTTTTTTGTATTTTTTATTTAAAACCTCGAATATTTTTGAATTTGTATTAATTAATCAACGCGCGTTGAGGGTCAATATTTTTATTATTTCAGTGACATGATAACATTGAGAGGCGCGTATTAAGATAGGATTTTTCTTTAATTACTGATTTAAGTAGGGTAAACAAGAGTAAAACTGATTCAGGGTCGAAAAACTATATTCTTTTACAGAAGGTCTTAAGTATTGATATTGAATTAATATTTTAAGAATCTTCTTTTTTTAAATTCCACTAATGAGGTGCTAAGAGTTTTTTCTCTGACTTTTAAAAATAACTTTAAAAATTAATCAAAAAAAAAAAACCTATGGTTGACCAGTTATTGAAATAACCTGACCTTTTATCACTATCCAGTGCAGTGCTGGGGGGCATTTTTAATAGAATTCCCTCCACGCAGTCGGTAAATTCCCTTTTGTCCCACAAATTTTTTCGTTTTTCCCTTTTTATTTCCCACAGAAAAAAAAGTTAAAAAGTGGACTCAAAATGAAAAATAAAGAAATATTAAAAACCAACAAAGCACATAAATAATGTTTAATTTTAATTTTTGAGAAATTAAAAAAACAAAAAGAACAAAAGCTTTGAATATGAAATTAATTTTTTTTAAAACTATTTAAAACAACTTGATTTAAAAAATTACTAAAAGAATGAAATAGTAGCCCTCAAAAAATCCATTTATTTTTAATAATTTTTTCCATTATAAGTTAACTTTTCAGAAAATACCACCTCCAGCCTCAGGGGTGGGGGGAGATAAAATTGATCTCATATAGAATGCAAACTGAGTTATGTGTAATTAATTCTACTTCAGTGGAACGGCGGGCGTTGTTTTGTTTTGTGGTCCATTCACAAGTTGTGAGACACTTCTCGTTAATTTCATACCTGTTGTGAATTATTGAATTGATTAAGTGTTAGCGGTGACGTGAAATAAGCCCAACGAAGAAAGGCCACATGGGGCTTTACTTCCATTTTAAAAACCGTCGTGTGACCCGTCAGGTCTTATTTAGTTTTTGGAAACTCCTGAAATGGACTTCCTACTATCCTATTGACTTTAAAGCTGAACAACAGAATTTAACTATTATTTGCAGGCAAGCAGAATGTTAAGTTTTGATAAATGGATTTTAGAAATAACTACATAGTTTAGTGTTAGTGAATATTATTATTTTAGAGCACTCTGCAAATAATAAAACAAATTGTGCGGTTTTTTTTTATTTTTTGTAGAGCCTTATAAGCTGAATTTACAAAAACTGAATTATTCAAAATTTTGAAAGTTATTATTTAGCCTATAAAGCACTGCAAATAATGAAAATAATCGACATTTTATCATATTCATATAGATTTTTTTCTTCATGTGTACTGTCTTAGCTTTCTTTTTATGAATGTGGCTTAGTTTCCATACTGAAAGATGTCTTATTTCCATGATTCGGTTAAATTATGACCCATTGGGCATTATTCCAGTTTTTTTTGTAGTGGAAATAAGACCACATTTAGAATGTGGTCAAATTTTTGTCGCATGTTATTTCACGTCACCAGTGTTAGATTCATACTCTTATAGACATTCAGAAATTCATGAAGAGAAGCCAGTTTATGATTACGATTCTAGTGTGTTGTGGGTGAAAAGCGCGCATAAGCTAATAAAGTTCTAAGACACACACAAAAGGTAGGTACATAAGCAGATCATTTTGGCTTATGTGCCCTTTTTGCTTAGGAAAAGAGCAAAAAATGGATATGTGCCATTTTCACTAGTGATTTCGAGCCTTTTGCAGTTGGAAATAGTTTTTTTCTTTTTCACACAAAATTAAGACACTTTTAAACGTTTCTAAAAATTTTGGCGCTTACGCCCTTTTTGCTTGTGACTGCAGTGTAGTTACAATACTATTATAACTTTTCAAAACATTCTCCCAAAAAATGATCGCGAAAATTGTAGAAATGGCAGGTGTTTGAGCTTTTTATAATTTTAATCGTAATAATGATTAGATGTGATTGATACATGAATCTAATGTATTCTAATGCTCAACAAAAAACTTGAAAATGAAAATTTCAAACCGGGCTGTAATATAAGACTTGAAACAACTTAACGTAAATGAGTAGTTTTTTTTTTTTTTTTAATAGAAAAAAAAACACCAAACAAACTTAATCATCACCCACATTAACATCAACTTGTCGGAAATATAAAACGTACTATATACTCACTTAATTTACCACTCAATTTCTTTAACAATAACTCAAAACCAAACACTCATTTTGTGATATTTTGAGTGAAAATTTTAAGTAGGTAGGTACATAAAAAAAAAACATATAGGTAGGTATTTTCTGATTCATAAAAACCTTGTTGCCAATAAATAATTACAATATAAATTGCTCAAGATCGCAAGAAATTCAGTGCGAAGATGGGGTTCAAAAGACGCTTAAAAATAATTTTGTGTATTCATAAAATGACATCACATTGTTGTCACACTACACATAAACATAGGTAAGCACGATTTTTTGTATTGACGAACTACATTCACTTTTTTGTTTAATTATTGTTGTTATTATTGGTCTATAGTATTTTTTTTTCAAAGAATTGTGCGGGCGGTCATCCACTCAAAAGACTGAGATTTATTCAAGGTAAAACGGGTGACTCTTAGGGGTACCTACGTAGGTGGACCTCAAAGGTTGAAGCACATTTTTGTATTATTAAGAGTTGAATGTATCTATGTTTTATTAAACAGAAAAAAAAAAACATCACTTAGTAATCCATTAATAACCGGAACATTAAAGTTCAAGTTTTTGTTTAAAATAATCCCATTGAGATTTTTCATCATCTATAATTTTAAACTTTTGATTCATCAACTTTTTGCACTGTCGAGAGTGTTAAAAAGTGCTTAATACTTTTACATTTTTTGCAACGGAAACGAACTCGTTTTTTTGCGAAACAATCTTTCGTGCATCGCATTCCCATTGAACTGAAAACAAAAAAAACAACAAGCAACTACGTTTGGAAAACATCACCGACCATAAAAAAAAAAAAAAACAATACAAAAAAACTTTTCTTTCTGAAACCACAAATGACTACTTTTATAGGTATACGACTTGATTTCATAACTTTTAACTCTTCAAGCATTCATTGCTAAATTACAGAAAAAAAATGATCTTTCTTGAGGTAGTGTAGACGGCTACAATCCAAGCAATGCGATGATGTGCTTGGGGGGAAAAGCTAACAAGAAAAAACCACAATTTCCAGATGTTAAAGGTTTTCACATTGAAGAAACTTATAGATAATTTCCAGGTCAAACATATTGAGATACTGACCCTTGACCGTTTACCGTGGTGATTCGGACTAGCGCAAGGCAAAACGTAAACAGCAAACTTGCTATACGATACATTGTTTTTTTTTTGTTTTTTTTTTTTTTTTTGTTTTAGCGCATCGACAACAACAAGAAAAACGACAGTGTAATAGCAGCAATATTGTGGTTACGAACTACGGATCGGTTATGGCGGTGCGCGCGGCGGCGTTAATCTTTCGGAATTGAATGAATCTTTTTGTTTTTTTTTTTTCGATGCAAATATAAAACTGAAAAGATCGTATTTGACTGCGGTTTCACCTGTTATTCGTTGGCAAGTCTGAGAGCAACTGTTGAGAAAAATATCAGGTGGGCTCAGGTGGTTTGCAAGAATTTGAGTAAGTTGAGATTTATCGAGCTTAACTTACCACCTTGGCACCATCTAGAGTGGTAGCTTTGGGTTGTTAGTGTGGTGTTTAAACGAAAGATGGTTTGGATCTTGGCTAGGTAAAAAAAAATTGTTAAGCTCAAACGTTTAATGCTCAGCTTGATCACAATGGATTAATTCTGAACTTTGATTTTCACAAAACCAAAAATCAGTTGCTGCAGCCGAAGTTCCACGAGTTCGACAAATTTTTCACGAAACCACTTTTCAAATTGTATGAAAAATAAAATGATTGGTCTTGTCGGAAAAATTTTTTGTTATTTGTGTCGCGGAAAATAAATTATAAATTAAAAGAATAATATTGTAAATAAATGTTTTGTTTTCCTTAAAATATACTTAAAAAGGTAAAAGTACAATTGCACCTTCAAAATAAAAAATAGAACGTACGACATTTTTGACAGGATTTTGGAGTTCCAGTTCATTGCAGAATTCTATTCTCTTCAGGCAGTTAGCTGCAGAGATCAATTATTTCCGGAATGAAAATTGTGATTTCAATTTAGTTACTTATCTTATCTACCATCTATGAAGGCAGGAAGAACTGAATAATTTGAATTGTTACCATACATAGCGAAGATCCTGTTTTATTTAGCACTTTGTGTAACCTCAGGGCTTCATGTTATGTCCTGTACTTGATGATATCAGAAGACGGGGGCCGACCAGTATTCTTTGACTGCAAAAAGCTTACACTACTGGAGAAAACAGTATTTATTTTAAACAAAATTGAAGATTCGAAATCTCTCTACAAAAACATAGCTTAAGAAAAAGGTTCTCATTAGAGGTTCGGTTTAGGGGCAAGAGTTTTTCAGAGTGAATTAGTGTAAAAACAAAAGAGCTATTATAGGTAGGTAGAAATGGCGCCCAACGAACAAGCTAGCTCGCTGACCCAATTAGCGCAAAAAAAGGCGCCGTTTTGATACCATAAACACGTTGGAACCTATTTATAGAAGACTGGAGTAGAAGCTGGCGGGAGGCCATCCACAAATGCTCCGAGTCAGAAAGTTACTTACTACATTGTTAGACTCAGATGGGCTCCGTGGTTTGGCCTTTTGGATTTTGTTGGTTGTGGATTGTGTTAAAATTATTTAATATTGAGTAACAATTAAAGATGACTCAGACACTCGCTCAGAAGAATCACCCACCGCATCGGAGACCATTTTCAGAGTGCTGTACTAGGCTCTTGTTGGCTGGCACTCTGCGATCCTTCGGTTACCATGCATCCCGTGTCCCCTCCAAACTCGAAGTCCGCATACTAGCAGTCTAGCGAATCAGAAGGGGGTCGCGATGCAAAGGCTACCGTATCATCGTCTCAAAGCCATTTCGTTGCGTTAAGATAAGAGATCAAGTCATTGATCTTCAGTTCGTTAAGGTCGTCATATGTCCAAAGGCTTGTATACTCTATACCGGGCTAGAGCAGGGCATTTACAGAGGAAGTGAACTATTGTTTTCTTTTCCTGCTAGTCCGCACAACTTCGACAGCGAGTATTTTAAGGTATACCCAGTTTTGCCGCATGCTCTCCTATTGGCCAGTGCCCAGTGCAAGTTGCAACGATCCTGGCAATGTCCTGCCTTGATCTGCAGATTAGATCTTTTGTTCGGGATTTACTATAAGTGGGCCACATCTTCCTAGCTATAATACAGTTGCTCAGAGTGCCCCATCTTCGATTGGATTCGGTTAGAAAATTTGAGAATAAATTGCCCTTCATAACTCCTAGAGGAATATTAACTCGTTCCGCAAGTGAGCTATGAAGGCCTGATCCTTGCCTGGCCAGTTCGTCCGCCCCGCTCATTACCTTCAATATCACAATGGCCCGGAACCCAGATAATGGTGACACTAAGTTTAACATTTAGGCTTGCGAGCTCATCACGGCATTGCTGGACCAGTTTTGATGATGCTGAAGCTGCAGCTATTGCTTGCACATCCGTCTGACTATCTGTCAGAATGGCAACATTTTGGCTTTGGGTTTGGGATTATTTTAAGCATCTTGCATGCCACCCTTATTGCCATGATTTCTGCTTGAAACACACTTGCAAAGTTAGGGAGCCGAAAAGATCTAGCGATATTTAAAGACTCGGAGAAGACTCCTGAACCAACACCACACTCCATCTTTGAACCATCAGTATAAATAGTTGTGTCGAAATCTCTCGTCACGACGTCATCTTCCTACTCCTTCCTGGACGGAAATTTGACTTTAAAATCTCTACTAAGTCTAGGAGTCAAAAAATTTCCGTTCCTGGGAATCAATTTTGTGATATTGCTGTGACCGTAGGGTTTCGCAAACCAGCAGTTTGATTCGTTTAGTCTTATTGCGCTGCAAGATACTAGGTATTTAATGTGTAAATCAAGTGGTAGAAGGTGCAACAAAACGCTTAAGGCATCAGTCGGGCACGTACGTAGCGCCCCTGTTGTGCCAACGCTAGCAGTTCCTTGCACCTTCTATTATAGTTGAATTATTTGTGTTTCCATAATAATACCTTTGTTCGTGTACTGTTCAAACCTACGAATTTTCAGCGAAAATATTTCAAAGTTCATATAAAAAAAAATTGTGTAGAAATTCTTAGTTTTAGATAGTACACGAACATAGCTAATTTTAACAGAATTGGGTAAATTTTGTTTGAATATTTAGCTATTTAAAGGGTAAAATGGGTTAAAAAACATAAAAAAGCGTAAACTAATAGGTTGTGTTTGTTCATAGAATTTACGAAAGAACATGTCTCTTTTCCGTTAAATACCATCGCATAAAAAGAAAGGCTCGAACAGTTTAAAACAAAGATTTTCAGCATATTAGAAGACGCGACGATTTGGCAGCCTTGTCTATTGCTGGATATTTCCATCAAACAAAACTTTTCTAGACTGCATTATTATGAACTTAACCGTGTCTGATGTGTGGAAGGTCTTGTTTGGTGAACCTTTTGTCTTTTGAAAGAATTTAAAAATAGGTCAGGCTAATTTATGTATTTAATTTTTGCCAAACTGAAATTTTAATTTTAATATAACTTCCACTTCACTGTTCCTTCGTTTAGAGTAGTTCTACGAATCATTGATCATGAAACTGCTGGTGGATTTTTGATCTGAAAATTGGAAAAAAAATATAAAAAAATGCAGACCCATTTTGATATAATAAATCAGAGATATGTTATGTATGTATTTACTTTTGTCATGATCACCATACACTATAATCCATCCAGGTTTACTATTGAAAACCTTGTACATCTTACGAGCTTCTAACTCAATACAAACGTCATTTGTGGGATCAAGTTTAAAATAAACCACCACTTTATCTCGATTTTCGTTGAATTTAACTGACTGAAAATTGTTTAAACAGTTAACATTATTATAGCAAAAAAACAACAGCAAAAATACCTGCCTCTATATAATCGCTTTCACTAAAATCGTTAAAATTTCCTTCGGTGAACACAAAGCCAGATTGAATACTAACTTCCATTATGATGAACTTATTCCGAGTGCTATTTGTGCGGATCTTCGAACATATTGGTAAGTAAATCAAAAAATCTGAATATATCTCAATTGATATATTGGTAAAATAGAACAATGAAGATTGGTTTACGGGCACAAGATTGTACTCATATTTCACATCCACCATTGCAAAACCATTACCTTTGCTTTGAATTTTTAACTTTTTGGAGCTTTGGGTAAGCTGAAAAATAGGTAAATTATATATATACAAAAAAAAAAATAGAATCGAACGGAAGCACAAATTGAAATCACCTCAAATGTCTGTAAGACTTGAGAATTTTCTTCATTTAATTGGAAATCTTTCGATTTATTTTGATCGTCCTTTAGATTTATGTTGAGATTTGTTTTGCTCAAGAAGAGCTTTTCAGCAAAAGAAATCATTGCTTGCAGGGCTACCATATGAGTTATATATACTTCTTCTTTTTTTGAAACGATTAAGCCTCTGACAATGTGTAGAACACTTTGCTCTGCTATTTCTTGGGACTCAAAGAGGTTCATTAAGCTACCAGCTATTGCCTCCAAATGCGATTGAAGTGTATCCGACTTTGTCCATAGAATTTGTTTACCTTTTTCAAAGAAAAAAAAAAAAAATATGTTAACTTTATGACATTGAATGCTTTAAAAATTTATACTTGTCACAATAGTGTTGGATGTAAGCTTTCTGAGATAATCTCTAGCCTTTTCATGTTTTCCTAGATGTAAGACATATGCTGACATAACAGTAATGGGAGAATATTCCAAGCCATCAGAAACTTTATACAAATATTCAAGGCCTTTAATAATAACTTCATTGTATTTGTTTCTTGAATTCTATGTTCGAAAAAGAGTTTTCATAAGGACTTTGGGAGAAAGTTTTAAAGAAATAAAATGTACTTCGTCCATTAAAAACACCATCAATCCAAAGGCTGTAAATTTGACATCTTCTTCGATACCGCTATCTGATTTATAGCAACCATTCTCTTGTTGCTTTGATTTAAGATATTCTAAGCCTCTGTTTATGACCTTAGAATCTACAGAAATGAATTCATCTGCTTGCTGCAGTCCCCACAATGCAAACACGGTTTGCCAAATATCACCAGTTCTTTCGTTTTTTCGTTCAAACAGTCCAAAAGAACCATCCAAGTATTTGAAAGAAAGCTCATTCTGATAGCCTAATTCAAGATTGAGTTTCATTTTGTTTTCTAAGCTTGGATCTGAATAATTCAAAGCCTGAAAATAACTCTTTTCAGAACAACATTTCTAGCAGTGTATGATTTTACAAACCTTAAGGTATTTCAAGACTATCGAGTTGGTGAAAATAAGCCTCATATTATCTTCATTATTTCCATATGGCACTCGAGCCAGCCTTTGGAGATTCTTAATTAAAGGTCGAAATATATCACCAACTACTGAGACCTCGATTCTTTGAGATCCGGGCACAGCGTCTGCAGGAATATCAATAGTGATTTCGTCTTCTTGTGTGCTTTCTTTGGGTAGATGAACCAAATAGGTTTTCGACATTGCATAAGGTATACCTTGTGCTTGGACAACGAGAGTCTTTTGAATGGCATCGCTTGCCAAAGAGCTGGTAGCTCTGACAGTCACATTAAAACGTCCTGCCTTGAGTGGTTTAATGAAAATCAGAATTTTTTCTCTTTTCTTTTTTAAAATAAGTTTTGAGATATTTTGTATAGATTCGGACATAGCTTCTGGGTGTTCTAGAACAGCAAAGTTTTCACCACCGCTTTCAATTGTCAAATTAGTCAGAGCATCTTGGTTCATGTAATTGCTTATGTAAATAGGAACTTCAATTATTTCACCTGGAATTCGAGAATGGTCAATATGTGAATTTTTTTCATAACCCCCGGATTTTCCAAGTACATATACCTTCTTTTACTAAGCTTGGTAGGTCCATTGAAACGAAAAATTCTTGAAAAACTTTTAGATCTGTTGTATTTTTCGTAAAAGTCAATCCAGTGTCGGGATGAAGTGAGAATCCCGTGATTGCCCAAGTGGTAATTGTGTCTGGTGTAGTTTCCATAAAATTAAAGCTTCGGTCTGCAGTCCTAAAAAAATTAATTTTGTTTTTTGTTGGGTTGAGTTCTCATAGAACTTGTAATTGTTTTCACCTCTCGAAATCCTTAAAGAACCAAGTTTCGGGAAAGAGTTTTCGAATATGTTCTGGCCCTCCACCACCAGCTTCCTCTAAAATTTTCAATTAGATTTAGTCAAATTTTTCGAAGAAACAATGACCCGTTGGGATTTTAACTTACCATCCTCTCCACCTGGTCCAATCTCTCTACCTGGCGGAAAGGCATTGGAAAGGGTAATTATATTTATCGTTAAACCATAAAGCGGGATAGGATATCCCTTTACAGAATTGACCCTCTTAAGTTTTGTCTTCACAAAATTCTCATCAAAAATATCCTCCTCGTTTACGTTCTGAAGAGCACTCCTATCTAGTGCCAATAAACCAACGTAGGAACCTGCATCTGTTGTTACATTTATGTTCACAGGTGTTGCGGGTGTTGTTTCTTTTTCGGTTTCAATTTCAATCTGTGAGAATTTTTAGATATATTTTTATTCTTTAATTATTAAAAATTACCGAATTTTGGAGAGCTCTTTTTATGACAACATCCAATAACTGCCCATCAAATTTCATATTTTTAATATGATGAGCATAAATTGTAATTTTGGGAACCATTAAAAAGGTTACATTAAGGCGAAGGATGTATGATGTTTGGTTTCCGGGTACCTGATTTAGGTATGATTAATTTATTACCTGAACATAATTAATCTATTAAACTTACATATATACGTTCCGATTGAATTATGTCGCATCTTGATAAAATTTCATATGAAAACTCCTCAAATGGCTCGGGATTTGTGATTTTTATTTGAAGCTCCTTACCTTCTTCAGGACTTTTATTAAAGAAATAAACATTAAAAAGGTTAAAAAAAAGGGCTCATTAGAGGTTATATGTATACATATACTGAACTATTACCGTTCAGTTAAAACCCTCATTTCAAATACTTCTTCTTTTTTAAACATTTTTTCTGTACGGGATTTTATTCCTTGATATTCTGCATAGGCAAAGCACTCCGTATAATTTTTATTGGTCATATTAACTATGGCATAATCCTTTCCAATTTCATTTTTATATTCAACTCGAACTACATCAAATTTAATGTAATTACGATTATATCCTATTACTTTGTCACATCCCACCACAACTTCAATCGGAATCTTCGTGTCCTTAATTATTTTATCCGTTCGATCTTTGATCAAAACTTTTACCTTAAATTGAATTCATTTAAAAAAAAAAATCTTCAATTTTTATTTCAAAAAAAAACCTTAAATTTGATGATTGAATGTGAATAAAAGTCCTCTGGAACTTCGAGTTCAAGTATATAAGGTTTTTCGTATATATATAAATCAGTGTCTGCCCAAGAATCTTCTTCACTTAAATCATCGATTACATTAGCTTCTATACTTAATGTGTATGATAATATCGATATAGAATAAGCATTAATCGGCTTTTGGTCCTTATAATCATATTCCAGATCAATTAAGTCCTTTAAATCTAAAAGAATTGTGGTGTTTCCATCGATTCGAGATTTTTGTGTTATTGTTGGAAGAGATGGGGTCCATTTTTGTATTGGAACTTCGGTGTTGATGAAAGATATTGTTAAATTTCCTTTTACAGGTTCACCATAGAAATAGCTAAAAAGAGTTATTAAGTAAATCCCATAAACCTTATATTTTTCATAGTTCGGTTCGGGTTCTTACAGTAATAAAGTGTGTTCCTAAAGGGACGGGTAGACTTTCAGAATGCGGGAAACATACGTTATCTCCAAAAAACACATTTTCAATCGAACGAATTCCCCACAAAAAATTAATCCAACACGACAAAATCCTCGTGGGGACAGGCGGTGCCCAAACAACAAAATCCCCAATATATATTTTTTGTTGCCACTATCTCAAAATATCCAATAATCTCCAATAATCCCCAACATATTTTTTTTTTTTATTGTAAAAGTTGATGCAGTTCTTAATTCACAGTTAAGAATTGTTGTATGTACTCATAACTCATTACATATGCTGGTCTGTGGTTCAAATCTTAGTGAGCCAAACAGTTTTTAAAAAAAAATTGGACATACATAGACCAAGCACCACTAAAGCAGAGAGATGATCGGCTTGCCGACCGTGAAATAGCTATAACTCCAGTCTAAAAACTTGCTGGTAGCTCACTCAACTTGACTTAACTTTTTGTTTCTGATATTTTTTTTTCCTTTGAGTTGTTTTGCAAAAAATATATTTGGCTATATATGATATTGTTTGACTTTGCATATTTATTCTATAACGTAGATTTGTTATTAACTATTATGAAATATCAAATAAAGGCAAGGCATTAAAAATGAATCTTTTATTTTAAATAAGGAAATCTTAGAATTAATACAAAAAGAATTATATTAAATAAATATAAACTTTTCATCAGGAGAAAATCCCAAAAAGAGAAGGTGTGAAAGCAGTGAATCAAGCAGTTAAATCGCACTCGCTTGATTCACTGCTTTCATACCTTCTCTTTTTGGGATTTTCTCCTGGGGATATTTTTTTAAGGGATTTTTTTTTTTTGGGGATTTTGTATTTGCTCGGTTTTTTCTTGGGGATTTTGTCTGTGGAGATTGGTTTTTTGGGATTATGTTGTTTTGTTTATCGTCACTAACCCTCAGAATTTATTACGGCTTTCGGGCCTTGATGTTTGATATGTTATTAATTTTTTTAGTTTTTCGACACTTATACACCATGGGAAATTATAGTTACAAAATAAGTATTCAAAACATCAATTTGTTCACCTGTTACAATGCCATTTATAGGTACAGATATGTCGAACGACCTTTTACCAAAACCATTTTTTTAAAGAACTGAAAAACAAACCAGATTAACTAATTATATTAAAAAACTTTAGTCGGAAGAAAACTCGAAAATTGGTTTAAAAATTAAATTAAAATTGTTGGCACAACGGCTCACGAAGAACCATGGGCCTAGTGACTTACAACTCTCATCCATTCCTGTGTGCGTGTCTGTAGGAATGGAGGGGAAATACAGTTTATTACCGAATCCTAATGTGAGAGGCTCCTTTCTATGACAAGAGATACTCTTGGAGGATTTGCCACTTCCTCGCAAGAGGCAGTATCCCTGCAAAAAAAAAATTAAGGTGGAAGCGGCTGGTTTTGAACCCGAACCTCTGGCATGACAGTCCAGCGCAATAACCATTACACCACGGGCTATAGTTTTAAATTAAATATTTTAAACAACTTTTATAGATATGTTACTATTGAATTCAAAGCACCGAGAAGAAATTGATTTATTTAACAGAAGTCTAAGAGCAGTGCAGAGTGAAAAAGAGCATTTCTTCAGAAAAACTGCAGATGTCCGGAATCATTACCTACCAGCTCTCCTAGAAAGAATATTTAAGTCGAAAGCGCAAAACTAGTGGATCTTCTTCAAGAATGCTGGAATTTCAGAATGAACTCTTAGCTGTAGTAGGCGTTAAGATTTAAAAAAAAGTATTCTTAAAAAAGTAATATTCTAATGCCATTAATATTCGATTTTGTAATGAAATATTTTTTGTCTAAAAACAATTGGATATCTAATATTTATTTCTAGTTTTGAGTCTGTGTTTTAACGCACTATTTCCATGGATTAGGAAAGCTGTAAGGAACCTGACCATAAATCAGTACAATATCCGAAACCGAAGAAAAAATACCTTCATTAATATTCGGTTTTTTTTACTTGCACTTTTTTCACTGTTTAAATTAAGGTAATCGATTCTTAATTTTGATATAAGTTTCAAATTATAACCGCCAAAATTATATACTGTTTCAATTTTACTTCAAATTTTTCTCGAATCTAAAAAAAAAACACAATGGGCCGCTAAGGGAAAAATTCATCGCTTTAGAAACGAAAATTGGTAACAAAAACAACTGTTTAAAAGGTCTAACCGATAAAAAAAATCGTGTAAATTTTGAATATGAGGCGGATATATCGGAACGAGGGACGTGTCGAGCTTAAAAAGCAAAATGGCCAGCCGACCATTCGTCGCACCATCAATGGCCGGGTAGCCAGGAAAAAGTCATTCATAAACTTAAGGCAAGGTTGCAGGTTAGGTTAGGTTAGAGTGGCCGTCTAGATGTTGTTGACTCACTTAGACCCTAAGGGTCCATTGTGGTACCACTAAGGAAAGTTACTCATGGGAGAGTTATGAAGTTAATTAAACCATTTTGTGCTTTTAATGAAGTTTGAGAGACATTTTGTGTCGATCGTTGCCAGTTCACTCGTATTATCAAAGAAGGCGCTACCTAGGTAGGTGTTCCTTCTATTGGAGAGTGCCGGACATGTACACAGAAGATGTTGGATTGATTCCTCTTCTTCCTCGTCCATGCAGCTTCTACAGAAGTCATTAGTGTAGACCCCCAGCCTCTTAGCATGTCTACCTATGAGGCAGTGTCCTGTTATGACTCCAAT
Source organism: Epistrophella euchroma (assembly GCA_947049315.1). Classification (NCBI taxonomy): domain Eukaryota; kingdom Metazoa; phylum Arthropoda; class Insecta; order Diptera; family Syrphidae; genus Epistrophella; species Epistrophella euchroma. The sequence continues at coordinate 17,825,329 of OX346245.1, forward strand.
TGTGGAGCTTAAACTTTGTCTGCTCAGGGAAATCAAGCCTTTTGACCGCTTCAGGTCTATGTTTGGCCATATTTGTTTAGTTGCTAGGCAGGTGGTACCCTGTGACCATCTAGCACTTGTTGATTCTAGAGCATATTGTTTGAAGAGGTGTTTGCATGTAGCAAGTGGTGTTCCTATGTTGTGTCTTTGTCTAACAGTGGGCAGAAGTGTTCCGTTTTTGGCGAGCTCATCAGCTTTACAATTTCCCGGAATGTCCCTGTGGCCCGGCACCCAGATGAGGTGAATGTTAAACTGTTCTGTCATCTCATTCAGAGATGATCGACAGTCGTGGACTATGATAGAGTTTGTGGAGACAGACGCGAGAGATTTGAGAGCGGCTTGGCTGTCTGAGAAGATACGTATATATCCTTACAAGATATAACGTTTTCTTTGAGCCAGGATAATGCCTCTTTTATCGCCATTACTTCTGCTTGGAACACACTACATTGATTGGGAAGTCTATATGATAGACTGAGATTCAGTTGTTTCGAATAGATACCACTTCCAACGCCGTTGTCGGTCTTTGAACCGTCTGTATAAAAGTGTATCGTGTTTTCTTCTTGAGGTCCTCCTTCTTCCCAAAAGGATCTTGAGGGGATAGAAATATGGAAGTTATTATCGAATACCATTTTTGGGGTGGTATAGTCTAAGCGATCTGGATAGATCTGAAATTGTCTAAAATAGTAGTATGACCAGTGTTGTTACTGATCCATTGAGAGGTGGCTCTAAGCCTCACGCATGAGTTGGCTGCCACCATTTTGGAGAAGATGTCAAGAGGTGTTAGGTTTAGAAGTACTTCTAAAGCTGCTGTTGGTGTTGAGCGAAGTGCTCCCGTGATGCACATACCTGCTGACCGCTGGACTTTAATGAGTTTATTCAAATTTACCATTTTGTCCAGTGCGGTCCACCATACGACAACTCCATAAGTGAGTATCGGTCTGATTACCGAGGTATATAGCCAGTGGGTTATTTTTGGGGAAAAGCCCCACTTTGAGCCTATGGCCTTTTTACATGTAAAGAGTGCTACAGTAGCCTTCTTTACTCTTTCATCAATATTTGCCTTCCAATTTAGTTTTTTGTCTAAAGTAAGGCCTAAATATTTGGCTTGGTCGGAGAAGTTTAGGGGTATTCCTTTAATTGTGGGTGGGCTAATTTGAGGAATTTTGTACCTTCGCGTAAAGAGTACTAGTTCCGTTTTATGTGGGTTGACGTCCAAGCCACAATGCTTTGCCCAATTTGTGAGCCTGTTTAAGGCATTTTGTAAGAGTTCCGAAAGAACTTGTGGGTGTTTCCCAGATACTGATATTGCAACGTCGTCAGCATAGGCAATCACTTTGAAACCCTCTGCTTCCAATGATGTTAAGAGGTCGTTTACCACCATGTTCCATAAAAGAGGCGAAAGGACCCCACCTTGGGGGGAGGCAGGGTTGCAACAAGAATGACAAAAAATAAGCCCAGAATACCAACGAAAAATTCTGACAAACATACCAAAACGTTTATCTTTAGTGGTTTTTCATTTAGGTAAAAAAAAAAAAAACAGAATATCAATGAAGTGTTTATTCCTTTGCTTAAACGATATTGTTTGTTTATTTCTTAACTTTTATTTTGTTATAATGGTTTTTGGTAAGGATTTCTAACTATTTCTTATGAATATCATGTGTATTTAGTGGTTAATCTGAGAATATCTGAAAATAGCGGCAAATATATTACTTACAATGATTTAGAAAAATATTTAAAAGAAAACCAAATATATTAATGGAAGTCACTGTATATACATATTTGTCAAATATATTTTTTAGTTCTTCGTCTGTAATGAGTTAAACAACTTAACTTACCGTGCATTAATTTCCACTGCTATTTTCTCCTTGTCATCAGTAGCAATTATTTTTGCATTCATTTTTAAATCAAATTTCGGTAGCACATATCTGGCAACTTCGAAATTTTTGTTTGTAAAAATGCCTACACCATCTACTTTTATTGTCCAAAAGCCCAAAACAGGGTTATTAGAAAGTTGAAATTCTGTCTTAAAAACACCTCGCATTAACTTTATATTGAAAATTCCTTTAACCAGATTGTGTTGGTCGTCCTATATGGTATATATGGGAAATAAATAATTGCAAGGAATAATGTTATATAAAAAGCAACTTACATAAATTTCAACATTTATTTTATGATTCGGTTTAGCAGGTCTTGTCAATTGATCAATACAAATTATTCGAATTTGTACCAATTCGCCAGGTTTATATTTGGCCTTGTTGGTTTGAATGAATGTCCAGTATTTATCAAATCCAAAATAGATTGTTGCTTCGTCTTTACTTATGATACCACGGTATCCAATTACTTCTAAGTTTCCAAGGCCATCATTCAAATAAGGCGCATGCAATTCAACCAATTTAGTTGTTCCTGGTTCAACCTCAATACTTTCGAACTCGTGGATTTTTTCGTGCTGCGCAAAAGTTGTAAGGCTTATGTTAAACCAGCAAGATTTATGGAAATCAGTTAGTGTTAAGGATACATGGAAAGCAGACTCTGGTACGACTCTTCCAGGTGCAACAATTGTATAGTATCTAAAAAAAGTGAAAATTATTCATCGCGCTATTTTAATAATAGTCAGTCGTTGTTTTAAAACATTTTCGTCGCGTCGCGCGCCGTATCGGGGCAATCTGTTTTACTGAAACGCGAATGAAAAACGCGCTTGATGCATATTTTTAAAACAGCACTTATTCCTTTTAATTTTTCAATAATTTTCCAAAAAATTACTCCTAACTATTATTGAATTTTTAATTTTCTTATAAAATGAAAAAAAAAAAATAATAATAAACATGGACACACCACCTAAAGGTACCTCTACATCAGCAAAGCATTCAAAATTCTTGTATTTCAATATTAACCTCAAACACTTCCATTCAAGTAACATGCACCAAACACCATAATTTTTGTTTGTAAACTCTGGAAAGCTAACGTTCGTCAAAATGACGAACATCTAACAAACATTCCTCTCTAACTCTATTTTTTTACCAACGTAATTTGTGCTTTCGCGCCAACTCAGTTGCCGGTGATCTGTCTCGCATGGCGTATATGTTTTTCTTGTAAGTTATTTGAAGAATTGAAGAATTGTTGCAATAGGTGCAAAGTTCCTATTTGTGGCGAACAAACGCTTTGACTTTGTTAAAGTGCTAAAATAGTCTCAAAAAAACATGTCTCATTAAAATATGATCGAAGCATTTAAAAATAAAAGGAATATTTATTCTAATTATCTTTAATTTATAAATTATTTTTCTTATTAATACTATAAATTTAAATAAAAGTTAATTATTTATAAAAAAAAAAAAGTTTTTTAATGTTCGTCAAAAAGTCGAATGATTAGCTTTTCATGGTAGTTTTGGAACGTTAGCTATCTAGGGTTAAAATAACATTATAATGTGCGCTTCGTTTGTTTTAGTTTTTCAAAAATATTTGTAATTTACTTAATAGTTAGCTATTTATTACTTGATTAAATAAAAACCATTTTCAAAAGTGGCGGGCTTTCCAGAAAGTTATAATTTTTTTTACAAAATTTCCAAAGAGGTGTGAAGTATACGAAAAGAAAACTAAGAAGATTAGAAGTGTTAGTAGGACGGGATTTTTTGTAACAAAAGTTAAACTTTTTAAGGATTCATTAAATTAAAGTGGCCTGATTTTACTTCAAACTACTTTTACACTGCGGTGCCCCAAGACTTCAAAAAAAAAAAACAAGTTAAAGTTGCCCTCCGCGTGCTGTTCACAAACCTGGGTACGAATTCCCGCAGTAGCGAGTGGGCCATACCGCATACGTCACTGAAATATTTTACATTGGCATTACTGCTCCATTTAGAATACATTGTAAACAGTAGTGCCAATTGAAATAACTCAGTAACCTAAAGAGCTCACTAATGCGATAATTTGGCCCCTGTTTTTCTCTTGAGAGTGGCCTGAGAGCAGTTTTCAGTGTTTTTACTCTTAAATGCACACGCACGCACACCTTAACAATTTGTAGACATTTTATTTCATTATTTTTGTTAATTCTTTTCAATCAAAATATGATTTCCCAAGTCATTTTAGAGTACTATTTTTCTAAAATTTTTAAATGTTATACTAATTGTCACTCAATCGTTAATTTTACAATGAAACAAAGCTAAACAAACAACGAGCTTCTATTTGTTTACTTTTCGTTCATAAAAAAATATAATTTTGTTATGAATTTTATAAACATTTCAAGCCGCCCGGCCCAGTAGTAGCTAAAATAGATTAAAAACTGGTTTTTTAACCCCAAATCGATGAATAATTATATTGTCCACTAAATGGAAACGTCGCACTTATTCTGATTAACACAAACCCTTTTTTAATTGATAATCCTCCATGAAATAAACTGAATAGAAATATGATAACCACAAAGTATGACAGATTCGCTGACATTTTTACTCTGGGAAAGATTTAAGTTGAACCGACTCCCGAGATACTAAAATTCCAACTGTTGAGGAGTAGGTAAACAAAAACAAGATTTTTAGCTTGAAACTGGATATTGATAGCGCTTCAGATGTTATAAAAGTAATTATAATTTAAAAATTAAAAGTTGCAAAACGAGTGTTGACCGATGACGCAGATATATTAAAGCTGTAATTAGATATTAATTTGTCAACAAGAGTTCATTTAAAGGTGAGATTAAAATGTTGCATACTTTTAGACATGTTGAGAAAATTTTTGTTTATGCAGTTTAAAAAAGAAAAAGAAATAACCATTTTTCTTTATTTTATTTTCTGATTTAATCCTTATAATAGGCCTTTTAGGATGTTCAAAGGGTAGACAACGCGGTGCATTCAAGAGGACACAAGCGTCCACATTCAACCTCTGTCTATCAACTCCTACTCTCACCTCCCCGTGGTGAACATCGGGTGCCTAGTACCTTTGACCAGTGTTGCCCCCCTAACAGGTTGAGAATGTAGTGTGGCAAATTTTAAATGTAGTAAAATTTAAAACGCGCAAAAACACAACATACTAAATTGTAAATTTTTTCGGAACGACAATATTATTTGTATAAATAATAAAAGGTCTAAATTTGGATCTTATTTCATGCATATTTACATAGCTAAAATATCTGGCTTACAAAAACATTTTTGCAAATTTCCTACTAAAATTTCAAAATGAAGGTGGACGGACACACAACATTATTAGAGCATTATAATTTTTTTTATGTCAATTACATTGGTTTATTTATATTTTATTAAAATTGATTTTTTGGTGTCGAATATGATTTCATTGATTGATGAATCACATTATCCACTTTCTGAAACGAAAAATTGATGACTTCTAAAAAAAAATTGGTCGAAAAAAAACGGCATCGGGGATTACCGACGCCCGCCATCACAGAAAAACATGGAATTTCCATACACACTATCCAAAACGTGTATGTATGTAAATATTGCCGGTAAAACAGTTTTTCAACGTGCTTAAGTTAAGAACCGAGAATTCTCCCTACCGTGCCTAGCTAAACCCGAAGCGAATTAGTTGTTGTTGGATTTAACACGTAAGCTGTTTAGCCCAAACATCGTTTTCTTCATCCAATTCCTTTCGGGATTGCAAAAAAAAAAATCAGCTATTCATAAATAAAAAAAAAATATTTTTCCAAATGGAAAGTAAGATCAAAATTGTCCTTCTAAATTTGAATTTAATGTTTTGAAATTGTAGTGTTTTTGGAATATTTTACGATTGTACGGAGTGAATTTTTCTTGGAAAAAAATGTAGCAAAAACGCTACATTTGTAGTAGGGGGGCAACGCTGCCTTTGACTGAAGATGGGGATCCAATCCCTGTGGACGGTTTAAGGTGGCAGCAGACGAGAGAGGGGGGGAGGAGTGTTTCCACTAAGGCACTTCTCCTTTTTCAGGCGGCAGCGGAGGAATTCTCCAGATGGAATCAACGGTGGCGTCTACAGTTCTAGTCAGTTTGAACTACTTAGTGAACACCTTATATGGGCTACTACGACGTATTCGTAGCTCAGGCCTATAAGGAGCGGTTTATACGGCTCCCCGTCCTTGGAGTTATAATAAGGATCTGGTCCTCCAGGCTAGGGGGTTGTGCGTCGGGGTGACTTCCCTACCACGTAAAAAATTATCGGTTCCGAAACAACAACAAGCCTCGGATATGGATGATTTTAATGTTGACGACCCCAGCAAACGAAACAAGGACAATGAATTTCGGATCTGCACGTGGAATGTACGGACCCTAAACAGGCCACGTGCAGCCGAACAACTAGTGGAGAACCTGGATAGGCTAAGGGCTGATGTAACAGCCATCCAGGAAGTGCGATGGGATGGAGAGGGCATCCGAAGGATGAAAACGTGTGACATCTTCTTCGGCGAGTGCTGCAAGGAGCAAGGTCAGCGGCTCTTTGGTTGTGGTTTTGTGGTAAGGGGAAGACTTAGGCAAGAAGTCTTGGGCTTCAGAAATGTAAGCGAGCGCCTGGTCACAATCCGCATCAAAGCAAAGTTCAAAAACATCACGTTGATCTGTGCCCATGCCCCAACAGAAGAAAAGGATGACTCAACCAAAAAAGAATTCTACGATCTCCTCGAGGATACGTATGATAGGTGCCCCTAAGTACGACGTCAAGATTATTCTTGGCGACTTCAACGCCAAGATTGGAAAGGAGGTCATCTTTGGTTCGATAGTCGGAGGACACAGCCTGCACGACAACACTTCCGGTAACGGACTCAGGCTCATCGATTTCGCGGCGGGGCGAAATGCCATCATAGCAAGCACTCTATTCCCACACCTCAATATACACAAAGGGACCTGGCGGTCTCCGGATCAACGAACCGTCAACCAGATTGATCATGTTGCGATAGACGCCAGACATGCTTCCAGTATCCTGGATGTCCGAACGTTCTGAGGTGCCAACATAGACTCGGATCACTACCTGGTGGTAGCGCACGTACGTATGCGGATATCTATGGCGCCACAACGACGAGCGGATGCTGTAAAACGATTTAACGTCGCGAAGCTAAAATCGCAAGAGATAGCCAGGACTTTTGCAGACCACGTCTCTCTTAAACTCTCAACAAGCCCGCCACAAGCATCATCTGTAGAGGACCAATGGAAACACTGCCAAAATGCCATCAAAAGTGCCGCTACTGATGTGCTGGGTTTCACTAGGCCAACACAACGAAACCCCTGGTTCGATGAAGAATGCAGACTGGCACATGAAGCAAAGAACGAGGCCTACCAAGCAATGCTGCAGACTAGAACCAGAGCTGCTGAGAGAGCAGCCCGGGAGCTCTACGGGCAAAAGCGAAGGGAGGAACGCCGACTTCTCAGGAGGAAAAAGAGAGAGCATGCGAAGCGGGCGGTCGAGTCTATTGAGGACTGTAGCGGCAGGGGGGATGTTCGAAAGTTCTACCGAAGGGTGAGGCAAACTACCCAGGGTTACAAGGCCAGAACGGAAGCCTGCCGAGACGAGAGTGGGAATATGGTGGTAGACACACAGTCGGTGCTGAGGATCTGGAAACAACACTTTTCTAGACTGCTAAACGGCGAAGATGGCCAAAATTCCGCTGTAAGACAGAACACTCCATTCAACCTGGACGATGATGGTCAAAATTTCCGTCCACCCGACCCAAATGAAGTGAGGTTAGCGATAGCCAAGCTTAAAACGTACAAGGCTGCTGGTGCGGATGGCCTGCCAGCCGAGCTATTCAAAGCAGGGGGAGATGACTTGGTAGGGAGTATACACTAGCTTATCTCCAAAATTTGGTCGGAGGTCTGATCGGCCCCTATCAGTGTGGTTTTAGGCCCGGCAAATCAACCGTCGATCAAATGTTCACACTCCGACAGATTTTGGAAAAAACCCAGGAGTTTCAAATCGATACACACCACCTCTTTATCGATTTTAAAGTCGCATATGATAGCGTAGACAGAGACGAGCTATTCAGAGCAATGGCGCATCTCGGCATCCCTGCCAAACTCGTCCGCTTGTGCAGGATGACGATGGAGAAATCTCGCTGCTCCGTCAAAGTCGGCAAGAACACCACCGAACCCTTTGATGTTGAGAAAGGTTTGAGGCAAGGCGACGCGTTATCATGCAACCTGTTTAACATCGTTCTTGAAGCAATTGTACGCAACTCGCAAGTCAACAACAGAGGTACAATTTTTCAAAAGTCTGTTCAACTACTTGCTTATGCAGATGATATTGACATCATTGGGAGAACGAAGCGAGCTGTTACCGGCGCGTTTGCAAGTATTGAATCGGAGGCGGCGAAAATGGGTTTGGCTGTTAATGAGGACAAGACGAAGTATATGCTATCATCGAGAAGGAATCTCAACATCGTCGGCTCGGGCAAAACGTCACGATGGATAGATACAACTTCGAAGTCGTCAAGGACTTTGTCTACCTGGGCTCCACTGTAACATCGCAAAATGACATCAGCGCAGAGATCAAACGAAGAATTACTCTTGCCAATCGCTGTTTCTTCGGGCTAAGAAGGCATCTAAGTAATAAAGCCCTCTCTCAGAGAACCAAGGAGACCTTATATAAGACCCTAATCATCCCGATCCTGCTATATGGGGCAGAGGCATGGACCCTGTCAAAAACGGATGAGAATCTGCTTGGGTGCTTTGAAAGGAAGATTCTTCGGGTGATTTTCGGTCCAGTCTGTATCGGTGGAGAATGGAGGAGAAGATTTAATAACGAGCTTTACGGGCTTTACAGCGACTTCGACCTGGTCAAGAAGCTGAAAATTCAGCGGCTGAGATGGCTGGGACACGTGGAGCGTATGGACACCAACGCACCAGCCCGACGAGTCTTCGAATCTACCCCTGACGGTCTGCGCAGCAGAGGAAGACCCCACCTTAGGTGGCGCACATAAGTGGAAAACGACCTCAACCAACTTGGAGTGCGTAACTGGAGGCAGCTAGCTAGGGACCGAGCTGGCTAGAGGGGCTTGTTGGTTGGGGCCGTAGTCCATCCTGGGCTGTGAGCGCCATCTAAAGTAAAGTAAGTAAGTAAGTAATAGGCCTTTTAGACCATTGTAAATGTTACCATTGTTTTTTAATAATTTTCTTTTCTGTTTTCAGTCAATTTTTTTTTTTTATAGAAAATTGACCCTCTCGTTATTTTTTTTTCGCAAAAACTAAAACACATTTGAGCATTTAATTTTCAATGTTTGACTAAATATTGATAGAAGCATTAAATATTAAAAACAAAAAAATATTAGTTAATGACGTAAAATTTTGAAAAAAAAAAAAAAATAGTTTGAACACAATTTTTTTCATTATTTATTTTGTTTTAGTTTTTTTGAGTTTGAAAATTGATTTTTCAAAAACTATTCTCTCAAATAATTTGAATTAAAAACAAAATACAAGGAGAAAGGAATAAAAGTATATGATGACATTTTAAATGTTTCCGTTGTTCTTAATTCATTTCAACATAAAAAAAAATCGATTTTTTTCAAACGAATCGATTTTTTTTTTTTGTTCATTACAAGGAATTTGCCCAGAAAAATCGACGTTTTCTTCTATGCAAATCGATTTTTTTGTTCAAAGGAATTCAACATAAAGGCTTAACTACATTCAAGACATTTTGCAAAAAGTGGGGCAAAAAGTGAAAATGTGGATAGCAAAAATATGATTATAGATGCCTGTGTGCGAAAAAATTGTGTTTTGTCTGTAGTATTAATCTGAAATGACTTATAAAATACCATTTTCCCAGGCTTTTTCGCACACAGGCATTTCTAGCGCATATTTTAATTTCTCACTTTTGTACTTTTTGCAAAAAGTCCTGAATGTAGTTAAGGCTTAAATCCGTTCGATTTTTTTTCTCGATTCAACCTATACAGTCTAGCTTTTTGTCACACCGAAAACTTGACATATTCTGAAACAAGACAAACTACTGAACAAAATGACGTATAAAACATAATAAGGATTCCACGGGAAACACAACTAATCGCATAAGGATTTCAGAAAAATGCAAAAAAAAACACAAATTTTTTCCTTTTTTTTTTTCATTTTTAACTTAATTTAATTTAATATACGTAATAAATAAAAAATAGTACACAATTTACTATAACAACGCAAAGTGGTAAAAAGAGGTCTACACTCGACGCAAAACGTGAACGATCACTTAATGCGAATAAACTTTTTCTCTCTCGTTCTTAGTTCTCTGTAATATTTAAGAGAGAAATAGAACGGTTATTTTAAACAAAGCTGAACTTCATAATTTGATTAAATGCCAGCTTTTCTGCGTTTTGCCCCATTGTGCGTCGGCTCTCTGCTGGCAACCACGTCAACCTAACCTTACAACCTCGAAATTTGTGTTTAACACGAAAAAAAAAAATACTTACTTGCCCTGTAGAAGTGTAGAGCAAGAACAAAAGTTGACAATTTTAATTTAAATACAAATAATTGTTTATTTTTATTTAACTTCGGTTCACAACACTACTTTGAGCTTTTCAAAAATTAAAAAAAAAAAAAAAAAAACGGGGAAACATCGCCGAGAATATTCAATTTGAATTAGGCTGATTATAAAAAACCTTCGAATAAACTTAACTTCTAACAAATTTTTTTCTTTTGATTGCCAATATAATCTGCTCTTTGAGGTTGTATTTTATAGGAAAATAATACATTATGTAAGCATTTAAAGTAATTTTGTAATTAGACAATTATTGTACAAAAGTTTAACTGTGTGTGTGTGTATTTTTGATTCCCTTCAATATATCGTAATTCCAATTTCTGTCAATATCTATAATTTTTAGGACTCATTGATCTGAAAACTTTTTGATGCTTTTTGATCTATAAATATAAAAAATAATTTTATTTCAAAAACAAAGATGAAATTGAAAGATTTACCTTTATCATTTGTACCATACACCATAACCCATCCAGGTTTAGAATTGAAAACCTTGTACGTTTTACGAACTTCTAGTTCAACACATGCTTCATTACTTCGAATATATTCAACATATACCATAGCTTTGTTTCGACAATCATTGAATTGAACTAACTAAAATAATTTAAAAACAAAAAAAAATTATTGAAAAAACAATAATTCCACAAGAACAAAAAAACCTGCCTTGATATCTTCACTTTGACTCTCAATATCATTAGAATCTTCTTCGGTAAATATATAACCAGATTGAAGATTAAATTCCATTATAATGTATTTACTTTGTGTGATATTTGTAAGTTTCTTTGGACATATCAGTAGGTTTGTCAAAAAATTGGAATATTTCTTAATTGATATCTTGGTAGAATAGAAGGAGGAAGATTTGTTTTCAGGTTCAAGATTGTATTTATATTTCACATCGACCATTGCTAAGCCGTGTCCTCTGCTCTGGAGTTTAATCTTATGGGAGTTTGGGGAAAGCTTTAACACAAAAAAAATATTACTTTGTTTAAGGAAACACAAAAAAAAAAAAATAGAAAACTAACCTCAACCGTTTGGAAAATTTGAAAATTATCTCCATTTAATCGAAAATCTCCTGATTTGTTTTGGTCGTCCTTGAAGCGTATTTTGAGATTAGTTTTGTGTATGAAAAGTTTTTCAGCAAATGGAAGTAGTGCTTGGACGGCCATCATCTGAGTTAAAAATGTTTCTTCAGTTTTCGAAGCAATCAGCCCTCTAACAATTTCCAGTAGGCTTGGTTCTGGTATTTTTTGAAATTCGAATAGATTCATCAAGCTTTCAGCAACCGATTCAAGGTGTGATTGGAGTTTATCCGACTTTGTCCATACCACTTGTTTTGCTTCAAAGGAAAATTAGTATTACTTTGAGTTTTTGATGCTTTAGGATTAAAAATATTGTACTTGTCAAATGACGGTTGGATTTACTGAAGAAATCTTTGGCCTGTTGATGTTGCCCCAGAAGCAAAACATATGCAGCCAAAGCACTAATGGGAGTACTCTCCGAAGCGGAATTAGCGGAAATATCATACAAATATGCAAGACCTTTAATGATAACTGTATTGTATGTTGTTCTCGAGTCCTATTCGAAATAAAAATTACTAAGTGCCTTGAGAATTAAAAAACAGAAACTTTTTACTTCATCCATTAAGAACACCATCAATCCAAAAGCTGTTAATTTGACATCTTCTTCTATACCGCTTTCTGATTTCAAGCAACCATTCTGTTGCTGTTTTGATTTAAGATACTCTAAACCTCTGTGTATGACCTTGGGGTCAACAAAAATGAGATCGTTTGCATGTTTCAGTCCCCACAATGCAAAAATAGTTTGCCAGATATCACCAGTTTTTTCACTTTTTTGTTCGAAAAGTCCAAAAGAACCATCTAAGTATTTGAAAGATAGCTGATTCTGATAGTTAAGTGCAAGATTATGTTTCATTTTGCTTTCTAAGGTAGAATTAGAATGATTTAGAGCCTGAAAATAACTTTTTAGGGAAAATGTGTTTGCTATGAATAAACAACAAACCTTTAGGTATTTCAAAACTATCGAGTTGGAGACAATGAGCTTCATATTATCTTCACCATTTCCATACGGAAATCCAGCAAACTCTTGAAGGTCCCTTATCAAAGGTTCAAATATATCACCAATTACTGAAACCTCAACTTTTTGAGATTCATGTATAGCATTTTCGGGAATATCAATTGTAATTTCATCCTCTTGGATATTTTCTTCGAATATATGAACCAGATATGTTTTCGATATTGCATACGATATACCTTGAGATTGGACATTGAGAGTTTTTTGAATGGCATAATTTGCATTTGCCACCGAGGAGAAAGCTTTGACACCTAAACTATGTTGTCCTTCCATGAGGGGTTTGATGAAAATTAGAATTTTTTGCGTTTTATTACTTGGAATAAGTTTTGAAATGTTCTGCTTTGATTTGGAGATAGCTTCAGGGTATTCCAGAATTTGAAGGTTCTTACTATCAGTTTCAAATGTCACATTTACCAAAGTGTCTTGGTTCATAAAACTTGTTATGTAAATAGGAACTTCAATTATTTCACCTGAAATGAAAAATTAGTTGATTATTTCAGGTCTTTCAAAAAAAAAAAAACTTAATCTCCTTACCTTCCTTTACTGAGCTTGGCAAATCCATAGAAACAAAGAATTTTTGATGAATTTTCAAATTTGTTGTATTCTTTGTAAAAGCCAATCCAGTTTCAGGATGAATTGAGAAACCAGAAACAGTCCAGGTAGTTAGTGGATCTGGTGTAACTTCCATGAAGTTTAAGCCTCCTGCTGGAGTGCTGAACATAATAGGTGTAAGCATGACATTTTTTTTTAATCAAAAGAAAAATGTTTTACCTGTCAAAATCTTTAAATAACCAACTTTCGGGAAAAATATTTCTAATACGTTTTGGTGTTAATCCATTTGGAAGGTCTAAAGAAATTTGATTACAATATAAATTTATATAAAAACATTATTTAAAACGTACCACCTCCACTTAGTCCATTTTCTCTGCCAGGTGGAAAGACATTAGAAAATGTTATAATATCTCCCGTTCTACCATAAAACGGGATAGCATAGGACAATACAGAATTGACACTTCTAAGCTTCATATTGACAAAATCTTCAGTCAAAATATCCATTTTATCTATGTTTTGTAGATTACACAGATCTAATCCCATTAAACCAACGTAGGATCCTTCGTGTGTTGTTACGTTTATGTGCACCGGTGTGGAAGGACTTGTAACGTTGACAGTTGTAATCTCGATCTTTAAAAATTGGTAGTTCAAGAGAGAATTATTTGAAGAAATAAAAAGAAAAATATAAAAATATATTTATTTTTGTGCATCGGTATCAGAGTGATAGTAAATTTTACAGGCGTTTGTAAATTTTGAAAATGAATAAACGATAAAGATAATAATTTGGTGTAAATTATTACGTCTGAATATTAAAAATAAAGTTTACGAATGGGTGGCACATACAACATGTAATCTATATACAATAAATATATACAAATTGTGTACCTTGATTTTTTTACATAGAAAAACATACATAGACGAACAAATTTGCGAGAAAGATTTTACCTACATATTAGATTTGGCTGACATAGCGTGAGTACCTAACCATGAAGTATTGTTCTGACAAATTGTTTATTCTTTATTTGTTGAAAGTTTTTAACGTAAGTTTCAGATTCAGAAAACAAATATATAATTTTACTTAAATTTTGCACCAATAAATCATGAAACTAACTGCAACTGGGGTAATTCAACAATAATTCACAAAGCATTAACAAAGTGGATTAAATATACGTTCAGAAATCGGAATGAACCGAAATGAAGAACACCAATTTTCAATTTCAAACTTTCAATTAACAATTAGCTTTTCTAATGAATTGTGGAATACCGCATTTCACTTCCGTCATGTGAATTCACAGTAAGTGGAATGCAGAACAGGGGCGACATATTTGGTTTGTATGCGATTTACTGTTGTTTTATTTTTACTTGTCAACATCGGCTGAAGTTTGTTGTTATTTTTTTGTATTAAAAACAAGCAATTTGCCTTATATGAACCGAGTTTTTATGAAAGGTCTAAGCTAAGCTGAGACCGAAAACAAACCACAGAAAGACCGAACCGAATGAAATCGAATAACTATGCACATATGTGTGAAACAAGGCTAAGACAAGGTGCGCACTGAATTGGTGACGAAGTGGAGTGGTAGTGGAGTCGCGACTGGCAGTAGAGTTAGAGTGGTAAAATAGTGGCTTGGCGATGGAGTGGCGGCGGCGAAGTGTTATGAAAGTGATTTAACGCGCACTGCGGTGGCAAACTACGTATGGTTTTACATATTCATCATTTAATGATAATTTATTTTGATATTTTAAAATATTCGAGACGACCTACTTAAGTCGATAATCTCAAGCATCTTCTACAGTAAAACAAAAATCCGCTTCGTCACCAATCGCTTGTCACCAGACTGGAACAACACAACCTTCAAGATATCACGCCACCGCCACTAAACTTTGATGTTTTTGTTTACATAGGTTTTAGCAATACCACCTGCCACTTAGTCACCATGCCACTACCATTCCACGCCTTATGCAAGACGATAACCGAACTGGTGACGAAGTGTAGTGGTAGTAGCGTGGTGACTAAGTAGCAGGTGGAATTGGTAGAACCTATGTAATTAAATGAAGACTCGCTCATCAATGTGGAGTAGCGATGTCATTATATTTTGCAGGTGGTGTGGTACTGTGGTACCTGTCTGCTGCCATAATCTCGAACATGTTTTATTTTCAAGTGACAAGTGAGTGGTGACGAAGTGGATTTTTGTACTGTATACGAGTATGCTTGTGATTATTGACTTTATAGACCGACAACTGATGAACTTAGTTTGCTACCGCAGTGTGCGTTAAATCACTTTCATATTACTTCGCCGCCACTCCATCGCCAAGCCAATGGATCACTATTCAACTGCCACTCGCTACTCCTTTACCACTCCACTTCGTCAACACTTCAGTGAGCGCCATACCTATGGCCCAATTCACACAGAACTGGCATACGGTTTTGATGTGATTCTGGCGTGGATACGTATGCCACGTTGTGAAATCCGCATATTATCTTATGGGACAATACACACATAGAGGACGTGGCGAGGGAATGGTGTGACTTGCCATTGCCACGCTGTTTTAGAAACACGAGTGGCCATAATGAAATCGCCTGAAGAACTCGTTCGTATAAAAGGTATTCCATAAAGATAAGATACCTCTCAGCTGTCATTTCGGTTTTCCTACAAGCTGAAACTCAGATTGGAAAAGCAAAAGTAATTGTAAAAAAAAAAAACACTTGTTGATTCTTCGTCACTCGAAATTTGTTACGCTTTCACAACTGTAAGCAAAGCAAATGGGTTTGTTTTCTATCTTTATATTATTAGGCGTCTATATGGTATCTTGCTCATCTTTGCCGACTAAAAGCATTTTAAAATAATTCAATAGACAAAATGTCTATTCGCGGTCACTTCTGTGTGAATTGAGTGTATTACATTCGACCCATGACACGCAGACCAATACCACGCCAGTACCATGCCAGTTCTGTGTGAATTGGGCCTAGAGTTTTTTAATTCAAAAATACATTATGTAGGTTATATGCACATTTATACTTAGTTTTAAAAAAATGTAATCTATACTGAAAAATAACTCCTAAAATTAATAATAAAATATCTATGTATTTATGAAATTAAATCTTGAAGTGATGTTGGAACCCGGTAAAATTTTCTTAAAATACAAACAAAAATAACTATGTTTTTATGATAATATTATCGAGCTTTAAGTACATTCTCGGAAAAAAAAAATTCCGGGCCTTTCCAGAGTTGGTAACCCTGAGTTGAGTATGACACACCATGGATTTTTTGTTAATAGAATTAGAATGCACGCCACTGAAATGGTTGGATGAATTTACTTTGATAACAAGAAATCTTGAAATACAAAACCAATAAAAACGTTGTCAGACCTAAACCTGTTAAGGGGATTATCACTGGAAAATTCCCAGCACAAATCGTATGCGTTATCAAGTTATTAACAAAAAGAAATCACTGGCTTACTATGTAGCTATAGTATCATTAAACAATCTTCATATTGGATACAAACATATGTTTTGACCCATACACATATAGAGAGTGTCCACCAGTCACATGGGGTCATTTTAAGTTGAAAGAGATAACCCGCCTGAAAAAATGGCAAGTTTTTGGTAAGTTTAGGTAAGGCCCCGGCAAGTTTTCGGTAAGGAAAACATGGAAGAGGAAAACATGACAGGCCCCTATTAGTGCCTCGCTGAGACCTTTTATTTAAATAATGACTGTGAATCGAAACAGAATAAGACAGAATCACAACTGATTTTGACATTTATTAGAAATCTGTTCTAGGTTGTTCTACCTAAAAAGCAAGTGCCAGAAAAAAAATGGATTCGCGGTTAATTCGTGAAATTAGTCAACTTTTATTATCTTAAACAAGAAAAAACGTGTTTTGAATACCTCCCAATATAAGCAACAGAAAGCGCATCACCGCAGAATCACAAACGATGACACTACCGGACGCTGGACGTTTTTAAACCGACACGTAAATGCACACAAACGGCAGGATAGGTACTATGAGAATTATGTTGGAGACAGGTCCAACCAGGATGACCAGCAATTCATCGGCAAGCTGAAACGTGGTGAGTACACTGAAGTCTTCGAAGCAACACAAAAACAAGAAGTGTCTCTTGAAATAATAACCACGGAGAATATATGTGGAACAAATCTTGTTTTTACTTGTCAGGGCTTAGGCAGAATTTATCTGACGAGGCAAAAAGGTTCGTAACTGGTGAGAGCCTAGCGAATGCCTATTGTAACCCTTGCTAGACCCTTGTTAGTAACAATGACAAACTTGCCAGGGCCTTATTGAAAACCAGATTCTTTTTCCAGGCGGGAATATTTTGTTGTTAATATGTAAATTTAAATAATATTTTCTTTTGTAACAAAATGTAAAGGTATATTAAAAGAATAAATTGGACTTTCATATAAGTAAAGGCAAGATAATTCTCAATAATTTTTTTGAATAAAATAATAAGTTGAAAAAAAACAACAAAATTAAAAATCGAAGTTTATGAATAGAAAAAATTGAATAATATGGAATTCCTAATGGGACTAACTTGTAACCTTGTAGATATAAAAAATTTCAAAAGAAAAATTAAATCTAAGGCCTTATTTAAATCGCATTCCTCTTTTTTTTTTTTTTTTTTTTTTAATAAAAACTTAAATAACTCACCGAATTTTGAAGTGCTCTTTTAATGATAACATCCTTGAACTGCCCACCAAAATTACTATTTTTGATATGATGAGCAAATATTGTAATCTTCGGAACCATCGAGAAGGTCACATTAAGGCGAAGGATGTAGTTTGTTTGATTTCCGGGAACCTACATAAATCGAGTATAAATGTATAAATTAATTAAGAAAATAAATGGGTTAATAACAAAAGTTAACTTACAAATACACGCCCAGATTGAATAAGATCTTTTTTAGATAAAATCTCATATGAAAACTCTTCAAATGGCTCTGGATTTGTAATTTTGATTTCAAGTTTTTTACCTTCTTCAGGACTAAAAAAAAAATGTTTCAGATGGGTTTGTTTCAGGTTATTTAGTTAACTTTCATACTTTTCAGTTAAAACTTCCATTTCAAATGCTTTCACTTTTTTGTACATCCGTTCTGTAGAGGATTTAATTCTTTGATATTGTGCATACAAATAACAATCGGTATAATTTTTATTGATTACGTTAATTATTGAAAAATTTTTTCCAATTTGATTTCTATCATATTCAATACGAAATTCATCGAAGTCTGCATAATTACGAATATATCTTCCGATTTTCTCATAACATCCAACTACAATTTCAATCGGAGTCTTAAACTCTTGAATTGGATTATCCTGAAAATCGGTTATGCTTACTTTTACCTAAAAAATAATATATTTTGAAAATTATACTAAGTACTTAAATGAATATTTTGTAAACAATCTTTTGCAATCGAATACTTACCTTTATGTTGATTATTTCATCTGAATCAAATTCATCCGGAGCTTCAAATTCAATTTTATAACGTTTGGTGTTCACTTGAATTTCTGTTGTCGTCAAAGATTGTTCTCCATTTGAATCGTCGATAACAGTAGCTTCTATATGGAATTTGTATGGAGTAATTGGTGCAGAAAAAGGTAAGAGTCGTCTTTGGTCTTGAGTTTCTTCTTTTAGGTGAAGATCGTTTTTTATATCTACAAATATTGTGGTTTTTCCATCGATTTGAGTTTCTCGTAATAATGGAGCGGGAGTTGGAACCCATGTATTCCATGGAAGATCGGTGTTGCTTATAGAAATTGATAAATTTCCTTTAACAGGTTCACCATAGAAATTTCTAAAAACAATTAGGTATAATTTATAAAATAAAATTTCAGGTTGAATACTGTTGGAGTGATTATTTGAATATTCGTAAATTGTTGACCTAGTATCTTGGGCTCTTATTTCTGGCACTACTCTTGGTAGGTATCTACATATCTAACTTCTATAAAAAATTATAAATATCTATTATTTATCTATTTTGATTAGAATGGGAATATGGTGGTAACCACACAGTCGGTGGTGAGGATCTGGAAACAACACTTTTCTAGACTGTTAAACGGTGAAGATGGCCAAAATTCCGCTGTTAGAGTGAACACTCCATTCAACCTAAACGATAATGGTCAAAATTTCCGTCCAACCGACCTAAATGAAGTGCGGTTAGCGATAGACAAGTTTAAAGCGTACAAAGCTGCTGGTGCGGATGGCTTGCCAGCCGAGCTTTTCTTGGTATGGAGTAGATATGCACCAACTTATCTCCAAAATTTGGTCGGATGAAAGTATTCCCGATGAATGGAACCTCGGTATAGTGTGCCCCATCTACAAGAAAGGTGATGCTCTGGCCTGTGCCAACTGCCAACTACAGAGGTATAAGTCTCCTGCTGAACGTCGCATACAAAATCTTGTCATCTGTGATCGCATAAAACCGTTTGTCAACGATCTGATCGGCCCCTATCAGTGTGGTTTTAGGCCCAGTAAATCAACCGTCGAATGTTCACACTGCGACAGATTTTCGAAAAAAATATATCAGGAGTTTCAAATCGATGCACACCACCTCTTTATAGATTTTAAAGTCGCATATGATAGAGAAGAACTATAAAGCGCCATGTCGCATCTCGGCATCCCTGCCAATCTCATCCACTTGTGCTCCTTCAAAGTTAGTTAGAACACCACCAAACCCTTTGATGTCGGGAAAGGTTTAAGGCAAGGCGATGCGTTATCATATAACCTGTTTAATATCGTTCTTAAAGCAATTGTGCGTAACTCGCAAGTCAACAACAGAGGTAAAATTTTTCAAAAGTCCGTACAACTACTTGCTTATGCAGCTTTTGTCGGCGTTTGCAAGTATTGAATCGGAGCCGGTGAATAAATTGGTTTGTCATTGTCTATTAATGAGGACTAGATGAAGTATATGCTGTCATCAAGAAAGGAATCTCAACATCGTCGACTCGGGCAAAACATCACAATGGACAGGATCAACTTCAAAGTCGTCAAGGACTTTGTCTACCTATAGGCTCCACTATTACAACGCAAAATGACATGAGTGCAGAAATCAAGCAAAGAATTATTCTTGCCAATCGCTGTTTCTTCGGACTAAGATATAGCATTTGAGTAGAAAAGTACTCTCTTAAAGAACCAAGGAGACCTTATATAAGACCCTTATAATCCCGGTCCTGCTGTATTGGGCAGAAGCATAATTCAAAAACGGATGAGAATCTGCTTGGGTGTTTTGAAAGGAAAATTTTTCGGGTGATCATTTAACAACGAGCTTTACGGGCTTTACTGCGACGTCGACGGCATCAACCAACGTCTAAGTGTTTAATATCTTTAAGCAGATCGCTATCGGCTCCGTAATAGGTGTCATAACAGGACAAAGCGGCTTGGTGTTTATTCTAATGACTGCTGGAAACCACGTCAACCCTATCCTCTTTTATTACTAAAGTGGAAATCTTGCTTTGCTTGTTTGCTTGTCCAGGATAATATCAGGACCCACATGTGCGATTTCAAAAATTCTTTTTGGCATTTAATGGTTGTCTTTGAGGAATTGTTGCAGGTTAATTTTGTTTTGCAAAATGTTATATACTGGGTAAAATAAGGTATTCCAATTAAATTTAAAAACTCTGTGTGCGTGTGCGCTAAGGTTATTCTAAGAGAACAGCTTAATGGATTAACATTTTTTTTAAATTTAACTACACTTGTCAAAACAATTAAGGGAACAAAAAAAAATCACTTTTTTTTTAGTGTTTTTCAAAGAACTGTATCTCTGTAAAAAAGGGTCGTATTGAGATGAAACAAAAAGCATTCTAAAGCTTTATCCTTTATTGTAACTAACGCAAAACTGTGGAAAAAGTGGGCAGAATTTGTTGTTTTCGTTTCCATTTTGATGACAATTTCACAATGTTTATGAACCACCCAATTTGTTCCCTTAATTGGTTTTTACGACTTTGATCATTCGGTACATGAAAACGGTTCAATGGATTTTTTTGAAATTTTACAGAAACATTGGTGGTCTATAGTTCTTTAAAATGTCTTACCATATTAGATCCTACAGTCAAAATTTATAAAGGAGTAAAAGATTTACAAAAAGTCTTTAAAAAGTCGTTTTTTTGACCTTTTCTGAATGTAACGATGAGGAGCCAAAACAAATAATCGTTATAAAGTTTCAAAAAAATCTTTTAGAAAATTAATTCCAGTTTTTACAACTATCCTTAAATTTTCCGTGTCGTCATTCCGTGCGAAGATATCGGTAGTCAAAGTTAAAATTCTGTTTTTTCATTCAAAGCCAGATATTCTTTTGAAAAAAATTTGCACATTGACGAAAAAAGACGAACTTAAAGCTGAATAAACAAGTTATTGAAACAAAAGATTAAATTGGTTCAAAAAAAATTTTCGAAGAAAATTACAATGTTCAAAAAAAAGAAAAAAATTTTAAATTTTTGGGTCGTGCTGCTTTTGCGCAATAACGGTACCTTAAAAAAATCATTGCGAACATTTCTCAATACAGAAAGGATAAAGCTTCAGAATGTTTTCTGTTCTATCTCAATAAGACCCCTTTTTACAGAGATACAGCTCTTCGAAAAACACTAAAAAAAGTGATTTGACAAGTGTATGTGAGTTTCTAAAAAAAAAATTCTTAAAATAATTAAAATCTATTAATTGAATGTATATTAATTGATTAAAATTTTTAATCAATTTATTTGAATAATCTGTTTTAAAAAAAGTGAAGGTATCTAAGATCTCATTATCCTTAACTTGCCTTCAACAGCAAAACTGTTACAAAATATTGGCCAAATTTTCATGTTTTTTTTTTTTCAAAATTATTATTATGTAGGCATTAAAAAAAGCACTTACCTGGCACTTATTTCCAATGCTATTTGATCATCGTCAATGGCAAAAACTCTTTTTGTATTAATTTTAACATTAAATTTTGGTAGCACATATCTGTCAACTTCGAAAGTTTTCTCTATATAAATCCCATGAGAAATAACTTTTAATCTCCATAGGCCCAAAACAGGATAATTTGAAAGCTCAAATTTACTCTTAAAAACTCCTTGCACGAGTTGCACATCATGAAATTCCTTAACAAGATTATATTTGTCGTCCTGTTGAATATGAAAAATTAAAAAAAATTAAAAAAATGAAAACTTAAAAAGTCAAAAAGTCAACTCACATAAATCTGTATAGTAATATTTCGATTTGTTTTTGGAGGTCTTTTCAATTGATCAATACAAATCACTCGAAATTGTACAAATTCACCAGGTTTATATTTTGCCTTGTTGGTTTGAATGAACGCCCAGTATTTAACAGGCTCGAAATAAATTAGAGCTGTGTCCTTGCTTATCACAGTGTCACAGTTTCCTAGTACCTCTAAATTTGCAAGTGTAGTATTCAAGGAAGGTACAAACAATTCAACTAATTTAGTAGTTCTTGGTTCAATTTCTATGCTCTTAAACTCATAGAGTTTATGGTTTTGAACAAAACTTGTAAAGCTTATGTTAAACCAGCATGATGTGTGGAAATCATTTAATGTAAATGAAATATTAAAGACAGACCCTGGGCGGATTGATCCAGGTGCGACAATCGTATAGTATCTGAAGAGAGTGAAAGTTATATAAGGTTTTATTAATTTCGAGAAGTATTAATTTAAATTTAAAAAAAAGAAACTTGTTTTTATTAATCTTGACTTGATTTTTTAAACTATGTCACAAAGCTGATGATTTTGTAGAATCAGACAATTTCTGTAGGTGTATACATAGGTTATCTACCGTAAAAAGCCGCAATAATGAAAATCTGGAATTTACCGGTAAATCCTACCCACATACCCCTCCCCCCCTCCCCCCCTAATCAAAATCCTGCGTACGTCCTTGCGGGAAGGGCTGTCAAAAGTGTCGTATGTTATTTTTTTACGTGCCCACAATGCAGCCGTATGATTTTGAAAGTATTTAGAAGAAAAAAAAAAGAATATTCTTGTGTAAAAGCTCAGAATTCACATTTGTGTCCAGTATTTTTCCTTTTCGTTAAAATTTTTTTCGCGACACAAATAATCACAATATTTTTTTCCAACGCAAAAAGTTGTTTTTTTTTCATACAATTTTAAACGTCAAGAGTGCTGCACGTGAAAACTTAAAAGTTGTCGAACTCTTCCGTCTGCGGCTGCAGCTCCGCTATGCGGCTGTGTTCCATTGTGTTCGCAACATTGAATTTGTGTGTATTCAATATTTTGACAGCTATTCCACCTGCGGCTCCAGTCTCAGCTCCGTTTCCATTCTATTCAGGCAGTAAGTGTAGGTTAGGTTCATATTTTGCGAACCATCTGTTGATCGTCAGAGTCCTGTCGCTTAGATAGTTTAAGTCACACAATATTTTATTAAAATACAAAATACCAAAAAGTAAAGATCAAGCACCCAGTAATCGAATTTATATGCCAATTCATATAATGACGCCATCCATACTCCACAAATTATTCATCAGTTCCGAGTCCAAAGTGCAAAATTTCTTAGCACTTGCACCGAAACAAGGAGCAACTTTGACAATGAGTATAAGTACGTATGTACATTAAAGTACCTACGTAGATATATGCGATACTGATCTAAAAAGAAGCTAAGACACCGAAGAAAGAAACTAAGAACCCGATATTATAACAATAATATTTAAGTTAATGCCTCTAGAATGTAAAATCTACGGTATTTTTAATTGGAACCTGATTTGCACGCGCACTTGTTAGAAAGAAAAGAAATTAATTTATTTAGGAATTTATTTTTTTGGCAATTTATTGAGAAAAACCTGGTTATTATCTAAAGAAATCCCAAGGGTGATGCTATCAGGTTCAATCTACCTTAATTTATATAAGGTAATTTAATAAAACACTTATAGTATGCTACATGTAATGACTGTGACAATTAAATTGTTGGTATATCCCATTATCTAAAGGTGAAAAACACCCGAAAAGAAAAAAACCCAAAAAAAAAAAGAGAATATTAAAGACGCTTGAATTAAGCCAGAATATTATGTTTAACTTTTTTCTCTGGGGTATAGGCTCAGAGGTCTAAAACTAGCACTTGGAAAAAACGAAAATTTTTCTTTTTGAATTTCTTTGGAACATCTAGATAAACATAAAAAAAAACCTAATCAAAAAACTTGACAGAATTGACTTGGGAGATTCTGCCACACCTTCTTTTCCAGATCCACGTGACATCTCCGCCCCTATTCGGCCATGTAAAGAAAGTATACTAGGTCGAGTTTTTAAAGGCAGTTTATTATTCTGATCCTTCACAAATTTTACTGCTGCAATAATTAAAAAAAAAGCAAAAGATTTAAAAGTATAAATAAGATCTCCAACCTAGTAGTGAGATTTGATTTACTGCGACGGAAAATAATAATTCAGTAACGAATCTAAAAAAAATTTATTTCTTAACAGAAAAAGTGAGAAATTTTTTATGAGGAATCGGAATACTTTAAAAATTCAAATGCATTTCAGAATTGGATTTCTATAAAAATTCAGATTTTGTGGGAACAATTTGCTGAAATTTACCCTATTAACCAAAATTCTGAAATCCGGTTAAACACAAAAATTTCACAGGCTTTTAAAATGACGTTTTTTCATGATTCGAAAGCCTGTTAAAAGGGCTACAAAATTTACTCTTCCGAAAACGATGAGGAAAAATTGTGCTGAACCATCGATCAATGTTTAAACCACTGGGCCCCTCAATGGACTTAGTTCCCGAGGACCGCATCGGTTCATACGATAAATTGTTTTGTCTTTTCTTTTGGTTGGTTATTTTTTTCCCATTTAAGAAGAAGAGTAAGGAAGAAGAAAAAGAGTAAGGAGGAAGAATAAGAAAAAAGAAGAAGACTACCCGCTTTTCTTTTCTTTTCTATTCTTTTCTTTTCTTTTCTTTTCTTTTCTTTTCTTTTCTTTTCTTTTCTTTTCTTTTCTTTTCTTTTCTTTTCTTTTCTTTTCTTTTCTTTTTTTTCTCGACCATCCATTTGGATTAGCCCTTAGAAATTTGGTCCGCCACGACACCTTATTTTAAAGTGAAATAAAACATGATTGTGCCCCCTGATTTTAATCCTACGTACGTCCTTGGTTACATAACGTGGTGATGAAAAAATACTAAATTATTTGATTCACCATTCATGATTGTACACTGTGACAAGTTGATGCCCAAATTTACTATTGAATCCTTTCAATTGTGACAGGAACATTTGATAAAATACACTGTAACTCAATTGTACTTGTACATAATGTATGAATACTAAAATTAAAAAATCTTAAAACACAATATTCAACGTTTTTTTGTCTGAATTTTGAACTTATTTTTTAAATGACAAAAACTAACTCTTTTGAAACAGTTCTATCTATGGATTGATGGAGCACATAACTGTTTCATAAAACGCTCGTTTTTTGCCATTTTAAAAATAAGTGCAAAAACCAGTTAGGACACTATGGCTCTGACGGCCTCAAATAATTCCCTCCAATTTAAATATATTTTGACTTGAAAGCTTATTTAAAAATAAAATACCATTCTTTTGATTTACACAACTTACCCTTTTTGAATTGATAAGGCAACACAAAATGAACTTAATATTATGATGGCAACCCAAAAACGTATCAACTTTATTATTGACATTTCTAATCAGGAAAAAAATTTAAGCTGAACTAACACCGCGGACACTGAAATAACGACTGCTTAGTAAACAGAATGTTGGACTTGAAACTTGCTACTGGTAGAGCAGCATATTATTCTGTTGGGGAGAATTTTATAGTGAATAATTTATAGGTGGTTATTTAAGAACTCAAAGGAAAACCGATGACTTAGATTAATCAGAGATGTTTTAAATAGATATGTTTGTACTAATTTCATTTTAAAAAAATAGACACAAATATAATAAAAACTTTTGAAGTAAAAACCAACTAGTTGAGAACTTTCCTGGATGTATGTTGTTCATCGGCAGGAATGTAGGGGACCTCACTGTGAGGGCGTGGGTTCGTATCCCACTTCTGACACCATGTTGTATTTTAAATATGACTTTATTCTTCAAGATATGACTTAAGACTAAATTACATAACAACCAAATAGAATGTCAAACTTCAAACTGTTATATTTATTATTGTTTGAAACAAATTATTTACATCATAATTTAAGTATATTATCTAAACTCCATTTATTTATTATTATTATTTATTATTGATATAATATAGATATTTTTTTTTTTTAAATAATATTGAAGTCTTTCGGGAGGTTTAGTAATTCGACCTGATCTAGTTTTGTTATGAATCTCTTGTGGGCTTTCATTAACATTTTCATTTTCAACTTTTGTTTCGAACATTTTTTCCGGATTGTTTACAGATATATTTTTACTAGCAGTAGGTATTTCATTTGCATTAGTTTCCGATTCACTTTCTTTTAAAGAATGCCTAGGATCAAGAATGTGTTGTGTACTTCGTCTATATTCAATCCCATTTTTATCTTGAACAACGTATGACCGAGGCTGAATACACTTTGAAAAGACTGAACCTGGTTGCCATAAGGACTTTGGATCTTTCTTGATTAAAATTTTCTTTCCTTTTTCAAGTTCAGGTCTAATCTTCGCATTTTTGTTATAATTGTTCTTAACGCGATTTTGTAATTTTGATAAGTTATTTTTATAATCAAAATCATTAACTAGGGTTGGTTTTAGCACGTTAGTCGAAGTTGGCAATTTTGTTCGCAGTTTTCGAGACATCAATAATTCTGATGGAGACCGCATTAAAGTTTTTTCGGCTGTCCGATATTGCAATAAAGCAATATACGGATCAGAACCACTATCTTCGCATTTTTTTAACATTTTTTAACTGTTTGGATTGATCTTTCGGCTAATCCATAAGATCTTGGTAGGTAGGGACTGGATGTTATGTTCTATGTTCCAATTGGTAGTGAAGTTTTTGAAATGGCTGGAATTGAATGGAGGGCCGTTGTCTGAAATAATTATTTAGGGTATGCCGTGTCTGGCAAATATTGACTTTAATTTAGAAACGACTAAATTGCTCGTATAACCAGAATGAAGATTTTCAATTTCAATGTATTTTGAATAGTAATCTACTACGAGCAAAAAGGTTTTATTTTTGTATTCAAAAAGATCCAAATCCAGTTTGTACCAAGGAATGGTAAGAATTTCATAATGTTCGATTGGTTCTTTTTGCAGTGCATTTCGATAGCGGAGACAAGTTTCGCAATTTCCAACTAAATTGATAATGTCTTGGTTCATATTTGGCCAATAAATGTGTCCTCTGGCTAAACTCTTGCATCTATCGATGCCCAAATGGCCTTCATGGACTAAACCTAACATTTCATGCCGCAAGCTAGCGGGAATGATTAATCGATCAGCTTTAAATAACAGATCGTCAGTGACATGTAGCTCAGAAAATTCTTGTTCGTGTTGCAAAGACCAGTGCCACAGAACATCTTTTTTAAGTAATTTTCGTAAGTTCTCACAACGGATAGACATGTTTATAATAAAAGAACCTATGTAATTGATCATACCTAGAAATCTTTGTAACTCTGTAACATTTGACGGACGGGGCATTTCACAAATCGCTTTTACTTTTTCATCATCTGGTCGAACACTTTTCTCATTGTGAGGGCAGGAATGTAGGGGATCTAGAATTTTCTGCAAAACTGGAGGCACTTTGTCATATATGTTGCCAACGGATACTCTTGGAGTGCAAGTGACAGAAGGTACGCCTGAAAGGAATGTTGTTTTTGTTGAATACGCTCGGCTTAATCCCAAAACCTCCAGCGTGAAAGTCCAACGCACTAAATATTTTCCAAAAACTGAGTGTACATATCTGTACATGCGTATAGGTAATAAAATCATCAAACAAAATTTTCTCAGCACGATTCATCTTCTTTTCAATTTATTGAAGTCAATTTTTGCAGATAATATTTCAAAAAGAAATTAAATTAAAAAAAAAATAACATCCTTCGGATATCTTACGTGGTAGTGATATAAGCATTGGACTTATGGAGTTGCAGTTATTTTTTCTCAAAAGCACAACCATGTTCTTAAGAACTTTTATGTATATTCAAACTTGCTGATCCGAAAGAAAAAGAAATAACCGAATGTTATAACAAATAAAAAAAATTAGACAAACGTGTTTAGTTTAAGTTTATTTATTTCTTTATATAACTTAAACAGTAAGATAATAGATATCTTATAATCTAGTGAAAGCCTATGAATTTACATTTTGAATTACAATTTGAACTTCTTAGAATTATGCAAATAGAAAAGTAAAAGAAGAAAAGGAGAAATGAAATTGTGTACCTAAAATATATGTACATAAGCATTAATTTATTAGAATATATTTTATTTGATCTTTGAAAAGTATTATAATATTTTGAAAGATAGATAGATAGAAGTAAATCAATAAGAAAGGGGAGCGAAAGGCTTAGCTTGAGTTAAAAAGAGAGGATAAGTTAAGTTTTAAGTTTGTTTTGAAATATGTGTAGGTCATTAATGGACATTGTGGGGAGTGAGTTCCAGAGGCAACATGCAGCAATGAAAAATTGCCTTTCCGAGGTCAGACACGAAAAGCGTGGCAGAATTACCGATGTTGATCTGTTTGATAGTGACAGTCTAAGTTTTTCGTGAAGATATGTTGGTTGACGTGTTTATAGGATCTTAAAATAGAGTATCAAAGTTCGGAATCTCATGAAGGCATCAAACGACATATTAAGGAGGCTCTCCTGCAGATGTGAAACATTATCATACCTTCTTAACCCAAAGATGTTTCGAATGGTACTATTAAAGGCAACTTTTAATTTATTTTTACTGATGGCGTCGCAATTGTAAAATATTTCGCATCCATATGTAAGGACAGGTATCACCAGGGTCCTTGCCAGCATTGCTCTAGTTTGAAGTGGAGTGAATTTCTGGGTGGTCCATAGCGCTCTGAGTGTTCCATAAGTTTTTCCTACCAGTGAATTAATATGATCATTCCACGTAATAAATTTTTATATTTCCATTTTTTTTTTGTGTTACCTTTAAACCTATTACATGTGGATATGATGGATATGAGAAGAGAGAGAAGTAATAATACAGACCTTTAAAAATAAATGATACAAAATAAGCATTAGCGGAGTCACTGTGGCGTATACGTATTTTTTTATCAGCAAATATTACATAGTTAGATAATCTGAATATCACTGGATTACAATTCATTCTATATATTTAGAATATATTTTGAATAACAAACACCTCTTAAGCCAAAATAAGTCTTTATATGAATTCAGTTCGAGTCTGGTAGTTTAAAAAAATTTAATCGATTGCGAATTTTATCCCACTTAAATTTAACTTTCTTCGGCACAAATATTTTATGGTCTTTTAATCACCGACGAATAAATAAAATACGTCACACAATTTTTATATATCGAGCTTTTATTATATATATACACTTTTAAGATACATAAATACCTATAAGAAATTATATGAAGAACTACCCGAAATTTTACTTTTACTACATTTATACTTTTTTAAATGGATTTATTAAACTATAAATGTCCCTTCCTATGCAAATTTGTTGATTTTCAGCCGAATTATGCACGTACAAACAAAAACCTGATGCAGTATGGTTTTCATAATTTACTGGCTTTTCCGGGCAAATTTTCCAACTTTCCGTAGTGTATTTACCTGTTTCAATACGAATCCAACTAAAAAATCCCCATGTTAATCGGATAAAAGATGTATATTTAATACAAAATTCTTTCGTCGTGTTAAAAAAAAAAAAAAACAGCAATAATTTGCGCAATATTGGCCTTATTGCTAGAGTCTATTCTATTTTGAATATTGTTTTTTACATTGAATTCTGGCATCCATTTTGAATGGATTCCATTTGGGTGTGTTCATAAAAGTTTTACGTAATTTCCTAAGAATTTTGTTCAAATTTGGTTGATATTACCTCATTTGAAAATTTGAATTTGTATGGAAAATGAGATGATTTCGAATTGAATTTGATAATTTTGAACGAAATTACCTCATTTTCTCTAATGAAAACGCAGTATTAGATTTTTCATATATTCAAGTTGCCTACCAAACATATCGATGGATTTTTGTTTTAAATAATTATATAAACTAACGTTTGTTCATAAAATTAGAATTGCCTCGTTTTCATTGTAACTCAAGAACCATCCTATAAAGAAATTTAAATCTTGCTACCGATTTAATGTTTCGGAGTTTTGGAGTAAATAATTTCAAAGGGAAAAAGCAGATTCAAAAAAGCTTTGAACGGCCTTTAGTCCATACAAATTGGCGTTTCATCCCGGCGATCTAACTTGGACTCATCAATTGACTAGTGAGGGCCTTGTCTATACGCAATTTGTATCAAGTTCTGTACATCTTACTAGATATCACGATAAATACCTAGTGTGAACTATATCCAACCAGATTAGAATTCCTAATCATTAAAGCTAGAAGTTTTTTTTGTGCCCGTGGCACAAAATGTTAACATTTTTTGAAAAAATATTATCCAGAAGGTTATAAGACACAGTTATCAAGAAGTGTATTTCAAACTCACCTATGGCATGTGTTTCCATAGCCATTTAGTCCTCATCAATAACTACTGCATTTCTTGTTATAATCTTTACATTGAATTTCTGCAGCACATATCTGTCAATTTCAAAAACTTTATCTGCCAAATACATATCACCAATTCGAACTTTTACTATCCATACGCCAAAAACAGGATAATTAGATATTTGAAATTCACTCCTAAAAATATCGTTAACGAATTTTACGTCAATAATTTTGCTAATAAGATTATCTTGGCAGTCCTGTGTAAATAAAGAAAATTTATTATTTACATTTATTTACATTTTACCACATCGCCCGACTTGTACTTGCACTTGTAAGTTTGAATGAATGTTCAGTGCTGATCAGGCTCGAACAAAATTCTTGCTGTTTCTTTGATTATAATACCGCGGTATCCAATGAATAATAAGTATAAGTAAATGCAGTTCAACCAATTTGGTTTTTCCTGGTTTAACTTTAATGCTCTGTTTAAGATTTTTTATAAATTGGTGTTTATCATTTGAGTACCTTATGTTAAACCAGCTGAATTTATGGATATCATTTAATGTAAAAGACACATGAAAAACGGAGTCCTGTCGTACAATTTGAGGTACCATAATAGTATAATATCTGAGAAAAATTACGGTTGAACCAATCTAATTAAAAAAAATTAATCAAAAATCATTAACTTACCCCTTTTTAATTGATAATGCAGAACGAAAGAAAATAAATATTACGAAGGTAACCTAAAAGTGAGTCAGCTTTATTGACATTTTAAATCTGGTAACGAATCAAGCTGAACTTACACCGCGGGCACTGAAATTACAACTGCTAAGTAAACAAGATTTTTTTTAAATCAACTTAAATCTTTATAGACCGAGAGCTGGCGACGGATTTTCTGCGTGAAAGGAAACCAAACGGTATTAATGTTACAACTAGTCCTAGGGAAGGTGATAGCGAATACGAAAGTCTGTCTGCACGTAGTGGCCGCGTTTCCGCGAAAAAGTGCATCAAATAGAAATAGTGAGGGAAACCACTTAAAATGCATGGCATCCCGACGCCACTGACTCGCTGATTACAAAAATGGTTATGACAGACGTGTAGGTGGCCGCAAAACCCTCGACAGACGCCGCCGAAAATGCGTTTTTTTTGGCGTTTTTTACTTTTTGGGAAACCACTTAAAATTGGTGTCATTCGAAAGCTCTCGACTCCCTGAGTGCGAATATGCCCATGACAGACGTGTAGGTGGCCACAAACTCGCGACAGATGCGATTAAAATCGCGGCTTTCTTTTAAGAAATTTTAGGTAACTGATGTTACACTCCTAAATACATCACAATCTGGGGGTCTTGACTGCCAGGAGTATGAATATGTGAAAAAAAACCAACTTTAAGCTCTATCCAACGGCTGGAAAGCGCGATAAAAATCGCGGATTTTTTCAATGTATGACTATTTAATGGGCTTTTGCGGGAAACCACTTGAAATGTATCTTAATTGAAAGGTCATGACCTTATTAAAATTAAAATTTAACGACAGACGCGTAAGTGGTGATAAACGGATGGTAGCCGCTAAAAAAGATGCAGGCGTTATTTATTGTTTTTAAATTGGATTTTAGTGGTAGTCTCTTCAAACATTACTCAAGTTAAAGGTTTTAATTCCCTTAAGAAGAAAATGTAGGTGACAGACGTTTTGAGTTATATAAACATGTTGAAAACCGCGATAAAATTCGCGAATGTAATTATTGTTTTATTGGTTGGACTTTGGTGGTAACCTCCCCAAAAGGATGTCTATTCAAAGGTTTTAATTCCCTGACCAAGAAAATTTTACTGAC
Source organism: Epistrophella euchroma (assembly GCA_947049315.1). Classification (NCBI taxonomy): domain Eukaryota; kingdom Metazoa; phylum Arthropoda; class Insecta; order Diptera; family Syrphidae; genus Epistrophella; species Epistrophella euchroma. The sequence goes on from OX346245.1 coordinate 17,857,807, forward strand.
AGACGTTTTGAGTTACACCAAGCTGCCGAAAACCGCGATAAAAGTCGCGCATGTTATTATTATTTTATCAATTGGATTTTTGGTGGTAAACTATTTATATGTATGCCAATTCAACGGTTTTACCTCCCTCGCTTGAAAAATTTTACTCACAGACGTTTTGAGTTACACCAAACTATCTAAGTCCGCGAAATATATCGCGTTTGTTATTATTGTATTTTTTTAAATTCAATTTTGATGGTCACTGATCGATGCATTTTAAGTGGTTTCCCTCACTATTTCTATTTTCAGAAAAGTTGTACTTTTGATGCACTTTTCCGCGGAAACGCGGCCACTACGTGCAGACAGACTTGCGTATTCGTTATCACCTTCCCTAGGACTAGTTGTAACATTTAACTGACGAGGCAAAAAGGTTCATAACTGGCGAGGTCCTAGCAAATGCCTCTTGTAACCCTTGCTAGACCCTTGTTCCAGGCCTTTTTCCAGGCGGGTGGTAGATACTTTTAGACGAGCTTTAAGAGCTGTATTTGTAAACTGATTTCTATGAGGAAAACAAAAACAAAATTTCTCCAAAAACTAGGTGCCTCAATAACAATATTTTGTAATTATAATCGAAAAGAAAAGTTCTTAACGCTGATTTGGAGATGAATTGTCTAAAGTCATCTTAGATTAAGCGTTTAGATGAATTTTATGTGAGAAAAGATAAATAATGCAAAACTTTTAATCGCTATTTGATTTATTATTATTTTGTAAAAATTTACAAAGCTCTGAAAAAAATTCATTTGTATGAATATAGAATCGCGATAAACATTTAAATTCCTTTCAATATTTCATTACATCATCAGAATTGATCCTGAAACTTTTTGTAGATTTTTGATCTAAATATAGGTATCTGAATAGTTTTAATTCAAAACAAAAATTATTAAAGATTTACCTTTATCATCTGCACTATACACAATAGCCCAGCCTGGTTTTAAATTGAAAACCTTGTAAGTCCTACGAACTTCAAGATGTATACAAACTTCGTTGACTGTTAGCTCATAAAATACAATTATTTTATCTCTGCTTCCATTGACTTGAACTGACTAAAAAATAGTTGAACAGAAAATAATTTTTTTTAAATAAAAACAAATTAAAAGAATAAACTTGCCTTGATATTTTCACTAAGTTTTTCAGCTTCTGACAAATTTTTTTCGGTAAATATGTAACCAGACTGAAGATTAACTTCCATTATAGTTAATTTGTTTTGAGTGTTATTTGTAGAGATACTAGAACAAATCTTTAAGACCACTAAATTTTTTGAGACTGTCTTTGTGACTATGTTGGTTGAGTAGAAGGAAGAAGGCTGATCTTCAGGTAGAAGATTGTAATTATATATAACATTCACCACTGCAAATCCATGACCTTTGCTTTGAATATGTATCTTTTGAGAACTTTGAGTAATCTGAAAAACTTGTTAGTCCACCGAAAATACAGACAAATCAAAATAACTCACCTCAAACGTTTGTAAAACTTGGGAATTGTCAGCATTTATTTGAAAATCTCCAGATTTATTTCGATCATCTTTGAATGTAATTTTGAGATTTGTTTTGCTGAAGAATAGCTTTTCAACAAATGCAACCATTACTTGCAGGGCTATCATATGAGTTATAGAAGATTCTTCTTTTTTTGAAATCACCAGGCCTCTAATAATATGCAGTAAACTTTGCTCTGGTATTTCTTGAGAATCGAATAGATTTATTAAACTTCCAGCAGTTGTTTCAAGGTGTGACTGCAGTGTATCCATTTTTGTCCATACTTTTTGTTTATCTTTTTGAAAAAAAAAATACTTTATATCTTAAAATCCTTCATGGTGGCTCAAGATACCTACTTGTAAAACCATGCTTGGGAGCTAGCTTTTTCAAATGATCTCGAGCTTTTTCATGTTTTCCCAATAGCAAAGCATATCCAGCCATAACAGAAATGGTAGAGTATTCCAAATTATCAGAAATATAACTCAAGTACTCAAGTCCTTTTCTAATAACTTTTTCGTAAGATGTACTTGGATGCTAAATTAAAAAAAAAAAAAAAAACGAAAACAGTGGGTTAAGAATTTTATATAAAACAAAATTCTTACTAACTTCATCCATCAAGAACACTATCAATCCAAAAGCTGTGAGTTTAACATCGTCTTCTATACCGCTTCCGGATTTGTAACAACCATTTTCTTGTTGCTTTGATTCTAGATACTCAAAACCTCTGTCTATGACCTTAGAGTCTATGTGAATGAAGTTTTTCGCAAGGTTTAGTCCCCATAATGCCAATATCGTTTGCCAAATGTCACCAGTTCTTTCGATTCTTTTTTCAACAAGTCCAAACGAGCCATCCAAATTTTTGAAAGATAACTGATTCTGATAGCCAAGTTCAAGATTAAATCTTATTTTATTTTCTAAGCTTGGACTTGAATAGTTAAGAGTCTGAAAATTACTCTGTTAATAAAACATTTTAAGCCGTGTAAAAATTACAAACTTTAATGTATTTCAAAACTATTGAGTTGGATATAATGAGCCTCATATTGTCTTCGCCATTGCCATATGGAACTCGAGCAAGTTTTTCGAGGCTCCTCATTAAAGGTCGAAATATATCACCAACAACTGAAACTTCGACTCTTTGCGATCCGGGTATAGAGTTTTCAGGAATGTCAATAGTTATTTCGTCTTCTTGTGTGCTTTCTTTGGGTAGATGAACCAAATATGTTTTCGACATCGCATAAGGTATACCTTCAGGTTGGACATTGAGGGTTTTCTGAACTGCATCACTAGCCATAGAGGAGAGAACTTTAACAGTTATATTATAATGTCCCGGCTTAAGTGGTTTCATGTAAACAATGATTTTTTCCCTTTTCTTTACGGAAATAAGTTTTGAAATATTTTGCTTATGCTTAGAAATAGACTCAGGTTGTTCTAGAATAACAAGGTTTTCATTATCAGTCTCAATTGTCAAATTAGCCAAAGCTTTTTCCATCATATAGTTACTTATGTAAATGGGAATTTCAATTATTTCATCTGAAATGAAAAAAAAAAAAAAAATGTTAAATAATTGGGTTTTAAAATTTTTTAAAATTTTCTAACCTTGTTTTACTAAGCTTGGTAAATTCATAGAAACAAAAAAATTTTGAAAAACCTTAAGATCTGTTGTATTCTTAGTAAAAGTCAATCCTGTATCAGGATTAATTGAGAAGCCGGTTATAGCCCAAGTAGTAATTGTGTCTGGTACAGTTTCTGTAAAGCTTAAGCCTCCTGCTGGGGACCTTAATTTACTTTTTTTTTAAACTATAACTTCATTCATAAAAAATATTGCTTTTACCTTTCAAAATCCATAAATAACCAACTTTCGGGAAATAGTTTTCGAATCGGTTTTGGTGGATTCGGTTCACCTGTAAATTATAAAGAATTTTTTTTCTTTAAAAATGATATGCACTGTGATAGTTTTGACTCGGCCCACCTATCCCTGCTCCAGCGACATCTGTTGGTGGGAAGACATTGGAGAGGAATATAATATCTCCAATTCTACCACCCAAAAATGGTTTTGAATATGGAAAATTTAACGAATTCGCACTTCCGAGTTCCATTCTAACATAATCCTCATTTAAAATATCCTTTTTATTTATGCTTTGCAGAGCACTGCGATCAAGTCCCATCAAACCAACGTATGACCCTGCATCTGTTGTAATGTTTACGTTTACCGAGCTGCCGGGAATTGTTTCGGTTTCGGTTTCAATTTCGATCTGAGAGAATTTGTATTTCAATGGGGAATTAAATTAAAAGTTAAAGCTAAATTAGCCCCTAATTCCTGCATCATTAAATTTTTGAAATACTTTATTGGGAAGTGTAGTTGACCCAGCTTGACGTCAAGCTTAGTCCACCACAAGTTTTATGGTGAAGTGAATTTGGGGCTCTTTCGGGATTGGAGTACTAAATTAGCCCCTAATAGTTAGATTTTTGAATTTCCGTTGTGGTAGACCCAGCTTGATGGACCTAATATAGCCCCCAGCCTTGATATTTTAGAGTTCGAAAGATTCTGTTTATATTAAAAAAAGTAAAACAACTCACAGAATTTTGAAAAGCTCTTTTAATGATGACATCCCTCAGCTCTCCGATAAAACTCATATTTTTAATATGATGAATATATATTGTAATTTTCGGAACCATTAAAAACGTCACATTTAGACGAAGATTGTATGTTGATTGATTTCCAGGAACCTTATTCAAGAAGGCATTTTGTAAAAATTAAATTGAAATATGTAATTATTGTGAATCGAACTTACATTTATGTGATCCGATTGAATAATGTCTCCCTTTGATGCGATTTCATATGAAAACTCCTCAATTGGGTTCGGATTTGTGATTTTAATTTCCAGCTCTTTACCCTCTTGAGGACTTTTATTTGACAATCAATTACATACATATGTAAGCATTTCTTTTGTTGAAAAAAGTAAGTTTTTTTAAATTACCTTTCAGTTAAAATATCAAACTTTAATAGGTTGTCTCTTTTTTCCATCCATTTTTTAAGCGATATACTTCCTTGATATTCTGCATACAAATAACACTCCGTGTAATTTTTATTTGTTATGTTTAAAACAGCAAAGTTCTCTCCAATTTGATTTCTATATTCAATTCGATTTTCTTCAAAGTAATTATAATTGATACTATATTTACTTATTTTATCGTAACATCCAACTACAATTTCAATTGGAGTTTTTGTGTCTCGAATGGAATTATCCTGTAAATCTGTTATAAAAACCTTTACCTAAAAAGTAAAATTACATTCATACATAATAAATACAAAATATTGCTCTACAATTCAAGTTTCAAAAAAGACCTTTATCTTAATGATTGCATCTGAATCAAACCCTTTTGGGGCATCGAGTTCAATTTTATAAGGTGTGCTATATACTTCCAGTTCAGTTGATGTCCAAGATTGTTCTTCACTTAATTCTTCGATTACAATAGCTTCTATATGAAATTTGTAAAGTATCACTGAGTATTTGGAAGCGACAGAACTTTGTTTTTTTATCTGAAGATCGTTTTCTAAACCTAAAACAATTGTAATTTTCCCATCGATTTGAGATTTTTTTGTTAGTGTTGGGATCAATTCGTCATTTGAATGTGGAGCTTTGATGTTTGTTAAAGAAATTGATAAATTTCCCTTTACAGGTTCACCATAGAAATAGCTGAGAAGAGAAAGATACAAAAATGCCTTGAGACTTTTACTTCGAAATTAGTTCAATGTCTACATTTAAGTTACTGAAAACTTTTACGTTGTTAAAAGAGTCCGAAATATTAAAAATGTGGTAAATAACTTACCTGGCATGTATTTCCAAGGTGATTTGATCCTCGTCAATAGCAATGTTTTTTGTAGTAATTTTAACATTGAATTTCGGAAGATCATATCTGTCAACCTCAAAAAATGTATTTGCTATTTTTCTATCACCACTTCGAACCTTAATTCGCCATACGCCCAAAACAGGATAATCAGACAGTTGAAATTCACTCCTAAAAACACCTTGGACGAATTTGATGTCAATAATGTTCCTAATGAGATTTTCTTGGTCGTCCTGTTAAATATGAATTTAATATTTGAAAATTACAAGAATATAATCACAAAAATTAACTCACATAAATCTCTACTGATATGTCCTTGTTCACTTTTGCTGGTGTTCTCAGTTGATCAATACAAATCACTCGAAATTGTACCAATTCGCCCGGCTTGTATTTGTGCTTGTTTGTTTGGATAAATGCCCAGAATTCATGAGCTTGGAAATATATTCTAGCTGTTTCTTTGGTAATGATACCACGATATCCAAAAAAGTTCAAATATCCGATTGTGCTATTGAACGAAGGTGCTTGAAGTTCAACCAATTTGGTAGTTCCCGGTTGAACCTCAATACTTTCTAGATCAGATATTTTATTTCGTTCTGGGAAATTTGTTAGGCTAATGTTAAACCAACATGGTTTTTGAAAATTTATCAATGTAAAAGAAACATGGAAAACAGAATTCGGTCGAACTGTTCCGGGTGCTACAATAGTGTAGAATCTGAGAAAATGACAGTTGTTATTAAATTAAATGTATAATATGTGCTATTTTCTTTAGCAAGCCTTAATTATATTCAAGATTGCTTGGAAAAAATGGAAAAGTGAAAAACAAAACCTGCTTAAGGGTGCCTGTGTGGGGAAAAAAAATGGCTGTCAAATCAATCTGAAATGAAAGATCAAACACAATTATTTTCGTACGTTTTTTGGAACATGGATATCTCTGGCGCATAATTTTGTTTTTAACTCATCCACATTTTTTTAATTTTTTTTAGTGTAGTTAAACCTGTCGAACTTAAATAAATAAATTTTTTCTTATAGGTAACAAGAACTGGCTTGACTCCAAAGCAGGGGGAGATGGCTTGGTAGGGAGTGTACACTAACTTATGTCAAAAATTTGGTCGGATGAAAGTATGCCCGATGAATGGAACCTTGGTATAGTGTGCCACATCCACAATAAATTAGATGCTCTGACTTGTGCCAAGTAAATAGATGTTAGTCTCCTCAACGTCTCGCATACAAAATCCTGTCACCTGTACTGTGTGTACCATTTGTCAGCAATCTGATCGGCCCCTATCAGTGTGGTTTTATGCCCGGCAAATCAAAACCTTTGATCAAATGTTCACACTCGGACGGATTTTGGAAAAAACCCAGGAATTTACACACCACCTCTTTATCTATTTCAAAGTCGCATATGATAGCGTAGAAAGAGAAGAGCTATACAGAGCCATGTCGCATCTCGGCATTCCTGCCAAACTCGTCCGCTCGTGCAGGATGACAAGGGAGATATCTCGCTGCTCCGTCAAAGTAGGTAAGAACACCACCGAATCCTTAGATGCCGAGAAAGGTATGAGGCAGGCGATGCGTTATCATGTAACCTGTTTAACATTGTTCTTGAAGCAATTGTACGCAACTCGCAAGTGAACAACAGAGGTACAATTTGTCAAAAGTTTGTTCAACAACTTGCTTATGCGTATGATATTGACATCATTGGGAGAACCAAGCGAGCTCTTACCGGCGCGTTTGCAAGCTTGGAATCGGAGGCGGTAAAAATGGGTTTGAATGTGAATGAGGACTAGACAAAGACTCGGGCAAAACATCACGATGGATAGGTACAACTTCGAAGTCGTCAAGGTCTTTGTCTACCTCGGCTCTGCTTGGATGAGAATCTGCTTGGGTGATTTGAAAGGAAGATTCTTCGGGTCATCCTCGGTCCAGTCTGTATCGATGGAGTATAGAGTAGAAGATTTAACAACGAGCTTTACGGGCTTTACAACGACATCAAACTGGTCAAAAATAGGGCTGGCAACGAGACGAGACCAGGCGAGCCTTTTGTTGGTCTCGTCTCGATCTCGTCAAAATCGAAAAATTTCAATCTCGTCTCGATCTCGGTCTTGGTCTCGCCAAAGCAAGTCTCGTCTCGATCTCGGTCTCGCCTTTTTCTCGTGAAAATTTTAATGTGCCAGTCAAATCATGGTCACGGTCTCGGTTTCGATCTCGGCCTCTGTCTCGGTCTCGGCCTCGGTCTCGTTCTAGGTCTTGGTCTTGGTCTCATCCTTAGCCTTGATTTCTTTCGTGTTTATTGATGGTAAAAAGATGTAAGATGTTTAGATTGAAAAGATAGAGTACGATTTTGTTGGTAAGAAAAATGTGGGGTGTAGAGTCTTGTGTGAAGCACGAAAAAAATGTATAAAACTGACTCGTGAGTCTGTTTTTTCTTTTGTTGTTGTTTCAAACAGCGAAATTGTAAAATTGTTGCTTTTTCTTTAAATGTATTTTGAGGCGAATCAAAGTTTTTAATGTAATTACGATGAAACTTGCCAGTCAGCGATTTCAATTCCAACGACATGCATACGTATTTTTCTCTGGATTTTCGCAGTGCACTCGAGTATAAAGCTATGTACATATGTGGCTCGATATTTCAACGCGCATAGAATATTTTATATTTCGCAAAAAAAAACTTGTGAATATTATAAAAATTGAACATGAGTACCTACTAAAAAATAATTAAATAAAAAAATATTTCTTCTAGCGAAAACCGATACCAAACCACCGAGACTGGCGAGACCACCGACACCAGCGAGACTCTCGGTGAATTTCGGTACCAAAAATACGGTATCATCTCGGTCTTGTCTCGGGTGCTTTCAAAGTAGTCTCGTCTCGGTCTCGTTGCCAGCCCTATGCTGGTGAGTGGTGAAGAAGAATATCCTTTAAGATCATAATTTAGCTACGGCCAAATCCCAAAAGTAATTTAACGAGTGGCAAAATAATATTTGAAGACAATCTTTTAAGACCAAACAAAACAAGAGTGTGCTTTTGGACATTATTACCAGCAAATTGCGCATTTTACGGAAGACAAGAGAGGGAGACAAGTAATGTTGAAACTGCTAAAAGTCCCCTTTCACATAAAGAAACTGAGTTTCCAGCAACATTCATAGGCAAAAAGGGCAGGAAAAAAGAGGGGTACACAAAATCTACCCCGGTCAACAAATTCAGGATAGATTTTTTTGACATTCCGCTTCACACTACGTTTCTGTGCGTTCAACCATGGTAGTTTAGTTTAAAAGGAAAATAGAGCAAATCTCTTCCGATCTTGTTTCTTCGTGTGAAAGGTACAAGGGATTGTTAAGGAGATTAAAAGAAAACAAAAATAAAAAAAGAAGGAAATACACAAAAATAAAAAAAAGAAAAATTGATTTTATAAATTGCTTTTAAAACTAAACAATTCAGTTATAGATATTTTGATGGCAAAATTATTTGGACATTGTAATACTCAAACTATATAACTTCCAAAAAGGCCCATAACTTTTAAAAAATAAATATTTTATTATTTTTATAAATAAACTCTTTATATATTTTAGATAATGAAACTCAAAAAAAAAAAAAAAAAAAAAAATTCTAACGGTTTAGGGTAGAACCATAGGAAAGAAAATGGCAAAATTATTGCTACATCACTCTACACCGGCAAAATTATTTGGACAAGTGCAATGAACTGCTTAGAGTGTGTAACGGGAGTTTATAGAATTGACTATTCAAGGTCAAAAGATGCACTTTGTTGTTGTCTACAGTTTTGTGTCATCTTTTATTCAGTCAAGTCGTTCAAATGGTTTGAACTAACGAACTAATCACGGAGCAGCGCGCGGCTATTGTAGCTCAGTTTCAAACGGTTGTTTCCGCAGCAGAACTATCAGCTTAATACAAATGCAGTCGTAGTCCAATTTAAAAAACGCGAGGAAGTGTTAAAAATGTTGCCGGAATAGGAAAATTATGGCTGCAACAAAAAGGGAAGACAACTGAATTATTCGTTCATGTGAAAAAATTTAAAATTTTCTTAAAAATTTTTGCAATGATCGTTAAAACTTCATTAGCGAAAAAACTTTACGACGAAGATTAAAGGAGAACAAAATTAAGCCTATGTCATCCAAAAAAAAGCCACACCATAGACAAAAAACAAGATCCGGATGCTAAAATTAGCAAGGGAGCATACTAATAAGCCCCCGGCTTTTTGTAGAAGTGTACTTTGGACTGACGAGACTGCTTGTTCCTTGGGTGGTAATGATGGCTGAAAATTTTATTTCTCAAATCGAAAAATTAAAGCCAAATAAATAAATAAATAAATATGTACATATATATGTAATTTAATTCACAGCACTAGCTTCAGAATACAAAAAAAAAAAAAATTGAACAACCATCAGCATGGCTAAAAAGAGAAATAAATTACAAAAGCAAAAGACTGTCACTTTGCAATTTGACTGGACTGTTTGTTGTTGCCAACTCAGATGTCATGGACGATGTTCACATTAGACTTTCTTAGCGCGACTCGCTTTGACGTCTCTGGTCTCTTCACTTTATCTTAAGCCTAGTATGCAGTTCCTCCTCAAAAAAAAAATACATGTACTTCTTATGGGAGTGATTTTATCGCAAAAAAAAATTTTCTGCTGAAATTTTTTTTTCTTGAACTGTGAACTAACCCCAGAAAAAGAAAATTATACTCACCACGATTCTTTTTCGCGCAAAACAATGGCCGCGTTCGGGGGGCAAGCCAAACCCACAGTACACATATTGAAGGTAATATATTGCGCATCTTCGAAAACTACAGTGACCTGCCTGTCAGAATTTACAAAAACAAAACACAAGTGTTTCCGAATCGCAGTGACCCTCGTCCACAAATTACAAAAACAAAATACAAGGCATGCGCAGAACTGAAAAAAAATGAAAACTCGGAAGATATTACCTTCTATATGTGTACTGTGATCCGGATAGGTTTGTGTTGTTGTAATCCTATAGGAAAATTCAGCTGATGAACCAAACAGCTGTTGTCAAAAACAAATCTAAAGCTATCCTAAAATGTTCGGGATACTAAACTATCTGATGTGCAATTTAAGGAACAGCTGATTACAGTTGACTTTTGGTTTTCGGGTGTCGCTTGAGTAGTTGTTTGTTTTTATTTTTTGTTGTGTATTTTTTGGCTTAAAAATACCTATACAAATTGTTGCAAAAATAAACAAAATGAAGATATCTGTCAATTGGAAGGACACAATATACGTTTTTGAAGACACAGCAGAGATCTAGGAAAAAATAATTTCTGGTACTTACTTAAACTTTTGTCAGCTGTTTTGATTTTTGATAGGTTACCTATCCGGTTCGTTCGAAAACATATCAGATACTAAAGTATCTCAGATAGTCTATCTGTGTACCCCCCGAACGCGGCAAATGTCAGTGACATTGTTTTGTGCAAACAAAATTTAGTTTGTGCCTACACGGTGCCTCAAGAGTAATGACTTTTTATGAACCTGAAGGAGTATGAAAGAGACAAAAAATCGGTGAGTTATGACTCTTGAGGCACCGTGTAATAGTTGACTAAAAAAACAATTTGTTTCACCACAGATATTTTTTTTCCCGAAAAAAATCTTTTTTTTCACCACAATAGTTTTTTTTATTCAAAAGAACTGTATACTAGGCTTTACTCGAAAACCATGGTAAGAAGAGATAGTCAACTGAGGTAGCATTTTGTAATTTGATTTGAAAAGACTTGCCTCACCAACAGATAGGAGTGGAAAAAACAATGATATGTCAAAATGAGTCGCGCCAAGTGAGTCCAATGTGAACACCGTCATTGTTAGTGTCAGTGAGGTTTCAAAATGGATGTGTTCGTTGATTGCACAGCATAATGTAATTATTCGTTTACACTTGGTTCAGATTGAAGTTGAATTGTATTTTAAAATTATTTTTTGTTATATTTATGTTCAGATACATATTGAATTATTGAATTCAGCAAGAAAACATTCGGCTGGGCTTGTATTATATTTGCAGCTAGCGTCGTTGAAATCCAGTTAAATCAGATTGGAAGCAAGTCAATATGGACAGATGATTGCACCAGCTTATATATCACACCAAACCGTTGTTTTCTCTAAATAATATATCGAACCTCTTTGTGTTGGTCTTGAGCCCAAATAAATCGATTTCGCTTATATTGACGAAGCCATTTAGCCAAAACACAGCCTAATCGCCGAAAAAGTCATGTTTTTAATTCAAACATTTTGGAATAAATGTTAAATTCCACATTTGTAAGAAAAAATCTTTGAAAAACAAATTTAAAGAATGGTTATTTTACATGCCTGAAATTTAAAAATTACCCGTGAATTATGTTTATTTTTTTTAAATAACTTTCTGTCTTTATAGACAATACATATAAAATCTTTCAAAGTATGTAGAATTACATAATTATTTTTATTTTAGTTGTTCTTGCTTATTTCATTTTGTCCTCGATAAACCTAATGATAAACGAGTTCCTTATGAAGCGATATAATTTATGTTTCAAATAATAAATCAATGGTAAATAAAAATCAACATATTATAAATATTCAGTTAAGCAACAATGCAAGCGCAGAGGTATACTAGTTTTGTTTAGATAAATAATGAAAATCAAGGTCAACAGAAATTTGCTGCACAGTTTAATTATACCAAGCATTTATAGATTTTTTTATTTTTTTGTTGTAAATTCCCATAAGACAGTTATTAATTGAGTTAAATGAAAAAGTTAAATAAATCGATTTTTTCTAAAGTAGATACTCATATACCGATTTCTCTTTACAAAAATTTCAAATTTAAATCAACGAATTAAAACCTATCAATTTGATTGAAAAAAAAAAAGAACAAACCCTCTTTTGGTTGGTCCAGCGACACAAAAGAAATTGAGTGTTAAGAAGACACATAGAAATCGTATCAGACTCGATGACATTTTATATCCGTAAGATTCAAGTTGAACTATAACTGAGAACACTGAAACTACGACTTCTTATGTTACACATAAGACGCTGGTTTACCAACTGACTACCGGTAGTGCAGTAGTAGCAGAAGTGTTCTGTAAAGTGATAAAAAAAAAATAATCGTTTTGCAAGCCAAGTTGGAATCGATGACGTACATACATACATTATATTGCTATACTTACATCAATTTGTATGCAATTTATCTTAAGTTGAAGATTGTTATGAAAATGTATAATTTTAGGCGTTGTTTAAACAATATTTTTGTCGGCGGTATTGTGAATACATATTTTGTAAAACAATTTTAACATAATAATTTTTAACATATTAATCAATGCAATCATATTGCTCACCATGTACTAAATGTCGTGACAAGATATTTCTATGCGTGAAATGCAAAAGCCCTCTACAAAACTGTTATTTCGTAAGGACTTGAACTCAGTAAGGAGTTTAAAGACTTTAACATAAATCTCGTTTATGTTTTATGCAAATGCACAATATAAAGACTATATGCGTAGTGCGTAGATATGACTTAGACACGAAGTCATTCAGTACGATGTCAAAGTTAAGCCTTATTGAATAGATTCTTTTATACTTGCTATAATTAACTTTATAATAATCTTTAATTCCAAATACATTCATTAAAGCGGATTTTAAATAAATAAATAAATTTTGTGGCACGACAGCTCGTGAAGAACCAAGGCCTAATGACTAAGGCTAAGGTATAAGATGCACTTTTTTAAGACAAAAGATGGACGATTTGTCAATTCCTCGCAAGGAGCAGTTCATGCGAAAAAACATTTCTGTCTTTAGCTGACAGTGACTGGGATTCTATTTCATGACCTTGGACGAATGAATGAGTCGAATGCCTTGGAAAAGTCTAACATGACAATAAGAGTAAGTTTATCCTCTTCCAATGACCTATGCAAAGAATTTATTTGTTTGAGAAGGGCAGTAGTACAGTTGTGACCTACCTTGAAGCCCGACTGATTCACATGAAGGAGTTTATGACGTTGCAAGAAATCGCTCTTCTGCTTAAGCATTAGTCTTTCAGCAACTTTAGAAAGCAAAGGCAGGACACTTATTGGACGAAATTTCTTTGGATTCGAAATTCCATTTTTCGGTATGGGAATGACTTTCGCCTTTTTTCACAAAGTTGGAAAGGTCGATGACATAATTAAAGTATTTATAATGTGAGTCAAAGGTAGAACTTAATGGTGGCAAATCAATTTAACAAATTTAGGATCAATTTTGTCAACTCCTGAAGTATTAGTTCTGCTGCTACAAAGTGCTTGGTAAACCTCGCCCGGCGTAACATAAATGAATGAAAAACTATCTGAGGGTGGATGGTCAGTGGGTTCTGGGAATACAGAATTTGAAAAAGGTGGGCCAGTAAAGTTTGATAAAATTTTTTTTATTGAGTTCTTCTGGATCGACTGTGTGGTCAGTATTTTTCTTTGAGTAAACCCCTGCTTTTTTATTAAATTAGACCATATTGCTCAGTTGGCAATTTCATAATTAACTAGATTACGAATTCTTTAAAAGATGTCCCAAAACATTGAGACCCTAAATAGTTTCTAGTTAAAATAAGCTTGATTTCGGTCTTAAATTAATCCAAGGATCCTGTGGGTAAGCCATGGAAACATAGGGTTAGGTTGAGTTCGACTAATAAGTGGAACAAAATTGTTATGTAAATAAGAAATTGTATCATTGATTAAAGTAACTTGGTCGTCGACACTAGCCATATATCGATTTACAAAGGATACTACTTGCTGCAGAATCGAGAGCCGGTTTGTTAACCAAGTTATAGTTGAAGTATGTAGGAGAAAAAGTTTAGGCTTTCAGGTAAAACAGGAGATGTATCAAAATCAAATATAAGAAGAATTAGATCATGATTTGCAAACAGAGGCTAGGAGATAACTGATTAAGAAATAAGACTTTATTTAAAGTGAGATCAAGAAAATGTCTAAGAGTGTAGCAGATGTGCTAGTGAAATGAGTAGGTTCATTATTCACTCTTTTAATATCGACAGACTCAATTTTTGTCTGAAAAGTATTCGTTAGGTTATCTGGTTCTAGGATATTCAAGCTGAAATCACCAGCAATAATGATATCCTGGTAGCATGGGGACATATCTTCTAAAATCTTAGCGATATTCTCGACTGTACGGTACCTTGGAGCCTTATAAACACCACCAATTAAACATATCCCGTTTTGGGACCTAAGCTCACCAAATAAACACTCCGCATTTTCATTGTCAGAAGCAACTACACGAAAGTTAAACAAGGATCTGACATAAATGGCAACACCACCGCACGCCCATTTGCACTATCCAAACGAAAAATGTTATACTACGTTTTCACCGACCGCTAAACCGAGATTTAGGTAGATTTACCACAAATCTCTTCACAAATCCCGTGATTTACCATACAAATTTTAATCTCCTCAAATCAAGATTTAAAATAATTTAAATTTTCGTAGGTTAAATTCGAACAGACCTATTCCCCTATTCAGCGCAATACAAGCTGCTAAAGCAAACTTGCCATCTCACTTCCACTCCATAAGAAAAATGACCCACCATCTGCGTTTTGAAAGGTTCCGTCAAAATTAATCTATTTTTCTGGTGAAAACACTATTTGGGATTTATGAAATCTAAACGAGATTAACTTGCAGTGAAAACGTAGTATTATAGTTCGGAATTTCCACGGAATGATTCAATATATTAGTTTTTAGTCAAGTTTCGGAGACACATATAATATTGCAAGTCGAAACAGAAAACATTTTACGAGTTTCATCGATCTTGTTGAGCAAACTACAGGCGTTGAAATGACAGATCAGTCCATGCGACGAGAAAAGTTCAAAGAATTAAAAAAAAAAGGAAGCAACATGATGGCGATAAATGTTTTTATATATTATTTCAAAAAGATAAGTTACAAAAGTATAACTATGTTTACAAACAATTAAACAAAAAAGGCGAAATTCTATTTAAATTAATGTTTCATTCAAAAATTTCTTTATATAATGTAATTCATGGTCCTCTCTTTTTTCCAATAACATTTGTTCTACTAGAAGCCATTAAAACTAAAGCTCTTGGTAGCTTTTTCATCTATATAAATGTATTTGAAATGATTATAATGTTCAAAAGGAAAAAGTGTGGAAGATGTACCTTTATCACGTGCACCATACAGAATGACCCATCCTGGTTTAGAATTGAAAACCTTGTTCGTTTTACGAACTTCTAGGTTAATACAAACTTCATTGCCTATTAGGTCATAGAATACCATGACTTTATCACCGTCATCATTAAATTGAACTGCCTAAAAAGTTGAATCAAACATTTTGTGAAACAAAAATAAAGAAATTGAAAAGGAAACCTACCTTGATATGGTCACCTAAATTTTCAACTTCTTGGGAATCTTTTTCGGTGAATATTAAACCAGACTGAAGGTGAACTTCCATTAAAGTTAAATTGATTTGAGTGTTGTTTGTAGCGATCACTGAACAAATCTTCAAAACACCTAAATGTTTTGAGATTGTTCTAGTTGATATTTTGGTAGAATACAACGAAGAAGTCTGATTTTCAGGTACAAGATTGTAATTATATTTAACTTCCACCACTGCAAATCCACAACCTTTGCTTTGAACATTTACCTTTCGAGAACTTTGACCAATCTGGAATTCTTTTTTAGTTTTTCGAGGATGCAAACATGTCAGAAGAACTCACCTTGAATGTTTGAAAATCTTGGGAATTTTCAGCATTTACTTGAACATTTGCAGATGTATTTTGATCATCCCTAAAGGAAATATGGAGATTTGTTTTGCTCAAAAAGCGTTTTTCAAGAAATGCAATCATTGCTTGCAGGGCAATCATATGAGTTACAGAAGATTCGTCAATTTCTGGAACGATTAAGCCTCTAACAATATATAGTATGTTTTCCTCCGGTGTTTCTTGGGACTCGAATAGTTTAACCAAGCTGCCAGCAATCGCCTCAAGATGTGACGGAATTGTATCTGATTTTGTCCATAGCGTTGGCTTACCTTTTTGAAAAAAAAAAAATAATATTTTTTCTTAAAAACTTTCACAAAAATAAAGAAACATACTTGTGGAATGTGAGCTGGAAGTAAGTTTTTTAAGATGATTCCCAGCCTTTTCATGTTTTCCCAATAGCAAAGCATATTCTGCCATAACAGATATGGGTGAATATTCCAAATCATCAGTTATATCATACAAAAACGCAAGACCTTTATTAATAACTTCATTGTACTTTGTTCTTGAAGGCTAAGTTAGAAAAGAGAAATTTCATAAGGGTTTGAAGAATTTGAAAAACAAATTTATTACTTCATCCATTAAGAACGCTATCAATCCAAAAGCTGTAAATTTGACATCTTCTTCGATACCGCTTTCCGATTTTAAACAACCATTTTCTTGTTGCTTTGATGTTAGATACTCTAAGCCTCTGTCTATGATGTCTGGGTCTATACGAACAAACTCGTTTGCTTGTTCTAGCCCCCATAGTGAAAATATCGTTTGCCAAATATCACCAGTTCTTTCGTTTCTTCGTTCAAAAAGGCCAAAAGAACCATCTAAGTATTTGAAGGACATTTGATTCTGATAGCCAAGTTCAATATTACTTCTTATCTTGCTTTCTAAGCTTGGGTTTGAATAATTTAGAATCTAGAAACAAAATTTTGAGAAAATAATGCCAATCGTTAATATAATACAAACCTTCAGATATTTCAAAACTATCGAGTTGGAGACAATAAGTCTCATATTTTCTTCACCATTCCCATATGGAACTCGGGCCAAGTTTTGCAGGTTCCTCATTAAAGGTCGAAATATATCACCAACTACAGAGACTTCGACCCTTTGAGATCCCGCCACAGCGTTTTCAGGAATATCAATTGTGATTTCGTCATCTTTGATGCTTTCTTTGGGTAGATGAACCAAAAAAGTTTTCAACATTGCATACGGTATACCTTGAGGTTGGACATTAAGAGTCTTTTGAATGGCATCACTTGCCACAGGAGATATAGCTTGAACAGTGACATTATAATGCCCTTGCTTTCGTGGCTTCATGAAAAAAAGAATTTTTCCTCTTTTATTTGCCGAAATCAGTTTTGAGATATTTTGCTTTGATTTAGAGATAGCTTCAGGGTGTTGCAGGATATCAAGGTCCTGATTATCAGTTTCAATTATCACATCAGTCAAAGCATCTTGGTTCATATAATTACTTATGTAAACTGGAACTTCAATAATTTCATCTAAAATGGAAATTTTAAATATGCCGCGTCAAAAACAAAACCTAGCTTCATTACCTTCTTTTACCAAGCTTGGAAAATCCATTGAAACAAAAAATTCTTGAAAAACTTTAAGATTCGTTGTATTCTTTGTAAAAGTCAATCCAGTATCAGGATGAATTGAGAAACCCGTGATAGACCAAGTAGTAATTGAGTCAGGTGCAGTTTCTAATACATTGAAGCCCCCTGCTGGTGTCCTGAATATGAAGATTTCTTTTGATTTTAGAGACAAAAAGAAACTGTTTAATTTTTACCTCTCAAAATCCTTAAATAACCAACTTTCAGGAAAAAGTTTTCGTATACGTTTTGGTGGTATTTGAGGTCCGTGTCCTAAATAATTTTTACTTTTTATTATTTACATTATTATTTATTAAGAAAAGAATTAAAAAAAAAACTACTTACCTTCGGTCCCTCCTCCATAACCTGGTGGAAGGGCATTTGAAAATGTTATGATATCTTCAGTTCTATAGTAAAATTCTGTATGATAGTAAAAATTTAAGGAGTTGACGCTACCAAGTTGCCAATTGACATAATCCTCATTCAAAATATTCTTTTTTTCTATGCTCTGCAAAGCACTTGGATCGAGTCCCATTAAACCAACGTAGGATCCTTCATCCGTTGTAACGTTAATGGAGACAGATTTACCAGGCATTGTTTCGTTGTCGGTTATAATTTCGATCTAACAAAATTAATACGTAATTTGAAAAACCGTTAAAAAACTATTAGGCCCATTGCCCACTAGGCAACTTATAGTTGCCCGGAGTTGCCGGCAACAGAGAGCAACAAAAGTTGCTTGCCATCGCTCACTAGGCAATATCCGTGCAACTTTTGGATTGAGTGTTTTTAATTGAAATGATTGACCTTGTATTTTGGATCAGTGACAGTACAAAACTCGTTAAGTGTGAAAATAAAACTTAGTTTTCGGTTTAAAAGCCTCTCATTTGGCCAAAATCTAGGGAAATACCAAAAAGTTGCTCAGAAATTGCCTAGTGGGCAAGTTCCGCGAGCAACTCCGAGCAACAAAAAGTTGCTGGGGCGAGCAACAAAAAGTTGCCTAGTGGGTGATAGGCCTAAAATACATTGCTTTCATGAAATTTCACACAAATATTTAATTTTAAATATTTGTTACCCGTGTGCTGTCATTCCTTTTTTAAGGAAAGCAAGGTAGGCCACATATTGGTCTTTGTTTGTTCAGCAAGGAACAATATGGACAAAATATAAATTTCTGAATATAAAAAAAAGCCTACCGAATTTTGAAAGGCCTTTCTTATGAGAACATCCTTCAACTGTCCGATAAAACCCATGTTTTTGATAAGATGAGCATATATTGTAATCTTTGGAACCATTGAAGAGGTTACATTAAAACGAAGGATGTGTGTTGTTTCATTTCCAGGAACCTATATTTGGCGTATCTTCTGGTTAGTAAAAGAACATAATTGTTAATCAAACTTACAATAACGCGATCCGATTGAACTATATCTCCTCTTGAAACAATTTCATATGAAAACTCTTCAATTGGGTCCGGATTTTTTATATTAACTTCAAGCACCTTACCTTCCTGAGGACTATAGTAGAAAAAAATAAAAGAATTGTTGGTAAAAATAAGTTATTGTTAATTTTTTACCTTTCCGTTAGTATATCCATATCAAATGTTGTCGGTTTTCTCTTCAGAAATGTTTGCAATGATATACATTCTTGATATTCAGCATGAAAAAAACATTCCGAATAGTTTTTATTTGTTACTTGTATTATTGCAAAATTCTTTCCAATTTCGTTTTTATACTCAATTCGAAATTGTTCTTGTTTCTTGTATCCTATTTCTGCAAATGGTTTCTCGCTACATTCAACTATTATTTCAATTGGAGTTTGAGCGTCCTGAATTGCCAATGACTTGTCATTTAAATCTGTTATCAAAACTTGTACCTAAACATTATTTTATTAGCAAAAAAACATGCAACACAATTTAACTTCTAAATAAAAGACCTTTATTTTGAGCAATGCATCCGAATCAAAAGTCCTGGGAGCTTGGAGTTCAATGAAATAAGGTTTGGTATAAATTCCGATATCTATTGTTGACCGAGATTGTTCTTCAGTTAAGTCATCGATTACATTAGCTTCTATGTGGAATGTATAAAGCTCTGCTGACGGAGCTTTCGTAACATTTCTGGGTTTTATCTGAAGATCATTTTTTAAATCTAAAATAATTGTGGATTTTCCAACGATTTGAGATTCTCTTGTTAATGTTGGCACCACTTCTGGGTATGGAGCGTATATACTGGTCACAGTTATTGTCAAATTTCCTTTTACAGGTTGTCCATAAAAATAGCTTATAATTTTTTTTTTTTTTATATCAACGATTTTATGAAGAGTAATACTTAAAATTCTTTTAAGTTTTTACTTTAAAATCAAGTAAGACAGTTGATTGAGGGAAATTAATAAATTTAATTTAAGCTTTCAAAAGAGAAGTAATTGAGGTGATTCATTTAAGGGTATACTAGTATACTTTTTTCAAAAAACAATAAACAAATTTAATTTTATTAGGAAATTCTTACTATCATAGAAAACAACAATTTTAAGATTTCTATTTCTTTAAAATGTTGACGGTCCGTAAGTACCCGCAGTCCTACTAAAGTTTAGATCAAGTAATTCTATTTCAGGCAGCAAGGGACTTACCATGGTACGAAACTGGCAATATTTATTTTTTGATATGTGATTGCAATCAATAGCATGGTTATTAAGGATTTCGTAAAAAAAGAAAACGTCCCAAAAATTTGTGACTGCTGTATCTAAAAACATGAGCTAGGGTATCGAATTTCAATACTTTTCTTAATATTGCTATAATTACTAAACCAAGCGAGATGGATTATTTTTTCATAATTTTCCCAGAACGGGCACAACCTGCCATATGACCCGGTACCCGCTTGACGTTTAGTTTCGGGACACCCTGAATAATTCACTTTTTGTAAAATAAGTTCACTCATTAATAGTTTTTTTCACTCAAATTGTATATTGTACCCAATAATTAAAATTAATAAATTTTATGGCACCTGTAGTTCTCATGAAGAACTATAGGGCCTAGTGACTTACAACTCTCAACCATTCCTGTGTGCGTGTCTGCAGGAATGGAGGGGACCTACAGTTTATTGCCGAATCCGTCCGAACGGCTAACGAGCGGCACTTTTCTGTGACAGGAGATACTCTTGGAGGATTTGTCAATTCCTCGCAAAAGGCAGTAGCCGTTTTTTCTTTTAAATAAATAGGTGGCGAGGCTGGGGATCGAACCTTAGACCTCCGGCATGACAGTCCATCGCATTGTACCCAATAATTGCTTTTTATTTACAAATTACCTTTTTTTGCTCTACACTGTGTAATTTCAACTGCACACAAGACCTGCTTCGTTGACCGGTGGATATACAGACTAAAGAACAAATTTGTGATCAACAGGTACGAGAAAAAGGAAACGACATTGAGGAAAATGCTTGTGTCCCATTCCTGCTGTGTGCCAGTCCCATACATACCCACTAACCCACCCTCCCCTATCAAAGCTTTGGACTCCTTCAGCAAACCAAATAAGAATTTTGATTTTTGAATGCTTGCTGTTTATTCAAAATGTGGTTAAGTACAATACTTGCTCTTTGTACACTTTCACTTAATTGTCGGGTGCTCTTTACCTTCTTTTGTATGATAGTAAAAATAACCGACTAAAATTGATTTTTTTGTATTTGAAAAATAATATCTAAATGAATAACCGATTATTTATCGTTTTAGAATTTACGATAAGTTTGCTAAAACGCATGCAAGTTGGAAATAATATGAAACCAAAGTACTTTATTTTGAAGTAAAATCTTACAAACGAAGCAAAGCACACAACAACTTACCTGGCATTTATTTCCAATATCACTTCTTTATCGTACATCGAAACTTCTTTTGTATAACTTATAACAACGTTGAATTTAGGCAAAACATATCTGACAACTTCAAAATCTTTATATGTTAAAAATTTATTACCAGTCAGTACTTTTATCCTCCATTTGCCCAAATTAGGATGGTCAGAAAGTTGAAATTCACTCCTAAAAACACCTTGAACAAATTTAACGTCAAGATGGGTTTTAATAAGATTATGTTTATCCTGTTAATAGTGTACAAAGAACAGTGAATATTTTTATGTATAGTCTAAATATAAGGCCTTAAAAATCAACTCACGTAAATTTCCACAGTAATCTCTTCAGTCAATTTCGCTGGTCTTGTCAATTGATCAATACAAATAACTCGAAATTTTACCAATTCACCCGGTTTATACTTGGCCTTGTCGGTTTGGACAAATCCCCAGAATTTCTCAGCTTCCAAATAGATTATTTCTGATTCTTTGCTTATGATGCCACGATATCCGAAAACTTCTAAATACCCAAATGTGTTATTGGTGGATGGTGCATGCAGTTCGACCAATTTCGTTGTACCTGGTTTAACTTCTATATTTTCTAGTCCATAGATTTTATTGCGGTCTGGGTAGCTTGTTAAGCTTATGTTAAACCAACAGGGTTTGTGGAAATCATTTATTGTGAAAGACACATGGAAAACAGACTCCGGTCGAACTGTTGCGGGTGCAACAATAGTATAGTACCTGAAAAGAGTATAGAAGGTATTAAGAGGGCCGTTGAGGGACTTTGAATATATTATGCCTTTCATACAAATTTACCTAGAGAAAGAAGTTAAACTAACTAAAAATAGAATTAACCCAAAAACAAATAGAATTAACCCAAACGTAATTCCTACAAGTTTTGCTCTTTTCTCAAGAACTTGCAGAAAAAGTGGATCTCAAGAAGAGATAAAACGGATATAGTTTAATGTTATGCCTTTATTATAAAGATAAGGGTTTGCCATTATGTTTTAAAAATGATTTCAGGCAAGTGGCCGCTGCGGCTCGAATAAATTCCAGCCGAGAGGCCCAATTTTCGACCACTTTTTGCAGCAATTGGGGCCGTATGTCAGCAACAACGCGCCGAATATTCTCTTCCAAGGCGTCAATCGTCTCGGGCTTATCTGCGTAACAAGCGCCTTCACATAACCCCATAAAAAAATAGTCCAGTGGTGTTAAATCGCACGATCTTGGAGGCCACGTCACAGGCCCACGACGCGAGATAATGCGCTCACCAAAAGTCTCCTTCAATAAATTGACTGTTTCGATGGCTGTATGATATGTAGAGCCGGCCGTCTTGTTGGAACCAAAGGTCGTTCACATCAACATCCTACAATTCAGGCACGAAAAAGTCATTAATCATGGCTCTATAGCGTTACCCCATTGACTTTAACATTATGGCCGGCTTCATTTTTGAAAAAATATAGACAACAGAGTTGTAAAAACTGCAGTCTTTTCGGTACTGCAGTTAATTGACTAAAAAGATTAATTTCATTAAGTCTTTTAACTTACAAAAATACTTTAACTGAAATCGAGCAGTCAGCAGTCAGTACTAACATTCCGACTGTGCAGTTAAAAAAAAAAGTTAATTAACTTTAAGTTAATTAACTGCAGTACTTTTTAACTGCTTTTAGTCTTTTTAGTCAGTAAAAAGTCTTTGTACTGCGATGATTTTACTTTTAGTCAGCAAGTCTTTTAACTGCAGTCAATTAACTGTAAGTCTTTTAACTTTTTCTAGCCATTTAACTAATACATTGCAGACTTGTACTTATAAAAGAACAGGATGGAATAAAAAGAAAAGAAATTTAAAAGAAAAACAAGTTAAAAAAAATCTTACAGTTAATTGACTGTAGTTAAAAGACTTACTGACTAAAAGTAAAATCATCGCAGTACAAAGACTTTTTACTGACTAAAAAGACTAAAAGCAGTTAAAAAGTACTGCAGTTAATTAACTTAAAGTAATTTAACTTTTTTTTTTAACCGCACAGTCGGAATGTTAGTACTGACTGCTGACTGCTTGTTTCGCAGTTAAAGTACTTATTTACAGTATTAACTTACATTCAATAGGTAAGTTAATTAACTGCGACTTTATTAACTGCATTATCAAAGTACTGCAGTCTTTTACAGCTCTGATAGACAATGATTCCCTCTGCCCGCAGAGCATACCAAACATTGACTTTTTGAGGATGTAACGGCGGCGTCTCAACAATTGCTTGTGGAGATGATCACTCCAAAGACGACAATTTTGCTTATTAACGTACCCATTCAACCAAAAATGAGCTTCGTCGCTGAAAAAAAAAATTCTTGTGAAAATCGGGATCGATGGCCATGTCGTTTTGGGCCCATTAACCGAATTTGCGACGCGCTTTAATTCAATTCTTGCACGAGTTGGATTTTGTAAGCCCGCAAACCAAGATCCTTCCGCAAAATCTTCCATAAAGTCGATGGGCACAGCTCCAATTGTTGCGCGCGATGGCGGATGGACTCATTCTGGTCTTCTTCTATACTCTGCTCCACAGCAGCAATAGCGTCTTCGGCGCGCACTGTACGGCGTCTCTGAGGATGCGCATTATCCACTAGAACATACGTGGTGCGAAACTGATCTATGGTTGCTCGAATTACCGACTCTGCTGGGCGATTATGGCGACCGAATATTGGACGCAGCGCGAACCGAACCATTATTTTGGTAATAAATTTGCACGATTTGCCAACGGTATTCAGGAGTAAGTACATTCATTATAAAATGGCAAACCAAACTGAGCATAAACCAAGTGACAGCTGTCAAAAAGACCAACTCAGAAAATAGTATTGCCAGATTGAAAACCACACGTTTAAACAAAACACCCTTTACTTGAGTCTTATGGATTTTGGCGATGTCCACATCTTTCTGACTTTTTCTGCAAATTTTTAAAGAAAAGAGCAAAACTTGTTGGAATTGCGTTTGGGTTAATTCTATTTGTGTTTGGGTTAATTCTATTTGCTTTTGGGTTAAATCTATTTAAGTTTAATTCAAGGTGCGAATGCTATATGTAGTTGTAGGTATCTATAAAATTTAATTAGATCATAACATAACCCAAGTTTTCTTGTTTGTTTATACATAAAACGAAAAATTAGACGGAAACAGTTTCGTCATCAGTCAAAGGCGCTTTAAACTAAGAAAAAAGATAATTGATCAAATTTAATTTAATTCATAGCTTGACTTGGCTACATTTCAAGTTTCTTCCACCATGTGGACCTTTTCAAATCATTTAAAACCACAAGATATGAAATGCTATGTATGAAAATATAAATGAATTTATTAATTTATACCTACTTAATTCGATAAAGAAAAATTTATTCTATTTTGATCGGAAAACGTGTTATGTGTATATTTTTTCCTTATTGTAAACTTGAAGATTCATTGAACAATTAGCATTTAATACCATAATTGCGCTACAGAAGGTGAAACTATTATACACATTTTTATGTGAAAAAGCACCCATATTATGTTCTTATAAAATGTATTATTAAGTAAAATATATTTTTTTGAGTTCTTGTTGTTGAATTTCGTTTAACCGAATTAAATAAAATATATTTTATAATTTCTTTTTGTTTCGAAGGGCAAGTGAAAAGTGTCAATATTATCTACTATTTAATATTAATCAAAGCAATGAATATCAACTACTTCAAACAGAGAATTGGTGTTGACCATAGTTTTGGCTCTTTTTTTATTATTTAAATGTGTGTCTACCTACTTTTTTTAATCCCATAAATCTTGAAAAATTATCTCAATGAATATTTACTCAAAACAACAACTGTTCTGGTTGACTTGGGAAGTAGGTTTTAAACCGGTTCGTATATGCTATTTCTAAAATCATTTGTTTTAATTTTGAAGGCAGTTAGGTACGTATCACACTTTTTGCATTGAGAATCAAAACTGCAGTAAATTATATAAAATTGAGACTAACCCTTTTTTGATTGATAACGTTCCCCGAACGATACTGAATAATATGAAGGCGATCCAAAAGCGTTTCAGTATCAGTATCACTGACATTTTTAGTACAGAAAATATTCGAGTTCAACTAACACCAACGACACTGAAATAACAACTGTTCTAAGTAAGCAAGATGTGGCGAGTATTTGTAAAGTAATGACGTAGTATGTAAGCTGATTAAGCTGTGATTATTACATAGAATTTATTCAAAGATGAAAATTTTAATATAATAGTGCATACTTTTAGACCAGTTTCAAAAGTTATTTTTAGCTCTTACTTCGATTAAATCAATAAACAAAATGAAATAATAACAGTTATCCAAAAACTATTTCTGATGAACAACAAAATTTACTTTAAAATCTGGAATGCTAAACTTAATCACCCCGATTACCAAATCCGATGAATGGCATGCGGAGGGAGTCAGAATGAGTTTTGCTGATTTTACTTTTAGAGAATCCACTAGTGTGAATGTGAAGGAATGTCGGTAATACAGTTTGAAAATTTTAGATTACTAAATCCGCAGCCCATCCGTACTCCATATAATTGTTGACATTTAAAATCCGCACCAAAAAGTGAATACATTTTTTTTTGAAAAGTTTCTTTAAAAAAATGGAAACCACAAAAAATTAAGTAAAAATTCATAAACTTTATGCTTTAATACATAATTTCTGTATAAAAATACAGAAAGAGAACAACAAATCGCGCACAATTTGAAAAGATGGTGGAAGCAATGAAGAGCAATCCGGACATTGCAAAAAATTTCACGAAAAAATCACCAGAGGTTGTACAAGAATTCTGGTTAAATCTTACAGAATCTCTTAATGCGCTTGGTCCTCCATTCAAGGAAACATCAGAATAGAAAAAGGTAAGTTTCAAAAATAAATTTAAAACAATTTTTCAATTCTTTGACTTTTAATAAAAGGTTTGGTCAGACTTCAAGTCGGGAATTAAAAAAAAGCTGGACAGTAATAAAAGGAGCATTAGCGGAACGGGTGGTGGAGCCTATGAGCAACAAATTTTCACTCCACTCGAAGAGGATGTTATCAAATTGGTGTCGTTAAGAGACTGTGGAGGAGTTAGTGGGGCCTTGGATACCACTGCAAAGCAGAACAACGGCTTAAACGAGAATGTAAAAATAAATTGCCTTTCATTGGAGAAGAAAAACAATATCCTCCAATCTCTATTGGACGAAACAGTAAGGTACAATAAATAAATGGAGAGGCTTGTTGCGGAAAAAGAAAATCATTCAGACAGCATGTCTGACTGAGTTCTTCAGTACCTACTTGTGATCATTAAGTTCCTATT
This sequence comes from Epistrophella euchroma, assembly GCA_947049315.1. Lineage (NCBI taxonomy): Eukaryota > Metazoa > Arthropoda > Insecta > Diptera > Syrphidae > Epistrophella > Epistrophella euchroma. Next base: position 17,884,632 of record OX346245.1, read on the forward strand.
TATTTTGTTTTTGTTTTTAAGTTTTAATTAAAAAAAATGAATTATTTTACTTCATTTGATTTCAATGTTATCAATTCAAAGTGCAAACCTGTTTGAATTAAGTTCCTTTTTTTCCTTGTTTAAGTTTTAACTTTTTTTAAGAAAATATTTCATTTAGATTGATTTAATTGTATGTTTTTTATTCAAGGTACAAATAGGTTCGATAAGAATTGGTTTCTGAGCAAGTTGGCCTCTTGCAAATATATATTTTCCGTTAATTGTTCCGGTGTAATATCTTCTTCTAGTTCTTCTTCTTCCTCGACATGGGAATCGGGATCATACTCATCATTTACTTTAAAATGTATCCGGATGTTGTGTAGAGCTGCGGCAACATTTGTTATTTGAACAGCTTTTTTTGGAGAATAATGAAGCTGTCGAGCGCCCTGTGGCGCTGCTGTGGCTTGTGTTGAATCTACTTTTCGAAATTCCAACACCTGCGTTCCTAAATGCGGTTATCAGCTACGGCGATAGGGGATACCCTGCATCTCCTTATGAAAAAAAATATAAATTACTGTTAATTATGTTTCTTATTAGTTTTCATAACAAATATCCATACCAAGCAATCTTGTGTTTCTATCTCCATTGTCATACAACGATTTGAAATAGAGAGATGCATTACTATTTCCCCATACAAGTGAGTCGTGACTTGAACCAGGATATTTGGCGTCCACATATCTGATCCTCTGCTTATGATCACAAATCTAAAATTGATAAATAAAATGTACAGATATGTACGTTAATCTTTCTTGAAGAAAAAAAATCTCATACAATCACCGCATTCAAGCTGAAAAATCCTTTCCGATTTGAATTTTCTCCGGCTGGTTTTGATATTTTGATATGTGTACCATCAATACACATAACTACTCCAGGAATTTTGCACTTCCGATAAAAATAAATTCCGGCTTAATTTTGTTCCTCCTCTGTCATTTTAAGGTTTATCCACTTCGGGCATACCTGTTGTTCATGAACTCTGAGAACTTCAGAAAGTACAACAGATATGTTCGATTGTGCCATTCCAACATTGAAGTCTTGTCCGACTCCATTCTGATATCTGATACCCTCCTTCAGCTAAAAATCTTTAAAAGGCAACCAATTTCAGCTCAGGTGAAAGAGATGATGAACCTACAACAGGAGGCAGCTTACGCTTTAGTTCTTGCAAGACATATATAAAAGCAGCTTTATTTAATCTTAGATGTTTTGTAAACCTAAAATTATAGGAAATTTGAATAATCATTAGAAGTTATAGAAATAATTATCTAATTAAGTTTTGTTGCTTTCTTCATAATTCAATAGCTACCCCAAACCCCAAATTTTTTTTTCATTTTTTTAAAGTTTAAATATTCAAAGAAAGTTTTGTGGTTTCTTTTTTAAAGTGAGAGAGCCACAGATGTGGTTGATACCATTTTGGAATCTGCTTTTGATCCTTTTAAAAGGAGCACAAAAAGTTTTGATTCCAAAGCTCTATCAAAAAAATTCAACCTCAGAGTACACCTGAAGGCAGATCATTTGATGAGAAACTCAAAAAACTGAAAAAGGTTTTGGAACGGTCGGTGCCACAAAGATGGTTGATAGCATTTTAAAATCTGGTTTCGGTTCTTAAAAAGTTGCAAAATAACTAAACTAGGAGCAATCTTTGGCCTTAGAACAGAACAAAAAATACATTTTCCCGAAACATAAACGTTTTAAACGGCGTGAATATTACGGCGGTTAGTATATCAAGAGCTATATATAAACACTGAACTGAAATTTAGCGCTTAGCTACAAAAACAAAATGAAAATAAAATCATTATATTTTAAGTTCAAATTCAATTTTTTCATAAACTGTGTAATAAAAAAGTTGTTTTAGCAACAGAATAAAAGAGTAGGTCTTTGGATTTTTAAAAACATACTGCCGTATTCATAAACAAAAATTGGTTATTTCAGCTCTCGTGTTCAGGGAAACTACACCATCGAATAAGAATTTTCCGGGCTCAAAATAAAGGCAATTGCTTACTACTCCATTTGAGTCCGGAAAATTGTTATTCCATGGTGTAGTTTCCCTGAACACGAGAGCTGAAATAACCATTTTTTGTTTATGAATAAGGCAGATAGAGTATTGTATTATAGGTACTTCCGTTGATTTCAAATAATTATTAATGCACTTTACGTCAATGGTTTAGAAAATGGTCCCTCCCTTATAAACGGGAGGGACATAGACCCACCTATCCTAAATGATTTTTTCGCTACCTGGTTTAACCCCAAATAAACTCTCTTCCAAATCAGTGAAATAATTATGAATACATCAAAAGTGTCGTATGTGAAAAGTTAAAAGTTGGTGAACTCTTCCATCTGCGGCTGCTGCTCCGTATGCGGCTACGTTCCGTTGTGTTCGCAACATTGAATTTGCGTGTATACAATATTTTGACAGCTATTCCAGCTCCGGCTCCAGTCCCGTCTCCGTCGCCATTCTGTTCAGCCAGTTATGCTGTTATGCTCAAATAAGGGGTATTGTTTTTTTTTAACCTCTTAGAACAAAATGTTAGTGGGCAATTTCCTTCTAAAAAATATTAAAAAAATCCGTTTTCTATTTTAAAATCCAGCATTAAAATAGAAAATCACAGTTTGGTTAAAAAAAAAATATATTATAAAATCCATTTTCTATTTTTGAATTCGGCATAAAAATAGAAATTCACAGTTTGATTTAGACAAAAAAATCAAAAAATTAAAGCCTTAAAACGTTTTTTCCCTTTCCTGAAAAATTGCGATTTTTTACTTATACTCCTTCTATCGCCCACCTTAGAATTTATGTGCCCACGCCAGGTTGATATTACATTTGAAGCGTTCAGATAAAGAAGGGGTTAAGTGATATTTAAAAAAATTTGAGTCACAAGAGTTTAAGGTCCTTTAACTAGATCTTCTGTACTGTACTTAATACATTTCCTTACTTTGTACAATTTTTTGTCAAGCGCAATTAAAAACCAGTAATGGTTTTTTCTTTTAGCTATTACATTGGTAGAAAATTCAACAAAAAAAATTTAGGTACAATGTCACTTACCCCCTTCTTCATCTTAACGCTTCATTTGTTTGTTATATTGAGAACTAAAAGGCTGGTGAAAGCAGTACTGAATTTTCTTTTTTGTCTTTTGTTTACAGAATCACTTGTAAAACTATGAAGCAAGTCTACTCCAAAATAAATACTGGCTAAGACCCTGGTCATTTTCTCAGGAAATCACTAAGTTTTTTTTTTTTTTTTCATAATTTGTTTAACATTTTGTATATAGTAGGAACTTTGTTTTTTTTTAAACAAAACTAATCAAAATGGAAGAAAAAATATAAGGTAAGCTTACACTACAATTTGACATTTAAGCCTGAATGTATTAGTGCTTCCTGGGTGAAATGTTGAAATGGGGAAGCGAAATTTTCTTTTCAGATTGATCAGTTGACTTTTTTTTTGCTAATACATTGGTTTAAGAAGGGTCCTTCTTAATTCTAGACTCTTCGGGATGTCCAATGGGAAACTACATTAAATATTTCATTTATACTACACGATTTTTTTTCCACATTTCCAGATAAAATTTGTCATTCTAAGTCGTGAAGTTGTGTTGTGTGACAAAAATTGCTTAAATAAATTGAATAAGATAAGTAGGTATTGTTCAAGACAAATCGTAATTGAAAATTACAACCTGTAGATGTAACACAAACAAAAGTCTGAAATGTGTAAATTAAAAAAAAAAATGTGTAAGGAGATTTTAATATAGTTTTTTACATAATGAAACAAACTTTTCTACAAAAACTTTAAGTTTATTCACATATTTAGAAAATCTCCAAAAAATTTCATCGCAGTACGATTTACATATATAAAATCCGTACTCCAATTCCTGATAACATCCTTGTTTCATTGCAAGTCATTGAACCTAAAGCTCTTGGTAACTTTTTGATCTAAATAATTGAAACTGTTTTAATTCATACTCCAAATACAAAACTAAGAAAAAAGATTTACCTTTATCATGTGCATCATACAAAATAATCCATCCAGGTTTTGAGTTGGTGACGTTGTAAGTTTTACGAACATCCAGTTCAAGACAAACATCATTGATTATAAGTTCAAAATATACTACGACCTTATCTCTGTTTCCGTTGACTTGAACCGACTAAAAAATAAAGTGAAAAGAAAATATCATATGATAAAATAAAAAGAAAATTGAAGAAACTCGCCTTGATATCTCCACTAAGATTTTCAACATCTGGGGAAGCTTTCTCGGTGAATATGTAGCCAGACTGAAGGTTTACTTCCATTATAGTTAATTTGTTTTGAGGGTTGTTTGCAGGTACACTTGAACAAATCTTCAAGACTCTAAAATGCCTTGAGGTTGTTTTAGTTGATATGCTGGTAGTATATAACGAAGAAGACTGATTTTCAGGTACAAGATTATAATTAAATCTCACATCCACTACTGCAAACCCGTGACCTTTGCTTCGAACATTTATCTTTCGAGAACTTTGAGATATCTGACCAAAGACGTTAGTTTTTCAACAATACAAACAAATCAGAAGAACTCACCTCAAACGTTTGTATAACTTTTGAATTGTCAGCATTTATTTGAAAATTACCAGTTCGATTTTGATCATCACTAAAGGAAATGTCGAGATTTGATTTGCTCAATAAGAGCTTCTCAACAAATGCAATCATTGCTTGCAGGGCTATCAGATGTGTTATAGAAGATTCGTCAGTTTTTGAAACTATTAAACCTCTAACAATATACAGTATGCTTTGCTCCGGTATTTTTTCAGACTCGAAGAGACTCAATAAGTTACCAGCAAGCGCCACAAGATGTGATTGAAGTGTATCCGACTTTGTCCATAGCATTTGTTTATCTTTTTCAAAAGACAAGATCATGTATCTATTTCATTGCATTAAAAAAAATTTAGTAAAAATGTACTTGTCAAAGGAGAATTTGATGTTAGCTTTTTTAGACGATCTCCAGCCTTTTCATGTTTGCCCAAAATCAAGGAATATATTGACATAACAGCTATGGGAGAGTATTCCAAATCATCAGTAATATTATACAAAAACGCAAGACCTTTATTAATAACCTCATTGTACTTTGTTCTTGAAGGCTAAGATAGAGAAGTGAAATTATATAAGAGTCTAAAGAGTTTTAAAAACAAAGTTATTACTTCATTCATTAAGAACGCCATCAATCCGAAAGCTGTAAATTTGGCATCTTCTTCGATATTGCTCCCCGATTTTAAACAACCATTTCTTTCTTGCTTTGATTTAAGGTATTCTAAACCTCTGTCTATGATGCCTGGGTCTATACGAACAAACTCGTTTGCTTGTTCTAGCCCCCATAGTGAAAATATCGTTTGCCAAATATCACCAGTTCTTTCGTTTTTTCGTTCAAAAAGGCCAAAAGAACCATCCAAGTATTTGAAAGATAACTGATTCTGATAGCCTAGATCAATATTTCGTTTAATTTTGCTTTCTAAGCTTGGATATGAATAATTAAGAACCTAAAAATAAGATTTTTTAAAAATCTATTCCAAACGTATTGTACATATACTGTACATAAACATCAAACCTTAAGGTATTTCAAAACTATCGAGTTGGAGACAATAAGTCTCATATTCTCTTCACAATTTCCGTACGGAATTTTAGCCAAGTTCTGGATATCCCTCAATAAAGGTTGAAATATATCACCAACTACTGAGACATCAACTCTTTGCGATCCCGGTACAGCGTTGGCAGGAATATCAATTGTAATTTCGTCCTTTTGTTTGCTTTCTACTGGTAGATGAACCAAAATGGTTTTTGACTTTGCATAAGGTATCCCCTGTGGTTGGACATTGAGAGTCTTTTGAACGGCATAACTTGCTACCGAGCAGAAAGCTTTAACTGTCACATTGTAATCTCCTTGCTTGAAAGGTTTGTTGAAAAATTTATAATTTAATACGTTCTTTGAGGGAATCAGTTCAGAGATATTTTGTTTAGATTTTGAGCTAGCTTCGGGTTCGTCCAGAATACCAAGCCCTTCACTATTGCTTTCAATTGTCACATTAGTCAAAGCTTTTTGGTTAAAATAATTAGTTATGTAAACAGGAATTTCGATTATTTCATCTGAAATGTACCTTAAATTGATAAAAGTATTCTGCTTTCCAAAAATCCCACATTTCCTTACCTTCTTTTATAGAACTTGGAAAATCCATTGAAATATAGAACTTTTTAAAAGCCTTCAGGTTCTGTATATATTTTGTAAAAGTAAATCTTGTATTAGAATTTATTAAAAACCCAGTTATAGCCCAACTTGTAATCAAGTCTGGTTTAGGTGGCCCATAACTTCCAGAACCTTAAGAAACATATTTTAATATTAATTTATTAAAAAATGGATTTTTTTAAAGAATTTTACTTACCACCTCCCCCTGCTCCAGCTACACCTGGCGGAAAGACATTTGAAAATGTTATAATATCCCCCGTTCTTCCATTAAACGTAGTATTATAGTAAAATTTTATAGAGTTTTCACAGTCAAGTTGTTCCTTAACGTCGTAATTATCACTTAAAATATCGCCTAGCAAAACATCTCGATCGAGTCCCATCAAACCAACGTAGGATCCTTCATCTGTCGTAAAGTTTATGTAGTCGTCTGTACCGGGACCTGTTTCGTCTTCGGTTATGATTTTGATCTGTGAAAAAAAAAATTTTTGAAAAAATTTAAAGGTTAAAGCGATATAAAGATTTTAAGTGATTGTTCGCCAGTGGCGTAGCATAGTGAGGGCGGCAAAATTTCACGATAATAATACTCAATAATAGGCGTTTTATTCGTAAGTGTATAGGCAATGCAGCAAAATTTTACACAGTAAACAACAAAGGTCAATAGTGTCGATAATTAAGTCAGTATATTTAGTTAATATAACAGTTGAGATAAAGTTTTAGAATGCGTGGAACAGTTTGACACTCCGAAAAATGTTGTTTGGGGAAGGTTGGCAAGCCTCGAATAGTTTAGGATGCATTCACCTTTTTAATAGGAAATTTAATTATCTTTCTTTTTCTCAGAGCTAAGGCGCCTATTTTTTTTAGTTTAGTTTTTCCCTAATATCTACCTAACTATTGATATTATGTATAAAAAAGAATCTAGAACAAAGCACGCTTTAACGCAAGTCGTTTACGAGATATTGGCTAAAAAGCGTTTTTCAAAATGGCGGCACAACACTTACAGCTTTGTATATTGTTACATAATAAAATGTGCTTCTACGATTCCCCCCCAATGTACCCAAGGAGAAGCTTTTTACCACACTTGGTCTTTGCAGGCAAATACCCCAGCGTGGCTTGTAGTCCGAAAATAAATTTGCTCTCCAACTTCATCTTCTGCAAAGAGCGCAGCTTTTGTTATAATCTTTAGACAGCCTAGCAACCAACCAACGCCAAAAAGATTTGGCAGGCGCTTTGCTTGTAAGTGCAGTTTGTTGTTTGTTTACTGTTAATCTTTGTAGTCACTCTTGTTCTAACTCGCCACTAATAAAGACCTCGTGTCGTAATCATTATTTTTTGTTATATGTCATTTTCTTTATTGTAAAATATTTAATTAACTTAAAAAGCTGTGTAAGCTATAATAAATATTAAAGTTAATAAAACTGGAAATCGAATTAAAATAAAAATTGTCTTTTAATGATTTTGCGGAACAGTGTAGTAACCTAATCGTTATTATATAAAATCTATAGTAGGTACTATCATGGACAGATATTTTTTAGTAGAACCCATGTCCTAGTGGCGCGCTGCAATCACCACAAATTTGGGTTTAGATACTTGAAAAATGACAGCATATAAAATCAAGATAAAGTAGTTTAGAGAGAGAGGATTATATTCTTTCAATTCTTACATACAACAGATACGGTCATCTGCCGAAGTATGCTCGGACGCCGCGTCGTCGGCCACCAAACGTCACAAGCATAACCAGAAATAGTAAAAGGAAACAGCAAAAAAAAAACTCTAGATGGTGGGAAAACAAACACACTATTAAAGGCACGAACAGTATCGTTGTGTATTTATATTTGTTTGTATTATTGTTTCCCCCCCATCTAGAGCTTCTTGATTAAAGAACTGTCAAAATTAGAAAGTGAAAATACAGAGTCAGATTCTGGAAAAGCCCATTTGAATCAAACTTATATAAAAGGTTAGAGAAGCAAAGCAATATTTGAAATTTCACTGAGCTGTTTGCGTCATCGTCATGACAATGAGCAGAAAAAGGTCAAGAAACTTAAAAAAAAATGTTCTCCTATCTCTTATGAACTCCGTTGTTTTGAATTTACCTATAAACTTTTTTTCTTGTGGTTTATGCAAGTAGGAAGTTTTTTATACATGGTTGTTGTCTTCGATAAGGGTATTTTTGTTCTTGGCTCTTTGTTTGTTCCGAAAGTAGTTAGGTTATGATTTCATCGTTACAGTATAATAATAATTAGGTATAAAATGTAGGTATTAATATATGTAGGTATAGTATAATGTATATACAAACATACCTACAGGATGATTCACTTAAAGTGTGGCAAGAAGGTAGACTGTGTAGGTTGAGTCGAGACAAGAAAATAATCGTAGTGAAGTTTGTGTTCAAACTAATTTTGTTCAAAATTGTACGTTGTTATAGTATTTTTGTTTTTATTACTCGATCGATGCTCCTACCAATTCTTAATCAAACACTGAAAACCAGATACTTAAAAGTTTTTAGTTTTTGCGAAAATTGAAAATAACAGGAGGAGAAATTTAATTAAAAAAATGTTTTAGAACAGAAAAAAAAAACATTAAAAACAATGGTAATCGTTACAATGAAATATTATACCTTTTTGTAAAGCCAGAAATGTGTTCTTTAAATTTAGTGTTGAATAAATCTGTTTTAAGTAATAGTTTTTGAAATATTTTAATTATCAAACTAAAAAAATTTGAAAAAAAAATTTCAAACTGATTTTTTCCTTAAGTTTTACGAAATTAAGTACTAATTTTTTTTTTCAAAATTCAATGCTATTATTAGTTTTAAATCAAACATAGAAAATCAGCTTTGGCTTGAAATGGAATGTTCCCATCCCAAAGGAAACAACAAAAATACTGAAACTGATCTAGGCATCGATTCCCAAGTTCTCAAAAATGTGTTAGAAATTTATTTAAATTAAAGACATATTAAATTATAAAAAAAACTTATGTACATATATATTTATTTAAGTTTTTTTTAGTGTTAAAAGTTTGTGTTTATTAAATGTGTGTGTTTTTTTTTTTTAATTACATAATTATTATTAATATTATTTAAAAAAAAATTATTCAAAAAACAAAAACAAAAATATTCAATTATTTTAAACTAAAATCCATCGTTATGTCGTAGCAAAAGTTCCACCAATGGAATCCGGCGATGAATCATGTTCAGGTGGCACCTAAACACCGCAAATTGGGTATTCATTCGAAGGTTTATTCTCCTCTCCAATTGGTCCAACCGCCAAAAGAGGAGCGATATATCGCTTTCGATATGCCGATATATCGCTTTCGATATGCCGATTTCGTCCGGATCTATTGGTGGTTCCTGCAGAAATTTCATGTCTTGTCTCTCTCGGAATCTTGATGGGTATTCTTGATATGTTATGTCTTGGCTGTCTGGGAGTAGTTGCCTGTCTGGGGATCCGGATTGGTATCCTCCCTCGAAGCCATATTATTTTTTATATCTAAAAATTTAAACAATTATAAATTTAAAAAACAGTTTATTTAATATTAAATCAAAATTATTTTGACAACCAGTCAAAATTATTTTGAAAATCAATCAAAATAATTTTGAAAGTCAATCAAAATTATTTCGAATTTTTTTTTTTTTAATTCAATTTTATTCCAACTCACTTTTTTTTATTTCTTTTTTCTTTTCTTTTTGTGCTCTTCTCTTCTGTTCTTCTTTTTTTCTTTTCTTTAATTCTTCTTTTCTTTCTTTATGTCTTAATTTTCTTTTCTCTACAAAATAAAAAAACAAAATACATATATCAATATTTTATTTTATTTTATTTTATTTTATTTTATTTACCTTATTATTTTCCTTCCATACTCACCCAAATCATACAACATAATGATTTATTTCCAAATTTTCATCGCCTTATATAGAACAATAAAATTTCCCAGGCTCCTACCATTGATATTAGAAAAACCAAAAGGACAGTGAAATATTTTATTGGTATACTATGTTATATTTTGAACTCATGAATGGTAACGAATTAATTCCTGATAACGCAGGCATAGCACCTCCATGAACGAAACAAAATAAAGATCTAGATGGTGTTGAAGACGAACACCATATCAACCAAGAAAAAGAGCAATATATTCAAAACTCTGCACTCCAGTGCATTTTTTGTATAAGAACATTGATATTAACAATTGAGAGCCACTCATAAACCCTAAAGTACCAATATGGCCACCAAAATGAAGGTGTTGAAGATGGCCACCGATCCAGCAAGAAAAAGTGCAGCATATCTGCACTCCAGTGCATTTTTTGCCACTCAGCATAATCAACTGAAATAAAAACTAGAATTTTGTGCTATTATCGTGTGGCAGTCCCGATTTTTGTGCTAGCGTAATTTTTTTTTTATGTTTTGCTAGCTTTGTATGGGTAGCATAACTTTGCATAAAAAAAAACTATGCTAGCACAAAAGTCGGGAATTTCACACAAAATAAGCACACACTCTAGTTATGGTTTCAATTGATTATGCTAATGTGTATATGCTAGCTTTATAGACGTTTAGATTTATGTCGTTCTTTTTAGGGCAGTTTTTAAAAATACATTCAATAGGTATAGGTACATACCTACACAGAACATATTTTTATAAGCAACGTGTAAACGCGTTACATCCTTACCTACTTTTCTAACCACAGTTTCACTTTAAACTGTACTAAAATCAAAGCTTCACTTTGAACTGTACTAAAATGAGTAATAAGTTTTATTGCAAACTGTACCTACATAAAAATTTCTTTGACGTTCGCCATCTTTTTTCCGATTACTTGACTTCAATTCCAAACGTGACCGTGGCAAGTCGACTTTTGGCCTTCTGCACTTTATAAAACTTAAAACAAATATTTGTATTAAAACTTAAAGCTATTTAAACATAAAACCCAAAATTAAACTTAGATTAAATAAAACTTAAGACTAAATTAAAAGTTATTGGTTTTTATTATAAAATAAATTATTGTGCCTACAAGAGGGCGCAATGAGTTCAGATGATATCAGATTCAAAAAAGAAAACGATTATTTTGGTTGAATATGGAAAAGTATAATGGGGTTAGTTAAAGAAAATTAACAAGATTTATTTTTTTTGCCAAATGGAAAGTGACATTAAATACACCTAGAATCTTCAGAACCTATAATGGTCTGAAACAGCTTATTGCGTTTTAATTAATTTGTAAAGATTGTAAAGATTAGTCATGTGTTTTGTTTATCTAGCAAAATAAAGTCATTTTCAATGTCCCCATGGTTACTCTATGAGTGAAATCTGTAAATTTTTACAAAAAATTAAGGGAACAAAAAAATATCACTTTTTTTTAGTGTTTTTTGAAGAGCTGCATTCTTAAGCTTAAAACTTTTTGTATTGAGTTTTTTTTGCAATTGTTTTTTTTAAGGTACCGTTATTGCGCAATCATAAGAAGCAGCACGACCCAAACATTTTTAATTTTTTTTTCTTTTTTTTGAACATTGTCATTTTCTTTGAATTTTTTTTTGAGCCAATTTAATGTTTTGTTTCGATAACTTGTTTTTTCAGCTTTAAGGTCATCTTTTTTCGTCATTGTACAATTTTTTTTAAAAAGTGTAAAGCTTTAGAATGCTTTTTATTTCATCTCAATACGACCACTTTTCACAGAGATACAGCTCTTCAAAAAACACTAAAAATAGTCCATTGAAATTTACATCAACCTTGCATTTTCTACAGGACAAAATTTTTTTTTATAGATATGTAGGTTGGATCAGTGAGAGTGTAAAACCGAGTTTTCGGGGTTGAACCCCCCCCCCCCCATTCAGACACCATTTTGGAAAAGGGGGCGTAAAAAGTTCTTTGCGATATCTTGAGAGCCATGAATCGCACAAGCAAAATTTTAGCGCATTTGTGAGGAGAATTTAATTTTCTTCAATTTATGTTAACACACTTTTTATCGTAAAATTGAAAACAAAAAAGTTATAATCAAAAAAAGATGACCATTGCCAAGAAGGATATCATTTTTTTCTTGATTATTTATTTTATATCCTTTTTAAGATAAATTTCTGAAAACCTTGATCTTTTTCAGGTTATAACTTTTTTGTTTTCAATTTTACGATAAAAAGTGCGTTAACATAAATTGTAGAGAATTAAATTTTCTTCATAAATTCGCTGAAATTTTGTTTGTGCGATGTATGGTTCTCAAGATATTGCGAAGGGCGTTTAACGCCCCCTTTTCCAAAATGGTGGCCGAATTGGGGGGCTTTCAACCCCGAAAAGTCGGTCTTACACTCACACTGATCCCACCTACAGATCCATCAAAAAAATTTTGTCCTGTACAAAATGCAAGGTTCGGCCAAAATTTTGTAACATTTCAATGGATTAAAAAAAGTGATTTTTTTTGTTCCCTTAATTGTTTTAACAAGTGTAGTTTAGACTTATATGTACATATGACGCATATTTGTATGACGGAGACAAAAAAAATGGTGTATTTTTCGTTATGACCAAATTACTTACTTCACGATAAAAATACCACCCCCTAACACCACAAAAAATGCACTTTCAAATGCAAAAAGTATTTTAAACCGCTCAAATCCACTTATTCACGTACATTTTCTAACTGTTCAAACTGAATTCCATCAATTTGCAGCGATACCACAGGCCTCGGTCCATTTCGCTGTCTAAAAAGTTTAGCTAAGACACTTTAAAATTCACATTTAAGAATTAAATTAATAATTATTTGATTGAATATTTTCAATCAGTCAAATTTTTTTGGAAAACTGGAATAACTGACAACAAGCTAATCGACACATAAATTTATGATTGTGAAACGCAAAGTTTCTTAATGAGAGGATTTAAGTTGCAGATAGTTATGGGGAACTTAAATTGGACATTGTGAAACAAACCCAAAATATTTTCTACTTTTTGAGAAAATTGAAAGTACGATATATTCCTCTGAAAAGAGGAAAAAGAGGCACACAATTTTCAAAAAGAGTAATTTTAGAAAAGTGGAGGCACAAAGGCAGATCTGAAAAAAGAGCCAAAATGCCTCTAAAGTCACGAAGGTAGCCCTGCAATTAGGTATGTATTTTTGGAGATTAAGAGGAATAAACAGCCAAACATTTCGGAACGCAATTTATAATTTAAATAAATTTTTCCTGTCCAGTTTGCGCAGTTATTGCGCATAATAGACCTTTTGGATGCATTTTGGACCTGCTACTTTGTCATAATATTTCGGTTTGAGTTTTGGAACTTATGACTTTGAAGCATATGCGCATCTGATGAATTTTGGAACTCAACCAGTATTCTAATTTCTTTATTAAAAATGCTGCGTGAGACTTTGATTACCCGCCTTTATTCGAAGTTGAAGTAAAAAACACATAAATGCACATAATAAGTGCAAAAGAGAAGATAAATGAGCCCTCCATCTTGGTCTTTTCCCCTCAGCAGCATATTATGGGTGCCAGGAAATATAATTGTCAAGATGATAGATGATAATTTTGTTATTTTCTTGGACTTTTCTTTCCAAATTTAATAGGAATAAGTTAGATGGCTGCTTTTCGCTGCTCTTCGACACCTAAGTGCCGTTTATAAATAGAATTGACTCTGGCAGGGTTCATATAGCTTGAGTAACGACTGAAGGGTTATTATTAACGTACTGCGTTTGCGTACTGCCTCGTTAAAAATCCTCGCTAAAATTTATCTCTGAGGGAATTTTATATGGAAGACCAATTTTAGCGTAATCTGGGTACCTGTTAGGCTGTAGACAGAAATGGTAATCGTACCTACAAAATATTCAACAACAACTTTTTCCTTCAGTGACCGTCATTCGCACGTTCCCCTATAACCTCTTCACTCACAAGAGGGTATGTAATAAAATGTTTTGTTTCTTGTGCATATTTATTTGAGAAAGAGAAAAAAAAATGGTTTCCGATAATTTAGGTAATAATAAATTTAGGAAGGCAACTGCCTCCCTGCGTATGACTTTGGTTGTAGCTTCTGCGAGTTAATTATTATTTTTTTAAATTAAAACAACTCACCGCCTTTCTAATGGGAACATCCTTCAACTGCCCGATGAAACTCATGTCTTTGATAAGATGAGCATATATTGTAATCTTTGGAACCATTGAAGAGGTCACATTAAGACGAAGGATATATGTTGTTTCATTTGCGGGAACCTTAATCGAGTACATAACACATATTTTTATATATACATATTTACAGATAAGAAAACAATTTATGTCAAAGAAAAAACTTACAATTACGTGGCCTGATTGAATAATGTCTTTCCTGGATACAATTTCATAGGAAAACTCCTCAATTGGGTGCTGATTTGTCATTTTAATTTCAAGTTCTCTACCCTCTCGAGGCCTTAAAGTCGAATAAAAATTAATTATTTTTCATCCTTTGTGTGAAAAAAAAAGATTAATTTTAATTATCTTTTACCTTTTAGTTAATATTTCCATGTCAAATGGGTTCACTTTAGCCTTCATCCATTTTGTATGCGATTGACTTCCTTCATATTCTGCATACAAAAAGCATTCTGAATAATTTTTGTTCGGTACTTGAATTATTGAAAAATCATTTCCAGTTTTTTCGGTTTCAAAACGAGATATATCAAAGTCACTGTCATTCGTTTTTTTACGACATCCAACTATAACTTCAATCGGTGTCACTGGCAAATAAATCAAATCATCGTCTAAATCATTTATCCAAACTACTACCTATGAAAATTTATTACTGGATGAAAAACAACATAGTACATAGAATAAAAACTTCGAAAACTAAACCTTAATTTTTAACAATGGATCCGGATCAAACAACCTGGGAGCATCAATATCAATTTTATAAGGTTGTCTATATACAGCAACTTCTATTGCCTTCCGGGATTGATCTTCATTTAAGGCATCCGTTACGATAGCTTCTATATCGAATTTGTAAAGTTCGTCTGCCGGCGTAGAATAAATAGAATTTGGATACGATTTTTGGGTTATATTTTCGTGTCTAAGCTTAAGATCTTTTTTTAAACTTAAACAAATTTTGGTTTTTCCGTTGATTTTAGATTCTCGCGTTAATGTTGGGAGCAATTTTGCGTGTGGAGCATGGAAATTAATGACAGTTATCGATACATTTCCTTCAACAGGTTTACCATATAAATAGCTAAAAAAAAAAGATTATTTAGACTTTTGCAAATTAAGGAGAAATATTATAAACGTTTAAAATTGATGAAAACAAATTCTGAACAATAAGAACGTTGTTTTTTTTTAACAGTTTAAAAAGTTGTTTAATTAATTTATAAGTTTCCACAGTACATACAAGTACGTGCGACACAGTCATGCCTTTTTTGGTAAAATACAACGTCGCGTCGGAATACGAAAAAAATTTGGATTGCTTTTAAGAATTATTATGAAGTGTCATTTTTATTTGCTTTTATTTCTTTAATACCAAGTTTTTTAATATCTAAGGGCCGATTTTTCAGAGCGATATTAAAGTTAAACGTAAGTTAATTCACCAATTTAGTGAGATGACTCTGGACAAATTAATTCTTATCTAGAGTACATTAATTCTGGTTTTACTCACCACTCACCTAAATTATTACTTACAAACCAAAAAAATAAAAAGCACGACTGGATCGCACGAACTTGCTTTTGTAGTAAAAGTTTTAAGGATTGAGTTCAATAAAAGTATATTTATGTACATGTATACAGGGTGTTTTGCATAAGTTGTGACAAAAAGCTAAAGTGTGTAGGTTGGACTTAGACAAAAAAAAAATCGTATGGGAGGGGGGTGTATTTCCCCCCGTTTAGGCGGGAGGGGCAGTTTTCAAAAAAGATCACTTAAAAGAGAAAAAAAATACTAAAAAAATAGTGGTAATACCTACAGAGTCATGCTGTAGCATTTTGGATAGCCAGAAATCCATTCTTTAATTTTTTTTTGAAAAAATTCGTTCGAGTGAATAGTTTTTGAAAAATTAATTTTTTTTTAAACAATTTTGTTTACAAAATTTTACGCAATTAAGTATGTATTATTTTTTTCCTAATGTCTCTTATTAATTATTGATCAAATACGAAACGGATGTCGAAATGTTTTGTAGTTTTTGTGAAAATTAAAAATAAAAAAACTACTTTTTTCTAAGAAAACCTTTATTATAGTTTTTACGTTATTGGATTTTTAGGTGAATTTACGAAAGAAAGGATTAACTTTTTAACATTGAAAATGTTTATAGGATCGTTTTGACAGAGTTGTGGTGTTACTAAAATGATTAAATGAAATAAATTCAATAAATCAGAAATGAACTTGAGCGTATAGGGCATCACAACGAAATTTTTGGTTGGTGTTACTAAAACATTACTAGAATGATGAAAATAAACAAACGAACACAAGCGATGAATTACAGCAGGCGTAGGTATACGGGGAAAAAACGAAGAAAAGTCGTCGTCAACAGACAAGCTTCAGTGGAAGAATATTCAAAAAGAGAAAAAAGCAACAAAAGTGTATCTATAGGTACTCTGCCAGATTTTTGTATGTAGTGTAGGTATATATGTAGTTAAATGCTATGCATCAACATAATTATGGAGGTAGGTAGGTTGTGATTTTTTGAAATTGAAAATGTAGGCATTTATTTTTATTCGATACAGAATACAATTCGGTCCTATAAGAAAGGCCAATGATTCAGTTGAGTGTGAAAGCCGGGGTTAAGCTTGCTTGAAATCGATTTATGTAGGTATGTAATATGTAGGACAACCAAAAATATGCCACAGCATATTTTTTTTTAGTAACACGATTAAGACGAGACTAGATTAGAAATCCGTTTTATAAGTACATAAATGCATATTTTTGTATATTTACGATTCACGTGCATATTTTGGCATGCCAATTTTTTTAGGTACCTATGTATATTTTTCATAAAAAAAACATAGTTTGTTCAGTTATTATTATTATTTATTGTATTGTTCATACTAGAATGTCAGTTTATTAGACTTGACCATTCTTTATTGCTTCAATTTCATTGAATTTTTGAAAAACAAACAACAACAACTTAAAGGCGCTACCACCAATTGTTTAGGAATTAATGTTAGGTATTTTAATTTGTTTTATTTTTGTTTGGCTGGAGATATAGCTATTTCAGGGGGTGCCAAGTCCTATCATCAGTCTACTTTTAGTGATGCTGAGCTCTAATCCAATTTTATTGTGAAAAACTTTTTACATGCACACCATGAGGTTTGAACCCATTTCCCAGTCTTCGAAGTCGTATGCACTACGCATTCCACTACTTATGACCACTGACGTCACTGGTCGAGATGTTCCGTTTGTTTATCAAATATAGGGCAGCATTACCAGCATTATAGCATAACTAAAAAATTAAAACCTAACTTCAGGTTATGTCGAAAAAATTCGTATTACGGAAATTTGGGTTAGAGTTTTTTTTTTTTTTTTTGAGAAAATTAACCTTTTTTGAGTTGGTTAAATCCACTCGAACGATTTTATTTAAATTTTGTAATCTAGTACTTCTAAATATTTAAGGCCGTGTGTGAATTGAATTAAAATTTCGATTAAATTTAATTCGAAATAAAATTTTGAAGTTTCTACGTATACAGATTCACCCCACTATCGTCAAAAATTAATCTTCGGATAAAATTTAACGCAATTTTAACCCAATTCGCACACGGCCTAAACAATATGTATAGATAGCTTTGAAAATTTAGAAAATATTGACCCAAAATAAAAAAAATCATGTTCCCAGTAATTCTGTCTTTTTAACATTTCTTTCGTTGAAATGTACCAAATGTTAGCCACGAGAGCAAACTTATGGGGCTCACTCGTGTAAATTTTGTTTTATATTTTTGATGCAATTAATGCCTTAAATAAATCCAGAAAAATTTAAATTTGTTTTAAAATATTGAAGGAAAAAAACATATTTTTTTTAAATATGCATCAGTGATCGAGAGTTAAAAAACAAAAATGACCCTAGTGTGTAAATGCGTGTCTCAAGTAGATTCTGCACATCTCCGCAATTGTGGCTTTCCAACCATATAAAATTTATCGAAATCGGTCAAATACTTTTTGAGAAAATGGAACCACAAAATTTATTTTAGCCTATTTATTAAGCAATATTTTTAGGGCATATATTCATTTTTCTTTTTTGAGCATAATATAATAATTTATTAAGGGCACATATGTATGTAATTGATTTTTAAGGGCATAATTATAAGCGCTTAAAACAGTTTTTTAGGGCATATTTGTGTTTGCCCTAATAGGTACATATAGTTTTGATATCAGATCTTAAAAAAACGATTTTTTTGGTTGAACACGAAAGTTGATGAGTTAGTTAAAGAAAATTAACAAGAAAGAAATGGAAAGTGACATTAAATACATAATGTGCATAAAGGTACCTAGAAACTTCAGAACCTATAATGGAGTCTGAAACAGCTTATTACGTTTTAATTAATTTAAATTGAAAAGATTAGCCCGGTGTCATTTTCAATGTCCCCATGGTTACTCTATGAGTGAAATCTGTAAATTTTTTTTACTATTTTTTTATTATCAGTCTTATAAGCATACAATTAAGTAACAAAGTACTGTGTTAACCATATTTCACACATTTTTTCGCTGAGAACACCTGCGTGAGAGCATTGGGTTAAAATTGACCTGCGAATGTTTTTTAAATCATGCAACGTTACACGCTACTTAGCTAGTGGAAGAAAAATGCAATCGCGAAACAAAAAAAAAACAAGATCATGATCCTGAATCTTGAAATCAATATAAATAAGAAATACATGAATATTTAGATACAAATACATAGTTACTATTTATTTAATTTTCTAGCTAAAGATTATTATAAAAAAAACTTTCTGTAGCGCCTTCTTATTGCTGCACATAATACTTGATAAATTTTAGAGCACTAAGAAAAAAAAATAATACTTATTTACATAAAATTCAGAAAAAAAAAATTTATAAAAAAAAAAAATTATTTGTTTTTTCAAAATTGATTTTGAAAATTAATTTTTCAAAAACTATTCACTCGAGCAACTTTATTGAAAAATAAAATTCAAGAATTAATCTCTAGCTTTTCAAAATGCTATAACATGACTGTGTAGGTATTACCGCCATTTTATAATATTTTTTTTTCTGTTTTAAGTGATTTTTTTTTTAAATTGCCCCTCCCGCTTAAACGGGGGGAAACAGACCTCTCCTACTATACGATTGTTTTCTTGTTTAAGTCCAACCTACACTCCCTGTACAATTAATAATTATATATTTATTTATCCATTTAAAAAAATTGAAGAATGGAAACTGAATATGGAAATAAGCATGAAACACGTTCTTTAAATTGATAAAACAAGTACTTGAGTTATTTTAATCAAAGAATTAAGAACGCTATCTCAATTCTTGAAAAAATATTTTAAATTCATATTTTTTTTTTTCAAGAATTTAGATGGCGTTCTTTATTCTTAGAAAAAAAATTTTAAATCGTTATTTTCAATTTTTTCAAAAACTAAGACATTTTGGCATCCAGATTTCTGTTTTTGACTAGAAGCTAATAAGAGCATTGAATTTTGAAAACAAAAATTATACTTAAATACACACAAATTTTTAAAAAAAATAATTTGTAACTTTTTTTTCATTTTTTTTTTTAAAATTTCGAGTTCGGAAATTAATTTTTCAAAAACTATTCACTAACACAACTTACTTTAAAATCAAAATCAGAGAAAGGGTTTTCTGGCTTTTATGTTTTAAGTCAATTTTTTTAGAAAATTGCCCCTCCTGTCTAAACGGGGGAAATAGACCCCCCTTTTCTATACGATTTTTTTCTTGTCTTAACCCAACCTACTTGCTCCAGTAGTTTTGTGCATCTTATACCGATCACCCTGTATATGTATACAAAATTTTCTATTAATTTTTTAGAAAAACAATTTGGTATGCCAACTAAAACCATAATGTCAAAAAAATTTATCAGCCCGTTTTCAAAAAAAAAAATGATTTTTCACAAAAAAGAATTCATCGTAATCGAAAATATTCTCTGAATGAAGAAAAAACGATTACAGAATCCATTAGTACTACGTTCACAGTGAAAAATCTCCTACGAATTTCGAAATTCGTGGAATTTGATATCACAGAATCCGAATGAAACGAAAATAATTATTTTTCTCTACTACAAGTTGTTACTGTCGTACTCAAAGTGGAATTGATTATCTGCATGGAAAAATTAGTATTTTTCTATAAAAACAGATAAATACTTTAGTAAAGTTGTCAACTTGGTTTAAAAAACTCCAATTCCAGGTCTTTAAACATATTTGTATGGAATCTTAAATTATCTACACAAAAAGATTTCACTTGAAAAAAGCACATATTTTTAGATGCATAGATATGTTTGTATTTGTAATTTACAATTTTATGTTCACAGAATAGATTGACACAAATGAATGCATTGGTTGGGAAACTTCGTTAAAAGGAATTTTACTACGTTTATATTCAGGATCGAGAGCTCGAGTTCGATCAGGGTCGGATTTTCAGGTTATTCGTTCATAGATTTGAGAGCTCCATATTGAGGATATCTCGGAAGTGCAACCTTTCAAATGATGCATCGCATTATATAAAAATCGACTTTTATCTTTAAACGCGATTTGCGGCTAAACTAGAAGAGCTAGAGGCATCAAAGTTGTTAAAAAAAATAAACTTGACTTGCGGCCAAAAAAATGCATATTCGCAATATATGAAAAATTGACTTTTTATTATTGTTTTCTTCGTCGCTCCGAATGTTTCGCGTTGGTTTGGGTGAGCCTTAAACAAAATATCAGTTTAAAATGCATTTTCTTGAAATTTTTGCCGTTTCAATAAAATTAAATATTGTCAAAAAATATTTATTTAGAAATATTTTAAAAAGTACAAAATAATTCTTTAAAAAAAGTTTGCCAGTACTTGTCGCTGTAGCCTCAGGGTAGAAGCCGGATCCACACATATCTTGTGTAGTGTGTTTAGCACTGAGTACATTAATTAAGCGTGCTCTCAAAACAATTACATTTTTTTATTTTTTATTATTCATTTTCATGAGTAGATAGTGTATTCTCTTTTCTGCACACTAAAACATATGTCTGCGCCATAGCGTGATATGGCGCAATAGTTACAAAATAGATTTCGATACAGCACACTACTTCACTACACACATCACACGAGATAAATATGAATCTGCGTAAAAAAGTTGGAAAGCGAGCAACTTAAAGTTGCCTAGTGGGCGATGGGCCTCAAATTTGTCTAGTGTGTGATGGCCTTACTAAGTTGCTATGGCCAAAGACGCACTTGCACACATACCAAAATAAATTGACATTTATTTAAATGGCATTAAGAAACAGCGTTACCGCCCGAAATAAAATTAATGTGCCATTATTTTCTGAAAAAACGTGCCAATTTTCTTGCCATATGAAAAAACCACAAATTTTTCTATTTTGTTGAAAAAACTGTAATACATTTTGTTACAGGGTATAATACAACAGATAAAATCAAAGGAAATCATTTGCTTTATTCGTGCATTGTCAAAAATATGTGGTCCTGCTCACTTTTTACAAAATTTGGACCAATTTTCATTATATTTTGTTGAAATTTGCTTCATTTAAAGTAAAGTAATGGAAATAAAAAAAACATGCCATATTAGAATTTTTCGTGGAAATTATCGTGTCAAAAAAGCACGATCGTGTCACCTCGGCAACGCTGTTCTGAAATTTTTCATTTCGTAGTCGTTTTGTTGTGTAAATAAAGTCAACTTCTCTCTCAAACAGCAATTAATTTTTTTGCGTAGCTAATGAGCGATTAAGTAGTTTTTAAAATATATCCAAAACCGGATCGAATTACATATCTTATTGTAGAATTTGATCTGCTAAGTTGACGTCAACTTTGAAGGAAACCCATTTTTTCACAAACCAACAGAGCAATTCATTTTTTTTTTAACGCAACTAAAACAACCAACTAACAACAACGGAAAAAGTGACTTGCTTAGTTTATATACAAATAATTTTAACAATAACTAATTGATTTTTATGCAAAAATCACAACAAAACGAATTACAAAATGAAAAATTTTAAATTTCACAATGACATTTCGATAAATGTCAATTTATATTGGTATGTGTGCAAGTGCGAGTGCGTGTGAAACTTGGAAAAGTGATACCAAAATCATATTTTTGATTTAGTAATGCCATGGTAATTAAATGAGCTTGCGTAGTATTTAAGTTGCTCACACTAGCAACTTTCTTACTACGTTTATATTCAGGATCGAGAGCTCGAGTTGAATTAGGGTTTGGATTTTTAGTTTTTTCGTTCATAGATTTAAGAGCTTGATATTGAGAATATCTAGGAGTTGACACCTTTCAACTGATGCAACGCATTATATAAAAAATCAACTTTTATCTTTAAACGCGATTTGCGGCTAAACTAGACGTGCTGTAGGCATCAAAGTTGAAGTCTTTAAACTTGACTTGCCGCTAAATTTAGTGACTTATGGACTTAAAAAATTCATATTCGTGATCTAAGAAGTGCCAGTTCTAAAAAATCAAAAATTGTTTTTTTCCAAAACTTTCAAAAAAAAAAAAATAAAATAAAAAACGTCTTAAAAAATCGAAAAATGTTTGCTTTTTAGTTTCTGCTCCGGAGAAATGCATTATAAGGGCAATCGGTTCGTTTTTGTAGAAATTCTTAGTTTTGGACAGTACACGAACAAAGCTATAGGTACTTTATATCCTATCTGTCAAGCCATTTACTATCAAATTCCATATAAGGCTGTCTACGATGACGATGGACGGTTTACATTCGGCTTATTGATCACACATTTTTTTTTTTTTTAATTCCTGAACCATCTCATTCCCACTTCATCAGTCGTTTGTCTCACATTCAATGCACGCTCTCAAACTCCGATGGATTTTCGGCGCCCACGTACAATTTCACAGCGTTTGATGTTGATATAGAAACCATGTAAAAATGATTTTGCGCAATAAATTAAGTTTTTATTGATCTGGACGCGGCTTAGTAATAATTCTTGTCTTGACACACCACCGCATCTTTTTTGTACAGGCAATGTTCACTATGTGCCTGTTTACTTTGGATTTTTAATGAAGCACGTTTTCGTTCATTACAATGTTCCTTGTGTTTACATTCCAAAGAAAAAATCCTTTCATTTTAATCTACCCATCCCTTACACCCTTGAAATCCATGTGTCTCTCACTTACACAAAAAAAAATCGAGAATTTTTATTGAAACTGGCGCATCGTCATAATTTGGGAGGAATCTACCCATCTCTTTTTCACACACATAAAATCCACCTGTCTTACTGGATGCGCCATTCATTAAAAATCCAATGTAAACAGGCATTATGAACATGAATATTCACCGAAGTTAATTTAACATGTTAATTGTCAATTGAAAATACTCAACCCACAAATTTCTCGGAAATTGCCTAGAGCAACTTTAGTTGCTCTGTGTTGCCGGCAACACCGGGCAACTAAGAGTTTCCTCGTGAGTGATAGGCCTAAGTTTCTAACGAGCATACCTTCTAAATATTTATTGGCAGCACTTCAGTAATGCCATTACCCGAAGCAAAGATAATATAACAAGTAAAGATGTCGCACGTAGAACAAAATTTTGTGCCAGAAAATTTCCAGAGCCATGGGTCCACCAACATGTATACAAAACCTTACAAATGAAAAGCAACATCAGAAAGTTGCTAATTATGTTTTCACACCTTTTCTTGCCATTCTCTAGCTCCTTTGTTGTGTTGCTGGACCTATTATATGTACCTACTAAAGAAATACATTGTATTTGTAAGGTATGCAAGAGATGCGTAAATGTGTGTATTTTTTTGCAGATCGAAATGAAAAGGTGACGACCGCGACGACGAGAAAAAAACTGCCTGGTTTTGTTTTTGTTTGTGTTTTTTTTAGGGATTTAATTTTTTTCTTGGTTTTGCGTCCTTGAGCATTATAATTGTGTCTTGTGCTGGCAAGTGCATTAAAAAAAAAAGGGTAGTTATAGAAATATATCTTAGTTGAAAAAAGTACTTAGATTTTATTTATTAGGTAGGTACATATTTTATTTTTTGTCTATCAGAATCAAAACGAATTTGAGGTTTAAAAAATTAAATTAAAGGTATGCATTTCAACTTTTTGTTCCTTTGTGAGAATCATAATTTATTAAGGTAGGGATGGATTTCGTTTTTTTATCAAAATTATTATTATCTATAGGTAGGTATGTATGTATGTAAAATAATCTTTAATTAGTTTTCGTTTAGATATCGTCCATCAGTTTGTGTGCTAGTTGTATCGTGCGTTGATGTATAAAATACCAAAGCACATATAGCCCAAATTGATCGATGGATGTGCTTTTAATTTGGTGTGATATCTATGTACATTTAATAATTATGTACCTAGGTACAAGCGTTGAATAAATATTGTTATTTATTAAATAAATATTGTAATTTATTCAATGGTACAAGGTATACCTAGGTAGGTTTTGCATTAGATAAGAGATTTGTTTCTGATTTGTACCTAATTTAAAAATATATGGAGTAAGGATAATTTTAAATTTAGAAATAAATCGATATACCTAATGTAGGTAGGACTAAGGGAGCTTTAAGAGAATTAAGATTTTAATATGTGGGTATGGTTGACTACAAAAATAATAATTAAATAATTTATTTGTCTACTTTGGTACTTTGAAGCAAATCGGTCACCCGTTTAAATTATCTAGATTGCGAAATGGACGTAGGGGTGATAAAATTAAATTGGTAAGGAAGCGGATATCTGATAGTTAGGTAGTTACCTAGGTAAATACATAGGTAAGGTACAGTGCGTTTTTTTTTTTTTAGTTTTATTGAAAACGGCTAAATTTACCTTCGTGTGATTTAGTAGTTATAGAGGTAGTGTAGTTTATAGGTACATATGTATACTGCCGTGTTACCTGAAAATGACATATCTACATTTTTTTACAATCAGGAGTTTTTGTTTGACAATTTTTTCTTATGTAGGTTTAAAACTATTTTTAATAACCAAATGATGTGTTTTGAATTGGTTAACTGCTCAAAAAGCGATATACGGCTTTAGTTGTCAATAAATACCATCCCAAGGATTTAAAACTTGGGCTGAACTGAAAAAATAGACATATGTCAGATACGTCAATTTCAGTTAACTCGGTATCAGTATACCTACCTATTGCAATACATATAACTTCTGATTAGGTTTTTTGAGTAAAAATTCACAAACAATTGGATTTAGGTAGGTATACATACCTACAAATATACCTACACACATATGTAAATAACGTATGGTGTTGATGGTTATTTTCATAAAAAAAAGGGTACGTATGTCTGGTCTACGATCAGTTTTTTCAATTTTATTTTAATTTGGTTACCTTGATATTTTTGAACAAAAACCGATTGAGAGAGATGATTTTTTTTTAATTTTGTATTTTAAGACCAAAATTAACTGCCCTGAGGAGCAACCATAAAGGAAAATCTTATTTTCGTGGAAACACGCATAATTCCTGTATACCTCCATAAATTTTGGAAGTATACCTATACTACATACCTACCAGTAAGGTAAGATTGGAGGTACCTCTTACAGTAACTTTTTTTCTTTAAAGAACCGTTGCTCATGGTATGTATTTTAACCTGCCAGAGTGAAATTTTTATTTTCGCTAAAAATTATTCAAAAAACTCTGACTTCGGAAATCTATTTGCTCCATCCGATGAGTTTTTCGAAGTATGCATGTTTCATGTTTCTATTTTTCGTGAAATATTTGAAACTGAAAAAAATTTAAAAAACATAAAACAAGTCATGGTAGCTAAGTGTATACAAGAAAAGAGCTTAGCAAATATATCTTGGTTTAATCAAGAAAATTCATGTTACTCTAACCGAGTAAAAGCTCTCGATTTTTTAATTTTAGTTTTGCTACGAAAACATTGCACGTGGGTAACGACAAAATTCAAAAGCATCGGGAAAGAAAAAAAAAAAATATTGAAAGGTTAAATAAATTCAATTAAAATTTATTAAATTTTTTTATTGTTATTTTTTTTTTTAAGAAAGAAAATGATATGGATTGACCTGTTCAGAAAAAGAAATATTTATTGTATGTAAAGAGCTCTTTTTTTTATTTGCACTTTTTAATCATAAATCATTATTTTAGCGAAGAGAAATTTAATTTCATGTGATACTATCTATTCATTTATTTTTAACCAACCTTTCATTTACAACTGGAGTTTTTGTCACTAGAATAATTAAAATCAAATGTAATATATTATTGAATTAATTATTAAACAAAAATTAATTCTTGTATAAAAAATACATACCATGAGCAACGGTTCTTTAAAGAAAAAAAGTTACTGTAAGAGGTACCTCCAATCTTACCTTACTGGTAGGTATGTAGTATAGGTATACTTCCAAAATTTATGGAGGTATACAGGAATTATGCGTGTTTCCACGAAAATAAGATTTTCCTTTATGGTTGCTCCTCAGGGCAGTTAATTTTGGTCTTAAAATACAAAATTAAAAAAAAATCATCTCATGTTTTTTGTTCAAAAATATCAAGGTAACCAAATTAAAATAAAATTGAAAAAACTGATCGTAGACCAGATATACGTACCCTTTTTTTTTATGAAAATAACCATCAACACCATACGTTATTTACATATGTGTGTAGGTATATTTGTAGGTATGTATACCTACCTAAATCCAATTGTTTGTGAATTTTTACTCAAAAAACCTAATCAGAAGTTATATGTATTGCAATAGGTAGGTATACTGATACCGAGTTAACTGAAATTGACGTATCTGACATATGTCTATTTTTTCAGTTCAGCCCAAGTTTTAAATCCTTGGGATGGTATTTATTGACAACTAAAGCCGTATATCGCTTTTTGAGCAGTTAACCAATTCAAAACACCTCATTTGGTTATTAAAAATAGTTTTAAACCTACATAAGAAAAAATTGTCAAACAAAAACTCCTGATTGTAAAAAAATGTAGATATGTCATTTTCAGGTAACACGGCAGTATACATATGTACCTATAAACTACACTACCTCTATAACTACTAAATCACACGAAGGTAAATTTAGCCGTTTTCAATAAAACTAAAAAAAAAAAAACGCACTGTACCTTACCTATGTATTTACCTAGGTAACTACCTAACTATCAGATATCCGCTTCCTTACCAATTTAATTTTATCACCCCTACGTCCATTTCGCAATCTAGATAATTTAAACGGGTGACCGATTTGCTTCAAAGTACCAAAGTAGACAAATAAATTATTTAATTATTATTTTTGTAGTCAACCATACCCACATATTAAAATCTTAATTCTCTTAAAGCTCCCTTAGTCCTACCTACATTAGGTATATCGATTTATTTCTAAATTTAAAATTATCCTTACTCCATATATTTTTAAATTAGGTACAAATCAGAAACAAATCTCTTATCTAATGCAAAACCTACCTAGGTATACCTTGTACCATTGAATAAATTACAATATTTATTTAATAAATAACAATATTTATTCAACGCTTGTACCTAGGTACATAATTATTAAATGTACATAGATATCACACCAAATTAAAAGCACATCCATCGATCAATTTGGGCTATATGTGCTTTGGTATTTTATACATCAACGCACGATACAACTAGCACACAAACTGATGGACGATATCTAAACGAAAACTAATTAAAGATTATTTTACATACATACATACCTACCTATAGATAATAATAATTTTGATAAAAAAACGAAATCCATCCCTACCTTAATAAATTATGGTTCTCACAAAGGAACAAAAAGTTGAAATGCATATCTTTAATTTAATTTTTTAAACCTCAAATTCGTTTTGATTCTGATAGACAAAAAATAAAATATGTACCTACCTAATAAATAAAATCTAAGTACTTTTTTCAACTAAGATATATTTCTATAACTACCCTTTTTTTTTTAATGCACTTGCCAGCACAAGACACAATTATAATGCTCAAGGACGCAAAACCAAGAAAAAAATTAAATCCCTAAAAAAAACACAAACAAAAACAAAACCAGGCAGTTTTTTTCTCGTCGTCGCGGTCGTCACCTTTTCATTTCGATCTGCAAAAAAATACACACATTTACGCATCTCTTGCATACCTTACAAATACAATGTATTTCTTTAGTAGGTACATATAATAGGTCCAGCAACACAACAAAGGAGCTAGAGAATGGCAAGAAAAGGTGTGAAAACATAATTAGCAACTTTCTGATGTTGCTTTTCATTTGTAAGGTTTTGTATACATGTTGGTGGACCCATGGCTCTGGAAATTTTCTGGCACAAAATTTTGTTCTACGTGCGACATCTTTACTTGTTATATTATCTTTGCCCGAAGTGTCATCTTCTAATGACATTTCAGGTGTCCCGTCAGATTTCTAGTACATTTTTTACTCCCAACGTCCTAAAAGAAGTATAACTTCAAAAACCGTTCTATAGCAGGTACCATTAATAACGGTTTTTGTTAAATTTTTTTCACCAAAATGCAGGCCATACTACCACTATAGTATATACAAAAACTTTAATTAAAATCTTTAGAGCCGTTTTTGCAATAAATAATCACTTTTTTCAAGACGGTTGTATGGCAAGTATACAGTTGTTTTTTTTATCTAAAGAAAATCTCGATTTCCGCTCTAGGGAATCACACAAAAATCTTATGCTCAAAGTGTGAAGAAAATCGCTTCAGTGATTTAGGCTGTAGCCTGTAGACTGAAGTACAGACAGACATACAATACAATACAGACAGACGGAATTGCGGTAGCCATTTTTCGTATCTCGAGTTCGATTTTTTGAACGAATCCAAATATTGCCCTATAGTACCTATATCGCAACTAAAATCAACTTACCTGGCACTTATTTCCAATACCATTTCTTCATCATCAATTGAAACTTTTTGTGTTTTCATCTTCATACTGAATTTTGGCAACACATATCTGCCCACTTCAAATGCCTTAACTGCTAAACGTTTTTCCCCATGAAGTACGTTTATTGTCCATGTTCCCAGAATAGGATACTCAGAAAGTTGAAATTCACTCCTAAACACACCCTGGACGAATTTGATATCATGAATGGTCCTAATAAGATTATACTGGTCGTCCTATTAAAAAAAAGTTAATTTAAAGGTATGTAGTACATAAATTAAACAAGATCTACAAAATCAACTTACATGAATTTCCGCAGTTATCGGTTCATTCAATTTCGCAGGTCTTGTCAATTGATCAATACAAATTATTCGGAATTGCACCAATTCGCCTGGTTTATATTTGGCCTTGTTGGTTTGGACAAATGCCCAGAATTTCTCAGCTTCAAAATAGATTATTGCGGAATCTTTGCTTATGATACCACGATATCCAAAAACTTCAAGGTTTGCATAGCTTATTCGGGTTTTAAAAGAAGGTGCATGCAGTTCGACTAATTTGGTTGTTCCTGGTTTAACTTCAATACCTTCAAGTCCATAGATTTGTTTGCCTTCTGGGTCAGTTGTTAAGCTAATGTTAAACCAGCAGGGTTTGGGAAAATCACTTAATGTAAAAGATACATGGAAAATAGCCTCCGGTCGGATTATTGCGGGTGCAACAATAGTATAGTATCTGAGGAGAGTATACGATATTTATTAATAATTTTTAGTTTATTCATTTTATTACAAAATTTATAATTATTTCCATTTCTTTTTTCTCAAACTTTCTTTAAGTTTTTGGGGTGTGGAATTCGAATATAAATAAATTTTCTACTTTCCATGGATATATAGCTTCACAGCAAAAATCACCAAAAACCTCAAAAATTTACGACTTTTTTAAGTTATTTGTCAAAAACTCATAAAAATATAAATTTTGTGTGAGAAACAAGTATGCTAAATTAAAGTAAATTAAATTTCCTACAAAAACCACCTCTAAAACGTATTTTTTAGTTGAACGGATTGGCCGCTAAAGTGCGTTGAAAAAATACCAAAATTGCATACTTTATTGAAAATCCAGATTTTTCGATAGTTTTTCACTTTTAACTCAAAATCTATGCCTAAAATTTCAAAATGCTTGAATTTTGGTACAACTTAATTGAATTCCGTACAAATCACATACCTTAATCATTTATTTTGGACAACCCGTGTAACAGCTAGAGCTTGTTGAAACATGTCATACAACGCGAAACCGCTTAGTCAAGAACCCTCCGCCCCAAATTCAGTAGAATAATAAGATTTAATAATGGGAAGATAACTTTGGTGAAGAATTTCATTGGATCTGAGAGAATTGTTAACTGGAAACACCATCTTCAAACCATACATATTTTCCAAGTGGGCGTCCAATTTCTATAAGCTAAATGTGGTCAGCTTAACTATATTTCCATACTCAGAGAAAAACTGAAGAATACTATGCCACATGAAGAGGACGAAGAGGTGAAACTCCAAGTATTTGAACTTATTTCCATGAGAGCAGGGATAGTTGGAGATGATCGGATCAGCTGTTACTGGACCATTGAAATGGGTAATCAGGACAATGACCGCAGTGTTGTGAATGATTTCAGATCTCTTAAACTTAAATGAAACTACCGCTCACTCTGATGAAGTGCTCAGTAATATTGGGGGTCAAGCATGACAAGTGACAACAATTTTTTTAGTGGTTACCCAAACTGTACGAAAAGCACAAAATACCCATAGGATCACGGGAGAAATTTCTAAAAAAACAAAAGTGAATTAATGGCTATGTCATCTCAAAATTTTATGAAGTGACCATGAAAATAGAGACAGACTGATCGTAGTTACATTTAAGCTTGGGATCTGATTGCAACACATTGGCCAGTGGCAGATTGGGTTCTGTACGAATAACATGCAATAGCCATTTATTACCAGCTTTGATGCATACTCACAGCTGGTCAAATTCTAGTTTTCACGCCATTATACGACGCAGATAGGGTAAAATAATGTGTGAAACGCTAAAAGAAGTTATCAATGTAAAAGAAATATTTCTCTTTGATATCCATATGATCCGGAAAATATGTAAATAATTCTTAAACAAATATATAGACTCTTCTATCGACTATAGCAATTCTTCCCCCACTAGCGTCTGCATCACGATGTCACTTAACAGTCAACACATCAGCACCCTCGAGCCCCTTGAGCCTAACAAACTGCTACAGCTCATTTCCTGTAAATGCAATATTTATACAGCAAATAGCATTGTGAATGTATGAAGGCTGGCCTATTATTTATATTGTTCGCGGCTTAGCAATACTGTGAATGAAATTACAGGGGGGCGATTCTGTGAAAAAGTGAATCGAATAAATCGTTTTCACATTCGCTCCCATTCTCTCAATTTTGAAGAGCACAGAAAAACGGTTGAGAGTGAAACTTTTTTTTTTCTATGGATTGCATAGAGATGGAAACATGGTTGGATTTCTCACTACTTATTTTGTATACACCCTTTCACATTGAAGATTCACGAAAATTTGACTGCGTGAAAAGAAATTATTCATTATGAAAGATTTTTATGTTTGGTTTCACATTTTCACACAACCAGAATCGGCCCCCTTGGGTTTGGATGAAAGACACAGAAATAACAATTCTAAAGACCAACTGCCTTATTCATAAACAAAAAATGGCAATTTCAGCTCTTGTGCTCAGGGAAATTTCTCCATGGAATAGGAATTTTCCGGGCTCAAATGGAGTAGTTAGCAATTGCCTTTAGTTTGAGTCCGGAAAATTCCTATTTTATAGTGTAGTTTTTTATGAATAAGGTAGCAAGTATAATATGTGTATGTACCTGTAATTTATATTAAATAAAAATGGTGATAATATGCATTGAGTACCAAAATGCATCAGATGCGCATTTGCTGTAAAGTCATAAGTTCCAAAATCGAAAAAATGATTACACAGTAACAAATTCTAAATAGCAAGCGAAGTCAATGATGCACGTGGACGTGAACTGCACAAATTTCGCCTACAAAATTATAAGATTTATTTATTTCAAAATTTTATTTTAAAAGAGAAATATTCCTTTGAGAAGTCAGAAAAAAACATTTCGTATACTTTATTTTTTGTATAATTATGATATTTTCAGTGAAAAAGTTAAAAATTGCTTAGTAAGGATGATGCTGCTTTACTGGCTGAACAGAATGGTGACGCAGAAAGAACCGGAGACGGAGCCGGAATAGCTGTCAAAATATTAAATACACGCAAATTCAATGTTGCGAACACAACGGAACGTAGACGCATACGGAACTGCAGATGCAGACGGAAGAGTTCACCAACTTTTAACTTTTGACGTACGGCACTTTTGACGTTTCAATTTGTATGAAGAAAAAAAACAACTTTTTGGGTCGGAAACAAATATTGTGGTTATTTGTATCGCGAAAAAAATTATTTATTAAAAGGAAAATTAGAGGAAACAAAAAATGTGAATTCTGAGCTTGTACACAATAATATTCTTTTGTTTTTCTTCAAAATACTTTCAAAGCTGTACAGCTCCATTGTGGACATGTAAAAAAAATGACGTACGACACTTTTTTACAGCTCTTCCAGTTCCGTCTGCGGCTTCAGTTCCGTTATTCTATTCTGTTCAGTTTTAAAAATATTCGTTTCTTAGAGAAATTAAGAAAACAGTCCGCCATGATACTCCAAAACATTCAAAGTAAAATGTACAAAGCATAAAGTTTGCGTTGCTGATGCTTATGCGAAATGGATAGCTACCGCATCAAAATATTTTGTTTTACATATTTTGGCTTAGAGGTGTCGCATTGTATGGCATAAAGTTTCAATGAGCTCTAGCGGCTACGCGGGTTGCCCGAAATAAATGATTTCATTTTCATTTCATTTATTTCTTGAATAGCTTACATAGTAAGATACAAATCTTTTAAGTTTATGAAGCTTAATATAATTAGAAATAGCTAGAGTTACTAAACAGAATAGAAATGTGAATGATTTTAACAGATGATAAAAAAATATAAAATTATATCATGTGAGAAAAAATTTGTTAAGAAAATACAAAAAATATTTGAAGATAGAATTAAGAAAATAGAAAACCAAGAAACAATACAAAATTAAAACAGCAGAAAAGGAAAAAAAAAATCATCAGCAAAGTGTCTCTAAATAACGCCTGAGTCTTATCTTGAAATGGGTCGTGCAGGTAATCATTCTAATGGTACGAGGGAGGGAATTCCATAGCCTTATCACGTTAGGGAAAAATTGGCGATCGGATATTAAATACTTAAGACGTATTGGAACCAAGTCTAGTGATCTTTCAGAGATAGGAAAACGAATGTTTTTGTATAAATAAAGCGGTTCACGAGATTGCAATATGTTATGAAATAAAATAATTGTTCTATATTTAAACAGGCTTTCAAGAGTTAGTCCATGTAACGATAGGGCAAATAAGGAAATGTGGTCATATCTTTTTAATCCGAATACGTAACGTGTTATGCTATTGTAAGCAACATTGAGTCGCCTTCGATCTTCATAGCCACAATTGGAAAAAATCTCACAGCCAAACATTATAATAGGTATAAGCAAAGTTTTTGCTTGTATTTTCCTGACACTGATTGGTGTTAAGTGGTGAGTAGACCACATAGTTCGAAGACCACCATAGATTTTACCTAGAGTCAAATTAATGTGATTTTTCCAGGTAATTGTGTTGTTAAAAGTTATGCCAAGATTTTTGGCCGATGTGACAAAATCAATAACATTGTTATGAAGCATAACTTTGGGAAGATTTGAGGTATCAATTGCTTTTCTAGAGATGATAAGGCATTGGGACTTCTTGGCATTCAGGCAGAGGGCATTTCTTCTTGACCATGCAAGAACTTTTTTAAGGTCATCATTAACATTATTTATCCCACTTACAATATTTTTCAAAAGACAGCTGTGTTGCATCTGGACATCGTCTGCGTACATATCTACGGAAGAGTTTATGGGGCTGAGAAAAAGGTCGTTTATGTAGAGACAGAACAATAATGGTCCCAAAATTGTTCCTTGGGGGACACCTCTAGTCACAGAAAGAAACGACGATATAGTGTCACCTTTAACAACGGCTTGACATCTTTCACTAAGATAAGAAAGTACAAGTTTGGACGCTGCGAAGGAAAAGTCGAATTGATTGACAAAAATATGGTGATCGACAGTGTCAAACGCTTTAGAAAAGTCTAAAAGGGTGAGAATTGTAACTTTATCATCTTCCGATATTTTGATTAAAGCAATCGTACAACTGTGTTTAGGGCGAAAATTAGACTGACTGCTATTTAAAAACATATTTAAATTTAGAAATTCTCGTATCTGAGCGTTCATAATTTTTTCGAGTGCCTTGGATAAGTATGATAATATTGCAATTGGCCTGAAATCATTCGCATCTTTATTCTTTGGCACTGGAATAATTTGTGCCTTTTTCCATTCCATTGGAAAACCCCTGTCATAAGGATTCTGTTAAAGACATGGGTAAGAGCTTTTAAAATATAAGGCAGTATTGCCATAATAAAAGTAGGATGCATTTCATCAAAACCGATTGTATTGGACTTAATCGCCATAAGACTTTTTACGACATCAGCTTCATCAACAGCTGTGAAATAAAAACCCTTAGCATTATCAGTTCCTGAATCCTCGGAAACTAAATGGTGAGGAATATCTGAGTTTATAATTGGGTTTGCGGATGATTGAAGAGCGAAAATTCTGTTTAACTCATCGCAGGGTATGTAATTTGTATAGGGAATTCAATTTAGTTGTACCAAAATTCAAGGATTTTGTAACTATAGGTACAGTTTTTTAGTTAAAAGTGAAAAACTAACGAAAAATCTGGATTGTCAATAAAGTACCTATGCAATTTTTTTTTTTTTTTTCAACGCGCTTTAGCTGCTAATCCGTTCAACCAAAAAATACGTTTTAGAAGTGAATTTAACTAACTTTAATTGTGCATACTTGTTTTTACCTAAAAGTTTATATTTTTATGACTTTTTGGCAAATAACAAAAAAAAAAGTCGTAAGTTTTGAAGTTTTTCGTGGAACTAGCAAAGTTGAAATGCGGATTTAGTACCCCAAAAACATAAGGAACGACTGAGAAAAAAACTTCTATATTGTTACTCCCGGAGACGATTTGACTGAACTATATGCATAGATATTAGGGTGTCCGTTATTTACTTTATTTTTGGATCGACCGCCCACTAAATCGAAAGTTTATGCGCTCCGAAAAATTTATTGACCAACAAATGTCCGAGGTCATTAACCCATGCCTCTAAAGCCATACATTTCCCATAGGTTAGGTTAAATTAGGAGGGATGTGCCCAGCTCTGAGACTGTTGCGTACACGTGGGCCTGTCGGTCCATTTTGATCCCCCATAAACAGATAAAACCTAAACTATCGGTTTACATAGACTGATTCATTTACGAACCAGCCTGTGCTTTCTATGTATTTCCTCATGTTTACCATTTAGACCTGCGCTAAATCGTCCAGTTCTCCAACAAACCTGTTTCCAAGGTAACGGAGGCGGTTTTTGGAGGTTTGGGCTGTCGCAGAGCAGGTGTTTAATTGGTTTCTATCTCCTCAACATCCTGACAGCTCCTACAGAAATCGGGTGCATATGCACCCAATCTAGTGGCCATTATGCCAATGGCACAATGTCCGGTACACGTAAATTTGTATGGAGATTTCGCACTTTTTACCTTTTATTTTTTTTCTCTCGAACTAATGTAGCTGTTCTTAATTCTTTTTCCTGAATATTGTTTTTCAACTATTCCTTTAAAAAACCACATCCAAAAAATTATGTAAAAAGAAAAATTTTTAATTTATTTCGAATTTTAAAAAGTTCACATATTTGTACTTTTCACCTTTTTCACCTTTAATTTTTCTTCTCTGAAACTAAACAAGCTATTCTAATTTTGTTTTTTGATTTTTATTAAATAAAAATTTTCTTAATAAAAAAAAATTCAAAATTCTGAAAAACAAAAACTTTTAATTTATTTTAATTTTTTAAATTATAAAATATTTCAATTTCTTCCCTGTTTTTTGAGTTTAATATTTTTTTTCTTCAACTACGGCAGCTATTTTAATTTTTTTTAATTGATTTTTGTATATTAAAAGTGTTTTTGAAAAAAAACACATTCAAATATGTATGTAAAAAGTTTTGTTTGCATTTATTTCGATTTTTATCATATTTTTACGTTTAACTTTTTACTTCATAAAAAAAAAATAAATTTCAAATTTAAAAGACTCGCTAAAAAAATATCACGAGGTACAATTTGAAGAAAGTTAAGGACATCGTCCCTGGAAAAATTTGTCCCCAACATTTTGGTGTTTCAATTTTTTCGATATCTTTAATACTTATCGATATATCCTAAATTAAATGAAAACAAGAATTGAAATGCAGCGGTCTTCAGCTTCATCCAAAACTACAAAACAATCACGTACAAAAAAATGATTGCCCTCGAATTTTTTTTTTAACTATCTATAAAAAATAAATTTAGATGATATAGCAACACTAAAAAAAAATATTAAAAATCTTTAAGTATTAAGAAAAGTAAAAATTAAAATATGATATTTTTTAAAAAATAGAAATAAATAAAAAAAATTTCTACATAGATTTTTGAAAGTGGTTTAAAAAAAAAAACTATTTATATGCAAAAATCAATAAAAAAAAAATAAAATAACTGCCGTAGTTGAAGCAAAAAAATATTAAACTTAAGAAACGGGGAAGAAATTGAAATATTTAATAATTTAAAAAATTGAAATAAATTATAAGTTTTTATTTTTCATAATTTTTTAATTTTTTTTTATTGAGAGCATCATTATTTTATAAAAACAAAATTAGAATAGATTGTTTAGTTTCAGAGAAAAAAAATTAAATTGTGAAAAAGGTGAAAAGTACAAATATGTGAACTTTTTAAAATTCGAAATAAATTATAAATTTTTCTTTTTGCATACATTTTTGAATGTGCATAAACGCCGGCTGATTAAAAAAAAAAAGAGTTTGGGAAATAACGGACAACCTAATGATGGATTTACATGTATCTTCATCTGCAAACATCAAGAAAAGTAGAGCGGGATAGAGTGATACCAATATACCGAATGTGTGAAAGAGCACCACCATGAAGATGAACATGTTCGTCTTCGCTATAATCTTCATCTGCGTTCCTATAATCAAGATCTCTGCATTTTGTCCTTCTCTCTCTATCCAACAAACATCATACATTTTATATTTTGTATCCCTTATTTTTTGCAGAACTCGCATGAAGATGCATGTAAATGCACCATAATAGATATGTTAAGTATAAAGATGGAAATTTTAAAGTTCTGAATTTAAATCTAACAACCGTGTTTGGATCTTTGAAATAGATACCATGTTATTTTTGTTTTATTATATCGGTGTAAAATGATTCCTTCCAGGTCCGTTGATAGTAAAACACAGCTATAATTCCAGTTTGGCCAAAGTGGGTCATACTAAATCCGAAACCAAAATGAATAAGTAGTTTTTGAGTATGCCATGGAAAAAACTTAACAAGTCTCAGACAAACAAAACTTGTTTTTCCTAGTTTAACATTAGGTATTGAAGCACTAACTTTTTCAAACCATCATAAATACCATAAGTACACTACAAAACCTATTATAATTTAAAATTAAGCAAAATTAATTTATTTATTTTACTTGATTTAAAACAGGATTTTTTTTTATTTTTTATATTTCTTTTAATAATTATTTTCAGCTCGAAGTTCAATGACCGATTAGCATCTTCTCATCTATAATTTATTAGATATTGCGGCAGAAAGCGAAATAAGGCTTTTGTGTGACGAAGCATTAGCATTTGCTTAGCATTATGGTTCAGCTAGATGTATTTTAAAATTAATTTTCATCATTTCAGTCCTAAAATTTTATAATTCAACAAAAAATTAAAAATTGGTCTGTGTCTATCTGTTATTAATATAGAGTCACTTTGAGGTAAATATGCATGATTAATGGTTTTATTGTAAGTATGTAGATATGTATACTTTTTTGTTTTTGAACTGGTAGATACATATATGAATTGTTGAATACATTTTTCTCTGTGTGTTGTACATACCCATGTTTTTGTAGGTATATGTTTGTATGTACGTATATTAAATTTTAAAATACATATGTAGTTGAGCTATTGGAGCAAGTATATGCGACCCATTCGTGTGTTTAATTCCCTAAGCTATCTGTTTTTTTTTTTTTTTTTTTTGATATATACTATACATAGAAACATACATAGGTACACATCAGTACTACCACTTTACTTCAATTGAAGTAGATCTACTTCTTTTTTTTCAAAAATTTTAAAAGTCTACTTCGCACCATCACCAAGATATTGAAATCTACTTCATTTAAAAAAAAAAAACTATGTTTAAAACTAATACAAAATTTTAGGAAAGAAGTCGAAATCTACTTCATTTTTCTCTATTTCACTCATACCTACATGTAGAAGTGAAGTTAAAAATAATGTATTTTTTTAATTAATTTAAAAAGTGTTATTAAACAATATATTGAGATATATGTATTTATATCGTCGGTTCGAAAGAAAAACGACACAACTAAATGAGATTTTTGAACTAACAATTCAATTTGGTGAAGAAAAAAAAGACCATACCCGTTGGAAAAATACCATATTTTGGTACAATATTTAGAATCTACAGAGCTATTGTGTGGTCTTGGTATTTTAACAAATTAATGGAAATTCAGACCATCATTTAATTTTGTTGCCTATTCTGAAAAAATAAGGTTCGTTGAGTTACATATGTCATTTTTCTTTCTAACCGACGATATGTAAATATCAAGTCTGAATGTTTTTAGTTTTTTTTTGTTTACTTAAATTAAAATTAATTAAATTTTTTGTAATAAAAGCTGGATTTTATTCATTTTATTCATCATGATAATAAAACAAACTGGATCACAAAGGTATTTATTTCTCACAGTTGGATTTATTTGCACAATAAAATTGACAGAAAGAAAATTTTCACAAATCTTGTTTGAAATAATATTTGGTATCTAAGGAAGAGCGAATGTTTAAAAATGGAACAGTTTTATTTTTTTAAGTTTAATTTCCATTAAGTTAATAGTTTTTATGTATTTTTTCCTTGCCTCGCGACGCAGCGGCTCTACTAAATGAAGAAAAAACTCATAAAAAAAAATTGAAATGATGGCGGCATGTGTTTGATTTCGCGAAGTTTTTATTTTATTGAGTTTTTTTTGTAAATTTCAGCAGTAGTACCAACTTTTAAAATTAAAATATTGCTAGGAAAGTGTTCAGAAAATGGATTTTGAAATCCAAATCCTAAGGCAGACCTGGATCTTGTGTTATTTTTGTAATACTTGTATTTATGTTTCCAAATCCAATCCGAATCAGATCTTGGGGAAAATAAAATGCAGCTAAAGATTTTTATAAAAAAAAAAAATTCATTTTGAAGTCTACTTCGATTTTTGTTAATCTACTTCCTTTTTTCTACAAATCTACTTCGACTTTTTCCTGAAAGTGGTAACGCTGGTACACATTAATAAATGAAGCTAATCATAATCATAAGCATTTTTTTAAAGCGAACCAATTCCGAATTTACACAACTAGGTACAAATCACCAATTTGCTGGTAAGTTTATGTTTTAATTGAGAACCTGTTTGTTAACAATCTTTTGCACAACAATTTATTTTAATTTCAAAGCTGGCTGGCTATTATATAATTTTGGGTAATTTATTTTTTTCCACTATAACCGACCCTTTTTTTGTTGATACTGCTCCTTGTAGGATACTGAAGAATATGAAGGCATTCCAAAAGCGTACTAGGTTGAATGTCATTCTAGGGCCAGCAAAAATGTTCAAGTTTAACAACACTAACACCGGCGACACCGAAATAATGACTGTTCTATAAGTAAGCACAAGATGTTGCTGTTGGGCTTGGGGCTGCCCAGCCCATACCGGTAGAACAATAAACTTTTAAGTTATTTGAGAATCGATGGCGAAGGCTTATCTGGTAGCGAATTTGATAGATATCTATTAATTTGTTGAGAATTTATCTTAAGATGAAGGTTATAAAATAATGCATACTTTTGGATGTGCAGAAACAGTTTTAGTGGTATCCCGCTTCATTTCCCACCAACTCACTATAGCCTAGAAAATAATTTTAGCGCAAATTATGTAGGTTTCGGCTACTCTAAATTTAACTATGTAGGTATACCTATTTAATTTCATTCAATAGTTTAAAATGTGTACAAAAAAATATTCCCAAAACTGAGAGATTGCTCGTGTGGTCATTTCTTTACTATGCAAGTAGAAAACTTTTGGATTGGTCAACTGTTGGTGTTTTTAATAAGTATAAAGTAGAGAAAGGTACCTTCCCAAGATTTGGAAATTTAATATTTGATCGTTAGAATTAGAATACCCTACCTTAGGAAGCATGAATTCGATTTTTTACCATTAACCTCCTTAAAAATTTTCCCCTTTATCAATAAACGGAAAACAACAGAAAGATAGGACGTGTAAGCCCTGTCAACTTGCAATTCTGATTAATAAATAAGTAATGTTCTTTGACATGGTGACAGTGAGCGGATAAGTTGCCAAAATTGGCGTTTAAGCTTTAAGGATGGGATAACTTTAACTATATGTGTTTTGTTTGGTCTCCAATTGATTCCGGGAACAATATATTTCGGCAGTATGTGCCATCATCAGGATCTACAAATTATAAGCAGAAAACATAATAAATTATATAAAATTATACAATAAATAAAAAACAAATGACCAATAAATTACAAATTTTGTACTCAATTCGAATTTATCAAAGTTATTTGACAAACACTTTTCACAACAATGGGTTGGATGGATATTGTTTTATAACACACCCATGCATACATTTCACAATAACCGTTTCAACTACAAGCACATCTTTCAACAATTAGTGCATGCGTGTGACACACATAGAAGAAGAAATTAGATTAGAAGAATAAATTAATTTATTTTACTAATGGAAAACCCCATTAAAATAAAAATAATTCCCAGCGCAGAGCACACTTTGATGCATTGCTTTGATTTTTCGTGAAAAAGCCGTTAAAACGGCTACAAAAATAAAAGGCATAACCTATAGGAGGTATCCGCATAAAGAAAGATGGCTCCCGCAAAAATAGATGCTATTTAAATTACCCACTCTTAATAATTTTTAAAGTCTATTGGTCACAAAATAGTTTAAGAAAGAAACTAATATATTGATGTGGTTATTAAATGCATTTATTTGCACTCAATCCAAAAATAACTTATTTTTTATGGTGGCCGAAATAATTTGATCACCCACTGATATAATTGTATGGTTTTTTCATCAATCGATGTGTGCTTTTATTTTTAACAGTGGGAGTTTTTCTTGGAAACAGCAAACGTATTGTTGACAAATATGGTAAGGTTCACCGTGAATGTAGCTTATAAAACAACCATGTTTAGTTTAGTTAATTCGCAAATTAACTAAAACGTTGATTCAAAATTAGTTTAAAAAAAAATTGTTAATAAAAACTCCACGCAATAGCTTTATTTAACTATGCTTAGTGATTAAAATTTATTTTCTTATTTATTAACATTAACTTGATTAGTTGTACTAGACTTATTTAAAAAAAAAAAAAATTATTTAAAAATAGTGGTACCTAGTTGTACCCACTACATTTCTACTAAGACGATGTTTACATTGTATTTTTGACGAACGGCGCATCCAGTGAGATGGGTAGATTTTATGGTGAGTTAGAAAGAGAAGGGTTCAGCCCATTTGTTTGGGATCTTCCCTTCTCTTTCTTACTCACATAAGATTTACCCATCTCACTTGATGCGCCCCGTTCGTCAAAAATACAATCTAAATATCGTCTAAAGCAGCAACACTGGTCGTACAGTAGCTCATCGAATAATAATGTTAGATAGCTACTATAATTAATTTTATTTGAAAAAAAATCAATGGCAATCGTCTATGTACATACTTTACCATTACAACAGTCAAAAGTAAAATATTATTTTGTTCTTTCGTTTTTGATTGAAGTCTTTTTTTATTAAACAAGCATTGTTTTTGTTATCGTTTGAGTCAGCTTTAATCATAATAATGACCGAGATCAAGTTGTATGTTTGTTGTTTCTGCGAAGGGAAGATGCTGAGATCATCTTGCACTGGTTTCGTTATCTGGGTATTCTGAGTTCATAGGTCATAGCGTATAAATACGGTGACCATATTTCTGGGAGCAAAAACCGGGATAAAAAGTGAAAAATTTAAAAACGTAAATGGGTCATCCTGCAAGAATAGCATCAGCAAAAAAACAGGTTGAATTATATTATTTAATATCATTCATTGTATAAATTACATTTTTCCTAAAAAAATTTGTAACGATCAGTTTAAAATTCTTTGAATCTAGCTTAACGAATAATTTAAACTAAGCTCCAAGAAGCTAACTTTCACCATCTTTTTTAATTAATTTCATATGTAGGTACCAAAATTACTGAAGATTCTTATGTACTAAATTTCCTTTTTCTTAAAACTAATGGAAAAAAATAAAGATATTTCTTGTTTTAAACTTCAAATGGATAAATCCCCATCTCCATATTGCTATTTTTTGCTACCGAGGTTCTTAATCAATTATTAGAACTTTTACTTCATAAAAACCAAATCAAGTCCGAGTGAATTTTCCTACCACAAAAGTAAATTTTTATAAAACACTAGCCGACCCGTGCTCGCGTTACTTCGCAAGCTTTAAATATGTATACTTATTAATATGAGTAGGTTAAAGTATATCAAATGCTTCATGAGACTAACCGCAATTTCTACTATATTATTAACAAAAATTTTATATGCATACTTCCATATGCTTTCCGTAACCAAATAAAGAATTTTATTTTCTCTCACTGAAACAGTTTCATGATGCCAACTATACATTTCCTTTTATAACTATTTTTTATTTTTTCCCTTGGACGGAAACTTTATTCCTTACTCCACTCAGTTGAAGTCAGTAATGTTTAACCATTTTCATAATCTTTAGCAGCTTTCAGTAAAGCTTTTTTTTTCATGCTGCTTTCTACTGAATTCCCTGCCCATTTTCCTCTCAAAATATGTTCATTTATGTAACTCTTCGGTTCACTGCAGAAGAAGCAAAAAATAAACACACTGCGCACGGCAGTGGTGCCACGGTTGCCACTTGAAAATAAAATTTGTGTCCAAAATTAAAAATAAAAATGACCAACTGTAGCTAAAAATGACCAAAATAATTTGAGTCCGAATATTTGTACCTCTAAACACAGAAAACAATAAATTCATCGCATTTATTTTAACATAATTCTTCATATTACACAGATGACATATTTTTTTTGTATGTATTAAGTCTAGTTTATATATCAATGCGAAGTAAAACTCAAACCGAAATGAAATATCAATAAATCTCGCGTCGAGAGGTGTTCAAAAAAAAATTAATTTAGTTTTATATTTGGTTTAGATAAGTCCGTTGAATTGTATTAACTTCATAACAAATTTCTTCCCCCTTTTCGCTTAAATAAATTCATTTAATTTTATTGTGAAAAAAGCTATTTTTTTGTATAAAAACTTCGCTTCGATCTATAAACTAGGCTTTAATAATAAACAAAAACAATAAAAAACAGAAACCAACAAATTCACAAAGTAGGTACCTAATGAACTTAATTAAATTATTAGACTAACATAAATAAATAAAAGTAACGAATCATAAATAAAAAAAACATAAAAATAATAACTTTTCAGAGCATTTTAAAATGAGATCAAAGTAGAAGCTTAATATAAACAAATATACATTATGTGCATAAAATCGATATTTAAAAAAAAAATGACCAAATGGACTAAAAAATGACCATGTGACCAAGTGAAAAAATAATGACCAAATTTGGTCACAAATGACCAAAGTGGCAACCGTGAATGGTGCCCATACATAAAATATGTAGGTATGTATGTAACATTTTAGTTCGCTTAAGAAGAAGGAAAGAACAAACACACTACACATTGGCTGGCCGTGTCGTCGTCGTTACAAAAAGTCAACAATTGAGTGGAATGAAAGGAGGAATAAAAATGTAAACGAGTGAATGAGCGAACAATTGAGTGGACAGAGATTCAGAAGGCCAATAAACAAAAAAAAATGCATAAAACACGGAACGATAATGAAATGGAACACAGCAGCAACCCAGTCATTGCGATTGAATCGAATTCATAGAGGCAAAAGTACAAAAACTTGATAAATTTATAATTAGTAAATAAATTTATTTCTCAGCTTAGAAGTACAGTTAAG
Organism: Epistrophella euchroma; assembly: GCA_947049315.1. NCBI lineage: Eukaryota > Metazoa > Arthropoda > Insecta > Diptera > Syrphidae > Epistrophella > Epistrophella euchroma. The sequence continues at coordinate 17,929,129 of OX346245.1, forward strand.
AAATGATATAGGGCTTAAAATTTGCACAAAACTATTGACTTTATACAAAAAAATCCCACTTTTGTAAGATATCAAGCAGGTTTAAAAGCATAATTGAATATGTTGGTCAACTTCGACAAAAAAATGTACGAAATTTTCTTAAAAGTTAATAATCTAATTTAACAAATATATTTAACAAATATATTTAACAAATAAAAAATGTCTATTTACATGCTTCAAAAAATAAGGAAAATTATAAAATTTGTTTCAAGTAAATCGGTTGAATACTTTCTGAGAAAAACGCGGACAAACAAAATATTTGTTTCGTCTTTATATAATAGTAAATGATAATGATATATAAGATTTTTCATTCATTTTTATAAGAAAAAAATAATAACAGAAAAATAAACGAAAAGAAATTCTTAAAAAGAAAGGAGCAATAAAAAAAATAATGTCAAACCTAAAACGAAAGAAATTCTTAAAAATTAACATTTTTACTCTTTATTATAAAAATAATTCAGTCTTCTGTTAACAAAGAAAATAAGTTTTTAAAGTTAAATGTACATACACTTAATGTAAAGCTACAAAAAATATAAAATTTCGTAATGCACATTACTCCTTTGGTTAAAAAAAATTTCTTTTGGGATTTTGTTGTTTTCTTTTAAATTATTTTTAAATTCTTTAAAATTATTAATTTAAATTGTAATTAAATTTAACATTATAATAAAAATATATCATAAAATGGGAAAATACAAGACAAATATGGGACAAATAACTAAATACAGGACACTTGTACGTCTCGAGTTTCTTTAAAAAAAAAAACCGGAGGGTAAACAAATACGGGACAGTAACGGAAAATTTGGAAGGGATGGTCACCGTAAGTATAGATGTCTATGGTACTTTCTATTCAAGACGACCGTTGGTCGGTGTTGGCTGCCTGTTCTGTATGGGCATAACACAAACTTTTTTGCATTGACCACTTTCTTTGCTCCTCTCGCAAAACAACGACCTTGATGGAGAAGTGTGCGTTTTTCATCGTCTTCCAAAATAAAAAAACAGACCGGTATCGAGAGTGCCAAACTAGACATTGATTTAAATATGAAAATATATAATAGCTATAACGATAAGCTCGTCGCTAGGTCTTTCAAATCTTTGAAAATCTGGTGAACCTGGGATTTAAAGTTCCTGGGTTTTTTTCAATATCTGCCGTAATTTGAACATGTGGTCGATGATTGTGGACTGTTTCTGGCCTGAAATTTAATTTTTTATGTTTTTAATTTAAAAAAAAAATAAGGCTTATTCAAATATGTATTAAAAAAAACTTTTATTTTTTGTAAACTTAACAATCTCATCCCAATCGAGTCTTATCAATATACTCATCATTCTAATAGAAGATTCTTCTCGGGCCCCATGATTTAGTTGAATTTTTTATATTAGTTATTTATGTTTTATGGTTAATTAAGTAATTTAAAATTGAATCCTTCTTTATTCAACAATTCAACGAATTTATTTTCCGTATTTGGTAAAATCTCAACTTCCGCTTTGTCATGATGTGAATTTTGATCTTGATGGAATATATAAATTTGTGCCTAAAAAAGAATAATTTTTTTTTCAAATTCTGAATTATAATTAAAAAAAACTCACCCCTCCAATTCGAGTAACAAGAGTTTGTAGATGTTTTAGTTGATGGTTTTCATCAAAATTAATTTGATACATTTTATGATCATCTTTGCAATTTCCACTTGGAATTTGCAAAGCAAGAAGAAAACACAAAAATATGAACAATTTCATCGCTTGGCTAAAAGTTCTATAATGAATGGAGTTTATTTTTTCTCGCTTTTATACTAAAAAAACAAGACACGCGTGAATTAATAAAAATCTTATCGACAAATTTTAAACTCTATCAAAAAAGAAAAACAAGATTACTGCTCACCACAGCTTAAAGGGTGCTCAGTACATGAAAGAAAAAAAGAGAACATTTCCAAATTTATTAATAGTGGATGAAATTTTTCAAAGTTAAACCAAAGTGAAAGAAAATAAAATGCACGACTGGGTCGCACGAACTTGCTCTTGTAGTAAAAGTTTCTTCGAATTTTAAAGATTGAGTATAATATAAAACATTATAATATTAATAGTATTATATAGGAAGTATTTTATTTATTCATTTAATAAATTGAAGAATAATATGGAAAAAAAGCATGAAACACGTTTTTTAAATTGATAAAACCAAGTACTTAAAATACTTTTATCTCAAAATGAAGGATGCCATCTCAATTCTTGAAAAAATGTGAATATATGCAGAAAAAGTTTTTAAAATCGTTGAAGCGGTTTTCTTAAAAAATATTTTTTTATACATATATTATATTTATTATATTATTTCTTGAAATTTTTTAGGAAAAAAAAATGATTTTCAAAAACAAACAAATTTAATTTTTTTTTTATATCCTAAAAACATTTTTTTTTTGAAAATATTTGTATGCAGTATTATTCAAAATGTATAGGACCTTCAAAGTAAATTTTTTTATTAAAATCGGTTGAGCCGTTAATGAGAAAACGAAAAAAAAAAACGGTTCTGTCACAGGTACCGTAAATAACAGTTTGGGAGCGTGTTAGAATTCAGGCGTTCAAAATCCTGTATGACCAAAATTCAGTTTTTTCTTTATTTGAAAATACTGTACGACCAAAATTCTGTTTTTCAGAATTCTGTATTTCAAAATTCTGTATATCCAAATATCTGTATATTCAAAATGCTGTAAGTGTAAAATTCTGTTTTCCAAAATTCTGGTTATGTCTAAGTTCTATATTTTGAAGAAAAAATTTTTTACAATATCATTAAGTTAAGCACGTACCTACAAGTACAAATAGATTTTTTTGCATTTACTTGTACAAAAATTCATTCAAGTACGATCTCCTTAAAAACGAGTAAAATACTTATTTGCAATATTGGTACAAGTCCGAAATGTTTTATTTGCAAAATTCATTATAGAATTTGAGTATTTTGAGGAAGTTTTTACATTGACATCTTAATATGGTGAATTTTAAATTAAAGGTACAAAATAGCTACATGAAATTTGGCCCCATTGAAAAATAGCCTCAAACAAAAAATGCAAATTTTCCCCAAATATTTATAGAAAAGCAACAACAACAAAAAATTGATAATATTTTATGAATTGGGGTCATTTTTCATTGTTTTAGGGCTTCTTTTTTAAATTTTTAAAATTTTCGGGTAAATTTCAGTATGAAAAATGGCTTTTTTTCATTAACTTGGGGTCATTTTTTCTTTTTGGAAATGGGGTAATTTCTCCAATTTTGGGGATACTTATTATATTTTGTTAAGGGTAATTTTTCATTATGACCAAATTTCATGTAGCCGTACATAATGTATATAATGAGGCTTGAGTGTGGCAACTTTCCGAATTTTTTTTTCCTAACAATTTAATAGAAATTTAGACAGTTAGTATACAATGAAAATTGTTGTAATATAAAATTTCATATCATTCAAACTTTCAATGTTCATTCTGTATTTAAGTAAATTGAAATACAGAATTTTACTCATACGAATTTGGACCATACAGAATTTTAAAATACAGAATTTTGTGTAACCATAATTTTGAATTACAGTATTTTATAAACAATATTTCGACCAACCCTAACAGTTTTCCGTAAAATGAAGACCATACCACTACTAAGAACCTACACACAAAAAATTTGAAAAACGAAATCGTTAGAGCCGTTTTTTGAGATAAATAAAGATAAATAAATGGTTGTATGGCAAGTGCCGTTATTAAAAAAAAATCTCGATTTCCCGTCTAATGAAATCACCCAAAAATTTTATGCTCCAAGTTTGAAGAAAATCGCTTCATAGTTAAAGCTGTAGGCCGAGGTAGAGACAGACATACGGACAGACAGATGGAATCGCGGGACCCACTTTTTTCGTCTTCTCTATCATCGTAAATTCGCGTTTGATTGTTATATCGAGTTCGATTTTTTGCACAAATCCCTTAGTTGCCCTATAGTACCTACATACATATATCGCAGGTATAACTATAAAAATATGCTTTTTAAATGCAACAATGCTCAATGCAACAGAAACTTATTCGCTACAAGAATACAATCGGGATTTAATTCCTAGTTCGGTAAGAAACAGTGTTACCAGGGCAGTGAATTATCATTTTATATGAATTAAGCAACAAAAGCTCTTTCAAGCTTTTATATAAAATTTAATTAAAAGCTTATTGCATTCTGCATAGTTAAAAGTTTATTTTTAATTTCAAAATTTCATAAAGAATTTATTATCATTATCAAAATGAAATTATACTTTACAATAGAATTCGGTGTTATTTCTTTAGAAGACAATTCTCTCCACAGCCCGAACCCTGGCAAACATCACAGAGTAAGGACTTTACTTCATAGAATTCTATAGCACGTTTGTTATTGTCATAAAAATCATAAACCAAAATAGGTGCAGACTTTAGATATGCGACTGCATGAGATTTTACAGCATTGATAGGTACGCAGTGTTGTTTGACATTAAGATCGTAAAAATATACAATTACAACACTCTCGGAATTTTTTGTTGACACACGCTGTAAAGGAAGAACACGATTTTGTATGAAAAAAAAAAAACTAAGTCAAATTTAAATAGAAATTCTATACCTGTACACCATGCACCTCCTTGATATGATCAAAGCTATCAGCATCAGCGATATATCCTGATGGCAATGACACTTCCATTATAGCCATACGAGATTCCATCAGACCATGTCTTGGAATGAAATGTATACAAGCGTCCAATGATAGTTGGTCTTTGAGTGAATCTTTCATAACCGCAGTTACGTTGAACCAAGCATCAACACTCGGTTCGGCCATATTATAGTGATAAGTTAGCTGAACCAATGATGATCCGTTGCCTCTAGCAGTAAGCTGCAGTTGTTTTAGGTTCTTTGGAAGCTACAAATAGAGTTCAGTTTCAAAAATTAAGACTTCAGAATCTACAGAAAGAAGCTCTAATATAACATACCACATGTGTTTCCATCTTCAATGCAAACTCTGACTGATTCAACTTAACTTTTGCCATCCCAATAGTATCTGTGCCATCAGAAAAATCAACATCAATAGTTCCCTCAGTGGCGGAGGATTTTTGAGCAAACCTTAACATAGCTTCGAGGGCAACAACTGTACCCTGGCTTGAAGAATATCTACCATCCTCATTTTGTTGCGATAAGAGCCACCTTATATTCGGCAGCACCAACTGAGGTGATCCCTTTAATAATAATGCCTGAACCATATAACCAGTCATTTCGACATCAACTGCATTTGGTTTATATGACAAATCTCCAATATCTTTAGTTCTTTTCCACCATTGAAGATCCTCTGCAATAAATCCTTTTTTTATTATCTAATCGATCTTCATAAATTTGATTTTCTTACCATTTGCCAATTCATAATCATTTATAATTCTGCTGATGACTTTTTCAGCTGGTTTCAATGCCAAATCTTTACAAAAGGCGAAAGTTGCAAGTGTCAAGGTGTAACCATCATTTGTGTTAAATTGCTCCCTGTCCAAATATTCTACACCCCTTTCAATTGTATCCTCGTATTGCTTAGCATATTCCTTATTTTCCAAAAATGCTAACAATACAAAACTCGTCAAACCTATGCCATCATCATTGGACAAACTATCAGTAGGTTTGCCATCCTCGCGGAAGTCTCCCGACAAGCTTTGCTTTCTATCCAAGAATCTCAGGCCAGATTCAATAACTTTTGTATCGATATCGATATAAGGCAAAGCTTGGAGAAATGATCTGATGACAAAAGCCGTGAGCCAAGTACTTCCTGTCGGATCGGATTTGCCAAAAGCACTGTACGAACCGTCGTCGTGTTTGAATTGTAATTGACGTTGGTAGCCAAGACGAAGAAGCTTTATACGATTATCAATAGAATCTTGATCATAACTTCGATTAGGGCGATTTTCTAAATAATCTCTAGGCATTAAACCTTTACGAAAACTAGTTGGAACCTAAAAGATATTGAAGTTTTTCAAATTAAATACTAAAAAATAGCAATACTCTAGATATAACCACACACCTGCTTCAAGTAATTAATAATTAAGAGGTTCGTAACAAAGAACGCCATGTTTTCTTCGGCACATCCATCGGGAATATTTTCTTGCTTATCGAATTTCGAAATTATGGAGCCCATTATATCACCAACGACTGACAACTCAGCGGATTTAGAATCAGGAACAGCATATGTTGGCAAATCAATTTCGAAATTTACAGTTTTCTCATTGTATTCCATCAGATACATAAAAACGGCTTTATTAACATTGATCCTTACTCCTTCAGGCTCAACTTTAAGGGTCTGTTGAAACTTATCACTGGCCAGATGGGAATTGGCTGTGATGTTTAAATCAATATCCCCAACTTTATTAGGTCGAATCAAAAATGAAATGGTCAAGCTGCTATTCGCTGGAATCGAAATATATTTTGTGCAATTGGCTTCTTCTGTTATTTCATTCACCACATCAATAACATCAAATTCATTATCGAAATTTTGCAATGATACTTCAACATCAAGATTATCGGCAAATAAATTGGATATTTCTACTGGAATTGCAATAATTTCACCTGAAATAGCCGGAATAAGTTTTAAAAATGTTTTTTTTTTGTTTTATAAAAAAAACATCATATTAAGAAAAGGGTTATCTCGATTCATATGTAAATAGTCAAGAGTTATGATATTATATTCTTTTTAGCCACTAACCTTTTTTAATAGAATATGGCAATTTTGATGATATAAAGAATGGTTTAAAAACTTTAATCGTCTTTGGTTCTTCAATCAGTGCAAGTCCTGTCTTTGAATTTAGTGATACCAAAGACACAATCCAAGAAGTAATAGCTTCGGGAACTTTAAATCTAAAGTTCATTCCAGTTCCATTTTTGCTAAGAAATAAAAAAATATAAAAAATAAAAAAAATTAAAATAAAAAAAAAAATTAAAGCAAATTAAGTTGCTATAAAAATTAATTTTTCTTTTAAAGATTTCTCTTTCTAAGAGAATATTATATTATCTTTAATGATACCTGCCGATCTTTTTGAAGCTTTAGTTTTTCGCCACATTATCTTTTAGTTTTATCGTTTTAAAATGTGATATTACAAATCGTATCCCACCACAGTTCAGATAGGTTTTTGGCTAGCGAAACTAAGCTAAACCAGAAGCGTTAAGTGACCAACAATACCAAATATCGTTAAAAAAAATCATCCCAACTCCGCGGGTGGCGAGGGCAATTTTCATACGAAAAGCCATTGATCATAAAGTAATTTATAATAGTGATGATGCGCGCCTGCATAGCTTTCTATGCCTGCAGCCAAACATTCGGTAAAAAGTGGGGCCTCCAGTCCAAGATGATACTGTGAACGTACACAGCCGTACACAGAGAAGCATGCAGGATACTCAAACAAGACCCTAACCAGAACTGTAATACTGCCATCCTTACAGTCAGGCAGCCGTTAAAGCAATTGTTTCGCCAATCGCCACAATGTCGTGAAGTGCTCGCAAGCCTAAATGGGAATCTCAGGGTCTCTCTTATCTGGGTTCCAGGTCATTGTGGCATTGAGGAAAACAAGGGGGCAGACGAACTGGCCAGGCAAGGATCAGCCCTTCATAACTCTCTTGCAGAAAGAATCAATATTCCTCCTGGAGTTATAAAGTGGCCCACCTATAGCAAAACCCGAACAACTGACCTGTTATGCAGACCCAGGCGAGACATAGTCAGGGTCGTTGCGACCTTTTCTGGTCACTGGCCGATCGAAGAGCATGCAGCGAAGCTGGAACTCTCTTTGATTTCCTCTGTTATAATGTCCCGCTCTGGCCAGAAAGAGAGCACAGTCATTTGGAAAGGCCTTTTTCGACGATCTCAATAAACTTTCCGGACTGAAGATCAAAGATTTGATCTCTTTCCTCAACGGGACAAAATGACTCTTAGATGAACTTGGTAGCTATTGCACCATGTCTTTCGTCAGACTCCTTAGACAATAAGCAGGTGGTAAACGAATTTCTGAAACCAGCAATCTGCCTAGCCCGGCATTTTGACACGCAAATTCTTCTTACACTACCATTTTAAATATATACATATATTACATAGCGTCGCCTGGATAAAATATTGTCGTAAGTCACAATTTGCTACTTTTGGGGAAACGCATTTTAAGTTCAAAAATTGTTTTCTCAAAAACTATACGGTGATTTTTTTATAAAAATTTAATGGCTTATACAGTAAACATCTGGCAACTCAAAAACCTAAAAATAAATATAATATTACGATAAAAGAAGGAATAAGGGTACATTTATCTCAATATGCCGTTGTCGTATGTTACGGTTTAACCAAAACTGCTTGTTACCCAAACACATACGACAAAATAATCACACATACGAGAAAAATAAAAAAAATTTAAATGTTGTTAGTACATTACATACGACAATATAAAAACATATTACATATGTATTTATTTAAAAAGAAAAATAAACTCAGATTTAGTTTATTTTATTTGTGAGAGAACAGGGACACAGGGAGACTAAATACCCTGGGAGAATTGATTACCCCCCCCCCCCCCCTAAATTTTCAGATCTAATTAAAAAATTGCCAAATTTAACTTTCATGGCATACTGTACGACGTTTTAATTTCCCAAAATCACTGCGTTTATTCACAATCAAATGGTTCTTCGAAAATGATAAAAACGTTTTCCTCCTTTTATGGTCCTTAAATTTTAAGTTCTCATTTAAATTGAATTTTTTTCATATCAAATTAATTCGGTATTTAATTATTTTTTTGTTCTTTCGTTGAATTTATAAATTATTTACTCGTAAAAAAAATTAATGATGTTTTTACTTTTGGAGACCTAGGTTTGAAGAGACTTGGTTCTTGTGATTCTTTTCACTTTGTTTTTAAACAGTGCCTTAACTATTTACAACTAAGTGATGTTTTCATTTTCTTTGCAGAATATGTCTTTCTTTTAACATACGGACGGATCTTCTATAAAATGTAAATAAAAAGTTATGATACAAAAAATGCAAAGGGTATCATCTTCTCCCCTATAAAAATATTTTTTTTTTGTTCTCAAACTTAAAATAAACAAAAAAGTTATAGTCCTAAAAAACTAAATAATTAGTTCATATCCTCAGATACACTTGGTGCAATGGACTCATCCGACCACTGCGACATCTTGATCACAAGCGAAATTCACCAGTCTGTGTTTTATCTTATGAGACATACACATACGACAAACGTTTCAGTAAAATATTGTCGTACGTGCATTAAAAGTGAAACATACGACAATTATTTACCAAACGTTCACTGAACAGATTTTGTATGAAAAAAATGTCGTATGTTTTTATTTTGTCGTATGTGTAGCATTTCGTATACACATACGACAAATAAATACTCAAATGTTGGCGACCTTGCACATACGACAAATTTTAACGATATTATCTTGAAAACTAAGGCAGATATCGAAAAACGGATTTTACTAGGTTGTAGAAAAAAATTCAAATAACAAAACTGCATTTAAATCTCAAAACCGCAATTTTTCACATACGACAATATTTAAAAACGGCGCTCTTCAGCGCTAATTGGGTCACCGAGCTTAGGTGGCTCGGGGGCCCCATTTCTATGAATGTCAACTTAGCGAAACAAAATTCACAGAAACATAGAAAACATCGCATGACAAAATTGAAATTTTTACAACTAATTAAGCAAGAACCCAATCAATATAAGAAGATTTTAACTCTTTTCCAGACGTTTCTCGGTAATTTGATACCAATTTCACATTTTTGCAAAAAAAAAACAAATAGAAAACATAGAGCGAAAAATTCAGAATTGTCACAACTTATTCACGAATAATTAACGGCAAATTATAGAGCAGTATAACACTTAAAATAACAAGTTTTTATACGTTTTTCAGATGCTGCTTCGCTAAGTTGACACGAATTTCACATTTTTGCAAAAAAAAAAACATAGAAAGCATAGAGCGACAGATTTAAAAGTATCACAACTAGTCCACGACTAGTTAACGGCAAATTATAGAGTAGTAAAACATTCACAATAAGAAGTTTTTATACGTTTTTCAGATGCTGATTCGCTAAGTTGACACGAAGTTAGTTAGATATCAACTTAGCGAAGCAGCAAAAAAAAACATAGAAAACATCGAACGACAAATTCGAAATTATCACAACTAATTCACGAATAATTAACGGCTAATTACCCTATAAAATTTTTTTCGATCGGTTAATGTTGTTTCGCTAAGTTGACACTCATCCCATTTCAACCTACCTATCGATGATGCCCGCAGGTTTCGGTTGGTAGAAGCTTGCACAATTTATGCATTCCTCTCCAACAAGGGAAACTTTTCGAATGCTTAAGACTGAATTCAGAAGAAAACTACTATCTGATGGCCCATGATTTGAATGCCAAACATTTAGATTAGGGAAATAAAATGCAGAATCCTAGAGATAACCATCTGTTTAAGTGGATGGGCCAATACAGCTTTACCTGCTGGCTACAGATAGGCCATCATTTTCAAGAAGCGGTGCCTATCTGGATCTATGGCCAATATACTCAAGACTCTGTGGATCACCGACCAAGAAACTGTTTATGAACGATCGTGTACGAAACCTTAGAAACTTGCTTATAGAATTGGAAGAATATGTGCCTATACATACTTATAATTATAATACTCACTTTTCCAACGCCTTATCTAACAAAATTTCGTTCGAACAATATATTCCCACCAAATGACAGGAATCTGTAAATGCTTAAATCGACAAATAATTGGAGCAAATGAACGAAAAAATCCAATGAACAATGGAGAGAACAACACCGAAATACACAAGAACGGAATACAACCAACATGTACCGCGACCATTGGCACACTATTTACAGATAAAATAGTGTACTGACAAGACTTAAACTCTTATACCTATGGGATACTGACACACGTAATCTGGAGATTAGGACACTGAAGTCCTCGATCAAAAACATCAACAAATAGATCAAAGGAAACTATCGGTTATCGATTAAAACAGAAACCTACTTCTAACAGATGGCATAGATCCAGAGGACTCGCCGTCTTGGACGATGACCTCTTTATATAACGAAGATCCTCAGCAGTAAGTGTAGGCTGTGGAGGTTGCTTTTCAGGAAGTGTACAAAGTGAATTCCAGCATTCGCCCAACCCTCAGCCTAGATAACAAAGCCCAGCTGTAGTCTGTACTTAATTTTATGCAAATCCTTCCATTGATTTGAACTTACTTTTCATCATTTTCCCATATCCAAGTCTCGGGAACTTCTTTTCTAGCAGGTGGTTCCAGTTCTGATTCCAAACTTATGTCTTCGGCATAATAATTTCCAACTGAATCGTTTGGTACATCTAAAGTAAGAAAAAGAGTATTTAAAGTAAATTTGGATTCAAATTTTTATTAGTTAAAAACTTGAAACAAAAATCAGTCAAAACAAATTTTAGATTATAATGAAAATGATTTCAATGGATGCGTATAGTTTTTTTTGGAAACCAAACGAGTTCACTAGAACATATTCATCTAACAATTTGATTTTATTTGAGAGTTCGTCCAAAGTGCGGACTCCAAACTAATATGGCGGCCAGATTAAAATAGTGAGTTCATAGTAGGCGTTTTTCTTTTTTACTTCAGAGTTTGTTCCGAACAGAGCACTGAGTTGACTCTGAGCGAACGGAGTAAACTCTGAGCAGTGTGTTCAGATCACTCCGATTTAACTATGAAACACACCTGTGCACTCAATTGTCATATCTGTCAATTTACATGGAAACTGTATGAAGTTGGCTGCTCTCAGCTTTTTACTCCGTCTGTTCGGTTATTTTATTTTGAGCTCATGGAGCACGCTTTGAGCGCACTCTGAATGAAAAAGAAAACACAAATTCCAAGCTAAAAGAAACACAACATTTTTTTGACAGTTCGGGCTCAGCTCTGAACTGCTCTGAACTAAAAAAGGAAAACGCCTAGTGTATTTAATAAAAAAAAAAAACTGTGTTCTGTATCTGATGAAAAATTCTGAATACTTCAGAGTATTTATCCATCGGATCCACTCTAAAAGTAGTATAAATATTAAAAAAAAAAACACTTTCAAACTTACTTCGATTAAAGACGAAATTTGCATTGGTTAAAGTCACTAAACCAGCTTGTCTTCCCGGATATTGACCATAACCAAATGACCATGGAGTTCGTGCATCATATCGATTCAAATCGTGAAAAATCGCAGCTTTGCTTAATCCATTTCTTGTTTTTGGCTGATACACACTCTGATCAATTCCAAGCAAAGCAACATACGAATCAGGCAGAGTATTAACGGTTATATTAATTTCCTCACCCGGCATAACTTGACTGGGAACGCCAATAGAAATCTATTGTACAAACACAAAAGAAAAATGAAAACATTATTATCTTTAGTGACAAAATAATATCATTTCAATAAGCTTACTGAATTTTCAAAGTTTTTTTGAATCTCAATAACTTCTTCGGAATGATGAAAATCACTGCCCACGACATAGTGAATGAAAAGTGTCGACCGAGGGAACATTTCAATAGTTGGTGTTATTTTAAAGAAATGATATTTACGATTTTTCTGAAACTGAAGGAAAAATCATTTTCAAATTAAATAATATTTCATTTGGATATGCATTAACATACTCTTATGATTTTACTCTGAATTATATCACCACGTCCTATAATTGTATACACAAAATATGGAATGAATTTTCCATTTGCCACCTTAATCGAAATGTCCTTACCCAAAGTTGGACTGAAAATGATCATAAAAGTTATCGATTGTCTTTCTTTTAGAATTTAACTTACTTTTTTGTTTGGACAGTAATTTTCAAATGTTTTTCGTTATTGGATCTATAAACTTTTGTCAAGGATGTCACATAAGATGACGAGTCCAAATAACTGGCTCTTACGAAATATGGATTTGAGCCCCCATCGGATAGATTAACCTCAAAGTTTGCAGTTCCATTGTTGTCCAAGTATGTTGTCAGTGTGGTCGTTCGACTGTTAGGCGCTGCCGTAATTATTACATCGGGATCTTCTTCAGGGCGATCATTATTGCTGGGACCAAAACTTAAAGTAAGTGGATTTTCTGTATCCTTAACAGCAGTGCCATCTAGATTTTTCACAATAAGCTAAAGGAAGAAATTTTTTGTTTGGATTTATAAAAAAACTGATTCAAAATTAACTGAACTTACGTTGAATGTTACAGGTTTCCTGGGATGATATTTATTCGGTGGTGGATTTATACTTTCAATTTGATATTTTTCACGATGTACATTGACAGTAGCTGTAGCGTTGTGTTTCAAATTGGTCAATTCTTCTTCGACAACAGCCACAATAGTCAATTGGGGTATGTAGTTTCTCTTGGTTACTTGCAAATCACCTAAAATATCAAACTCAACGAAACTTTTTCCATCGAATTGAATGATCTTTTCCGAATGCGGTAAGTCGGGGTCATCACCGTAATAATAGTAAGATGGTTTAACTGATACAATAGCTCTGCCTTTAACCTGTTTCCCATGTGTGTATCTTCAACAAAAAAAAAAGATGTTTCAATGACTCTAAGGTTATTCAAAGTGTAAAAATTTTAAAAAAAGATTCATCCCTTGATGAATGCGATACCAGTTTTATATAGAGTCAGCTAAAATAAGTTACCCTTTTTTCTCTCATTGAAATTATCCTATGCGATTTTAACGCCAAAGCTATAAAATGAAGACAGCCTGCACGATACCACCTCCGACAACGGATTCAGACTGATCGACTTTGTTACTGGACGAGGGCGGAATTTTTGTGGCAGCGAGCACGCAGTTCCTGCATCTCAATGTTCGCAAGAATACTTGGAGATCTCTAGATCAATAAATCATCAAACAGATTGACCACATTCTGATCGACGAAGACACTACTCTGGTATCGGGGATGTCTGAACGATCAAAAGGGATAACGGCTGTGAATATCCCGACCATTTAAAAAAAAAAGGAAAATACTAAGAGGAAATTCCACGTCGGACGGTTACAATTGCAGGAGATTGCAAATCCTTTTCCGATCGAGTCTCCAGTAACCTCTTGAGAAGTGCTATGCCGACCGCCATCGCCAGCATCAAGTATTCAGAACCAGTGGCAACATTGCCAAGAAGTCGTCATATCGCCTCACTGCCTGAACAGAATGGAATGCTGCAACTGAAGCCGCAGACGGAACTGGAAGAGCTGTCAAAAAGTGTCGTACGTTATTTTTTTCCGCGCCCACAATGCAGCTGTACAGCTTGTGTGCAAGCTCAGAATTCACATTTTGTATTTTCAATAATTTTCCCTTTAAGCCTAGTACGCAGATCGGGAAAAGACAAATTTTATCTCTACAATTCTAATCTCCACAAAAACGTTGGAAAAATCGCGCAAAGTTAATGTTTTTCTTCTTTTTTTTCTTTTTGTAAAATTAACGATAAATAAAAGTTGATAAGTGTTTATCGTGTAAAATTATTGACCTGTCAAAATTTTTCCCGCAAAATAATGCTTCGAACATTATTTTTCCTGGCAAAATTTAGTAGAGACTTCACCCTACAGCGGGTACAAACGTCACAATTTTGCGCGTAAACTGCGTACTGTCTGGAAAAAAACTGAAGACAAAATTTGTCATGGGAAAAATTTTGTATGAAAAGAAAAATTTTTCCCGATCTGCGTACTAGGCTTTAATTAACAATTTTTTTCCTGACACAAATAACCACAATGTATTTTTTCGACGCAAAAACTTGTTTTTTTTTTTTTTTCTTCATACAACTTGAAACGTCAAAAGTACTGCACGTGAAAAGTTAAAAGTATTGGCAAACTCTTCCGTCTGTGGCTGCAGCTCCGTACGCGGCTACGTTGCATTGTGTTCGCAACACTAAATTTGTGTGTATTCAATATTTTGACAGCTGCGGCTCCTGTTGCAGCTCCGTATACATTCTGTTCAGTCAGGAGTGCCACAGCCAGGAGTGCCACCACAAAGAAACCCCTGGTTCGACGGTTAGTGCCGGCAAGCACATCCAGCTAAACAGGATGCATACAAAGCGACTCTGCATAGAAAGATAAGAGCACGAGCTGTACGTGCAGAAGAGGAGAGGAACACCGGAAAAAGAGCGATACCATAGCATCAATAAGGTCCGGAAACTTAACCAAAAGTTTAAAGAAACCTCTCAAAGTTACATGCCCCGAACCGAAGCCTGCAAGGGAACTTCATTGTTAAAACGCAGTCGACGTTGAGGACTTGAAAAAACCATTTCTGGAAGTTGTATAACGGCAATGGTGAAAACAATTCCATTGTCAGACAGATTTACACTTATATTTCTGCCCCACTGTTAGTTGGCCCTAGAGCTGTGCCAATCGTTCATTTTCAAAGATCGAATCAATCAATGATTGATTGCTTCAAAAATTCGATCTTTTCAATCAATCATTATTTCAATCATTATGGTCAAAGATTAAATCGGTCACTATGTCAATCACATTGATTCGGTCTTTGTGATTGTGATCCGTAGCTTCCACCAATGTATCCTTATTCCAATCGTTCAAATAAACCATATAGGTACGTTTCAGTCGTTCTAGTCATTCTCAGTCAAATCATTTTAGAAGGCGAACACGATTATTTTGGCAGGTTTCAAATGTGCCAAAATTTGTTTATGTCGGATCGAAAAACGGAGTACGCCAATCGATTTAGGAGGTGGATATTACCTAGTGTCACGGCCGACGCTCTGGGACCACTGGAACACTATTATTTTGACAGGTTTCAAATGTGCCAAAATTTGTTTATGTCTGATCGAAAAACGGAGTACTCCAATCGATTTAGGAGGTGTATATTACCTAGTATCGTGGTCGACACTCTGGGACCACTGGAACACTATTATTTTGACAGGTTTCAAATGTGCCAAAATATTGTTTACGTCGGATCGAAAAACGGAGTACGCCAATCGATTTAGGAGATAGATATTACATAGTGTCGTGGCCGACACTCTAGGACCACTGGAACACTATTATTTTGACAGGTTTCAAATGTGCCAAAATTTTTGTACGGCGGATCGAAAAACGGAGTACGCCAATCGATTTAGGAGGTGGATTTAGGGCTGTGTCAATGTGTGAAATGAACGAAACATACATACGTGCGTCGTCGGTCATTTATTGTTTCGGTTTACTGTGATTGCAATCAATCGTTAATTTTGATGAACGGGTCACAAAGACCGAATAAATCACGATTGACACAGCCCTAGTTGGCCCGAATAGCCGAAGGAGTGTTTACGGCTACAAGATTCTCACTCCTCCAAAGCAAAGTAAGGGGTCTTACTCGGTCCCATTAGCATTTAGAACCGGTGCGGTGGCAAACATTTCTGACCGATTGTTTTTATATATTATAATTTTATATATTATAATTTTAAACTTATATCATGTCAACTTACTTTGATCCAACGGTGACTCCAATTTTACCCTCTGATATAACAACATTTGATGGAGCTTCAAGTTGTACTTCAAATTTAGGCTGAACATATTTTTCAACTTTGAAGTATTTCGTTTTAACTGTATCATCAGCATTTACTTCAATACTCCATGTTCCTAATACGGGACTTTTTGAAAGTTGAAGCTGATTCATAGTTGCACTTTTGATAAGTGTTTGAGAAATGAATTGTGTAATGCGGTTGTGGTCTCCATCCTTAATTAATAAATTACAGGTTTCGAATAAAAATTACAACAATAACGTTTTATGCTCACATAAATTTGTACTCCAATTTGTTGAATATTATTAACTGGGAGCATATTTTTGTCCAAAACCAGAATACGGTATTTAATTTCATCACCTGGCTTATATATTTCCTTGTCGGTTTGAATAAAAATCGACAAATGATCACCGGCGTAGTTTAGTCTAGATGAGTTTTTAAATTCAATTCCAGATATTCCTTCGGCAAATAAATTATAAAAACCATCTTTGATTTTGGGAACCTTTTGTAAATCATTTTTGTTAATTTTATAAAAAACATTTGTGCATAAAAAATAATACAAAAAATAATTTTAAGGAACTTACTTCAAATTTGATGGACTTTGACGAACGTGGTTGAATTTCGATAGTTTTTGAGTCATAGTATTCGGGTCCAATAAGTCCAACTTTAATTTTACAAGGTGATGGTGCATCGTGAAGCGAGGCTGTTACATGGTAGTCTGATTTAGATCTCAAGGTTCCAGGTGCTATTACCGAATAGAACCTGTGGAAAAGGTTATTATCTTATAATTAAAATTCTATAAATATTTATATGAAAAAAAAAAGTAAACCATTTTCTGAGCAGATTTCGGCACGAGTACGATAACTTTGGCGCCAAAAATTGATAACGGTTTTTTTCAGAGGGGTCAAAAACAAGCATTTGTTTTTGACCCTTCTTCTAAAAACAATAATCAATTTTTGGGGCCAAAGTTATTGTACTCTCCCCCAGATTTCTGTTAAAAGTAAAGAACCATACTCCATCTATTCCTATCGTACCTGATGTTTTTTAAGCACTAAAAGATTTTGGGGGAATTTGGATGCGCACGCGCCCATTCATACCTTATCCATGATAAAATTCTACGAATAGATTTTTTACAGGTTTTGACAATCATTTACTATTATTCTTGGTATATTGATCCAGATTGACAATATGAGGGGAAGAGACTAAGGTAAAGATCCCATTGGAGTTGTCAAACCTAAACAAGAATTAATTAACGAAATAAAAGAGTACATTGAATTGGTAATTTTTTATTTTTATTATGATATTCTATTACATATATTTTTTTTCTTTTTTTGGTTACAGTCAAACCTGCTTTAGTGAAACAACGAAAAATCTTAATTACTTTTTCACCTGAGCGAACCCCGGTTATTTGAAAAAAATTACATTTAACGTGTTAAAAAAAACTATCATAATCCGTAGATTTTATTATCTATTAGTCAGTTTATAAGTGTAGATACATATGCTGTACATAATTATATATCTTAGATTTCTGAAAATTTTAGAAATTAAAACAGCAAAAAATGTTAAACAAATATCGTAAACCTTATTGATTAATATTTAAATTTGTCAATTATTGCTGATTCTCCCAAATGCGAACTGACCATTATAAGTTAACTATGATGTACATTTACAGAAAAAAGAATAATAACAATAACCAATCAAACATGAAACAGCGAAATTAAATTAATTTTTTGATTTCATCACCAATAGAAGGAGGATTATCATTGAAAATAATGATGGTTTCTAAACAGGAACGAACATAATAAATAATTTATCTATACCTGCATATAAAAAGAATTACTATTCACCATATTTCATCTTCAATTCAAATCCATTCTCTTCCTCATCGATTAACTTTCCCATTTCTGGTGATCCTTCAGATTTTTTCTATTAACTAAAATAACTAAAGAACATCTTTTATATTATTTTATTTTATTTTATTTTATTTTATTTTATTTTATTTTATTTTATTTTATTTTATTTTATTTTATTTTATTTTATTTTATTTTATTTTATTTTATTTTATTTTATTTTATTTTATTTTATTTTATTTTATTTTATTTTATTTTATTTTATTTTATTTTATTTTATTTTATTTTATTTTATTTTATTTTATTTTATTTTATTTTATTTTATTTTATTTTATTTTATTTTATTTTATTTTATTTTATTTTATTTTATTTTATTTTATTTTATTTTATTTTATTTTATTTTATTTTATTTTATTTTATTTTATTTTATTTTATTTTATTTTATTTTATTTTATTTTATTTTATTTTATTTTATTTTATTTTATTTTATTTTATTTTATTTTATTTTATTTTATTTTATTTTATTTTATTTTATTTTATTTTATTTTATTTTATTTTATTTTATTTTATTTTATTTTATTTTATTTTATTTTATTTTATTTTATTTTATTTTATTTTATTTTATTTTATTTTATTTTATTTTATTTTATTTTATTTTATTTTATTTTATTTTATTTTATTTTATTTTATTTTATTTTATTTTATTTTATTTTATTTTATTTTATTTTATTTTATTTTATTTTATTTTATTTTATTTTATTTTATTTTATTTTATTTTATTTTATTTTATTTTATTTTATTTTATTTTATTTTATTTTATTTTATTTTATTTTATTTTATTTTATTTTATTTTATTTTATTTTATTTTATTTTATTTTTTATTTCAATTCGTTAAATGCTAACGTTAGTTACAAATTTAATTTCATTTTACATACAACCTTAAATCTATGTAATTACATTATTATTGTGGTATTGTAAAAAAAATCTATTTTATAAGATATTTGATTTAACATTGTCGTTAATGGAATTAATAAGATATGGCTTAAGAGTGATGGAAGATTAATTAGTTGGAGTCTTTGAGAGTAAGGTGGCAATATAATTCTGTCCGACCAGGGAAGAAAACGTAGACAAAATCTCATAAATCTTCTTTGAACGCACTCGATTCTATTAATATGAGTTTTCACGTCATCGGCACAAATAAGATACATAGAGTTTAATAGAATAGAAGGAAGATCATTAATTAATAACACAAACAATAACGGACCAAGATGGCTACCCTGTGGTACACCGGAATTTACTACAAAACATTTAGAACGTTCACCTTTTAAAACTATACTATACAATCTATCTTTAAGATAGATATCCACGAAACAAAACGATCATTAAGGCCAATTTTTCTTAAGTTTTTTAGAAGAATTTGATGACTTAATACATCAATGAAATATGTATTAATTATTTAAAAATTTACCGCCTTCCTAATTTTTTTTCTTCATTAATTTGAATCTTATTCTTTATTTTCTTAGACCAGTCAATAAAGACAAAAAATTCGCGATAGGTCGCATGATTTTTTTGGGAAGTTATTAGGATTATGTACCAGTAGTCTAAAACCAATTTTGCAATGAGTGTCATCAACTTAGCGAAATTGGGCAATAAGCCGTTACTTAGTCGTGAATCAGTTGTGATAATTTTAATTTTGTCGTGCTATATGTTTTCTACGTTTTTTTTTTTTGCTGCTTTGCTAACTTCGTGTCAACTAAGCGAGGCAGCCTCTGCAAAACGTATAAAAACTTCTTATTGTGAATGTTTTATTACTCCATAATTTGCCGTTATTTAGTCGTGAATTCTGACAATTTTGAATTTGTCGCTCGATATTTTTTTTTTGCAAAATTTTCAACTTGGTATCAAATTACCGAGGAACGTCTGGAAAAGAGTTAAAAACTTCTTATATTGATTGGGTTTTTGGCATAATAATTTACCTTAAGCAGTCCTGCCTGAATTAGTTGTGAAAATTTAAATTTTGTCGTGCGATGACAATAAATGAAAATAAATGCCAGTGGTCAGGCTTTTATATAACGACGGTGGGTAAACATCGACCAATGATTGCGTCTTAGAAGGGTACGACAACATCTAACTGATGAGCCCACTGTCGTACCTGGACGAAATGCAGGCAGTTGAGGTCACTTGAATTTTTTAATTGAAATTCATTAAATCACTCCACCTAAACAGAAATAATTCTTCATAAATTTCTTCATCTTCTTTATCTATGTTTTGCCAAAGAAACAAGATAAAATTTTCCGAAGATTTTTGGTATGCTGAGCCCGAATTCGAAGTCAGAAATATTCTACCACGCGACGCCAGATTTTTGAGATATTCCCGTTTGTTTTTTTTCGCTGTTTTTGAGATGATGTTATATCACGAGTTTATTCGCCTGAACATTTCCGAGATTTCTAATTTTCTTCTTCTTTTTTTTTTTTTTGATTATATCTATTTTTTTTTTAAGGCACGAGTACGATAAGTTTGGCGCCAAAAATTGATAATGGTTTTTTGTAGAAGGGTCAAAAACAAGACCTTTTTTTACTACGGAAGGGGGAGGGGGTCTATCTCGCCCCGTCTAGGTGGTAGAGGATATTTTAGAAAAAAATATACCGTAGTATTATTTATGTCAACATTTTTTAAAAAATTCGCATACAAACTTTATTAAATTATCCGACGCCAATTCCCCCCCAGACCAGGGGTCCATTTAAACCGCGTATGACGGCAAATTCGGTTGCAAGTCACATGGGCACTTATTTAATTATTTAAAATTATTAGATGTAAAAATACAAAATACAAATAGATACTTACTAAAAAGTATCTTGTTTTTATGGACACGTGTATCATCAGAGTCAAGAGTTTGGGACTGCTTAGTACAAGCAGATCAAAAATATATAACATAAATATTTTAAGGTTAAACGTGAAAATTGTAAAATTTTAAAAAAGGAAAAATGGAAAAATTTGTAAAATATAAAATGAAAAAAATTAAAATGGAAAAAGATTAAGTATAGCACGCTAAGATAATTGTTAATTTTATAAAGTATGTAGTTTCAGTTTCTCTGGTAGAAATAGGATTTTAGTTATTACTATCTAGGACCACCTAGATTAGTTAAGAGACGAGCTATATAGAAGATTTCTTTGTGTGGTCTTGCTATGATTATTGCCAAAAATATTACTAAAAGCATTTGCTTCCCTCAACATTCTTGTGTTGGGCTCATTTCTACCATAGTCAGTTCTATGAGGAGCTAGATGGAATTGGGGTAGAGTGAAAACCGAATGGTTTTATGTTTACTATAGTTTTTGAGAAAATTAGAAATTACTAAAACTACTTTTTTATGAGATTTTTGTTTTTTTGCTGTGCCTTACACATTTACAGTGCTAGCAAACAGCATTATGGCGTATTATATAAACTGTGAGGTATGTAAGGGGGGGAGGGGGCATGCTTCCCCTTGCAACTTCTCTGCTTGGTCCACTATAGGATTTGGGGTAGGTGCGAAGTTGGGTGTATGCGAAGTTTATTTTGCATTTATAAAATTCACATTACTTAGTTACTCCAGCAAATTTATATAATTTCTTAATATATATGTTTGCGTCTTACATATTTATATAATGCAATTGTAATGTTCAAAGTATGCATACTTACTTAGATCATACAAAAAACAGGTTATTGTTTACCAAGTCATTTGAACATTGTCTTGACTTGACCTAACTGACCGACTAGGACATGGAAATGTAAGTCTACCTCCTCGTAGTGCATTCTGGGTAAAGCTAAATGAATTGCTGTACTTTGCTTACAAAGATGAACCTTTCATTAAGATTAATTCTCAAAGTTACATAGATCAACGTAAATACCAAAAAACAAAATTCTCAAAGAAAAGTAGTTTTAAAAATTTTCAATTTTCTCAAAAACTAGAAGACATAAAACCATTTGGTTTTTAGTATTCGATTAAGAATTGATATACACATTAACCACAAAAATCTCACTTTATTTCACATTTTTGAAAAAAAAGAAAAATGGTCTAAAAATTTTTTTAAATTTTTTGTATCAAAATTTTGAGTTTACTCATGCGATGACTTAAATAATTTAATTTAAATTTAGGATTAAAGAAGATATCTGGCTTTCAAACCCGGTATAGGACTTCAGTGTAAGTGTTGCCATTGTTTTTTAATAATTTTTCGATCAATTATCTGGTTGGTTCAATTAACCGTATAAAAAGCTGTTCTACTTAGGTAAACACGAAATTTTCGATAATATTTGTTCGGTTAATTAAGCTGGAAAAACAATTAGCCGAGGTGCAATTAAACGGGGAATACTGTAGATATAATGTCTAAGGAAGTAATCAATAATATGTATATATTTTTAATCTCTTCAAATCAATAGAATCCACGAAAGTATACAAACGCTCAAACGATAACAAGATAATCTACTTTCATGACCAAAATAATTACAACTACTTGGGGAGGCATCACGGAGAACTAAAATATGTAGGTACACTCAGCGATATGATTATTACTTTGATTATTTTCTTTCTGATCTTTTCAGCATCCGGTGTATCTGGGAACATCTTCTCAGAAAAATAAAACAAAACAAAATTATCGATCGGAAGAAGATACATAATGTAAGTTTATCTATTCTTTTTTTATTTAATTGTTTCAAAAAATGCTACCTAACAACCATATAATATTGTCTGGAGACAAATGAAGAACAGTAAATAAATTCAAAACAGTTTATATCCAGAAATTTCTTAAAATTATTTATACATTAATTAAAACCAATCTTTATTTAATTGATTCTTAACTCACCCGCTGCACTTGACTGATGTGATAGCAATTTGTAAGGCACAAATGCTGATGATGAATAAACGCATCATGCCGTAGTGCAGTCGAACTTGCACCAAATTCATAATCCAATCAAAAGTCGAGTGTCAATGATCTTGATCTTGATTTCTATTTTCAAAGAAGTCAATTAAATTTTTCAAAAAAATAAATAAAAAATAAAAACAAACACTTGACTCCCGACAGCTTCCGTTTCTGAGGAAGCAAATACGAACAGTTGCACTGGCCGCAACTATGAGGAAACTGAAAGAATTTCGCTATAATTCGGTTGTCACTAAACTACTGACAGTTCAGTTCTAAGATGATCTTTTAATTGGTTCAAGTATCAAGACGTCCCGTCTCGGGGGCATATTTTATCTCTCAATGTGGAAAATTGGAATAAGAACATCCATGTGCTTGCTTACTGCTTTTGTTCATTTTATGTTGTTTTTTCGTTGTCATTGTCATCACACTGTTACTGTAGATCACGAAAGATGATCAATCAGTGATGCCACACCATCATTTAAGTTGCACTTGTTTTTACTTTGTCTTTTTTATTGCATCTTAAAGTCTACGAGACAAAGTGTAAAATTGATAAAACGACAAAGTGACAAAGAGGCAAAGTGACATAGCGGCAAAATGACAAAAAGACAATGTAACAAAGCTACAGCGAAGCGTCACAGCAAAAAGATGAAAAGTCAACATAGCAACGAACCGGAAAAGCGAGAAAGCTACAAAGCTTTATAGCAAAGAAGCGGTAAAGCTTAAGAGGGGAAAAGCGAGAAGTGACAAAGCGCAAACGAAAAAAGTAGCTAGAAGGGACAATGTAAAAAAAACGCCACAAGGTTAAGCAGAGTTATTCCTTTACGAATAGCGATGTACCATAAAAGACTAATTTCGGGATGAAAGCATATGTGGTTTAATATTTTGAAAAAAGTCACACTTAGCAGCTTACCGCGATAGATAGAAAAATATAGGGTTGTGTTCTTAAAATAAGTCGCATGTACTTGGCAACCCACGCTGAAGAAAAAAAACACACGTAGAGAGATCAATTTTTCATAAAATTATATCCTAGTCGAAGTTCAGGCTGATTTATATGATGCATAATAAAAGTAAGCTGATAAAGTGATGAAAATTAATAAAATACCAAGGAAACTTTAAAGCTGAAAACAAAATAAAATACAGTTGTATGACAACATTTTTAGATGAAAATCAGCTCTATTTATAGTATAACGATAAATATAAAATTAAATGTTTATATTTTTACATTTGTACACCAAAAAAATATCGATTTTTCTGTGAAGGAAAATTAGATATTCCTAATCCCTTTTTATACAACCAGCTCCACAGTCGTCACCTTGGCAAATATCGCACAGAGATGATATCACCTCATAGTATTCAGTGCTGCGCTTGTTGTTGTCATAGTAATCATAAACCACTACTGGTGATGGCTTTTGTTTAGCCACTGCATGTGATTTAATGGCATCAATTGGTACACAAAGTTGTTCGGAAGTAATATTGTCAACATAAATTATGACTTTTGAATCCGAGTTCTTAGTGTCAACGCGCTGAAAATAAATTTTAAACAATTCATAATTTATATTATTTCAGAAGATAACATTTTAAAATGCTTATAGCTTTTAAAATTTTAATTTTTATAAGGTTTAGCCGATTTGAAAAAAAAAAATGTTCTTAAAATCTTTTAAAATCTCTAAAGTTAATTTTTTTTTTATTACTAAAACTTTTAGCTTCTCAAAAATTTTAACAAATATTTTAGTTATTTTATTTTAATATTTTTAAAACTTTTGAAAGTTAAAAAGTTCAGAATCTCTAAAAAGCACAAAAACTCTTCGAAAAGATTTAAAGTTAAACCTGTTACATACCTTCACACTTTCAACATCCTGGATTTTATCAAAACTATTAGCATCAGCTGTATACCCTGAAGGTAATGCAACTTCCATCACAGCCATATTAGATGTCTTTTCATCATCATCCCAAGGAATGAATTCCGTACATACAACCAAGCCCAATTGATCATTTTCCAATTTTTTAATAACCGGCATTACAGTAAAGCTTGGTTTGTTATCCTTCTCGGCGATATTATAACGGTACGAAACTTGAGCCAACGACCAACCAGTTCCTTTGGCATTAATTTGAATTTCCTTAACAGATTTTTGAAGCTTTTAGATAAACAAAACGATTAATATAAGAAGATAATTTCTATGGAAACGCTGTTAACTTACCACATGTGTTTGTAAAATCAATGAATTCTCAGGGTTAACCTTAATGGTACCAGAGTTTTCCTTTCCAGCAACAAAATTAATGTCCATTTGACCTGTACCAGAACCGCTCTTTTCAGCAAACTTCGTTAAAGCTTCAAGACCTATTACAGTATCTTGTGTGGATTCGAATCCTCCATTACTATTACGCTGTAAAACCAACCATCTAATACTGGGCAAAACAGACTCAGGAGTTCCCTTCTTAAGCATTGCCAAAACAATGTAACTAGTCATTTCAACATCTACGGAAACTGGTCCATACCATGACTTGTCAGAGACAACAGTCTTTGACCACCATTTACGATCACCTTCGATCAAAAAATTCATAGATTTTTCGGTTTGTCAAATCAAAAATATTCAATCAATCTTACCGTCTTCCTTAGCCAAACTGTTGAGTTTAGCAAAGATCTTTTCTGCTGATTCTACCCGTTTGCCCATTAGCAGAGCTGATACAGAAATAGCCATAGAATATTGATCCTCAGATGAAACCAATTCCTTCTCCAAGAAATTTAAACCCTTTTCAATGGCATCCTTATATTTATCAGCAGATTCAACGTTTTCCAAGAAAGCCAACAGTACGTAGGCAGTTAGACCAGCCGAACCACCACTGTGCGAACTATCGATGACTTCGCCTACTTCTGGGAATTCACCACTAGGAAGCTGAGTATCAGCCAAGAATTTAAGACCGGCTTCGATAATCTTTCGGTCAACAAACGTATACGGTATGGCTTGATGGAATGATTTGACAACATAAGCTGTCAACCAGGTGCTTCCGCTCTTGTCCGATTTGCCAAATGCACTGTAGGAACCATCGGTATGTTTGTATTGCAATTCACGTTGATAACCAATTTCCAGGAATTTCTTTGCCTTTTCTTCAACTGCAGCTGTAAGTTGCTTAGTAGCCTGATAAGGAGCATTCAACATTTTAGTCGAATTAAAGATATTTCTTAATCATTTTAAAACTTACCGTCAAATATTTAAGGACCAAAATATTTGGCACAAAGTTAACCATATTCTGTTCACCACATCCATATGGCATACGAATCAGTTTATCCAAGTTCTTAATAGTTGGTCCAAGTAAATCTCTAACAACTGACAATTCAATGTATTCGGAGCCCTCGACAGCATTATTAGGAATTTCAATATCGACCTTGACACTCTTTTCCTTTTCCTTTTCATCATTCAAATTCAAAAAGATAACCTTGTTGACATAGGTTGTAACACCTTCGGGGTCAACTTTTAAAGTTTGTTGAATTGCATCTCCAGCTACTGGAGTCATAGCATTGAATTTCAAGCTAATTGCTCCGACTTTTTTTGGTCGAATCATGAATGAAACACTCTGTCCGCTATTCGATGGAATTGTGAGAATTTTGGTACGTTTGACATCTTCACTGGCACTTTCGGTGACCTCGTTAGTGGCTTCAGTGAATTCGAATTCAAGGTCTGAATTGTCAAGGGTAACTTCAGCCACAAGATCTTTTTCCAGATAGTTGAAAACAATCAAGGGAACTGCAAATACTTCACCTAAAATGAAAATAAAACATTGCTAGTTTGATAGCCATCTTATGTTTTTTTTTAAATTGCAAGACTTACCCCTTTTAATTGAATATGGCAGATTGGTGGAAAGGAAGAACGGCTGGAAGACTCTTAATTTTGTATGTTCCTCGGTAAGGGCCAAACCAGTCTTTGGATTCAAAGAAAATCCAGTAACAATCCAAGATGTGATAGTATCAGGAACTTTCTTGCTCAATGTGACTCTATTTCCTTCGGTACTATAGTTAGATATGTATACGAAAAAGAATATTAATCAAAACTAAGTTTTTCCATTTAGAAATCTTAAAAATAAAATCATATTTTAGTGACTTCAGTTAGTAGGCTTTTAACACAAACATAATATTAATATATCTAGATAAATAAAATGAATCCGTTTCTTTGTTTGTACACGATCGTCGAATTTGTTGGATTCGTATTGAACTAGATAAGCACACAACATAGCCGAACATTGGAAAATTCGGTCGAAAAACTTGGAAAATCGTGAAAGTTTTTTTTTTTTTTGTTCGTACGTGTATATTTCGGCTAAACATCATCCGATTTGCATGACACCATCAGACAAAAAACATTAAGGACATCTAAAATGAAATGAACAATGAACACATTATAACACTGTTTTATATGAATTTTAACAAGCAGAAAATGGTATTAGCACTCATCACACGAATAGCGATCACTTATGTATATTCATAGATACATACAAGAAATCCCTGCACACACCAGAGCACACACTCCATATTTGAATAAACCAACGCAATGCAAGCGTTTGGGTTGCTTTAATTTATTAAAAAAAGAAAAAAAACATTCACACACTATTAATTTTACAGTCTCGCTTTAACGCACATGATGTAAGTTGTAAAGAAAATAATAAACTATCAAAAAGCTTCTCTCATTGTTACCGGGTCAGTTTGGTTCACACTTCAAACCTTATTACAAAAAAAAAAAACAAAAACAAAAAGCAAACCACAATAAACAAAAAACAAAAACAGCGGGTATAAAAATTAAGAATCAAGTAACAATTACATATTGATATCATAGTGTATCCAAGTTTCAGGAAATAATTTGCGAACTACTGGTTTGTTGACATGGTTTAAACCAGTTCCCGATTCATCTGTACTGCTAAATCCAGCAATTGAGGAACCTATAATTCCACCACCACCTCCCATTCCACTACCACCACCCATTCCAGATGACATTTCCATTCCATATCCATATCCAATTCCACTACCGACTCCTCCCATTCCACTACCACCTCCCATTCCCATTCCATATCCGATTCCACTACCACCTCCCATTCCATATCTGATTCCACTACCAATTCCCATTCCATATCCAATTCCACTACCACTTCCCATTCCACTACCACCTCCCATTCCACTACAACCTCCCATTCCATATTCATATCCAATTCCACTACCACTTCCATTTCCATATCCAATTTCACTACCACCTCCCATTCCATATCCAATTCCACTACCGACTACCATTCCACTTCCACCACCCGTTCCAGATGGCATTCCCGTTCCATATCCATATCCAATTCCACTACCGATTCCCATTCCAAATCCAATTCCACTACCACTTCCCATTCCAATAGTACCTCCCATTCCACTACCACCACCCATTCCAGATGACATTACCGTTCCATATCCATATCCAATTCCACTACCGACTCCCATTCCATATCCAATTCCACTACCACTTCCCATTCCATTTCCAATTCCACTACCACTTCCCATTCCAATAGTACCTCCCATTCCACTACCACCACCCATTCCAGATGACATTCCCGTTCCATATCCATATCCAATTCCACTACCGATTCCCATCCCGAATCCAATTCCACTACCACTTCCCATTGCACTACCGACTCCCATTCCACTACCACCACCCATTCCAGATGACATTACCGTTCCATATCCATATCCAATTCCACTACCGACTCCCATTCCATATCCAATTCCACTACCACTTCCCATTCCATTTCCAATTCCACTACCACTTCCCATTCCAATAGTACCTCCCATTCCACTACCACCACCCATTCCAGATGACATTCCCGTTCCATATCCATATCCAATTCCACTACCGATTCCCATTCCGAATCCAATTCCACTACCACTTCCCATTCCAATAGTACCTCCCATTCCACTACCACCACCCATTCCAGATGACATTCCCGTTCCATATCCATATCCAATTCCACTACCGATTCCCATTCCATATCCAATTCCACTACCACTTCCCATTTTACTACCACCTCTCATTCCACTACCACTTCCAATTCCACTACCAGCTCCCATTCCACTACAACCTCCCATTCCAGATGACATTCCCCTTTTCGCTCCCATACCGATTCCCATTCCCTTTCCCATTCCATATCCATATCCAAATCCACCAACACCTTCAATTCCAATTCCCATGTCATATCCAAATGGTAATCCAAGTCCTAATCCATAACTTGATCCACGTCGTAATTTATGACCTTCGTGTTGCACTGGCAAAAAAATATGGCAAAATTATTGTTTAAAAAATAATTAATATTTAAAAAATAAAACGATGAATTTTTATGTATTTAAAAATATACTCGAAAAAGCAAGTAATAGCAAGCCAGACATAGCCGCATATACCTATTAACTACACTTGCGAACAAAAAGAATGGAACTTAAATGTTAGGGTCACACTTTAAAGCTTGAACTTCAAACTTTAAACTGGAGGTAAAATTATAAAAATCCAAAATCGTTATTTGTCTGGCCTTAAACGGCCAACAACAGCTCAAACAAATACATGGAAGAATTATTAGTGAATGGACAGATAGAAGAAGACTTAAAGAAACAGACCTTACCCCGAAACGACCTGTCAGGGGATCGAAATTGACTGCCAACCATTGAATAAATAATATTCAATGCTGTAAACCACCGACA
This sequence comes from Epistrophella euchroma, assembly GCA_947049315.1. Taxonomy (NCBI): domain Eukaryota; kingdom Metazoa; phylum Arthropoda; class Insecta; order Diptera; family Syrphidae; genus Epistrophella; species Epistrophella euchroma. The sequence goes on from OX346245.1 coordinate 17,959,091, forward strand.
CGGTTGACTACGATTTTCTCTAGTGCACTACGATTGGGAAGTTGAGTGAGCAATGGTGGAGAGTTATGTTCTTGGATGAGTGCAAAATGAGTCTGCATGAAAGTGATCGTTGGGGCAGAATACACAGACGACCTTGCGAGCGATTTGAACCGTTTTGAAACCGCGACTTAAGGGTATGTTCCTATTAAAAAATCAGCTAGGGATTTTGCGTTGCGCCGTGTAGCGTCTAGAGTTCTTACAATATTTTAATGTAACAAAAAGTTTTCGATTGGTAATTAATTGGCTGAAGTTTTTTTTAGTTTAAAAATTTTTAAAAAAATGTATTATATCTTAAATCCGAGGGAGAAATAAAAAAGGGAGAATAGAAAAAATTTTGAAAATTATTATAATCACTTTTTAGAGACAAATGCAAAAAAACGTTGTTTTTTTTTTGGAATATTTCGGGAAAAATCTTTTAATAGTACTTTATTAATTTTGTTATTTTTTAAAATTATTTATTTACGAAAGCAAATATGCAAGAGTAGTAAACTGCGATTTAAAAAATATTTTTTTTTGCTTATAACATATTTAAAAATGCAATATTATAATTCAAAATGTGTACTGTAGTTGTGGGGGCAAGAGGCACCGTAGAACTTCAAAATATTTGTATTATTTTTTTTTTTTTACATTTTCTTCATTATTCGCAGTGAAGAAAACAATAACTTTATTAACAGTTTAATTAATTTTTATTTTAGAAAATGGGTCCATTTTGCGTTTTTTAACATAAAATTTCTTTCCACACGCACAAAAAGAAGTTTGCAGTTCAGAAGAAATATGCTGCAGTACCAGATAACTGATCAGCGCCAACTCTGAGTGCTGCCACTCAGATATTTAAAAAAACATAGTTTAAAAACATGATTTGAGTTCAAAAAACATGACCCACAGTTCTGAGTTGGAGAATAGTAAAAAGGAATAAAAAAAAAGTACAAAAAATATTTCAAAAATAGCTATGTTTAAAAATACAAAAAATGGAAGGACAATAAAATAACATTAAAATAAACTATAAAGTGTGTGGTGGTAGCTCAGATGATGAATTGTATAGTAGTACAAATTCTTTTGTATGGTTCATTCACATCTATTCACAGATAGGAAATAAAATTACCCAAAAACGTAGTTCTGTATTTGAGTCAAATACTACGTTTTCACCGACCACTAAACCAAGATTTAGATTTACCCTAAATCTCCTCCCAAATCCCGTGATTCACCATATAAATTTTAATCTTAAATTAAAAATAAATCCCATTGAAATCTTCATAGGACCAATAGTTTAACCATTCGAACAGATTGTACTATTGATTTAGTAGACACAATATTCGAGAATCGAGGGAACAATTGGCGAGAATGAATTTGTTTTTTCGTTGAGAAACAAATCAAACTTCCTATCTGACTTCCACTTCATAAGAAAAAAATCCCCACCATCTACATTTTAAAAGAAACTGTCAAAGTTATTCCACTTTTTAAAAGCATTTATAAAAAAAAATAACAATTTTTTGTTAAATTAAGAAAAACATGATTTTGGACTCGAAAACATTAAATCATTATTTGGGTCCAAAATACATGAAAATCCTGCTAAATCATGATTTCTGGCAGCCCTGATTCCTCTTCTTGATACATTAGCCAGACCACGGGTATACAACAACAACATATTTTCTAGGTGCAAGAATGTAACCATGTTCTCCTAGAATAATACAATTTGCAGTGTGTATGCGCTGTAGATTTTATTAAGGCTGTGTGCGAATTCGTTTAAAATTTCGATTAAATTTGATCCCACATTAAATTTTGACGTTTCTTCAGTAGTGAATACAATTTCATCTTTTTGCTGTGTGAATTCAATTAAATGGGATTTTTTTAATTCTAATATTTTTCTTCCGTCCACGAGTTTTGGAAAAAAGTAGAATATATTTTTTTGGATTAAATTTCGCGAGTTAAAAAATAAACGCCTATTCTAATGAGTTCAAAAAGAGTGCTCTTACCCTGGGCCTGTTATAAAGAACGCTTATGGTTCGTATTCTGTTGCAAGCAGCTGCAGATCAAAAAAAAAGACGCAAAAAACTCTGGCCGCTTGTGGTGGTCACGATGAGCTGGCAACTTTATTTAATTATTTAATGCTTGTTATAATTGCTGCAATTAGCAAATGTTGTTCTTCAGATGAATAAAAGGGATCAATCCATTCATCTTTGAGATGTAATGACCTTTTGTATGGAGACTTTTCATTCAGAACGATGATGTGTTTTTCTAAGAATTTAGTTTTAACCACCAGATCCGGGGTTCTATTTTGCGTCAATTCAAACTCGTAGCGCAAAAGAAGTTATATCCAAGACAAAAAACTAATGTTCTACTGCTAGAGCTTCTACTTTTCTGCAAGCAAGGATCCAGTAGTCTTCATTGTGGCTCTAGAAACAAGATAATACAAATTGGCGTTGAACTTTTTCTTAATAATTTTAGAGTGAAATCTTTTTACTATATTTTGAGTTACCTATTAATTCATCTTCATTGAATATGTTCTTTTTATGCACATGAAAACAAACAACACCTGTGCTGGTAAACGTCAAAATTTAATCTAGCAGCACAAATTAAACGTGCCCCCGGACCATGTTAAATTTTGACGTCTTATATTCACCTCAATAATGTCAAAATTTAATTTTGGGACCAAATTTAATCCAATTCACACACGGCCTAAGAGTCGGTAGACATCGACCAAAATATTGCGTCTTAGAAAGGTACGACAGCATCTAACTGATGAGCCCAACTGTCGTGCCTGGGCGAAACGCATTGGACTAAAGGTCGCAAAAAATCTTCCAATTGAATTTAATTCAATACAGTCCACTAATCAACAACAAAAATATTTTTCTTTTATTTTTGTTATTCCTCTTCTTGATACATTAGCCAGACCACGGGTATACAACAACAACATATTTTCTAGGTGCAAGAATGTAACCATGTTCCCCTAGAATAATACAATTTGCAGTGTGTATGCGCTGTAGATTTTATTAAGAGTCGGTAGACATCGACCAAAATATTGCGTCTTAGAAAGGTACGACAGCATCTAATTGATGAGCCCAACTGTCGTGCCTGGGCGAAACGCATTGGACTAAAGGTCGCAAAAAATCTTCCAAAAAAGTATATGGCACATGCGTTCGCATATATTTTTGTGGGTCGTCTTTCTCATATCGCAGCAAAGTAGGTCATGTATGAAAAAACCTGTTCCTCAATATACAATCATGTTTTTTCTTTGTTGGTTCGATGGTTGTCCAGACCAGAATAATGTTTTTTAGTAGTTTTGGTGGTTGATTAGGAACATTGCGTGAGGCAGGGTGGGAGTGAGAGGACATTAGGTATTTTGTGCATAAAAATAAATTGCACATTTGTGTAGCTTATAAGTATGTATGTACATTTTTTTGATGGCTCATCTGTTGGAATGTTTTTTAATATAGTTCGTATAGAATTAGGTATATACCTACAGGGTGATCGGTATAGGATGCACTTGCTGGAGCGAGTAGGTTGGGTTAAGACAAGAAAAAAATCGTAAATAGGGGGTCTATTTCCCCCCGTTTAGGCAGGAGGGGCAATTTTCTAAAAAATTGACTTAAAACAGAAAAAAAAATATTTAAAAACAACGGTACGATTTAAAATGCTATGCTATACCTTTTTGGAAAGCCAGAAATCTCTTCTTTGATTTTCATTTTAAATAAAGTTGTGTTAGTTAATAGTTTTTGAAAAATTAATTTCCAAACTCGAAATTTTGAAAAAAAAGGGAAAAAAAAGTTTCAAACTAATTTTTTTCCAAAGTTTATATAATTAAGTATAGTTTTTGTTTTCAAAATTCAATGCTCTTATTAGCTTTTAGACAAAAAAAGAAAACCGGATTTAGTTTTTGAGAAAATTGAAAATAACGAAATCTACCAGAGTTCAGACAAACTAAGTTGTAAGCTCTCTGGTCAGAGAACAGAAGCCAAAAAGTAGTTAATCCTTACATAAACATAAGTCAAGTGAGTAGAAGTTGTTAAGATATTTCATGATATCTTTCAAAGTATTTTTTTTTTTTTTTCAAAATTTTGAGATTGAAAGTTAATTGCTCAAAACTATTCGCTAAAAAAAATTGATTTAAAATGTTATTTTAATAATAATTCACCTTCTTTTAACGAAAATTCTTATGAATATGTTACTAATGAACTGCGAAAAAAGTTTGAAAAAAAAATTAATTTTCGTTTTCTTTTGATGATGATAAAACAATGGTTAAAATCACTCCCTTAATTATTCTTTTTTTACTTTGACCATTCTTAACGTAAAAACGGTCTTACGGATCAATTTGAAAATTTACAGGATTTTTGTTGGTTTGTTTTTCTGTAAGACGTTGTACTAGTTTTAGGATTGTGATCATTAAAAAAGATTTACAAAAACACTACAAAAACTCATTTTTTTGTAGGTAGGTACCTACTTTATCAAAAATTCACTGGAAGTGTACAAAAATTTTTCTTTATAATGTTTCAAATAAATCTTTTAGGAATTTAGCACTGTGTTTTAAACTGGCCTTACATTTTATGAGTCATCATTATTTGTCGACATATTTGTGATCAAAGACAAAAGTCACCTTTTTCATTCAACATCGAAAATCTCTATTAACAAAAATCGTAGGACAACAAGAAATTGTACAATTAAAGCTGAATAAACATCTTATCTGGCAGATACTTTTGATTAACTTAAAAAAAATATTTGATGAAGATCCAGATGTTTAAATTATTTTTGAAAGTTTTTGGATTGTGCTCTTTTTTGTGATTGCGCAGTAACGGTATATTAAAAAAAATAATTAAAAAAATTAATTGAAAACTTACTTTTTATTTCATCTCAATACAACCATTTTTCACAAAGATAGGTAGGTACAGCTCTTCAAAAAAACACAAAAAAAAGTCGAAAAAAATCATTCCCTTAATTTGTTTGTCTAGTGTAATATGCATACATTTTTTTGCATTCACCATAATTTTTTGGTGTCACATATCTAAGCGTTTAGAGATTAGGTATATATTTTTTAACTATCTATATTTTTCGCCTTTACAGTTTTTGAATTCGAATAACGGCCCTTCCCTTTTAAATAATTTCTTGACCTTTACACAAACTTACTCTTTGTTGCTTATGGGTAATAGCTACCTAATTTTGAATTTAAAAAAATCCTATCTAACCTACCTACCTAGATACCTTACCTACTTTCTATCATATATTAAAAAAATATCAATTCCATACATTTTCATAATTAGGTATCTACCTATACCTATTTCGACGTACAATTTAAAAAAAATCTCAAAACGAAACTTACATTTTACGTAATAATAATAGGTACCTACTTAACTAATAAAGAACATTTTTTTCTTTTGCAATTAGAAGATTATGACAAACAAAAAATATGTTCTTGCATGCAAGGATAAAATGAAAAATCAGAAAATTAAAAAAAAAATTTACAGATTTCACTCATAGAGTAACCATGGGGGCATTGAAAATGACTTTATTTTTCTATATAAACAAAACACATGACTAATCTTAACAAATTAATTAAAACGTAATAAGCTGTTTCAGACACCATTATGAGTTCTGAAGTTTCTAGGGGCAAAAAATAAATCTTGTTAATATTCTTTAACTAACCCCATCATACTTTTCTATTCAACCAAAAAAATCGTTTTTTTAAATCTGATATCAAAACTCACATACCTATTAGGGCAAACAAAAATATGCCCTTAAAATAGTTTTAAGCGCTTATAATTCTACCCTTAAAAATCAATTACATATATGCCCTTAACAAGTAATTATATGCTCAAAAAAAAAGATGATTATACCTATGCCCTAAAAATATGCTTAATATTGCTTGTAAAAATATATTCTATGGAGGTATGTATACCTATGTAATGTATTTTTAAAAACTGCACTAAAAAGAACGACATATGTAAATCTATACGGGCCCTACCAATAATCAAATTTAGTTACGACTTAAATATTTCAGTAAAATGGATCATAATTGAATGGGCTCTAAATAATAAACCCTGCATGGTATTACCTAAATATTTACGTGGACTATAAATAATGAACCATATATTCAACTGACTTCAAAAAATTGAGAATATAATGTAGGTATGGTTAATAATTTAGGATCCATAACGTTAAGGTTTCACTGCAATATTTAAGTCATGACTAAATTTGATTATTGGTAAGGCCAAACGTCTAGAATTGTGTGCTATTTTTGTGCTATTTTGTGTGAAAGTCTCGATTTTTTGCAAGCATAGTTTTTGTTTTATGTAAATCTATATGTTACCTTAATATTAAGCTAGCAAAACTTCTAAGCCGCTTAGCATAATCAGATGAAATGAAAACTAAAATTTTGTGCTCTTTTCGTGCTATTTTGTGCGGAAGTCCCGATTTTTGTGTTATCATAGTTTTTTTTTTATGCAAAGTTATGCTACCCATATAAAGCTAGCAAAACATAAAACAAAAACTATGCTAGCACAAAAATCGAGACTTCCACGCATAAATAGAACAAAAAGAGCACAAAATTCTAGTTATTGTTTTAATTGATTATCCTAATGTGTATAATGCTAGCTTTATACACGTTAAATCTAAAAAAAAAAAAATATATGTAGTGTTCAAGTGAGATTGTCGAACATAACAACAATCTGCTGGGGCTAAAAGCCATTAAAACCTATCTGAAATAGGTACATACATTTTTTTGTAATGGTGAATCGTTTAAATTCATCTACATGGGTTTATTTAAGACATTAATTATATCAGAAATAAAAAACAAAATTTACACGACTGAGTCCCACGAGCTTGCTCTCGTGGCTAATAAACATTTTGATACCTTTCAACGAAAGAAATGTTAAAAAGTCAGAATTACTGGGAACATGATTTTTTTACTTTTGGGTTAATATTTTCTAAATTTTCAAAAGCTATCTATACCTATTGTTTAAGCCGTGTGCGAACTGGGTTAAAATCTCGTTAAGTTTTATCCGAAGATTAATTTAATTTTTGACACTAGTGAGGTGAATCTGTAGGTATGTGTACGTACAAACTTCAAAATTTAATTTCGGATAAAATTTATTCGAAATTTTAATTCAATTCACACACGGCCTTAAAATATTTAGAAGCACTGGATTACAAAATTGAATAAAATCGTTCGAGTCTATTTAACCAACTCAAAAATAGGTTAATTAAAAAAAAAACAAAAACTCCAACCCAAATTTCCTAATTGCCAATTTTTTCGCCGTAACCTGAAGTTATTTTTTAATTTTTTGGTAATGCCTACCGCATAGACCTTTATTATTTATTGAATTAACATTATAAGACACTGTACAAGTTATGATTTTAATGAAAAATATACAAAAATACTGCAAAATATGCACGTTACACGTAAATATACAAAAAATATGCATTTTCGACGAAACATAGCGCTTAAAAGACAGTACCTACCTACATATTTCTTATAAAACTGTTTTCTAATCTAATCTCGTCTTAATAGTGTTGCTAGAAAAAAACGTGCTCTGGCATATTTTTTGTTGTCCTACATATTACATACATAGGTATATCGATTTCAAGCAAGCTCTACTCTTGCTTGCACACTCAACTGCATCACTGGCCTTTCCTATAAGACCGCATTGTATTCTGTATGGAAAAAAATTAAAAACCTATCATTTTCACAAAATCACAATCTACCTACCTCCATAACTATGTAGATGCATATACACATATATGTACCTACAACATTCAAAAATCTGGCAGAATACCTATCCACTACTTTTGTTGGTTGCCTTGTCTGTTCATTTGTCTTCTTCTGAATGTACTTGATGTTTTTTTTTCTCTTTTTGAATATTCTTTATGACCATTCTCCACTGAAGCTTGCCTGTTGACGACTAACAATACTTTTCTTTCTTCGTTTTTTCCCCGTATACCTACGCCTGCCATAATTCATCGCTTGTGTTCGTTTGTTTATTTGTATCATTCTAGTAATGTTTTAGTAACACCAACCAAAAATTTGATAGTTGTCCTCCTATACGCTGGAGTTCATTTTTCATTTATTGAATTTATTTAATTTATTTCATTTAATCATTTTGGTAACACCACACCTCTGTCAAAACGATCCTATAAACATTTTCAATGTTAAAAATTCACCGCCATCAAACCACCAATCCATCTCTCATTCATATGTACATACATTGTACCTACATATGTATATTCTCATTTCTCATATCCAAGACAAAACAACGATAGCAAGGAAAAAACTATATAGGTTCAAAATTTCATTCGCGCGCGCGGCCGTGCCGTGCGTCGCCGCCGCCGGCCGCCCCGTGTCGGTCAGTCTCATTAGGTTCTTTCTGCATATAAATATATACTTATGTGTGTATACTTGTGTGCGCTTATGCAACTCTTTTTGCTATGCATAGCATGAATACATGTGGCCCTCATCTGGCTCTGAGAAACGAATAGCACAAGCGAGAATGACACAGGCCATTTGGTAAAGAAGAGAATCATTTTTTCACTAATACTTTCAAATGCATTTACATGAACTCTGAGTTTGATAAAAAAGGGAACCCAGCTTTAAAGGGGAGGGTTTTGTATGGTACAGGCAGGCATTTGAATTGAAGGAAAAGTGAGCTGGTTTTTATGACTGGTTGAGGTCGAGGGGAGGTTTAACTTCGGATCGGCATATCTCCGATATTCTGCTGCATCATATCATTACTTATGCTGGATGTATTGTCAAAGATTTCGTACTAATGCTTATGCATGATAACGCTCGATGCAACACTTTGCGGGGAACAGTCGGATTCACTATGAACTGGCTGGCGCTAAGCCAAGACTTAAATCCTATCAAGAATTTGTGAGACGAGCTTAAAAGAATTGTTAGAGCTAGAAATCAATCTCCTGACACCATAAATAACTGAAAGCGGCACTGTTAGACGAATGGGAAAGAATATCGCAAGTGACAGTCAAAAAACGAATCAGGTCAATTAAAAATCGTTTAGAAGCTGTAATTTGAGCTTGGGCGGGATAATACAAGGTACTGAAACAGTAAATTTCCCTTAATTTTGTCGTAAATGTTTAATTTTCGAGCTACTACCTGTTTAAATTTCACTTTATTTTTTCTTACATGCTTCAATTATGACGATTATCTCTTGAAATCCCGATGATTTTGTTATGTTTTTAACCCTGATTTAAAGCTTATGGTTCCAGATTTTTAACGATACCATGTCAATTACATTAAGAGATGTTGTTGTTTTTACGTGAAACAAGACGGTGATTCCATTTTCTTTGCTCGCAAGTGTATTAGACTCAGAAATTACACCATATTGCAAAAATCTTCATAAATGTAGATTATAGGAACGAAGATAAAGATTATAGCGAATACGAACATGTATCTCGCTTTCATACATTCGGTTTTTTTTGGCATGAACCTGTCCCGCTCTACTTTTCTTGTTGTTTGCAAATGAAGATAAATGTAAATCCGTCATAACTCTCTCAAAACGATCCTATAAACATTTTCAATGTTAATAATTATTTTTGAAACATGTTTTGATTTAGGTACATATGTATTGATTGATTGAATTTTATTGATTTAGGTGTTAAAGTATGTTTGAATAATTGGCTTGTCAAACGTCAAAAAATAAGCAAGCGATTCCTCAGATTTTTGACAGCCAAACTTAGAAATTTTGCTCAGGAACCCTGTTCATATATACATAACTGAGATTGCTGAGGGCTCTGAGATCTCATTTTCTTCAACATGCCTAAAACAAATTTGTGAAAAAACTTGAAACTCGAAACCCCTATAGAACTAGTTGTGCTGTAAAACTTATTTGAAGCAAGTTAAAGCTTGCAAAAACAAAACATTGCCTTTTTGAAATTAAAAAAGGTACGTCATATGACGTAAGGGGATCGTTTTTCAAAAAAAACATATTTCAGCTTTTGTAATATTATATTTCTCATAGTAAAAAAGCCTTCGTTTTTTTCAAAAACAGTCTTCAACAGAATTAATTTTGTATTTTGTTTTTGTATTCATTGGACACGGTCACTTTGTCCACTATTACACAGTGACGCATGGTGTTGACTCTTTGAAACAGTTTAGTGAAAAATATGCACGAAAAATATGAAAATATGCAATTTAATCACTTGGAATCATCACACTTGACTAGTGAGGGCCTTGTCAATTCGCAATTTCTGTTTAGTTCAGTTCATCTTACGTAGATTTCATTATTAAAATCAACTGATGAATTTAAGTTAGATCGCGCCGGGAGGAAACTCCAATTTTTGTAGACTAAATCTGTTGATTTTTGTTACCAGATGTTACCCTGTTGAATTATTTTTAACGCATAATGTAAGTTATTATAAGTTAATTGAAGGACCCAAATGATATCACTTTAACGTCCTAAGGGCACACGATATTCAAAAGAATGTCGTTTAATAAATCTTAACAGTTTTTCATTTCTGTCTTAAAACTTCTAACTTTGAATGAAACAAATATTAAATGTTATTTGATTTTTTTTTGTTGGGGGTAGGGGGAAGGAACTGCTAAGAGCATTCAAAATTATTCCAGCTCAAAATTGTTAAATTTGGAAGTCCAAATTAATAAAAATTCTATATACTACTGAAATAAATCAGCCAAGTAGAAGACTTGGCACTATTTGAATTATTGATTCAAAATAGCTTTTAACGGCCTTAAGTCCATAAAAACTGGCATCTCATTTAAATTTTCTACTGAAAATGGCGGGTTTCAATGTTGGAACCCGCACTTTGGCTTTTTTATGGGCTTTTTAATAATTCTCTTAGCGCTTTTAGAATGAGATACCCACACACATTGAAACAGTCTGCTTTTTTGTCTTTGAATTGTCCATAACAAAAAAAGCTCTAGGAGCAGGTCGCAATATTGGAACCCGCCATATAAAAATGTGCAGTAAAAAATTTGCATGAGATGCGCATTCTTGGTACCTTTATATTCTTTGCTAGTACCTATTTCGACTTTGAAATATCCTTGTTTTGAATTCAAGCCCATAATATTTATATTCTTGTTGTTATTTGTGTTTAATTTGTTTTTCCTTCAGCTTCAAAACACCAAATTCTTTTTGCCTCCATAAGCTTGAATTTCAAAAAAAAAAAATTAAAACTACAAAACAAATCCTTTTAGTCTTGACTTGGTACTATAGGCTTTCCAAAGGGAAAGTCTAAGAATAATTATTGTTGAACTTCTGTCACTTTTAGATACAAAAACAGGTGATTCTTGTTCAAAATAAACGCTCTCTACAGCCTTGTTCTATCATTAAGTACCCCTAAGTGCAGTACTATTTCGAGAACTTTTTTAAATAATTTTAAAAGACCCATTTTATATTTGTTTAAAATCAAAGAATCAAGGGTCTTTCGGCTTCAAATTTGAACAAAAATAAAACTCATAAATTACTTACTACGATCAAATGGATAGTTAGCATTAGTCATTGTAACAATTCCAGCTTGGGTTCCTGGCAATTTACTATAGCCTAAAGGCTGTGGAGTGCTAGAATCGTAACGGCTCAGATCTTGGATGATTGTATCTTTTTTCAAATCGTTGTCGTTCTTGAGAAGGAGAACACTTTGATCGACACCAAGTAAACCAACATAAGAATCGGGATCGGTGTTGACTTTAATTTCAACATCAGCGCTAGGTTTGGCGTCAATTGGAGCTTCAATGGAAATCTTGACAAAAACAAAAAAGATTGAAGTGATTTTAAATAAAAAATATTAAAACAATTACCGAGTTTTCGAAATCTCTTTCAAAGTTAATTTTTTCTTCGGCGTACAGAAGATCTTTACCTTCAACAAAGTAAATGAAGATTTTAGCAGTTGGAATCATTTCGAAAGTTGGAGTGATTTTAAAGACATGGTATTTGCGGTTTTCAGGAACCTATAGAAAAAATTAAATAAATCACACGTAAGTTAAAATTTAACGCCAATAGTGAAGATTTTTGTTGAAATATTGTTTCTGTTACAACATCTTTAGATAATTCATTTATTAAATTACGGTATAATTATAATTCATGTATATATTTAAATAGATTTCATGTAAGTAGTAAGATTAATGCGTGTCGCCGGGCGGTGAGAATACAACTGACTTCCCTCAGTTATTGGCTCTCACTTCTCGGTTATAATTCAGTATTGTTAAGTTACAGGGTGTATACTTCATTTCATCCCACTCAAAGATAATATCAATGGGAAACCTGGAATCGGACGACAGGTCTTCGATGTCTGTGGGAACGTCTTGGTGTTTGCATATTTAAAACCCCCAGTGGCTTAACGGGTGCATTGTTGTTACTTGACTCGGTTACTTTGGGAATATTCTGGCTTTTGCAGACAAAACTGAAGAAACATTAGAATTATCAGAATTTATACTTGCCTCATTCAATGCAGAACGCTCAAGACATTTAGCTATGAAAAACTCATCCAGTTGATTTTCATACGATTGGCTAGCCCTCAGCTGGTTTTGATGCCGCTTAAGAACTCTATCAGGTATTGATACTAAGTACGACATCCGCCCAAGTTGCTTTGATATCTTCCCTTGAATCCATTTTGGGCCTCTTGAGAAATTCCTCGCTAAAACCGGTTGCCCGCTCGAAAAACGGATAAGTTCTCTGCTGCTTTGTTGCTTATTGTGCCTCGGAAATATCAAGGCCAGAGGAATCTTAGGTTGACGCCCGTGTAAAATTTCTGTAGGTGATTTTCCAGTGACATGATTTGGCGTAGATCGATATGTACTTAAGTGATGAAGTAACGCGCTATTCAAGTCTTCTCCTCCTTTCACAATTTTATCTAATGATGCTTTAAAGGTCCTTACAAACCTTTCTGCCTCTCCATTGGAGGCGGGATGAAAAGGAGCTGAAGTCAAATGTTGAATGCCGTTTGAAGAACAAAATTTCTCAAACTCGTGGGACACAAATTGTCGGCCGTTATCCGAAACAATTGTGTCGGGAAGTCCTTCCAAAGTAAAAATTCCTTGAAGAACTGAGATTGTGGCGGTTGATGTTGTTGTGGCTATTTTAACGACGAAAGGAATCTTCGAAAAAGCATCTATGTAGACCAACCTTATGTGTCCAAGGAACGGATCCGCAAAGTCTAGATGTATGCGTTGCCATGGGTGATCGGGTGAAGACCACGAAGAATACTCCTTTCTTGGGCTGCTGCTTGCTTCCTGACATTGTACGCATCTTCCTGCCTGGTCTGTTATTGCTTTGTCTATAAGTGGCCACCAACAATATCTCCTTGATAACTGCTTCATTCTTGTGATACCCCAGTGACCATCGTGAAGCAGATTCACAACCTTCGTATGTAGCGATGCCGGAATCACGACGCGAACATGTTCGGCCTGGAGTAAAATAATGTTATTTTCTATTAAAAGAGAATATCTACGGTCAAAATATGGTTTTAAATGTTTATCTATTAGCTTCGGGGACTCCGGCCAGCCTTTACGTAAAAACTTGAGAACTTTAGATAGAACAGGATCCAAAGCTGTGGCGCTAGCAATTTGTTGGGCATCCACTGGAAAGGCTTCAATAACTTCCCTAAACTGAATGTGAAGACAAGAGTATACGTTGTTATCGAATTGATCGTCATCTCCCACTGGTAGCCGGGACATTGCGTCGGCATTTCCATGCCTATTCGTAGGCTTGTATCGAATGCTGTACCGATAACCCATTAAAAACAGGGCCCAACGTTTCAATCTCTGAGCTGTAAAGACAGGTAAAATATTGAGACCAACGGCTATTGGTCCGTATACAAAATAAAATGACGACCGTAAAGATACTGGTTAAATTTTTGGACACCATATATAATAGAGAGGGCCCCTTCTCTATCTGACTGTACCCGTTTTAATGAATGTTTCATGTTTTTGACGCATGTGCAATCGGTATCTCTGATCCATCAGGGAGAATATTCAAAATCACTGCTCCTATACCATGAGAAGATGCATCTGTAGCCAGGATTATAGACATATCGTCACGAAAATAAGATAGCCTTGTTGCGTTGACTAATTGAAATTTTAAATATTGAAATGCTGCCTCTTGCTCTTTTCCCCACACAAACGGAGTGTCTTTTTGGCGTAACCTATTTAAAGGGGAGCTGTTTTGAGACAATTATTAATGAATTCATTATAATAATTCACTTTGCCCAAGAAAGCCTGTAACTCTTTCAAGTTAGTTGGACGTGGTAAATCTTTAATCGCAACAACCTTAGAATCTGAAGGTCGTATCCCTGATTCACTGATAATATGCCCTAGAAATTCTTTTTCTAGGTTGCAAACAAGACCATACGAATTTAACCTTTCGCGTAAAATGTCCAAAAGCTCATTAGGACTTCCAGCTGCCACAATTATATCGTCAATATAATTTCCACATTGGCAAACACCAGCAATTACCTGTTACACAAGTCTTTGAAATATTGCCAGATTCCTTCTGCTACTAGGCGTTCCACTTCTTGCTTAAATACCTCCATCTGTGAAAACGGAATTGCACGGCTTCTAAAAAACTTTGGAGACGCATTAGATTTCAATTGTAAGTGAGCCTTATATGGTATACAGCACCCTAATGATTTCTTAAAAAAGCTACTTAATTCATCACATAAATCATTTATCTTTGATTGCATATAGTCTTTTGAAATATTACTTACTACCTCTTGTTTCAGATTAAGCACAAACGAATCTAGCCAGTCTATGCCCATGATGTTATTTGCTGCATTCACATCAGTGACAATCAAGGGCAGCACTTTCTTAATTGAACCGTATTTCACGTTTACGAATACCTTCCCAAGCACGGGTACTTTAATGTCGCCATAGGCTTTAAGAACAAAGTCGGCTGGGTGCAATTCATTGCACTGTAATTGATAAAATTGCTCTTTACAAACCATTGAACACGAGGCTCCCGTATCCACTAAAAAATCTATTAGTCGATCATTTATTTTGACTGTTAACATTATTTTATTGCCATTTCGAACTGGTTGACTTTGCAAAATCTTCTTATCGAGTGTTGCTTGACTATTTCTCTGTTTGTCCAAATCAACCACGTTAATAAAACCAAGCATGTGACTGTCAATTGTATCAATAGTTTCTGTTCTTCGCGACCCGTTACCCGAAGCCCGTGAGCGATTCCTACGGTAAGAATTCCCGTTTCTTTTTTGCTTCTACTACCCCTTAAACAAACTCAGGCGATGTGTCCAGTGCCGTTACAAGTAATACTTTCCGCATTACGAAATTTACAGCTGTCCCTACTATGGTTCACGCCACACCGCGGACACGATTTCACTCGATCTGTCGATTGGCTACCACTTTTCCCCTTACCTTGACTCAGAGCCCGAACTCTACGCATTTTGTTTGTGTCCATTCAAAAAGTTTCCTGCTGTTGAGTGTTTTGCACATTTACGTTTTTAAGCACACTTTCTGTGTTTTTTGTAGCTTTATACGATTCTGCTATTAAAAGTACATCTTCCAGAGTGGGGTTTGGCTTTTGGAGAGTTGCAGTACGCACGGCATGGTGCGGAGTATTCATGACAATCGTATCACGCAATAGTTCATCAACAAATTCTTGCTTGCATCCTGGTTTAGCACAAACATACTGACAATTGCGGGCAAGACCACGCAGTTCTGCTACCCAATCTGCGTAGCTTTGACCCTCGCCCATTTTGGCCAGAAAAAAATCATATCTTGCCGCAATTGTCAACATTTCGTTTAAAATGCTCTGACAACTTATCTGTGATGACTTTAAATGACCGCTCTTCTAATTTTTCTCCAAGTAATTTCTGAGCCATTTCAAATATATCCGAACCTACCCAATATAGAAAAAATGCCCTTTTTTTTGCTGGTCTTCCACTACCGAATATGCGGAGAAATGTTGCTCGAGTTGCATTAAATATGATTTCCAATGATGCTTCTCTTTTTGGTATGAATGAAAAGGAAGTGGAGATGGATTCATCGATGGAAGACTTCCTGAGCCAGCCACAGATGGCTTAGTCCATTTCTCCATCCATTCTCTATGACTACTCATTAATGATTTGAGAAAATCTTTCTGGTGTTTTAGCAATTCTTTCAATTTATCGGGCTCCATAACTCAAAGTATACCACTCTAGATCTCTGCCACGTGGCGGGGAAAAAAACTAAACTTTATTGTTGAGAAAGAATATGACTGAGTAGCGTGAGTAGATTATGCGTCTGCGCGTTAAAACGGTTCGACTTTTTTTTATCTTTAAAATGTTACTCGTCGCCAAAATGTTACAACATCTTTAGAAAATTCATTTATTAAATTACGGTATAATAATAATTCATGTATATATTTAAATAGATTTCATGTATGTAGTAATATTAATGCGTGTCGCCGGGCGGTGAAAATACAACTGACTTCCCTCAGTTATTGGCTCTCACTTCTCGGTTATAATTCAGTGTTGTTACGTTACAGGATGTATACTTCAGTTTCATAGTGAATTAAAATGCTGTCTGTTGAATATAATTCATCCCGATCAGCATTAAATGAGTTTTAAAAATCAATTACAATTTCCGTTTACTTTAACTTAAGTTTTCTGAAGAATTATTTTCGCTGTATGTAGATTAGATTAGATTTTTATTCAACTAAATATAATTATTTTACATTTTACAATGATTAAGTTTATATTTTGAATAAATAAAGACTTGGCAAAATATGCCGGCAGCCTGAGTGGTTTCAAAAATGATATGCAATACATTTATTAAAAGCAATTATTATTAAAGGCGTTACAAAATTAAATAAGTTACATGCAGTTTAAGATACTTAAGATTTTCTGAAGCAGAATTAAATTAAGACAATTTTCAAACTGTACCATGGTAAGACTTTGAGTTTAGTTAAAACGAAATTTTAAAAGGACTTTGAGTTTAATTAATACAGAATTAATAAAAGACTTTGAGTCTAGTTGAAACGGAATTATTAAAAGACTTTGAGTTTTGTTAAAACGGAATAATTAAAAGACTTTCTGCCTTATTCATAAACAAAAAATAGTTATTTAAGCTCTTGTGTTCAGGGAAACTACACCATGGAATAAGAATTTTCCGGACTCAAACTGAGCAGTAAACAATTGCCTATATTTTGAGTCCAGAAAATTCTAAATCCATGGTGTAGTTTCCCTGAACAAAAGAGCTGAAATAACCAATTTTTTTTTATGAATAAGGCAGTTTTGAGTTTAGTTAAAACGGAAATATAAAATTCTAAAAGCATTCAAGAATTATTTTGAATGGATATAAAGAAGCATTTTTGCAGAATCCATACAGCTACAACCAATTGGACCCATTCAGTAGGTAGAATATCTCATTCTCTTCTAACAATTTTTTTCCAAAGTACGTTCTTCTTATTTCCTTTAAAACAGGGCATACCCCCAGAAAGTGGCCAATGTCTTCTCTAGCTCGTAGATTGCAAAGGCTGCAAATATTCATTAAGTCATTTCTATGCGGCATACAGTTAAGATGTAACATTTCCCCTCGTACTTTAAAAATGGTACCTATAGCTGCACTTGACAGGTTAGAGTTGGAATAATTGAGATCACTAAGATTGTAATTGACTTTGGCGTAGTAGTTGCTCTCCGTTGAGGATCTGGCTTTCTCTATAAAGGTATACCTTTCGTTTTCGTCAGTGAGCTGGATTATTTTATATAACAATTTTTGTAATTCTAAAGCCGTTTTAACTTCAACGTTAAAAGTTAATCCACAGTCAGCTGCTAATCTTTACCAGTCCTCATAGCAGATTTTCTTGAACTGAGCTGCATATCGCCAGATAATTTTTGGTAGCCTCGAGTTGCCATTTAGAATTCCTAGCCCAAAATCCAATAGATCCAATAGTTTTTTACCTTCCGCGTTTATTTTTGTATCTTTGGCCTTTCTTTTTTGAGTTCCTAGTGTTATCGAAGGTGTACAGTCCGCGATCCGTCCATTTAAATCCCCTATTACCTTTATATTATGCGTATAAAGAGAGCACAATAAGTCATATAGATCATCAAAGTCTTGCTGCCACCTTGAACCGTTTATTTTCGCTGTATATTTTTAGCCCGGGCGCCAATTAAACGTAGACCAATTAGCTAGCAATAGGTTTCAACCAAAATGAAATTTTGGTCACAAAAAGATCAATAATCACCAAATAGGTTTCAACAAAAATGAAATTTTGGTCACAAAAAGATCAATAATCACCAAATAGAAAAATACCAGACTTACACTCTGGTTAAGTAGATTAGGTCTGTTTTTAAAGCTTTGAAATAAAGAAATTATACACCAACTCTAGTCTGTACCTCTCTGGTGTACCTAGCTCTCCATCTTTTTTCTTCTCATAATGTTAGTAATATAAAAATCTAAATCATAACTTTAAATTCACCAAGAAAAATCGTTGTTTTTCGGAAAATGGTTTCAGCCCGGGCGCCAGTTAACACAAAATCAACAAATTCTAAACTTACCTCAACAAATTCGCTTTGAATAATATCACCGCGGCCTATGATATCATATACAAAGTATGCAATTGGCTTTCCATTTTGTACTTTAATACTGACGTCCTTTCCAAGAGCAGGTCTAAAATTAAAAAAAGAACAGAAAGTTAACAAAAGTAAAAAAAAAAATAACTTCCCTGCTATCAATTAATTAACTTACTTTTTTGTCTGTACATTAATTTTCAATGACTTATCAGCGGAATTTTTTTGCATTGATAGACGTGTTATTTTTGATGATAAGTTTAAGTAAGAAGCCCTTACTGAGAAATATAATTTAAATTC
Organism: Epistrophella euchroma; assembly: GCA_947049315.1. Taxonomy (NCBI): domain Eukaryota; kingdom Metazoa; phylum Arthropoda; class Insecta; order Diptera; family Syrphidae; genus Epistrophella; species Epistrophella euchroma. The sequence continues at coordinate 17,977,886 of OX346245.1, forward strand.
GGATAGGAAAACTTCAAATTTGACCATACCATCCTTGTCTAAAGTCGATGTTAAATTTTTAGTATCGGTTATGAGATATGTTAAAGGTAGGTCAAAATTTAGTGTAACTGGGTTCTTGGTGTCTTGAACAGGTGAGCCATCAAGGTTCTTTACAACAATCTGCAAATAATAAAAATGATGAAATAAGTTTTGTCAAAAATATACCTTAGAGAACACTAAGCACTTACATTAATTGTGACTGGTTTGCCTGGATAATAAGTGTGAGGTGCGTCGACACCTTGAATTTTGTACTTTTCACGATGTAAAGTAACTGTTGCAGTAGAATTTAGTTTCAATCCAGTAAGTTCTTCTTTGACAATAGCAAAAATAGTTAATGTTTGAGAATCACTATCAACCATTTTGAAATCATTTGCAATATCAAACTCTACGCGAACTTTGCCGTCAAATTTTACAGTCTTTTCAACAATACATTTACTACATTTATTATATTTATATTCGGAATAAGGCTTAGAAGTAACCACAGCTGTTCCTTTAACAGATTTTCCATATGTGTATCTGTCGAAATTAAATATTTTTTAAACTTAAAGCATTCATTTTACGATTTTTCTCCCAACTTACTTCGACCTAATGGTAACTTGGAATTTTCCATCAGCAATGGCTACATCTTTGGGTGCCTCAACTTGTACTTCAAATTTAGGCAAAACATACTTGTCAACTTCGAATTTCTTAGTTTCAGTTGTACCATCGGCGCTAGCTTTAATATTCCATGATCCTAGAACTGGGAATTCGGATAGCTGAAGTTCTCCAGAGAAAACACCTTTGGTGAGTTCGACATCGTTTAACTGTTTGATGAGGTTTTGTGCTCCATCCTAAAAAAAAACAACTCATCTTAACAATATTTTCTACAATAAAACATAACAATTTAACCTACATTAATAGAAATTTTGACAGGTCCATCAATCTTAGCAGGTCTAGTATTTTTGTCCAAAATTAAAACTCGATATTGGACTTTATCGCCGGGCTTGTAGGTGGCCTTGTCTGTTTGAACATATATCGACAATTGGTCGGCAGCAAAGTTCAATTTTGTTGTGTTTTTGAATTCGATGCCTGATAGACCTTCAGCTTTCAAATTGTAATCTCCATCTTTGAGTTTTGGTAACTTTAAAAAAATAAATTTTAAATCAATATTTGAGAAAAAAATAAACGTTTATTGATTACTTGGAACATCACAGTCTTTGAAAATTTTGGTGGAACTTCGACAATTTCAGATTTATCGAATTCAGGGCCTTTAAGGCCAACCTTTATCATGCATGGTGATGGTGCATCATGAATTGACACAGTTACATGATAGTCAGATTTTGATCTCAAAGTTCCTGGTGCAACAATTGAATAGATGCTGCAAGAAAAAAAAAACTAAGGATTATTTTGCGTATGTGATGAGTAATTATGATAGACACAAAAAATGGTGAAATGATGACATTGTTCGATAACTTTGGATACTTATATAAATGTACACTGGACGTCCAGTATAACGAATCACCATTTGAAGTCCATTGATATCTAATCTCTTAATAACGAATAATGAACAATTTTAACTCCATATAACGAATGCTGTTCAATTTCAAGAAAAACAAACAAAACAAAACGTGAAAATCGTTAGTTTTTTCTAACTGGTCTCATAGTTCAGTCATATTAAACATTTGACTTCGGAAAAATCGCCGGAAAGCTGGATTTTAGAATACAGCCTCCTGATGGTGTTCTTAAGAAACTGTAAAAAGTCCGCATCGATAGGAGCGCCGCTAACAATTTTAGGGAGGGTTAAAGGCCCCCCAAAATGGTTTTGCAGCAATATCTCCCTAACGGTACCTTGTACAGAAAAAATGTTGATGACAAATTTGTAGCTTAAAAAATTTGCATTGAATATTAAAAACAAAAATAGTTCCTAATAACGTAAAATTTAAAAAAAAAAAAATAGTTTTAACACAAAACTAGCTTCCAGTTAAGATCATTGATGAGTGGGGTTCCCTGGTTTCGATATAATGAATCATTCGAAATAACGAATCGGCTTAACATTATATCTTACGTTTTACTGGACGTCCAGTGAAACGTGTACTCATTTTGTATATTTCAAGGAACTAAACAGACCGGGAGCTGGTGTCTAATGAATAATTTAGTCAAAGTGTTTTTCAGTGCTCCATATATTATTTCCATGCAAAAGCGGCAGCTCCAGCGGTGCGATGGTGTGGATAAAGTATTCTGAAATTCTAACATTTGTGAATGTTTTTCTTAAAACCTGTAGCTCCAACAAACATTTGTTTTACTTATTTTACTTTACATGGCCCTTAAAGTCCTGGACGAACTACGGCCTCAACCAACAATAGCTCAGTAGCTTTGGTTCTAGTTTGCAACATCAGTAGCGGAACTTCTGATGGCTTGTTGGTAGTGTTTCCACTGTTCCTCTACATTTGGTACTGACTGGTGGCGGGATTGCTGAAATATTAAGAGAGACGTGGTCTGCAAAAGTCCTGCCGATCTCTTGCCATTTTAACTTCGCGACGTCAAATCTTTTCACAGCATCCGCTTAGCGTTGTGTTGTCTTTAAGTTTTGTGTAGAATTTAAGAATACAAGTTTGTAAAATAAGGAATTTTGCTCCTTCACACTTTAAAACCCATCAAACTAAAAAATATTTCAAATGAAGGGTATCTACTTTTAAGGAACTTTGCCTTATGTCGGTTCATTTCATAAATAAACACTAAATTCCCTTTTATCTAAACTCCTTATCAGCGTTACCACTTCCGAAAAAAAAGTCGAAATAGATTTGAAGAAAAAAGGGAAGTAGATTGAGAAAAATGGAAGTAGATTTTAAAATGAAATTTTTTTATATAAATTATTAAATTAAATTTAATTAAACGAAAAAATTAAAACCAAATACTGAAATTCTTTCAGACTTCATATCGTCTAATGGAAAAGCTAGCTCATTTTAAATTTTGCTCAAGAATTTTCTTTAGGGTTTCAAATATAAAAATCCAAGGTCCCTGCACCCTGCAAACATTTGAAAATCGTTATTTTTGTGCTTGAATATTTTTCGCTCTTAAAAAAACTGTTTTTGGCTCTATTAAAGATATCTGCGCCTACGTTAGTTATTTCAAGCTGAAACACAGGTGTTTATATGAAAAATATTTTAATATTTTATATTTTTTGCTATTTTTAACTGACTATAGAATGTATAGGTAACTAGCTTATATTTTTAGATTTAAGTTCATGAAACCTACAACTGACATATTCGGCCCGCTCTTTATCAAAAAATTCATTATCTACCTAATATTTTCATTTTGTTTTCGATTGGATTTTGGTAGAGAGTGGAGAAAACGAGTTAGCGAATTTTTAAAATTATTCCTGAAAGTGCTAAGTTCATATAAGTTAAATAAATAATACATTTTTTTGATGTAGCCCAAAATAATTACACTAATTTCATAAGGAATCGAGGATGAATAAATTAAAATGTGGGTTTTTTGCATTCTTTTCCAAATTCACCTCAATCTGTGACAAAAAACAATTGTATTTCTTGGGACTATTAAAGGCAAGTCTAAAGGATTTTGTCTTTGAATAATTGCCAAAAAAATTTTCTTGATACCCAGGAACTCATAAAAATATTTTTTAAAGTTCAAACGCACAAAAAGTACTCATATAAGTTTCAGATACCCATCATAAATCATAATATATATTTTGTGTTTAAATTGTTTTCAGAACTGATCATATTCAAACGAAAACAACATTAGACTACAATATCAATATGTCTGGGGCGAGGATATTCAGCTCCTTCCATGAACTTCAAATCCAGTAACGCATTTTTTGTTATCTTCATCATTAGTGTTTGCCATGTTCACTCTTTATTTTTGAATTACCAGAATGAAATAGAAAAAAGAAGTAGATTTGGCCTTTTTTTGTAAAATTGAAGTAGATTGAAACAGAGATTTTTAAAATGAAGTAGATTTCAATATTTTGGTGATGTTGCGAAGTAGGAAGTAGATTTTTAAAATTTTTCAAAAAAAGAAGTAGATCTACTTCAATTGAAGTAAAGTGGTAGTACTGCTCTCTATAAATAAAATCAGATATTAAAATATTACAGTTTCACCATTAAGGGAAATTTTTGTTAAAATTGCGTTTGTCCCACATCTCTGGGGTACAAAAATTAGGTTGTTCGGATCTCGCATGCGAAGTGTTTGAAAAAAGGCGAGAAAGCATTATTTTTGTAAAATTAAATGTCAAAAAATTTAAACATAACACAAAATGTTAGTTATTTCTTTTTCAGGACTTTTAAGTTAGTTTTACGAATCAGAGCGCTTACAATAAATTCTTTAACGTACGGGGATATTTTCATCTTCAAATCATTGAATAAACATCGAAAAATGTAAGTACCTATACATTCATTATTTATTATTTTTTGTACTTGAAATAAACAAATGTGAATGTGAAGGCAAACTGAGATGTTATAATAAGCCAAGTCCCAATTTGGAGTGGGAGTTAGTCCATTTGGAGTCAGTTCTTTTAGAAGTTAGTTCGTTGGGCTTTGAATAAAATAAGTCTAACTTTAATAGGTTATACATCTATACTATTATATAAAAGAGTAACTTTTTTTGTTTGTCAGTTTGGCTGTATGTTTCCACTAAACTCACAAACAAACAAAAAAACCCTTTTAAAAAATAGATATACTACAAATTTCACTTATCTGGTATACTATAGGATACAGCAGAAAAGAAAATATTTGTTAAATACGGAATAATAAACAAATTAAAAACTTACCACAAAAAAAATCGTATGGAAATTTTCTAAAATCAAGCATGTAGGTATTTTCCTTGCAAAATTCAAACCATGTGCAATGTGCCTTGGTAGGTGGGAGCTAGTAGTGAGTATGAGTAGAGTTGACTGTTTACGCGTTTCGCCGTCGACGAAATCGTGGTGATATTTTTGTGTATGAATATGTTCATATAAAAAAAAAAAACATAAACGGTAGGAATTCTCTATAGTGTAGTAAGAAATGAGTGGAGTATGTATATGAGTAGGTAGGTTATTTGCAGCAGAAAAAAATGTTTGTATCTAATGAAATTGGTTGGTTTGGTGGTGGGTGTTAGCTGATGGTGAATGGAAACGAACTTATAGGCAAGGACGTGCACAAGGAGGGGTAGAGGGCATTTGCACCCCTAATAAAAATTATTTTTCAATTTTTTTTCTGAGTAAATTACACAATCAAGGGCGCACGTAAATAGGATGGGGGTGCTTATTACATGTAAATCGGCTTAGTTAATTCACAACTTGATTTCTAATTGTTGGATTTTAAGGTAAGACTGAAATTGGTTGGTTTAGCGGTGGGTGGTTGGTTTTTTAATACTTTATTTAGGTTAGGTAAAAATTTTTTCATGAGGATAAGTGATGGGTGGTAAAAATATGTATGCAGGTTTTTTGGCAGCGAATTATTCTTCATAGTCAAAAAATAAAAAAGAAATTGGTTGGTTTGGCGGTGGGTGATTGGTGATGGTGAATGGAAACGAACTTATTTAGAGGCAAATGCGTGCGCAAGGAGGGGTAAGGGGACATTTGTACCCCTCCTAAATTTATTTTTCTATTTTTGTTTGCTGAGTAATTCACAATCAAGGGCGTACGCAAAGGTGATAGGGGGATGCGTATTACGTGCAAAATGGCTAATTTACAACTTTAGTTTAAATGGTCGGATTTTCATGGTTAGAGTTTTTAAATGAAGAGAAAATTCAATGCAAATTCAATTCAAGGGGCACTTGCACCACTAATAAAAATTATTATTTTTGAAAACACCCGTAATTACACAAACAAGGGACGCTAAATTTATAACTTGAGTTCAAATGGTCGGATTTTCGAGGTTAGAGTTTTTGATTGAAGATTAAATGCAATGAAACACAAGGACGTGCACAAAGAGGGGTAAGGGGCCAAAATATTATAAATGAAAAGTCGGTCACTGACTCCCTCATCCAATCATCTGACTCATTTTGCACAGGTTATACTGTAAATGATAAAATATATAATAAATTTTATTGAATAAAGAATTTTTTGTATAGGCGCACTTAGACGGAAAAATGGAGGTTTTCTGATTAAAGGTCAAAAAACTATTTTCTAAACGGAGAGGGCACAGGAAGTGTTTAATTTAAAAAAAATTCTATAAAATCTACGAAGCGAGTTATAAAATATTAAAAGTTGAATTTTGAAAAATAGACGTAGACAAATAATTCGCCATAAATCGGGGGTTATAGATAGAGACATAGATTTTATACTATTAGAAAGGTAATGGAAAAAAAATTATTAATGTTTCAGGAATTTTGAATGGGATTTTTTGTACCCACTTTTTGATTTTTGAAATCCAGACATTTTTTTCACCCATTTTTTTGTGGGTTTTTATTTTTCATTTTTTTATGGGTCGTTCTAAAAATCTGAAATTTCTACACCTGATGGAAACTATTGATTTATAAATATTTTAAAAATTTAAAATTTTTTTAATACCCCAAACTTGAGGTATTTACAAAATTAATGAAATCTTTTTATGCCCTCACAACTTTTTACTGGATGCATCTATACATTTAATTTTTCTTTTGCACCTTCGAAAGCTAACGTTTAAATTGATTTCTGAATCATAATTCTACAAGCTACACAACCCCCAGAATAGATTAAAAAGTTTCGATGCAACATTTCACAAAAATCTTGAAAAATGGGCATAATTGTTCGTTGTTCACGTGAAATGTAAAAAAGAGCCGATTTGGAACTGGTTTTTAGCTTTCGTTCTAATTGTCAGATTTTATTTTTGATTACATATTAAGAAAGATGAAATATCCGTTCAATACCAGATATAATTTTTTTCAAAATTCCAAAAATGTTCATACTAAAATCCAAATTGCATTTTTAGGGAACATAACTTTTTCGAAGGAGAATGAGAAAATACAAAAATAAACAAAAAAAAAAAACAATTCAAACCATGTGTATATGCGTGGTGCCGTCGGCGGCAAATCTAGGTTATATTTATGTATAGCTATGTAGGTATAATAAGTTCATATAAAAATAACATCCAACTAAATATCTGATATCCATATCAAGACTTCCAAAAAATTCCGTTAGACACAAAAAATAACATTTCTAGAGAAAAAGCAACAAAAAACAACCATCTGTCAAATTCCATGTCAGAGACCCATGTCAAGAGAAAATATCAGAGATAGATCGCTGATATCATATTGTAACGTTTTACCACGGTTCGATATAAAACTTATTTATTTTTAACTGTCAACCGTCAATTATTTCCTTTTCAAATTAAACACACTTTACTTCACTTCAAATATTTTATTAATCACCAATCTCAATAGTATGCAACTTAAATTCACTTCCGGATACTTTTAACTTCGAACTTTACACTTTCGCTTTCAAAAATAAACTGTGTCTGTGCTCAAAAAGTTTCTCCTTATATAGTGAGCTGAGAGGTTCGGGACTCTACTCGAAAGTACTGGCACAAAAGCTTCTGGAAGGTTTCATTCCAATGAAGAGAGATGGCATTCTCTCCACTCTTCCATTCAGCGCATTTTCCCCCTAAGAGAGATGGGCGCGCTCTCTCGGGATTTTTTTATAAATGGTTGTTGTCTTTGATAAGGGTATTTTTGTACTTGGCTCTTTGTTTGTTCCGAAAGTAGTTAGGTGCTGATTTCATCGTTACATTGCCCCCCTCCTAAGATTGATCGTCCCGAACAATTCTGTCGCTCCTTTCACCATTATAACGATGCAAACGGTCACAATGAACTACTTTCAGTTTCCCTCTTACTCCTCTCTGTATACGGTAGACCACATCATTTAGTCTCTTCACAACAGTGTAGGGTCCTTCCCAGTTCTGTTGAAGCTTTGGTGACAGTCCCTTTTGTCGATGGGGATTGTAAAACCACACGAGGTCTCCTTCTTGAAATCCTGTTGTTGTTGCTCGGGCATCATAACGTGTTTTCATCCGATCACTAGATGTTTTTATGAATGCTCTGGTTCGTTGATGAATGTCAATGAGCCTTTCTTTGAGGTTATCCACATATTCTTCTGTTCGTTGTGGCTCAATTGTCCGGCATCCAAATTTCACCTCACTAGGCAGTCGTATTGACGTTCCAAACAATATTTCCGATGGTGTATGTCCTGTCGAGCTATGTACTGCACTCCTATATGCCATTAGGAATAATGGAATATGTCTATCCCAGTCTCGTTGGTAGTCGCCGACAACCTTAGATAGATGTTCCTTTAGCGTCCGGTTGAATCGCTCGACCATCCCATCAGATTGTGGATGAAGCGGCGTTGTCCTCGTCTTTTTAATGCCAAGGAGCGAACAAACTTCCTGGAAGATGTTAGATTCGAAGTTCCTTCCTTGGTCGGAATGAAGTTCCATCGGTACGCCGAACCTGCTAACCCAATTGAAGACAATCTGATCCACAACTGTTTTGGTTTCTTGGTTTGGGATGGCAAATGCCTCAGGCCACTTGCTGAAGTAATCCATGACTACAAGGATGTATCGGTTTCCACTGTTGGTCTCAGGAAAAGGGCCTGCGACGTCTACTGCAATCCTTTCGAAAGGCGTGCCTACGTTGTATTGTTGCATTTTACTTTGAAGCTTCCTACCTGGGCCTTTGCTAGCAGCACAAGTATCACATTTTCGGCACCACTTTTCGACGTCCTCTCTTGCATGTAGCCAGTAGAAGCGTTGTCGTATCTTTTCCAAAGTCTTATTGACTCCCAAATGACCTCCGGAAGCTCCGTCATGCATCTCTCGAAGAACGTCATTAACCTTGGACCGAGGAATGACCAGCTGCATCACATAGGACTTACCGTCTGCGGATTCCCACTTACGCTTTAGAACACCTTCCTCCACATGAAGTGAGTCCCATTGTGCCCAATATGCTTTCAGGGCCGGACTTCTGTCGGAGATGTCACACCACTCTGGTTTTTCTTGGTGTTCTTTCCACGCAAGAATGGGCTCTATGTCCGAGTCTTCTTGTTGGGCAGTCCTAAGTTCTTCATTACTCCAACCGTAAATGGGATCAGCTCTTATTCGTTGGACGGCAATCATTTCCTTTTCTTCTTGGCGTGTGCAATGTTTGCAGTCCTGTTTGCAAGGCCGTCGAGATAATGCGTCTGCGTTTGAATGCAACTTTCCTCTTCGATGTTGAATTTGGTAGTCATATGTCTGTAGTCTCTCGATCCACCTTGCTACTTGACCTTCAGGATTTTTAAAGTTCAGAAGCCAATTGAGTGCTCCATGGTCTGTTCGGAGAAGGAACTTCTGTCCATAGATGTACTTATGGAAGTGTTTTGTTGCCAATATCAGAGCTAGAAGTTCCCTTCTGGTCACGCAATAATTCCGTTCTGGCTTCGAGAGTACCTTACTGTAGTAGGCGACAACCTTTTCTTCTCCGTCGTGGACTTGTGACAGTACAGCTCCAATTCCGACATTACTTGCATCCGCGTCAATAATAAAAGGTTTCCCTGGAGTAGGGTAGGTAAGCACAGGAGCATTGCATAAACGCAGCTTTAACTCCTGGAAGCTTTTCTCACACTCACCTGACCATTTGAACGGCTTTCCCTTTTCTGTAAGCTGATGCAAGCTTTTGGCGATTCCAGCAAAATCCTTCACAAAACGCCGGTAGTATGTGGCTAGGCCAAGGAAGCTTCGGAGTTGATGTTTGTCCTGTGGTGTTGGCCAATTCTTCACAGTGTCAACTTTTTCAGGATCAGTCTTTACTCCTTGGGATGAGATGATGTGTCCCAAATATTTAACTTCGGTCTTGAAAAGAGCACATTTATCTGGATTAAGCTTGAGGTGTGCTTCTCGAAGCCTCTGGAATACAGCTTTTAGGTTGTCACAATGTTCGTCAAATGTTTTCCCATACACGATGACATCGTCCAAATAGACCAGGCAAGATTTCCAAGTAAGTCCTTGTAAAACGCATTCCATCAAACGCTCAAATGTAGCCGGAGCGTTGCACAGTCCAAATGGCATCACTTTGAATTGCCACAGACCGTTTCCTGTGGAGAAAGCTGTCTTTTCACGATCTTCTGGATGAATTTCTACCTGCCAGTAGCCGCTCTTTAGGTCTAATGTAGAGAACCATTTAGCACCTTCCATTGCATCTAAAGTATCGCTGATTCTGGGCAGAGGATAGCTGTCTTTCTTTGTCACATCGTTCAGCCTTCTGAAGTCCACACAAAATCGAGTGCTTCCGTCCTTCTTTTTGACAAGGACCACTGGCGATGCCCAAGGGCTTTTAGAGTTTTCGATCAGCCCATCTTTCTTCATGCTTGATATCATCTCTTCAACTTCGGCTTGTTTGGCTAGGGGGAGACGTCTTGCTGGTTGACGAATCGGTCTGGCGTCTCCTGTGTCGATCCGGTGCTGCACGAGTTGTGTTCGACCATACTGCCCACTTGGTGAAGAAAATATGTCAGCATACTCATGAAGAAGACTACCAGCAATACTTAGTTGATGTTGACTCAGATTTGTTGAGTTAAGGACTTTTGCCTTTAGTTGTTCAGAGTTCGCAGTCTTCTTCGTGTCCTCTTCTGTGATCTTAGTTATCGCTGACACAGGTTCACATTTTCCGACTATTTCCCCTTTTCTCAACTTAACTTCGTAGGGTTTGATGTTCAGAATCCGTACAGGTACCATGTTGTTCTTTGGTGCCACAAGAGTCTTCCCAACGATGATGTTTTGGGAGCCTTGGTCAGTATCTGGTTCCACCATGAGGTATCGATGACCACCCAATTCGCCTTTTATTTTAGCCCAAACGAACACTTCAGAAGAAGACGGCAAGCATATGTCTTCTTTGATGACACTTCTTAGAGTTGAGGATTTTTCGTCACCATAAACCATAGGAATCTCTACATTTTGGTAATTAAGAACTTGCTTACCGATATCCAGAATTATTCCGTGTTCTTTCATGAAGTCGATTCCAATGATGCACTCGTCACATATATCTGCTACCAAAAACAGATGTGAAAACTCCAGTTCTGCCAAACGAATCGGAAGACGAACTTCTCCGTACACTTTAGCTGCCTCTCCTGTAGCAGTTTTCAGACGATAGCTATTGGTGTTATGCAGCCATGTCATCTTGACCAAGTCCCTTCTTACAATGGAGGCAGTGGCACCAGTGTCGATTGTAGCCACGTGTTTCTTGCCGTTTAATGTTGCCTCCACAGTCAGACTTTTGTTGTTTCGTTTAGTCTGTGAGACCTGGATAGTGGTTCTGGGGCCATCGATACCACAAACCAGCTTCTGCCCCTCGAAGTTGGTTCTTACTCGTTTCCCGGCTGGGAAACAAGCTGAGCAGGAATGTTGGTGTTATTGCTTACCTGCTGTCGAGTACTATTTCTACTTCCACAATGTTGACATGCAGCTCTTCTTGGTGGCAATCTGCACTGGCGCTGGAGATGTCCGGTGTTGTTACAGTTCCAGCATCGAGCAGGTCCGTCTCGCTGACTTCTTTGGAATGCGGTTCTCTGACAGGAGCATTCTTCAACTTCTATTTCTCTTACCCGATGGACTCCTTGTGAAGCCTGTTCTGCTGCTTCCATAGTTAGAGCGAACGCCAATGCTTCAGGAAGCGTGCGTTTTCCGGCAGTTCGAATCGCTCGCTGAAGGTTGATGTCGGACACAGCGCGGACAAATGCTTCTGTTGCGAACTGGTTTATTATTTCCTCTCCTGCAGTTGGATATGCCAGGTGAGCCAGCCGTTCGATATCTGCTTGAAGTTGTTGCAGACCTTCTCCTCTTTTCTGGACTCTGGTATTGAGTTGGACGCGGAAGACTTCTTGCATATGACCATCTCCAAAACGTTTGTCAATGGCCTGCACAAGAGCCGTGAAGTTGCCGTTCTTGTCTGCTGGTAAGGTTTGCAATAATTCAGCAGCAGGTCCTCTAAGGGCAAGCGTCAGAGCTATGAACTTGTCTTCGTCATCCCATCCATTTGTCGCTGCAGCTGCCTCAAACTGTTTCTTGTAGATTGACCAAGAAGTTTGTCCATCAAAGGTTGGCGGATGCATTTCTTTTCGCTTTGGAAGTTCGCCAGAACTTTCTCGAATCTTCATTTTTCGAACCTTCTCCAACTCCTTGGTAATGCTTTCAAATTTGTCTTCCACCTTCTCGAATTTGGCTTCTACTGTCGAAAATTGTTTTTCGACACGCTCGTCAAGAGCAACAAATTTGTTTTCGAAGGCATCAAGTTTACCTTCGAGAAGATTTTTGTGTTCTTCAAGAAGATTCTTTTGTTCACTTCTTTGTTCTTCGAATCGCTGGAGAAGATTTTTTTCTTGTTTTTCGAGAAGATTCTTTTGCTCATTGCGTTGATCTTCAAATCGTTCGAGAAGATTCTTTTGCTCATTGCGTTGATCTTCAAATCGTTCGAGAAGATTCTTTTGCTCTTTTCTTTGCTCTTCGAGAAGGTTCTTTTGTTCTTTTCTTTGCTCTTCGAACTGGGCGAGCAGCAGAGCCATCATATTGGTCATATCTGAACTAGTACTTACTTGCTCTTCCTCCATTTCAATCGTGAAAATAAACGAGTCTGGGTTTTCACCTTGTTGTCTTAAATGTTCCTGCAGACGAATAATGAGGTCATTTTTTGATCCAGCAGTAGGAAGACCTCGTTTGTTTAGTTCTGCTTTAAGTTCAACACAATTTAAATCATTCAAAATTTTACCCATTGTCTGTTTATTTATTTAAAAACACACACGCACTTTTTATTTTAAGTTAATTTACTTAAATGCACAGATAAAATAAGTTTTATCCCTTATTCTGACACCAATGTAACGTTTTACCACGGTTCGATATAAAACTTATTTATTTTTAACTGTCAACCGTCAATTATTTCCTTTTCAAATTAAACACACTTTACTTCACTTCAAATATTTTATTAATCACCAATCTCAATAGTATGCAACTTAAATTCACTTCCGGATACTTTTAACTTCGAACTTTACACTTTCGCTTTCAAAAATAAACTGTGTCTGTGCTCAAAAAGTTTCTCCTTATATAGTGAGCTGAGAGGTTCGGGACTCTACTCGAAAGTACTGGCACAAAAGCTTCTGGAAGGTTCCATTCCAATGAAGAGAGATGGCATTCTCTCCACTCTTCCATTCAGCGCATTTTCCCCCTAAGAGAGATGGGCGCGCTCTCTCGGGATTTTTTTATAAATGGTTGTTGTCTTTGATAAGGGTATTTTTGTACTTGGCTCTTTGTTTGTTCCGAAAGTAGTTAGGTGCTGATTTCATCGTTACAATATCATAAGATCAGATATCGCGACTCCACAAGATATTTCATGGCACGATGAACAATCTGAAATGAATTATCTCCTGTGAAGTCGGTGTGTAACATAAACAATCGGAAGGGATTGCTCAGGGGACTCATTCCGTAAAACGATTATCATCTGACGATAACGTTTCGACGATAGTCCTGCTTCACGTAACCAAAAAATGACTATCGTCTTGACGATCAAATACTTGCTTCACGTAAGTCGATTATCATCAAAACGATATCTTCAAAACGATGGCTTTTGGACGATACCTAAATAGGTATCGTTTCGCATTTGTTTTCATGATTGTATGTAAGTTTCTACGCCACTATAGTTAAATGATTGAAATAATTTACTTATTTTGGAAAATGACAACAAAAATTCGAGAAAAATACAAATTATATGAACAATTAAAAAAAAAAAAAAAAACTATTTGCCAGGCAGGGATCGAACGCCGAACCTTTCGGTTAAGAAGCAAGTACCTATCCCATTGCGCCACCATCTGATGTACATTTCTGCCGATTTCTTGGATTTACAAACAAACCGTGCACTAAAGAACTTCGTTCTAATAACGCATTACGCAATATTTGCAGCACAAAAAAATTATTGTAGATAGATAGATAGTAACAAGAAAAATTGTCCGTTGCTTAGGAATTGCTCAACAGAGGTTAAAGCTAAAAAAATTAATGACCTTAACAAATTTTTCTCAACAATAGGAAAAACAATAGCTTCAAGATGTACTTCCGATATAATCACCGTTTCGACATCCGATCAAAAAAGTTTCCTTAACTTCATTAAAACGACACCTAATGGAATAAAAAGAATTATCTTAGGTCTCAATTCTTCAAAAGCCAGGAACGTAGATGATCTGTTTGCGTCACTTTTGAAAGAGTGTTGCGAAGAACTTTGTACCCCCATCTCAATGTTAATAAATAAGTCAATGCAGGAAGGATACGTTCCAAGGAGGATGAAGATAGCAAAAATAATACGAATTTTCAAAAATGGAGATGATTTTGACTTCAACAACTATCGACCGATATCAATTTTGCCTTCTGTATCAAAAATAATTGAAACCGTAATAAATCAACAGGTGCTTCAGCGCATTGATCGAAATAACCTTGCTAATCCAAATCAATATGGCTTTCGGAAGAAATCTGGTACAAGCACCGCTTTAACTGATATGATCTCACATCTTCAGCAGAAAAAGGATCAAGGACGTACAGTAGGAGCCCTTTTCATTGACTTATCAAATGCTTTCGATACCGTCGATCATAAAATTCTCTTAAGAAAACTATTTTCAATTGGAATAAGAGGAACATCGTACCACTGGTTTGAGTCATATCTTTAAGCTCGCTGCCAATATATAGAAGTCGATGGTCTTAAAAGCAACAAGGAGTCTATTGAATATGGAGTGCCTCAAGGGAGTGTTCTTGGGCCAACTCTTTTTTGCATATATATTAATTATATCGTCAAATTAGATCTCAGCTCACATCTAGTTCTTTTCGCGGACGACATAAGTCTCTTATATTCTGTTCAATCAAAAAGCGAATTAGAAATCAAAATGAATAATGATCTTATCTTAATTGAAAACTGGCTGAATGCGCAAAAATTGTTTCTGAACGTTTAGTAAGAATAGAGTAATTGACCAAATTAAAGTTGAATACAAGAACACTTTAGTCGAGCAGGTTGAACAATTTAAATACCTCGGTCTATGGGTTGAATCATCACTTAGCTGGAAATATCACGTTTACAAACTTTCTAAAAAACTGTCATCTATAGCATGTGTTTTCGGGCGGATAAGCTGTACAATTCCAACAGAATTAAAAAAGCAAATATACTTTGGACTTTTTCATAGCCACTTGAATTATGGTATCAGTGTCTGGGGAGCGTCGTTCCAGTATCTTATTCAATCCTTGCAAATTGTTCAAAATAAAGCAATAAAAAAGTTATACTGTTTCGAAAAATATACAAATACGCACTTTATTTACAATCAATTAAAGATTCTTATGGTTAGAGATGAGGTGGAGTTAAATATGGTTACCCACATACACAAAATAACAAAATCAGCAGTTCATACAAACACAAATCTTACAACTAGAATCTAGAAGCAGTCATCACTCTTACAACATTAGGACCAGAAGCAATTTACATTTACAACGGACAAACACTACACAATATGGAACGAGCTCAATACTGAATAAATCGATTCAACTTTTCAAAAAATATCCACATGAAATAAGAGATTACGATTCTAAAGATTTTAAGACTTACGTTAAAAATAAGCTACTTAAAACTATTACTTTTGCCAATTTAAATTTTTCTCTATATTATTACTTTTGTATGCTTTTTAATTTTTTAATTTTCATTCAATTTTTTTTTTCACATGTGATATCTTTTTGTATCTTGTCGTTTTTTATCGATATATTTTCTTGTCATTTTGTTGCACTTGGTCTTTTGAGCTTGAATAACGATTACACTTAAAAATATTTTGTAAAATTTACCTTTATAGCCTATTATGAGATTGATCTCAACAGGCATATTCATAATAATTAATAATACAAAATAATAATGATAGGATTTTCAAGGTTAGAGATTTGGAATGAAGATTAAATGTAATGTAGGAACACAAGAACGTGCGAGTTATAAACACTCAACTGTACCTCAAGCAGGAAATAAGAGGAAATAATAAAAGAAATAAGATCGCTAATGATCTACAAACATCCTAATAAAGATTACCACAGGAAACAAGATAAAATACATAACAGATATTTTATGATCAACCAATCGAGATAATAATAACAAAACAAGATAAAATAAAATACATAACAGATATTTTATGACCAACCAAATAACAAAATAAGATAAAGATACAAAAAGTAATTAACCAACACTACCATAAACCCTGAGGACAAGAAAACCAACTCATCAGGATATAACGATATAAATAGATTCAACACGGAAGGGTTTGCGAGTAGTTGCAGAGTAGTATGTAAGAACTACGTATGTAAAAACTATTGAAATATTTTATTTGTTGAAAAGAAAATAAAGTTAACATTTAAAGATATATTTTTTTTGAAGTAACCTTTTTTATTTCCGACGGATAAATATAATTTGCGCAAGAAGGGATCTGATTTTCAGAATCGGCTCAAACATTTTTTTTAGGTAATACCTACCTACATATGTATTTTTATTTTAATAGGTACCTACTTTATTTAGGTAGAACAAGTGGTAAAATTTTTTTGATGTTGATAAGTGATGGGTGGGGTGGTAAAAAATGTATTCCGGTTTTTTGGCAGGGAATTATTCTTCATAGGCGGCAATAACCCTTGCTGGGAAAAAATGCTTCGTTTTAAGAATATAGGGTAGGTATATGGTAGAAAAGATGGAAAAATTTAACTTTTCATTGATAAATTATTAATTTATTTGTTAAGTGGTTATTAACAAAATTAACGGGCGTTCGTTCCTTAGGGGGTATAACATAACATACAAATAATCTGATTTTCAAAGTTGTCTTAAAATTACACTATAGGCAGGCAGGTAGGTACATTACATTTGTATTCAAATGCAAGCCCACACAATCCACACACATAATTTTAGTAAAATAATTGTCAATGTTCATTGATACGTGTGGAGGCTTATTTTCAATGTTACCTGACAAAAAAAAAAACGTCAATGTTAACTGACAAGTAACATGGATGGTGTGTAGGGCTCTTTAAGCTGAACATTTTTTCGAGTGCTGATTTTAAATCATCTTTTTGGTCTATATTTGGTTGTCATAAGGTTTTACTGAAGAAGACCCGGGCAACGTTGGGTTTTATCGGCTAGTATTTATATACCAACTCGAATATTGACAAAAATTCATGAGAACCAAAATCAATTTGGTTTTCACCCTGGGCTTCCGTAAGAAACAATTAATTTCATAAAATCGAACAAGCACTGGATATTTCTAATGCAGACCAAAAAACTGTCAGTTAATTTGCTTTGAAGACTTATGAATTCTTCATTACGTCGTTCTGTATAGAATGACGGTATTCTCATTCACTTCACGTCAGGCGATCCATTTTGACGTTTCTTTGTTTTATCTTACTGAGGCCTCATGGCGAGTGTAGTGAGGCAGAATTTTTTAATTTATTTTGAAAATTCTTGCCTTACTTGGCTACAAAGAGACGTCAATTATGAGTCGCCTGAAGTTAGGACAATATGAATACCTACTGTCAATAAAATTAAGCCGAAGCATTATTTATATTCGAGATATTTTTGACGTAAGACATCTTACAACTTTTTACTTGCGATAAACAGGGTGATCGGTATAAGATGCACCAAACTGGAGCGAGTAGGTTCGGTTAAGACAAGTAAAAATTCGTATGGGAGGGAGGGGTCTATTTCCCCCAGTTTAGGCAGGAGGGGCAATTTTCTAAAAAATTGACTTAAAACAGAAAAAAAATATTTACAAATAGCGGTACAATTTAAAATGCTATGCTATACCTTTTTGGAAAGCCAGAAATCTCTTCTTTGGTTTTCATTTTAAATTGAGTTGTGTTAGTGAATAGTTTTTTTAATTTCCAAACTCGAAATTTTGAAAAAAAAAAAAAAAAAAAAAGTTTCAAACTAATTTTTTTTCTAAATTTTATGTACATAATTAAGTATATCTTTTCTTTTCAAAATTCAATGCTTTTATTATCTGTTAGTCAAAAACAAGAAACCATATGCTAAAATGTCTTCTAATTTTTGAGAAAATTGAAAATAACAGGAGGAGCAATTTTCCAAAATAATTGACTTAATACAGGAAAAAAAAATTATTAAAAAACAACGGTTACGGTTAAAACGACGTACTATACTTTTTTGTTAAACCAGAAATATGTGCTTCCATTTTGTTTATAAATTAAGTTCTTTTAGTGAACAGTTTTTTAAAAATTAATTTTTAAACTTAAATTAAAAAAAAAAAATTAATTAAATTAATTAAAATTTTACGTTATTTAGTAGTATTCTTATTTTTAATGTTAGATACTCCCATCAATTTTTAGTCAAACACTGAAAACCAGATGTATAAATGTAGTCTAGTTTTTGAGAAAATTGAAAATAATAAAAGTAAGTTTTCCTTAAATTCGACTTCCATCCGTTATTTTGTTGTTCAAAAGACCCTCTTTTTACAAATTCAGCAGTAAAGTAGATTTCGTCATTTTCAATTTTCTAAAAAATTAAAGGACATTTAAGCATACGGTTTTCAGTTTTTTATTGAAAATTAATAAGAGCATTAAATTTTGAAAACAAAAATTATACTTTATTACATAAAGTTTTGAAAAAAATTAGTTTGAAACTTTTTTCTTCATTTTTTTTTTTTTCAAAATTTCAAGTTTGGAAATTAATTTTTCAAAAACTGTTCACTAACATGACTTAATTTAAAATGAAAATCAAAGAAGAGATTTCTGGCTTTCCAAAAAGGTATAGCATGGCATTTTAAATTATACCGTTGTTTTAAATATTTTTTTTCTGTTTTAAGTCAATTTTTTAGAAAATTGCGCCTTCTGCCTAAACTGGGGAAAATAGACCCCCCCTCCCATACGATTTTTTACTTGTCTTAACCGAATATACTCGCTCTAGCAATTTGGTACATTTTATACCGATCACCCTGTATAGGTACTATATGGCAAGTTTTGGATTCGTAAAGAAAATTGAACTCGAGATAACAATCAAACTTGACATTACGATGAAAAAAGTGGGTCTCGAAATTCTGTCCGTCGGTCTGTCTGTCTGTCCGTCTGTGGACTCGCCTACAGCCAAAGCCCACGGGCCGATTTTAATTAAACTTGGTATAAAGTGTTTTCGGGACATTACCCCGACACGGACACGTTTTTTTTCCTTTTATTTTTAGGACCAAAAATAACGGTATCCTGCCATATAATTTTTTTAAACCATTTTTGGAAAATCTTATTTTTCTCAAAAATGGCTTGACAGATTTTTCTAAAAAAAAATCAATAAATTTTATTAGGTATATGCTACCTTTTTGTAAAAACTTAAATTAAATTAAATTTCCAAATAATGGTTTTAAATGGTACCTCCCATAGAACCATTTTTTTTATTTTCGTTTTTCTAGAAAAGGAATAAACTGATTTTGATATTTTTTTTTAATGGAGAATCTTCTGAAAAATTTTAATAGTTTTATGTACCAAAATTTTCCAAAAACTTTTTTTTGGATTTTCAAAAAAAGTTTCAAACCCCTCCCCCCGAAATTTGTACTTAACCAAACAGGGATATTAATTAAATAAATTATTTCACCATCATAATTGCTTTAAATCCCAACTAACACAATTCAGAAGTTAGCTCCTTAAATCTGAAAAAAAATCCCATAAAACTCTTTTATAGCCCATAAAAAGTTATAGCATTTTTGAAGTTAAACTTCTTTTAGGACGTTGGGGGTAAAAAATTTTCTATGAATCTGACGGGACACCGAGAAATGTCATTAGAAGATGACACTTCGGGTACTGAAGTGCTGCCAATAAATAATTAGAAGGTATGCTCGTTAGAAACTTAGGCCTATCACTCACGAGGAAACTTTTAGTTGCCCGGTGTTGCCGGCAACACAGAGCAACTAAAGTTGCTCTAGGCAATTTTCGAGAAATTTTGGGTTGAGTATTTTCAATTGACAATTGACATGACTTTGATTTCTGATCTTGGTGAATATTCATATTCATAATGTCTGTTTACATTGAATTTTTAATGAATGGCGCATCCAGTGAGACAAGTAGATTTTAGATGTGTGAAAAAGAGATGGGTAGATTCCACCCAAATTATGACGATGCGCTAGTTTCAATAAATATTCGTGGATTCAGCATGAAGATTTCTTTTTGTGTGAGTTATTGCTAAGCCGCGTCCAGATCAATAAAAACTTAATTTATGGCGCAAAATCATTTTTAAATGGTTTCTATATCAACATCAAACGCTGCTAAATTGTACGCTGGTGCCGAAAATCCATCGGAGTTGGAGAGCGTGCATTGAATGACACAAAAATATGAAGGGCTCGGACGTCCACACCAACGACTGATGAAGTGGGTTCAGCAACTTCAAAAACAAAAAAAAATAAAACGTGGGATAAATAAGGCGAATGTAAACCATCCATCGTCATCGAAGACAGCCTTATATGGAATTTGATTGTAAATGGCTTGTTAGATAGGATACAAATTATAGCTTTGTTCGTGTACTGTCCAAAATTACGAATTTCTACAAATACGAACCGATTGCCCTTAAATGCATTTTTTCGGAGCAGAAACTAAAAAGCAAACATTTTTCGATTTTTTAAGACGTTTTTTATTTATTTATTATTTTTTTTTTTTTTTAAAGTTTTGGAAAAAAAAATTTTTTTTACCCACTTTTTTTTTGATTTTTTAGAACTGACACTTCCTAGATCACGAATATGCAAGTCGCTAGGTCGCTTAGTTCAGCCGCAAGTCAAGTTTAAAGGCGTAAACTTTGATGCCTCTAGCTCTTCTAGTTTAGCCGCAAATCGCGTTTAAAGATAAAAGTCGATTTTTCATATAATGCGATGCATCAATTGAAAGGTAGCACTTCCTAGATATCCTCAATATCAAAATCTCAAGTCTACGAACAAAAAACCTTAAAATCCGACCCTAATTCAAATCGAGCCCTCGATCCTGAATATAAACGTAATAAAAAGTTGCTAGGGTGAGCAACTTAAATACTAGTCAAGCTCGTTTAATTACCACATGTAAACGTAGTAAAAGTTGGCGATTGCGATGAATCAAAAAGATGATTTTGGTATCACTTTTCCAAGTTTCACACGCACTCGCACCACTGATCTCTCTCGCACTTGCACACATACCAATATAAAGTGACATTTATCGAAACGTCATTCATTGTGAAATTAAATTTTTCATTTCGTGGTAATTTGTTTTGTTGT
This sequence comes from Epistrophella euchroma, assembly GCA_947049315.1. Taxonomy (NCBI): domain Eukaryota; kingdom Metazoa; phylum Arthropoda; class Insecta; order Diptera; family Syrphidae; genus Epistrophella; species Epistrophella euchroma. The sequence goes on from OX346245.1 coordinate 17,999,121, forward strand.
CCATTTCGCGTAAAAAATAATTTGTTATTGTTAAAATTAATTGTAGTAACTTAGCAAGACACTTTTTCCATTGTTATTAGTGAGTTGTTTTAGTTACGCAAAAAAAAATGAAATTCTTTGTTGGTTTGTGAAAAAATCGGTGTCCTTCTAAGTTGACGTCAACTTAGCAGATCAACTTCTCACAATAAGATGTTTAAATCGATACGGTTTTGGATATAATGTTGAATACTACTTAATTGCTAAAAAATAAATTATTAAAAAAAATAAATTGCTGTGTAAGATAGAATGGGTATCCTGCTAATAGTCCAGTCAACGAAGACCTAAAATCATAAAATAAATGAAATAAACCGTGTAATCTGGGTTATATTTTTAAGTGGTAGGGGTGACCCTCAGGTCCAACATACCAAAAGTCACCAGCCCAGGGCCGCGAGCTTAAGCCTGGAGAGGGGGTTAAAAGTCCCCTTTTTTAGTTTTTCGCGAATATTTCGAAAACCAAGGGCTTAATTGAAAAAGTCTGGACCAAAGAATTAAAGTAAATTAAATTTCCTACAAAAAATGTTATATTTATATTTTCGCTTGGAGCAACACTAAGGAAGATGCGGGGTGGAGAAATGTCAAGAAATCTAAAAAATCGGTCATTAGCATACAAAATTTAGTGTTTCTAGATCAATTTTATCTAGAAATAACATACAAAATAAGTATATGTATTCAAAATTATTCCATTGATGATTTGGAAGGGAGTTTATGGGGTTAAAACAGGTGGCGAAGGTTAGAATTTCCTAATTTAATTTATTTGCTACAGTGTTTGCATTCACTATGAAAAAAACTGTTTCTTTAAAGGTAAAAAGTATAATGGATTTTTCCAAGGTACTGACCATGACTTTATAAAATAATTTTCAAACATGTACTAAGAAAAAAATCGTTTAAGAAAGGGGGGTCTATGTCCCCCCGTTTATAAGGGAGGGACCATTTTCTTAAGTATTGACGTAAAGTGCATTAATAATTATTTAAAATCAATGGAAGCACCTATAATACAACACTATAGGTTTTTGAAAATCCAAGGACCTATTCTTTTATTTTGTTGCTAAAACAAGTTTTTTTTATTAAACAGGTTATAAAAAAATTGAACTTAATTGTAAAGTTTTGAAAAAAACAATTTATAATGATTTTATTTTCAAATTTTTTTGTAGCTAAATGCTAAATTTTAGTTCAGTATTTATGGCCGTTGTTAATTCTTATTCGAACGCTAAAAATTAGATAGCTGTAGGTCTGTCAGTTTTTGAGAAAAACAAAAATTATGAACACTACTACTTTCTTACAATTTTTTTCTAAAGAACCTTTACCCCCCTCCTGTCTAAAGCTCGCGCCTCTGGACTGGGGACTTTCAGTATATTATACCTGAGCATCACCCCTAACTTATGACAAAATAATCCAGACTACATGATTTTTCGTTCGTTGGCAAAGTGACGGTTTTACAAGAGAAATAATTTTCTAAAAAAGCAGTAGTTTCCATAATTTTAGATTTTTTCAAAAACTGAAAGACCTACAGCTATCTAGTTTTTAGCGTTCGACTAAGAATTAAGAACGGCCATAAATACTGAAATAAAATTTAGCACTTAGCTACAAAAAATTTTGAAAATAAAATCATTATAAATTGTTTTTTTCAAAACATTAAATTTAAGTTCAATTTTTTTATAACCTGTTTAATAAAAAAAACTTGTTTTAGCAACAAAATAAAATGGATTTTCAAAAACCTATAGTGTTGTATTATAGGTGCTTCCATTGATTTTAAATAATTATTAATGCACTTTACGTCAATACTTAAGAAAATGGTCCCTCCCTTATAAACGGGGGGACATAGACCCCCCTATCTTAAACGATTTTTTTCTTAGTACATGTTTGAAAATTATTTTATAAAGTCAAGGTCAGTAACTTGGAAAAATCCATTATACTTTTTACCTTTAAAGAAACAGTATTTTTCATAGTGAATGCAAACACTGTAGCAAATAAATTAAATTAGGAAATTCTAACCTTCGCCACCTGTTTTAACCCCATAAACTCCCTTCCAAATCATCAATGGAATAATTTTGAATACATATACTTATTTTGTCTGTTATTTCTAGATAAAATTGATCTAGAAACACTAAATTTTGTATGCTAATGACCGATTTTTTAGATTTCTTGACATTTCTCCACCCCGCATCTTCCTTAGTGTTTCTCCAAGCGAAAATATAAATATAACATTTTTTGTAGGAAATTTAATTTACTTTAATTCTTTGGTCCAGACTTTTTCAATTAAGCCCTTGGTTTTCGAAATATTCGCGAAAAACTAAAAAAGGGGACCTTTAACCCCCTCTCCAGGCTTAAGCTCACGGCCCTGGGCTGGGGACTTTTGGTATGTTGGACCTGAGGATCACCCCTACCACTTAAAAATATAACCTAGACTACACGATTTATTTCATTTATTTTTCCTTCGTTGACTGGACTATAAGTTGACTTTATTTGCACAACAAAACAAAACGACTACGAAATGAAAATTTTCACAACAGCGTTGCCGAAGTAAACGATCGTGCTTTTTTGACACGATAGTTTCGGTGGCACGAAACATTTAAATATGACACGTTTTTTTTTTATTTGCTTTATTTTAAATAAAAGTGGTTTCCGTAAAAAGTTGGCAGGAACGCATATTTTTTAACAATGCAACAGTTTTTTCAACAAAATAGAAGAATTTGTGGTTTTTTCATATGGTGACAAATTAATTTTATTTTGGGCGGTAACGCTATTTCAAAATGCCATTTAAATAAATGTCAATTTGTTTTGGTATGTGTGCAAGTGCGTGTTTGGCCATATGTGACTTAGTAGGGCCATCACCCACTAGGCAAATTTAATACCATCGCCCACTAGACAACTTTAAGTTGCTCGCCCAATCAGAAGAAATAGGCTGGACGACGTTGGCAAAAATTTCAAGAAAATGCATTTTAAACTGGTATTTTTTTTAAATGCTCTCTCAAACCAACGCAAAGATGCATTTTCTTGGCCGCAATTCAAGTTTATTTTTTTTTTAAGTTTTGGAACAAAAACTTTTTTTACCAACTTTTTTTTTTATTTTTTAGAACTGGCACATCTTAGATCACGAATATGATTTTTTTAAGTCCATAGGTCGTTTAGTTTAGCCACAAGTCAAGTTTAAAGGCCTCAACTTTGATGCCTCTACATTTCTCCGAACGGATACAATAATAGGGCCGACTATCATTTTCGTAAAACGACAACCGTAATAAGGTTGAATATTTTATTTATTGTTCTTTAATATTTTATCACTATTCTGTGTACATAAAATTACAAACTACGAATACAAACATACCTATGCATCTACAAAAAACGTGCTTTTTTTCAAGTGAAATCTTTTTTTATTGATAATTTTAGACTGCATACAAATATGTTTCAAGAGCTGGAATTGGAGTTTAAAATATCAAATTGTCAATTTTAGTAAAGTAATTTATCTGTTCTTATTGAAAAATTACTAATTTTTCCATGCAGATAATTAATTTCACTTTTGGCTACGAAAGTAGCAACTTGTAGTAGAAAAGAAAGACTGATTTTCGATTCATTTGGATTCTGTGATATCACTTTCAACGAATTTCGAAATTCGTTGGAGATTTTTCACTACGAACGTACTAAGAATAGATTGTTTGATCCTTTTTTTTCCTCATTCGGAGAATATTTTCTATTACGACTGATTCTGTGATAGGGTTGAATAGTTTTTTGCAAAAGAAGTATAACTTCCAGAGCGCGTACGTTAGTACACACACAGTTTTTTTCAAATGGCAAAATACTTAAATACTGTATCTAGATCAATTTAAGACTTAAAAGTATCTCATTATGAAACTAAAACGCTAAACGTCAGTTCTAGTCTTCTTCCCATAAAGCATGAGTTCAAGAGTCGAACAGGAGCTAAAGTTTTTAAATGTCAATTCAACTGCTGGTTTAATTGAATTATACAGAAGTGTGTTTTTTCTCCGAAGAAAGTTCGCTTCTGTTCATGTTTCTATCATTTCATTTTATTATTTAGAGTATAGAGAATTAAATTTTCTACAGTTTATGTCAACACACTTTTCATCGTAAAATTGAAAACAAAAAAGTTATAATCAAAAAAATTGACCATTGTCAAGAAAAGCATAATTATCTTCTTCTTTTATTATTTTTATATCCTCTTTAGTATAAATTTCTTAGAACGGCCATTTTTTTTGGTTGCAACTTTTTTGTTTTCAATTTTACGATGAAAAGTGAGTTAACATAAATTGTAGAAAATTTAATTCTCTACAACACAAATATGGTAAAGTTTTGTTTGTGCGATGTTAGGCGCCAGTTATGGCTTTCATTGAATACCATCATTGAAAATTTTGTCTCTAGATTTTGAGGCACTTATAGAAAGAAAGTTGATGGCATTTTGGTATTAACACCTTAACTGTCCCATGTATCATATTTGATACACAAATTTAATTTTTTCTCGTGCCGGCTACGTCCATGTATCACATTTGATACATTTTGGATTTCGGCTTCACTGTCCCCATACAAATTGGTATGGAAACATTCATACGTCCACAATTTAGTTTTAGAGATAAAATACATCAACAATAAGTCCCATGTATCATTTTTGATACAAAAAAATATTTTTTTCTCATGCCGCCTACGTCCATGTATCATTTTTGATACAAAAACATGTATAATCTTCATAACACCAAAATTGCCTTAAAAGTTAATTAAATATGATAATATGTCTTAAAACTTTTTTTAAAATCAATTTTATTATTTCAAAGATCAAAATGGTTTCCAATGAACTGCTGATTTTCGTTTCACAAAAGTGGAACACAATCGTTCCAATAATATCTGTTCGATATTCTTTCTGTTCTCATCTGTCATTGTTTCCTTCAATGATCAACTCTAACCTTAAAATTAATTTTATTTGTGGGCAGTGCACCAGAGATGTTTTCAATGGCAGCCAAGTTTCAATGATTGCTATAAACGAATAATTCCAAAGTTTCACTGTTTTGTGTTTCAATGATGGATTTCAATGAAAGCTATAACTAGGCCCTTAGGTTCTCAAGATATCACGAAGACATTTTTACGCCCCCTTTTCCAAAATGGCGGCCAAATGGGGGGGAGTTCAACCCCGAAAACTCGTTTTTACACTCACACTGATCCCTACTACAGATCCATCAAAAAAAAATTTGTATCCTGTACAAAATGCAAGGTTCGCCCAAAATTTTGCAACATTTCAATGGACTATTTGGGTGCAACCCTTTCGCTTCAAGCGAAAGGTCTTTCTCTTATCTTATTCACAGTTTAAAAACGATTCTACGCATCAAGACTGGTGAGAAGCGATTAAATGGCTTGATATTAACATATGGGATATTGAGGCGAATCATGAAGAGAACCTTGTTTTAATGGCGAAAAGGTTCCAAGACGTATGGATATACTTTTATAAAATGTCATGACGTCATGTATTGATTGATTACATTATTTCAACACGAGTACCTACAATATAGTAATAAAATAAGATATTTATGAAAATCTCACATTTTTTATTTTAGCTCTCAAAACAATCTAAGAAGACTTTTATAATAAATATATTTCGCATTATGTTGATTTTTAATAATTTTTCAATTTAAGCTCTATAATGTATAATATTAGTTTAAATTTAAGGCTCCCATAAAAAAATTATTTACTTTTAATACGCTCAATCTTTGAAATTCGAAGAAACTTTTAGTATAAGAGCAAGTTTGTGCCATCCAGTCGTGTGTTTTATTTTTTTTTTTAATTACTGTAATAATGACCAGTTGCACCAAAATCCATTAAAACCAGTTTTTGATAAAATGCTTATACAAATTATAGGCCTGATAAATTTATCTTGGTTGCACCAATGCCCTTCACTGTTTGCGAACCATCCCTAGATTTTATCATCTGTTTTTTAAACTGAACGAAAAAAGTTAAAACAGTGCAAGTGAGACAGCAATATGAGAGATGTCAAACTTCACTGAAAAAATCTTCCCCACTATCGTACGGAGTATGAGTATTAACAAACCGAAAATGATACGTGAGTGTGAATACTCAGTGGGATGTTGTATTTTCGTTAAAATTCGCTTTTAAAATTTATCTGGAGGAAAATGGTATTTCAGTTTATTGCTTCGTTTACCTATTGGTTTTCAGAACTTAAATTTTTTGGCCGATAAATGGCATTTTAAAATTTATCGAAGCAATAAATATTTAAAAACGTTTCGTGCGACCGGGGATAAGAAAACTGCTGATTAAATTTTTTGAAAACCCTTTCTGCATGCGTAAAACAAGATTTATTTAAAGTCGATATCTGTATTCGTTCTCGAGATATGGCTGACGAAAAAAATTCAGGAATGTACGAACGGAGGTACACACACTACACAGAAATCCCTCTAACAACCGTGGAGAAATGTCAAAATGTATGATTCAACAAATCGGTCCCACGCACGGTTGCAGTGCAGTTCTGGTAGGATCCTATTAAATTCGGTTAGTCTTATTATCTTTGGCACGTATAGGTTTTAATTCGATTTCGTAGGTTTTTTCACAATTATATATTTAACAGACGAACAATATTTTTTTTAATTACATATTGTATAGGTATTTAATATGAATTATTTCCTATTTTTGTGATCTATTTATTTAAATAATACCTCTTGTGAAAAGTAGATCAGTAATTTGTTTATTACCTGTGACGGGTTGGGTACAAAATCCCCAATGTCAAAATTCCAAATGTGCCAAAAATCCCGAATGACAAAATTCCGAATGACTTAAATCCCGAATGCCAGAATCCCGAATGACAGAATCCCGAATGACAGAATCCCGAATGGCTCAGTACTCTTTTTTGTTATTTAAATACCAAAAAAAGTACAAAGCCATTCGAGATTCTAGCCTTCAAAATATATTTTTTTTATTGTTAATGTTTGTTTTTCAGCTTATTTGTAGATACTAGTTAATTTCTATATTTAAAAAGGGTTCAAGAGGTTCGGGCCTAGGGACTCTCATTTTTGTGTACCTAATATTTTTTTTTTCATAAAATAATTGATATTTTGATATGAAAAAAGTAGATTTTTTGAAAGATATAGCCATTAAAATTGCTCTCCCAAAAAAATAAAAAACATTTTTTTTAAAAAACGTGAATTTAATTTTTAATTTCTTGCGTTAAATTTGAATTTTGAAGTTTTGTTTCGTTTATTCATTCTTTTAAGAACGAAAATGATTCCCAAAGAAATTAACTTTAATTTCAAAGCTGCAAGTGAAGAGAAGTCAAGCCATATAAAACAGTTTGATTTCTTTAAAGATACTTAAATAGTACTAAAAATAGTATTGAACCCCGAATGCATTCGGGATTTTGGGATTCGAGATTTTGTCCCCTTCCCGTAGAATAAAATACCCAATGAAATGTGTGTGGGGAATCAAATAATCTATACCATAATATAAAAATGAATCCCTCGGCTAAGAATCATTCGAGTTTGCTTGGGGATTTTTTTGTTGAATTTTTATTGAACCAGATTAAGAGAAAAGGGAGCCAAAAATTTTAAAATTCGACCGGAAATTAGAAAATTGGACCGACAAAGTCAGAAAATCGTGAAAACAACTTGAAATCTCAAACTTTCTGAATTTGTTTTTTTGTTCGTACGCGCATAACTCGGCTGAACACCCTCCAAATAGGATGGAGTTTTTTTTGTTGGATGTGTATTGAAAAAGATAAACACAGTACGGACATAAAGATTGGAAAACTAGGCCGGAAAAGTCGGAAAGTCGTGATAACAATTGGAGCTTGCTCGACTTTCAAGAAGAACAATAATATAATTTAATCAATTATAGGCGAGGTCCAGCTAGTAACTACATAAAAGAAAAAAATTTTAACTAAGTAATAAGGATTCCTAATTTTTATGATATTATATTGATGACTAAAACATTTATTTGTGCCAGCTTAATATTAGCTAATACATAATAATATGTATCTACCTATTAACTAAAAAAATTAAATAAATATAAACAAAGAATATAAAGTTACCAAGAAGACTCATCTCATACAAATTGTCTACTGAAAATGGCGGGTTCCAATTTTGGAACCCGCACTTTGGCTTTTTAATGGGCACACATTGAAACAGTCAGCTTTTTTTTCCTTGAAAAGCCCATACAAAAAGCAAAAGCTCTGAGAGCAGGTCGCAATACTCATATCATATGTAATTCACGCTGCCGGCAACACAGATTTTCTCTACGCTTAAGAAGCCAGTTATAGCGATTAGGAAAATGCATCAGGAAAAGTTGAAACATTATGAAATTACATATTTTTTCCTAATTGTCGGTTATAATTATTGATAAATTTAAAAAACAAAGCAGGTAGCTTACGCGATTTTGAAGCATATATTGGACATAATCAGTATTTCTGCGATTATGATAGAATTTGCTATGAAAGGTATATTTATAAAACAGGTTCAATCATAAAATCTAATCCCCGTCATTTTTATAAATTTATAAATTACAAAAGAAATGTTTGTTATTATCCTTCGAAAATTCGTTTTGAAGATAAGTGTGACTCTGACACAAATGAAATATGTGAAATGTTTGCATCTTTTTTTGAGTCGGTTTATACTAAACCAATAAGTTTCAACAAAGATGAATTCAGTCACATTACAGGCAACATTATTAACCTTCGTGAAATGTCTATTAGCCTTGATGAATTGGTCCTTGCATTAAAAAATTTAGATGATAACAAAGGTGCTGGACCTGATGATATAACCCCACTTTTTTTAAAGAAAACTGCCGATACATTAGCTCTTCCTCTATTGGAACTTTTTAACTATTCGTTATATTCTGGTGTTTTTCCTCAAATATGGCGGGAATCATACTTGACTCCTATTTTCAAAAGTGGTCATAGATCTGACTTAAAAATTACAGGGGAATTGCAATAATATCAGCCATTCCAAAGGTTTTTGAGAAGCTTGTCTCCGACAGATTACATGTGGGCTTGAGATCGGTGATAAGTGAACATCAACATGGATTTTTCAAATTGCAACCAATCTTTCTGCCTCCACTTCATTCATTTTAAACGAAATGGAAAATAAAAACCAAGTTGATGCCATATACACCGATTTCAGCAAAGCTTTTGATAGACTTGATATTGACCTGCTAACTTTTAAATTACAGAAAATTGGAGTACGAGGGAATTTTTTTAAAATGGATTTCTTCATATCTGTCTGGGAGAAAACAGTTTGTAAAGTTTTGTAATATATCTTCTCGTGCAATAAATGTCACGTCAGGTGTTCCCCAAGGCAGTCACCTTGGCCCCCTTTTATTTCTGATATTCATTAATGACTTGACTAAATTGTTCGAATATAGTCGATTTCTGTTGTTTGCCGACGATCTTAAGTTATTCAATGTAGTCATCAATGTGAGTGAAGGGCTCAAAATGCAAAAGGATATTAATACTTTAGTCAAATGGTGCAATATAAATGGTATGTCTTTAAATGCCGCTAAATGTAGTGTCATTTCCTTTTCTAGAAAAAAAGATGTATATCTCATGGATTACAATATTGTTTTAAAAGACCTTGGCATACTAGTTGACTCTTGCTTAGCTTTTAAGCATCAAATTGACAAAGTTTGCTCTAAAAGCAAAAGCTTGTTAGGATTTGTGAAGCGTAGGTCAAAAGATTTTAACGATCCTTACATTACCAAAGCAATTTATTGTTCGTTAGTTCGCCCTATTTTAGAGTACTGCAGTATCGTTTGGTCACCTTTATTCGATGTTGATGCTAAGTAACCAGAATCCGTACAAAAACAATTTCTTTTATTTGCACTGAGAGATTTAAATTTGAATTGTGAGAATTTTCAATTACCACCATACGAAACCCGTTTAAAACTAATAAATTTGCTTAGTCTTGCCAACCGTAGGATACTTTCTGAAGCCCTTTTTGTTGTTGATTTATTGAATGGTACTATAGCTTCATCTGCTTTATGTTCAAAAATATGTTTAAATCTAAATACTCGCTGCCTGAGGCACACAAAATTTTTAAAAGAAAAAATACACAAAACAAGCTATGCAAATCATGAACCATTTAACCGTTGTTGTAAAACATTCAACAAATATGCTTATCTTTACAATATCAATATGAGTAGAGAAACTTTCAAACACAAATGATGGCTGAAGTTTCTTCTTGAATATTTTAATCTCCTTGTTCTACTATTTTTCATTTGTTTAATTTATTATTATTGTTATCAATCAAATTAAATGTAAATATATTTATTTTTTATTTTAAATTATATATTTTGTAAATCCATTTCCTTAATGTTGTCTGATATTTGACAAGAAAAATAAAACTAAAAAAAAAACTAAAACAAACAGAAAAATTACGTCAGTAGATCAGCCTACCGCCATATTTTCCGAAAAACTTTTTCGTTTGTAATCCTGACAACGGAACACTTAGAAATTGGGACTCCAATCATTGGAACGATTTGTTTCCATTTTGTTTGAAATAGCGAACAGGGGCCTATTTCATAAAACTATTAGCCTTGTACTTGTAGAATTGTAGTTACAATTACAAGCACAAATAAAGTATGGAGTTGTACTTTTTCGTTTCATAAACATTTTCATATACTTGTAGCTAGGCAAATTCAGACTACATGAGAAGCGATTTGACTTCTACAAAACTACAAGTCCGTAACTAAGTTACGTAAATAAATAAACAATTGATTTGTTCGTACTAGCTGTGTGACGAATGTGTTTTTATTTCAATTTCAATAATTTGCTCATTTTTAGAGAGCAAAATATTGAAATTAAAATTAATGTAATGAATCTTCTGTTCGGCTGAGAGAGCATGATTATAACTACTGTCGCAGTGAAGGGATCATGGTCCTATTCTCCTTAACAACTCCTCAATAGCTGAAAAATTTGTATTTTCAAACTTTTTATTGAATGTTAGATAAGTTATACAAATTGCATTCTTTTATTTTTGTCAATATTATAACTTAAATTATTTTTTTTTTTAATAGAAAAAGATAGTCTGTCTTGAGTCCAAAGGCTTCAATTATGACGATCCGATTAATAGTATAAGCTTTTTTACCAAATTTAAAATATATAGTCTTTTCTTTGATATTTCTTTTAATTTTTTTTATTGTATAAAACCGTTAATAGATTAAGATTACAGGGCCGCCATTCAAAAATAGTGTCATTTAATTAAAGCCAAGATTAATTCTTATACGAACTCAGAAACTGGGGAACAGGGAGGTAAAGGGGCGTAAATTCAGGAACGTATCGTTGCCGAATTGATTTACAACCACTTTCATCAAACGTACATAAATGCATCAAACTAGTATCACTTTGTGGGTAACGAGTTCATTATGGCAAACTTGCAACAAATTTTGAGCCAACTGCAAGCAAACGAGAATCAAAAAAATAATCCTGATGCGTTGTTGCTGATGCAGTTGCATAAGCATCAGCTGTGTTGCACAATGTTGTATAAGGGTTGGTATCATCAACTTATTTTGACACTGCCAGAAATATACAGTGGGGTTTAACAGAGGATTATTCCCTATTTTTAAAAATCAGTTTAAGTGAAAAATCACTATCTTTAACCACCCTCCCCTACCAAAGGCCTAGAAAAAACCTCCCAAACCTTTGTGTTTGATATCCACATCACCCTCATATTTGCTGTTAGCTCTTGGACTATTAGTATATATTTCTTTTATTCGCCTTTGCTTCACTTATTCCATTTTTTGAGACCATTATTTAAATATTTTAGAAACACGTTAATGAAGCAATAAATTTCAACTGCAAATCAGCCGAGATTTCTAAAAATTATTTAACTTATTGGTCTCTTTACTCCAATAATAAATTCACTTGTAATTACAAGTCCGTTACTAATAAATTTGTACGCAAATAGTTTTATGAAACAGAAAAGTTCGCCACACTTGTAAATTTACTTGTAGCTACAAGCTTGAGATACTTGTAGATATTAGTCTATTTAAATTTTTTATGAAACAGGAATTCGCTAATAAATTACAAACTACAAGTGATTTCACAAATAATTATTAGTGTTGTAGTTTTATGAAATAGGGCCCAGCTGACACGAAAATTGAGTTCGCACCAGAAAAATTGCGGTCTATAATTAATCGAAAACAAAATTTATACGCTTAAGCATTATTAATAGTACGGCTAAGTTCCAAAATGCATTAGTCTGCGCATTTTCTGTGCATCATACATTTTTTACCTGCGTCGATTTAAAATATTTTTTTTTTGCGTTCCGAAACGTCAAACTGATGCAAAGTAATATTTCTACAAAGCATCAAGTTTGCGTTGCTGATGCATGTATGCTTTTATGAAAAATATTTTACTACCGAATCAAAACATTTTTTGTTTTGTTTTAACATTTCGGAACTCAGCCTACGTCTCATAGAACCATTTTTTTAATTTTGGTCTATCTCATTATCTGTAAAACCAATTTGAATTAAATTTTGTATATCTACAAAAGCTTCTGTAAAGTTGAAATCATACTGCATATCAAAATTTTGAAAAAATTTTTTAAGAAAAAATAATTGTGAAATTGTGATTTGGGATTCAAAAGTGTTTATTTAATTTTCTGCAAAATTTTTTAGTACTAACCCTTTACACTGTATTGAAATTGCAATATGCACAAGGCAAAGACCGATGGCTAGAAGTCGCGACATAATAACGTCTGGATAGAAATTTTAAACCACTCTTATGTCCTTAGGGCGCACCACTTATAAGTTTAAATTAATTCTTTTTTCTTAATTATATTTAGAGCACAAAAACAAAAAAATATTCACCCAGTCACAAACAAAAAACTTAATTGTTAAATAAGCTGAGGCAATGGCGAAACTGATCGTCACTGTCTTAAAGCAGCGAAAGAGAATAATGGAATCTATAGGTTTTGCTACCTCTTAAATAGCATTCATTGTTCCTGAAGTAAGTGCGCAAGCATTTGTGAGACATTATCTTTTGTCTCCCCGGGCTTTTCTTTTAAACTTAAGATAGGTTAGGTACTAGGTAGGTACTGAAAAGTACCACATATAGTCGTCATTTAACGTGATGTTATCTATTTTTTGTATTTAATAATAACATAAATTCCGTGAATTTAGCACTGCCATTTTTGATTAAAAAAAAAAAAAAAAACTAAAATGTGTGCTGCTGTGAGCAAAACTTGACTGTCAAGTGCCAGAAAAAAAATAAAAATAAAAAAAAAAAAATTGCTGGTACAACAGCTCATGAAGAACTAGGGAGCCGTATACAGTTACCATGACAACTTCCGAAAAAGTTACTTTTGACTGTCTCAAAAACTGCCGTATTTAAATGCCGTAAATATGCCGTGAAAAGAAAAAAACTACCGCAACAGTGGTTCTCGCAAAAATGGCCAAAAATGGTTTTCATACTAAATCTTCATATAAATTTAGCATGACGGTCTTTCTACATTGGCGATTGATATAAATTGGTGGTCTACACTTGTCAAAACAATTAAGGGAACAAAAAAAAATCACTTTTTTTTAGTGTTTTTCGAAGAGCTGTATCTCTGTGAAAAGTGGTCGTATTGAGATGAAACAAAAAGCATTCTGAAGCTTAATCCTTTTTGTATTGAGAAATTTTCGCAAATGATTTTTTAAGGTACCGTTATTGCGCAATCATAAGAAGCAGGACGACCCAAAAATTTTAAATTTTTTTCTTTTTTTGAACATTGTCATTTTCTTTAAAAATTTTTTTTGAGCTAATTTAATGTTTTTTTTAAATAACTTGTTTATTCAGCTTTAAGGTCGTCTTTTTTCGTCATTGTACAAATTTTTTTCAAAAGAATATCTGGCTTTGAATGAAAAAACAGACTTTTGACTTTGACTACTAATATTATCGCAAAGAGGAGGACACCGAAAATTTATGGATAGTTTTAAAAACTGGAATTAATATTCGATAAGATTTTTTCAAAACTTTATAACGATTATTTTTTTTTTGGCTCCTCATCGTTACATTCAGAAAAGGTCTAAAAAACGACTTTTTAAAGACTTTTTGTAAATATTTTACTGATTTAAAAATATTGACTGTAGGACTTAATTTGGTTAAACATTTTAAAGAACTATAGACCACCAATAATTCTGTAAAATTTCAAATAAATCCGTTGAACCGTTTTCATGTACCGAAAGTCTTAAAAAACAATTAAGGGAACAAATTGGGTGGTTCATAAACGTTGTGAAATTGTCATCAAAATGGAAACGAAAACACCAATTTCTGCCCACTTTTTTCACAGTTTTGCGTTAGTTAGTTAGTTAGTTATAAGCTTCTTTATTGCGAGTCTATTAAAAATTAAAAATAGGATTTATTTATACTGTTGTTATTTTGACAATTTTATCTTTACTATTTTTCTACTTGATTATTTTAAATTTGTACTGATTGTTTTATTCCGCATAGACTCTCGAAATAAGGCCAATATTCCGCAAATTATTGTTGTTGGTTTCTTTAGTGTTAATGCGACAAACTGTTAAGCAGTGATGTACAGATTTAAAAATCTAACTAATGGCTGATAAAAAATAGTACGTATACGCCACAGTGACTACGCTGATTCTTATTTTGTATTATTTATTTTAGAGGGTCTGTTAAGTTATAAATAGGTACTTAAAACAGGCAAAGATCTATAAAGAGGGTTTTTTTCACCTTCCTTTCTTCTTATATCCATGTATGTATCCATATAGCATGTAGTAGGTAACAAATGTCCCAAAAAAAATGGTAATATATAAAATTATCAAAAAAGAGAATTTACAAAAACAAAAGAAAATTATTTTTGTTGTTGTTTTAGTAGACTGTATTGAATTAAATTCAAATGGAAGATTTTTTGCGTTTCGCCCAGGCACGACATCCGACTCTTTTCTCTTAATAAAATCTACAGAGCATACACATACACACTGTAATTATATTCTTCTAGAGGAACATGGTTACATTCATAGAGTACCTATATTATCTAGAGAACCGACTTAGGGGTTCGTTCTCTTTCACCCTACAAGCTGTAGTGAGAGAATGGGACCATTTTGTCGACTATTCGTTGAGCACGTATTAGTGATCCCGTGCATTTTAAATGGAACCCCATCCACCAATGCTGTAACAAATAGTATACACGTTTTTGCTCAATTATGATGGGATCCTGCGCTCAGATATTTAAAATAAGAATACGTTTAATTCAAAAATTGAAATTTAAAAACAAAATTTCAATAAAATTACTTTAAACAAATGTTTAATGGACCGAAACAATTTCTTAGTGTTTTCTTGCTTTTAGCATTAAAATGTAGTAATATTCATGTATATTTATGTTGAAAACGCGACTCTATAAAAAAAATAACTGAGCTAATGCGGTCATTTTGTGTTTGAATCCACGATTCACACTGATTCACGAATAGTAAATAAATTTTGCGGGTGTTTTAGGCAAGAGGGGTACGAGTCGGTTCTCTAGATAATATAGGTACTCTATGGTTACATTCTTGGACCTAGAAATATATGTTGTTGTTGTAAATCCGTGGTCTGGTTAATGTACGAAGAAGAGAATTAACAAAAATAAAAGAAAATTATTTTTGTTGTTTGTTTAGTGGACTGTATTCAATTAAATTCAATGTGTGTGTGTATACTCTGTAGATTTTATTAAGAGTCGGTATTCATCGACCAAAAAATTGCGTCTTAGAGAGGTACGACGTACGACAGCATCTAACTGGTGAGTCCAACTGCCGTGCCTGGGCGAAACGCATTGGACTAAAGGTCGCAAAAAATCGTCCATAAAAAATTATCAGTTTGTAACGTTTGGCTACATAAAATTTGTATATTTCCTTCTTCATTTGATGGTAAAGCCTCAAGAAATAGGTAAACATTAATTTTTATTATTATCTATTCCATTTCGAATTGAATATATTTACAGCTAAGACAGGACAGCTACTTACATATAACATTAAATGTTCTCAATCAAATAAATACCCCATTATCAACAAAACATTCTTCGAAAGGCACTAAATTATGATTGAGGTAGTATGAATGTTGGGATGCTCGATAAATAAAACATATTCCTTCATATTTAAGTAATTAATTTATTGAAAAATAACACTGGTCAACACAATTAAAATACGTACGTCGTTAGGACTTACCGTCTAAGCTGTGTCAGATAGTTGTAAGAACCCGAAAATTGACCTTTAAAGCGTGGCAACCCTATGCCTTGGCCACTTTACGCTAGGCAATCCTTGCGCAAAATGTTGGTTAGACACCACCTACAAAACTGTATACTTATTATCTTGTACTTCGATGAGGGTAGGTCGTTCTATGGCATGATCTGCCCCTATCGACTTTTCAAATTTTATAGGATAAAGGCTTACAACTAAATAAGGATTGCTCGGGCTAAGGAAGAGATTTCGGAGAGGTTTAAATAGAATTAAAAAAATAAACTTAGTGCTTTCATAAACCATTACAAATTATGTTGAAAAAAATTACCTCACGGTTTAACGTTACCTCGAAAACAGCGAAAAACCGACTTTTTTTATTTTCAAACGGGAATATCTCAAAGACGTGACGTGATAGAATATTTCTCACTTCAGATTCGAATTTAGCACACCAAAAACCTTTGGAAAAGTATAGTTTGGTTTCTGTAACAAAAACCTTGTCGACCAGTGAATTAAAACCAACTTTATTAACAGAAGTAAATATTTAGAATGAATAAAACTGAAAAAATTAATAGATAACAACGTTCCTATTAAATGAAAATGATTGTGAAAATGAAAGTAATTGACGTGAAAGTATTTTTATATTCATAACCACTGTCGTGGCAGTTTTTTTCTTTTCACGGCATATATACTGCATTTATACGGTAATTTCTGAGACAGTTAAAAGTAACTTTTTCGAAAGATGTCATGTTAACTTCATACGGCTGAACTAGGGCCTAGGCCTGTTGACTTACAACTCTCAACCATTCATGTGTGCGGGTTTGCAAGAATAGAGGGGACCTACAGTTTATTGTCGAATCCGTTTCTGAATTTGTTGTGTCCTTTTTGTATGGGATTTTTCGTTTCGCATTAGCAGCATATTGGGCTTAAAGATGAAAAATAATATAGACCGAAGAGCCCACAGCAAATTTTGATTGTGAATGATAGCAAAAATTCACTGGTGTTTAGAGATAGATCTTTCCTTTCTATATGCAAATATGCAAGTCTTGCATGCCGTGGTTGGGGCCTTTGGAGATAATCCTGCATTAAAAATGCTTTTGTTTCGAAAGCCCAGATAAAAGGTATGTAGCACTTGAAGGATTATGTTTAATAAAAGTGTTAAGTACCCTTTTCTTTATGCAAGACGCAGTGAAAAAAAATGCAAAAAATCCATTTTACAAATAATTTTAATTGCAAGACTCACTTAAATAATGCAAGATAATTGTGATCGCAAAATAATTCTTGTGTCCAATTATGGAGTGATCTCTCCTTATCACCAAAATAAGGGTTCAAGACTTTTTCCATGTGGCCATCTGTCTGCAAGACTCACTTAAAGAATGAAAACGATACAGTACAATTTTATTTAAGTGAGTCTTGCAGATAGATTCTTATCTTTATATGACAGCTCCAACATATGTACATAAACAGACATTTATTTTTATTTTTTATTTCTCAAAAAAAAACCTAATTTCCGACTAATTCCGATGAACTTACTTTATCTGATCCACTTATGACCTCGTAGATGACATTTTAAGTTATTGCATTTTATTCGGAATTAATATGACTTTTGATTTTTTAAATTAATCAAATATTTTGACCTTTTGTGTCTATCTACAATATACATAATAAACAATGATAAATGAAGTATTTTAAAAGAGGAAATCATACCACGAACGCCAACAGCTGTATTTAAGTAACAAAAGCCGCGTTTCATTTTCTACGGATCTGGATCGGGTTCCTGCTCTTTATCCGGATCTATTTTAAAGATCCAAACATTAACTGCCTGAACAGAATGGGGACGGAACCGGAGCTGGAGCTGGAATAACTCAAAATATTGATTACACACAAATTCAATGTTGCGACCACAATGGAACGTAGCCGCATACGGAGCTGCAGCCGCAGACGGAAGAGTTCACCAACTTTTAACTTTTCACGTACTGCACTTTTGACGTTTCAAATTGTATGAAGAAAAAAAAAAACAACTTTTTGGGTCGAAAAAAATGATATAAGATATTAAGATTTGCAAAAATATTACATATCCTATAATTATGTTTAAGAAAGCTTAAGACAAATTTTTATGAACTTTATATAAGTAGTATAAGTATAAGCAAGACCTGCATTTACGAACGAGTGTTTAGATGCTCCATTCTCCAAAACTGAAGTTGAATATGCAATTACCAACACCAAAGATAACAAAGCAGCGGGTTCTGATGGAGTGCCAACGGAATTTTTCAAATATGCTACAACTGAATTTATTGAACAACTAACAAAAGAGTTCAACCGCATATTCGAAGCTAAGGACGCACCAGAAAATTTTCGGAAGTCCGTAATATTTCCAATTCATAAAAAGGGTGACTTTGAAGACCCCAGCAACTACAGGGGTATCTCATTCCTGAATGCATCTGCTAAGATATAACTAGCATGGTAAAAAAACGGTTCATTTCGTGGCTTGAGAGCAATAACATCATAAAGGAGTATCAAGCTGGTTTTAGACCAAACCGCGGAACAGTGGACCACATTTTTGTTTTAAAAAATATGGCTGAACATTTCATAGACAACAGGAAGAAGCTGTACGCCCTATTCGTTTATTTTAAGGCTGCCTTCGATACGGTCAACCGATCTGCACTATTTTACAAATTGTACTGCCTGGGTGTAACACAAAAATTTGGAAGAGCCCTAGAAAATTTGTATGAAAACACATCATCAGCAGTGTGGGATGGAGAAAACATTTCCGATTGGTTTCCAACATTCTTGGGAATGAAACAGGGTTGTAACATTAGCCTATTCAACTTTATACTATATGTCAATGACTTGACAGACAT
This sequence comes from Epistrophella euchroma, assembly GCA_947049315.1. NCBI lineage: Eukaryota > Metazoa > Arthropoda > Insecta > Diptera > Syrphidae > Epistrophella > Epistrophella euchroma. The sequence continues at coordinate 18,018,170 of OX346245.1, forward strand.
ATTACCTGGTGGTGTTGAGTTTGCGGGAGACAAAATAAAAGCCTTGCTTTTTGCTGACGACCTCGTTCTATTTGCCAATACACCGGAAGCATTGCAGTTGATGATCAATCGATTACATGGGTACTGCCAACAGTGGAGCTTAACGGTTAATCTGGACAAGACGAAGGTTATGGTCTTTAGAAATGGTGGTGGAAGATTTGCAAGAAGTGAACAGTGGACCTACGATGGATACCAAATTGAAGTTGTCAGAGATTATAAATATTTGCGATTTACCATTACTAGCAACTTAAACATGAAAAAACACATGCCGGAGAAACTATCGGCCGCTAAAAACGCTATAAATTCAACATGGAAAAACTGTCTTGGAAACAGAAATCTTTCGCATAACATACCGAATATTCGAAGCTACTACGGAATCAATTATGTTCTATGGAGCACAGGTTTGGGGATATGAGAAATTTGATGAAATCGAACAAATACAAAGATACTTCCTAAAAAGAACTTTACGGCTACCGACAACCACACCAAATTACATGACACACGTTAAAACAGGACTATCGGAACTATTCACAAAAACATTAAAATTGCATTTTGACTACATAATAAAAGTTATGTCTTTCCCCTCCACTAGACTTCCAAAACGCATAGTTATGTTCGCCCTGCAGAGACAATCACTTTGGTTTAAAGAATGGAACTCCCTGGCGATGTATTGTGGAAGAAGCTTGGACCTCAGGGTTGAAAATGTGGAATCATGGAAAATACAGTTGTATGAACTTATTACATGTCTAGATCAACGGTGGTTAGAAGATTGCCAACAAAAAGCTGAAAACTCAACTCATCGATCGATTTATGCAATGCTGGATCATAACCTTCTTGAAAAAAACTATTTCCGCCACAAGTTTAGTGTTGATCAAATATCAGTAATATTTAAATTAAGAGGCCAACTCACGTTCCTTAACTACCAACCACATCGCGAAGATTTGCCAATTTTGTGCACTCTTTGTAATCTACGTGTAAGAGAGGATATTTTTCATTTTTTTTGGGAATTTGCCCAGTTCTTAAAGAAACCAGGAGATCACACTTTGGCAAAAATCTATTGAGTGAAGTGGAAATGGTCGAAATCTTAAATGGCAAAAATTGGGAGCTTCTCTACAAGTATACAATCAACGCACAAAAATATAGATTCAAAATACTTAATGAAGATTTTTGAATTGGTTAGATTATGTACAATAATTATAATGTTATCTATTTTAACTTTACTTTTATTAGAACTTATCGAAACACATAACCTGGCAGACGGCTATTAAGCCATGCGTTATTGATTAACAGCCTTACTGGCTGAACAGAATAGAATGACGGAACTGAAGCCGCAGACGGAACTGGAAGAGCTGTCAAAAAGTGTCGTACGTTATTTTTTTTACATGTCCACAATGGAGCTGTACAGCTTTGAAAGTATTTTGAAGAAAAACAAAAGAATATTATTGTGTACAAGCTCAGAATTCACATTTTTTGTTTCCTCTAATTTTCCTTTTAATAAATAATTTTTTTCGCGATACAAATAACCACAATATTTTTTTCCGACCCAAAAAGTTGTTTTTTTTCTTCATACAAATTGAAACGTCAAAAGTGCCGTACGTCAAAAGTTAAAAGTTGGTGAACTCTTCCGTCTGCGTCTGCGTCTCCGTATGCGTCTACGTTCCGTTGTGTTCGCAACATTGAATTTGCGTGTATTCAATATTTTGACAGCTGTTCCAGCTCCGTCTCCGGTTCCGTCTGCGTCACCATTCTGTTCAGCCAGTTATTCATTAGATTGCGCTAAACAGATGAATAGTTATGCACTGCATAAGGTTTTATGTAGCCTCTATGCAACGTTGCATAAATTCCTATTCATAAAAAATTTTCCTACCCATTATAGTTATACAGCGCTTATGTCAAAAAAAGGACTAAAAATGAGAAATCTATTACGTTTTACCTCCACAACTGACAACTAAAGCTCAGCTGTTCGTAAAAAATCAAAAAAATAATTGTGCCGTGCGGTTCGTATTCTTTTAATTTCTATTAATATTGTTGTAATTATTGTTCTTTGTGTAATTTATGAGTTTGAAAATAAAGTTAAATGTCTTGGAATAAAAAAATGTTTGATTTATTGAAAGAATTGTTTTCACAGAATGTTTTTTTTTTTTTTTGAGAAGAATATTCATTTATTAGGGCGGCGCTTATTTTGGCTTTGTTTGAAATTCTTTTTCTCCTATTAAAGTGATCAAGAACCATTAAACTTTGCATACATCTTAAGTAAAAATAAAGTTAAGTAATAGTAAAGTAAAGTTAAGTAAGGTTAATAGTGTAACAAATATAATTCGTCGAAAGAGGTGTACACAAAAGTTTTAATTTTAGGTTGGGATTCGATCCCTAGACCTTTGGCATGACTACACGTTAGTCGAATTTAAAATAAATTACCCAATATTTTGTTTTATTCAAAAAAATAATTATGTACCTTGATCACTCTTAGGCTGAAAAAAAAAGAAATTAAAAAATAATCGCCACCCTAAATCTTTGTGTTTTATTATTGTATGTGAGTCACAGTGACATTTCGGTACAAAAATATCCTTATGTAGGCACTATTCAACCTCCAAACGCGTTTAGCTTATAATGCATCTATTCAACGTTGTATAAGTTTATGAATCACATTTTGGCATTTAGAGGCATTATAAAGAGTGTATAACATTATGCACTCGTTATAATGCGATTATGAATTAGGCTGTAAGTAAATAGCAATGTAAAACAAAACAATTTTTCCTGGAAAATAAATCAAATTTATCTATCTATCTATCTATCTATAAGTATAAGTAGAACTAAAAGTGGGTTGAACAAAATACACATGATCATTTTGTTTTGGAAAACTTTTGAATACAAAACATTAGAACATGAAGCAGCGGGTTGATTGCTGCGCTGCTGTCAAATCCAGACCCATTTTGATCATAAATCAAACCAAAAACTCACTGGGACTTACACCTAGGATTTCCTGAAATTTTGAGCTTCTCAAAGTTCGGAGGTTTTAGAGTCCATAGAATACTTACAAATATAGTTTAATTCTACTAAATTATTTGTTTTTTTTTGTAGAATAAAAACCACTTTGTGTAGTTATTTATATTTTTCGTTTTTATTGTTCTTTTTTGTAAAATTTAAGTAAACTTTATGTGGGTAGTAAAAAAAATATAGAAATCCAAATTTTTGTTTATTTAAATTTTTGCAACTTTAAAAACGAATGGAATAACATTTTTTAGAAAATTGGATATTCCTAATCCTTTTTCGCACAGCCAGCTCCACAGTCATCACCTTGGCAAATATCGCACAGAGATGATGTCACCTCATAGTATTCAGTGCTGCGCTTGTTGTTGTCATAGTAATCATAAACCACTACTGGTGATGGCTTTTGTTTAGCCACTGCATGTGATTTCATGGCTTCAATTGGAAAACAAAGTTGTTCAGAAGTTAGACTGCTAAAATAGATATTTACTTTTGAATTTGAATCCTTTGAGTAAACACGCTAAAAATAGATTTAAAACAACAATATGTTTACGTTATTTAAAATACTTCAGAATATAAAATTTAGATTAAAGGGTTTTACAAAAAAATAAAGACTTTGGATAAAATGGTATTTCAAAATTTGTTAAACACATTGGCGCAAAATTTTAGACGATTTAGTATGACGTTAAATCATTTTTAGTATGATGCTACGTTAAAAACAGGCTTTTCCAAATTTTAAACGAGTTAGCATCGTATTATCTTTTTAACATTTTACTAAAGTTAAAATCGCCAAATGCCTATTTTATCTTTTTAGTATCATACTAAATCCAAGTGTCACTTTGGCAGCTACATTTGCAAAAATGGGGTGAACTGTCACTGTATTAGGCGTGTTCAGTTTAAAAAATAGGTTTAGTATGGTACTAGTTAGAAAATGTTTAAAACTAAGAATATTTTAGTAAAGAGTTTTAAAGTTAGAAAATTGTTAAGTAGTATCGTGCTAACACCTTAACATCGGGCTGTTTAAAATTTTGCGCCATTATTTTTTTTTCATTCAAACTTTTTTAATACTTTAAGCTCAGAATTTAAAAAGCTCCATAGCTAAAAATCCCAAAAACTCTTCTTAATAGTAAACAATTTAACCATTTCATTTCTTCCATACCTTCACACTTCCAACTTCCTTAATTTTATCAAAACTATCAACGTCAGCTGTGTACCCTGAAGGCAATGAAACTTCCATTACAGCCATATTGGATTCTTTTTTACCACCTTCCAATGGAGCAAATTGGGTACATATTACCAATGACAATTGTCCATTTTCCAATTTCTTGACAACTGGCATTACAATAAAACTTGGGTTTTTATCCTTCTCGGCGATATTATACCGGTACGAAACTTGAGCCAACGATGAACCAGTTCCTTTGGCAATAATTTGAACTTCTTTAACAGATTTTGGAAGCTTTTATACAAAAAAAAAAAAGATTAATATAAGAAGATTATTTCTAAAGAAACGCTGTCAACTTACCACATGTGTTTGCAAAAGCAATGAATTCTCAGGATTAACCTTAATGGTGCCAGAGTTTTCCTTGCCAGCTACAAAATGAATGTCCATTTGACCTGTACCATAACCGCTCTTTTCAGCAAACATCGTCAAAGCTTCAAGACCTATTACAGTATCTTGTGTGGATTCGAATCCTCCATTGCTATTACGCTGTGAAACCAACCATCTAATACTGGGCAAAACAGACTCAGGAGTTCCCTTCTTAAGCATTGCCAAAACAATGTAACTAGTCATTTCAACATCTACTGAAACTGGTCCATACCGTGACTTGTCAGAGACAACAGTCTTTGACCACCATTTACGATCACCTTCGATCAAAAAATTCATAGATTTTTCGGTTTGTCAAATCAAAAATATTCAATCAATCTTACCGTCTTCCTTAGCCAAACTGTTGAGTTTTGCAAAGATCTTTTCTGCTGATTCTACCCGTTTGCCCATTAGCAGAGCTGATACAGAAATAGCCATAGAATATTGATCCTCAGATGAAACCGATTCCTTCTCCAAGAAATTTAAACCCTTTTCAATGGCATCCTTATATTTATCAGCAGATTCAATGTTTTCCAAGAAAGCCAACAGTACGTAGGCAGTTAGACCAGTCGAATCACCACTGTACGAACTATCGATGACTTTGCCTACTTCTGGGAATTCACCACCAGGAAGCTGAGTATCAGCCAAGAATTTAAGACCGGCTTCGATAATCTGTCGGTCAACATACGTATACGGTATGGCTTGATGGAATGATTTGACAACATAAGCCGTCAACCAGGTGCTTCCGCTCTTGTCAAATTTGCCAAATGAACTGTAGGAACCATCAAAATGTTTGTAATGCAGTTCACGTTGATAACCAATTTCCAGGAATTTTTTTGCCTTTTCTTTAACTGAAGCTGTAAGTTGCTTAGTAGCCTGATAAGGAGCATTCAACATTTTAATCGAAATAAAGATATTTCTTAATCATTTTAAAACTTACCGTCAAATATTTGAGGACCAAAATATTTGGCACAAAGTTAATCATATTTTGTTCACCAACTCCATAGGGCAAACGAATCAGTTTATCCAAGTTCTTAATAGTTGGTCCAAGTAAATCTCCAACAACTGACAATTCAATGTATTCGGAGCCCTCGACAGCATTATTAGGAATTTCAATATCGACCTTGACACTCTTTTCCTTCTCATCTTTCAAATTCAAAAAGATGGCCTTGTTGACATAGGTTGTAACACCTTCGGGGTCAACTTTAAGAGTTTGTTGAATTGCATCTCCAGCTACTGGAGTGATTGCCTTGAATTTCAAGCTAATCGGTCCGACTTTTTTTGGTCGAATCAAGAATGTAACACTCCGTCCGCTATTAGATGGAATTTTGAGAGTTTTGGTACGTTTGACATCTTTACTGGCAGTTTCGGTGACTTCCTTGGTGGCTTCAGTGAAATCGAATTCACGGTCTGAATTGTCAAGGGTAACTTCAGCCACAAGATCTTTTTCCAGATAGTTGAAAACAATCACAGGAATAGCAAATACTTCACCTAAAATTAAAATAAAAGATTGCTGGTTTAAGAGACATCTTATGTTTTTTTTTCAAATTACAAGACTTACCCCTTTTAATTGAATATGGCAAATTGGTGGAAAGGAAGAAGGGCTGGAAGACTCTTAATTTTGTAGCTTCCTCGGTAAGGGCCAAACCAGTCTTTGGATTCAAAGAAAATCCAGTAACAACCCAAGATGTAATAGTATTGGGAACTTTCTTGCTCAATGTGATTCCATTTCCTTCAGTACTGTAGTTATATAAATATTGGTTAGAAAGGAAATTAAAAATTTTTTTGTGAAAGTGGAATTAAAAGTTGTTATTAGCAAGAAAAAACCCAAAAAAAAAAAACAAGCTGGTGCGAGTTAGTATGCTTTTAAGGTACTGGAAGTTAGTAAGATGCTACAGAAAAATGCAATATACAAACATAATTAGATCTAAACCATTATTTCTAAAATTTGATTAATATTAATCAGCAACTCAAAGTGCGATGAGTACTGTAAGCTGTAACTACATTAGGTGCTGGAATATAATGAACGTATTAGTGCTTTACGGCTTCAAAATTTACAGATTTCACTCATAGAGTAACCATGGGGACATTGAAAATGACTTTATTTTGCTAGATAAACAAAAAACATGACTAATCTTTACAATCTTTACAAATTAATTATATCGTAAGAAGCTGTTTCAGCCACCATTATAAGTTCTGAAGTTTCTTTAATGTCACTTTCCATTGGGCAAAAAATTAATCTTGTTAATTTTCTTTAACTAACCGAATCATACTTTTCTATTCAACCAAAAAAAATCTGATATCAAAACTCACATACATATTAGGGCAAACAAAAATATGCCCTAAAAACAGTTTTAAGCGCTTATAATTATGCCCTTAAAATTTATTATAATTATATGATAAAAAAAATTGATTATATGCCCTAAAAATATGCTCAGTATTGCTTGTAAAAATATATTCTATGTAGGTATGTATATACCTACCTATGTAATGTATTTTTAAAAACTGCACTAAAAAGAACGACAAAAATCTAAACGTCTATAAATATACACATAAGCATAATCATTTGAAACCATAACTAGAATTTTGTGCTATTTTTGTGTGAAAGTCTCGATTTTTGTGCTAGCATAGTTTTTGTTTTATGTAAATCTATATGTTACCTTAACATTAAGCTAGCAAAACTTCTAAACCGCTTAGCATAATCAGATGTATAATAAAAACTAAACTTTTGTGCTCTTTTCGTGCTATTTTGTGCGGAAGTCCTGATTTTTGTGTTAGCAGACTTCCGCACATAAATAGCACAAAATTCTAGTTATGGTTTAATTGATTATGCTTATGTGTAGGTATATGCTAGCTTTATACACGTTAAATCTAAAAACAAAAAAAAATATGTAGTGTACAAGTGAGATTGTCGAACATAACGTCAATTTGCTGGGGCTAAAAGCCATTAAAACCTATTTGAAATAGGTACATGCATTTTTTATATTTATAATGGTGAATCCTTTAAATTCATCTACATGGGTTTATTTAAGACATTAATTATATCAAAAATAAAAAAAATAAATTTACACGAGTGAGTCCCACGAGCTTGCTCTCGTGGCTAACAAAAATGTTGGTACTTTTCAACGAAAGAAATGTTAAAAAGTCAGAATTACTGGGAACATGATTTTTTTACTTTTTGGTTAATATTTTCTAAATTTTCAAAAGCTATCTATACCTATTGTTTAAGCCGTATGCGGATTTCTTATCTAATCTCGTCTTAATAGTGTTGCTAGAAAAAAACATGCTCTGGCATATTTTTGTTTGTCCTACATAATATTACCTAAGTATATCGATTTCAAGCAAGCTCTACTCCTGCTTGCATACTTATCTGCATCATTGGCCTTTCTTATAGGACCGCATTGTATTCTGTATGGAATAAAAATAAATACCTATCATTTTCATTTTCATAAAATCACAACCTACCTACCTCCATAACTATATAGATGCATACACGCATATACAACATACAAAAATCTGGCAGAATCCTATCCTATCCACTTTTGTTGATTGCATTGTCTTCTTCTGAATACTTGTACTTGTTGTTTTTTTGAATATTCTTCATGACCATTCTCCACTGAAGCTTGCCTCCTGACGACGAACAATACTTTTCTTCGTTTTTTTCCCCGTATAACTACGCCTGCTGTAATTCATGGCTTGTGTTGTGTTCCCCCTATACGCTGGAGTTCATTTTTCATATTCTCAATTCGTGTGTTCATTTCAATCATTTCGGTCATTTCTTTAGTAACACCATTGTATATAAAAACTATAGTACTCTCATGGAGCGGAACGAACGAGGCGACGTCTGGTGTGGCGAGTGTGCCGTAACTCATTTATAGAGCTTTGCAGACGTGCAGAATTGAGAATGGGTGGCAAATTTGAAATAATGCCAATAATTTTAACGTTAAAGAAACACAGAAGATAGGGAAGAACTTATACAAAATGTGTGAGAGTTCAAGGGAGATAAGAATACAATTACTTTTTGACATTCCTTTTGGCATTTTCTATACAAATAGGCATAATAAGGAATTTTTTGCTTTAGCATAAAGAGAACAAACGATAATAAGCAGTTTTTTTTTTGTGCTTTTTTATCCCCACATAAAAAAACGTCCTTGTTAAATAAAACAACAATTTGGTTTACATATGTAGCTGTGTAGTGTTGTTGTATGTATTTAATGTGGACTTTTTTTTGCTTTCTATGTGGGTTAGGGAAAATATAAAATATCGTTGCAATGCCGACGGCATTTCAACTATCAATTTTAATATGGATTTTTTAAAGGGAAAACACGGTAAGTTGTTAAATAGAAGGTTGGATTTTTTTGCTTTCTATGCGGGGTAGGGAAAATATAAAATATCGTTGCAATGCCGACGGCATTTCAACTATCAATTTTAATATAGATTTTTTTAAAGGAAAAACACGGTAAGTTGTTAAATAGAAAGTTGGATTTAATAATATATATATATTGAAATTTTTTTGAATACCCTTATATATGTAGAGCTCCACTAATGTCGAATTCCTTTTAAGAAAAAAATCGATTTGTTTAGAAGAAATAATCGACTTTTCTGGACAAATCCCTTGTATTAAAAGAAAAAATTCGATTCTGTTTAGAAAAAAAATCGAACATTTTTGGTAAAAGGAATTCGACATAAGAAGGAATTTTTTGAAATTCTTAAAAATAATAGGGTAAATTGGGGTAAATATAAGGTAGAGTCGGAATTCTATTTTCTAAATGGGATTTTTTAGAATTTTCAAATCAAATACATTCAATAGAGTTTTATTATATTAGAATGGCAAAGTTAATTAAAAAATTCTAAAAATTTTTTTTTACCCTACAAACTTGGTTAAAATTCAAAAACACCAAAATCGAGTTTTTTTTAAATAATTCTTATAAATCTGGTGTATTTTTTAGAATTTTTTCAAATACATTTTCAATTAGAAAATTAAAAATAAAATTATCCATATTTAAGGAATTTTTTGTGGGCGTGGTTATTGTGGGCGTTAAGAATTTTTGAAAACTCATAATTTTTTTTTTCAATTTTTTCACACGTTTTAATTTTTGTCCTTTTAACGGGGTAATCTAAAAATTTGAAATTTATAGGTATTGTAGGGATTATTGATCCTAACATATTTCGAAAATTTCAGATTTCTAATGTGCCGTTAAGCAGAGATATTTGTGTTTGAAAAAATGGACAAATCAATTTTTTATAATTTTTTACAATTATCTTTTTATTGGTAAGTAGTAAGGAGTTGAAACTTTTACACATAATAGAATTCATTGAGTTTAATGCAATTGCATTTCAATTTTATTTATTTTTAACATTTAACTGGAAATAGCGGTAAATATTTACTTCTTTGACATATCTAATTAATTACGCATCACTGCATGCATCGATTAATTTCGTTTTTCTTTAATTCGCATGTCCGTTTAACAACAAAAATTTTGATACCTCATTTGCATATGTACGCCCTCTATAAGCTCCACAATCTTAATTAAAAACCAATCAAAAAATCAATAAAAATGCACTAAAATTGCATGTTTCGTTCGTTGTCAACCACCATGCACCAGTGGGAGATAACTGTTATTTTATCAAAATCCTAAAAATCAATTGATAGTGTTCGATTAAAAAATTCATAACTTCTATACTATTGTACGTCCGATCGATTCGGTTAAGGTCTTAAAACAATCACAAAATGCATTCTATACGAAAGGGGGATGAAAAGCCGTCATCAAATCGATTTTCATTTTTCAAAATGCAAAACATGATGAAAAATTTCCAAATATCGAAAAATAATATACTACAAAGTTATAGCCCCAACATTTCTCTACAAAAAAGTCAGTGGTTGTATATATGTATTGTAAATACGAGACGAGCCAGGGCCATTTATTTGCTTTAAAGCCAAAAAACGGCATTTTAATTATAAAAACTAAATAAAATCACCGACTTTACCATCTTATAAAGCTAATAACTTCACTATTAGTTATCGGATCTTCTTCATGTTGAAAAATATAGAAAGAAAAAATGTTTATCTACATATATATATAAAATTTATTGGAATACAAAAAAAAAGTCATACTAAAAACGTGATTTAGTCCAAAATCAATTCGATTTTTATTCTTTTAAATTCAAAAGTTGATGAAAAATTTCAAAATTTTTAAAAATAAATATGATATATATGTAGGTTAAAATATTCTCTAAAATAATGCCAAACAATGTTTTAAGGTTAATTCAACAGGAAAATTACTAAAATTCGTTTTACGCGGTTTTTAAGATTTTAGTCAAAAAATGCAATAGACACGGCTTCATATATTATTTTTTTTCTTCCAAACTACTTTACGGACCTTAAATGTTATTATCTTAAAATACTTTCATTAAAACAGGTATAAAATTCATAAAAAAAAAATGTATATAATTGCACTACAACACCGAAAAAAATGTAAAAACAAATTGAAATAGTGTTTTTTTTACCCACTTAATTGATTAAAAATTAAAAACTATATGTAAACTTGATCGTAGAGAAAAAAAATTATTAAAATATCATTGGGAAATATATTCTTTAAATATATGTAGAACATAACAAGGCCATTTATCCAACCGTTAATAATTATTTTTTGAATTAAATTTTTTCAAGACTTGGTTTTTTAGGCCAGCGCTTGCCTGATTAAATCGTTTATTACTTTTTATTTCATACACGCATTCAATTCAAATAACAGTTTTTCACTTAAGAGTAAATAAGCGCTTTATTTTAATATATAAAACATACCAATACGTGATGCCGTATTTACATAAAATGTGCCACAAACAAAATTCAACATACAAAAATAAACCTAAAAATTGAGAATTGATTTTAACAGAATTTTTTCTGAGAATTCTTTTTTTTTATATGTTGTTCCTGTTTTAAAAAGACAGAAGACAATTACTAGAAACTTCTTAATTTTCTCAAAATAAGTTGACAAAAAATCATTTTTTTTTCTTCAATAGGTATGTAAGTCATATCACATCACGTCAATTTTGTTTAAATTCAATTTTTCGAAAAAAAAAATTGATTTTTAAAAAATTATTTTAAATGTGAAGTAGGTACCTATCAATATATATAGCAATTGATTTTTTTTTAAATTGGAATGCTAATTTTCCTTAAAACAATTTTGTCAAAAAAAAATTTAATTGAAAATACCTATCCGTACCTATTCAAAAAAAAAACAAAAAAAAAAACAATTGAAACTTTTTTAAAAATCCAAAAATTAATTTGAAAATTTTGGTTATACCTAGGTATACCTACCTACCTAATAGCTTTTCCATAAGAATAATAATAATAATACCTACCTAACGAATGTACCTACGTACCTACGTACCTACCTACCTACCTACCTACCTACCCACCTACCTATGTACCTTCATACTCCTAATATTGCAGTACCTACGATTTAAAACAAGTGAAACTGATGTCAACAAAAATAATGAAAATTCAATATCAAATAGGTATACCTATCAAATCTTCATATAGATTCATATGTATACCTATAATACCCCGTTGGCATCACAGTACACATATATGTGTACTGTGCGTTGGCATAGCACAATTGAAAACAATATATACAATGTTCGTAAGCAAGAACAGAAAAAAATTCATCTCCTCTTTATTTATTTTCGTCATTGCCTTGGCGCGAACATCTGAATAATGTATCTCCCTTACTCCCTTTAGTAAGATTGGAATAAAAATCATATAATCCTCTCATTCTTGCTACTTGTTGTCGATTATTGTCCAAAGAAAATTCTCAAGTCTGCAACGTCAATTTCTGCAAATTAATGTCGACTACAGCGCCCCCAGTTGCCGCGAATGTTCAGCACTTTTTTCTGTTCCATGAGAGTACTATAGTTTTTATATACAATGGTAACACCAACCAAAAATTTCGTTGTGATGCCTGATGCCCCTATACGCTGGAGTTCATTTATGATTGATTGAATTTATTGAATTTATTTCATTTAATCATTTTGGTAACACCACAACTCTGTCAAAACGATCCTATAAACATTTTCAATGTTAAAATCAAAGTTTACATCATAACCTACAAAATAATCATCATCTTGGGTTATAGAAATCAGTAAAACTTAGATTAATCAAAAAATTTAACACTTCACTTTTTGTCCATAGTTTAAGTTATCGAGAAGTAAAGGAGAATCACATTTGCTTGCACCAACCACTTAACTCGATTGACAACCAACTTTTGGCTCTTGGGACATTTTAAAGTAAAGTCTAGCAGATTTAAGGGAACTATTATGTATAAGTTTCGTTGTTTCGTAGTTTATAAAATTAATAAGCAGCATTTTTAAAATCAGACAGTTTGGAAAATACTTTTGAAATAGGTTAAACTGTATGAATGTGATTGAAAATAGTTGTGAAGTCCTAATTGTTTCGTTGTTTGTTTTATTGAAAATTAGTTTTAAACCAAATCTGGTCGATTCTGATAGAAATTTGACCGTTCCACTCTCTTAAAATCAAAATGTTGTATGAAGGTTTTTTTTTCTGGGTACAAATAATAACTGAGGTTTTTTTTTGGCTAGAAATAATAAATGAGTCATAACTTTTATTTATTAAGGCTTAATAAAACTAAAAATAAAATTTAAAGAACAAATTTGTCTTTTATTGATTTTGTGGAACACCGTAAAAACGCAATCGTTATTATATGTAAAAAAGCAAAGGGAATTGCCCACTTCTGGTCAAGAGTTTAAACGAACGAGTTTGGTGTCAAACGAACGATGACGTTGAGCCACACATTTTGAGATGTCACGCTTTAATTTCATGAGAAGCAACCAATAAATTCCTTATTATAAGCAAAAGATTCTAAAAAAGGCACTAAACTATATGCTTGAGGTAGTATGAATATTGAGATGCGCGATTAATAAAATATATTCCCTCATATTTTAATAAGTTTTTTGGTAAAAAATAATAAAAACTAACTTAATTCTAAAAAATTTACTTAAAACAGAAAAAATTATTTAAAAACAACGGTTAAACTTACAAAACCATGTTATACCTTTTTGGAAAGCCAGAAACCTCGTCTCTAATTTTCTTTTTAAATTAAGTTATATTAGTAAATACAATTTCAAACTTCTTTTTTTTTTTAATTTTACGTAATTAAGTACTGATTTTGTTTTTCCTCAAAAACTAAAAGACATTTTAGCATCCGGTTTTCTAGTTTTGACTAAAAACAAATAAGAGCATTAAATTTTGAAAACAAAATGAGAACTTAATCACGTAAGATTTAAAAAAAAAAAATAAGTTTGAATTTTTTTTTTTTTTATTTTCGAGTTATAAAATTAATTTTTCAAAAACTATTCACTAACACAACTTAATTTAAAAAGAAAATTAAAGAAGAGATTTCTGGCTTTACAAAAAGGTATAGGATGGCATTGCAAGTTAAACCGTTGTTTTCAATTTTCTAGAAAATTGCCCCTCCCGCCCAAACGGAAACGGGGGGAAATAGACCCTCCCCCTCCCAAACGATTTGTTTCTTGTCTTATTCCAACCTATTCGCCCTAGCTCTTTGGTGCTCCTTATACGGAATACCCTGTATATCTACCATGAAAAAATTACACTTATCACAGTTTTTGCGAACGCCCTTATAGTGGATACAAACAATTTCAAGGCTGGATTTCTGAAACGGCCGGCGTTTACCTGATCGATTTAAGCTAAACATCCTGAGCTATATGCAGAGGGCTTGAAGTTTAACGTTCTAAAGTTAATAGTTTAAATAAAAGAACAACAACTTTTATAGGCTGGAGTTACAGCTAGTTCACGGTTGCGGGGCCGATCATCAGACTCCTGTAGTGGTGCTTAGTCTATGTATGTTCATTTTTATTTGAAAAACTGTTTGCCTCACTGAGATTTAAACCACAGACCAAGCGTCTCCGGGCCAAGTGCACTACGCACTGTGCTACCGAAGGACACGTTATCATGTCGATCGAATTCAGGTTTTATAGTTTGACAACTGCATTTGAATCAACTAGCATTTTTACTAGCGACACACAAGTTTGTTGTTGTTCATTCGGGTTCTTTCTTTCTTCTCCATACTCCCCTCATAATTGTTTCCTCTAAAGAAGGAACTATTTTTTTGAAATTTGCACCCACATAATAGGTAATGAGTTATGAGTACATACAATTATTCCTAGCTGTGAATTAATAACTGCATCAAATTTTACAATAAAAAAAAATATGTTGGGGATTATTGAAGATTATTGGATATTTTGAGATAGTGGCAAAAAAATATATATATTGGGGATTTTTTTGTTTGGGCGCCTTGTTCCCACGGGCATTTTGTCATATTGGATTAATTTTTTGTGGGTAATTCCTACGATTGAATCATCGTATTAAAATCATCATAAATCCAAGATTCAGGGAATAATTGCCGTAATTTTGGAACACTATCGGTACTAAATGGACTTGAAGCATCGGACATGGCAACTGCATTAATATCGGCTGAACCATGTCTGCCATATCGTATGCTATATTAAACAATTGGTATCCTAAAACAAGAACAAAATTAGGTATAAATCATAAAATATCAATTATTATTGTTCAAAATTTTTTAATTCAACAAATGAAAAAAAAAAATGTCAAATATTTTTGTTATCAGCATAAACTGCAACTGTTTCTAAAAACTAAATAAATTTGTTTTAAATTTTGCTTCGTTATAGTGCAGTAAGGTAAGACTTTAGCGAATATCTAATCATCATTCAAAAATCCCTGTGCACCGATAGTGCCAAAGTTTTCCTTGAATCTTCCTTTTTGATACAAATTTTATATTTAACCTTCATTTAAATTATGTATATGGTTTCCTATAATAGTTTATTAGGTACACAACATTAATATATACATAAAGTGTGGTTACACTTTTTTATAGTCAAAAATCCATGTTTCGGGAAATTCTTCTTCTGAAGATAAGATAAAACTGAATCATCCACTTCAGTCGAATAATATGCTGGTGTGGTGTCGGAATATTGTTCCTATTCTTCCCAAACTAAAAGTATACTAATGTTGGTGTTATTACCTAATTAATTGAATAAACCCATCAGAGCCAGCAAACTTTCAGGATTTTTCCACTTATAAATGAAAAAAAAAAAAAAAAAAAAAACAGGCACACATAGACATTTACAATGGAATAAAACAATTTTTTAAAATTTACAAAACAAAAGCAGATGAGTTGGCCTTTAAGACAATAATGGAAAAATAGACGCGACAGGACACACGGAAAAAATCGGATTTGAAAAAAAAAATATTTATAATTACGTATTGATATCATCATATATCCATGTTTCAGGGAATAATTGGCGAATTACTGGTTCGACTCTATTTGAAACACCGACAGCTGCACTTTGAGATAAACCAGCTGCGGCCGGCATAGCTGCAGCATACATAACTGAACCATGACCTCCGAAAATTCCAGCTCCACCCATTCTCCAACCATATCCTAGAATCATATTTTAAAATAAGTTAGCTTAACCAAAAAAATAAAAATTAAATGCATGACTGAATCGCACGAACTTGATCTTGTAGTAAAAGTTTCTTCGAATTTTAAAGATTGAGTTTAAGTGTATTATAAGCCTAAAGTTAATGGAAGTATTTTGTATACAAAAATGATAACAATATAGGACACTGCACTATACATACGTATAGTACATATGTACATGGAACTT
The DNA here is from genome assembly GCA_947049315.1 of Epistrophella euchroma. Lineage (NCBI taxonomy): Eukaryota > Metazoa > Arthropoda > Insecta > Diptera > Syrphidae > Epistrophella > Epistrophella euchroma. The sequence goes on from OX346245.1 coordinate 18,034,515, forward strand.
GGAGCTTAAATTGAAGAATTGTTAGAAATGAACATAATTCTAGATTAATTTATTATCTTTAAAATCTTAGTTTTGGAGAAAAAAAATGAAAATCGTAGGAGCAATTTTTTTTCAATAAATTTTGTATATGTATAAATTGTAAATATTTTTTTTTTTTAATCCAAAATTTGTTTTTTTCTTTGAAAATTTTGATTTTCGTATGATTTCAACTTTTGAGAAGCTTTTGTATAAAACATTTACTTTAAATCGGTTACACACATAATGCGATAGTCTAAAATAAAGGAAATGGTTCAATGAGAGGTACTGTTAATAATGGCTACTTACAAATTTTGTTTTTGGTAGATCATAGACCATACTAATGTTAGTATTTAGATCAATTTTAGTCAAAATCGTAGGAGTCTTTTTCGAGAAAATTTATATTTTTTGCAACGGATTTTTAACATTTGTATGGAAGGTATTGTTAATTTTGACTATATGAAAAAGTTTTGTTCAAAATATTTTAAATAATGTTGGAAAACCGCTCGGTACAAAGTTTCGTAAAAATCAACCATGCTGTTTGCGAAATATTTGGTCTTCAATAAAAAATTTTGAAACTTTTTTTTAAAATTCAAAAAAAGTTTTTTGAAAATTTTGGTTACAATACTATTTAAATTTTTCAAAAGATTCTCCATAAAAAAATATTTCTTTTCGACAAAAACAAAAATAAAAAATGGTTCTATGGGAGGTACCATTTAAAATCACCATAAAAAAACACTTGACACCAAGTTTGTCAAGTTTGATCAAAATCTCGATTTCAATTTGTTTTACGAATCCAAAACTTTCGATTATAGTACCTATACCTATATCGCAAGTGATAATGGGGAAAGAAAACCTTTCAGAGAAGTTTAAAAAAAAACTAAGACTTTTCATGTTGTTTTTTCAATTAAAATAACCTAGAGTTTGAAATAATATCAAGTTAGCAAAGCAGCATTCGCCACTCGAAAAAATATTAAGTGGATAATTTTGCCGTTAATTATTCGTTAACAAATTGTGATAATTTCGAGTTTTTCGTTCGATGTTTCTTATGTTTTTTTGATATCAACTTAGCAAAGCACCCTCTCGGGTTAAAATCTTCTTATATCGAATAGTTTATTTCTTACTAATTTTTTTACAATAGACGTTAGGCCTGTTTGTACCATTCATAGGAGAAATCAATTAATATAGAACATATTCTAATTTCTTCAACAATCCTTACATTATATAGTACTATTTCAGCCTTTACCAGCGAAACACACGTACAAAACTTAACAGTTAAAACCAGTCTGTATTTTGCTTTAGGAATTGAAGCTTAGTACGCAGATTGGGAAAAGACAAATTTTATCTCTACAAATCTAATCTTTACAAAAAAGTTGGAAAAGGCACGCAAAATTAATGTTTTTCTTCTTTTAATTTCTTTTTGTAAAATTATCAACCAACAATAGTTGATCGAGCTTATGGTGCAAAATTATTAACCTGTCAAAATTTTTCTGCAAAATAATCATCGTCGAATCGGGCAGAACGTCACGATGGATAGGTACAACTTCGAAGTCGTCAAAGACTTTGTCTACCTGGGTTCCACTATAACATCGCAAAATGACATCAGTGCAGAGATCAATCGAAAAAGTACTCTTGCCAATCGCTGTTTCTTCGGGCTAAAAAGGAATTTGAGCAATAAAGCCCTCTCTCAAAGAACCAAGGAGACCTTATATAAGACCCTTATCATCCCGGTCCTGTTGACCTGGTCAAGAAGCTTAAAATACAGCGGCTAAGATGGCTGGGACACGTGGAGTGTATGGACACCAGTCTTCGAATCTACCCCTGACGGTCTGCGCAGCAGAGGAAGACCCCACCTAAGGTGGCGCACACAAGTGGAGAACGACCTCAACCAACTTGGAGTGCGTAACTGGAGGCAGCTAGCTAGGGACCGAGCTGGCTGGAGGGGCTTGTTGGTTGAGGCCGTAGTCCATCCTGGGCTGTGAGCGCCATTTAAAGTAAAGTAAGTATCAACAAACTTTTTTTTTTAAGAAAAGCCGGGAAATGAAGAATTTTTGAAAAATTATATATGCAGACAGCATTGATATGGTTTTAAACAACACTGGCTAATATTTCAAACAGCCTCGGTTCGACATTTAATAGCGCTGGTATCTTATTGATCTAGAAGCCACTTATGTGTACTACTCGAAAAATAACATTATTTTGAAAAATGTAATGAAAAAATTGATTACGCAATAATGAAAAGAAAACAGAAACCATAAGCTTAATCAACATAAATAAATACATATTCAGACGTAAGTTCAACATTTTAATTTATACAGTATTATTTTATAAGTAGTCTTTTAAATGAAATTGAAACCATTTAAAAATATATTTGAAGCTTAAGCCAATAAAATTCAAGAGTTCTATTACATGGTCCAATTTATGATTTTTTGGCTAATTTTTGAATGACTGCAAAGAAAGTGCTTTTTATTGTAACTGAATGAAATGTGGAACTAAAAACTTGTTTTTCAGTGCGAGATTAAAGTTAAACCCCAAAGTTAACTCACTAATATTTCTTAATTTACTCGATACAGCTGCTTTGTTTTATCCTAAGAGTTAGGTCAATCCGCATGAATTCTGTACTGAAAAGCTGCTTCTTGAGGTAACTGTTGATATATTTATGTCAAATTTTAACTGAATCTGGTTTAAATCAACCCTGAAAAACTGAGACTAAGGCCCAGTTTTTCAGTGGTGAGTAAAGAAAAATTTAGTTAACTTTGGACATATAGTTAATTCCAGAAACAGTTATTTTCAAGAAAAAAAAATTATACTCGTTTATTTTTAGTTTAGTTTTAGTGTTAATTTATGTTTTGCGACGTTTCAAGTATGTCTATGCTCATCATCAGGCCTTTATAAAAAAAATGCATTTAAGTATACATTAATGGTCACCATAAACAGAGTAACATCAATAAAAAACTTACAAAATACATAAAATATATATACATAGGATAGTAGCAAATTTTAATATAATTTTTAAAAATAAACAAGCAAAAAGGAAAACGGTCAGTAAAACAAAATATATTTAAAAAAAATAATGCAAATCGATCTTGAAAATTTGGAAGATAAAATATCAAAAGTATATCTGGACCCATGTTCTGTAACTCTCACATCGAAAAAATCAGTCGAGAAACGCTGAAAAATGGAACAAAACTTATGTATTTTGTTTCAGTTTCCATCGTTTCTCGACCGATTTTATGCTTGCGAGAAGGTACAGAACATTGGTCCAGTCCAGTAAATCCCGATTGAACCCATCAAATTTGGGGAGTTACCTAGGGTTTAACTTTAATCTTGCACTGAAAAACTAGGCCTAATTGATTAATTTCATATCCTGATGAAACTGACGCTTCTTCTTCATCTTTGTTTTGACTTGAAATTCCGATATCGGTTGTAAATTCGTATTCAGTAATGGACGCAAATGTTGTACATATATAAACATCACACCAATCTATAAAACAAAAAAATTTCATATAATGCGATGCATCAATTGAAAGGTGGCACTTCCTAGATATCCTTAATATCGAACGCTCAAATCTATATATGTATAATAAACCTGAAAACCGACTCTAATCTTACTCGAGCTCTCGATCCTGAATATAAATTTAATAAAATTCCTTTTAACGAAGTTTCCCAACCAATGCATTCATTTGTGTCAATCTATTCTGTGAACATTAAAGTACAAGTTACAAATACAAACATACCTGCATCTGAAATCTTTTTGTGTAGATATTTTTAGATTGCATATAAATATGTTTAAAGAGCTGGAATTGATTGGACTTTAAAATATCAAAATGACAACTACTTTACGAAAGTAATTATCTGTTTTTATTGAAAAAAATTACAGATTTCACATTTTACTGAAATATTTAAGTCGTAACTAAATTTGATTATTTATTGGTAGGGCACAGTATTTCTTATAAAACTAATTTCTAATCTAATCTCGTCTTAATAGTGTTGCTAGAAAAAAACAGGCTCTGGCATATTTTTTGTTGTCCTACATATTACATAGGTATATCGATTCCAAGCAAGCTCTACTCTACTCCTGCTTGCACACTCAACTGCATCACTGGCCTTTCTTATGAGACCGCATTGTATTATTCTGTATGGAATAAAAATAAATACCTATCATTTTCATTCTCACAAAATCACAACCTACCTACCTCCATAACTATGTAGTTGCATACACGAATATACAACATACAAAAATCTGACAGAAACCTATCCACTCTTGTTGATTGCCTTGTCTGTTCATTTGTCTTCTTCTGAATACCTTGTTGTTGTTTTTTTTCTCTTTTTGAATATACTTCATGACCATTCTCCACTGAAGCTTGCCTGTTGACGACGAACAATACTTTTCTTTCTTCGTTTTTTCCCCGTATACCTACGCCAGCTGTAATTTATCGCTTATGTTCGTTTATTTATTTTTATCATTCTAGTAATGTTTTAAGCGGCCCATACACTTTATTTGAAATACCATAAAAGATCAAATCGCCATCAAATGGCATTAGATAGGTTTGTGTAAAGGGTATCTTTATACACTGCCAATCAATTGGACGAGGCCACAAATTTTGCGATCGATTTTCGCTCCTTATACCTGTCGGAAATTTTTTACCCGGAAACATTTACTACCTATGAACAGGTACGTTTTTTTTCCCATAAGGAAGTCATAAAATTTAAGGGTTAGTTATAAAGTACCATAGGATTTTCTCAAGATCAATTAATGAACTACCGAAAAAGCGTATAAAAAAGTGCGCCACTAGGATGAGGCCATTGCGAATATTCCGTTGCAGGAGTTCACATCAGCGATTTTTTTCAAACTTTTGTTTAGAATATTTAAAAAAAAGTGTTTAAAAGAACTCTTTTTATTTAATTTAAAACAAGAAAAGACGTTGACATAGACAGAAAGAGGAAAAATAGATGCTTTGAATGATTTGGGACTCTCAGGCCGAGAAATAGCAAGGAGGCTCAATAGAAGTAAAACTGTAATAAACAATTATCTTGCGGATCCACAAAACTATGGGAAAAATCAAAAAGGACGCACAGCCGAAGCAACAACATCACGAGAAAAGCGGTTAATTCTACGGCTTGCCTCAAATTCTATTCTACCAGCGACTAAAATAAGGGCTAAAAGCGGAGTATCAGCCAGCATAGCAACGGTCTGAAGGATAATAAAGAAAAGTGATGCTATCCAGCGACGAAAACTTAAAAAGAAACCTGTTTTGAGGCAAGTACATAAGGAGCTTCGAATGAATTTCACGAGGAAACATGTCGCTTGGAGCATTGAATGGAAACGCGTTGTCTTTTCTGATGAAAAAAAGTTTAACCTTGACGGTCCCGATGGTTACAACTTTTATTTCCATGATCTTCAAAAAGAAGAGCTTATTTTGGCAAAGACACCACAGCCGTACATCCGGTGTCATAGTGTGGGGAGCTATTACCTACTATGGTACAATCGAGTTGGAGTTTTTTTCCACAAAAATGAACGGAAATGACTACAAATGTTTGCTGGAACGGTCATTTCCAAAAGTAAAAAAAAATTTTGGCACCTCTGCCTTGGATTTTCCAATATGACAACGGATTCAATCAGAAGACGTGGAACTTTTGACATGGCCACCCTATTCAGCGGACTTACATAATTGAAAACGTTTGAAACATGGCTGTCTTGTAAAGTTTATGAAGGCGGCAGACAATTTGAAGACAAGGACACCTTAATTGCAGCTGTTCGTGATGCCTGGGACCAGATTACACTAGATTATTTAAAAAAAAACTTTATGATTCTATTCCAAACAATTTTTTAGAGGTAATATCGAAAAATGGCGGGCATACTCATTATTAATGGAGAAAAACTAAATCTATTAATAAATTAAAACCATAAAATCTAAACATTTCTTTCATTTTTTCCTTTGTTTTTAAGATTTTGCATGTGGCCTCATCCTAGTGGCGCACTTTTTTATAGGCTTTTATGGTAATTTATAACTAATCCTTTAATTTTATGACTTCCTTATGGGAAAAAAACGTACCTATTCAAAGGTAGTAAAAGTTTCCGGGTAAAAAATTTACTACAGATATAAAGAGCGAAAATCGATCGCAAAATTTGTGGCCTCATCCAAGTGATTGGCAGTGTACGTATTGGTGATTCTGTAAAAACTTCAAAGAACAAAAATATAAGTGTGAATTTAGAAATGTATCTAAAAAATTTTATAACTATTATTAAGATAGAAAATAAAGAAGAATACTATCAATATTGTAAGTTATTGTTAGTTTAAAAACGCAGCAATTAAATTCAGGTTTTTCACAAATTTTCTATTCGATTCTGTGTTCGAAACACAATAAACTTGAAATAAATTTTATTTAAGTAGTCAATCAGACGAATTGTATCTGAGAGAACTCGATTTTCGAGGGTACACCAAATCAACTCTTTACGTCATCTACTCTCTTTTTCTACATCATTCTACGAGTTACTATAGGTTTGTGAAAGTGTTCACTTACGATATGCATAAAAAAAGTGAGTTTGAAAATTAATTTCCAAAAAGTATTTACTAAAACAACTTGACTCAAAAATATTGTTAAATAATGGATCTCTGGCTTTTTTTATGACATTCTACATGTTGCCGTTATTTTCTTATAATTTTTTTCATAAAAAGTAATTTTTTTGAACAAAATTGCCCCTTCCACCTAAAGGGGGCAGACTCCCACCTAAAAGGGGGAGGGGAATAAACCTTCCTTCTGACACAATTCCTTTATTGTCATGGTTTAACTTATACAGTGTACAACTAAGCGTTTTTTCGCATTTTATGCGAATCCCCCGGTTTATCCCCTTTGGGTTTTCAAATGGTCTGACAGAGCAAAACCCGCTTCCAAATGGCCTTGGACCCACTGTTCCGGGATCAGGGGAACGAATTTTGGTTCATACAATTATCTCCAGAGTTCATTTTTTGGGTTTTCACCGTACTATTGCTCCCTAAAGCCGCTACCAGGGACTGCAAGACTTTAATTTCTGTCATCAGCTTGACCACTGCTTTGAACTCATATACTTTTTTTTTGGTTCGCTTTCACACCCCATTTGCTGTGGGCTCTTAGACTAGATTCAAAATTAACACTGTCTACAGCAATTGGTGCGTCATTAAGTACCAAAAAGGTCAGTGCTATTGTGTGAACTTTTTTTTAAATAATTTCAATAAATGCTCATTTTATTGTTGTTTAAAATCAAAGATTCAAGGACCTTCTGGCTTTGATTTAGTTTGTTCTTTTGCTGCAAAATTATTTCAAATTTGAACAAAAATAAAACTCATAAATTACTTACTTTGATGAAATGTATAGTTAGCATTAGTCATTGTAACAATTCCAGCTTTGGTTCCCGGCAATAGAGAATAGTCTAAAGACCATGGAGTTCTAGACTCGCAATAGCTTAGATCTTCGAAGATTGTATCTTTTTTCAAATCGTTGCCACTCTTGAGAAGGAAAACACTTTGATCGACACCAAGTAAACCAACATAAGAATCGGGATCGGTGTTGACTTTAATTTCAACATCAGCACCAGGTTTGGTTTCAATTGGAGCTTCAATGGAAATCTTGACAAAAAAAAAACAAAATCAAGAAATAATGAAGTGATTTTAAATAATAAATATTAAACCAATTACCGAGTTTACGAAATCCCTTTCAAAGTTAATTGTTTCTTCGGCAAAAAAAAGTTCATTACCTTCAACAAAGTGAATGAAGATTGTAGCGGTTGGAATCATTTCAAAAGTTGGAGTGATTTTGAAGACATGGTAGTTGTGGTTTTCAGGAACCTATTGAAAAAATTATGTAAATAAATTGCAAGTTATAATTTACCGTCAAAGGTAGAGATTTTTACTAAAATATAATTTCATAGTGACTCAAAATGCTATCTGTTGAGTATAATTCACCCCGAATACTATTAAAGGAGATTTAGAAAGCAAGTACACTTTCCGTTTACTTTAACTTAAGCTTTTTGAAGAATTATTTTCCCTGTATAATAGTTTTAGACCGGGGTCCAATTAAACGTTTCGGTTACAAAAAGATCAGTAGTCGTCAAATAGAAAAATACTAGACTAGAATTACTCTAATTAAGTACGTAGGTTTGTTTTTAAAGCTTTGAAATAAAGAAATTATACATGAAACCCGATTGTAAAACTGGCGTACCTAGCTTTTCATCTATTTTCTTCTCTTAATGTTAATAAAAAAATCTGATCACCAAGAAGAATCAATGTTCTTAGGGAAATTATTTCTGCCTAGGCGCTAGCTAACATAAAACCAACTAATTTTAAACTAACCTCAACAAATTCGCTGTTAATAATATCACCGCGGCCCATGATACCATATACAAAGTATGCAATTGGCTTTCCATTTCCATTTTGTACTCTAATACTAACATCCTGTCCAAGAGCAGGCCTAAGATAAAAAAAAAAACATAAAGTTAACAAACAAATAATTCCATGCTATCAATTAATTAACATACTTCTCTGTCTGTACAATAATTTTCAATGACTCATCAACGGGAGTTTCGGTTTTTTCAAACTTTGATAGAGATGTTATAAATGATGATGATTCTAAGTAAAAAGCATATACTGGGTAATAAAATGATGCATCTTCGGGTAGGACAACTTCAAATTTGACCATGCCATTTTTGTCTAAAGTCGATGAATAGTTTTTAGGTTTGGGTATTGGTATTTCTTTTTCATCGGTCATCATTGGTCTTTTCCAGTATGCGCTAACATTTAGTATAACTGGGTTCTTGGTGTCTTGAACAGGTGATCCATCGACGTTCTTTACAACAATCTGCATATATAATAAAAATGCTTAAGAAGCCTTCTCAAAAATACCTTAGACAACAGTAAACACTTACATTTATTATGACTGGTTTTCCTGGATAAAAAGTGTTAGGTCTGTCGACACATTGAATTTGATACTTTTGACGATGCAAAGTAACTTTTGCAGTAGAATTTTGTTTCAATCCAGTAAGTTCTTCTTCCATAATAGCCAAAATAGTTAATGGTGGAGAATAACTTGTTTCTTTATCAATTTTTAAGTCATTAACAATGTCAAACTCTACGCGACCTTTACCGTCAATTTTGATAGTCTTTTCAACAACAGCTTGTTTTAAACTATTAGCAAAGTGGTAGTTAGCAGCAATAACATATGCTTCTTCAGGCTTAGCAGTTACAACAGCAGTTCCTTTAACAGGTTTTCCATTAGTGTATCTGTCGAAAATAAATATGTATTTTACCACCTTAAACTATACTCATTTTTTTAATTTGTCTTTCAACTTACTTTGACCTAATGGTAACTTGGAATTTTCCATCAGTAATGGCTAAATCTGTGGGTGCCTCAACTTGAACTTCAAATTTAGGCAGAACATCAACTTTGAAATTCTTAGTTTCAGTTGCACCATCGGCGGTAACTTTAATATACCATGATCCTAGAACTGGGAATTCAGATAGCTGAAGTTCTCCAGAGAAAACACCTTTGGTGAGTTCGACATCATTTAACTGTTTGATGAGGTTTTGTGCTCCGTCCTAAAAGAAACAACCCATTTGAACAATATTTTCTACTATACTAAACAAAAACATTTAACCTACATTAATAGAAATTTTGACAGGTCCATCGATCTTAGCAGGTCTTGTATTTTTGTCCAAAACTAAAACTCGATATTGGACTTTATCGCCAGGCTTGTAGGTGGCCTTGTCTGTTTGAACGTATATCAATAATTGTTCAGCAGCAAAGTTCAATTTGGTTGTCTTTTTGAATTCAATGCCTGATAGACCGTCAGCTGTCAAATTGTAATCTCCATATTTGAGTTTTGGTACCTTCAAATAAATAAATTTTCTGTCAAAATTTATGTTCAACATAAAAAACTTCTTTTGATTACTTGGAACATCACAGTCTTTGAAGATTTTGGTGGAACTTTGACAGTTTCAGATTGATCGAATTCAGGGCCCTTAAGGCCAACTTTTATCATGCATGGCGATGGTGCGTCGTGAATTGAGACAGTTACATGATACTCGGATTTTGATCTCAAAGTTCCTGGTGCAATAATTGAATAAAAACTGTAATTTAAAAACAAAAATTTTAGTACTTATATGCGGGACAAATTTTGCTATACAAAAATTGGATGTGTGTTCCACTCTAAAGTAATTGGTGATAAAACTAATGGTGGATTTATGTATCATTCAAACTCTGCAAAAAAATGGTATGTAAGGTTTAAATTATACATTTGTGGAAGAGAGAGAGAAGGCAATAAGAAACACGATAAGGATTATAGTGAAGACGAACATATTTGTCTTTTTATAATGAACAGATTTTTACGAAACTTTGAATATAAGTAGAACACCTTCCAAGGAAAGATTTAAGATACTATCTTCATTTCAAAAAAGATAAGGTTGTCTTCCCAACATTATAAAAACAGTTAATTTATGCGGAAATAACGCTTAAAAAAATGCAGTTGTTCGAAATGATTTCAAATAGGTATCAAATTAAAAATCACCAATTTTAATTGTATGAACAAAATTCTGAGTTTGAGTGTATTGTTTGTAAAATGAATTTTTTCTAGGATTGTCTTTTGTTTATTATAAAAACAATTATTGAAAATATTTAATTATATAATGTGTTTTACATGTATATTCGCTTTAAAAATAAATTCCATGCAAAACATAATAATAATTCCGCTATAATTTGTATGAAAAACTAAGAATTTTCATCAATTCATTCAATAATAATAATTTATAAGTAATAATTACATACATACAAGGCATACAAGCACAGAACCAGATGATTGACATCATATAGCAACAACTGGCACCTAAAATGTCATTCAAATATCAGTGCTTCCAAGGTTTTTCAATGTTTTTTTCTTAAGCGGCTGTTGCTACTCACAATTCACACATTAGCTTTTTATTGCAAAACAACGAAACATCACCCTACATATATAATTCTTTTGATTTCTTTAGCACCATCAAATAGTACTAGAATAGCAATGTCATCGCACTAGACCAAGGCCAAGGCCATCCAATGCACTTTACATCAACATCGGTCGTTCCCAAATAGCGGTGGTTGCGACAGAAAAATACGAACCTTTTTCACATCACATCATATCATCGAAATCAACATCCACAACAAGAAGCTTATATACATTGCTAATATGCATCGTCGCCGTCGTCGTCGTCGCTCCCAAATAGCGGTAGTTGCGACCGGCAACCACAACCTTTTTTTTACATTTTGGTTGATGTCACATCATATAAGGAAGCAGTAGTTGGAATGGACGAAGTCAAGGGAATATAAAACCTATATTCTAAGCAAGAGGCATAGGCACAGTCTATTACAGATCGCCTTCGTGTAACCACGCTTTGAGTTTAAATAAAGAATTAGCTTAAATTTATTAAAATGTGGTCTTTCATTTTTTCATTTTCGCTAATTTTGCACTTCAATTATTTCGCATAACATTCGGCTAGAAAGCTAGTCGATTCAGAGGTGATGAAAAAAAAAAAGACAGGATTGCTAATATGCTTGAAAACTACACACCGATAAGTTTACTAAGTGCACTTAGGGCCATTTGTTCCAAACGAACGGATAAATATATAAAACTCAGGATAGCTATCCCAGTTAAAATAAATAAATAAGAACTCAACGTTTTTTAATTGCATGAACGGAAAATAAATAACAAGCGGATAAGAATACTTTTTCAGAATCATCAACACAAAACACATTGAAAAATAAACAAACTCTACGCTTTGATTCTCTTTCTCGTAAGAAATTCTATAATTTGACGTGAGAGCTATTCAGAGTTTAAATATTTATCCAGAGAACGAGGAGAAGATAACTTTTTAAACTGAGATAGAGAAAAAAATATTTTGCTGCAATATGATTTGATTCAAATCAGTCAGATAGCTTTAATTATTTATAAATCAGGAGTTACTGCTGTCAAAAAACTTCTGTGCAAGTGGCCCTTAGTAAATGTTTTGAAAAATTGATCAAGAAAAAGCTTACTGAACAGCTTACTAACAGGAATAATGTCTCTCCCCTAGAGCAGTTTGGGTTTCGATCGTTTCATAGTATGTACTCTCCACCAAGTACATCGTATAACAAAGTATACAGAAACTAATTTTGATAAAGTAAAAAGCACAGGTATGGTATTGCTAGACGTGGAAAAAGCTATAAATTATGTTTGGCATGAAAGACTTCTCCATAAGTACATCGTATAACAAAGTATACAGAAACTAATTTTGATAAAGTAAAAAGCACAGGTATGGTATTGCTAGACGTGGAAAAAGCTATAAATTATGTTTGGCATGAAAGACTTCTCCATAAACTACAAATTCTTAATATTTTAGTGTATCCAATTAAAATGATAAAATCATTTTTGTCTTCAATGAAATGTATTGTGTCTGTCAATAATTGTATCTCTCAAGTCTTAGTTTGTGTTTGGGGTCCCCCAAGGTTCAGCCCTCGGTCTTGTTTTATACAATGTATTTACGTCTGATTTTCCAAGACTTATATATTATACAGATTCAAGTGGTTCCACTATCGGAACCAACTTGCAATCTGCTTTGAATATAATTCAATATTATTTCAATCATTTCAAAGATTGGAAAATAAAATAAAAAGAAAAAGGAAACCCTGTTTCTTACCAAATAATAGACCTTGAAAATGGTTGTGGAACATAACAGAAGTCAAGTGCTAAATATCTTGGAGTATAATATCTTGATAAAAGGTTTACATTTGGTACACATAAGTATACAGGAAATCATAAAAAAACTGAATTTAACTATCAAAATACTTTACCATTTCATAAACTGAAAATCGAAATTGAGTTGTGCCAACAATCTTCTGATCTATAAAGCGATTTTTCAGGCGATTATTTTCTATGGGTCACTATCACATACGAAGACTACACATTTTCCAAATAAACTCCTAAAAATGGTATTAAATCTTCCATGGGGCTTTTCCACAAATGAATTGTATAGTATGGCAAAAATTTTGAAAAAGGTGTCAAATTAAAAGAACGTTATAATATTTCTTGCTTATCATCCGACAATGAACTTATTTGAAATCTAGCTCCTTAAACGTACATAACTGAATTAATAATTGAAGGTTTGAATGAAAGAACAACAACTTGAGTGAGCTACCACCAAGTTTTATAGGCTGGAGTTATAGCTATTTCACGGTCGCCAGGCCGATCATCAGACTCCTTTAGTGGTGCTTAGTCTATTTATGTTCAATTTTATTCGAAAACCATTTGCCCCACTGAGGCTCGAACCTAGACCAAGCGTCTCCGGGCCAAGTGCTCTACGCACTGAGCTACCGAAGGTCACGTGATTATGTCGATCGAGTGCAGGTTTTATTGTTTGACGAATGCATTTGAATTTATAATTATAATATAAATTTTTTTGTATTATATTTTTCTTTAATTTTATCTTTTTTAGTAAAAAATACCAATGTTTTTATGTATCTCCATAATATATGTATTATATTTATCAAGCTATAAAGACTGATTTATGTATGTTATATTTTATTTTATTTATTGATTTATTTATTTATAAATAAATAAATTTGATGGCACAACAGGTCGTGAAGAACTAGGGCCTAGTGAGGTACAACTCTCAACCATTCCTTTGTGCGTGTTTGCAGGAATGGAGGGGACCTAGAGTTTATAGCCGAATCAAACGGCTAATGTCAGCGGCACTTTTTTATGACAAGGAATACTCTTGGAGGTTTTGTTAATTTCTCGAAACTGGCAGTAGCCGTTTTTTTTTTTATTTATTAGGTGGCGAGGCTGGGGTGGAACCTAGACCACCAGCATGACAGTCCATCAGTCCATCGCACTAACCCTCACGCCACGGCTAACTACTAATACAATGTAACACTCTTGATTATTAATAATGAAACTTGGTAGAGCGTTAGGACTTGCAATGCATAAAAAAAAAATTATGAATTTCCATTCAGGAGGCGTGAAATCCACCCACTTTATTAGAATTGTTATAAATTGTATGGAGCACTTCTTACTGTAACTTCCATCACCCACCTCACTCCTTCCCCTTCCTCGCACCTGCCTTACCTACATCCTGGCAGCGCAATGAATCCACAGAGATCCGAGTGAGATTGTGCGGTTTTGCCGAATCATCACCCCTTCTAACCTAACCTAACCTACTGTTGTAGAATGATGAAATTTGGTACAGCGATAGGGCTTTGCAATGCATGCAAAGGGAGAAATTGAAAATTTGATATTTCATATTCAGGGGCGTGGCACCAACCCTTTATTTCAGAATTTTTGTCAGTTATATGAAGCACTTCTGCATGCTGAGGAAAAATTAAAAATTTTGGGTTTATAATTTTGGGGGCGTGGCATCCACCTACTTTCTCAAAATTATTATTGATTGTTGTAAAATGGTGAAATTTGTTAGAGTGTTAGGGCTTTTTGAAAATTTAGGATTTTGTGTTAAAAAAAAAATACTTTGCAAAAAGGAGTGAAATCATACCAAACGGCTTAATATCAAATATTTTACGCAGAGTAATATCGAAACTCCTCCAAATTATGAGAAATTTCTTATTTAATGATTACCTACTGACTAAAATTTGGTAAGTTTACTTGGCAAGTTTAATTTTTTTTTTCACAGGAGAACTTGTATCTTTTTTCAACAGTTTTGTTTTTGGTGTGATACATATTCACAAAAACAACTAGTGCTGTATCTCTTCCGAGTGAGAAGGAATACCAAATACAAATACAAAGAAAAAATAAAGTTACAAACGTATCAATTTTGGGGACCACCCTCGTAACTTTTCTTTTTGATGTTCAATTTACAGCCAAAGTACACTTGACTTTAGCTTTGAAGTAGAAGAACATTTTTCTTAATTTTCAGGGGAACCCTTTCATTTTAAAAGCTGTTACTTTTTACCCCTTTTACTTCTAGCCCCGCTCTCCCCTATGCAAAATTCCAGTTAACATCTACCTTTATCAACTCCGGATTGAATACAAGAATACATTTGTTAGTTATAGTGGATACATACCTACCACTTTATTTCAAACCATTAAAAATTATAATAAGTCAATGACGATGAATGGGTCGTAAATCCCGAATCAAAAGGACCCAGTTACTTATTTCATTAATAATTACTTATGTCTCTCTCTCTTCTTTTTTTATTTTTGAATCAATCTTGATAAGAATTCACTTTCGAGCCCGGATGGACTAACTTTGGCCCACACAAGTAAAACAAGATACTTTAGTTGTTTTTGGTTATACAATAGTAAAGCTCTAATGATAAGAGCAATATTACTCGTATGATGATCCCCCAAAAAAAAAATCACAGAAAAGGTCAACTAATTACCCTGACACTATATGCAGATAAAATAGCAAAAACTGTTGATAATTCTTTATAAACACTTGATCAAAATGAAACACAAATCAAAACATATTTAAGTAAATAATAAACCAAGAAACACGTGATGATGCTGATTGATAATCATCATCATGACAGACCGGGAAATCAACAATTCTATTGGAAAAAAAAACGATTTTTTTAATAATACAAATTCTTTATACATATGTACTACTGAAATAAATCAGCAAGTAGAAGACTACCCTCGTAGACTGGACTGGACTGAAATTTCAGACTTTTTTTGACATATCTGTGCTTTTTCTCACTCACACTTTGCCAATGGGAATGAGATATAGTTAGAGAGAAGTAAAAAAACAAGTCTGAAATTTCAGTCCAATATAAACACCATCATTGGCGTATTGGAAAGGCCCTCACTTGTCAACTGATAAGTCCAAGTGAGATCGCCGCCGGTACGAACCGCCAAATTTGTATGGACTGAAGGCCGTTAAAATCTATTTTGAATCGATTTCGTTGTCCTCCATTGAATTGTTGTTTTTTAAAACAAAATCAAAATAATTAAAACAGTCAAAAGAATTATGTAAACAAATCTCCACCATTACTTAAAAAAAGAAAAATATATGGAATAAGTTTTTAATTACGAACCCGTTGCACTGGACTAAAATTGCAATTTGCAAAATGCAAAGACCTATGGCTAGAAGTCGCGACATAATTATGTTTATGTCTGAAAGAGAAATCTCTTATGTCACTGTTATGGTTTTTAATTAATTTTTTTTTTAATGTTAAATAAATTAACAGCACGAAAACAAACAATACCGTCAGCGACCGAAAAAAAACACAAGAAAAACTATGTTAGCGAGCCAAGGTTATATGGGTACAACTGATCGTCAACGCAGTTAAACTGCGAATGATTTGCCTAAGTTCTGTCGTTTCAGAAATGGCCAGAGCAAAAATTGTGTGTTTAGTTTTAGAGCAAAAGCAATATATACGCAGAAAAATTTGGATTTAATATAATTTTTTTTTTATTTAAATAAAGTTTAATTACAGCAAAAAAATAACCTAATTTTTTCTAAGCCTTTTCATTTGATATGAATATATTCTATATGACATATTTTTTTTTTGTTCAAGTGTAAGAAAAGTTAAAGTATTTTTTTACATTAAAGTTAACAATAAAAATGTTGGATAATCAAAATATTTATTGCCTTTACATTATTTGTATTTTGATAGCATTTCTCTGGATGGAATCCATTCAATAGCACTGCTTTGCCTTATTAATTTATTCAAATTAGGGGTATTCACGATCCGTTGCAACTGGTCTAGTATCATTGTAAAAGTGCAAAAGTGTAACATTTTCTTACACTCCAACAACAAAATATACTGAAAACAATCTTACAACAGTTTTGCACTTTTACTATACCTCAATCCCATTGGAACAGAAGAACGCAAGGGTGTAAGGTTTGCAAATGTGTATGTACATACCTATTTGATAGCAAGCCAAATGTCATTCTTGCTGTCAGATATCGTTCGTGTATGTATTTTCTGCAGTGTTAAAACGGAATAGAAAAATTGCCTTAACGATCTACTAAAAAATTATAAAATTTTGCAATCTTACTAGACATTTTGCACCGGATCGTGAATAACCCAATTGAATTAACAGTGGATGTCAGTAAAGAGTTTCTTTTCTTGTCTTTTATTAAAGCTACTTGTGGAAATATGGGCTCGGCACTCGCACTGCTAAACTGCTATGCGGATAGCATAAGATAAAATCTAAAAATGTTTTTAAGTGTGGAAACGTTGGAGCATTTAAAGCGCTGTTTAAATTAAATGTGTCGCTCCGAAAATCTTCAAAATTAAAATTCTGGCTTATAAGATTTTGATGTGCGAGAAGAGCTATCCATTCGTCATCTAGCTCATCAATAAAGTCTTTATTAATTAAATTTGGGAACAGTTGTATGAGTTGTGTAGGGCTTGGCGATTTATTTTTTGGATCTATGATTCGTATTTTAAAAAATGTTGTAAAAAATGAAAATATAATCTCATTTCTTTTGTCAAGTTGTGTTTCGATAGATTTATATATGTGAAGATTTATATTTGTAAGCAACTAATTATAAAAATCAATACAAAATGCAATAAAGAGGGCAAAATGCAGTACAAAAACAGAGGTGAGCAGTATACGGCCAGTACGCAGCACCCAAAAGCAATACATGTATTGCTTTTGCAGTACTTTCGAAAGCAGGAACCTGTGTTCTGCAATCACTGAAGTTAACTTTGCGGTGTTGTTTTCGCATTGCACATTACTTACCGTTAAAAGTTATAGAATAGCAACATTTTATTTGTTTATTTTTTTTTGTCTGTTTTTACATTTTGATCTTTAGTTTTGACTTTAGACTTAAGACTACATACTAAAACATACATCGATGATAAGTTGTCTCCGAAAATTAATATTACATTGAAAATAATAATTTAACTTGTATGTTTTTATCTTAATTTTATTTATATTTTAATATTTTCAAATACTAATTTTCTTTTACATATTTATTAGGTACTATTATTTTTATGTTCATAAACTTTTTTAATGTATAATGTATAATTTTTTTTTCTAAAGTTTATAACCAAATACAAAAAAAAAAATACAAATAAAAAATATAACCTTATATATAAACTAGCTGTACCGATAGACGTTGTCCTGTTTTAGCTATGAATTCGAACTTAAATAGATAATAAAAAAAAGCCAAATTTATATATTTCCGTTTTGTTTTTTGCGATCTTGTAATCTATTACATGTGGATATAAGAAGAGAGAGAGGTGAAAAAATCCTCTTTATTAGTCTTTGCCTCATTTTAGTTCCTATGTACAATATTTCAGACCCTTTAAAATAAATAATATTAAATAAGCATTATTGGAGTCACTGTGGCGTATACATACTCTTTTATCAGCATATATTAGTCAGACTAAAAAATCTGTACATCACAGCTTTACAGTTCATTTTATATAATTGGATATATTTTGAATAACAAACCCCTCTTGAGTCAAAATAAGTCTTTATGTGAGTTTGTTGTTTAAAAAAAATTAAAATTGATTGCGAATTTTATCCCAGTAAAATATTAATTCCTTCGGCACATAATTTTTTTTTGTTTTTCACTGACGAACAGGTCAAATTCGTTACATAATTTTTATATATTAAGCTTTTCTGAATACCACAAATACCTCGCAATAAGCTTCTGTATCGATGCACTACCAATTCGTATCAATCGCCAATGTAGAAAGAAAAAGTATACAATTGATTCTAAATTGTCACAACTAATTCACGACTTATTAATGGCAAATTATAGAGCAGTAAAACAATCACAATAAGAAGTTTTTATACGTTTTTCAGATGCTGCTTCGCTAAGTTGACACCACGAAGTTAGCAAAGCAGCAAAAAAAAACGTAGAAAACATTGTACGACAAAATTGAAAGGCTCACAATTAATTCAGAACTGCTGAACGGCTAATTATTAAGCAATAAACTTTTCGCTATAAGAGGTTTCTACCCCTTTTTGAGGGGCTACTTCGCTAATTTGATATCAACTTAGCGAAGCAGCAAAAAAAACATAGAAAACATCGAACGAAAAATTTGAAACTATCACAACTAATTCATGACTAATTAATTATCCAATTAATTTTTTTTCGATCAGTGAATGTTGTTTCGCTAAGTTGACACTCATGGAATTGTTATCACGACCTTCCGACTTTTCCGGCATAATTTTCCAATTTTTATCTCCGTAGTGTGTTTATCTGGTTCAATACAAATTTAAGAAAAAAGTTTCCATCCAATTTGCATGCGGTTTATCCGAGTTTTGCGCGTCCGAAAAAAAAAACTCATTAAGAAAGTTTGAAATTTCAAGATGTTTTTTACAATTTTCGGATTTTTCCGTTCGAATTTTCTAATTTTCGATCAAATATTCTAATTTTCGGCTCCGTTGTGTGTTTATCTAGTTTAATACAAATCCAACAAAAAATTCCCTAACCAAATCGGATGATGTCTAGCTCAGTTATGCGCGTACGAACACAATTTCATTTCAGAAATTTTGAACTTTCAAGGTGTTTTCAAGATTAACCTACCTTTTCGATGGAATTTTCTAATTTTCGGCTCCGTTTTGTTTTAATCTGGTTTAATTAAAATCCAAGAAAAAAATCAACAACCAAATCGGATGATGTTTAGCCGATTTATGCGCGTACAAAAACAAAAAGGCATTCATTTTTATATATATAGAAGAAGAAGATAGATTAAAAAAATATTAAAATATTTGTTAAATAATAAAAGTTCACGTAGAAGGTATTTTCTGTCGAAATAAGAATATTTTTTCCAACGAGGGGTGCTTTTTTTCATGAGGGGGTATTTTTTTTTCTCCGGAAGGTCAGGTGGTTTTAGAAAAATGGGGTTTTAATGTATTAAAGATGATTAAATTCTTCAAATTAATATCCGTCATTTTTATTAGTGTACTATGTACCTATCTGCCTACTACCAACATCTATTAACAGACCCAAAGAAATGTACAATTTACATTCCAGCATTTTATTTTTTTTTATAGAATAACGGAAAAGAATACGAAACAATAATCAAAAATTAATATTAAACTATGAAAGGTTCATACTTCTATCAAGTGGCGTAGTCAGTTTAACTATTCCTGCGTAGTCAATTTAACTATGCCTACGTAGTCAATTTAACTATGCCTACGTAGTCAATTTAACTATGCCTGCGTGGTCAATTTAACTATTCCTGAGTAGTCAATTTAACTATGCCTACGTAGTCAATTTAACTATGCCTACGTAGTCAATTTGACTATGGCTGCGTAGTCAATTTAATTATGCCTGCGTAATCAATTCAACTGTGCCTACGTAGTCAATTTAACTATTCCTGCGTAGTCAATTCAACTGTGCCTACGTAGTCAATTTAACTATTCCTGCGTAGTCAATTTAAATATTCCTGCGTAGTCAATTCAACTGTGCCTACGTAGTCAATTTAACTATTCCTGCGTAGTCAATTTAACTATGCCTACGTAGTCAATTTAACTATGCCTACGTAGTCAATTTAACTATGTCTACGTAGTAAATTTACCTATGCCTGCATAGTCAATTTAATTGTGCCTGCGCAGTTAATTTAAATATGCCTGCGTAGTCAATTCAACTATGCCTACGTGGTCAATTTAACTATTCCTGGGTAGTCAAGTTATTTTTAATAATTTTTTTCAATTTTAAGTCGATTTTTTAGAAAATTGCACCTCCCACCTAACCGGAGTGCAACCTACAGGTTCTAGTTGTTGCCACACCCTGTATATTTTAATTCTTAAAAATGAAACAATTACAATGCCATGCTATACTTTTTTGTAAAGCCAGATCCTTTCTCTTATCCTGTTTATAATTCATTTTTTTAGTGAACAGTTTTTGAAAATATCTATGTAACTCAAAATATTAATAAGTATGTAGTATTTTTTCATTGCTAGGTACCTAGTATTTTTGTTTTTAATATTCAATGTTCCTATCAATTTGTGATCAAGATTTTGAAAAAATTGAAAAATTTCGAATTTTAAAACTAATTTTTAAAATTAACTAAAAATATGAATTAGATCCCTCTTTACGATTTTTTTCTTGTTTCGATCAAGCTGTAGCTTTTTTCACACATAGATACCTAATGCGAATCACCCTGTACCCATAGTATATACCTACCTAATAAATTAATATTTACTCAATAATTATACCTATAAGTACATACTTCTTGCAAACGCCTATTTCATTGTTTATTTCTTCAAAAGACATTTTTTTTTACCAGAAAATTAGACCAGAACTACAAAAGTCCAATTAATTTTTAATGTGAACTTCGTGGAGCAAAACAAAAGGTAGGTACCTAGGTATGTACCTATAACAAATTTTAATTTTTTTGAGATAAATTTTTAAAAACTTTTTTTTAGCTAAAAAACAAATTTCAATTTCGCCCTTAACAACTTCCCCTTTAGAATGTAGACCCTAGGTTAAACCCTTACTTGTTTATGCGCGCGCCTACATACAATTTTCAATTTATAGCAATCATAGGTACGGTACCTATGTATGTACCTAATTAATAAGTGAGTACCTAGTAAACTAAATCCAACCAACTACTCTAAACCAGTACTACCACTTAACTTCAATTGAAGTAGATCTACTTCTTTTTCAAATATTTTTAAAATCTACTTCCTACTTCGCACCATCACCAAAATATTGAAATCTACTTCATTTTAAAAATCTATGTTTAAAACTCATTCAATTTTAGAAAAAAAAGTCGAAATTTACTCCCTTTTTCTCTATTTACTCATGCATGTAGAAGTGATGTTAAATATTCACACAATAATAAAAAATAATACCTTTAAAAAATTCACGTTGCTTGCTCTATAAATACAAATAACAGACAATATTGTTTAAGATTATTAATTTGAAAAAAAAAAAAAAATATAATGCCACTACAGACTCGAAATGCATATACATAAGTTTGATTTACACGTTGGTCCAAACTTCTGCAAAAAAAATTGAAAATAAATGAAAGTCATTTATTACCAACATTCATTTACCCGAAGTCAAAAAAGAATGAAGATGTCATCACAGTATTTACGCGACACGATGCGAGTGTTATGATTAAACTTCAGTTGCATTTGTCAGTTTTTGACATCTTAAAAAATTGGAGGAATTATAAAAACTTGTCAGCAGTCTTATCTGCCATGGCGTGATGGTTAGTGCGATTGACTGTCATGCCGGAGGTCTAAGGTTCGATCCCCAGCCTCGCCACCTATTTATTTAAAAGAAAAAACGGCTACTGCCTCTTGCGAGGAATTGACAAATCCTCCAAGAGTATCTCCTGTCACAGAAAAGTGCCCCTCGTTAGCCGTTCGGATTCGGCAATAAACTGTAGGTCCCCTCCATTCCTGCAGACACGCACACAGGAATGGTTGAGAGTTGTAAGTCACTAGGCCCTAGTTCTTCATGAGCTGTTGTGCCATCAAATTTATTTATTTGTTTATAGTCTTATCTGCCAAATTTTTTTCGTTGTGTATGACAATCCGGTTACTTCTGTGTGGAAGCGTCGCTTTTTCCTGACCGATAGCAGATGAACTTAATCATGACTACAGTATTTAGTGCAAACTATCACTATAAATTACTAGTAACGTTTCAGATAGTTTTTCGAATGGCAGCCCTTCTTCTGAAAGGAGTATAATATGCCTCTGCATGTCTCCATATGCTACAGATACAGAACATGTCAACGCTTCTAGCGGGACAATTTTGTGTGCTGATGATATTTTGTGTGCATTGCTAATTTACACTGACCGCCTAAACGTTCCTTAATTTTCCAAAGCACCACTAGTGAAAACAAAGTCAAGAGTCATGACTCTTTTCAAAAGTAATGAGTGCGAAAGAGAAAAAGAATGAGATGGAAAATCTTTTAACCGGAGAGTCGTGGGTCAAATTTTACCATAATTTCAAAAATATTCAATTAACAAAAAAATGATTTTTCAAAAGAAAAAATTTGAACTTTTTTTAAAAATTTAAAAAATATTTTCTTGAAAATATTTGTATGCAGTATTATTCACACTTAATAGGAACTCCTAAGTAAAATTTTGATCAAAATCGGTTAAGCGGTTAACGAGAAAATCGAAAATAAAAAACACGGTTCTATGGCAGGTACCGTTAATAATGGTTTTTGGTAAATTTTTTTTTCCACTGAAATATAGACCATACCACTACTAGTACACACAAAAAATTAAAAAAAAAAAACCGTTATAGCCGTTTTTCAGATAAATAACTTTTTTTTAAACAATTGTATAGCAAGTATCGTTATTTTTTGAGCTTAAAAAATCTCGATTTCCCCTCTAGGGAATGACAAAAAAATTTAATGCTCCAAGTTTGAAGAAAATCGCTTCAGGGGCTTAAGTTGTAGGCCGGGGTACAGACAGACATACAGACGGAATTGCGGGATCCACTTTTTCCGTGTTCTCTATCATCTCATGTCATGTTTGATTGTTATCGAGCTCGATTCCGAGCACGAATCCATAACTTGCCCTATAGTACCTATATCGCCAGTTAAAAAAAACTATACCCGTTGGAAAAATACCATATTCTGGTACAATATTTAGAACTTACAGACTATTGTGTGATCTTGGTAATTTAACAGATTAATGAAAACTCAGATCATCATTTAATTTTTTGTTGACTATTTTGAAAAAAAAAAAAAAGGATTCGTTGAGTTATGTCGTTTTTCTTCCTAACCGACGCATCGCCGCGGGTGCCCGTTATTCCCCGGGTTCCCCTACTATATTCTTATAACTTATGCTGTAAGCAGTAGGGCAAATATAAGTCAGACTATAATCGAAGCTAACAATTCGTTTTCTCCCTTTATAAGAACGCTTGCTGAAATTCAATGCTAGTGTTCGTTTGTTTATTTTAATTGTTTTGCTAATTTTTTGGTAACACCAACCAAAAACTTGAAAGTTATCCGTTATCGCCCTATATGCTGCAGTTCATTTTTTTTATATTCTAGATTCATGTGTTCATTTCAATCATTTCGTTCATTTCTTTGGTAACAGCACAGCAACCAAAAATTTCGTAGTTATCCTCCTATACACTGGAGTTTATTTCCGATTTATGGAAAACATTTTATTTAATCATTACGTTAACACCATAACTCTCTCAAAACGAGCCTATAAACATTTTCAATGTTAAATAAAGTTTAGTTCTTGTGGAGAATAAAAACCACTTTGTGTAGTTATTTATATTTATCGTTTTTATTGTTCTTTTGTGTAAAATTTAAGTAAACATTATGTAGGTAGTAAAAAAAAATAGAAATCCAAATTTCGATAGTAAAATATAGTTAGACTTAAGCTCATATACCTAAATATTAAGCACAATGGAATTTTTGTTTGTTTAAATTTTTACAACTTTAAAAACGAATGAAATATCATTTTAAAGAAAATTGGATATTCTTAATCCTTTTTCGCACAGCCAGCTCCACAGTCATCACCTTGGCAAATATCGCACAAAGATGATTTAATATCGTAGTATTCAGTGCTGCGCTTGTTGTTATCATAGTAATCATAAACCATTACAGGTGATGCCTTTTGTTTAGCTACTTCATGTGATTTGAGGGCTTCAACTGGTACACAAAGTTGTTCAGAAGTTAGACCGCTAAAATAGATATCTACTTTTGAATCTGAATCCTTTGAGTCAACACGCTGAAAATAAATTTAAAACACCAATATGTTTACGTTATTTAAAATACTTCAGAATATAAAATTAAGATTAAAGGGGTTTACAAAAAAATAAAGAGTTTGGATAAAATGATGTTTACAAATTTGTTAAAGACAGTAGTTTATTTAGCTCCATAGCCAAAAATCTCAAAAACTATTTTTAATAGAATTTAACCATTTCATTTCTTCCGTACCTTCACACTTTCAATTTCCTTGATTTTATCAAAACTATCAACGTCAGCTGTGTACCCTGAAGGCAATGAAACTTCCATCACAGCCATATTGGATTCTTTTTTACCACCTTCCAATGGAGCAAATTGGGTACATATAACCAAGGACAATTGTCCATTTTCCAATTTCTTGACAACTGGCATTACAATAAAACTTGGGTTTTTATCCTTCTCGGCGATATTATACCGGTACGAAACTTGAGCCAACGATGAACCAGTTCCTTTGGCAATAATTTCAACTTCTTTAACAGATTTTGGAAGCTTTTATACAAAAAAAAAAGATTAATATAAGAAGATTATTTCTAAAGAAACGCTGTCAACTTACCACATGTGTTTGCAAAAGCAATGAATTCTCAGGGTTAACCTTAATGGTACCAGAGTTTTCCTTGCCAGCTACAAAATTAATGTCCATTTGACCTGTACCAGAACCGCTCTTTTCAGCAAACTTCGTCAAAGCTTCAAGACCTATTACAGTATCCTGTGTGGATTCGAATCCTCCATTGCTATTACGCTGTGACACTAACCATCTAATACTGGGCAAAACAGACTCAGGAGTTCCCTTCTTAAGCATTGCCAAAACAATGTAACTAGTCATTTCAACATCTACTGAAACTGGTCCATACCATGACTTGTCAGAGACAACAGTCTTTGACCACCATTTACGATCACCTTCGATCAAAAAATTCATAGATTTTTCGGTTTGTCAAATCAAAAATATTCAATCAATCTTACCGTCTTCCTTAGCCAAACTGTTGAGTTTAGCAAAGATCTTTTCTGCTGATTCTTCCCGTTTTCCCATTAATAGAGCTGATCCAGTAATAGCCATAGAATATTGATCCTCAGATGAAACTGATTCCTTCTCCAAGAAATTTAAACCCTTTTCAATGGCATCCTTATATTTATCAGCAGATTCAACATTTTCTAAGAAAGCCAACAGCACGTAGGCAGTCAGACCAGTTGAACCACCACTGTGTGAACTATCGATGACTTTGCCTACTTCTGGGAATTCACCACTAGGAAGCTGAGTATCAGCTAAAAATTTAAGACCGGCTTCGATAATATTTTGGTCAATATCAGTGTACGGAATAGCTTGGTGGAATGATTTGACAACATAAGCTGTCAACCAGGTGCTTCCGCTCTTGTCCGATTTGCCAAATGCACTGTAGGAACCATCGTCATGTTTGTATTGCAATTCACGTTGATAACCAATTTCCAGGAATTTCTTTGCCTTTTCTTCAACTGCAGCTGTAAGTTGCTTAGTAGCCTGATAAGGAGCATTCAACATTTTAATCGGATTAAAGATATTTGTTAATCATTTTAAAACTTACCGTTAAATATTTAAGGACCAAAATATTTGGCACAAAGTTAACCATATTTTGTTCACCACATCCATATGGCATACGAATCAGTTTATCCAAGTTCTTAATAGTTGGTCCAAGTAAATCTCCAACAACTGACAATTCAATGTATTCGGAGCCCTCGACAGCATTATTAGGAATTTCAATATCGACCTTGACACTCTTTTCCTTCTCATCTTTCAAATTCAAAAAGATGGCCTTGTTGACATAGGTTGTAACACCTTCGGGGTCAACTTTAAGAGTTTGTTGAGTTGCGTCTCCAGCTACAGGAGTCATAGCATTGAATTTCAAACTAATTGGTCCGACTTTTTTTGCTCGAATCAGGAATGTAACACTCTGTCCACTATTCGATGGAATTGTGAGAGTTTTGGTACGTTTGACATCTTCACTGGCACTTTCGGTGACTTCGTTGGTGGCTTCAGTAAATTCAAATTCAAGGTCTGAATTGTCAAGGGTAACGTCAGCCACAAGATCTTTTTCCAGATAGTTGAAAACAATCACAGGAACAGCAAACACTTCACCTTAAATTAAAATAAAATATTGCTGGTTTAAGAGCCATCTTATGTTTTTTTTGTTTTTCAAATTACAAGACTTACCCCTTTTAATTGAATATGGCAAATTGGTGGAAAGGAAGAAGGGCTGGAAGACTCTTAATTTTGTAGCTTCCTCGGTAAGGGCCAAACCAGTCTTTGGATTCAAAGAAAATCCAGTAACAACCCAAGATGTAATAGTATCGGGAACTTTCTTGCTCAATGTGATTCCATTTCCTTCGGTACTGTAGTTATATAAAAATTGATTAGAAAGGAAATTAAAATTTTTTTTGTGAAAGTGGAATTAAGAGTTGTTGTTAGCAAGAAAAAAACAAGCTGGTGCGAGTTAGTATGCTTTTAAGGTACTGGAAGTTAATACGATGTTACAGAAAAATGCAATATACAAACATAATTAGATCTAAACCATTATTTCTAAAATTTGATTCATATTAAAGCCTAGTACGCATATCGGGAAAAATTTTTCTTTTCATACAAAATTTTTCCCAGTACAAATTTTGTCTTCAGTTTTTTTCCAGACAGTACGCAGCTCACGCGCAAAATTGTGACGTTTGTAGGGTGAAGTCTCCACTAAATTTTGCCAGGAAAAATAATTTTCGAAGCATTATTATGTCGGAAAAATTTTGATAGGTCAATCATTTTGCACGATAAACACTTATCAACTTTTATTTATCGATAATTTTACAAAAATAAAAAAAAAGAAGAAAAACATTAATTTTACGCGACTTTTCCAACGTTTTTGTACAGATTAGAATTGTAGAGATACAATTTGTCTTTTCCCGATCTGCGTACTAGGCTTAAGCAGAAACTCAAAGTGCGAGTACTGTAAGCTGTAACTACATTAGGTGCTGGAATATAATGAACATATTGGTGCTTTACGGCTTCAAAAAAAAAACAATCTATAACTTTTTCATAAAATCGCTTGACTCCCAAATCCAATTTTCGGGAAATTCCTTGCGAATTGCTTGCCCAAAACCATCACCTCCTCCTTCACTGCCTGCGAAACGATGATATAAAAAATAGGTTTTCCAAAAGATTTTGTGGAATATCAACATCCAGCGATTTCTAACAAACATTTTTTTGATGTGACTGATTAAAAAAAAAAAATTGAATTCTATAATCTTAGCTTAAGATAGTATTGCTGGATTGGATTATATTGTAATTTTTAAAATTAGTTTCTATTTTTTTTTAAACAGAGTTAGAAGAATATATAAAGACAAATAAAAAAAATCAAAGTTTACATCATAACCTACAAAATAATCATCAGATTGGGTTATAGAAATCAGTAAAACTTAGATTAATCAAAAAATTTAACACTTCACTTTTTGTCCATAGTTTAAGTTATCGAGAAGTAAAGGAGAATCACATTTGCTTGCACCAACCACTTAACTCGATTGACAACCAACTTTTGGCTCTTGGGACATTTTAAAGTAAAGTCTAGCAGATTTTAGGGAACTATTATGTATAAGTTTCGTTGTTTTGTAGTTTATAAAATTAATAAGCAGCATTTTTAAAATCAGACAGTTTGGAAAATAATTTTGAAATAGGTTAAACTGTATGAATGTGATTGAAAATAGTTGTGAAGTCCAAATTGTTTCGTTGTTTGTTTTATTGAAAATTAGTTTTAAACCAAATCTGGTAGATTCTGATAGAAATTTGACCGTTCCACTCTCTTAAAATCAAAATGTTGTATGAAGGTTTTTTTTTCTGGGTACAAATAATAACTGAGGTTTTTTTTTTTGGCTAGAAATAATAAATGAGTCATAACTTTTATTTATTAAGGCTTAATAAAACTAAAAATAAAATTTAAAGAACAAATTTGTCTTTTATTGATTTTGTGGAACACCGTAAAAACGCAATCGGCCATATTATTGACTTTCTTCAAAGCTAGTTTTACAGAAAAACTAGTTTTATAAGGTTTCGAGGTTTAAATTTAAAAAAAAAATATTAATTTGATTTAGATGTAAAAATATGTTTAAATCTTTTGATTTAAATTTCAAATAATAAAAATTTGTGAAAAATTTAAAACTGGAAACCCCTATAGAACTAGTTTTTTCCATAAAACTAGCTGAAGAATGTTAACAATATGGCCGTAAGTGTAAAGAAATATTTGGGTTAGTGACGATAAAAAAAAACAGCATAATCCCAAAAAAAAACAATCTCCACAGACAAAATCCCTAAGAAAAACCCGAGCAAAGACAAAATCCCCCAAAAAAAATATCCCCAGGAGAAAATCCGAACAAGAAGAGGTGTGAAAGCAGTGAATCAAGCAATATAATCGCGCGCATGATTTAATTGTCTGATGAAACGCTTCATCAGGCAATTAAATCACGCGCGAGATTATAATAAGACTATTTTTAATGCGCTTTACCTTTATTTGACATTTCATAATAGTTAATAACAATTCTACATTATAGAATAGGCAAAGTTAAACACTATCATATGAAGCCAAATAAATTTTTTGCAAAACAAAAACAATTACAAAGGAAAAATGTCAGGAACAAAAAGTTAATAGTTTAAATTAAAGAACAACAACTTGAGTGAGCTACCACCAAGTTTTATAGGCTGGAGTTATAGCTAGTTCACGGTTGCGGGGCCAATCATCAGACTCCTGTAGTGGTGCTTAGTCTATGTATGTTCATTTTTATTTGAAAAACTGTTTGCCTTACTGAGATTCAGTGTTCCCAGATTGGTGGTTTTTGCCACCAAAATGGTGGGAAATTACGAGCTCGGTTGGAATATTGGTGGGAAAAATTTCATGGTGGGATTAATGGTGGGATAATATTGGAAATATTTTTTTATGGGTGGAAATATTATTTTTACTATAACCACAACTTTAAAAATTCACCACCTCTCTATTTTCCTTCAACTTTTTTTCTTACAGCATATTCATAATTTAACTGCACCCTCGATAAAAAATTATTTAACCTGTTAATCCGATATGTACACAGAGAATATGTCAACAAGGAGAGATACTTTTTAAGAAATAAAAGATGGATGGGATTTTTGTTGTTGTGCTCTTCTTTTCTTATAGCTGTTCTCTGCATTTTATATAGATTAACTCATACCCAGAGCCAAATTTCAAGAACAGAAATTCTTTTTAACCGTACTACACGAATGCGAATTGCTTTAAGCTGACCATACACGATAGAGCCAAATGGCTCGTCCGTGCCAAATTGCATCATGTGAATGAATTCGGCCGAGCCATTTGGACATTTGGCAGGTTATAAATCCACCAGTCCAATTGGCACCGAGCCATTTGGCTTTATCGTGTATGGCCAGCTTTACTATACTCCATTTTCCCCTTTCGTAATATTTTTATATTTATTTACACATTCCCACAACAAATTACAGATCGGTAATGGACAAAGCGCGGAGAGTGAAATTGTACCGAAGGTATAAATTTATTTATTAATATTTTACTTAACATCCTGAACGAAGTCAATAGTCAAAGAATGTTTAAAATTAATTTATTATAAGAGGTGAATTATGATTTATTTTAAAAAGAATGGCGCAAAATTTCTGTTGATTTGATATGATGTTTAGGCATTTTTAGTATGATTCTAGGTTAAAAACAGGATTTTCTAAATTTTAAGCGCAAGAATAGTTTTATATTTTTAACATTTTACTAAAGTAAAAATTGCCAAATGCCTGTTTTATCTTTTTTTTCATCTTGTTAGTATCATACTAACTTGAAATGTTAGTTTGACAGTTACAAATGTGAAAATAGCGTTAGCTGTCACTGTGTTTCAGTGAGTTTGTTAGGAAATTAGGTAGTATGATACTATTTAAAAAATGTTTAAAACTAATAAAATTTTAGTAAAGAGCCTCAAATTTAGAAAATTGTTCAGTAAAATTGTGATAATACCTTAATATCAGGCTGTTTAAAATTTTGCGCTATTGTTTTTAATGAATTTTTTTTTTTCTTCGCTGAAAAATCATTTTCAGTAGGTAAACTTTTTCTCAGTTGAGACAAAAAATGTAGAAGTAAGTAATTGTTCACAATAAACATTTAGGTAAAATTAAGGCAGAAAAAACATGGTGGTTTTTTTATCCTTCCAGTACAAAAATGGTGGGATTTTTTGTCAAATATGGTGGGATTTTAAAAATCTCATCTGGCATCACTGCTGAGATTTAAACCACAGACCAAGCGTCTCCGGGCCAAGTGCACTACGCACTGCGCTACCGAAGGCCACGTTATCATGTCGATCGAGTTCAGGTTTTATAGTTTGACAACTGCATTTGAATCAACTAGCATTTTTACTAGCGACACACAAGTTTGTTGTTGTTCATTCGGGTTCTTTCTTTCTTCTCCATACTCCCCTCATAATTGTTTGCTCTAAAGAAGGAACTATTATTTTGAAATTTGCACCCACATAATAGGAAATGAGTTATGAGTACATACAATTATTCCTAGCTGTGAATTAATAACTGCATCAACTTTTACAATAAAAAAAATATGTCGGGGATTATTGGATATTTTGAGATAGTGGCAAAAAAATATATATATTGGGGATTTTGTTGTTTGGGCGCCTTGTTCCCACGGGTATTTTGTCATGTTGGATTAATTTTTTGTGGATAATTCCTACGATTAAATCATCGTATTAAAATCATCATAAATCCAAGATTCAGGGAATAATTGCCGTAATTTTGGAACACTATCGGTACTAAATGGACTTGAAGCATCGGACATGGCAACTGCATTAATATCGGCTGAACCATGTCTGCCATATCGTATGCTATATTAAACAATTGGTATCCTAAAACAAGAACAAAATTAGGTATAAATCATAAAATTTCAATTATTATTGTTCAAAATTTTTGAATTCAACAAATGAAAAAAAAAATGTCAAATATTTTTGTTATCAGCATAAACTGCAACTGTTTCTACAAACTAAATAAATTTGTTTTAAATTTTGCTTCGTTATAGTGCAGTTAGGTAAGACTTTAGCGAATATCTAATCATCATTCAAAAATCCCTGTGCACCGATAGTGCCAAAATTTTCCCTGAATCTTCCTGTTAAATGATTTTGATACAAATTTTATATTTAACCTTTACCTAAATTATGTATATGGTTTCCTATAATAGTTTATTAGGTACACAACATTAATATATACATAAAGTGTGGTTACACTTTTTTATAGTCAAAAATCCATGTTTCGGGAAATTCTTCTTCTGAAGATAAAACTGAATCATCCACTTCAGTCGAATAATATGCTGGTGTGGTGTCGGAATATTGTTCTCATTCTTCCCAAACTAAAAGTATACTAATGTTGTTGTTATTACCTAATTTATTGAATAAACCCATCAGAGCCAGCAAACTTTCAGGATTTTTCCACTTATAAATGAAAAAACAAAAAAAAAAAAAAACAGGCACACATAGCCATTTACAATGGAATAAAACAATTTTTTAAAATTTACAAAACAAAAGCAGATGAGTTGGCCTTTAAGACAATAATGGAAAAATAGACGCGACAGGACACACGGAAAAAATCGGATTTGAAAAAAAAATATTTATAATTACGTATTGATATCATCATATATCCATGTTTCAGGGAATAATTGGCGAATTACTGGTTCGACTCTATTTGAAACACCGACAGCTGCACTTTGAAATAAACCAGCTGCGGCCGGCATAGCTGCAGCATACATAACTGAACCATGACCTCCGAAAATTCCAGCTCCACCCATTCTCCAACCATATCCTAGAATCATATTTTAAAATAAGTTAGCTTAACCAAAAAAAATAAAAATTAAATGCATGACTGAATCGCACGAACTTGATCTTGTAGTAAAAGTTTCTTCGAATTTTAAAGATTGAGTTCAAGTGTATTATAAGCCTTAAGTTAATGGAAATATTTTGTATACAAAAATTTACAGATTTCACTCATAGAGTAACCATGGGGACATTGAAAATGACACCTGACTAATCTTTTCAATTTAAATTAATTAAAACGTAATAAGCTGTTTCAGACACCATTATAGGTTCTGAAGTTTCTAGGTACCTTTATGGACATTATGTATTTAATGTCACTTTCCATTTCGCAAAAAATAAATCTTGTTAATTTTCTTTTTAATTTCCAAAAAAATCGTTTTTTTAAGATCTGATATCAAAACTCATATATATGTACCTATTAGTGCAAACACAAATATGCCCTAAAAACAGTTTTAAGCGCTTATAATTATGCCCTTAAAAATCAGTTACATACATATATGCCCTTAATAAATTATTATATTATGCTTCAAAATATTGCTTAATAAATAGGCTAAAATAAATTTTGTGGTACCATTTTCTCAAAAAATATTTGACCGATTTCGATAAATTTTATATGTATAAAACTTTAAACTATTCTTTTTTCGGACATTAATCATTTTAACTTTACAGATTTTTTCGGAACTTACCACGTTAAATATAAGAAATATTATATTTAACGCGGTAAGTTCCGAAAAAATCTTTAAAGTTAAAATTTTATATGGTTGAAAAGCCACAATTGCGGAGATGTGCAGAATCTACTTGAGACACGCATTTATACACGGTCATTTGTTTTTTAACTGTCGAACACTGCACATTAAAAAAAAAATGTTTTTTTTTTCCATCAATATTTAAAAACAAATTTAAAATGTTTCTCCTTCCTAGAGTGTTTCAGTTTTTATTCGCCGAGTTTCGGCCACGGGACGATACTAGTATGCTTAATTTTGATTGTAAAAATATATTCTAAGTAGGTTTGTATATACCTGTATGTTTGAAAACTGCACTAAAAAGGACGACATAAATCTAAAAAAAAAAAAAAATAGGTAGTGTACAAGCAAGATTGTCGAACAAATTTTGCTTATCGCTAAAAGCCATTAAAACCTATTTGAAATAGGTACAAGTACATGCATGTTTTTTAAGATGGTGAATCGTTTAAATTCATTCACATGGATTTATTTAAGACATTAATTGCATCAAAAATAAAAAAGTTTGTTCTCGTGGCTAACAAAAATTTTGGTACATTTCAACGAAAGAAATGTTAAAAAGTCAGAATTACTGGGAACATGATTTTTTTTACTTTTGGGTTAATATTTTCTAAATTTTCAAAAGCTATCTATACCTATTGTTTAAGCCGTGTGCGAATTGGGTTAAAATCGCGTTAAATTTTATCCGAAGATTAATTTTTGACTATAGTGGGATAAATCTGTATACCTACCTACCCAAGAATCAATTTTAGTTCTTAAAAAGATTTAACAGCGCTCTCAGAGCTAATTTTAAAGCCCGTTTAATTAAGAAGGAGCTCTAGATGCGCCTATAGAGCAAACGTCGAGCGCACTTACAGCTAATTCATTGAGTTTGAGAGCACTTTCTGGCTCTAAGTAAGCCTGTTATTAGTGCCAAGTGATTTTTGCAGCTCTATGGTATATGCATTTAAAACCTTTTAAGAACCACTTTTGACAGATTGTTGTCTGTATTGGTTTGTGTGAAACTAATAATGACACAAAATAAAAATGTACGAAAGCTGTAATACTACCAAAGAATGAATTAGTATAATTTCCCCGAAAATAAATAAAAATATAAATAAATATTTTTCGGTTAAATTTTATTGAAATTTAAGTGCGACTTGATTTTGTTGACAAACGTAATAATGGAAAAATTACAACGCGCCCTTGAAATTCTGAATATTAAGCGCATAAAAAGAAAAAAAATATTAAATCAACAAATTAGAAATTCCTAGAAATACAATTTTTAAAACTGAAATAAATTTATATTTGAAAAAAATACAATTTCGTTTGTTTTTGAGTAAGAACGGATATAGATATGTCGTTTTTTTAATTATATGAAAAAAGTATTTCATTAATTTTCTATCTCATCGCCATTTTTCATTAGGCAAAAATGATATCTTCAAAAGAGCTGCAATATAGCTTTCAGCTACATATATTTTCTATTGTTCGAGACCGAGAGCTGCATTATTGTTAACTCTTGATATCGAGCAGTTATATCACATAAAGATTAATTTTCTGTTATTTTAGAGCTAGTTTGAAAAAGATGGCAATTTGGTGTTTTTGATTTAATAGAATAAAGGGTGTTTTAGAAATTAAATGTTAAGAAAGTGAATATTAAATAAAAGTGTTTTTATATGAACGCATTGTTTTATTTAAGAGTAGGTACCTTTGTATTCCAAAAATGTGTTACTTTCTCAATATTTTTTTTTTGTAAAGAAAATTGTCAAAAAATAAAATGTTTGTGCGTTTGTATATTTTGAGGAGGACAATTAGGACGAGAATTACTCTCTCTTATTTTTATAAATTTTTTTTAAAGAAATTTACCTAGATATTTTTTGGTATAAATTTTACTTTTTTTAAGATCTGAAATGTAAAAAATTGTTTTTCTTCAGAGCTTAAAACAAAGTTAGATACCGATTAAAATCCGTCTTTTCAAAATGGCGACTTAGCTACACAGCCTTTTAATAATAAGGAGAACCCTCCTATCGATTCCCATCGGCATATTTTTGAAATCTGTATAACGCATAATTGCTCAAAACTACATACATAAAGTGAAAGAATTTTACTTATTTTCTACCCCTTGTTTAATTTGTTCTGTTTAATTTGTCTGTTCTATCTCGTAATACCCTATAATTATGATTGGCTGAGTCAACTGAATAAAAACATAAATATGCAGCTCTAATACCACTTCTGTTAGCTCTATTAATGTTTAATGTTGACGTTTCGGAATACACATGCGTAAGTGTGTTGCTGTATGCAATACTTAACTCCACAGCCGCTTTTTGTGTAATTCTTTTAAAGCTATTTTTTGACGTTTCGTTTGACGCATACAGTAATAAATTCTATAGCCGCTTTTTTGGAGTTTTAAAGGCGATTGCTATTGCGCATGCGTTCTTTGAAGCTCTACAATGCCTGAAAATTTAAGTTTGCTGGTTAAGAGATCAAGTGAACATTATTAAGGAGCAGATTTAAAGATACATAAGTTTATAGAGCTTATAGTGTGCTAAAACTTTAACATACAGCATTATTTTAAATAAAAATATAGCGAGCTGTGAAATTATCTTTTATAAAGCCGTAGCCTTATTTATAACTTTTTTAAAGCTCTAGAAGAACAGATTTGCTTCTTCTAGCTCCAACGATGTTACTTGGGTATGTATGTAGAAACTTCAAAATTTTATTTCGAATTAAATTTAATCGAAATTTTAATTCAATTCACACACGGCCTTAAATATTTAGAAGCACTAAATTACAAAATTGAAATAAAATCGTTCAAGTCGATTTAACCAACTCAAAAAAGGTTAATTTTCTCTCAAAAAAAAAAAAAAACACCCACCCCAATTTTCCGTAATGCGAATTTTTTCGGCATAACCTGAAGTTAGGTTTTAATTTTTTGGTTATGTTATAATGCTGCTGGTGTAGTAGCCGTGGCGTGATGGTTAGTGCGATGGACTGTCATGCAAGAGGTCTAAGGTTCGATCCCCAGCCTCGCCATCTATTTATTTAAAAGAAAAACGGCTACTGCCTCTTGCGAGGAATTGACAAATCCTCCAAGAGTATCTCCTGTCACAGAAAAGTGCCGCTCGTTAGCCGTTCGGATTCGGCAATAAACTGTAGGTCCCCTCCATTCCTGCAGACACGCACACAGGAATGGTTGAGAGTTGTAAGTCACTAGGCCCTAGTTCTTCATGAGCTGTTGTGCCATCAAATTTATTTATATTTATATTTTTTTTATAATGCTGGTAATGCTTCCCTATACACCTTTATTATTTATTGAATAAACATTAGAAGATACTGAACAAATTATAAAAATGCTGATGCTCCAAATGCATTTGATAAACAAACACAGCACATCTCGACCAGTGACGTCAGTGGTCATAAGTGGTGCAATGCGTAGTGCATACGACTTCGAAGACTGGCCAATGGGTTCAAACCTCATGGTGTGCATGTAGAAAGTTTTTCACAATAAAATTGGATTAAAGCTCAGCATCACTAAAAGTAGACTGATGATAGGACTTGGCACCCCCATGAAATAGCTATATCTCCAGCCAAACAAAAATAAAACGAATTGAAATACCAAAAATTAATTCGTAAACAATTGGTGGTGGCACCCTGATTTGTTGTTGTTGTTCAAAAATTCAATGAAATTGACGGAATAAAGAATGGTCAAGTCTAATAAACTGTATGTATTCTAGTATCTATGAATAATACAATAAATAATGACAATAACTGAACAAATTTTGTTTTTTATGAAAAAATATACCTACCTACAAAAATAGATCTGCCAAAATATGCAATCGTAAATAAACAAAAATATGCATTTACTTTTAAAACGGATATTTAACCTAGTCTCGTCTTAATAGTGTTACTAGAAAAAAATATGCTGTGGCATATTTTTGATTGTCGTGCCCTACAAATTACATGCCTACATACCTCGATTTCAAGCAAGCTTTACTCCTGCTTGAACACTCAACTGCATCACTTGCCTTTCTTATAAGACCGCACTGTATTCTGTAAGGAATAATAATAGTAAATATCATTCAAATCCTACCTACCTCCATAATTATGTACTACATACCTATAGGTACACTTTTTTTGGTTGCCTTTTACTTGTTGTTTTTTTTCTCTTTTTGAATATTCTTCATCATGACCATTCTCCACTGAAGCTTGTCTGTTGACGACAAATTTTCTTCGTTTTTTCCCCGCATACATATTACCAACAATGTTGCCGCTGTGCGACTTTAGTTTCATTTTGACCCCTTTTTGAGCCTCATGCGACCATGAGACGACTTTTTGGAAAACTGGCTTTTTTGACCCTTTTAAAAAATCTTGCGACTTTTCTGAACCTTTTTCTAGAAAATTACTTGGACTATAGATTTATTGTTTTCCTTTTTGTAAAAAAAAAAAACATTTTTCGTTTCACTTTGGTATTCGTCACAAAGAGATCAATTACCTAGTTATTTCGTCTAAGAGCAATAAATTTTCGGCGAAAAATCAATTCGCTAACCGAAATACGAAATTGCAGGCCATATCGTAAGCGAATGTTCAATTCGCAAACCATAACAAGGCACTTTATTTTTTAATTGAAAAATAAAATGTTATAGTAAAATGCAGTAGGACATACATATGTACATACGTAATTACGTACATATATCCTACATGTTCCCCAAAAAAATATCAGCGAATTTGTTCGCGATGGGAGTTCGTATGAATTTTTCTAAGTGATGGATTCTGT
This sequence comes from Epistrophella euchroma, assembly GCA_947049315.1. NCBI lineage: Eukaryota > Metazoa > Arthropoda > Insecta > Diptera > Syrphidae > Epistrophella > Epistrophella euchroma. Next base: position 18,072,510 of record OX346245.1, read on the forward strand.
GATAGCTTCCTTTTTCTTATTTCGTAAAAAAATTTTAATTACGATGGAATGCATTATGTACCAACAGGGCTGACTTTATCTAGGTACCTATATACTCAAAATCACAAAGGAAAGACGTTTTTACTTTCCCAAATTTAAAGAAGGTAAAGATAAAATTAAGAAACCTTAAGTTTCTCGCCACTATAATGTGAACTGATAAAAAAAGGATTTTTTAAGCTATATATTTTACGTAATTTTCTGAATGCGACTTTTTTTCCTCGTGACCCTTTTTTTTGCGACCATTTCAATTTTCTCAGCGGCAACACTGATTACCAACGCTTGCTGTAGTTCATCGCTTGTGTTCGTTTGTTTATTTTCATCATTCTAGTAATGTTTTAGTAACACTTACCAAAAATTTAATAGTTGTCCCCCTATACGCTGGAGTTCATTTTCATATTCTAAGTTCATGTGTTCATTTCAATTATTTCGGTCATTTCTTTAGTAACACCATCCAAAAATTTCGTTGTGATGCCCTATACGCTGGAGTTCATTTTTGATTTATTTAATTTATTTCATTTAATCATTTTAGTAACACCACAACTCTCTTAAAACGATACTATAAACATTTTCAATATTAAAATGGTTCTATGGGAGGTACCATTTAAAATCAGTTTTTGAAAATTTAATTTTCACAAAAAAGGATCATTTATTATGTATTTTTTTTTTTAGAAAAATGAAAAATCTGTCGAGCCATTTTTGAGAAAAATAAGATTTTCCACAAATTCTAAAAAAAATTTATGGCAGGTACCTACCTTTATTTTTGGTCCTAAAAAGAAAATGAAAAAAAAATTGTCAGGGGACTGTCCCAAAAACACTTGACACCAAGTTTGTCAAATTTGATCAAAATCTCGAGTTCAATTTGTTTTATGAATCCAAAACTTTCGATTATAGTACCTATACGTATATCGCAAGTGAAAATGGGGAAAGAAAACCTTTCAGAGAAGTTTAAAAAAAAAACTAAGACTTTTCGTGTTGTTTTTTCAAATAAAATAACTTAAAGTTTGAAATCATATCAAGTTAGCAAAGCAACATTCGCCACTCGAAAAAATATTAAGTGGATAATTTTGCCGTTAATTATTCGTTAATAAATTGTGATAATTTCGAATTTTTCGTTCGATGTTTTTTATGTTCTTTTGATATCAACTTAGCAAAGCACCCTCTCGGGTTAAAAACTTCTTATATCGAATAGTTTATTGCTTACTAATTTTTATGCAATAGACGTTAGGCCTGTTTGTACCATTCATATGAGAAATCAATTAATATAGAACAAATTATATATGCACCTAATGACGAACAAGAGCACTGGTATAGTTTCAGACAGCTACGATATAGTTTTAAAGAACATTGGCTAAAATTTCAAACAGCATCGGTTCGGCATTTAATAGCGCTGGTACCTTATTGATCTAAAAGCCACTTATGCGTACTACGCGAAAAATAACATTATTTTGAAAAATGTAATGAGCTTAGTATGTGAGAATAAAATTTGAAGAAATTGCTGCTTCATTAGTCACATAAGGCAACATTGAAAAGAAATAGTAACATTAGAGCGCATTCCTTGACATAAATTTCCCAAATTTTGGAAAATCATAGAACTGTTATATATCTATAAAAAAAATAAATGAAATAACTTCATATTGCAAATTTCATTTTTAGTATTTTTTTTCCGCCTCAGCACCACTGTGCGAAGTTCGCTTGTTTTTAGGATTTCTCACCAGAATCCTTAGCATGAATTTCAAACAAACAAAAAAATTAGAAGCACGAAACAAACCATGAGTCTTGTCTTGACTCGGTACTGTAGGCTTCCCAAAGCCATAAATTGGGAAAGTTTTTACGAATAAGTATTATTGTTGAACTTGTCACTTTTAGATACAGCAGCAGAAGATTTCAGTTCAAAATTAATTCATTAAGTACCAAAAAGGTAAATAATTTCAATAAATGCTCATTTTAATCAGGACCCATGTTCTGTAACTTCTCGCATGCATAAAATCGGTCGAGAAACGATGGAAACTGAAACAAAATACATGAGTTTTGTTCAATTTTTCAGCGTTTCTCGACTGATTTTTTTGATGTGAGAGTTACAGAATATGGGGCCTGGCTTTGATTTAGGCCTATCGCCCACTAGGCAACTTTTTGTTGCTCGGAATTGCCGGCAACAGAGAGCAACAAAAGTTGCTTGCCATCACCCACTAGGCAATTTCCGAGCAACTTTGTGGGACTAGACTTTGACTTTTGTCGCCATATTTTTTCTGTGATGGCTACTTTCCGGTTGTCTGGCTATGTACAATCGTGAGCTGGCAATGCGAAATGAATTAATATTTATAATTATAAAATATTTAATTATTTATTATTAATGTGTAGGTACTCATATTGTTGAAAAAAAGGAAAGCACATTCCATTTCCAGAAATTGGCCAAAATGACAGAGGGTAAAGAGGAAATGCACGCCATTTTGGCATCCACAATGACAAGCGGAAACGCCATTTTGACATCATATTTTTGCGAATAAGGATGCCGGCAAAAAAAATTGCACTGTGAGCGAGGTTAAGCAACAAAAAGTTGCCGGGAAAAAAGTTCCGCGAGCAACTCCGAGCAACAAAGCTCTCCCATATAAGCTAATGTAATTGGATTGGGAGCAACAAAAAGTTGCTGGGGCTAGCAACAAAAAGTTGCCTAGTGGGTAATGGGCCTTAGTTTGTTCTTTTGCTGCAAAATTATTTCAAATTTGAACAAAAATAAAACTCATAAATTACTTACTTTGATTGAATGGATAGTTAGCATTAGTCATTGTAACAATTCCAGCTTGGCTTCCAGGGTATTGACCATAGCCTAGAGACCATGGAGTGCTTGAATCGTAACGGCTTAGCCCTTGGAAGATTGCATCTTTTTTCAAATCGTTGCCACTCTTGAGAAGGAGAACACTTTGATCGACACCAAGTAAACCAACATAAGAATCGGGATCGGTGTTGACTTTAATTTCAACATCAGCACCAGGTTTGGCTTCAATTGGAGCTTCAATGGAAATCTTGACAACAAACAAATTCAAGAAACAATGAAGTGATTTTAAATAATAAATATTAAACCAATTACCGAGTTTTCGAAATCCGTTTCAAAGTTAATTCTTTTTTCGGCGAACAAAAGATCATTACCTTCAACAAAGTGAATGAAGATCTTAGCAGTTGGAATCATTTCGAAAGTTGGAGTGATTTTGAAGACATGGTAGTTGCGGTTTTCAGGAACCTATTGATAAAATTAAATAAATCACATGTAAGTAACAATCAATTTACCGTCAAGAGTAGGGATTTGTATTGAAATATAATTTCATAGTGAATCAAGATGCTGTCTGTTGAATATAATTCATCCCGAGCAGCATTAAATGAGTTTTAAAAATCAATTACACTTTACATTTACTTTAAATTAGGCTTTCTGAAGAATTATTTTCCCTGCATAATATTTTGAGCCCGGGCGCCAATTAAAAGCAATAGACCAATAGCTAGCAATAGGTTTCAACAAAAAAATTAATGGTCATCAAATAGAAAAGTACCAGATTTAACACTTTGATTAAGTAGATTAGGTTTGTTATTAAATCTTTGAAATAAAGAAATTATACACCAAACCCGATTGTAAGATTTTCTTCTTTTAATGTTAGTAAAAAAAAATCTAATTCACCCAGAAGAATCAATGTTCTTAGGAAAATTATTTCTGCCTAGGCGCTAGCTAACATAAAACCAACTAATTTTAAACTAACCTCAACAAATTCGCTCTTAATAATATCACCGCGGCCTATGATATCATATACAAAGTATGCAATTGGATTTCCATTTCCATTTTGTACTCTAATACTAACATCCTGTCCAAGAGCAGGCCTAAGATAAAAAAAAAATTAAAAAACAGAAAGTTAAGAAAAAAATAATTCCCTGCTATCAATTATTTAACTTACTTCTTTGTCTGTACAATAATTTTCAATGACTCATCAACGGGAGTTTCGGTTTTTTCAAACATTGACAGAGATGTTATAAAATATGATGACTCTAAGTAATAAGCCTCTACTGGGTAAAAAGTTGATGCATCTTCGGGTAGGACAACTTCAAATTTGACCATACCATCCTTGTCTAAAGTCGATGAATAATTTTTAGATCCGGTTATTGGTGGTGAAATTGTTCCTCTCTTGTGTGGGCTAACATTTAGTGTCACTGGGTTCTTGGTGTCTTGAACAGGTGATCCATCGACGTTCTTTACAACAATCTGCATATAATAAAAATGCTTAATAAGTTTTGTCAAAAATACCTTAAACAACAGTAAACACTTACATTTATTATGACTGGTTTTCCTGGATAATAAGTGTAAGGTGTATCGACACACTCAATTTGATACTTTCGACGGTGCAAAGTAACTGTTGCTGTAGAATTTTGTTTCAATCCAGTAAGTTCTTCTTCGACAATAGCCAAAATAGTTAATGGTGGAAAATAACTTACTTCTTTGACCACTTTTAAGTCATTATCAAAGTCAAATTCTACGCGACCTTTACCGTCAATTTTGACAGTCTTTTCAACAATAGCTTGTCTTAAAATATTACCATAGTAGGAGGTATAAGGCCTAGCACCAATAACAGAGGTTTCTTTAGGCTTGGCAGTGACAACAGCAGTTCCTTTTACAGGTTTTCCATTAGTGTATCTGTCGAAAATAAATATGTATTTTACCACCTTAAACTATACTCATTTTTTTAATTTGTCTTTCAACTTACTTTGACCTAATGGTAACTTGGAATTTTCCATCAGTAATGGCTAAATCTGTGGGTGCCTCAACTTGAACTTCAAATTTAGGCAGAACATACTTGTCAACTTTGAAATTCTTAGTTTCAGTTGTGCCATCGGCGGTAACTTTAATATTCCATGATCCTAGAACTGGGAATTCGGATAGCTGAAGTTCTCCAGAGAAAACACCTTTGGTGAGTTCGACATCATTTAACTGTTTGATGAGGTTTTGTGCTCCGTCCTAAAAGAAACAACCCATTTAAACAATATTCTCTACTATACAAAACAAGAAAATTTAACCTACATTAATAGAAATTTTGACAGGTCCATCTATCTTAGCAGGTCTTGTATTTTTGTCCAAAACTAAAACTCGATACTGGACTTTATCGCCGGGCTTGTAGGTGGCCTTGTCTGTTTGAATGTATATCAATAATTGTTCAGCAGCAAAGTTCAATTTGGTTGTGTTTTTGAATTCAATGCCTGATAGACCTTCAGCTGTCAAATTGTAATCTCCATATTTGAGTTTTGGTACCTTTAAATAAATAAATTTTCTGTCAAAATTGTATGTTCAACATAAAAAACTTCTTTTGATTACTTGGAACATCACAGTCTTTGAAGATTTTGGTGGAACTTCGACAGTTTCAGATTGATCCAATTCAGGGCCCTTAAGGCCAACTTTTATCATGCATGGCGATGGTGCGTCGTGAATTGAGACAGTTACATGATACTCGGATTTTGATCTCAAAGTTCCTGGTGCAATAATTGAATAAAAACTGTAATTTAAAAACAAAAATTTTAGTACTTATATGCGGGACAAATTTTGCTATACAAAAATTGGATGTGTGTTCCACTCTAAAGTAATTGGTGATAAAACTAATGGTGGATTTATGTATCATTAAAACTCTGCAAAAAAATGGTATGTAAGGTTTAAAATATACATTTGTTGAAGAGAGAGAGAAGGCAATAAGAAACACGATAAAGATTATAGTGAAGACGAACATATTTGTCTTTTTATAATGAACAGATTTTTACGAAACTTTGAATATAAGTAGAACACCTTCCAAGGAAAGATTTAAGATACTATCTTCATTTCAAAAAAGATAAGGTTGTCTTCCCAACATTATAAAAACAGTTAATTGATGCGGAAATAACGCTTAAAAAAATGCAGTTGTTCGAAATGATTTCAAATAGGTATCAAATTAAAAATCACCAATTTTAGTTGTATGAACAAAATTTTGAGTTTGAGTGTATTGTTTGTAAAATGAATTTTTTCTAGGATTGTCTTTTGTTTATTATAAAAACAATTATTGAAAATATTTAATTGTATAATGTGTTTTACATGTATATTCGCTTTAAAAATAAATTCAATGCAAAACATAATAATAATTCCGCTAAGCGACTACCTACAATTTGGATGAAAAACTAAGAATTTTCATCAATTCATTCAATAATAATAATTTATAAGTAATAATTACATACATACAAGGCATACAAGCACAGAACCAGATGACTGACATCATATAGCAACAACTGGCACCTAAAATGTCATTCAAATATCAGTGCTTCCAAGGTTTTTCAATGTTTTTTTCTTAAGCGGCTGTTGCTACTCACAATTTACACATTAGCTTTTTATTGCAAAACAACGAAACATCACCCTACATATATAATTCTTTTGATTTCTTTAGCACCATCAAATAGTACTAGAATAGTAATGTCATCGCACTAGACCAAGGCCAAGGCCATCCAATGCACTTTACATCAACATCGGTCGTTCCCAAATAGCGGTGGTTGCGACAGAAAAATACGAACCTTTTTCACATCACATCATATCATCGAAATCAACATCCACAACAAGCCGCTTATATACATTGCTAATATGCATCGTCGCCGTCGTCGTCGTCGCTCCCAAATAGCGGTAGTTGCGACCGGCAACCACAACCTTTTTTTTACATTTTGGTTGATGTCACATCATATAAGGAAGCAGTAGTTGGAATGGACGAAGTCAAGGGAATATAAAACCTAGAATATAGCAAGAGGCAAAGGCACAGTCTATTACAGATCGCCTTCGTGTAACCACGCTTTGAGTTTAAATAAAGAATTAGCTTAAATTTATTAAAATGTGGTCTTTCATTTTTACATTTTCGCTAATTTTGCACTTGAATTATTTCACATAATATTCGGCTAGAAAGCTAGTCGATTCAGCGGTGATGAAAGTTTTTTATTTAAAGCGAGTATATTTGCACAAGTAGTAGCCGTAGTAGTAGTAGCCGTGGCGTGATGGTTAGTGCGATGGACTGTCATGCCAGAGGTCTAAGGTTCGATCCCAAGCCTCGCCATCTATTTATTTAAAAGAAAAACGGCTACTGCCTCTTGCGAGGAATTGACAAATCCTCCAAGAGTATCTCCTGTCACAGAAAAGTGCCGCTCGTTAGCCGTTCGGATTCGGCAATAAACTGTAGGTCCCCTCCATTCCTGCAGACACGCACACAGGAATGGTTGAGAGTTGTAAGTCACTAGGCCCTAGTTCTTCATGAGCTGTTGTGCCATCAAATTTATTTTATTTATTATATTTGCACAAAATAAAAAAACATGACAAGATTGCTAATATGCCTGAAAACTACCCACCGATAAGTTTACTAAGTTCACTTAGCAAATGTTTTGAAAAATTGATCAAGAAAAAGCTTACTGAACAGCTTACTAACAGGAATAATGTCTCTCCCCTAGAGCTGTTTGGGTTTCGATCGTTTCATAGTATGTACTCTCCACCAAGTACATCGTATAACAAAGTATACAGAAACTAATTTTGATAAAGTAAAAAGCACAGGTATGGTATTGCTAGACGTGGAAAAAGCTATTAATTATGTTTGGCATGAAAGACTTCTCCATAAACTACAAATTCTTAATATTTTAGTGTATCCAATTAAAATGATAAAATCATTTTTGTCTTCAATGAAATGTATTGTGTCTGTCAATAATTGTATCTCTCAAGTCTTAGTTTGTGTTTGGGGTCCCCCAAGGTTCAGCCCTCGGTCTTGTTTTATACAATGTATTTACGTCTGATTTTCCAAGACTTATATATTCTACAGATTCAAGTGGTTCCACTATCGGAACCAACTTGTAATCTGCTTTGAATATAATTCAAGATTATTTCAATCATTTCAAAGAGTGGAAAATAAAATAAAAAATAAACACCTCTAAGACTCAGGCTGTCGTTTTCACAAGAAAAAGGAAACCCTGTTTCTTACCAAGTAATAGACTTCGAAAATAGTTGTGGAATAGAATGGAAGTCAAGTGCTTAATATCTTGGAGTATATCTTGATAAAAGGTTAACATTTGGTACACACGTACAGGTAATCATAAAAACACTGAATTTAACTATCAAAACACTTTACTCTTTCATAAACAGAAAATCGAAATTGAGTTGTGACAACAAGCTTCTGATCTTCTGATAAGTTGATTTTTTAAGGAATGTTTCAAAATGCGACGAGAAAACGAGATGTCAGCGTGACGAAATCTCTTCATAGTCTGTTTAAAATGAGTTTCAAACAACTAAAAGATATAATAAAGTATTTCTCGTCATCACGTTGCGTCTTTTTTTAAAATTTTCGAACTTTATGACGTGGCGTGACGACGAGAAGTGCTTAAGTGCCTGTTAATATTGTATTTTTGACGAACGGCGCATCCAGTGAGATGGGTAGATTTAATGGTGACTAGGAAAGAGAAGGGTAGATTCGAAACATTTGGGTGGGATCTTCCCTTCTCTTTCTTACTCACATGAAATCTACCCATCTCACTCGATGCGCCGTTCGTCAAAAATACAATGTAAACGGGCACTAATTATGTATTATTTCACTGTTTAAAATTCTTTTTTTAGAGAGAACAACTGCGAAGAGATCTCATCACGCTGACGTCTCGTTTTCTCGTCGCATTGTGAAACAGCTTTTAGGCGATTGTCTTCTATGGGTCGCCTGCTTGGGTAATTGTGCAAGCTGTCACATACGAAGACTACACATTTTCCAAAATTGACTTCTAAAAATGTTATTTACAGTATTTTACTATAATATTCGTATATTATACGAATGGCAATGTATAATATACGAATGAAAAACAGGAGTATCCGAATTTGATATACGAATCTTATTTGTGGGTGAAAACCACGAATAAAATTCGAAGAATAGACGCAGTTTTTAGTAATATTTACACACGAACATTTTTGAGTGTATAAATTGTATGGAAGACTTCTTACTGTTGTAGAACTTCCACTCACTTCACTCCTTACCTCTCCTCGCACCTACCTTACCAACATCCTGGGGCCTATAACACAAAGTGACAAGTTGACAAGTCTTAATCCACTTGTCCAACTATCTTTCAAAGACTTGACGCTTTGTGTTACAGGATTTGGGACAAGTTTGTCGCTTTTCACTTGTCCTACAAGTACTTGTCACGTTGTGTTACAGGCCCATGGAAGCGCAATGACTAAGATCCGAGTGAGATTGCGCGGTTTTGCCGAATCATCACCCCTTCTTACCTAACCTAACCTAATACTATGTCTCCACCGAAAGTTTATCTCAGAAGAACTCAAAAGAACTTTTAGATCTCATTACTTTTCACGGCTGACTTATTACACACAGGTTTTTTGTATACAGAGAAGAACTTAGCTATTTTACAAACGTTACAAACGTATCAATTTTGGGGACTAACCTCGTAACTTTTCTTTTTGATGTTTAATTCACAGCCAGAGTAGCTTTAAAGTAGAAGCAAATTTTTCTCCTTCACGCGATTCTTAATTTTCAAGGGAACCCTTTCATTTTTAGTTGTTACTTTTTACCCCTTTTACTTCTAGCCCCGCTCTCCAATATGAAAAATACCAGTTAATATCTACCTTTACCAACTTCTGATTGTCATTTCAAAAATACATTCGGAAGTTGTAGTGTATGCATATTATATATAAAACCATTAGGGCCAGTTGTACAAATATTTGATCCGTGGTTCAGGAATTTCAAATCACCAATTTCAGCGGATTTACTGTGGTTCAACGATGGTTCAGGCTTGCAATTGGCTTTTAGTGCATATTAGAACCTTGAACCATCGTTGAACCTCAGTTAACCCGCCGAAATCGGCGAGTTAAAATTCCTGAACCACGGATCAAAATTTAAACCACGATTGTACAACTGGCACTTAAAAATAATAAATCAATGATGATGAATTGGTCGAAAAACCTGTTACCTATAGTCTAGTCAACGAAGGAAAAATAAATGAAAAAAAATCGTGTAGTCTGGGTTATTTTTTTAAGTGGTAGGGGTGACCAACATGTCCCCAGCCAAGGGCCGTGAGCTTAAGCCAGGAGAGGGGGTTAAATGTCCCCTTATTTTTAGTTGATTTTAAACAATTATTAATGCACTTTAGGTCAATGCTTTAGAAAATGGTCCCTCCCTTATAAACGGGGGGACATAGATCCCCCCTATCCTAAACGATTTTTTCTTAGTACATTTCTGAAAATTGTTTTAGAAAGTCATGGTCAGTAACTTGGAAAAATCCAGTGTACTTACTTTTTACCTTTGAAGAAACAGTATTTTTCATAGTGGATGCAAACAATGTAGCAAATAAATTAAATTAGGAAACTCTAACCCTCGCCACCTGTTTTAACCCCATAAGCTCTCTTTCAAATCATCAATGGAATTATTATGAATACATAATATATTTACTTTTTCTGTTATTTCTCGATAAAATTGATCAAACAAATTTTATGTTAGATTTCTTGACATTTCTCCACCCCGCATCTTCCTTAGCCTTGCTCCAAGCGAAAATATTAATATAACATTTTTTGTAGGAAATCTAATTTACTTTAATTCCTTAGTGCAGACTTTTCCATACTTAAGCCCTTGGTTTTCTAAATATTCACGAAAAACTAAAAGAGGAGACATTTAACCTCCGCTCCTGCCTTAAGCTCGCGGCCCTGGGCTGGGAACTTTTAGTATGTTGGACTTGTGGGTCACTACTACCACTTAAAAAATAACCCAGACTACACGATTTATTTAATTTATTTTATGATTTTAGGTCTTCGTTGACTGGACTACTTCAATAATAAGTAATTACTTTTGCCTTTTTCTCTTCCTCTTCTTTTTTTCCTTTTAAATCAATCTTGATAAGGTTTCACTTTCGAGGCCGGATGGACTCACTTTTGGCCCAGCAGTAAAACAAGATACTTTAGTTGTTTTTGGTTATACAATAGTAAACCTCTGATGAAAAGAGCAATATTACTCGTATGATGATCCCCAAGAAAAAAAAAATCACAGAAAAGGTCAACTGATAACCCTGACACTATATGCAGATAAAATAGCGAAAACTATTGATAATTCTTTATCAAGCCACCTCCTCTCCAAAACCCTTGCTCAAAACGAAACACAAATCAAAAAATATTTAAGTAAAAAAAAAAAACACAAAGAAACACAATCTGGTTCCATAGAAAACACATCATGATGCTGATCATCATCATCATGACAGACCGGGAAATCAACAATTCAATTGGAAAAAAAAAACCATTTTTTCCGAAGATGTTTTTTAATAATACAAATTCTATATATGTACTACTGAAATAAATCAGCAAGTAGAAGACTTAGCACTATTCAATTGGACTTGAATTACTGATTCAAAATAGCTTTTAACAGCCTTTAGTCTATAGAAATTGGCGTTTCGTACCGGTGATCTCACTTGGACTCATCAGTTTACATTGGACTAAAATTTCAGACTTTTTTTTTGACTTTTCTCTATTTATAGATACATATGTAAAAAAAAAATGTCTGAAATTTCATTCCAATGTGAACACCGTCAATAGTGTTAACTCTTCTACTTGGCTGATTTATTTCAGTAGTATATAGAAATATTGCCAGGCCACGGGCACAAAAACAAAAACTTCTGGCTTTAATGATTAGGAATTCTGTAACTCGCACATCGAAAAAATCAGTCGAGAAACGCTGAAAAATGAAACAAAACTCATGTATTTTGAAATCTATGTAGGATGAACTGAACTTGATAGAAATTGCATTTTGACAAGGCTCTCACTAGTCAACTGATTAGTTCAAGTGAGATCGCCGCGCGCGCCGGAACGAAACTCCAAGTTTGTATAGACTAAAGGCCGTTAAAATCTATTTTGAATCGATTTCGTTGTCCTCCATTGAATTGTTGTTTTTTAAAACAAAATTAAAACAGTCAAAAGAATTAAACAAATCTCCACCATTACTTAAAAAAGAAAAATATTAAGAATAAGTTTTTAATTACGAACCCGTTGCACTGGACTAAAATTGCAATTTGCAAAATGCAAAGACCGATGGCTAGAAGTCGCGACATAATTATGTATATGTCTGAAAGAGAAATCTCTTATGTCACTGTTATGGTTTTTAAATAATTTTTTTTTTAATGTTAAATAAATTAAAAGCACGAAAACAAATAATACCGTCAGCGACCGAAAAAAATCACAAAAAAAACTATGTTAAACGAGCTAAGGTTATATGGGTACAACTGATCGTCAACGCAGTTAAACTGCGAATGATTTGCCTAAGTTCTGTCGTTTCAGAAATGGCCAGAGCAAAAATTGTTTGTATATAGTTTTAGAGCAAAAGCAATACATACGCAGAAAAATTTGGATTTAATATAATTTATTTTTTATTTAAATAAAGTTTAATTACAGCAAAAAAATAACCTAATTTTTTCTAAGCCTTTTCATTTGATATGAATATATTGTAAATGACATATTTTTTTTTGTTCAAGTGTAAGAAAAGTTAAAGTATTTTTTTACATTAAAGTTAACAATAAAAATGTTGGATAATCAAAATATTTATTGCCTTTACATTATTTGTATTTTGATAGCATTTCTCTGGATGGAATCCATTCAATAGCACTGCTTTGCCTTATTAATTCTTTTGCCAATCAAATTAGGGGTATTCACAATCCGTTGCAACTGGTCTAGTATCGTTGTAAAAGTACAAAAGTGTAACATTTTCTAACACTCCAACAACAAAATATACTGACGACAATCTTACAACACTTTTGCACTTTTACTATACCTCAATCCCATTGCAACAGAAGAACGCAAGGGTGTAAGGTTTGCAAATGTGTATGTACATACCTATTTGATAGCAAGCCAAATGTCATTCTTGCTGATATCGTTCGTGTATGTATTTTCTGCAGTGTTAAAACGGAATAGAAAAATTGCCTTCACGATCTACTAAAAAATTATAAAATTTTGCAATCTTACTAGACTTTTTGCACCGGATCGTGAATAACCCAATTGAATTAACAGTAGATGTCAGTAAAAAGTTTCTTTTTTTGCCTTTTATTAAAGCTACTTGTGGAAATATGGGCTCGGCACTCGCACTGCTAAACTGCTATGCGGATAGCATAAAATAAAATCTAAAAATGTTTTTAAGTGTGGAAACATTGGAGCATTTAAAGCGCTGTTTAAATTAAATGTGGCGCTCCGAAAATCTTTAAATTTAAAATTCTTGCTCATAAAATTTTGATGTGTGTCATCTAGCTCATCAACAAAGTCTTCATCAATTAAATTTGGGAACAATTGTATGAGTTGTGTAGGGCTTGGCGATTTATTTTTTGGATTTATGATTCGTATATTAAAAAATGTTGTAAAAAATGAAAACATAATTTCATTTCTTTCGTCAAGTTTTGTTTCGATAGATTTATTTGTGAAGATTTATATTTGTAAACAACTAATTATTACAAAAATCAATACAAAAGGCAATACAGAGATCAAAATGCAGTACAAAATCAGAGGTGAGCAGTATATACGGCCAGTACGCAGCACCCAAAAGCAATACATGTACTGCTTTTGCAGTACTTTCGACAGCAGTGAACATGAGTTCTGCAATCACTGAAGTTAACTTTGCAGTAGTTTTCGCAGTTCACATTACCTACCGTTGAAAACTATGGAATAGCAACATTTTATTTGTTTGAGTTTTTTTTTTTTGTCTAGTTTTACATTTTATGTTTGGAATTATTAGATTTGTTGTTTCTGAGTATAAAAATAATATGGCGGGAATGTAAGTATTCGGCGTCAGCCACCAACGCAACGGCTTATTGTTTACAAAATTTGTAAGCATCTTTTCTACGGGAAACCATCAGAGTTTCAAAAGACAAAGTCTCGAAAGGCAAAGGTTCGAAGGACAAAGGTTTGAAATACAAAGGTTCGAGAAGACAAAGTTTCGAAAAGACAAAATTTTGAAAGACAAAGTTACGAAAGAAAAAATGTTTCGAAAGGAAAAGTATCGAAAGACAAAGGTTCGAAGACCAAACGGTTCGAAATTTCAAATTTTTGAAAAAAAATTAATCTTAGCCTGCTGCGGACGACATATATTTTCATTTTAAGTGGTGTAGAATAGAGATAAGCTCCGATAAAAATATGGAAACGTAACACAAAATCCAGAATCACGAAATCCCGCCGAAAAAAAAAGGAAAAATTTCAAAAAAAAAAACTCATTTTAAGCTGGAATTCCCACCCCAACAAAAAATTCCTTTACTTTAGATGGCGCTCACAGCCCAGGATGGACTACGGCAACAAAAAAAAAAAAAAAAAAAAAAAAAAAAAAAAAAAAAAAAATTCCCCTCACCCTAAAAACTTCGTCTTAAACCCCCCCCCCCCTTCAGAAAAAAAAAAACCACCCAAGAAAATACCCCCCCCCCCACGACAGTCAAACGGTCGTTCTGACATTTCGTTAGTCAAGATATTAGCTTCTGGCCTTTTTGTACGTTCATAATCCTATGACTTGCATTAAACGGAGAAAAAATAAAATTGCGCTATAGCGCAGAATCGCTATGTAAGTTGTGTAAGTATATCAGCGAAATATTTGTATCTAGGTTTGCTCATCTCTATTTTACGAGTATATGTAGGTACTAATTAAAACGAAAAGAAATCGTCGCAGCATTCTTAGATACATTTTTTCAAAAATTTTAAATTTCGAACCTTTTGGTTTTCGAATCTTTGTCTTTCGATACTTTGTCCTTTCGAAACTTTATTTTTCGAACTTTTGTCTTTCGAACCTTTGTCTTTCGAGATTCTGTTACTATGTCCTCTTCTATAGAAAATTTAATTGTCTTTGTTTTTTCATAGAACATTTTGCTAGATGTTAGACTTGCAGAGTTATGGCGCCTTAAGGTATGCAATATCTAGTTTTTCTCTAATACCTCCTTAACGATTGATATTATGAAAAAAACATCTAGTACAAAGTTGTAGAGCATATAATTTTCTACAAGTTTGGCACATAGTTTTTTTTTTATGCGACGTATGGTTTATAAGTTATAATAATATAAAGACAGAATTTTCACAACAGACCTGACTCATTTCCCCACCACCCAAAAGGTAGAGTCAATGATTTTCGACTTTCTCGTTAACGATTCAACCGATTTTGATCAAAATTTTTACTTTGAACGTCCTATCAAGTGTGAATAATAGTGCATACAAATATTTACGGATTTAAAAAAAAAAGTTCAATTTTTTTTGAAAAATCATTTTTTAGAAAACGGGTTTATGAGTTTTTTTGTAAGTATTGTTTAAGTTGTTCATTAATATATTCTTAAGAATGGCATGCATCGTTGATAATTTGTCTCAGAAAATCAATATTACATTAAAAATGTGCTATGTACACAATAATTATTTATTTGCTATGAATTCGAACTGAAATAAATAATAATAAAAAAATATATAAAAGTACCTACTTCTAAAAGAAGTAAGAATACGTCTCAATCATTTCCGTATGATAACCGGTTGTAAAGTTATAAAAAAAGAAGCAAACAAAAGAAAACTTCCCATACAATTTGTATGAAAAAAAAGAAATTAGCAATGAGCGACCTCTAAATATTAATCTAAACGGCTGAAATTTTAACAGGCTTATTATTTCACTAAATTCTAACTAAAAAGCTAGTGGCATTAAAAATCGGAGACATTTTAATTTTTTGAATCATTCTAATCTACATCTTCTTTCTTTGACAAATCTTAGTTTTTAAGAATTGGCACACCAATTTTGTTAACTACCTATTTATTAATGTGGAATTAAAAATATAATTTCGAAAAAAAAATCGGTTAAACAAAGATTATTGAGACAGCCTGAAATAAAAAATTGATTTATGGAAGGTACTGTTTATAACAGTTAAATGTAAATTTTGTTCCAACATTACATTACAGAATAATTTTAATCAAAAAACTAGATTTCCTGGTAACTGTTATCAAACATTTCTATGGAAGATACAATTAATTTTGACTATTTCGTATAGTATTTGTGTAAAATATTTCAGATAATGTTATAAAACCATATTTTACCAAGTTTCGTAAAAATCGGTTAAGTTATTTTCGAAATACTATGTTTTCAAAAAAACAAAAACATTTTGAAACTTTTTTTAAAAATCCAAAAAATATTTTTTTGGAAAATTTTAATATAGAATGGTATTTGAAATTTTCAAAACATTCTTTATAAAAAAATAAAATTACATTTTAAAATATTAAATAGGTATACAGCAGAATTCTTTTATATTTTTGTTTATCGATTTTTTACGAACATGTGCATTTTGTTTATCAGTTCTTGAAGTAAAACGTAATTGAATTCCCCTTTTAGGTACTTTATTTGATAAAAGTCCTCTATAACTATAGTTATTTCTTATTTTTTATTAACAAAATTGATCCTTACCTATTAGAAGATCATAACAAAAAAATATACAGGGTGTCCTGAAACTCAACGTCAAGCGGGTACCGGATGATAGGGGAGGCTGTACCCAATCTGGGAAAAGTAAGAAAAAAAAATCCACCATCGCTTGATTAAATTTTAATAGCCAATATTAAGAAAAAAAAAATTGACAGTTTATACCCAAGCTCACATTTTTAGATACAGTCCAGGGTAACACAAAGGGGCACAATTACAAGAAGTTGCTAGTAAAAGCAGGAACGTAGCATACCAAACGTAGATCGTAGCGTACCGATGTAATGTAGATCTGTCTCACTCTAATTTAAGGCAAATAATATTTTATTCAAGTGCCTCTGTTTATTATATACATCTCGGTAAAACCGATATTTGAGCACAAAAAAGCCTTATTTACGAAAATGTGATATGAAGTGAACTGAGAGCAATCATATTTTTTACGAAAAAATAAGTAGCAAGTGTTGTACCATTTTGAAATTTTGATAATGGGCCAATTTTTTAAATAAATTGCCGAGGGTAGTATAGTAAATTTTTTTTACAAATATGAAGTGTCAAAGTTAGCTTACAATTTTTGTTTTTTTGAACTATGAATCAGTCAAACTTTATTTTTCTTACGAAACTGACAATATTTATTCTTGGATTTGATCAATAGCATGGTTATTAAGGATTACTTAAAAAAAGAAAACACCCCAAAAATTGAAAATTTGTTACTACTGTATCTAAAAATGTGAGCTTGGGTATCAATTGTCACTTTTTTCTTAATATTGCTATTATAACTTAGCCAAGCGAAATGGATTTTTTTTCTAACTTTTCCCAGAACGGCTACAACCTCCCCTATCACCCGATACCCGCTTGAATCCTATTACATTGCATGATCGGAACATTTTCAGTCTTATTTATAAAAGTTATCTAACTTAAGACAGCCGTCCAAGTTATAAGTAAACATTTTAACTGTTGCTCAAGTGATCTAGTTTTTTATATAACTTAAGACAACGGAATTTATTGTCTAAACTTATTCCGACTATTTCGAGATAATTAGAAATTAACTAACTAGTCAAAAATCTTATAAATACGATTGTTAGTTTTTTATTCTGACGGATAGATGGCTATTTTATTTAGTTTTGAAAAGTTGATTTTTATTAATAGTCGAAGGAAAAGAGATGCAGGTGTAAATTTGAGTGACTATTTGATTTTTTGAGAGAAAAGTTTTTGAAAAATTAATTTTCAAACTCAAAATTAAAAAAAAAAATAATGAAAAAAATTGTGTTCAAACTAATTTTGTTCAAAATTTTACGTTATTATTTTTGTTTTTAAAATTCAATGCTCCTTGATGGCAAAATGTCTTTTAGTTTTTGAGAAAATTGAAAATAAGAAAAGTAAGTTTTCTTTAAATTCGACTTCCATCCGTTATTTTGTTGCTCCAAAGATCCTATTTCAAAAATTAGAATATATTTTGACATCCGATTTTTAATGTTTCACTAAAAGTTCATAGGAGCATTGAATATTAAAAACAAAAATACTTCTTAAAGATTTCAAATTGACGAATTCTTTAGATGTTTAATGGTTTTTATAAAAGTTTTCAGGCTTTTTTGGTCACACTTCTCGTTTATGCAAATACAAAAACTTTATATCATAATTTTTCCTACGTTTCGTTGCATTTTCCCAACTTCTTCAGGGGTAGTTTATTTAATCTTGACAAAATTTATTGTTTATTACATTATTTAACATTATTTTCTTAAAACTATACATGAAATAAAATAGGTTTTTACATATATATTAAAATATTTTATATTGAAAATTAATTAATTTATTAGTTTAAAATTAAAATAATTTAAAATAAAAGCACACAAATTAAAACTTTATCTACACTTGCAAAACTTTTGAAAAATAAAAAATACTACTTAATAACGTTAAATTTAGAACAAAATCAGTTTGAACACAATTTTGTATTTTTTTTTTTTTTTTTTTTTTGAAAAACTATATTATTCACTATATCTAGGTACTTACTTTAAAAATTCAATTAAATAAGATATATCTGGCTCTACAAAAAGTACAACATGCCGTTGGCGTTGTGACGGTTACAGTAATTTTTTTTAATTTTTTTTTTCTGTTTTAAATCAATTCTTTTAGAAAATTTCCCCTCCCATAATTTTTAATTTTCTCAAAAACTAAAAGACATTTAAGCATCCGCTCCGCTTTTCTGTTTTTGACATAAATCTAATAAAAGCATAGAATTTTGGAAACAAAATTGGCAAATTTTATAAAATACTAGTTTGAATTTTTTTTTTTTTTCAAAATTTTGAGTTTGATTTCAAAAACTATTCCTTAAAACAGCTTTATTTGAATACAAAATAAAGGAAGAAATTTCTGGCTTTACAAAAAAATACATCGTGGCATTGTAGGTGTAACCGTTGTTTTTTAATGATTAATTTTTCTGTTTTAAGTATTTTTTTTTTTAGAAAATTGCCCCTTCCGGCTAAATAGGGGGAAATAGACTCCCCCTCCAACACGATTTTTTCCTTATCTCGATCCGAACTACACCGTCTAGGTTTTTGTTACACCTTAGGTGAATCACCCTGTTGAAAAAATTTATTAAAAAATCAAACCACTCCAATGATTTATAAAATGTTTTGCGTAAATTAAGATTTATGTTCTTGGCTCGCACAAAGTACCTACCTAGATACCAAATTCAATTCAAACTTTTTTTTTACTTTGAATAAATAAGCATATTTGGTTGCTTAGATTAGGAATTCTTTATTAATTAAATAATACAAATTTTGTTTATGTGACAGGTGACACATACATACATAATTCCTAATCTAATCAACCAAATATTTTTATTTATTCAAAGTAAAAAATACTTTTGAATAATTAAATTTGGTATCTAGGTTGGTACTTTGCAGTGGCGTAGCTAGCCCTTTGGGGGCCCTGTATCAAAAAAATTTTTGGGGGCCCCTCTCTTGTCTGACTTTTTTTTTAATTAACATATAAGATAAGTTTAATTTAACATTATTGTTTATTATTATTATAATCAATTAATTATTTCTTTTTTCATTTGTTCTTTATTTATTTAATTTATTTAATTCAATTAACTTAATCAATATTTTTGTTCCACATTTTGCCAAACATATTCATATCTACCCTATGTTTCAAACTATCAATTTTTGTATTTCCAGTTGTAATGGAAAATTACTCTCTAGCTGTAAATTATTCTCTTAAATTGTTAACTTCTTGTTTGCTTTCTCCGTTAATTCATACTGCTTTGTCAAATCATACGTTATGTAAAATCTTTCTTTTCTATTAGACCACCAAGCTGTGAACATCTCTCACCTCTGCGTAAGAAAACTACCTATATTAAATAAATTTATTATAACGTGATCGAGATTGCTGTGTTCAGTTTGTATTTTTTGTTCTCCACAATCAACGTCGCATGAATGTTATTTTTTCGTACGGTCGCTTTTATAAGTCCATTGATTCAACATTCTGGTCCTTCGCTAGCCAAATTATTTGAGCCGTTTTTATGG
Source organism: Epistrophella euchroma (assembly GCA_947049315.1). Classification (NCBI taxonomy): domain Eukaryota; kingdom Metazoa; phylum Arthropoda; class Insecta; order Diptera; family Syrphidae; genus Epistrophella; species Epistrophella euchroma. Next base: position 18,092,521 of record OX346245.1, read on the forward strand.
ATAGTTTTTTTTATTGATTAGATTAAAAATTAAAGTGGTCACGTGCTAGTTTTTGCTGGGAATATTTATGTATATGGATATTTTGCGATTGATTCCCAGCAATTAAACTTAGAAAAGCTCTTTTTGAAAATATCTTCAGAACGTGTTACAAGATATTTTCAAGTTTCTGAATATATTTCGTTAATATAATCTCGTGTTTCGATATGAATGTCATCAAGGCAAAACGTGGTCGTGCCAAGGGCAGGCTGACCAAGGCGGCAGATTTTGCTTCGACAGTGGACATTTCTACTCCACTATCAATGCTGCAAATACGATTTGAAAAATTGGAGGAAGCCTGGGCAGATTTCGTTTCGCTTCAGGATGAGATGTATTTGCACATTGATGACGATGATTTTGTAGATCCTGAACCAGAGTTCTACGAATATGAGGCTAAATATTTCGTGGCCCATTCGGTCTACGCAAGTTTTATTAAAGTTAAGCAGGTGTCGTCGGAACCTGCTGCCAAATCGATCGCTGAAAAGCTCGCTGCGCAACAAACTGCCTTTTTGGAGAAGTTAAACTCCACTCCATCGAAGGCATCGGTAAATCTTCCTAAGATTGTTATGGCAACTTTTTCAGGCGAATACGAACATTGGCCTTCGTTTAAGGATATGTTCCTTAGTTCTGTTGACCAAAATCCATCACTCACACCATCTCAAAAGTTTTACTACCTTAAAAGTTTCCTAAGTAGTACAGCGGCTGACTTGGTTAGCCACATGAAGCTTACCGACAGTAATTATTTTGAAGCTTGGGATAGATTGGAGAAACGGTTTGATAGGTCACAGCTCATAGTTCAGTCGTTTATTCATTCTTTCATATCGTTGACATCGATGAATACATCCAATGTAACTATGCTTAGGAAAATCACAGATGGTGCAGATGAGGTGATTAGGGGTTTAAACGCTCTCAACACAAATGGTCGTGATCCTTGGGTAATCTATTTGTTAGTTCAAAAGCTTGACCCAGATACGAAGCAAGCATGGGCGGAACATATTGGGTCAAAGGAAGGTGCTACGATAGACGAACTTCTTGAGTTTTTGCACAATCGTTGTGCTTGTTTGGAATCTTGCTCAGCTCCTATTCGTAATTCAAAACCTAAGAACAAAGTGCAGACTTCCGTACGATCTCATGTTGTTGCATCTGTACAAAGTTGCCTTGAGTGTAAGGGAAACCATAGTTTACATACTTGTAAAAAATTCCTCGCATTAGATGTGGATGCTCGTCGCAGTTTTGCTAGGGAAAATTCATTGTGCTTTAACTGCCTACGACAAGGACATTCTGCCAACAGATGTTTCTTGCATCAGCGTTGCAAAATCTGTAAGTCTCGACACCATGTTCTAGTTCATCAGGAGGCAGCTGCTAGTGATCCTTCTACGCAATTCAGCTTAAGTCAAAACCAGTCATCAGTTGTTCCAGTTACATCTTCGTCTTCATCTTCGAGTCCAGGTCCGTCGTCGGTTGTGAATCATCATTCGTGTGAGTCTAGTCGTAGTTCTCAGATTATACTTCCTACTGCTGTTGTTAGAACCCAAGATAGAGAAAAGTCGTTCCATAATCTTCGTGTTCTGCTTGATACTGGATCACAGATCTCATTTATCACTGAACAGGCTGTTCAGAGATTGGGTCTTCGCCGAAGTCAATCACGTGTTCCTGTATTTGGAGTTGCTTCAACATCAGCAGGTGTTACCAACGGAGTTGTAACAGTACGGCTAAATTCTCGTTATAGTTCAAAGTTTGTTGATGTAGACTGCCATGTTCTTTCGAAGCTGACATCTGTATTACCAGAATACACGATTGATAACATCGATATGAAAAATCTTGTGCCTTTTGAGCTTGCCGATCCTTATTTTAACAAGCCAGGTCACATCGACGTTTTGATTGGGGTAGATAAGGTATTCAGTATCATCTCAGGACCATCTACTGTACACATAGCTGGTGTTCCCAACATTATTCCAACGATTTTCGGTTCGGTTATTGCAGGAAGATCTGCACAAACTTCTCTTGATCTTGATAATGGTATCAAGGCATTTATTTGTACACAGCTGGATCATTCTCAAGAATTTGATCTCGAGAAATTTTGGCGTTTAGAAGAAGTTTCTAATGAGCCCACCCTCTCGATTGAAGACCAGCGTGCTGAAGAGATTTTTGTTTCGACTCATGAAAGACATCCTGATGGCCGATATACGGTAAAGCTGCCATTTAAATCTGATAAAAACGTAGATTTTGGAAATTCTTTTGCTATGTCTTTTCGTCGTCTTCACTCAATCGAACGAAGGTTTTTGTCAAATTCCGCCTTAAAGGAACAATACCACAAATTTATGGATGAGTATTTGTCTTTGGGTCATATGGAAGAAATTCCTGCTGCTGAAATATATTCGCCATCTTATAGGTCGTTCTATCTTCCTCATCATGCGGTGTTTAAGGATGATAGTAGTACTACAAAAGTCAGAGTAGTTTTCGATGGATCAGCCAAAACAAACCAGTCTATATCGTTAAACGATTCGCTTCTTGTTGGTCCATCTATACAACGTGACATCTTCTCTGTTTGCCTTCGATTTAGGCGGCATTTGTACACCATCTCCGGAGATATCGAGAAGATGTATCGACAGATTCGAGTTTCGCGTGATCATTGTGATTACCAGAGAATACTTTGGCGTACAAATCCCGAAGAACCCGTCAAACATTACCGGCTGTTAACAGTCACGTATGGTACTGCATGTGCTCCCTTTTTAGCTGTAAGAACGTTGAAACAGTTGGCTTTGGATTCATCTGAAAAATATCCGCTTGCATCAGAAACTGTTCTCAATGATTTTTACGTTGATGATGTAATCACTGGTGCAGATACCATCAAGGAAGTCATTGTCCTTCAAAAGCAGTTGGTAGAGCTGCTTAAAACGGGAGGATTTAACCTACGTAAATGGACAACAAATTGCTGGCCTCTTTTAATGTCGATTCCTGAAGACCAACGTGAGATGTCACCAGTTCAATTCGAGGATTTTGATTCGGTTAAGGTCTTAGGTTTGCAATGGTGTCCTGCAAAAGACAGGTTTTCTTACAAGGTAAAATTCAGTGAAACATTTGTCTGTACAAAGCGTCGGATCTTGTCAGACGCTTCCCGAATTTTCGACCCAATGGGATTTCTTGCTCCAATCGTTATTGCAGTGAAAATCCTCCTTCAAGATTTGTGGAGGAAAAAACTGAATTGGGACGAAGAACTTCCGAAGGAACTAGCCGATAGGTGGATGACTATTCGACAAGAACTACCCCTGATTGAAGATGTCCAGATTCCGAGGATAATTTGGACGAACAAAAATAATTATGAGTTCCATGGATTTTGTGATGCTTCTTTGGATGCATATTCAGCGGTGGTATACTGCAGAAGTAAGAACGAGGATGGTACATATTCGGTAGCATTGGTAGCTGCAAAGAGTAAGGTTTCTCCAATCAAGGTTTTGTCTCTTCCTAGACTGGAGCTCTGCGGGTCTCTTTTGTTAACTCGTCTAATCAATAAACTTAAAATATCTTTACAGGATAAAGACATGAAAGTTTTCGGTTGGACAGATTCTTCAATCGTGCTCCACTGGCTTTCATCTCCTCCGAAAAAATGGTCGGTATTTATTGGAAATCGGACTTCAGAAATCATCACGTCAATTCCATATAAACTTTGGAATCATGTTCGATCTGAAAGCAACCCAGCCGACTGCGCAACTCGTGGAATTTCACCATCTCTTTTGCCATCAAATGAGCTGTGGTGGAAAGGACCCTCGTGGCTGTGGCAAGAGAAGGAGCAGTGGCCGTATTCAAACCCATGTACAAGAGAGTTTTCAAGTGAGCAATTGGAAGAAAGGAGAAGCCCGAAAATGCAGGTACTTGTGTCAAATGCTATCGAAGAAAATGTATTAAATAATATTTTAAATAACTCATCTAAGTGGTATAAATGCATAAGAATAGTTGCAACAATGTTCCGGTTCCGGTTTAATTGTCGTGTTCCTAAAAAAGACTCTTTGCTACGAAATTATCAACCGTTTTGCGTTCAAGAACTTTTAAAGGCTAGAATAACGCTGATAAGATACAGTCAGATGACCGTTTTTTCATCAGAAATACTCGCGTTACAAAAAGGAAAGGAATTGTCGAAAAAACATAAACTTATAAACCTCGCGCCATTTATCGATTCGGACGGATTGCTTAGAGTTGGTGGGCGAGTGCAGAACTCTGAACTTTCATACGATGAAAAGCACCCCATCATTCTCTCTAAATCAAATCGTTTATCTGAACTCATTGTCAATTATATTCACGGACAATATTTACATGCTGGGGTAACACTTATGATCGCGCTAATAAAGAAAGAATTCTATATTGTCGGTTGCAGAAATCTGGTGCGAAAAATTGTTCATGAATGTGTTCCTTGCTTTCGACAACGTCGTGATTCTTCGAAGCAATTAATGGGAAATCTTCCTGCTGAAAGAATTCGGTTTTCGCGTCCGTTCAGCAAAGTAGGATGTGATTATGCTGGTCCTATAACGCTAAGACTTTCCCGCGGCAGAAACCCAAAATTCGTTAAAGCATATATTGCTCTGTTTGTGTGCTTCGTTACAAAAGGCATTCACTTGGAATTAGTTGGTGACTTATCGTCAAATGCGTTTCTTCTGGCTTTAGATCGGTTCTGTTCGCGTCGTGGAAAGCCAACGGAAATTTGGAGCGACAATGGAACCAATTTTCATGGTGCCAAACGTAAGCTGAACGAGATGTTTGAAGGTATCTTGAGTGATCAGCATCAACGCATCGTCATTGATCATCTTGCAAGGGATAATATATCATGGAAGTTTCTCCCACCATCAGCTCCTCATTTTGGAGGTTTATGGGAGGCTGGGGTCAAGTCTGTAAAACAGCACTTGAAACGAGTCATTGCAGAACATATCTTGACGTACGAGGAAATGTATACACTTCTCACCAAGATTGAAGCTCTATTGAATTCGCGTCCAATGTGGCAGACATCGGACACAGAACCAAGTGCGCTGTCACCTTCTCATTTTATGATTGGGGAGGCTTACACCTCAGTTCCTCATCCTGATTTGGTAAACTCTAAAATTTCTATTCAAACTAATTGGTATCTTTTACAGAAACTCCACCAAGGCTTTTGGAAAAGATGGCACGAAGAGTATTTAACATCTCTTCAACAAAGGCAAAAATGGCAGATACCACAACCAAATCTGTCTATTAATGATGTCGTTCTATTGAAGGAGCCAAATCTTCCACCATCTAAATGGATCCTTGGTAGAATCATTGCGATCTATCCAGGAAAGGACGACAAGGTCAGAGTTGTCACAGTACGAACCGTAAATGGAGAATATACACGCCCAGTTGTGAAAGTTGCCCCACTACCTTTTTCTGAAAGACCGGAGTCTTTCAGGGGGGGCTGAATGTTTATTATTATTATAATCAATTAATTATTTCTTTTTTCATTTGTTCTTTATTTATTTAATTTATTTAATTCAATTAACTTAATCAATATTTTTGTTCCACATTTTGCCAAACATATTCATATCTACCCTATGTTTCAAACTATCAATTTTTGTATTTCCAGTTGTAATGGAAAATTACTCTCTAGCTGTAAATTATTCTCTTAAATTGTTAACTTCTTGTTTGCTTTCTCCGTTAATTCATACTGCTTTGTCAAATCATACGTTATGTAAAATCTTTCTTTTCTATTAGACCACCAAGCTGTGAACATCTCTCACCTCTGCGTAAGAAAACTACCTATATTAAATAAATTTATTATAACGTGATCGAGATTGCTGTGTTCAGTTTGTATTTTTTGTTCTCCACAATCAACGTCGCATGAATGTTATTTTTTCGTACGGTCGCTTTTATAAGTCCATTGATTCAACAATTATATTTTATTGAACTTAAAAAAAAAATTGTCTTTGGACTAAAACTCCTCAAATTAACACTTTTTTGACTTTTTTTCTGCAAATTTATTGATTAAATTAGCTGAACAAGATTTCAATTTTTCAAGTTTTTCGGCTTCTATGGAATTGATAAATCCTATAACATAACCCTTCCTGTCCCATAGAAGCTGGAAAAGCTTCTTTCAGCGGTTGCTGTTTGTTGTAACCGAAAGCGTCAAAAAAAATAAATCGTGTAGTGACAACTTCGAGAAAACTAGAAGCAAGACTATTCAATTCAATCACCAATAATTTAGCAAGTTCTTTTATGGAAGAATTTTTGAATTTCGGACTTTAAACAGTAGTTTTTTAAAGCAGTTCGCGGAAATCATTTTACAAGTATTTTTTTTTTTATATATTTTTCAACCAGTCTTCCCGCACATTTTTTTATTATGTCGTTTGAAAACGATACAAATTTATCTGGTTCTAAAACTTCGAACATACTACTCAGATTATAGAAGCTTTGAAATCTTTATTTAGTTTGAGTAATCAAAATATCTAAGCAGCAATAATACACGGGTTGGGGTTAAAATTCTACCTGGGTCAAAATACTTTTGTTAAAATTCTCATTCAAATTTCTGCTTTTCAAAATTCTGTTTTACAAAATTATGCAATTAATAAAAAAGTTTCAAAAAAATAAAAAGGCTCGTGCTATTTGCAGAATTATGTAAAACAGTGTTGGTTTGAAATTTGAGTTCTGTTTTATAATTTTAAAAATAAACATTAAAGAGCGTATTTATAAATGTTTTTTAACTTGCAGCCATCCAAGTTATAAATAAAAAAATTTAATTGTTGCTAAAGTGATCTAATTTTTGGTATAGCTTTAGACAACTGAATAGATTCTCTTTACTTTGGTAAATGTACCAAAGGTTGTTGGTTTTAATAAATACGACTATTTGGAAATACTAAAAAAATACGACTGTGTGTATTTATTTATAGAAATAATATTATTTTTTATTTTTTTTATAATTTTATATTTAAATAAATAAATAAATAAATTTGATGGCTAGGGCCTAGTGACTTACAACTTTCAACCATTCCTGTGTGCGTGTCTGCAGGAATGGAGGGGACCTACAGTTTATTGCCGAATCCGAACGGCTAACGAGCGGCACTTTTCTGTGACAGGAGATACTCTTGGAGGATTTGTCAATTCCTCGCAAGAGGCAGTAGCCGTTTTTTCTTTTTAATTAAATAGGTGGCGAGGCTGGGGATCGAACCTTAGACCTCCGGCATGACAGTCCATCGCACTAACCATCACGTCACGGCTACTAATTTTATATTTATTCTGTTAAAAAACTCAAAACCAAAAAATGGAATCATTAATTTCTTGGAACGAAAAAGAATTGAGAAAGTATAAATTGTCGCTCTTAAAAGTGTTGGTCGCTCGGTCGAGTCATATGATAAGGTTTTTACAATCTCAATAAAAAAAAAAACTTATTTTTTGTCATAGCTGAAGCAGATAGAACCACAAAATGTGGAGAATATAAAATCAAAAAATAAAAAAAAAAAAAAAAAAAACAATTGAAAATATCCTTAGGCTAAAGCTAAATAAGATTTTTTAATAGAAAATAGCTAAAAATATACTCTAACTTTGCTCAGATTATATATTATTTATTTTTAATTGTTAAATAGGGTAGAGTCGGAACCCTCCGACACCTTAACAGAAAATATGCAAAAGCATACGGTTTTTTCTTATTTTTTCAAAAATTTAAAAATTCTTTTGCCAATTTATGATTTTATCAACATATTGTCGTAGCTTTAGATTTCAAAAATTTGTTTTACTATTTTTTTTTTCTTTTTTTAGAAAAAAGTAGAAAAGTGTCGAATGTGCCCCAGCTCGGGGCACCTCCGACAATGGGCAGGGCACCTTCGACAGCAACGCACATGATTGGCAATTGATGTATTATGTTAGTTTTTTAAATAAAAGTCGTCAAATATTTTGTTATAAGAATCCAATTAATTTTTTTTTATTGTTTTATTTAAAAAACAAAAATAGTTATAAATAAATAGGTACCTTAAAAAAATAACAAAAAAATAAATTCATAAAAAAAACATGAGATCACATTTACTAAATCAGTCTCTAACGAACATTTAAGTTTTTTAAATCGATATTGAAGATACTCTTACTTTGGGATCTTGACGTGCCCGGATGATGCGTCGGCTTCGGCATTTTAGCATAAATATCGCTCCTTAAAATAATGCTAATGTCTGGGACATTTGGATGGATGAAAGTCCAGGAGTTTGTCATTTTTCGCAAAAAGGACACATTATATGTATTATGACCTTGGACTTCTACTATTTCAGCAACAAAAAATATATTTTTTTTGTAAAGGAACTTGACCAAATAAAGTCTCCTTCCACCTTGTTAATGACATCTGTAAGTGCCTTTTTCATAGCTTCTTCGTCCACAGGGGGTCTTTGTGTTTTTTTTTCATAAACGCGAACCATTACCTATAGCTATGCGGTTTTAACCATTTTTTGGATGAATAAACAAAGAAGGGGTAGCTACGACAGTCTGTCGGAGGTGCCCCGGCTCGAACTGTCGGAGGTGCCCCACTGGACGTTTTTTTAATTTTCTTTTTTTTATAATTTACCAAAGCAAGATGTTTCAAATTAACTATTAAAATATAAATAAAAACTAAGTATTTTATTTCAAAAACAACTTCTTTGCAAGAAAACATTAAGGACACGAATACAAAAATCTTAAGAACTTACCCTCAAAATTATATCAAACGTACTGCAAATAAATTTTACATCCTACTTTGGCGGGATTCGCAGCTAGACTGCTGAACCTTTTGACATATGCTTGACAAGACTAAAGGCACGTTCAAATTTTTTTACAGAATTTTTAAAGGTTTACACTTAGAGATAATAATGACTGTCGGAGGTGCCCCACTGTCGAAGGGTGCCGACTCTACCCTACTGACATTTTTTGTTGTAAACTTTAAAATTTAAAGTATGCATAAATATTGGTAATAAATGTTTCTTTGGAAAAGCAGATTGAGCAGAATTTTATTCTATTAAATATTTATTATCAGTATGTATTTTGAAAAGCCGAATTTTGAAAAAACAGAATTTTGTAAAACCGAAAAAAAAAACAGAATTTGAAAAGCAGAATTTTTGCAAGGCAAGGCAGATTTATGAAAAGCAAATTTCGAATGCCTAATTGTGACCCCCACCCATAATAAACATTAACTATGGAAAAGACACATGCAAACAAATTATTTATAAGTATACATCTAAAAATCGACCTCAATGAAATTTTGTTCTACTTTCCTGTCGGATGCTCTGTATCTTCAGGGGCCTCTATACCTCGGGGGCCCTGTATAATTGATACAGCTGTTACAGCGGTAGCTACGCCCCTGGTACTTTGTGCGAGTCAGGAACATAAAGTCTTAAGATCGTATTTTTATTTATAGTCCAGTCAAATGGTAGTTTTTGTAGAGAAAAGGTCTGGTGTAATTATTTTTAATTTTTCACGGAAAGCATGAGAAATCGTCAAAAAACACCAAAAAATTAGACTTTTTTTTTGTTTTTACCTTATTGCTCACAAAGTGAGTCTCTTTGTCAAAAAGCGTTTATGTAGAAATGAAGACTATGCATTTTTGTGTACGACTTATGTTCTCCGAAATAACGGACGTTGAAAAACAGCCTAAAATCAAAATTTTTTTGAGAAAATAATAAAAAAAATGTCTCTATTATTGATTTCTGATATTGAGCAGATGTAGGAGGGGTATGTGTGAACAAGAGAGAAGCAAGGATTTAAAAGAAATAGAATTGGGTTGTGATTTTCTAAATGTTAAATTATAGAAAAGACAAATTCCCCTAGAAAAATATAATTTTTAGCATATCATTTGTGTTGGTAAAAAGGTTACCTTTTCTGAAAATGACAAAAGGGGGATATTGAATTCTGTTAGGGTGGACAACTGCGTCCCAGGGGGACACAAACTTAAACTTGCTCTATTTGCAATTTAAGAAGCAAACAAAAACAATTTAAGATTTCTATTCATTTTTAATTAAAAAAATAAAATGATTTTAACAAATGTATGTCTAATGTCAAATGAAAACTTCTTTTGGAATACACTAGGTTTGTTCGTGTACTTTCCGGACTAAAACTGGCAAATTATCCAATTTTGAAGAGTGGGGATGAAATTCTCTCAAAGAGAATGGAAGCAGTCCAAAAGTACACGAACGCTTGGAACAAAAAATGTCTGCCAGATTTTAAACGTCACCAAAAAGTAAACAAAAAATAAGTAAACAAAACCACAACATTGGAATACATTAACTGAAAGTCTTAATTAAAATTGAAGTAAACAAATTTAATTGAACTTAACACACTTCCTTTCAGTTTTTTTTCAGTGGTTTATCAAAAAATTTAAGATAAAAACAAAAGAAAATATTCACTTCTAACAAAAAACAAACTAAAACTAAAAGTAAGCAAACAGCAGCCATTTTGTATTTTTGTTGTTTTTTTTTTTTTCTTCACACTAGCTTTTTGACAGAACACCGAACTTACCATTTTTTCTACCGTAAGAAATTTCTCTGGTAAAATCTGGCAAAAACGGGAAATAATTTACGCTCTCTCGAGCGCTCTCTTCAACACAAAACAACCCGAAATGTGCATACGCCAACAGGTTTGGACTAAATCTGTCAATCTGATAGAAAATGGTAGTTTTGGGTAGTTTCGGACTTGTACGCGAACGCACCTACTATAAGATGCTGTATTAACTGCATTGGGAGAGTTCTTAATTCTCACGGAAATAACAAGTTACCAAAGTCTCTAGCTAAGCTTGTAGTCTAAGAAAAATCTTTTAGTTTGAAAGCAGGTAAAACAGCTTTAGAATTGAAGATATAAATAAGCTGGATGAGCTAGTTACTTGTAAAAAACTTATTTGGTATGATGGTTACCAGTGTGGCGAGGAATATAATTGAAATATACAAGGAAGGGGCTCCCCAAATAGGCCACAGTTCAGCAATATGATACTATTGCTTTAAGATGAAGTAAAACTACAGATGTGTAAAAAAGAGGGACATTTGCGTCCCCCTTTCTCATTTTTAGTCTTTGGGGAGAAAAAAGTTCTTGAAATAAAAAAGGGGTACAATCCCCAGAAAAAAAGGGACGAAACGTAACCCTAGTTGGTAACCATATCGTCTGAAATTATGTGTCTTATACTGCCTGAACAGAATACAATGCTGGAACCGGAGCTGTAGACGGAACTGGAAGAGCTATCAAAAAGTCTCGTACGTTATTTTTTTTGACGTGTCCACAATGCAGCTGTACAGCCTGGACTAAAATGGTACTTTCTGTTGTTAGCAGTGAAGCATTTGAAGATTTGTCATATTTGCCGTGAAAAATGTTGTTAGACAACTTCAGATTTGTGTTCAGCAAGCCCAAAAAAATAAAGGGGCCACTCAAAACAATTACACCAGAACTTTCCACTTCCAGCCTTTTTTGAACACGATTTGACTAGACTATAAATTTTTGTTGGAAAATGAACTCACTTAACGACTAGATTCGGTAATAAAAATCCAAGTTCTCCTCTGCTGTATACAAAAAAACCTGTGTGTAAAAAGTCAGCCGTGAAAAGTAATGAGATTTATAAGTTCGCCAAGGCTTAAATATCACTCATAATAGCTCAAAAGGTTTTAAAAATAACTTAACCAGTAAACTTACCAAAGTTTGGGGCGAAACGCATTGGGCTAAAGGTCGCAAAAAAAATCTTCCATTTGAATTTAATTCAATACAGTCCACTAAAACAATAACAAAAATTAATTTCTTTTGTTTTTGTTAATTCTCTTCTTCTTACCAAAGTTTAGTCAGTAATCATTAAATACAAAATTTCTCTCTTAATTTGAAGTTGCTTCGATATTACTCTAGTTAAAATATTTGAAAATTGTGAAGCTGCAGCTGCATAGAATGTAGCACTGGTAAAGTTGAAAGATACGAATATAGTATACAGTGCTACAATGTGAAGCTGCACTGAGAGAAGTCGCAGTAGCAAAATTTGACTCAACTTAAACTTTTCTACTCGCTGCAAGCTACACTTGAGACGGTATATAGGTATGGGATCGTTCAACTCTCTCTCTTGCTTACTCAAGCTAGTCGTTGGGATCCGCGTTACACCATTGCATAGACGTTCTTTGCGAGTGATTTTAGAAACAGCTTGCGCTATGCGCTATTGCGTTTTTTTTAAATTTTTTTTTGCTGTCGCTACATCTCATTGTGGTCAAGGGAAGCCTTCATAAACATAGATTTTGGCGAAATTTTAGATCTCATTACTTTTCACGGCTGACTTGTTACACACAGGTTTTTGTATACAGAGGAGAACTTGGGTCTTTTTTTCCATATTTATGTTTTTGGCGTCATTTAACTCCTTTTTTCAAAGTATTTTTTTTACACAAAATCTTAAATTTTCAATTGTTGAATTCACCTGAGCCCTAACACTCTAACAAATTTCAACATTTTACAACAATCAATAATAATTCTGAGAAAGTGGGTGAATGCCACGCCCCCTAAATGATAAAACTCAAATTTTTAATGTTTGCTTTGTTTAATCATTCTACAACTTGTAGGAGTGTTTTTTTTTATATTTGGTAACCATTCTTAGAGAGTGGGTGGATTCCACGCCCCCTAAACTATAAATCTCAAATTTTCAATTTTTTTTCTTTGCATGCATTGCAAGACCTATCGCTACGCTATAACAAATTTCAGCATTCTAAAACAATCAGAAGTATAATTGTATACATAATTAATAACAATAAAATAATATGCAAAATCTCAAATTTACGATTTTTGGATTTGTACATGTTGCGTACAAGAAATTACAAGATTCTAAGGTGTCGGGAGGTGCTCCATAATTTTGATGATCTGTCAGTCAGCTATGCTTGTCCAGTTTAGCAGATATGCCAAGTTTAAAGTATCTGGCATTTTTGGTTCCAAAGTTAGAGGAGGGTCGAAAATCGCTTGAGTTTTTTCCTGTAAAAAGGAATGAGAACTTGGCTGGGCAACCGTGTCCTTTGATTGACGAAAGATACTCTTCATAACTCCAAGGGAAGTGTTGAAACTTTCTGCCGGTGAACTACCCTTTAAACTCCAAATTCCCCATACTTGCAAAATCCCCCAAAGTCAAATCCTAGATCCGCAACTGACAGATACGTATTATTTATCAAAACAATCGTCATTTATTTTACTTGTGAAGTAAGAAAAAACAGATTGTATAGATGTACTCAAAAAAGTTATTAAATTATTTATCATGAAACAGTTATGTGTAGTTAACTCCAATTTAAATTTGTACTATCTTTCCGGCAATATAAAACTTGTCTCAATAAATTGTAACTCTGGTTATTGCTAAATTAATTTTCAACAATATATTTTCCGATTTTTGATTTTCAAACGGGTTTATCACGATTTTTTGATTTTCTCGAATTTCATAGTAGTTCATTGAAATGTTACATTAACCTTGCATTTTATACAGGACAAATTTTTTTTTTACGGATCTATAGGAGGGATCAGTGTGAGTGTAAAAACGAGTTTTCGAGGTTGAGCTCCCCCCCATTTGGCCGCCATTTTGGAAAAGGGGGCGTTAAAAGGTCTTCTTGATAACTTGAGAACCATACATCGCACAAACAAAATTTTACCACATTTGTATAGCAAAATAAATTCTCTACAAAACACTTTTTATCGTAAAAGTGAAAACAAAAAAGTTATAACCAAAAAAAGATGACCGTTCAGAGAAATTTATCTTAAAGAGTATATAAAATAAATAAAAGAAGATAATTAGGCCTATTCGGCGAAATCTTTTATTCTGTTATTCTGCTATTCTGTTAAGAATTTCCATACAAAACTTTAAGCTGTCAAAATATCTTTTATGAATTATAATTTTGGTATTCGGCATGCCAAAATCTGTTATAAAATCTGCTAAAAAATCTTTTATGAAATGTCAACAATTCGAACTTTCACAAAATCTTTTACTAATTCCATTTTTGATATTCAGCAAGCCACAATCTGTTATGAAATCTGCTTTAAATCATAAAAGAATAAAAGACAAATTTTTTTGACTTTTATCATAAAAAATTGAAGATTGAGTGAATTAAAAATGGAAGAATTGCCGTTTTCTCCTGGTGATTTTAATTGAACTCATGGCAATTTTTGTTAAGTTCAGTTATTTTATTTTCAACTATACCTTTGTTTTGGAAATAAGCCGGTTAGCTTTCTCATCAGAATTGGACTGAGACTGATGAGTAGAAAAGTGCAATGCGTGCTTTAAAAAAAATACATCCAGAACAATAAAGATACTGAATCTTTGATCCAAAAATAGTTCGCCAAGAGTTTATGAAACCAACTTATGTACATAAAAAAACTCCGATGGAAATGCCATACGTGTAGATTCATAATTTTTTTAAAAAGGGAAATTAAAATAAAAAAATAAAGAATTATGTTGCATTTGTTTTACTTTATAACACAAAAAAAAATAAAGGAGCACAAAAAAGTTATTTTCCATCTTGTTTTGGTGTTGTTTTTGTAAATGTTGTTGTTTCTGAGCTGCTGTTGTTGCTGCAGCTAACGTCGCTTATCTTTTTGCTGCTGGTTGAGTTGGCATTGATGATGCTGAAGTATCTGCACTTCATCCGCTTGGTCGCCTATCCACCGGTGGCATCCTTGAAGATCACAGAATAATGAAACCGACGGCAACAGGTTTGCCTAATATTACGTACGGCACAACGTCCCAAATGTGGGAATTCGTAGTAAGATTTAACGCACAAAAGCTTTCTTGGCATCAATGTTACGACGCACGGCGGCATCTCCAGACTTGATGGCCTAGGTTTGGGTTCAGTTTTCTCCTCGTGTTCAGAGAACTTTCAACGTAAACACTGATACACAGGTTGGAAATGCAATTCCAGATTTCCCTCACAGAAGCATCAGCACCACAGAGATCGATGACTGCTTTTAATTTTAATGTTCTTAACAATTTCGCCAGCCAATTTATATTTGGTCACAACTAAATCCTAAGCGATGGTTTTCTCTTGGACTTCAACTTCGTCGGCCATTGTTTTGTTGTTAATTTGTTCGTTCTTTTATCTAAATTCAGAAATACTTAAGTAGGAAATTGTTAAAAGAATACTTAATATATAATACCTGAAACTATTAAAGTTCTAAATTCATTTTACTTTTTTCAGATTTGGTTGGTCTTCATTTTCAATTTCAACTCATTTGACAGAACAGCTGTGGATTTATAAAAGATTTTAGTTCTGTTTGCTTACACATTTTGTTTTCGAAGTTCCGTAACAGAATTTTATAAATGTTCAAACACCTGAATACCAATTATAAAAGATCTTTTATTCTGAAGGTCTTTTATGATTCATAACAGAAAATTCATAGAAGAATAAAAGATTCGGCAGAATAGGCCCAAATGATACTTTTCTTGACATTGGTCATCTTTTTTTGATTATAACTTTTTTGTTTTCCCTTTTACGATAAAAAGTGTGTTAACATAACTTGTAGAGAATATAATTCTCTACACAAATATGGTAAAATTTTGTTCGCGCGATGTTTTGTTCTCAAGATATCCCGAAGACCTTTTTACGACCCTTTTTCCAAAATGGCGGCCAAATGGGGGGAGTTCAACTCCGAAAACTCGTTTTTACACTCACACTGATCCTTCCTACAGATCCTGTACAAAATGCAAGGTTCGGCCAAAATTTTGTAACATTTCAATGGACTTTAGTGAGTCTATAACTTCTTACAATTTAAACATATATTGATTACAAAAATAAACTCGCTAGGTCTCTCTATCACGATATTAGTTATTCGACCTTTAATCAATCAAGCTCTATTTTACCCAACTTATAATAGGAATTAAAAACATGCTTTTCTATTTAGCATCTACACAAAGTTTCTAATATTTAAAAATTTGCAGGAACCATATTTGTATGTATTTTATGCTAAGCAGGGCAAATATAAGTCAGATTATAACCGAAACTAACAATTCGTTTTCTTCCTTTATGAGTACGCTTGCTGAGGTTTATTGCTGGTGTTCGTTTGTTTATTTTAATTGTTTTGCTAATTTTTTGGTAACACTAACCAAAAACTTGAAAGTTATCCGTTATCATCCTATAAGCTGCAGTTTATTTTTTTATATTCTAGATTCGTGTTCATTTCAATCATTTCGTTCATTTCTTTGGTAACACCACAGCAACCAAAAATTTCGTAGTTATCCCCCTATACGCTGGAGTTCATTTCCGATTTACTGCCTGAACAGTATAGAATGCTGGAACTGGAAGAGCTGTACAGCTTTGAATGTATTTTGAAGAAAAACAAAAGAATATTCCTGTGTAGAAGCTCAGAATTCACATTTTTTGTTTCCAATAATTTTCCTTTTAATAAATAATTTTTTTCGCGATACAAATAACCACAATATTTTTTCCGACCCAAAAAGTTGTTTTTTTTCTTCATGAAAAGTTAAAAGTTGGTGAACTCTTCCGTCTGCGGTAGCAGCTTCGCATGCGGCTACGTTGCGTTGTGTTCGCAACATTGGATTTGTGTGTATTCAATATTTTAACAGCTATTCCAGCTCCGGCTCCAGTTCCGTCTCCGTAATCATTCTGTTCAGCCAGTTATGGAACACATTTTATTCAATCATTACGTTAACACCATAACTCTCTCAAAACGAGCCTATAAACATTTTCAATGTTAAATATAAATATAGAATAAAAACCACTTTGTGTAGTTATTTAAATTTATCGTTTTTATTGTTCTTTTGTGTAAAATTTAAGTAAACATTATGTAGGTAGTAAAAAAAAATAGAAATCCAAATTTCAATAGTAAAATAAAGTTAGACTTAAGCTCATATACCTAAATATTAAGCACAATGGAATTTTTGTTTGTTTAAATTTTTACAACTTTAAAAACGAATGAAATATCATTTTAAAGAAAATTGGATATTCTTAATCCTTTTTCGCACAGCCAGCTCCACAGTCATCACCTTGGCAAATATCGCACAAAGATGATTTAATATCGTAGTATTCAGTGCTGCGCTTGTTGTTATCATAGTAATCATAAACCATTACAGGTGATGCCTTTTGTTTAGCTACTTCATGTGATTTGAGGGCTTCAATTGGTACACAAAGTTGTTCAGAAGTTAGACCGCTAAAATAGATATCTACTTTTGAATCTGAATCCTTTGAGTCAACACGCTGAAAATAAGTTTAAAAGAACAATATGTTTACGTTATTTAAAATACTTCAGAATATAAAATTTAGATTAAAGGGGTTTACAAAAAAATAAAGAGTTTGGATAAAATGATGTTTACAAATTTGTTAAAGACAGTAGTTTAGTTAGCTCCATAGCCAAAAATCTTTTTAATAGAATTTAACCATTTCATTTCTTCCGTACCTTCACACTTTCAACTTCCTTGATTTTATCAAAACTATCAACGTCAGCTGTGTACCCTGAAGGCAATGAAACTTCCATCACAGCCATATTGGATTCTTTTTTACCACCTTCCAATGGAGCAAATTGGGTACATATAACCAAGGACAATTGTCCATTTTCCAATTTCTTGACAACTGGCATTACAATAAAACTTGGGTTTTTATCCTTCTCGGCGATATTATACCGGTACGAAACTTGAGCCAACGATGAACCAGTTCCTTTGGCAATAATTTCAACTTCTTTAACAGATTTTGGAAGCTTTTATACAAAAAAAAAAGATTAATATAAGAAGATTATTTCTAAAGAAACGCTGTCAACTTACCACATGTGTTTGCAAAAGCAATGAATTCTCAGGGTTAACCTTAATGGTACCAGAGTTTTCCTTGCCAGCTACAAAATTAATGTCCATTTGACCTGTACCAGAACCGCTCTTTTCAGCAAACTTCGTCAAAGCTTCAAGACCTATTACAGTATCCTGTGTGGATTCGAATCCTCCATTGCTATTACGCTGTGACACTAACCATCTAATACTGGGCAAAACAGACTCAGGAGTTCCCTTCTTAAGCATTGCCAAAACAATGTAACTAGTCATTTCAACATCTACTGAAACTGGTCCATACCATGACTTGTCAGAGACAACAGTCTTTGACCACCATTTACGATCACCTTCGATCAAAAAATTCATAGATTTTTCGGTTTGTCAAATCAAAAATATTTAATCAATCTTACCGTCTTCCTTAGCCAGACTGTTTAGTTTAGCAAAGATCTTTTCTGCTGATTCTTCCCGTTTTCCCATTAATAGAGCTGATCCAGTAATAGCCATAGAATATTGATCCTCAGATGAAACTGATTCCTTCTCCAAGAAATTTAAACCCTTTTCAATGGCATCCTTATATTTATCAGCAGATTCAACATTTTCTAAGAAAGCCAACAGCACGTAGGCAGTCAGACCAGTTGAACCACCACTGTGTGAACTATCGATGACTTTGCCTACTTCTGGGAATTCACCACTAGGAAGCTGAGTATCAGCTAAAAATTTAAGACCGGCTTCGATAATCTTTTGGTCAATATCAGTGTACGGAATAGCTTGGTGGAATGATTTGACAACATAAGCTGTCAACCAGGTGCTTCCGCTCTTGTCCGATTTGCCAAATGCACTGTAGGAACCATCGTCATGTTTGTATTGCAATTCACGTTGATAACCAATTTCCAGGAATTTCTTTGCCTTTTCTTCAACTGCAGCTGTAAGTTGCTTAGTAGCCTGATAAGGAGCATTCAACATTTTAATCGGATTAAAGATATTTCTTAATCATTTTAAAACTTACCGTTAAATATTTAAGGACCAAAATATTTGGCACAAAGTTAACCATATTTTGTTCACCACATCCATATGGCATACGGATCAGTTTATCCAAGTTCTTAATAGTTGGTCCAAGTAAATCTCCAACAACTGACAATTCAATATATTCGGAGTCTTCGACAGCATTCTCAGGAATGTCAATATCGACCTTGACACTCTTTTCCTTCTCATCTTTCAAATTTAAAAAGATGGCCTTGTTGACATAGGTTGTAACACCTTCGGGGTCAACTCTAAGAGTTTGTTGAGATGCGTCTCCAGCTACAGGAGTCATAGCATTGAATTTCAAACTAATTGGTCCGACTTTTTTTGCTCGAATCAGGAATGTAACACTCTGTCCACTATTCGATGGAATTGTGAGAGTTTTGGTACGTTTGACATCTTCACTGGCACTTTCGGTGACTTCGTTGGTGGCTTCAGTAAATTCAAATTCACGGTCTGAATTGTCAAGGGTAACGTCAGCCACAAGATCTTTTTCCAGATAGTTAAAAACAATCACAGGAACAGCAAACACTTCACCTTTAATTAAAATAAAATATTGCTGGTTTAAGAGCCATCCTATGTTTTTTTTTTTTTTGTTAATTACAAGACTTACCCCTTTTAATTGAATATGGCAAATTGGTGGAAAGGAAGAAGGGCTGGAAGACTCTTAATTTTGTAGCTTCCTCGGTAAGGGCCAAACCAGTCTTTGGATTCAAAGAAAATCCAGTAACAACCCAAGATGTAATAGTATCGGGAACTTTCTTGCTCAATGTGATTCCATTTCCTTCGGTACTGTAGTTATGTAAAAATTGATTAGAAAGGAAATTAAAAATGTTTTTGTGAAAGTGGAATTAAAAGTTGTTATTAGCAAGAAAAAACCCAAAAAATAAACAAGCTGGTGCGAGTTAGTATGCTTTTAAGGTACTGAAAGTTAGTAAGATGCTACAGAAAAATGCAATATACAAATATAATTAGATCTAAACTATTATTTCTAAAATTTGATTAATATTAATCAGCAACTCAAAGTGCGATGAGTACTGTAAGCTGTAACTACCTTAGGTTTACTAAATGTGATCTTGTGATTTTTAATATTCTATTTTCTACTGTAAGGAAGGAGCTGGAATTTAATGAACATATACATAGGTGCTTTACGGCTTCAAAAAAAAATCTATTACTTTTTCATAAAATCGCTTGACTCCCAAATCCAAGTTTCGGGAAATTCTTAGCGAATTGCTTGCCCAAAACCACCACCTCCTCCGAAAACGATGAACTAAAAAATAGGTTTTCCAACATTTTTTTGATGTGATTATGTAATTTCAAAATTTATTTTGTTCTTTTTTTAACAGAGTTAGAAGAATATATGAAGACAAATAACAAAATTAAAGGGTTACATCCTAACCAACGAAATTGTCATCATCTTAGTTTCGATGAGATTTACAAAAATATAAAACATAGAAATAAGATTAATTAGTCCGTCCGTGTCTTTACTGGTCCGTTACCTTTTTCTCTAGTTTCCCCAGGCCTGATAAGTGTTTTTGTTTGCAGGCGAGGTTAAGTTTCCGGGGGCAAGATCCCCTCCCGTCCGACGAGCTGACGCCGCCGCCGTGCAACCGCAAGCAGGCCGCGTCCCCGGGACTTGACATTTCACCTTCCTTTCTCTCTTTTTTTCCTCCTCTTCCTTTTCCTACCCTTCCACTTTACCGAAATCTTCCTCTCCTCTTGCCCCACAACAAAATGGCCCAATTAAACACAAAACTTTGTTTCCAAAGTTTTAGTTATCCACAAGTAAAAGAGAAAGTTACCTCTTATCAACTATACAGGCAACTTAAATCCCAATCACCCTTGCTTGCACCAACAACTTAACTCGATTGACAACCAACTTTTGGCTCTTAAGACATTTTAAGGCTGATTTCCAATGCCGCGTTGGGCGTCGCTTTGACAGATTTTTCTTTCAACGCGAAAGCTCACACATAGCAATTTAAGCAAATTGTTTACAATGACGCGTTGGGTATTATGTTACGATTTGGCACCTATTAGCATGTACACAAACCAACGTAACATAAGCTACCTCAACGTTTAAGTTGAAAAAAATCAACTTCAGCGTGCGTTTTGACAGTTGAACTAATGTTCGAATTCCTTTCAACAAAAAAATCGATTTATTTAGAAGAAAAAATCGTTTTTTCTGGACAAATTCCTTTTATTGAAAGAAAAAAAATCGATTTTGTTTAAAAAATAATGGAATAGTTTGTTGAAAGGAATTCGAAATTACAGTTATTTAGCTTCATTTTTATTTTCAGGTTCTCTTCAAGTCGTCTGTCATGTCGACGCGTTCGTAAAGCTTGTAAACGTATACGTAAGCGTCTCTAACGCGAACGCGCCATTGGAAATCAGCCTTTTAAAGCAAAGTCTAGCAGAAATTAGGGAACTATTAAGTATGTATAAGTTTCGTTTATTCGGAGTTTATAAAATTAATAAGCAGCATTGTCAAAGTCAGTGAGTTTAGAAAATATGTTTGAAATGGGTTAAACTGTATGAATGTGATTGCATAGGTATATGCATCAAATACATACCAAATTTAGAAGAGTAAATCCAAATTGTTTCGCAATATTTCCAAGCGATAAGAACTTATTTGTTTGCTAAAGTTTTGATATTATTTTATTTAAAAATTAGTTTTAAACCAAATCTGGTCGATTCTGATAGAAATTTGACCGTTCCACTTTCTTAAAACTAAAATGTTGTTTTGTTGTTCATCAAAAATGAAGATTTTTTTTTTTGGCTAGAAATCTTATGCAATTAGCTATGTAAATTTTTAAAATTGTATATACGTACATCAGTAAATATAAAGAAATCAACCCTTCTTTAATATTTCTTTTGAAACATTCAATCATATAAGTATGGAGTGGAGGTACTGTCCATATTAGTTTTTATATTCTAGATGTCAAACAATAAACCATAAGAATTAAATAGATTTTAATAACAGAAAATAATAACAAACAGCGGGTACCCAAGTCATAAAGGAGTGTTCACCAAAGAAAAATAATTGTCAACAAGATCAAAGAATGGCTCAAATTATCGATCATGCTCATGAATGACTAATAGTTTTGACTATAACGACTCAGATTATAGTGTATTAAGCAAGGTACACATTATCGATCACGTATGACAGTTTTTCTCACGAGTGATAGTGTGTACACTCTGTTTGATGGTTTGTAAGGCAAACCAAGCTGATCAATCAGCGGACTATCCGTCGTGTTTGATAATGTGTACCACACTTGATGGTGAATTTACAAGTGTCTTCATGCGAGTTCTGCAAGAAAAAAAGGATGTAAAATACAATATTTTCATTTATTGGATAAAGAGAGAAAACCTAAATGCAGAAGATCTTCATATAGATGCAGATTATAAAAACGCAGATGGTGATTATTGCGAAGATGAATATGTTCATTTTTACAATGATTTTCTTTTACAATTTCGGTTTTTTTGTCATGACTCTAACCCCCTCTAATTTTCTTGGTATAGAGATCTCTACCAAATTGTCAGTTTCAGATGACAGCAAAAACTTGGCACAATGACAGATGAAATTGGAAAAAAAAGGCGGGCTAATTTTAATTACAAAAATCTAGCTATTTTGTGCCATAAAAAGATTAAAATATCTTAAATAAAATATAAAAACATTTTTGCTTGTAGATTTTCTAAAAAAAAAAGGAAATAACAATTCCAAATATTTATTTGCCTCCAAAATAAAACAAACACCAAAATGTCATTGTGCCAAGAATTTTAGTTTGACATTTAAAAATGAACGAGACAGAGATAATATTGCTGTTTGTTAAAAAGCTCTATTATCCATCATAATCAGGTTGACATGCACATGACAGACATTAATCAAAAGCTGTCAGTATTATTTTAAAAAGTATAAAGAGAAAAATTAGACTTTTAAGAAATTATAATTTGCAGTAAATTAGAATGACGTTTGATGGTAGTGATTAACTGTAAATATATTTTTGGCAAGATAATAGAAAAAAAAAATTGTAAGTATAAGGCCTCATCTAAGAGGTCTTGGACTCTCATATTCATGTCTTTGGTATTCAGCTCTTTTATTAAATATTCTTTTTTCTTTAAGTCCTATCTTTTATCTGGGCTTTCAGAAAGCATTATCTGCAAACGCCCCAACTTCGCCTTGCAAGACTTGCATAAAAAGTTAAAAAAAAAACCTATCTTATTGCATCATTGAATTTTTGCTATCATATACACCCAAAAATTGCTATGGACTCTCGATCTATCCTAAATTGAACGAACGAATCACAACCAATTGTTAAAAAACAAATTGAATTGATATTTTTCGTTTCATTTAATATGTAGGTACTAACAATTTTGTAGTAATAAATCGTCTTGTCAAAAATAGTTGTTTCTTTTCGATAAAAATAAATTTACGGATTTTATTTGCAAAAAATCAACTTGACTTCAAGTCAAGATAGCAGCAATCCTAAAAGGAACTGTCTTGCTTAATCGACAGAAATATCTTCCCCAGTGAACATTTAAAAAAAAAAAATCCTGATAATTTCAGAAACTTTTTAATTTTTTTTATTAATAAAATTATGCTTCAAACAAATTAAATCAAATGTTTCATCAAATCAATTCAAATCATTATTAATTTTTATAAATTAAACAAAAAATATAAGTAATGTCTAGTAGGTAGAAAAAAATATTTTTTTAACTATGAAAAATATTTCTTCAAAGTGTCTAAAATTCTTGCCCAAATATGTTTTTGTGAATTATTTTTATTGGTTTACAGATTCGTGTATATTAAATTCATTAAAAAATAAAGATAAATTATTAGTAAGTTCATTCATTATTATGTAAGTAATAAAATGAAATAATATTTAAAAAGTATTTACATAAAATTATAATTGTCAAAAATCCAATTTTCGGGAAATTCTTTACGAATTTTTGCTGGGGAATTGATGATTTTAGTTTCATAGCCGGATAAATCATTAAGTATAAGATTAATGCTGCTTATAACATTCATCACATCTCCTGGATATTTGTCGTATACTAAAAGTTAAATTATATGTATATTATATGAATAATAAATTTACCCTTCTTTTGGATTTTTGACAAAAAAATGTTTTTTTTTATTGGTTTTTGAAATATAAGTTTTGAAAAATAACCATAGCAGAAAAAAATAGCAAATAAATATACAAAAGTAGAAATTTGAGAAAATTGTTTACCTACCCTATGCTACATCCCTATTTGTTAGACATAAAAGCAAATCAAACGGCAGATTCATAGTTAATCAGTGAAATAAGTGAGAAGTTTTATTAAAAAAAAAAATTGATTAATTGATTAACTTCTAATTAACTTATTCACCGAAGGAGATGAATTGCTAACAATAAGAGGCAATAAGCTTTTTAAATTTACCAAAAATTGAAACAAAAGTAAACGAACCGGAGTAAGTGATACAAAAAGAGTAACATCAGAAAGGAATGCCATTTAAAAGCTTCGATTGATTACGTGGCAAAGTATAATGTAAAGCTCAGAATTGTGGAAAAAAGTCTAAACATGTGATATAAGTTTTTTGTTCAGTCTGATTAATATTCATTGTTGGCCAAAGAGTTATAAAATTGATTTATACTATCGCCGGCAAATTTTTGTTGCTCCCAATCCAATTACATTAGATTATATGGAAGAGCGCCCACTAGGCAACTTTTTGTTGCTCGAAGTTGCTCACTGAACTTTTTTTCCCGGCAACCATTTGTTGCTTACCCTCGTCCACTAGGCAATTTCCGAGCAACTTCCAGCAACTTATGGGAATTTTCCAAAATGTTTGCCAAATGAGAGGCTTTTAACCCGAAAAACAAGTTTTATTTTCACACTTAACAAATTTTGTATCGTCACTGATCTAAAACACAAAAATACTGAACCCAAAAGTTGCTCGGAAATTGCCTAGTGAGCGATGGCAAAGCAACTCCGAGCAACTTTTAGTTGCGCGATGGGCCTTAATATTTTTTTTTTAACTAGCTTGCAAGCAGTTTATTTTTTTTATTTATAAGAATTTTTAAGTCAAGAATTAATTTTCAATCAAAGTTTTAGTTAATTTGTGAATAAGAATATAAAATAAAACATTTTAAAATTAATAGGATTGTTAGTTTTCTTTAGAAGTAAAGTGCAATCAATTTTTTTTTTTATAATGTAGGTACCTAATATTTCCCCAAATCCAATTTTCAGGGAATTGTTTTCGAGTAATAATAATGTGGGGTTGTGATGAACCGCCTGATCCACCCCCAACTGGGTAAAAGCTTGAAGCTATTGGAGGACTAGGAATCCCATATGCGATTTTATTGTAAACCACGTCTAAAATAATTTTTATTTTTAATTTTTTATATAATATCTATCAACTTATTTTGATTATTTGTATATAAATGTTTTTTTTTTTTCAACGGCCAAGACAAGCATTAGAACAGAAGAATATATTTTTTTTTACTTTTTGTAAAAAAAATAAATACTTTTAAATTACGCAAAAATTCTTGTTTAATTAGTTATATGGTTTTAATTTCACTTAATACACTTTTAAAATTAAAAATTACAATAAATGTCGTCTATTCAGAAGAAAACTGTAACAACTCAACAAATCTGATTTTTACAAATAGGCAAAATAAAATTAAATTAAAATTTGAATTTCAGTTCGTCTGTTAAAATATCAAAACCATGTAATAGATTATTAAGCTCACAATATTGTAGTAGAGTCTGGTATTTTACCAATTGATAGTTTTTCTTTTATTCACAAAAATGCCATGTTAGCTGAAAAATATAGCCCTGATGGGAGTTTATTAATTAATTTTTGGAACAAAGTATTAATACAAAAAAATGTGTCTAGGTCGGTAAATACAATTTATTTTCCTTTTGTTATGAGATATGACTTCACACGCAATTTTTAGGGCCCCTTAGAAAAAAAAAACACAAAACATTTTTAAGTGTATACTTTTCATAATTGAAAAAGATCCAACTTTCTGGAAATAACTCTCTAACTCTATGAATAATTCCACCTCTAGATTCTTCTGCTCCAAAAGCCATCATTTCTAAATAATAAACTAAAAGATAAAAATTACATAATTTTGAGTCATTTTTATTTTTTGCATCGAAAATACTTTAAATACTCTTGATACTTGAAATATGTAATAATTGATTTTCCATTTTGTTCTTGCCATCAACTTATTTTAAATCAACTTTTGTTATAAAACAAGAAAAAATTTATTTAAAAATTGTAAAATTATTTTTGTTTAACTTTAATTTTTTTATATTAATTCTTTTTTTATTTCGAAATTTCATTTCCTTATAGGTCTTTAGGATAATAAGTACTTAATCAATGAAGTTTACACCTAGTCAGCGTTGCCGATGTGGCACGATCATGCACTTATGGCACCTTTTTATTTAAATTGCAATGTGGATGTGGAACTCAAAGGATTAAAATGGTACTTGGATTTAAGTGTAGTAAAATAAAATAATATTGGAACCCATAGTACAAATCGCCTCTCCTATAAAGTAATAAATTACTTTGGGGTGGCCCCGGCGCAGTGGAAGTAGTGCTTGACTGCCAACCTGGATGTGTGTGTTCGAGCCCCAGTCTAGACAGCATTCTTCTCTATATTCCCTCAACTGAACGCCACCCCTAGGATTTGATGAGATAATCAAAACTTTTAACATTGCCTAATTTATAAGACCCTAGGTCTTACTAGTATATATATGTTTGTGTTGCTTTTTTTTTACTTTTTTAGTTAGCGAAATAATGAAGACTGAAACTTTCCAACATTTCATGCTACACAAAAACTTCTATTGATATTTTACAAGTTTTATTTGACGTGCAATTTATAAATTTTTTTGAAATAATCTACAAAACTTATTTTTTTAACAATTTCCGTTAATGGCACGCAGTGGCAAAAAATGGCACTTTCTATTGTCAGTGGTGGCACTTACAAAAATTATTCCGGCAACGCTGCACCTAATACTAGCTTAATCGTTTGAATTTATTTTAAGCAATGTTGGAACCAAATGTGTTTTTTTTTAAATTAATTATACTTTGCATACATCCCGAAATTAAAAATCCCAAGTACCTAAACCCCGTTTCCCAGAATTCCACATCGAGTAAGATCCCAAAACTCAGAATCCTATAACCCCGAATCTATATAATCAATTTTGAGTCAGCGCGAGCGCGCATAATAAAAACATGGATAGAGGAGCAACAAGTGCAGTTGCTTCAATGGCCGCCGTACTCACCTGATCTAAACATCATAGAAAATGTCTGGGGATGGTTAGTACGCAAAGTTTATGAGGGTGGTCGTCAGTTCGAAGACAAAGAAACCTTAATTTCTGCAATCAAATTAGCGTGGAGCGAAATTTCGTTAAATTACATTAAAAAGCTATACGATTCCATGCCGGATCGAATTTACGAAGTAATTAAAAATAAAGGTGGAAGTACCCACTACTAAATTTAAACAAAAACTTGTTTCATTCTATTCCAATACCAATTTTAATTTTTGTACCTATTCAGTTGACTCAAAAAAAAAACTTCTACTTTGCATAAGTTACACTTTGGAAGTGGTTGAAGGAAAAACTCACGGTTGTTTTTGGAGAAAACTTTGAAATTCTGTTATTTATATGTTACGAAAATTTTTACCATCAACAGATGGCATAATAACCATCATTGTTTGGAAAAAATGGATAAAATATATTCAAAAATGTTTGTGCGTATTCAGTTGACGAGGAGTGTATATGTAATTGGGATTCAAAAATTTTTCCAATTGGAGTTTATATTTAATGGTTTGATTGTGTAATTTTACATTCGGGATATTGTCATTGTGAATTTTGGTATTCGGAATTATGTGCCGTTTTTATTTGCAGCAATAAAATAATGTAGATCTTTTTAAACATCAAAAATCCAAAAATATAAAGGCTTAACTATATTCTAGACTTTTTGCAAAATGTAGGGCAAAAAGTGAATGAGTAATAAACTAAAATATTATTAGAGATGTATGTGTGCGAAAAATAATATACTTTTCCTTTCGGGCCAACAAAAATTGATATCGATTAAAAAAATCAAAAATATGGGTGAAGGGCGCTAAGGAAGGGAAGGGAACCTCAGCCGCGTTTTTTTTTTTTTTTTTTTTTTTTGAAAACCCGCATTAAATTGAACAAAACAATGCCGGGGGTAAGCAAATTACGTTTTTAATGCAACAACAACTCATCTCCTTCAGGCCTAACTAAGCGCGGAGAATTCTCGGTGCTTAACTTAAGCGTGGAAGAAAAGTCTGTTTACCGGCGTGAATTACATACTTGTTATCGATAGTTTGTGAGGAGGCTCCCTTTTTTCAGTGATGGCGGCGCTAATCCACGAAATCGTTTTTTAACCAATTCTCTCGGGGATTAAAAAACACACGCTTATGAATCAACTATCAACACGGTAAATGAAGTTATATTGGGAGAATAGTGTAAGAAAGAGAAAAAAAAGGAGATAGCAAAAAAAATCAAATATTGATCCATGGTTCAGGAATTTCATAGTTCAGCGATTTTGGCGGAATAACTGAGGTTCAGCGATGGTTCTTCCAAATAATTGGCTAATCACATACTTCAACCATAAATCATCGTTGAACCTCAATTAACCCACCAAAATCGGGGATTTACTGGGTATTGCTGAACTACGGATCAAATATTAAAGGCTGATTTACAATGCCGCGTTGGGCGTCGCTTTGACAGATTTTTCTTTCAACGCGAAAGCTCACACATAGCAATTTAAGCAAATTGTTTACTATGACGCGTTGGGTATTATGTTACGATTTGGCACCTATTAGCATGTACACAAACCAACGTAACAAAAGCTACCTCAACGTTAAAGTTGAAAAAAATCAACTTCAGCGTGCGTTTTGACAGTTGAACTAATGTTCGAATTACTTTCAACAAAAAAATCGATTTATTTAGAAGAAAAAATCGTTTTTTCTGGACAAATTCCTTTTATTGAAAGAAAAAAAATCGATTTTGTTTAAAAAATAATGGAATAGTTTGTTGAAAGGAATTCGAAATTACAGTTATGTAGGTTCATTTTGATTTTCAGGTTCTCTGCAAGTCGTCTGTCATGTCGACGCGTTCGTAAAGCTTGTAAACGTATACGTAACCGTCTCTAACGCGAACGCGTCATTGGAAATCAGCCTTAATAACTGACCCTCAGTGTCATAAGCAAAAAATTTTTATTTTGTTTTTTCTGTATTTTTTATTAGGGCTGAAATTATGTAATTTTGCAAATTGCAGAAAATGTGGTCGTATCTCAAATTTCCTCATTTCGTTTGACAATCCAGGCAGACTGTCAATCGGTTGTTTTTATTGTTTTCTTGAATTCTGTCATTTTAAAAGCGTTCCACTTTGAATGAATTCTATTTGGGTGTGTTCATAAGATTTTTACATAATTTCCTACCGAATTTCGTGCAAATTTGGTTGAAATTACCTCATTTGGAAATGTGTATTTGTATGGGAAATGAGATGATTTCAAATTGAACTTATAAATTTTCAACGAAATTACCTCATTAGTATTAAATTATTTCCTGAATGCCCCATCTGACAATTAAAGTTCCCTTCCAATGATTTTTCCATTAAATACTGAAAAATTAGTCAATTTCAATGTCACTGCAATAGCGGAAGCTATGTTTACCAATTTTTTCAGTGCTAAATGGAAAAATCAAGTGTGTGATATCTTAAATTTAATCGATGTGGCTAATACGGTACACTTTTAGGCCAAAAATTATAAAGCTCGACATTTAAAGCCACCTATAATGAGCTTATATGTATTATTATCGTCGTGTTCAATGAAAACTCCCAAAGTCCATTTTTATTGATTTAAGATACTAGAACTTCTATGAATTTTTGTAATGACAAGAATTTATCGAATTTAAAAGCTAACAATTTATAAATAGAATTCTTAGACACAGTTAATTAGTGCATTCAAGTTAAAATTAAACTCTAGTTAATTCAAAACATCTGACTTTTTTAAGTTGATTCGCATGAAAAACTGCTTCTGGAGTTAATTGTAAATAAATGTATTTGTCCAGAATTAAATAACTTTAGTTTAACTCACCACTAAAAAACTAGGCTTAAGCTGTATACAAATATAGTTTTGACAAAACTAAGATTTTCGTAATTGACTTATTATGGCGTTTTAATTTCTTAAAAAAAAAACTGACCTGGAGAGTTTTCTTTAAAAGATGACGATTATAATATTATCTTAAAATAAAAATTTAAACTGATGCGAAATGTAAAATGAAGAGTTTTCGCCTTCTTGCAAACATGCATTTCTTAACATTTAGAAAAAAAAAAAAATGAAAATTTACTTTTTTAAATCATGGAATATCCAACTTTCTGGAAATAATTTTCGGACTCGTAACTTTTCTATCTTTTTTCGTGAAGTGAAAATATTTTTATTAGGAGCATCGAAGATTTGATCGTTATTGTAATAAGCACGATCTTCTATCAGATATAGCTCATCCATTATCAAAATAGCTAAAAAGAAAGGTAAATTCTAATAAAAAATAGGTAAAGTGAATACAAACAAATGCAATGCGAATATCTAAAGTTTTGGCATTGTTACCTTATTCTGAATTTATGTAATTATTGTGCATTTCATTCGAAGGTTATTGTTTTCAATTTTTCAGTAAAATGTATTCCGACTAAAATTGAAGTGAATTCAGTTAGCTTAAAAAACAAGGCAAAACGTTGCTTATCAGATTTATGGTTCTCAAGATATCACAAAAAACTTTTTATATATCCTTTTTCAATTGTGGGCTTTTCAGACACATAAATGTTTTGGTACATATACCAACTAACATTGACCCCCCTTCGGGAACCCAATTCACAACTTTTTCGCGGTAGATATTACTATTTGAAAAAAAAGAATGGTTTTTCATCCCACCCTGATATGCCAATTCAATGAAAATGAGTTGTTTTTTTTTTTTTTTAATTATAAATGTTCAGAATAATGTCTCTAAACCGAACAAACTTAGTTTGATATTTCAAGCAATTAATCTTTGATAAAATTATTTTTTATGATTTTATAAATGATTTTATATAACAAATGAAAAAAGATTTTTTATGTAAATCAAATAGTAGTTTTTTGTTATTATATTATTTACTTTGCTTTGCTATAATATATCCAAGTTTCGGGAAATTCTTTTCGGACGACAGTTTCTTTCCGTCCACTGTTAGGATTATTGTTTGAACTTGAATATACAGCTGGGTCTTCTAATATAACTCGTTCGACGAACTGATATGCAACAACGTCATTTTGCGGTGGAAAAACTATAAAAATATTTCCAATTTTAATGTTAAAGATAATTTAGAAAAAAATAGCTATACTAGTACCAATAATTTTGAATAAGCTGATTTAAATTCAAACTCGCAGTAAAGAAGGTAAGACGAGACAAGTAATAATGCATACATATGTATCTGTGGTTCATAAGTTCTCAAAATATATACAGATCGATGCCATACTCTAGTTTTTATTGTTTTTATTGTTTTTTGACAACTAAAAGCCAGTTATACCTGCAAACTTTGTTCAAATATTAATCATTGCCTCAGCAATTTGAACTTACTTATTTCAGGGATCAACTGAGATTTTGAGATCTCTCAAAAGCTTTTTCATAGAAATCACTCTAAAAGCCATAAAGATTTGCTTTCAAATGGAAATTGGAAAGATTCTTTTCTATCCTTCTATTCCTTAAGACTTGCGTGCGTCGCCCCCTGTAACAGTTCAGGGTCCTATTTCATAAACATTGACAATTGCGACATGTGACAGGTGACAATTTTGTAATTTAAAACTTGACAGTTGTCAAAATCCGTTGCATAAACAATTTGACAATTTTGTAGAATTTTCGCAAAATACCCGACAATATTGTCAACTTTTCGGTTCGTAAAAAAATTGTCATGACAATGAATTGTCAAGTATTTTTCAATTACAATGTCAGGAATTTTTTGACAAATTTGTAGTGACAATTCATTTATGAAACGAAAAAAAATAAACAATTTACGAATTTGTCGGTATTTAACTGACAATTGTGACAGGAAACTAAGTTGCGGTCAAGTGTTGACCATGAAAAGACAAAAGTTGAGCTCAAATGTTAAATAATATTTTTTCAAGTGAAAGTGATGCCGATTCTCAGTTTTGTTCCATTTTTCATCGTTTTTCGACGTGGGCACTGCATAAAAGTTATGTAGGCCATGACAAACTTTAAAATCATACAATGCCAAAATTGTCATGACAAAAGTGTCAAAATATGACAATGAAAAAATTGTCATGACAAATTTTTCTGACAAATTTGTCACCTGTCACTATTTTATGATATATACAAATTTGTCAGACAAGTCTAACAAATTTGTAGATTTGTCACCTGTCAATAGGGCCCTGGTCTATTATAAAAAAAGATATGGCTTAATTTTCTTGCAATGAAAGATACGAAATCAAAGGAGAATAAAATTGATCAAAATCTGCTATTAAGTTGAAATATGGTTATTAAGTTGAAATATGGAGTTACAAATGTTTTTCTTTTTTCATTAAATATTACTTCTTAACATCATGAAATATCCAATTCTCTGGAAAAATATTTCTTATCATTGCCATTCTGATAGGTTTTTTAGTGACTGGTGTTCCAGAAATTCCATATATTTTATCCTGTGGTCTCCAAAAGCTTCTATCTTCGAACCCATCAAGTTTAAAGAATTCATCTTCAAATCTAAAGTCTAGCAATTCTGCTTAAAGATTAAATCATTTTTACTAATTATGAATTAAATGATTTGTATAAAAAGACTCTAATATTATAATAATTTATTATTTATGTATGTATATGTATAAATTTAAAAATAATATGGCATTTTCAACGAACATTATTTTAGTGAGTTTGTTAAAACTGCATTAAAAAAAAATTCTGAAGAAAATAAACAAATAGATTTTTTTTTAATTTACTTCGAAATAATGAAGCCTCTTGTGGATTGGATTAAAATTTCAATTAAATTATATCCAAGATATAAGGTCCGTGTTCAAATTGGGTTAAAATCTCAGTAAATTTCTTCCGAAGATTTTTTTTACATACTAGATACTGAGGTTAATCTGAGTGTGGAAATGTGAAAATTAAATATAAAATAAAAATTAATCGAAATATTAATCCAATTCGAACACGACCTAAGTTAGGGAAGCTACAAGTGGCGCCCAAACTTGTGTACATGGTTCCAAGATGTGTTTTAAACAATCAGTCTCTTGATCGTCGAAGGGAGCTACCTCTGTATCCGACGAATGATTGGACACGAATGGCATCGATTATATCAGTAGTTATTGAGAGTTATTAAAGTTTAAAAAATAAAAAAATATTTGTATATGGATACAAAAACATGCGTGATTCCCAATGAGAAATTAATTTAATACTCGCTGGATAAAAATGAGTATAGAATCGCCTACCTATAGACAATTCTTATTTATCTTCCAAGTTCCTTTTGGTCTTGAATCGATAAAATGACGCATTTTGTTCATAAACATTTCCTGCCTTATTCATAAACTAAAAATGGTTATTTCAGCTCTTGTGTTCAGGGAAACTACACCATGGAATAACAATTTTCCGGACTCAAATGTAGCAGTAAGTCGTTGCCTTTATTTTGAGTCCGGAAAATTCTTATTCCATGGTAGAGTTTTCCTGAACACCAGAGCTGAAAAAGCCAATTTTTGTTTATGAATAAGGCAGTTCGTTTATAAACTAAAAATTGTTTTAAACAAAATGTTTCTTTATATTATTCTTAAATACTAACCCAAAAGCAATAAAATTCGATTATAATATTATTTACTTTTTGCAATTTTCAAATATCCATGTTTCCGGAAATAGTTTACGAGTTTTGGGAACTCTTCGAGGCGATAAAACTGAAGTTGAGACACGTGAGTACTCCATTACAAAACCATTCAGCTCTTCTGCTTCTGGCAGAACTGCAATAATTAGTTTTGTTTTTTTTTTTTTGTGTTTGTAAAAGAAGGCAAAGGAAAAACTGACAAAATTCATTTATCTGATCGAATTAACAAAAATTAAAATTTGATATTATTATGTAGAATCAAAAATATGATATTTTACAAACAAAAAATTAGTTCCGTTTTGTTTGAAAAGTTGTTTCAAAATGTTTCCTCTACATATTTAGAAAATTCCGTTTTTGCAACTTGTTGTGTTTGCAATTTTTTACATGGGGTCAAAATTTTACATTTTTATAATTGGTTCCAAATAATTTTTGAAATTTTCATCACCCGTTAATGTAGAAATTGTAGAAAGAGTTTGCAGTTAAGAAGTTAAAAATCTAATGAGAAGGATTAAAATGAATAAGAGAATGTCGAATTCAAAAGAGGTTGTTATTTTTTGGTTAAGAACAACGTGAAAGATGTTTTTTTTTTCGATTCTACAATCTACATCTTAACTTGTACAAAATTTTAGTTATAGGTTATAAGTTAAAATTGTGAAGATACACATTAGTCGCATTTTATTATCTACGGATCTGGATCAGGATCATCCCTTGAAAATAAAACGATACGGATCACAATGACAGCAGTGTTATATGAACATCTCGTTTTTACTTACGTTTTAATTATTTTCAGTTATTACATGTCTCTTTTCTTTACATTTCAATCAACACCACCTTTCTATAAAAGCCATCTACCCGCCACAATAAGAATTAAAGTTTGGATCTTTCAAATAGATCCAGATAGAGAGCAGGATCCCGAATTGTTTTTGTATTACGTATTAAAAAATGATCCTGATCTAGATCCGTAGAAAATAAAACGCGGCTATATAGTATATCTCTAACATAGCTAAAAATTACTTTTTAACTTCAGAAAATATCCAATTTTCTGGAAATAATTTTCTTATCACTGGCAATATGGTATTCTTATTACTGACTGTTTCGCCAGAATCTCCAACTTTATTTTCTTTTCGTACATCGATGTTTCTATCTGCAGATCCATCAAGTATATGGAATTCTAATGCGTCTGCAAAGCTGGGTATTATAAAGTCACCATCATCATATAAGAAATCCACTAAGAGATTAAATTAAAAATGATTCGTTTAAAAATTTTGACAAAAATAACATTGTTTACTGTTGTTTTTAAATCATAAAATGTTGTGACGAATAAATAGATTTTTCATCAGGTTTGTGAAACGAAAGTTAACTTGTAATAACTTGTATTAATAGGGCATTTTTTGTAAGTATTTATTTGGTATAGTTAGAAACCGTTCTGATTGAAAATTCTTAAAAACTCTGCAGATGGAATTTTAAGAGTCCAAAAATTATTTAAAAAAAAAGCTGCTTTGATCCCCAGCTCATCATACTTTTTTTTCATGTTTAATATGGCCGAGTTCATCTTAGTGTTATAAAAATACTTATTTATTAAAAAACTGGGCAGCTGACGCGAAACGAAAAAAATCACTAGAAAGATTTAAATATAAAGTGTATGGTAAAACTGCATTATTACCATGACATTAAAAGGAATTTGAAATGGTTGGTCTCAGTGAAATCCTTTATCTCAAGACTAGCTTTGTGAAAGCAATCTTGAGATGTTGTTGTTGTTGTTGTTTTATTCAAAATTATTCATATAATTCATCGTATTTTGTAACTGTATTCACGATCTATGATATATTTTTCATCCCTCGGCATTTCGACCTTTCAAGTGCTCACCTCGATCGGCCTATTTGTTTTAATAAATTTAATTAAAGATTTTAATTTAAGATACGAAGTGTTTTTTTTTTCAAAATTAAAAAGGAAAAGAAATAAAACATAATCAAAATCAAAAGTAAAAAAAAAAGAAAACCAATGTACCTACAAAGAAACCATTAACCGTCCACGATGGCTCCATCGTCATTAATGTCATAAATATTCAAAACCCTCTTTCAAATAGTATTTATTGCTTTTGTTCAAAAGTGGCGCCCAACCTTGCTTGCCAAAAGGGTTCAAGAAATAATTTCCTTTCTCCAGCAGTGAGCTGCAGCTATCATCATGGTGGCCAAAGAACATGCATAATAACAAAAATAAATACTACTTCTTCTTCTGATTTTTTGGTCTGATTATTATTAATGAATAAAAAGTAAGGGTGAGTCCTTACGAGATTATTAAAGAAAAAAACATGCTTGATTTTTTAAAAATTATACCCGTAGATTATATTGACTTAAATAGATTTTAATTATTTTTTTCAGCTAACATCAAGTTAAAGAGGTCCGTATCGCAACAACAAAATATATTGGTGCTGTTATTGCCCAACAGTTTTTCTTCATGGACTCCAAAAAAAACAATAATATAAATGACTTCAGAACTGATTTGTTTAAAATAAAGAAAAAACTTTACCAAAAACAGTTAAGAATAACATAACATGCGTGGTACCCAAATAAAATGAAATAAATAATTTAATAGATACTCTTATGATAAAAAATGAGCTTTACCAAAGATAATGCTTATCTAATTTCAAAGTAGACTCTTTCTTCTTTCCTTCAACTATATTTCGATAGTATCACATTATGTGTTCTTATAATTACAAGCCAACATCACACAATTATTTTAAAGCCAATACATACTCGAAAAGATTATTATATATATTTACATCTTGACACTGTCGAACATCCAAGTTTCAGGGAATAGTTTACGAGTTTTGAGAACTCTTGGAGCCGATGATTTGTATGGTTTATAATCAGTAGTTGAAACCGGCATGACTTGTCTATATTGATATGTTGAGACTGATGCTTTTGGAAAAGCTCTAACAAAATTTCCACCACCAAATCGTGGCCAAAAATGCATTATTTGAACTGCAATGGTTAGGTTGTGTATAAAAAGGTTAAAGAACGATAATCACTTTAAACAGTTTGGGGTAATAATTCTGTATGTGCAAAAATTCGGTTTTTAAGATTCTGCATTTCAAAATTCTGTAAATTATGTTTTACAAAATTCTGGAAATCCAAAATTCTATATTTCAAAATTCTGTGTTCCAAAATTCTGGCAATATTAAATTTTGTATTTAAAAATTCTGTAAATTTTAAGAGAGTGGGTAGGTTAATTAAAATGATGTTTTTAGCTGAATTGTAGTAATCGAAAAATTGTAAATAATATGGTTTTGAATGAAGGGTCAATTAACCAATTGTTGAAGAAGTTATTTTAAAGCTCCACCGTACCTGACTACAATAATAATAAGGTTGTTTTATTGGAAAGCATTAAAGTTATACAGTCAAATTTCCCTTGTTACAAACAACAACAAAATTGATGAATAAGTCAGAAAAAAAAGTCACTAGCGAAGGGTTTTGTTATTATTTACTGCTGGAAATTTGCTGCGCTTGATAAACAGTTCCCAAAAAAACACGCCCTATAATAATGTCTTATTTGAATTGAATTTAAAATTGAAATTGAAAAAAAAAATTGTTAAATCACCTTACACGCATCATCTTTTGCATAATTAAATGTTTTTTAATACGATTATATAAATATTAAAAGAGGCTGGGTTTGACCCACACTGACAACTTCCCATTGGTTCCCTTTCAAAATCGGCACACGTTGTTGAAACAAGGCCGAAGTCGATAGCATTATTTGTTTTAGAGATATTCGAGAAACAAGCCATTTTAAAACTTTTTTTAAAAACCGCTAATTGAATTTTTCTGAAAATCCTTTCTGCACGTTATGTCCTTATTATCTGTAAAATAAAATGTATTTGAAGTCGATATCTCTATGCGTTCTCGAGATATCTTTGGTGAAAAAAAGCTTCCGAACGTACGAACGTACTAGCGTACGTAGGCCGTGTGTGAATTGGCTTAAAATCACGTTAAATTTTATCCGAAGATTAATTTTTGACACTAGTGAGGTGAATCTGTACGTAGAAATGTCAAAATTTAATCTAGGATAAAATTTAATCGAAATTTTAAACGAATTCGCACATGGCCGTACACAGACATCTCTCTAAAAACAATAGGAGTGTTCAGTGAGGCTGTTCCGAACAGTTTGGAACAGTTTAGAACAGAAAAGAACAGGTTTTTTCTGTTCAGTGAGAAATTTTCTGTTCTAAACTGTTCTTACTTGCTGTTCAGTAAGTCTGTTTAGAACAGTTTAGAGCAGGATTTTCTGTACTTGCTACAGAGATTTGTGAGAAATGTCAAAATCAGTTGTTGTTCTGTCCTGTTCTGTTCTATTCTGACTATTTCTTCACTGAACAAAGCTAATAAAATCCGACTCCAGAAACCTTGAAATGTCGGTCGAGAAATGTCAAAATTTTCAATTTCACAAATCGGACCGATTACAATAACTTCCAATAGGAAGTTTAAAAGGATACGAATCGATGATAAATGAATGACAGCTCGTGAAAAACAAGGGCCTATAGTGACTTACAATTCTCAACCATTCTTTTTTGCATGTCTGCAGGAATAGGGGAGACCTGCTATCCATTGCTCTAAGCCAGAAAGAATTATAAGGTCTTTTGAATGCACCGAACTTGGATGAAAATAGAAATAGAAGGGAAATTAACACTATGTTTTTAATAAGAAGATGAATCGTTTGACTACGCTGATGCCTCACGCATATACATATGTATGCAGGGTGATTGAACCCCCACCCCCTCCAATACGAATTTTTTTTCTTATCTCTAATAAACCTACACGCTCTATAGCTTTTTGTCACACCTTATGTGAATCGCCCGTATAATTAGATCGGGTTAACAAGGTCCACAATCACATTGTATTGCCGACTCTGAACGGCTAAGGAGAACGGTACTTTTCTATGAAAGGACATACTCTTGGAAGATTTGTCACTTCCTCGCAAGAGGAAGTAGCCCTGCAAAATATTTTCTTTTGTTTTTAAGTGGCAGTGGCTGTAAAACTAAAACGATACCAGAAGTAGCAGCCCAATCCAACGCATTAAATATAACGCCACGGGCTACATACTACATTATCAAAAACAAATTCCGAACATACATGCGTAATTCCCAATGAAATAAATAAATAATTTAATAGATACCCTTATGATAAAAAAATGAATAAATGGCCATACGTTTATTTAATTTTAAAAAGACAATCTTATCTTTAATTTTCCAGTATATGTATATAAACAATGTTTATAAACATAACACTACCTATTTTTCGATAGTATTAAAGTATCACATTAGGCCAGGCGCTCACTGAAGTGGTGACGAAGTGGAATGGTAGTGGCGTGGTGATAAGTTAGCAGATGGAATTGGTAAAACCTGTGAAATTAATTGGAGACGCGCTCATAAAATTCGAGTGGCGGTGGCATGATATTTTTCAAGTGTGGTGCCAGTCTGCTGCCACATACCTCGAACATGTTTAATTTTCAAGTGGCATAGTGAGTGGTGACGAAGAGGATTTTTGTACTGTATAGAAGTATGCTTGTGATTATTGACTTATAGACCGAGAACTGGTGAACGTATTTTGCCACCGCATTTTCATATCACTTCGCCGCCACTCCATCACCAAGCCACTTGTTCATCGCTCCACTGCCACTCGCAACTCCTTTACCACTCCACTTTGTCAACACTTCAGTGAGCTCCTGTTTGCTTGTGTATATTTTTATAATTATATACAACCCAACATCACACATTTATTTTAAACCCAATTATATGACGATATGATATAAGATTATTATTTACATTTTGAGACTGTCGAACATCCAAGTTTCCGGGAATAATTTACGAGTTTTGATAACTTTTGGAGCCGATGATTTGTATGGCCTGTAATCATTTGAAACCGCCATGACTGGCCTATATGAATATGTTGATACTTGTGGCGAAGGTCTTGAAAAAAGCCCAGATCGTGGCCAAAAATGCACTCTTCGAACTGCAATGGTTATATAGGTTTGTTTAAAAGGATTAAATAACGATAATCACTTTAAACATATATGAATTCGAAAAAAAATTAAAATTCAATATTATGCTCGAAAAGGTCCATAGTTAAGCATAAACGGCGGCGGCGGTGGAAGAATTAGAAGATTACAATCATTTTGAGACGAATCGATTTGTAAAAATCGTTTCTATTTTTACCGAAATTCCTATAAACATCAAGAATTAAATATGGAAGGTTCACAGCTGTAACGAACCAAAAGGTTACATTCTACATTACTAAACTAATATTTTACTCGTTTTGCAGGCAAATTGATAGTTGACCAATTTAAATCTCGTATTTTTTCACTCAGTAAATTTGATTTAGCCCCATTATTTCACCATAAAATAAAATTTTATATCGATATTACTAAAAATTTTAGCACTCAAAAACTCTACAAGAAAAAACTTATAAAACAAAACAAACAACAAATAATTATAACCATTAGCGTTTCCCAAAGATAGGATCTAAAATACCACAAAACTATTTCTAGCATACATATAATACTGTCAGATTAAATTTGGACATCACAAAAATGTGTAACAGTTTTGATTTTGACTGTGCATGTGTGCATTTAATCGCTTTTAAAAATCAAAAGCTTACGAAAAAGAATAGGCGCGCATTTGGCTGGGAAGCGCTGGTCCCATCATTTTATTTCTTTTTTGGAAAATGCAATTTCAAACCAGTTACATATTTTTCTTATATACAGAATGTGTTTCTTTATTCATTCCGGTATGTCCAGAATATTCGGAATACCAGTTTTGCGTTTCTTTATTCCACGGAATATTCCGGATAAACTATTTTGTTGTTTCTTTATTTATTCCGGAACATTTGGAATGCATTCTTTTTATTCCATGTGAAGTGTGGAATAAAAAGAATAGAAAACGAATACTGGGCGCGTTCAGTATAATTGGCGTTCTTAAACTCAATCACGGCAAATTCAAATAAATTGGTGTTAATTATTTAAAAACAGCATAATATCGCGAATAAACGTACCAGAATATAAATTTTATGCATTTAATGTAAAATTTACTAAACTTTTGACTTTAAGAATAAATAAATATCCAAAATAAAAACATTTATTTCTTCAATTGTTTTGACATTTCAACAACATTTCAACTGGATTGCCATTCTTTTTGTTCTAGTTTTGTTTCTTTATGTATTTCATTCTGGATATTCTGGATAAACATTTTGTCTTTTCCATCAACTCTGTTCCTTATCCATAATAAATAAAGAAACACACTCACACTGCATTAGTTTGACTGTACTACTATTATACATAGGTAACTGTTATTTTTTTTTATTTTTCCTTAATTATTATATATTTACGTTTTAAAATCATTAAATATCCAATTTTCCGGGAATAATTTACGAACTTGGATTGGTTTTGGTTCATATGACGAGGATGTTGTTGTTGTTGTAATCTGAAATCTATTTGTACTGGCCACTGAATAGGTTGAAATGTGTGTTTTTTTCAATGGCACTCTAAACCAACGCCCTGCAACATTTTATGTTATGTTTAATAAACTGTTTTTTACTATATAATTAACTGTAAGTTTATTTAACCAATGTAAGTATATTTAACCAATAGCTGTATATATTTTACCAATTGCTGTAACAAATAGTGAAAAACATGAACCATCATCGATTTTAATATTTGATTTTAGGTCTGTTTGCTTGCTTCACGAAACTACGAATTTCTAAGAATTTTAGTACAATTTTGTTTAAATTTATTTTAATTCTGTCGGGTGACTGTTATTGCCCAAACTCGGGTTTTTTTTTTGAACAAGCGCACCTTAAATCAAAAGATTATGTCCTAGAAAAAATTTACTGACCAACAAAAATTGTTTTAGTGGTCATTAATTCATGTCTTCAAAGCCATACATTTCCCAATACAAACATTTATATGGGATTTATGTACTTTTTTTATTTTCCTAAACTACAGCAGATATTTCATATTTTATTGTTGATTTATAACTAAGCCATAAGTACATTGATGACCTTGGTTAAACATCTTTTTAGTCAATAAAATTTTTTGTAGGGCATAAACTTTTGATTTAAGGGCTTTGATAACAAAACAAAAAATAATAAAAGAATTTTTTACATCTGGGCCCTATTGCACCAACAGTTTATCACTCAACACTAAGCTAACTATAATAAATCGTGATACGATTTTGTTGTGGCGGGGTAAGACAATTTCCGCAAAAATAATTTTTATTGACCTTAAATCGGACACAAGGGAAATTTTGTCAACCCACGCTACAAAATCGTATCACGATTTATGAAGTTGCTCAGTGATTAGTAATAAGTTGTTGGTGCAATAGGGCCCTGCCTTTCAATATTTGACTAAAAGTTAATAAGAGCATTAAATATAAGGAATATTAGCTTTAAAAAAGCCAATACCCGCCTTCACTTACAAAACAAAAGTCCGTAATAAATTACATATGTGAAACAAAACATTTCAGATTTTTACCAATGTTGCTGAATAATTCTATGATTTGCCGGTAAATTCCAGAATTTCCATACATTTAAGGGTTTTCAAGCGAGAGAAATATATATGAAAAACATGATGATAATAATGGATTGATATAATCTGATATATCTACTTTTTTAATATCTACAAAATCATGAATGTACAGAATTTTAACACTCCGGTATTCTGCCGTGTTAAGAGAAAATGACGTATCTGACATTTGTTGATTTTTTGAGTTAAGGCGAAGTTTGAAATATTTTGGATCGTTTTTATTAATAACTAAAGCCGTATCTCGCTTTTTGAGCGAAAAACAATCGAAATACATCCTCTTTATATTAAAAATAGTCTTATAACTATTAAAAAAACGGCAAAGTATAATCATAATCATAAAAAAAAATTGTAGATACATCATTTTCAGTTAACACGGCAGTTTAACAAAGTTCATAATTTTGGATTTTGGGCAAACGGATTTAGTTAAATAGTGACAATTTTTTGTTTATTGAAACGAGATATGGTGAAGAAAGAACATGAAATTTTGTTAAAAAAAAAAAAAATCAAAATGAAATATCTGAACTCACAAAATGGCAAAAAGTTATTACATTGAATTATTTTGAAAAATCCATGTTTGGGGAAAGAATTTACGAATACTTAATGGTTCTGGAACGTTTTTCTGTTGCATCTGGGAATCGATTGATTGATTATTATTATCAGTTCTTGCTACAATAAGTCGTTTGGTTTGTGGACCACTATACCAGATTCTAGGAAAAGGTTTTCTTCCTAAAATAAAATAAAAATACACTTTCATAGTCGGCTCTTGAATATTGACTTTGAAGTAGCTTTGAATTTTAGAGATTTTATATAAATAATAATAAATAAAATAAAATAATGATTAAAAATATGTAAAATCAATAATTTATAAGGGAAAATGTATTGAAAAAAAAGTAAGAAATTTGTTTCTTAAAATTA
This sequence comes from Epistrophella euchroma, assembly GCA_947049315.1. Lineage (NCBI taxonomy): Eukaryota > Metazoa > Arthropoda > Insecta > Diptera > Syrphidae > Epistrophella > Epistrophella euchroma. The sequence goes on from OX346245.1 coordinate 18,135,626, forward strand.
TGAAATAACATCTTACAAATTTACAATCGTAGGAACCGTTTTTGAGAAAGAAAAAGCATACCGATTATTGAATCCGCAAAGGTTTTAGAGAAAAGTTAAATATCGAAAAAAGGATCTAAAAGGATATACCGGCTAATATCATTTCGAAAAAATTGCCAAAAAGTTTATGTTTAGTTTATTATGAAACAGTTCTTATAGTCCTGTCAATAAAGATTTTCACCTGGAAAAAAATCCAACAGTTTTGAAACTTGGCACACTTATTATCCGAATCCGAGGCGAGCTCTAGCGGCAGGAAAGTGTAACATGTCGTTTTTTTCGGTTTTTCGGGTTTAACTTAAAAACTTTTTTTTCTATTAAAAAATAATCTGAGACAAAAAAATAGCTTATAAAATTCTCTACAAAATTTATTAAAACCAAATTTTTATATCTGTCATAGTTGTAAAGTTATTTGGCCCCTAAAGTTGGTATTTATTTTTTTTCAATTTCCTAAAATTCGCTACATTTTATGTTCTGAAGTAAAAAATACGGCGGTAATACTAGTTTCATGTTTTCAGTTTTTAATCTCTTAAAAGTTTAAGTAAAAAACATGGTGTTCGAAAATCTAAGCCGCAATGGGACATCATTTGACCTTGGAAATTGAACGCGTTTGAATTCTATTGGCACGTCTGTGGGAATCTTTGGAATGCGTTGCAGCAAAATTTTGTCGTCTTGGAATTTGCCAGTTTCGATGACATCGCCGAAATCTATAACAATTGAGTCAGCGGATTGATCTTGTAGCATTTGGAAGTGCATATTTATTTTTAACTTCACTTTTACTGACATGGCGATTGTGTCGATGAAATTTCGATAAGCTAGACGCGCCATCAACAATATAAATAATTTGGTTTAAATAACGAATTATGGCGGTTTATTTGGATATTGTTCATACAAAAATACTAATATCACGATTAAAAAAATGTGGAGTTCTGGCAGTAGAGTGAAATTTGAGGTAATAGGTATTTTTTTATTTCAAATGTAAAAAAAAAAAAGCAAACAAAATTGTATAAAAAACCTATTATCATATTTACCAAATATACAAAACAAAATCATAAAAACCGGTCCAGTCGTTTTGGAGGAGTACGACCACAAACACCGTGACACGAGATTTTTATATATTATAAGACTAGCGGTTTTGAAAAGAATTGAAAAAAATACCAGTTTTAGGGGCCAAATAACTTTATAACTATGACAGATATGAAAAATTTGGTTATAATCAATTTTGTAGAGAATTTTATAAGCTATTTGTTTGTCTCAGATTATTTTTTGATATGATAAATAGTTTCTAAGTTAAGCCCGAAAAACCGAAAAAAACGACATGTTACACAATCCTGCCGCTAAAGCTCGCCTCTGATTCATGGGGACTTTTGTACACTTCATCACTAGGCCTCTCTTAACCAGTTATCCAAGTTTCAAAACTGTTGGATTTTTTCCCAGTTGGAGGCATTTTTTGGCCTTCGTTGACTGGACTATTAGGAAAAATAATAGCTAAAAAATGTATAGGCTGTAAAATTAAAATACCGTTATTTTTGGTGTGAGCAAAAAACTTCAAAAACTTGTTGGGCGGCTAATGTCAAAAAAACGCTATAGTTAATATGTACGTTTGGATGTATCAAGTCTTAGGTTTTTGGTTTTTTTTTTTTTTTTTGGTTTTTTTTTTAGATTTAATTTTTTTCTCATTAAAACCAAAACTGACAACGTAAAACGTATTTTACCGTATACGTATGTATGTAGGCATATCCCACCAGCTTTTATTTTAAATTGAATCAAATTAATTGTTAAATGCAGAACTTTCTTAAATTTACCTCAAGCTTACTAGTTTAGCATCTGTCAAAATCAGCAGAAAATAGTACATCCAATGCTCTTAATAAACGCCCTGTAATATTTGGGATGTCATATTTAACAAACTTTTATTTTATTATGTTCATTTTTATATAAAATAATTAACTATATTAGCTTAACACATTCAACACATTATTGACCCAAACTGTATTTGTACCGTAATGTACTCTAAAATAATAATATGTATTTTTTAATTTTAGAAGAACAATGGCATTCCTCAATTTATCCGAAATTTAATTCGAAATTAAATTTGTAGAAAACAAAATTTCGTAAAACCTGGTAAAAATAAAATATTCCCCTATATTTATCAACAACAATCGGTCTCATCTTCAAATAATTTAAATATTATAAATTTTAAATAAATTCTTTACTTCTTACATTACTAGCTCTTCCTTGTCTTCGGAAATAATCCATTTTATTTTATTTTATTTTATTTTATTTTTTTTTTGATTTTCCAAAACTCACAATTTTTATAAGCAACTGCAGCGATTCAATTTTAAAGAAAATAATGCAAGGAATAATAAAAATAATTATGCTGAAATGTAATAATGTTTTTGAATGCGTTGAAAGCATATGTCAAATATACATTATGAAAAATATAATGGTAGCTTGAAAGAATAAGAAGTGTAGTGTATACGTCAATTGATTGGGCGACATGATGGTTTAGTATCTGGTACAATTAGCAAATATCTTTACAGAATTATGGATTTACAGAATCTTACTGTAAATTTTTAAGTAGAAGGAAATAAACATTTGATGAAGAAACTTTAATTGCAACTGATTTGTATTTAAATAAAATGGCGAAGCCGAAGAAAAAAATTTAAAAAAAATATTTACATATTGTCATTTTGAAAAATCCATGTTTGAGGAAATAATTTACGAATGTTTGGTGGTTTTTGAATGACTTTCTGTTGAATTTGCATCTGGGGATATTGATCATAATCACCTACTCTAAGTGGTATGGATTGTAATGGAACACTTTGCTGCAACCAGGTTCCATACGCACATATCAAGTTTCTTCCTTAAAAAAGATAAGAAAGAGCAGTTATATCTTAAGCTTGATTTTACTATTAAACCTTGTATACAATTCAGTTAAAAATGAAAAATAAATAGATCATTCATCTTATAAAATTTATTTTGTACCCTGAAAAAAAAAGCAAACAAACAAAATAACAAAAAAATAAAAAAAAAATTCGACGATACACTCTTTTTGTCTTTAGTCAATTGCAACAAATTTAAAATTACAGATTTTGGAACAAATTAAAATAAATAAATTTGCTGTCACAACAGCTTATGAAGAACCAGGGCGTATTGACTTTTGTACATATGTAATAAAATAACTATCTATCAACCATTTCTGTGTGCGTGACGTCTGCAGGAATGGGGGGGGATCTATAGTTTATTGCTAATGTGAGCGGCTTTTTTCTATTAAAAGATATACTTTTGGAGGATTTGAAAAACAAGCTCAGCAAATAAATGCTTGGTATTGAAAGAGCAATGTTTTTACAATTCGTTTTATTCTTTTAATTGCGAGATTGAAGTTAAACCCAAGTTAACTCACCAAATTTGTTGGATTTTCATGAAATTTACTTAACAGATGCTTTTATATTTTACACTCCGAGTTTTTTATTTAGACTTCGCATAATTTGCTTGTTGAAAAACTGTTTTTTTGAGCAAATTTATACCCAGAGCTAACTTAATCTGTTTTCATAACTCGCCACTGAAAAATTGGGCCTAAAACGATTTCATAGTATGAAAAAAAATACATTTATGCTTTTCGCGAAAAACGAACCTTACTTTAATTCAAGGTAAAATGGCAACCCTGCAAGTGTTGATTGTCGAAAACTCGTTTTTAAGCTTACAATAAGATTTTTTAAGTCCCCTTTCACACAAGGCAATTGAGTTTCCAGCAACAATCAGTTCATAGGCGAGAAGGGCAGGAAGAAAGAGGGTAACAAAATTTCCCCGGTCAACAAATTCAGGAGATTTTTTTGACGTTCCTTCACACTACGTTTTTTGTGCGTTTAACCAAAGTAGCTTAAAAGGAAAATAAGCTAATCTCTTCGGGTTTAGTTGCTTGCTCTTGTGAAAGGTACAAGAGATTGTTAAGGAGATTTAAAGAAAACGTTAAGAAAATCTCCAAGGATCTTCGTGTGAAAGGGGACTAACGATTCGCAAACAGCGGCATTATTGGTTTTGCACTTTCATCCTAAACTCGAAAAGAGAAAATATACCAATTAGAGATCGGGAACGCGTTCATCACTTTTGAATTCACCAGAGGTTTTTTAGTCTAATTCCCGTTAGGAGATTTTATCAGTCAACAAACACAAAGTAAGAAGAGTTAAAAAAAACGCCCTTTATACGATTTGAAGTCTATTTTCGGCATTTAGGCGAAAGTGGTTAAAAAGATTATTGCTAAGAAATTAACATAACATTTTTACGAATAGTTTATTTTCACTTAAACATTTTTCAAGCATTGCAGTGTAAATGAAATTTCCCCACAAAGTGTTGAAATGAAATAAATTAAAAGACATATTGCAAAGTTAAAAATTAATAAATGACAAAAAATTTGTCGTAAAGAATATAATGGAATAAATTATTTCTTTTTCTATCACCAAAAACTTTTTTTATATACATTTTTTTATTATGAAAAGTGTTTTTTTAAATAAATAATTACTGCGATTGTACCTAAAGTGTCTTTCAAGCTGAGATTTATGCTATTGAAAAAGCAGCCGAAATTGTTCACGAGAAAAAACTGAGCTCGTCAGGATCACTTTTTTCGCTGCTATCAAAGCATTAGCCAGTGAGACTATAAGATCCAAGGTAGTAGCAAAATGTCGAGGCATACTGAACAATATTATGTTACACTAACCAAGTCAAACTCTTCTGGGTTCCTGGACATACCAATAGAGAAGGGAATGACATAGCAGAAGCACTGGCAAGAAAGGGGTCAATATCATATACAGACAGTAGCAGCCATAATTAGACATGGGGCTAAACGTCCCTATTAGCGTAATCAAAAGGAAGATAGACCTAATAACGAAAGAGCAAATCAATAACTCCTGGATATCCAGGAACGATTGCGCCATCTCTAGAAGTTTATGGCCTAGAATCAATGAAAAGGAAACTCAGTACATTTTATCGCTGAGTAAAAAGATTATCAGAACCCCGATAGGTGTACTGACGGGACATTGTGCCATTGGCATAATGGCCACTAGATTGGGTGTACAGGGACCCGATTTCTGTAGGAGCTGTCAGGATGTTGAAGAAATAGAAACCATTAAACACCTGCTCTGCGATTTCCCAAGCCTCCAAATAAACCGCCTCCGTTACCTTGGAAGGTATGTTGGAGAACTGGACGATTTAGCACAGGTCTCAATGGCAAACATGAGGAAATATATAGAAAGCACGGGCTGGTTCGTAAATGAACCAATCTATGTCAACCACTAGTTAGTATTAATCTCTGTTATAGGAGATCACAATGGACCAATAGGCCCCCGTGTACGCAACAGCCTTAGAGCTGGGCACGCCCCTCCTAACCTAAACTAACCTAAAAGAAAGTTATATGAAATATTTCCTGGAAGTTGGAGAAATTAATTTAAAATGAAAATGTTTCCTATACATATGGACTTTTATGTACAATGTTTTGTATCATGAACACAAAATTTTAAAGAAAACCAGCATTTCAAATACATATAATTTTCGTCGTTGCTTAAAGAAAACACAAAAATGTTTCCCAAATCATATATACATAATGCATTATTTCCTTAATTTGTTCCGGAATAATTAACGTCAAAATTAATTTTAAAAACAAAATAAAATTCATATAATTAGAAAAAGTACCAAAAATCCCTTGGAGAAGAAAATTCAATATCCCTTACCAAACAAAAAGAAATAATAAATTATCCCATGAAAAAAATGCTTTCCAAATGAATATGTACAATTAATAAAGTGAAGGTGAGATAGCAAAAAAAAAAAAAAATAAATGATAATAATTACATGTTGAAATTTTCAACAATCCACGTTTCAGGGAATTCTTTTCTGATTTCTGGAACAACAGTTTTTGATAATGGGATTAGTGCTGATTGGGGTTTAAGGGATACAGGTGAATCATAAGCTACCTGAGGTCTAATTTGAAATGAATTAGCACTCAAGGCCATTACTCCATAAAATCCTTATTTTTACAGCGCAAAAACGAACAAATTTGACCGAGGTAAGGTCTTTTTTACTGCACCATGTTGGAATAAAATGGGATCGAAGAAGATGAAGATCCCGTTTATATTTTTACACAGATAATTTTTTTTTTTTTAAACCCTGTTCAATTAGAGGAGTAACTTAGAAAGCCTTTAAAATAATACATACATAATGCTATAACACCCGTGGAAATAAAGTCCACAGCTCTTGTATCTTAAAATAAAAGGATGGCATCACTTCGACAGAACCTGGGGGGGTTTCTTTAAGCAATAACATATTTAAACCATTGCATTGTGAGGCGTAAAGGTCAGTGTCAGAAATTAGATTAATAAGAAAAATAACGTTTATAATTTTTCTGATACCTAATCAAAATTTTTCCAAAAACGTATTTTAATATGCCAATGTCTCATCAATGCTCACTTCTACAGAAAAAGACACGCAATTTAAAGTTTTAAGGAATTTCTTACACAAAAAAAAATAACTTAGCTCCTATTCCCACATAACTTCAACCCTCAACGTAAAGCGGCCCATACACACAACACAAGTGTCATGACACCAGTGTGGCCTTCCGCCATACACGCAACACATTTAGCAACACCGACACCAAAAAATCAAAAGAATTTGATTTTCTTGACACCGTGTTCGACACCGAAATCGGTGTAGACACTTGCCCATACACACACCACATTTGAGTACACCGACACCAGTGTTGACACAAGTGTTGTGTGTATGGGCCGCTTAAGAAATAAGATGACATAAAGAACTTCGAGGAAATGTTTATAAAAGTTTTTTTTTATCTTTATAGTTTTGACGTGTCGTATGTTATTTCAAAATAAAAAAGAAAAACTTGAGATTTATGTTTTAAATATTTAGATTTCATTCAAAAGATTGGAAAAATTTGAATTATTCACCTACCACATTTCCATTAAGTTTAACTGAAAAAAAATATTTAAAAAAAAATACCACCACCAAAACATAAAACAAGATCGTAATTTTACTTTTAAATTTTTGTATAAGTCTTTACAAACCATAAAATATTTTTTTTTCTAAAATTTTGACTAAAAAAACTTACCTACATATTTTTCTATAAAAATTACCAAATCATTTAAATCTAACACAAAACAAAATTGGTAGGTACAATTATCTGGATTTAAAAAAAAAAAAGAAACACTCATTAGAAAAATGATGACATTGAGAAAGTCTATGGCACAGAAAATAAGCAAGAAACAAAAGTTTCACAAACAAATAAAAAAAAGACACAAATAATATTGTTATTGGGACATTTATGTAGGTGTAAAGAAATATTTACGTATTAATATCATCGTAAATCCAAGATTCAGGGAATAATTGCCGTAATTTTGGAACACTATCGGTACTAGATGAACTTGAAGCATCGGACATGGCAACTGCTGGCATAGCCTGCATTAACATCGGCTGAACCATGTCTGCCATATCGTATGCTATATTAAACAATTCGTATCCTAAAACAAGAACAAAATTAGGTAAATCATAATATAACAATTATTGTTCAAATTTTTAATTCAATAAATAAAATAAAAAAAATGTCAAACATTTTTAGTATCCAATTTTTTAAAATTTTACTTCGTTATACTATGCAGTAAGGTAAGACTTTAGCAAATATCTTATCATCATGCAAAAATCCCTGTGCACCGATAGTGCCAAAATTTTCAGTCTCAACTTCCCTTAATCTTTCCTTTAAATGATTTTGATACAAATTATATATTTAACCTTCACCTAAAATGGTTCCCTATAATACTTTATTAGGTACACAACAATAATATACATAAGGTTTTTTTTTACACTTTTCTATAGTCAAAAATCCATGTTTCAAGAAATTCTTGCCGAACTATTGGACCTTTTTCACCTTCTGAAGATAAAACTGAATCATCCACTTCAGTCGAATAATATGCTGGTTTGGTGTCTGAATATTGTTCCGATTCTTCCCATTTTTCAAATTCTTCCCAAACTAAAAATATAATATAGTTGCTGGTTTTACCTACTTGAATAAACCTATCAGAACTCCCAAACTTTTTAGGATTTTTTGACTTATTAAAAAAAAAAAAAAAAAAAAAGACACATAAACATTTAAGGAATAAAACCATTTTTTTAAATTTTACAAAACAAAAGCAGATGAGTTGGGCTTTAAGACAATAATAGAAGAATAGAAGCGAGAAGCGACGCAACAGAACACATGGAGAAAAATTGAATTTTAATAATAATTACGTATTGATATCATCATATATCCATGTTTCAGGGAATAATTGGCGAACTACTGGTTCGACGTTATTTGAAACACCGACAGCTGCACTTTGAGATAAACCAGCTGCGGCCGGCATAGCTGCAGCAAACATAACTGGACCAGGACCTCCGAATATTCCAACTCCACCCAATCCCCAACCAAATAATCCTATTGAATAAATATTTTGAGATATAAGTTAACAGAACAAAAAAAAAATACTTGGGAAAGGAAAAAATTTCTGAGAAGTTTAAAAAAAAAAATAAGACTTTTCTATATCATCATTTATAATAAATTAAATTACCTAGAGCTTGAAAACAATGAATTTCACTTTGCAGTGAGGTAGTTATTTTATACGGGTTGGGTGTGAGACCTATTTATTCTACTCAAAGAAAGCCTCTGCCATCGATAGTAATCGATAGTTAGTGAATAAAATATCGATAATTATCAATAGTTTTTTTCTTCAAACATAATAGACAAAAATTGAAATATTTGAACAGCGATCATATCCAAGATCGAAAGATCTATGTAGTTAGATCAGTGTTGAATTTTCGACCACAAAAAAAAAATAAACAGGATAAAGTTATCAAAAATCCTAACGTAAAAAATAAAATTTTAGCCTTTACCAGTGAAACGCACCTACGGGGCATAGCGATTGAGACCAGTCCGTATTCGAATTTATAAATATTCTAAACTTTTTTAAATAAACTCGTAGGTACCTATGAGCAAAACTTAAATAAACTACCTACCTACGCAAGTGTCTAAAGTAAAATTTCCAACAGCCTGGGTACGGTATTTATATTTCATAGCCCTGGTACCTTATTGATCTAGAAGCCACTTATACGTACTACTAGAAAAATAAAATTATTTTTAAAAATGTTATAAGCTTGGTATGTGAGAATAAAATTTGAAGAAATTGATGCTTCATTAGTCAAGTTAGGCAATTATGAAACAAAAACAGAAACCATAAGCTTAATCAATATAATTAAATACATATTCCGAGGTAGGCTCCGCATTTCTATTTCAAATGAAATTTAAACTATTAAAAAATGATTTACAGCTTAAGCCAATAAAATTCAAGAATTCTATTACATAGTTTAATTTATGATTTTTTTTTGCGAATTTTTAAAAAATTGCAAGGAAAGTATTTTTTAATGTGACTCAATGAAATGTGGAACTAAAAAGTCCAGTTTTCAGTGCGAGTTTAAAGTTGAACCTGAATTAGCTCAAAAAATTTGGTGAGTTAGCTGTGGATTTACTGGATATAGTTACTTTTATTTAGCCTATAGTTATCCCAATTTGCATGAAATTTCACTGCTTCTTTATATAACCTAAATCTAATTTAACTGACCACTGAAAAACTGAGACTTGGGTCCCAGGTTTTTAGTTAAAAAGGAGTTAGTTAGTTATTTATGACATAACATTTATTCATAGTATGTAAACTTAAGAAAGTTTTTCAAAAAAAAAAAAAAAAATTATGCGAATCGATCTACAGAACTGGGAGGATAAATTTTAAAAATCATCTGTTCAGTAAATCCCGATTTAATCCACCAAATTTTAACTTCAATCTAGCACTGAAGCATTGCTGTTTTCCGCTTTCTATAGGCTATAAAAATCTACATATATATTTTTGTATACATAAGCATAAAATATTAGTATTTTACTGAAAAACTATTTTACTTTTTTAAATCATCAACTATCCATGTTTCAGGAAATTCCTGGCGAACTACTTGATTAATTTCATATCCTGATGAAACTGATGCTTCTTCTTCTTCGTTTTGACTTGAAATTCCGATGTCGGTAGTAAATTCTAGTTCAGGAAAGGACTCAAATGTTGTACATATATAAACATCACACCAATCTATAAAACAAAAACCGATCAACGATCAAAGTTCTAAGTTTCTAGAGAAACAGAAGAACACTTTTCTTCTTTCTTTTATCAGTAGAAAAAATAATAAAACTGGTTTTATTAATTTAATTTAAAAAGTAAATAATATCGAACAGAAAAAAAAAGATCGAAATGACAATACGAAAATGGTTCTAAACACAAAAAAAAAATCCTTAAACGAATGAGAATCAACAAGAACTAATTTAATTTCTGTCTTCTTTGGAAAGTAGATTTCAGACTGGGAGTTTGTTAAAATGCAATAGGACAATCGCAACTGCATGTGTAGGAAGGACTGAAAAGGAAAACAGTTAAAAACAAATTTTCAAGAAAAATTGCATAATAATAAGGATGTGATCAAATTGAATTGTTTAATCTCCATATTAATCTCCATATTATCATCACGTTTATGTACACATGAATTCATCATTTATTTAAATACAATGTCAATGTTTCCTCCCAGACTATTTTTAGCATGCATGTACATTTATCTATGAAAATCGGTTCCCATCATTCAGTTTATTTTTTAAATACCTTTCTGATGTCTATTTTGATGAAATACATCTTAATGGAAAATCTCATTTGAAAACAGGATGAAAACAGAGATCTTGAAAATTTTATTAAAAAAAAAAAATGCCTGACGAAAACAATATGTTAAAAAAAAACTCAAACATCCAATTTTATTAAATATACACCTAAAGGTATATTTACATTTTGATAACATCGTCATGAAATATCCAAGTTTCTGGGAATACCTGTCGTAAATGTGGATTTATCAATTGATCGATAAAAATCTTCGCTTCATTTGAAATATCAAAATAGATTAAATCGCCATCAAATGGCATAAGATCGGTTTGTGTAAAGGGTATCTTTATACGTATTGGTGATTCTGTAAAAACTTCAAAGAACAAAAATATAAGAGTGTGAATTTTTGAATTGTTTTTAAAAAATTTAGTAACTAAACTATTATATAGAAAATAAAGAAAAATACTATCAATATCTATTGTTAGTCAATGTTATTTTAAAAACGTAGCGATTTAATTTAATTTAGTTTACTAAATTCTTTTTCTATTCGATTCTGTGATCGAAACACAATAAACTTTAAATGATGATTTTCTAGTTAGATAGTAAACAGTTATTAAAAGTTGGAAAAAATCTTTGCTTAACTGAATATAATGTCACTTAGGTCACGGTTTAAGCAGCTAATTCTGGTGTCTAAGTTAAACAGCTATAATTGTGGTTGAAAATGTTTTAAAGTTTCGTTACTTTTCTAAAGGCAATTTACAATAGTGCTACAAATTTAAGTTTGCAACAAAAAAAAAAATGTATTTATTACCTTTTGAAGTTAGACGCATGTTTAAAGATAGTAAATAAATAAATTTGGTGGAACAAACGGCTCATGGAGAACCAGGGCCTAGTGACTTACAACTCTCAATCATTCTTTTGTGCGTGTCTGCAGGAATGGAGGGGACCTACAGTTTATTGCCGAATCCGAACGGCTAAGGTGAGCGGCACATTTCTATGACAAGAGATACTCTTGAAAGATTTGTCACTTCTTCGCAAGAGGTAGTAGCTCCGAAAAAAACTTAACGTAGAAGCGGCTGGTATTGAACTCCAGACCTCTGGCACTAACCATTACGCCACGGGCTACTACATGCTTAACGATAGACAAGGTTTAAATTCACGACTGTGGAAATGTTTTAAATTTTTAAAACTGTTCAAAATCATCATACCTATTATACTTATTTTTGTAATAGCATATGATAAAAAAAAAAAAGATTTCAGTAAATTCGGTTAGAGTTTTTCCCCTAAGACCCTGTTTTTCAGTGCGAGATTAAAGTTTAACCCAAGTTAAATACCAAATTTGGAGAGCTTACTCTGGATTTACTGAGCAGGTAAAATTTTAAAATTTTATTCTTTGAGCTCGTTAAGTTTATACGCTAAAACTCTGCTGAAAAACTTCTTGGGTTAACTATGTATATTTATTCAGACTTAACTTACTCTAGTTTAACCCAACACTGAAAAATGTTGCCTAAAAATATATGTACTCTTATATTTGCTAACTTTGGGATAATTCAATCACAATACACTAAAATTTGATATCTACATTGAAAGTGTTTTTCGCAAAATACTGTGTTTTAAAAAGAAAAATGCATACCTACCAGCTATAATGTTTCAAATAGATTTCTAAATTCAAAATCGAATTTTTGTTAACACCCGTACTGGACGATGAATTTGCAAGCTCATTTCAACAAGGATTAAACTTTGTTGATACAAAGTTTTATGGCCATCCAATAACAAAAAAAAAAACATTTTTATACTCCACCTCAAACGATTAGGTGTTATTATTTAGTTCAAGATGAAAATTAAGAACTATTTAATTGAACCGCAGTGTAAGTCTAGTGTTTTTTTTTTTTTTTGTAATGTTTGTATTTCACAGCCACAAATATTAGGAAAGGATAAGTAGATACATATGTACAATGTACATCTAAGTGTGGTTGATGGGAAATGCAGTTTTTTCTGTCACAAAGCAATGCTTTACAAATGTTCGGGTTTTCTAAAGGTTTCATCCTGGCTAAAGCCTTTTTTTAAAAAGCTAGAAATAACTACTTGCATCAATGACCATCATAAATGATAAGGTTAACATTTCGCTGTTTTACAAAATATCTAATCATTTCAGAGATAGAAGTCGATTTTAATCTACAAGAACATATTTGGAAATAAAGAAGAACGAAGCAACATTAGCTTATGGTCTAACTGCAGTATTGGGAAGAAGTGCTTATAATACCAAAACCGTAATCCTATTCAGTTAAACTTATTTAAATTATTCGTGACAAAGCTAATCAACCAATTTAGTTATATTTCTACAGAAATCCATTTCAGGGTATTTTTGTGTTAATTATCTTACTTAATCTTCTTACAGTACAGTCGCGATAAAATGAACACTTAAATTTAAATTATTAAAGTTTGATGTTATGAAATTTTAAAATTAAAGAAATGTTTTTAAATGATTACTTTAAAATATATGTCAATTGTTTCTATATTCGTGACTTTTTGTTGAAACAACTCAAGACTTTTGTGGGCTGTTAGATTCTTTTTTTATTTGTATATTTTTATCCAGATAAAAATATTTTTACAGTACCTCCAATTGTCTGAAGAAGAATGTAATGACTTTCGAAACGTTGCATATGGATAAAAACATAATAAAATAAAAAAAACTTTATAGCCTACAAAAGTCTTGATATTTTGAAATATTTTTTGTACGTTAACGTTTCAAGCCTCATCTAAACTGGTGTCATTAATTTTGACGTTTTATGCCAATTGTTTGTCATAAAGGTTAAATGACAATTAGTTGGCATAAAATGACAGAACTAAAGGCATTTTCTGTTAATGAGGTATTAAGGTAGTCAAAATATCACACATTTTCACATAAAATATAGTGTTCATGTAAGCGCGAGTGTACTGTATTTTTTTTTTTTTTTCATTAACCTTGTTTTTAGATTTATACTTAATTTCGACATTCAAACTTAGTTTAAAGTGCATTTATACTCTTCGACCATTGTGTTTTGCCCTTAACGTGCAATTGGTCGAAATTAAAAATATATAGGTAATCAGAAATTTTATAATAAAGGAGTTTTAACTACATTTCACACTAATCAAAAATTTAACAAAATTAATTAGGGTAACACTAAGATTATTATAGGCAGGTACCCAAAAGAAAATCAAAAAATCCAGAAAAAGATACCTCATATTGAATTTATTAAATCCATTAAGCAATGTCATCCAAATCCAGGTTTCACTAAAATCCGTTCGGATTTTCATTGAAGCTGTATTATCAATATTATTACTAATGGCTTGCGGTCTTTATTCCAAAAAGTATGAATAAAGCGGTATTGGTAACACTTGAAGAGAGAACAGAAATGAAATAAAGCTGTGGTTTTTTTGTTGAAAAAAAAAAAAAAGAAATAAATGTTGGTATCTTTTTTACAAAATTAAATGGGATTCTATGAAATATGTAAATTGTAGAGTATGCGAAGAAAAGAAAAAAGCAAAGAATTTCGACGGTTTTGGGAACTAACTTATTTGTCCATATCCAGGTTTCGATGAAAGTTTTTCTTACTGTAGGTAAAATTTCTAAACTCGATCCAGCATTAGATCCAGCAGTAGTAGTTAAAATTGTTGGTATTTGGGTTGGACGACTTGAAGTTAAAGGAACTGAATAGTAAGCTACAACTGGAGGAAAGTCTATACATTTATTTTGATAAAGTTAAAACCCAGTTTTTATTTATACTACATTGTTCATTCAAGTGTTATATTTTTTTAAATATGTATATTTACAGGCAAAAGATTCAAATAAATACTGTTAAAGTGATTAGAAAAAAATCAGCAAACGTTAAAAGTGATTTTACAAAAACAAACAATACTCAAGCCATATCTATACGGAATGAAAATTTTAATTTATATCACACAAAACTAACCTATACGCGTCGTCATTAAGCCAAATCCAAGTTTCGAAAAATTTCGAACGCAACACAACTTTTACAGTTTTTGAAGTTTTTCGATTTGAGTCAAATCTTTCAATGCTGTTTTCAGGTTCAGAATCATTAATAAATAAACTATCAACCGAATCGTACTCAACTTCGTCGCCTTTCAATATCTCGAGGTCTTCTAAAAAAAAAATACAAGTTTTTGACGTTTTTTACCGTGTTTTTGAGTATGATTTTTTTTTTGCAATTCAAAAATAATAAAGAACTTTCAAGAAACTTCAAAATCATATAAAGTTCTTGAGAGTACATCGATTTTGTGAAAGTCCTTCTGACTTCAAACCCGTAATATATTTGTATTCTTGTTATTGTTTGTATTTTTAATTTGTTTTTCCTTCACCTTCAAAACACCAAATTCTTCTTGCCTCCGTAAGCTTGAATTTCAAAAAAACAAACAAAAAATTAAAAGTACGAAACAAACCCTTTGAGTCTTGACTCGGTACTGTGGGCTTCCCAAAGCCATGAATCGGGAAAGTCTTTACGAATAGTTATTGTTGAACTTTTGTCACTTTTAGATACAGCAACAGCTGATTCCTGTTCAAAATTAACGCTGTCTACAGCAATTGGTGCGTCATTAAGTACCAAAAAGGGCAGTGCTATTGCGTGAACTTTTTTTTAAATAATTTCAATAAATGCTCATTTTATTTTTGTTTTAAATCAAAGATTTAATGACCTTCTGGCTTTGATTTAGTTTGTTCTTTTGCTGCAAAATTATTTCAAATTTGAACAAAAATAAAACTCATAAATTACTTACTTTGATGGAATGGATAGTTAGCATTAGTCATTGTAACAATTCCAGCTTGGCTTCCAGGGTATTGACCATAGCCTAAGGACCATGGAGTGCTTGAATCGTAGCGGCTTAGGCCTTGGAAGATTGCATCTTTTTTCAAATCGTTGCCACTCTTGAGAAGGAGAACACTTTGATCGACACCAAGTAAACCAACATAAGAATCGGGATCGGTGTTGACTTTAATTTCAACATCAGCACCAGGTTTGGCTTCAATTGGAGCTTCAATGGAAATCTTGACAAAAAAAAAACACAAAATCAAGAAATAATGAAGTGATTTTAAATAATAAATATTAAACCAATTACCGAGTTTTCGAAATCCCTTTCAAAGTTAATTGTTTCTTCGGCGAACAAAAGATCATTACCTTCAACAAAGTGAATGAAGATTTTGGCAGTTGGAATCATTTCGAAAGTTGGAGTGATTTTGAAGACATGGTAGTTGCGGTTTTCAGGAACCTATTGAAAAAATTATGTAAATAAATTGCAAGTTATAATTTACCGTAAAAAGTAGAGATTTTTATTGAAATATAATTTCATAGTGACTCAAAATGCTATCTGTTGAGTATAATTCACCACGAGCACTATTAAATGAGATTTAAAAAGCAAGTACACTTTCCGTTTACTTAAACTTAAGCTCTCTGAAGAATTATTTTGCCTGTATAATATTTTGAGCCCGGGCGCCAATTAAACGTAGTAGACCAATAGCTAGCAATAGGTTTCAACAAGAATGAAATTTTAGTCTCAAATAAATGAATGGTCACCAAATAGAAAAAATACCAGACTTACACTCTGATTAAGTAGATTAGGTCTGTTTTTAAAGCTTTGAAATAAATAAATTATACACCAAACTCGATTGTAAGACTGGCCTACCTATCTCTCCATCTATATTCTTTCCTTAACGTGAGTAATAAAAAAATCTAAATCATAACTTTAAAGTCACCAAGAAAAATCGATGTTTTTCAGAAAAGAGTTTCAGTTTGGGCGCCAGTTAACATAAAATCAACAAATTTTAAACTAACCTCAACAAATTCGCTCTTAATAATATCACCGCGGCCTATGATATCATATACAAAGTATGCAATTGGCTTCCCATTTTGTACTCTAATACTGACATCCTGTCCAAGAGCAGGCCTAGAATAAAAAAAAACAGAAAGTTAACAAAATTCAAAAAAAAAAAAAAAACCAATTTCCCTGCCACCAATTCATTGACTTACTTCTTTGTCTGTACAATAATTTTCAATGACTCATCAACGGGAGTTTCGGTTTTTTCATACTTTGATAGAGATGTTATATATGATGTTGAGTCTAAGTAAAAAGCCTTTACTGAGTAATAAGTTGATGATGCATCTTCGGGTAGGACAACTTCAAATTTGACCATACCATCCTTGTCTAAAGTGGATGTGTAATTTTTAGACTTGGTTATTGGTGGTGGAATGGTTGTTTGTGCTGCATCAGTCATTATTGGCATTGGTCTTCTCCAGTAATCAGGTGGGCTAATATTTAGTATAACTGGGTTTTTGGTGTCTTGAACAGGTGATCCATCAAGGTTCTTTACAACAATCTGCAAATAATAAAAATGCTTAATAAGTTTTGTCAAAAATACTTTAGAGAACACTAAGCACTTACATTAATTATGACTGGTTTGCCTGGATAATAAGTGTAAGGTGTGTCGACACCTTGAATTTGATACTTTTCACGATGTAAAGTAACTGTTGCAGTAGAATTTTGTTTCAGTCCAGTAAGTTCTTCTTCGACAATAGCCAAAATAGTTAATGGTGGAGAATAACTATTGTCTTTGTCCATTTTAAAGTCATTAGCAATGTCAAACTCTACCCGACCTTTACCGTCAATTTTGACAGTCTTTTCAACAACAGCTTGTTTTGGACCATCACCATAGTAGTAGTAACTAGGCTTAGCAGTGACAACAGCTGTTCCTTTAACAGGTTTTCCATACGTGTATCTGTCGAAAAAATATGTTATTTAGTTAAACTACTATAATTTTTTCGATATTTCTGTCAACTTACTTCGACCTAATGGTAACTTGGAATTTTCCGTCAGCAATGGCTACATCTTTGGGTGCTTCAACTTGAACGTCAAATTTAGGCAAAACATACTTATCAACATCGAAATTCTTAGTCTCAGTTGTGCCATCGGCGCTAACTTCAATATTCCATGATCCTAGAACTGGGAATTCGGATAGCTGAAGTTCTCCAGAGAAAACACCTTTGGTGAGTTCGACATCGTTCAATTGTTTGATGAGGTTTTGTGCTCCGTCCTAAAAGAAACAACCCATTTAAACAATATTTTCTACAGCAAAACAAAACAATTTAACTTACATTAATAGAAATTTTGACAGGTCCATCGATCTTAGCAGGTCTTGTGTTTTTGTCCAAAACTAAAACTCGATATTGGACTTTATCGCCGGGCTTGTAGGTGGCCTTGTCTGTTTGAACATATATCGACAATTGGTCGGCAGCAAAGTTCAATTTGGTTGTGTTTTTGAATTCAATGCCTGATAGACCTTCAGCTGTCAAATTGTAATCTCCATCCTTGAGTTTTGGTACCTTTAAATAAATAAATTTTCTGTCAAAATTGTATGTTCAACTTAAAAAAAAAAAACTTTTTTTGATTACTTGGAACATCACAGTCTTTGAAGATTTTGGTGAAACTTCAACAGTTTCAGATTTATCAAAGTCAGGGCCTTTAAGCCCAACCTTAATCATGCATGGTGAAGGTGCATCGTGAATTGAGACAGTTACATGATAGTCAGATTTTGATCTCAAAGTTCCTGGTGCAATAATTGAATAGAAACTGTAATTTAAAAAAAAGTTTTAGTATATTGGTGCCTATATATATTCTTGGTAATAAAAAAAATGTTGGATTTATATGTATCATTGAAGTTCTAAAAAATATGGAATGTGAGAAATAAAATATGTCCAAAAAATCAGAACTGTAAGTATAAAAATGGCGGCGGTGCGCAGCGGTAGCAGCGTGGCAAATCTTTTCAATTTTTGACTCCCATTTAATCGAAAACCTTTGCTGACATTAAATACAAAAATTATTTTAATGATTCTTTTTTTGTTTTCCTTAATGCTGTCATCATTTTTAAAAACCTTTAATTGCATGTTTTTAGGCTCAGATGGTTATTTGTATGCTGTACGAAAAAATTAAACGTTTCTAGAATCTGTGTGTATATTTTTTAACTTTAAAGATTTTTGGGGGCTTATCGCGACGTTTTGAAGAAGACGTATATTATTTTTTCTTATATTTAACGCTGTCGATAAGTTCCGAAAAATCTTTAAAGCATAAGTAGAAGACCATCCAAGGAGTGATCTAAGCTACTTTATTTTTCGAAAACGTTAAGATTTCCTTTGCAATATTATAAAGACAGTTAAATGATGCGAAAACTAAGACTACAAAAATGCAGTTATTCGAAATGATTTCAAATATCAAAGTAAAAATCATCAATTTTATTTGTGTCAAATAACAAAACGAATTTGCGGACCTGTGTAGACCTAAGTGTAACCGATGATTTTCGACCCCCCTTTAACTTCGAAACCAACAGCTGTGGTTTTTTTTTGGGAAAGATATACATAGTACAGTAGAATTTTACAAGCATTACAAAGCAACATCCACAGTAGGATTACTGCCGATAAAAGGAGAAGTAGAACCCTACTGCGGGTGGGTTTGTGACGTTTGTTCGAGTATCGAATGGAAATTGGTGGTTTTGTTTTTAAATGTTGGTGCGATTGATAATTTAAGGTAAGACCGCACTCGACGGAACTGCACGGCAACAGGACTTTACGAAGCAGCAAAATATTATTTGTATGAAATTGTATTAGCTATATCGCACTAAGCGATAACGGAACGGAATGGCGCGACACTAAACTACAAAGTTGCTTATCAGAGCAACTTTGTCGCGTCGGTGCAGTTCAGTTCCGTTGTCGTTATAGTGCGATATATGTAGCAATCGGCGCGCCGCAGTGCGTTAAAAATTATTGAATGTTTTGTTTTAGTACAGTGAAATACAAAATAGTGGCTGTTTTTTGCATTTTGGGTAGGGGAAGGTACTGTGATAGGAAAACTTTGTTTTCGGGGTGATTTGGCGCCATCTTTTTTGTAGTATTGTAGAAATTCAATTGCCACTAACTTCATGATTTGTCGCTTACTGTCGCATTGCTGCAGTTCAAGTGCGGCATATTAAAAAACTGCCGCGGAGTGCTGTGTAGTGTCGCGCAGTTCTGCTGAAGTGCAGTTCCGTCGAGTGCGGTCCTACCTTACGTTGGATGTGTTCATAGAGTAGTTGTGTGTTGTTCATGGTGTGTTTTTCCATTGGGCAATAAAATTAATCTTTTTCTGTTCTTCTTTGAACAGAAGCAATTTTCCGCAACAAAATTACCAAATTTCACTTAATTCGTTCACACATAAACTTGATTTTGTTTGAAATTTCAACCGAAATTCAGTATTGATAGAAACTACAAAATAAATTTTAAGTATTGCAATTAGGTGAGAATCTCAAGAAACACGCTCTATTTTTCTATTGACAAAACAAAAACTCACTAGCTGAGTAGAGAAGGTACAATAAACTCAAAAAAATCTTCAGAAAGTTGTTTCGTTTCTACGTGTGAACTTACCTTGACCATAATCTACGAACAAACCCCTTCCTGAAGCATTTATCTCTGAAACCCTTTCAATTTATCACATGAATTATTTAAGAAAGAATGGCGCAAAATTCTAGACGATTTAGTATGACGTTAAAGCATTTTAAACGAGTTAGCATCGTATTATCTTTTTATATTTTTAGTAACATACTAAATCCAAGTGCCACTTTGGCAGCTACAATTGCAAAAATTGGTTGAACTGTCACTGTTTTAGGCGTGTTCAGCTAGAAAAATACGTTTAGTATGATACTTTAGCAAATGTTTAATACTACGTTTTCACCGAGCACTAAATCGAGATTAAAGTAGATTTACCACAAATCTCCTCACAAATCCCGTGATTTACCATACAAATTTAAATCTCCTCAAATCAAGATTTAAAATAAATCTCATTTAAATCTTCATAGGTAAAATTCGAACAGACCTATTCCCCTATTCAGCGCAATACAAGCTGCGGGAAACTATCTTTTTTTATCGTTTGACACAAAGCAAACTTACCATCTTACTTCCACTTCATAAGAAAAATGACCCACCATCTGCATTTTGAAAGGTTCTGTCAAAATTAATCTATTTTTTCTGGTGAAAACACTGTCTGGGATTTATGAAATCTAAACGAGATTAACTTGCGGTGAAAACATAGTATAAAACTAACAATATTTTAGTAAAGAGTTTTAAAGTTAGCAAATTGTTAAGTAGTATCATGCTAATACCTTAACATCAGGCTGTTTAAAATTTTGCGCCAATAACTTTTTCTATGTTTTCTTATCATAATCTTCTGAAAAATTGTCCATTTTATGTATCTATTTTTTTGTTTGCTTTTTATTTGTAGCGAACTATCTTTTGTTTGTGTTTTTTTCTGACAGCTGTACCAAATGTAAAATATAAAAAAGGCTACTGCGGGTAGGTTTTTTTTTTTTTCAATTTCTCACTGTACTGTAAAAACACGGCTAATGTCAGTCAGAAACTTAAAACTCGGTAAGAACAGGCGCCAATTTTTTTCCTTAAGCATTAGTGGTTCCTGTGATATTAGATTTCAAAAATCGCGAAAACCGTAACTGACGGTAGGCCTTGTGTTGGTGTATAAGGGGCGTGGCATCTGCCCACTTTCTTAGATTTGCTATCAATTATATGGAGCACTTCTGATTGTTGTAGAATGCTGAAATTTGGTATAGCGATATGTAGGTCTTGCAATGCTTACAAAAGAAAAAATCAAAAATTTACTAAAATTCGATTGGATTACTTGGCAAGTTTATTTTTACCACTTAATTACTAACAATTCAGGAGATTTTGAAAACTTGACCAGTTAAACAACCGAATTTCAGTCAGTAATCATTAAATATGAAACATCCCTCATAATTTGGAGTTGTTTCGATCCCTACATGAGCAATTTTCATAGCATGCAATACAGTATTTTATGAAATCTTTCTCGTGGAGCCAACATGTTATAGAACTCAATCTACCTATTTTATAAGGTCATTTACCCTTTTTAATTTGAATCAAATATAAATAACATTTGCGAATGAAACATGCAAATCTCACTGGATGCTTCTTTCAATTTAAAAATATAAAAAAAAAAATTATTAGATTTCCCGCTTGTTTTATTTGTCTCCGGCACGGCGAAACATACCAAATCTCTTAAATAAGAATAACCATTCAACCATAAGAAAATTATAATTATTACAACCGGTTTCAAACATCTTCAGACATCAGCACAACAAAAAATAAATATGAATTAAAACAATATGCCCAACGCGAAGTATTATGGTTTTATTGCATAAGATTTTTATATACCTAGTTAAATTTGAACCACAACAAAATATCTGATCATCGTTTTCAAGCTTAATTATAAGGAGTGCCATAAAAGTGGATTTGTTTGTCCATCGTTCTTTTTACTTGCGCTATATGTATAGGTACTATACGGCAAGTTTTGGATTCGTAAAAAAATCTTGATATTACGATAATAGGGAAGACGAAAAAAGTCGGTCTTGCAATTCCGTCCCTGTTTGTCTGTCTGTCTGTCTGTGTACTCGCCTACAGCCAAAACGTATGGGTTGATTTTATTTAAACTTGGTAGGTTGATAGTGTTTTTTGGACATTCCCCCGACACGATTTTTTAATTTTTTTTTATGACCGAAAATAACGTTTTTTTTGGAAAATCCTATTTTTATCAAAAATGGCTCGACAGATTTTTCAAAAAATAATTCAATGAATTTTATTAAGTAAAAATGCTTATAGATGGAACCTCCAATAGAACCATTTTTTTTATTTTCGATTTTCTCCAAAAAGAGAATCTCCATTATCAAGAGAATCTTCTGAAAAATTAAAATAGTAGGTATTCTATACCAAAATTTTCGAAAAAATATTTTGTGAATTTTTAAAAAAGGTTTGAAATTTTTTTTTTGAAAACTAAATATTTCGAAAACGACTGTCACAGTATTGATTTGTACGAAACTTGGTACTAAGCGGTTTTTTAACATTATCTAGAATATTTTGAACCAAAAATTTTCTTAGTAAAAATTAATGGTAGTTTCCATATACATAAATGTTAAAACACCGTCACAGAAAATAAAATTTTCTTGAAAACGATTCCTACGATTTTGATTAAAATTATTCTGAATACTTATATTAATACGGTCTTGATTTATCAAAAACAAACCTCTCAAAAAACAATTTTTTTTTTAAATTTAATATGAGCTCCTTATCTGTATAACCGATTTAAATTAAATTTTTTATACAAAAGCTTCTAAAAACTTCAAATCATACTGCTTTTATCAAAACTTTCAAAAAAATTAATTTTGGATTAGATTTTTTTTTTTTTTTTTTTTTTTGAAAATTCGACATTTCATTTTTTCAGAAATTTAATTTTTAATTCAACATTAATAAATACTAAAAATGGTGCACCAATTTTTTTTCTTAAAAATGTTTACAAAATTTCATATATAAAAATTTTGTTTAAAAAAAAAACCGCTCTAACAATTTCGAATTTTTTTTCTCAAAAACTAGCATTAGTTAAAGAAATCAGATGATGTACTTTTTTCAGCTCTTAAAACAATGAAATGATATGAAAATGAAAGATTTTTTTTTTTTAATTATTTCAAACTATGTTGATTTTCAATAATTTTTCAATTTAAGCTCTAAGTTACATGTTATATTAGATTAAACTTAAGGCTCCCAATAAAAAAAATTATTTATGTTGTTGTTGAGTTTTTACACAAAACCAATACTTTCTCCTTAGGACAAAAGAGAAATACATTAATTTTAAAATACATTTTTTTGTTAAACTTCGTCAAAAAAAAATCCCTGCTAGAATACTTTTTTCTTATTCGCATCTTTAACATAATGAACCTCTGCTGGCCTAGGCATTTATAGCTGTGCTATTAATCACAAGACATGTTAAAATTTTTGATTATTTTATTTGTTTTGATAAAAAAAAATATCATCCCAAAAGCCTGACCAATTTCGAGGCCATCCATATTCACTCTAAAACTGATATTGCTAAATAATACCTACTTAAAAAAAAAAAAACAAAAAAAAAAACAATCATCAATCTAAGGTCAAGGTTGGGGCTATTCTGATATTCTGTTCTTAAATTCTCCAACAAAACGTGTTAGAATTTAAATTTAATAACATTTTTGAAAACATGATGACCCTAAAAATATCGCCAGACAATAATATGTATGTAGTTGCTAAGTAGGTAAATTTAACATAAGTAACATGATTTACGTTCAATATCACTTCAATATCCTTCAACTTGAATAACAGCAGAAAAATATAGTGTTATTGGGGAATTTCCGATTGAACTTAAACAATGAAATAATGCAAATAACTGTTGTTAGTATTCAAATTGGTAATAATAATAATTAAATGCAATTGAAATGGGTAAGCACGTACTAAAAGCCAGTTGTACACTCATACCTTTATGGAATTGGTATGGCAAAACCAAACTTATAACAGACCCATCAGCTGATAAAAATATTATGTAACAACAAATTTATTATTCAATGTAATTGTAATGATGTGAAGTTTTTTTTTTTGTAAACTTTAATTTTTTTCTTAAAGTTGTGTTGAGTATAAATAACAATCTGACTGCCAATAAACAGTTTTGGTGGACAGAAGTATTATAATTTTGTTTGTTTTAGGCTAAGCACGCACTTGCGATTTCGGTCACGCGACTATTTAGTCGCAAGAAATAGAACAAATGAGTTTCAATGTAAGTGACCGAGAAAATGCGACTGAAATTTGTTTAATTTTTCGAACGACGCGATTGTCGCAAAATAAAATGAAACAAATGCAATTAAATGTTTGTGACCGCACTTGCGATTTAAATTTCTGCGATTTAAAAATCGTAGTCGCGGAAAGAAATAAACATGCACGCACTTGCGATTTTCAGTCGCACGATTTTTCAATCACAAGAAATGAAACACATGGTTTTAAATGTGAGTGCACGCACATGCAACTGAAAAATCGCGGCGCTTAAAAAAATGAAACAGATTCCATTTTTAGAGCGTCATTTCAGTTGCAATGACTTTAAATCGCAATTGCGTGCACAACCATTAAAAGATGTATGTTACTTTCAATAGCGATTAAAAATCACGCGACTACAAATCGCAAGTGCGTGCGTAGCAATAAATTGTTGCGATCACGATTTTTTAATCGCAACGATTTTAAATCGCAAGTGCGTGTCTAGTCTAAGTCGTTGCGATTAAAAAATCGCGATCGCATCAATTTCTTGCTGTGCACGCACTTGCGATTTGTAGTCGCGTGATTTTTAATCGCTATCGAATGCAACATACATCTTTAAATGGCTGTGCACGCCCTTGCGATTTAAAGTCGCTGGGACTGAAAAGTCGTTGCGACTGAAAAGTCACGATTTTTCAGTCGCATGTGCGTGCACTCACATTTAAAACCATGTGTTATATTTCTTGCGACTGAAAAATCGCGCGACTGACAATCGCAAGTGCGTGCATTTTTATTTCTTTCTGCGACCACGATTTTTAAATCGCAGAAATTTCAGTCGCAAGTGCGGTCACAAACATGTAATTGCATTTGTTTCATTTTATTTTGCGGCAATCGCGTCGCTCGAAAAATGGAACAAATTAAAACTCATCTGTTCTATTTCTTGTGACTAAATAGTCGCGCGATCGAAATCGGAAGTGCGTGCTTAGCCGTACGCTTACTATTTTGGCTGAAATAATAATGATAGAGAAGACGAAAAAAAGCTTTGAATGTGGGCGGGGGAGGGGTACGCGTGTTATTATTTTTTTTTTTTTTTTAGTCTACAACTTTTATTTCTTAAGGTCAAAAATAAATACATACCTATGTATCTATGGTTGCTATGCTGATTGCAAAAAGGTCTATAGAAACTAACTTAAATTTGGTTGAAATGCTGTTTGCAAAATGGAAGCTTTGAATCGAACACTGCAAGATCTACGTAGAAATCAGCGCCTTTGCGGTGGCACAGGGCCGGTGATTTTCGCCAAACACTTCCCGTCATTCCGAGATCAACAGCTGCTGACGAAATCAATGCATATCTGTGGCAACACGTCAAGACACTCCAACTGTCAACAAGACAACAAACATGTGTGTTCACTTGCAACATGATCAAACTGCAGAAACGTTTTCAAACCAATTTTTAGACATTTGAAATGGGAAAATTGTTGCAGATGTTTCTACCGGACTTAATAATACCTTGCCTGTAGATTTTGGCAATATAACCACGTTAAAAGAAAAACTCATCCAGAGTACTACAGTACAGGAACCACATTTGGTTGAGCGAACTTGCTGCCAAAAATAAAAACGTCAACGAAACGAACTTAATGCGGTCATTCAAAATGCGATTTTGGGCCAGGTTGTTTCCTCTACATCGAAGGCGGGAATCAACCACGACTTTACAATGGCACCAGATTAGCGGTAAAAAAGCTCATGAACAACGTCATCGAAGCAACTATTGTAAAAAAAAAAATTATAAAGACGAAGACGTTTTGATTTCACGAATTCCCATGATCTCGAATGCTTTACCGTTCGACTTCAAACGCCTTATATTTCCGATTCGGCTTGCTTTTGCCATGACAATGAACATGGTGCAAGGCCAGTCATTGCGGAATCAATTTGGAGTATCCATATGTTTTTCAACAGCCAATTATATGTTCATACGTTAGCAAACTATCAGCGTTGTTTATGCATATGTGTAAAACGGCAAAACCAAAATCGTTGTTTATTAGATAAAAGGCATTAGAATAAAAAAAAATAATTAAAAAAGAACTTTACCGCTCTATAATCTTTGTGGGGTCTAACTTTAGAGAGTTGGGACTATGGGAAAAAATGTTTAAAATTTTAAGTCTAAAATGTTTGGCCTTCACACTTTCCCACTCCGACAACTAAGTATCAAAATAAAAAGATTTTTATAAATATAGAAACATGGAAAAAAAAAAAAAAAAAAAATATTAAAGTTTGCTTTTACCGCTCTCTATCTTTTTGCGGACTGACTTAAGAAGGTTAAATGTGAGACAATCAGCCTTATTATAGTATCCGATCGGAACGGAAATTTCTCCGACTCATACAAAATGTTTTTTTATTTTTCATTTTAATGATACAAATTTCTCATAAATCGGTTACATCTCCGGAAAATTATTTCAACGTGCTAACCGCACGCAAGGAAAAATTAAAGTGATATTTCTAATATTTCTTAAAATTTGGAGAAAATTCCGTTCCGATCGGATACTATGATAGGGCTGAATAAATGTTCAGAATTTCAAGGGACACATTTTTTGTCCAAAAACTTTTCATCTATTAACAACAGGAATCGAAATAAATCAGTTTTTTTTCGGAAAAAAGGGGAAAAATGAGGTGTAGTGCTATTTTGAGTGACTGACCTGAGATGGCCCCGGATACACTTGGCAATGTTTTCTTGTTCTATAATATGTGAAGTATATTTGTACAAATTTTCAGCTTTGACGAACGAAATTAAATTTTCCATTTTTTGTACATGTTTGGGGACGAGTTAAGGAAAAAGGCCTTCAAGGCTGTTTCACAATGCGACGAGGAAACGAGACGTGAACGTGACTAGAGCTCGTCGTAGCTGTCAAACCAATTTCAAGCAATGAGAATGAACCAGAGTATTCACAATAAAGCGTTTTTCGTCGTCCCGTCACGCCATGATTTCGAAAAATTGAAAAAAAGACGCGACGAGACGACGATTTTCATTTTGACAATTGAGAAGAGGACACCGAGCGTATCTGTATTTGTATTTATATTTATGAATTGTGTAGATAAATAAATAAAATACCGAAAATGGCGAGAAAATATGTGTTTTTATTTTGCGACTAATTAATTTTGTCTTTATTAACATTCCCACCGTCTTCTTCGGCTCACTTTTGGTCTTTTTTTGCCTTTTGCTTTTTTGTAAATAAACACTCCCAAAAGTACTAAAAGCATTTTTTTTTTTACATTTTCATTTTCCTTTTTTTCAAATTTTGTATTTAAATTCCCAATTTCACTGACAAACACGAATAATTCTACTCTGTCTCTGTGAACGATTTTATAACGAGAAAAATATGAAAGCGTTTCTCGTCACGCTGACGTCTCGTTTTCTCGTCGCATTGTGAAACAGCCTTCACTCTCAACTGACTGACCGCGAAAATTTTGTTTCTTATTAAATTGATATTGAATGACAGTCAGCGGACATTCATATGTGATCATTTATCAATAATGTGTACCTCGCTTAAGAATTAGAAGATTGGTTTATAATAATAATTATAAAGCTCTTTTTGTATGTGCATTTCATAATTCCAAATCATTCCAAAGAAAATCACATTTCACTAAAGGGCAGTCATTTATCGATGTGACATTGCGTTTTAAATTTTTACTGGCTGCGTCTATCAAAACTTAATTAATTCAGGTATAAATCGTGTTATTAAACAAACAACAGCAATTAAATTTAATACCGAAAAAAGTCATCACTTCCATGACTTTAATGAGCTTTAAGAATTATTATGTAAGATTGTTTTTTGGCTGAATGTCACATCTTCAAAAATAAACAACCGTTTCTACTTATAAAAAACCTGTGCACCTACCATTTAAGTCGCCACTCAAATAAGATTGTTTTGTTTCTTTTTTGGCTTTTGTTATTACAGATTAAAATCTTGAAGTTATTAATTTTCAATACTTTACCCATGTATTTTGAAATTTTATTACCTACCTAAAATTAAAAAATTAAACAAGTTTTTTTTTTTATCATTCAAGCGACAGCGCCTTAAATAAGCTCATATACGATAAACCTATAACTAGATATTACTTAACTTTCAAGAAGAGAAACAAGAAAAGAAATAACTTTAATAAGCCGATCAATTTTATTTTTTAATTTATTTCTGCTGTCAATCCGTTTTAAGTCGCAAAGTTGTACGACATTTTTGCACATCATCTTGAAATAAAAAAAAAAACCAGAAAAGAAACAATAGATTTTATTCTGACTGGGCTTTGTCCGGCTTAGGAAAAAAAAATAAGTTTTTGTTTACTAAATATAAACTGCAAAAGGTAAGCAAACTAAAATGCACGAATCTTTCACATGAACTTACATATATGAATATACATATAGATTATTATTATGAGAGATTAAAGTTAAAAAAAAATAATGCATAATTTATAATCGAGCAGAATATTTTAGTCGCTCATTGTTTTTCTTTTCAGTGAAAACTATAAAACTAAATCTTGAAGCTTATACGCTAGAATTTTTTTTTTCAATTATTATTATTAAAATCATCTAGGTAAATTATTTTTTTTAACAAGATACATTTCAAATAAAGTGGTAACTTTTCATTCATCGTCAAGCGAATCGAAATAGTGTTTTGATCAGGGTTGCCAGTTCGGGGGTTTCCCCCCAGATTTAGGGGGTTTTTTCATCGTCTGGGGGAAATCTGGGTGGACGAGATGTTTGGAGGGAAATCTGGGGGGATTAATTTTAAAGTTAAATTATTCCAATACCTGATTTTTCTTCTCAAATGTTTCCTGTATATTATTCTAAAACTCTTGGTTTTTTTTAAGGGCATACACATGCACAAAATATTAATAAAGAAATGGATAACATTATTTTTTTTATGTTTTTCTGTCTCATTCAATAATATTCCCCATTCGTTACACTTTCAATTTGTAATTTTATTATTTTGTTGACGTTGGTCAATGAAATGTATGTTATTTTTTAACCTATAAACAATCGTATAAAATGCCAAAAGAGAAAAAAATCCAATTATTTCAAAAATACAACTACTCAATTAAATTTTAAATAAAACTATTTTTTTTTAAATACTAATTGCATAACTCAAAGTACCTATGTAAATACTTGTAGGTAAAAATGTATGAGGTGTAAATAAGAAATACAAAAATTAAAAAAAAATTTGGGGGGTTTTTTCTCTTAAAATGTGGTAATCTGGAGGTTTTTAAATTTTTCTGGGGGGAGATCTTTTTTTCGTCTGGCAACACTGATTTTGATTCATATAAATCACAAGCTAACTTCTTCGCAAAATCTCTCTTCTCTAAATATTTGCCTTTGTAAATATCTTTGTCAGACAGATATAATGCAAATTTAGAAAAATTAGGTCTCAGTTTTGCTGTCAAATACTGAGGAAAATATTTTGGATAATAGTGTAGTGTCACTGCCTCAAAAAGCAGTTGTGAAATCTGATTTTACTGAATTCTCCCCGAATTCGTTCATAGTAAATTCTTTCCACATTTTCTTGTATATAGTCCTCCGATATGTAGTTATCCTCTTTGAAAAAAAATAATTTTAAATAATTTTAAAGAAATAACTGGCAAATGTACTCTCAATCAAATAAAATAATTTTATCAAATAAACCTCGCAGCTAATTTTAAACTCAAGGCTACAATTTTAAAAATTAATTGACAAACAATATCATCTAATAACTACCTACTCTTAAAATCACTTAAATTGTTTTGTTTACCTACAACAAGATTCCCATCATCTAACAGGTTACAGAGTGTGAAAATTGACTCATCAGTAGGAGCCATTAGCAGAAAGGTGATTATTAAAAGATAATACAATATAAAAAGATACATAATACAAAATTTTATATATGTACAGTACATAATATATCTATCTAATAATCATTTTTGAAATTATTTATAAATATCGGTTTAATACCAAATAAATCAATCAAATATGTTTTTGTTGATGATCTAACTTGACCGTGAAGTTTCGAAAATTTTTTAATTCAAAATTTTTTATCATTAGATCTTTTAGATGCATCAGAAAATAACAAGACTAATGCCGAAAACAGATTTGCAGCTTTTTCCAATGCAGCGAAAATAAATTTACACAGATTCTTATGGGGGCTGACATATTCCAGGTTCTGCAGACAATTTAAAAACATTTATTTTGCTTTATCATCGCCACCATCCGAAAAGCATCCGAACCAAAAAAAGAGAAAATTTAGAAGCCCAGCCAATTATCAATTTTATATGACCTTCCAATCTTACAATTATATTTTATTTAAAATAATATAACTCGTTGTTTCATACCATTTTACAATAGGGTTGCCTAATTAACTAACACTGTACTTCATAGAATTGAGTCCCCGCCCGGCCTCCCGTCGAAACTAAAGGCACATAAAAGTAGAATGGGATAGAGTAAAGGCTGTTTCACAATACGACGACAAAACGAGACGTCAGCGTGACGAGATCTCTTCTGAGTTGTTCTCTCTTAAAAAAAGAATTTTAAACCCTGAAATAATACATAACTAAGCATTTCTCGTCGTCACATCACGTCATAAAGTTCGAAAAATTGAAAAAAGACGCAACGTGACGACAAGAAATGCTGATTTATGTATTGTTTCACTGTTTAAAATTCTTTTTTAAAAGAGAACAACTGTGAAGAGATCTCGTCACGCTGACGTCTCGTTTTCTCGTCGCATTGTGAAACAGCCTTAACCCGGTCTCAGTGGAAACTTAAGGCGCAAATACTTTAAATGTCTAAAAATGGGATAGAGTCCCTATTCCAGTCGAAACTTTCACAAAAATAAATTCACAGCTCGAAAGCCAGAAACTTGAAAATTTATATCTAGTGAGTGAGTGCAGCAAGTACTCAGCAGTATGTTTCTTGATACTTCTCCTTTCGTATTCGAGAATGGAATACGCACAACACTGGTAAAGGCAGAAGACGAATTGTCATAAAATTACACATTCACTTATGTATGATATTTGTGGTAAGGAGAAAGTGTGAATTATATACATGCAGAAAAACCCGTACAAAATTTGTCATCATATATAATAGCAGATTTGGGAAAAAAATAAGGGGAAAAAAAATCTGAAACGATTTCTATGCAAACATTTCTGCCAGTTTTTTAACGTTAAACACTAGAATCGACTTGAGTTGCCATGGATCTATGATAAATATGTAATTATAAACATTAAAAAAAATTGTAACCAAAAAAAAAAACTGTTGCAAAGTATAAATAAACATGTAAAGCATAAATTTAATTATGGTAAAAATACAATTTCTTTTTAATTTAACAATAAATTAAATAAAAAATAAATTTGGTGGCACAAACGGCTCATAAAGAACCAGGGCCTAGCGACTTACAACTCTCAACCATTCCTGTGTACGTGTTTGCAGGAATGGAGGGGACCTACAGTTTATTGCCGAATCCGAACGGCTAAGGTGAGCGGCACTATTCTATGACAAGAGATACTCTTGGAGGATTTGTCACTTCCTCGCAAGAGGTAGTAGCTCCGAAAAAAAAACTTTAAAAAACTTAACAATGAATTATAAAATTTTAATTTATTTTGCAGTAATTAAATTTTCTTTCTTTTGCTAAACGAAAAGTTAATGTTATGAATTAATAATACTAGATTGATAAAACAATTCAAAAGTTGCACATCATCCAAAACTTAAATAAAATTAAAAATAACACTACTTGGGTAACCCTTAGTCAGCAGCTATATTTTAATTTATTTGAATTCAAACTGCCAGTAGCCGATTTCTGCCCAAAGAAAATTCTTGGGCTGAAATGAAATTGTCAGGAATGGGAAAAGTTTTTCACTATCGTGAGCGCTCTCTCTCTCTCTCTCTCTCTCTCTCTCTCTCTCTCTCTCTCTCTCTCTCTCTATCTCTCCCTCTCTCTCTCTCTTCCTCTCTCTCTCTCTCTCTCTTTCTCTCTCTCTCGCTCTCTCTTGGCCAGAAGTACTGAATTTATGAAGTCTGGAATAGGATTTGACAATAATAATGTCGGATTTACACGAGTGACAAAATGTCATTAAATTTGTCATTTTATAGGAATAAATTGTCATAATCCGGTTTTACGACAGTTGATTGGTATAAAATGACCAATTTAATGATATTTTGTCACTCGTGTAAATCCGGCATAACTTCTTGAAAAATTGTGACAAGCGGCAGTTTTGTTCAATGTCTGGAACAAACTTATGCGTTCATATATCTGGCTTATGACGGTGAGCCCATATCCTGTGGCTGCCGGATATATAATTATTTAAATTTGAAAATTCAATAATAGTTGAATTGACAGTTGTTGAGTACTTGCTGAGGGCGATAATGTGTGATAAATTTAGTAAACTATTTTGTAAAAATCACGTCTCTAATAAATAACTCAAATAGTGTTAATTTATTAAATTTTTTTTGAATTATTAATATTTTATGGAAATAAGCTAAAATTGAGCCGAAAATTGAAAAATTTGAACAAAAATTACAAAATTCGACCGACAAATTCAGAAAATCGTAAAATCAAAATGAAACTTCAAACTTTATGAATTAGTTTCTTGTTCGTACGCGCATAACTAGCTTGAACATCATCCAAACTGAATGGAAATTTTTTTGTTGGATTTGTATTGGACCAGTTAAATACCTACACTGCGGAGATAAAAATTGGAAAATTAGGCCGAAAAAGTACGAAAGTTTTTATGACAATAGATTGCATACTTTCTGAATTGATTTTTTGTTCGAATGGTCTTCCTATATTGGCAATTTATACGAATTGGTTGCCTGCTGTAATACCCCTATAACTACATACATGGGAGTAGCACGATACAACGTTCGTCGGGATCCGCTAGTTAACTATATTAATAATTCTAAACAAATATTACAAACAAAAAAGTTCGAGTGTGGACTCATGGTTAAGATATGTAAATATCAATATTCGTACGGAACATGACCGTCCTGTGCTACACATAACGTGAAAATGTAACGTGCTACACGTTTTTAGTTAACGCTACCGCGCGCCGAACGGCATAGGTAAATCATTATCAAAAAATATTTTGTAAGAAAGAAAAAATTTATAAAAATGTAAATAAGATTAAAATCAGTTGACTTACACATTACACATACCACCTAACCTAGATAAATCTCAAAACATCTGTTTAAATGCTTTAATGTAAATGTTTCTTATTTTCAAGTTTAACAGAAAAATAGACGCAATAAAGTTTTATTGTGAGACATCTGTTTATAAGCACAAATAAATTAACTGTAACGAAAGTGCGTTTTCCATCAAAATAGACATCCCTACTTGTGATATTAAAAATATTTCCATTTATAGTTGAGAATTTCAATAAAACGATAGATACAGTGAAAACTCTATTTGCGGACAGCTCGGATAAGCGGACAATTCCCTAAAACGAACACATTTTCGGGAATCAACATTTTTTTTTGTTCGAATTTCTTATACAAATTACATATGTTCCTAAACGGAAATTCATATAAATGGACGCGGAAACCTTTTCTTGCTCATTTCAGATCGAAAACCTCCCAAAAGGGGAAACATAGTTTTATTTAAGGGTTTTTTTTATCAAGAGGTAAGTGATTTTTTAATGCATAAGCAAATCAATGGAAATCTCCGGTAATTTGACGTGAAGCTTTAATAACGACAAAGAGATTTTACGTTGAGAGCTTAGTGGGGGATTTCCCGAGTTACAATGTTTGCAATATGACTTATGATTAGAGTTATGGTTGTTCTCACTTCCAAGCCGACTGCGTTCCGGAATTGAATACGTTCTTTTGCTCCTAAAGCGGTCCCTAGACGCACAATATTATTGTGTACAATATTATTGGCTATGCGCCCCAGACGGTTCAATATTTTATCCAATAATTTAGTTGACAGCTGATTCTAAAATAAATTTTCTCTCATCCTCTTTTGTATTTGACATTTTCACTTATAAAAATCACTCGCGGAGGTGTCTACTCTTCACACTTGAAAATTAAATAAACAAATATTATGCAATTGTACCCACAGACATTCAATATTTTTATATTGTTCTATAAATATCAAAAAATGAGCGCCTAGGGACCGCTTTAAATGCAACAACAACTAAGCCCATTCAACTAAGAATTTTCGGTGCTTAGCTTAAGCACGGAGAAAAACTGTGTTACCGACATGACTTCCATACATGTTATCGATAGTTTGTATGAAAACTTCATGTTTTTTTCTATGATGGAGTGGGTTACCTCCTATGTCCTTTTTTTCGACTAATTTCTTCCGTGCCTACAAAAAAACACGCCTCTAATCGCTTAATTTTTTAAAATATTTTTTTTTTATGATTCCAATAAGAGAAGCAGGTTGCAGGATCTCTCTTAACCATATAGTTCCCTTAACCGGACTTGAGTTTCGGCTTATTTAAGCATTCACTGTATATGTAATTAAAGTTATAAATCTATTAGAAACTTAAGTTAATCAGCAATATAAGAAAACCACAAAAACTCATTTAATTCCCACTTAAATGAATTATTGTAGTTTTCTAATTATTTAATGCCGACTGAATTTTCTTAGAAACGTTGATAATTTTTAATGTTTTTTTTTTTTTTTTTTTTTTGAAGATCTCATTTAACCTTGTGTTCTTCAATAAATCATATGACGTCAGTTTATTTAATTATTGAAAAAAAAAAAGTGAAAATAATTTATTCTGAGAAACAATCATAAACTTATCATCATCTTGTCATGTGTGGGTTTGATTATGATAATGTTAATGTGAATATTAAATTAAACTGAATCAATATTTTTTGCTTTGATGTTTTTAAACTTTCACCTAAATGAAAGCAGTTTACAGGGTAATCCAATTATTGAAAAAAAAATATTATTTAACGTGATACCTACTCGTATTTTTGTTCCTAACATTATAAAGATAAATTCAAATCAATTTAATGCAACACGATAATTTTTAATGTTGCAAAATGTATCCCTAGATAATGATATTCATATTGATACTGAAAATTTATGAAAAAATTCTTCCTGTGTAATTTTTTTTATACCAAACACACGAAAATTCAGTTTGTATATTTTATAACCTTTGTAAACCCGGTGGCGATATTGTTGTTGTTGTTGTTGTTAGTGTTTTATTTGCCTTTAGTCTACACCGCTTGATTTTCCTGTAAAAATAAATCCAATACTTCGAATTAAAGCCAAATTATCAGAAAATAAAATTAGCACAGACATCGAGCATCTTAAACAAAGATCACAGCTTTAATTTCTTTTATAAAAAAAAAAAAAAGAACTTTCATCTTCTTTTGATTTTATGAACTTATTTGAACACTTATCTTTTACCATCATGTCTTTTTTAAGGCTATTGTCTTCTGATATACTCTCTGAAATTGATAACAAGAGAGCATCAAACCAAAAATGCCTATTTTTATATGGAAAAAAAAATAACATTTAAACATAGAAAGCACAATTTTTTTAAAACTGGGTGAATGCTGATACTTAAATATTTAAGTTGAAACTAAACGTGTATGTTCTACTGTCACATATAAGTTTCATTTCAGCAAGTGGATCTAAATAATAAAATAATGTAAACGTGTATTTATAAGCTTAAAAAAGTGGTGAGAAATGAAACAAAAAATTAACCCTAAAATTAAAGTGTTATAGCTAAATCACAATCACGCGTTCGGTCGTGCCGACTTTGACATATTGAATAGAAACAATGGATTCTTATGAGGCAATCTGAAATGTTACCTCAAGCTTTATGCTCGCTTTAGATCGTAAATATCGTAAACTCGAGCTCAACGCCCGAATAGATCTATTTTCTATTCTGTCGCGCTTTGACAGCTCACAGTAGGTAATTCTCATTTTTTTTTGTTTTCATTTTCTTTCAGATGGAAAAGTTCTTGTGTTCTTGTGTGTTTTCATTAAAAATAAAACATTTACTTTAAAGAAACATAAGATAATTTGTTTGTTTGACTATTATATAGGTATTAATTTTATAACATGTGAATAATTTTTTGTTCTATAAAAGTAATTATACATCCTGTACGTTTGGTTTGTGTGTTGTGGTTCAATTGGAAATTTGAATGTGTTCATAATTGGATGTTTTTATAATTCCAGAATACTTTTATCAGTTATATAGAATAAAATGAAATGTTTTTCTGTGAAATTTATTGTTTGTGTTTTATTTATTTTGTTTGAAAAATATCTACATAAATAAAATTGTTTTGATGTTCTGTTTTTGAAGTATCTTTCTTTCCTTTTTTAGATGTGTTTGATTTAGGCAATTTTTGTTTGGTTCCGGAGAGTGTACTTACTCCGGTGGCTATACTTCTAAGTCGAATTTACACTTGTTTTCTGTTAATGAGTGATGTGTCTTGTGGCGCTATCGCTTAAACTTGTTTTTTTAAATTTGTACTGTATTTTTATGTAAATATTCTTGCTGAAAAATCAATGTTCACATACATAGATTAGGTACAAATACAGAAAATCCCGACACAAGAAATGTGTGCCTTACTTTTTGTAATATCAATTTGTCTCGTGTGTTTTATGTGGAATTGTGTCTCGTGTTGGAATACAACCTGTTTTTGCGGTAGGTATAGGTATTTCACGTTCTGTTGAAGAGTGAATACATTTTTTTCTGTATGTGGGAAAGAGAAAATATTGCACATGGAAAGAAAAGAGTTGAATAGGGAAAACAAAGATGACAGTTTGCAACACATCAAACTTCACAAGTGTGTATGTACTAAGTCGGTGGCGTAACATCGCCACATTTAAATGTGAAAATCTGCTTGCAAGCCTATTTTTCAGTAAAAGAATTCCCCCAGCTTAGGATTATTTTGTCTGACGGGATTTATATCATCAGTTATTTCTTACGTACGTGCCCGTTTACTTGGGCTTTTTACTGAATGGCACACGCAGACAGACGGGTAGATTTTATTTGCGTGAAAAAGAGAAGGGTAGATTGTACTCAAAATATGCTGATACGCTAGTTTCAATAAATTAATATTCTCGGATTCAGTATGAGAGACTTTTTAATGTGTGAGTGAGAGGTAGATGGAATTTAAAAGCATGTGAGATAGGGAAGGGTAGATTGAAGTGAAAGGTTTTTCTTTATAATGTGAACACGGGGATCATGTCTATGAGTGAAAAAAGGCTTTAGTAAAATGATCATAAAAAAAAATTGTGGGCAGTGCAGCGGGTTGCAAAAATAGAATTTTAAGGTAGGTATAGGGTATCGTCAGAATGCAATAAAAAATCTGTTTATTTTTTCTTTATCATAATAGGTAATAAAAATAATAATATCCTCATAATTCTAGATGAACTGATCTTAAGATCTATTGACCAATCAATTACTTTTTTTCTTTTTACTTGTCCTTGCTGACATTTTTAACTTCTTTTACTAAGTCTTCCATTTGCTGGTCTTTTAAAAGTACATTTTACATTCTTACTTAAAGGCCTCCCACACTATCCCACTGAGTATTAACACATGTCAAAAAAGAGGGAAGTAAATTAGGTATAAAAGTGTGGAAACAAAAATGAAATTTCATCCCACAGGACTTGACAGCCCATCTCACACAATTTGACATGTGTTAATAGATAAAAAAATTTAGGACTGTTCCTAAAACCATTACACATTCTATCAATGCAATACAGTATGCTATGAAATCTTTCTTGTGAAGCTACATGGTGGCTACATGCTTGAAGAAATGTTTTTTTTTTATAAAATAGCGTTCTTTTAAAATCCATTACAATCAAAAAAGGGAAAAGCGATGAAAAACTACATTAGCACTACCTAATGTATACTTACATTACCAAAGCTATTTATTTTTATTGGTTGTAGAACCTAAATAAAACCATAAAATACAGAAACATTTTTGATTCTCTATATTATCTGCGAAGAATTTCAGAAACGCCATTTTAAGGAAACAGAACTTTTATTTGTCACTTCTCAACGCCCGAAGTTTGAAGCCACATTTCGTTTTGCAATTTTAAAGGTCGCGCTTAATGACACATGTTATCGTAAAGTCGATCAAAAGCCCATCAAAGCCCGACCGACCGAACGCGTGATTGTGATTTGGCCATTAAGGTTGCTGGCTTAATTTTTGTAATTAGTTTTGAAGCTTTGTTATGCTCAGGAACAACTACAAAATTGTAACCTCTTTTTCTGGGCAACATGGCAAATAAGTTTAAATTGTTTTTTTTTTTTTAAATCGGCAATCCATTCCCTTCCCATTTGTAGGAACCTTACAGCCTTACCTATGCCACTTTTTTCAGCGTCAAAAATCTATTAGTTTCAAAATAACCTTTGTATTTATTTTTAATTAGTAACTCGTTTTATTTTTTAAATTTCAAAAATGCCTTCATTCTTTATTATAACATTAAAGAAATCTTTAAAAATGCCTAATTATTTTTCTAAGGCATAACAATTTTTTTTTTATTTCAGCAAAATTTTTACTCAATCCCTTTTAAATATATATCAATATTGTTTTTTTTTTTTTTTTTTTTAAATTTCTTGAATGAGTTCTTAAGATTAAATTGTTGTTGAACCATCTTTAGATTTGTTCACTTTACTGGCTGAACAGAATAAAATGACGGAACTGAAGCCGCAGACGGAACTGGAAGAGCTGTCAAAAAGTGTCGTACGTTATTTTTTTTACATGTCCACAATGGAGCTGTAAAGTATTTTGAAGAAAAACAAAAGAAAATTATTGTGTACAAGCTCAGAATTCATATTTTTGGTTTCCAATAATTTTCCCTTTAATAAATAATTTTTTTCGCGATACAAATAACCACAATATTTTTTTCCCACCCAAAAAGTTCTTTTTTTTCTTCATACAAATTGAAACGTCAAAAGTGCCGTACGTCAAAAGTTAAAAGTTGGTGAACTCTTCCGTCTGCGTCTGCAGTTCCGTATGCGTCTACGTTCCGTTGTGTTCGCAACATTGAATTTGCGTGTATTTAATATTTTGACAGCTATTCCGGCTCCGTCTCCGGTTCCGTCTGCGTCACCATTCTGTTCAGCCAGTTAAGGGCAGTAGTCACCGATCTATCAAAAATTCATGATGCTTATGATTATTCATCAACCGACATCTAGTCTCTCTCAATGAGACGTGCCTCCCAAACTGTGAAATGTGCAATGCTTTTTTTACTACTTAAGCTAAGTACAGACGATTGTCAGATCTTACAATATTGTCAGATCTGTCAGTGAAAAAACTGTCCCAAATGTCTTACAATCGTCTGAACACACAATTTTGTCTGATAATATTGTCAGAAATGTCATTGTCAGGTTAGACGACAATCTGACAAAAAATTGTCAGGTATCTTATAAACTTTTTAAGACACAATTTTTATCATTGTTAGGACATTGTCAGACTCATTGGTCATTGTCATTGGTCATTGTCATTGGTCATTGTCATTGTCAGATGTTTTCATTGAAAACAGATGTTTTCATTGAAAACATCTAACAATTGCTGACAATAAACCATTGGAAGATAAAATGTCTATCCAAATGAAGATACGATGACAATATAAAGTGAAGAGCAAATTCCAGCAAGTTAAAAATGGCCAAGAAACTTAACGAGCAGCTCTTGTAGGGCTTGGAAATCGTGCTGTTCTTAAAACAGAGAAGGTCAAAAAGACTTGAAAGACACATAAATCAATTAAATAAATCTGAAGAATGCCAAGCCGATGGTAGTGACCTGGAAGAAAACCAGCTCAATTGGTAATAACGTGTAGTCTGCCGCTGGAAAAACCAACTCGCTCAAATCACACATAGTTACGAGGTCACTATCAAAATCGACTAAGCTTTCCCATAAAAACTACAACAGAAAGGCTTAAAAAACTTTATTCGCAGGTCTACGACCACGATTGGCCAAAGTAGCGCCCCCCTGTACAGTGTTGATTTCGTCTTTTGAATACGGAAAATCATTCTTTTACAAGCTCAGTGTCAATAGGTACTATGAAAATTCGCTTGCAGTGCAGAATTAAATTAACAAAGTTTAAAAACCCGCTTAATAGAAACTGCAAAATGTCACAGTCTTACTTTCACTTAAGCGGGTTTTTCACTGAAACAAACCCCGCTTAAGTGAAAAAAAAAATTCACTCGTTTTGGATTTTTGTTTGAGAGGACAGAGAAATTAGTTTATTAAATGTAAATATAAACGTTTGTGAAATAATGTCATTTTCGTGGTGAAAATGGTGAGGTTGAAAAATAAAGAAGAAACAAAAGCATTCACCCAATTTTTCACTTAAGGGTAAGTGTCCCTCTGAAAAACAGGTTGGAGTTTTGCGCTAAACTGTGTAGCGTTCACAATTTTGCATATATATTAATGAAGTAAACCGTTATCGATTGGAAATAAGTTTGGTCACATATTTGTGTGGCTAAAAAAAAAACACAAACGCATTTATGCCTCAAAACCGCCTGACCGATGGAAAAATCATGAAATTTAGTGAGATGCTTACAAAAATGAATGGGGCAATGGGTAAATATTACTTTTTTATTTTTTTTATATTTTTTGTCTAGAGATAATTGATCTCGAAACTTCGAATAGATTTTCTTTTTTTTTTAATCTTTTTATTTATTCCCATACAAAATGTACAAAACTATCAAAAATGAAGGAAATTTACAAAGAAGTATGAATGCATTATTTGATAAAACTTTTGAAGTTTAAAAGGCAATGAAGTCAAATTAACGTTTTTATAAAGATAATATGTATGCGCAATTAGTTATATTTTTCTTTTATTTTTTTTTAATTTTTTACATTAACTTTTAAGAGACAAAACGACAAAAAATGGTCCGTTTTTGTCAATTATTTTGCGCGTTTGCCTGGGGCATCAATGTTATATTTTTAAATTTTCTAAATGCTTTTTAAAATCAAGGATCATATATCCTGAACTTGGAATGGATCTTAAAAAAAAATAATGTGTCTTATAACACGCCTAAAAATGCAATTAAATACGACACTATTTGTAATGCCGTGGTTGGGTCAGGATAGAAAATACAATTACCACATATTTTTTAAATTTTTGTTTGGTATTTTGTTTATTACACTTAAAAAATAAACTAGTATTTACTCTTACGGTTTTCTTAATTTTAATTTTTAAAAAGTTGTCTATTTTGCGTCTTTTTACCAGAAAAACATCATTGCTCACGCACACAAAGACGTTTGGTTCAAAAGAAATCCACTGGGTGGTATGAAGATGCATTTCTCTTCCTTATTCTCTTTTTCTTACAAAATAAGTTGTTTGTTTGGTATCGACTCTTGACTGCTAATGTTTGTTTTGTGTCATATAATAGTATTCGTGAATAATTGTGAAGGATAGCGATCTTTCTGAAGATAAAAAAAAGACGTCATGAAAAAAAATGTGTGTATGGTATGTTTTTTTTTTTTTAACAGGTAGGTAGACTTGGTGGAATTCGTGTTCACTTTGCGTGATAGGATCGTTGCCGGAGGTTTGTTTGGATTTTGTGTAACTTCTACGTACATACATGTAGGTATGTATGTACCTACCTATTTTTTTGTTGGCTTATCTCTTGAAAATTTTTTTTGCTTCTTTTGCGAAAAGAAATCTATGACATTGCCCGTAGAATAATTACACATATAGGTCATGTACTGTTTTTTTTTTTTGTTTATCTTTTTTTTAATTTTTTTTTCTCATAGGCAATGGTGCAAGGTCATGATCATGATTGAAATGTTTGGTATCGATGCTGAAGGATTGTTTTGATTTAATTTTGCGTATAGTTGATGCCTAAATGTTTCTGAAAAATACATTACATGTTAATGCAGGTCAATGATTAACATTATTATTGAATAGGGTTCCCAATTCATTGTGAGTGAAATATTGCACCAAGCAATGAATGTGTCAAGTAGTTGACGCCAAAATATATGTACGTAGGTAGGTGTCTAGTATTATGTGGGTAGCTAAGAAGGAATTGCTATGTATCTGGTAAGAGGAGAAAATCGATCACTTTTGGTTTGTTTTTTTGGTGGTATAGCACAATTGAAAAAACGTTTGAAGAAAAAGAAAAGACATAGCTCAAGCACGAGAGTTGAGGCATAATTTTAAAATAAAAATAATTTCATGTTTCCGAAATGAATATTAAAAGGGCTTAACATGCAAATTTTTATTTAAATTTAAAACAAGGGAAGCAAATGTTTTCATTTTTTCTATATGCAAAAATATGAAAAGATTGACGGAAATTGTTCTTTTATTTTCCATTTTGATGATGATTTTACAATGTTGAAAAACCATGCAATTTTTTCTGACTTACGACTTAAATCATTCGGTACGGTACGGAAAAAAGGCTCAATTTGAAGTTTTACAGAAAAAATGGTAGTCTTCAAAATAATTTACCAAATTAAATCCTCAAATCAATGTTTTTGAAGCCAGTGAAAGATTTTTGAAACTCTTAACAAAGTCGTTTTTTGTTCCTACTTTTTTTTTTACACCAAAAAAAATATTCGATTTAAAGTTTTGAAATTTTTTTTTTTTTTTTTTTTTTTTTTTTCGTACATAAGTACATATAGGTAACAAGATAAAAAAATCAAAGGAAATGAAACTTAAAAAAAAAAATAATTAAATTTTTGTCTCGTGCTTTTTTTTTATGATTGCGCAATAACGGTACATAAAAAAAAAACATTTGCAAAAATTTCTCAAAACAAAAACATAAAGCATTGAAATATTTTTTTCCATCTCAATACCTCCATTTTTCACAGACACAGCTCTTCAAAAAACACAAAAAAAAAACTTCAAAAATTTTATTTCCTTAGTTCTTTGACTATAATGTAGATATATTATGTATGCTTAATTGACTTTGTTTCCTGCAATCTATTTAAAATAAAAAATTTAATAATAATGAGTGAGTTTGCTATTATTTAATCACTTCTAAACATGTACATAGGTACAAATTTTAAGAAGAAGGAAAACATAAATAAAAGAATTATTTTTTTTTTGTTTTATTGGACTGTATTGAATGAAATTCAATTTAAATATTTTTGTGACCTTCAGTCCAATCCTAATGCGTATCGCCCAGGTACAAATTTAAACAAGATAACGACAAAATATGGTTTTATGAAAAAAAGCTCCTTACCCTTTGCCATTTTTTCAGCTTGCTGTAGTGAAGACTCTCAGTAGGTAGGTATATTCTTTTTATTTTCCAATAAGTTAGCAGATACCCTAACTAAGCTATGTAAGTGTAATGTAAGTGGGTATGTACCTACATACATACAGTACATCTCGAATTTATCCATATGCTTTAAAAGCATAAGTACCTAACAAAGTAAGTAGGTACATACATCTACATAAAATCATAAAATTATATAACATTTTAACAACTGCTCTTGCTCACAGCTCCCAAGGAAAATGCAATTTTAATCTTTTATCCGCTGAGAAGCAAAGAAAAATATCTAGAAATTATGGGTTTTGCCAAATCCAAACAAAAAAACGGTGTATTGAATATAAAATACAGCTATGACTAAAGTTACCATTCACAATCTCCTTTTTTTTTAAATCTTTGGTTTTTTGCGGGGCTTTTTTAAAAACTTTAATAAAATGTATAACACTGACCTGAAGTCAACAAAATAGGTAGGTACCTAAAACAACTTTATGCATACAAAAAATTTCTTTTAGAAAAATTGTGTATTAGATAGGTACATAGGTATTTAATTTTTTGATGATCTTTAAAATTATCTAGGTACCCTTTAGAAGCCATCAAATACAAAAAATTATTATTTCTCAAAATAATAAGTATACCTGCTTTATACCTAATCTATCAAAAATTTAAAATTGGTTCATAGCCTTTTATTTTTATCATCATTCATCCTCAGATTTCGACAAAAGATGTTTGTAGGTATGTAGGTAACATGCAAATGATCACACACACATAATCTAGTAAAACAATAAATAGAAGAAAACCACCACTGCCACAAAAATTACCCATATATTGCTTCACAACTATCATATACCTATACCATACGAAATAGACAACACAAAAAGTCTGCCTAGGGAAAAAAAAAGCAAAGAAAACCTGTTTTATGATGAAAAA
Organism: Epistrophella euchroma; assembly: GCA_947049315.1. Taxonomy (NCBI): domain Eukaryota; kingdom Metazoa; phylum Arthropoda; class Insecta; order Diptera; family Syrphidae; genus Epistrophella; species Epistrophella euchroma. Next base: position 18,180,084 of record OX346245.1, read on the forward strand.
AATATAAATGCAATGGAATACATTCCCATCTTTTCTACTTTTGTTCTTGTGCTTGTGCGTAAGTCTTCTCTCTCTCTGTGGCTCTGAGAGAAAAAAAAATGCAAGAGAAAAGTTAAAACAATTCGCAATTCTAAATGCTCACTTTTATAATAAAGAGAAGAATATTCTTTCACTTATACATTCAAATGCATTTACATGAATTCTGAGTTCGCTTTTGAAGGGAACCTACCCTTAAGAGAGTTTGTTTCCATGAAAAATATAAAATTGAACTGAAAATATGTTTCAGGTATCCGGGTTTTTCACTTAAGGGAGTTTCGCTTAAGCGGAGTGTTTTAAATGACATTGGTCGAAAAATACTCGGGGTTTCAGATAAGCGGGTTTATCTCTTAAGCGGGTTTTACTGTAGTTGAAAATTTGTTAAAAATGTAGATTTCACGTACATTTGTGAATACATCTGTATGGTATCGATGCCGATGCATTGGTGAAAAAATGGGTTACTTATGGGACTTTCCATTGGTAAAATAAATCAATTTATTTTTGATTTGGATCGGTCAAAGAGACAATTTCCTCCTCTTTTTGCGATGATTTATCTTTGATTTTAAATCAAATTTGCAAATATAAATTTTTCGGCAGATTTATCCCTCCTTGTACTAATACCATACCAACATAACTCCAACTGTCAGTTTGCAAATATTTTTCGTTGATATTTCGGTTGAGAAAATTATGTTGAAAAATGTGGAAAATAATTGGTAATAAATAAATGGTAGCAGTTTAGAATGAACCGGCTACTTTATCAAGTTCATATTTCTCTTCTAAAAATAAATCGAGGAATGAAGATTTGTGACAAAAATAAATCAATTTGAAATTATGTTCCATTCGCCAAAAAATAAATCAATTTTTTCATTGAAATCTTAATTTACCAATGGAAAACCTCATTACACGAAGCAAACTTTTGACGACGATCTTCTTAAAAATTATGCAATTAGGAACGTGATACTTAATGTTCGACTAAAATTTCGGGAATTGATCAAAATTCTGGTTTCCAAAAACATTATGATCATAATAAACAACATGCGAAAAAAGTGTTTCAATTTGTGGAAACTTTAATGTCCTCTTTATATTTTTGTACTTTATCTGCAGAAAGTTTGACCTAAAACAAGACATTTCAAGATTATAACATTTAATGCATACATTTTGTGATACAGTTGTGCATTTTATATTGTTTGTATCATTTTTCGAATGACCTTAAGTCACTCACTGTCGGATTTTCCTAAAATTTTGGACATGAAAATCTGTTCCAAAAAGTAATATGAATATTTAAGAGTTATTAAGAGTGGCATTTAGACCTTTGGACCGCAAAATTGTTTTGAACAATTGTCGATAGATTAATGGCACCGTGAAGTCTTTTTCCACCCACATTCTGTTGGTTTGTACTTGATAAAACACCCGAAATGAATGCTGACGTGCCGATGAAAGCCTCATCAGCTGGCTTTGCACAAATAATACATAATTTATCAAAATCAAAACCAATGCGAACATTTGTAGAGACGGTTACCGTCGAAAGGCGTGCTAAGAGAGCCAAATCGAGCCAAATTTCACGCACGCGCTTGCAATAGCGTCGTCGCCATTTGGAAAGGCAACCGGCAGAAAATCCGAATAACGCTAACGCTGGCAGCTCTGATCCCAGATAACCATATCTTAGAGTTCCCCCAGACCGCTGTGTTTAGCATGTTCCCGGCCGTGGTCTATTCATCGTTTGAAAAGTGTTTGTATATGAAAGTTGTAGGAAATTTAGTCCTCTACAACTTTACCATGTAAATGTGTGGCTTATTTTCAATAAAAATGGTCCAACATTTAAAAAAAACTGGCCCAATCTCCTATTTTTTCACACTTTTTGCATATTATTAGCAATAAATAATTATTGTACCACAAAATTGTCCAATTAAAAAAGATAGAAAATTTAATTCTCTATAAATTTGATTATAACCATTTTTAGCGAGAAATGCGAAATACGTCCTCAAATCGATAAAATAGAAAAGTCAAAATTTTGGGCACACGCCAAATCAAAAAAAGTTTCAAACAAATTTTTTTTAAAAAATTTATGTAAATAAGTATAATTTTTGTTTTAAAAATTCAATGCTCTTATTAATTTTCAATAAAAAACTGAAAACCGGATGCGAAAATGTCTTTCAGTTTTTGAGAAAATTGAAAATAACAGGAGGGGCAATTTTCTAAAATAATTGACTTAATACAGAAAAGAAAATTATTTAAAAACATCAAAGGGGGGAAATGTAGTAGCCGTGGCGTGATGGTTAGTGCGATGGACTGTCATGCCGGAGGTCTAAAGTTCGATCCCCAGGCTCGCCATCTATTTATTTAAAGAAAAACGGCTACTGCCTCTTGCGAGGAATTGACAAATCCTCCAAGAGTATCTCCTGTCACAGAAAAGTGCCGCTCGTTAGCCGTTCGGATTCGGCAATAAACTGTAGGTCCCCTCCATTCCTGCAGACACGCACACAGGAATGGTTGAGAGTTGTAAGTCACTAGGCCCCAGTTCTTCATGAGCTGTTGTGCCATCAAATTAAATTTAATTTTTTTTAAAGGGGGGAAATAGACCCCCCTTCTCATACGTTTTTTTTTTTGTAGTCTTAACCCAACCGACTCGCTCCAGCAGTTTAGTGCATCTTATACCGATCACCCTGTATAGTGAAAATTTGTCTAGGATGATCGGGCTACACATCCAATATTGTACACAAAACCTTGTCAAATCCAATAATTTTTTCCTCTTAATATACCTTTTGTTGGTGTCAAAATCAAAAACACTTAAAACAAAAATCCATGAGTTTTAAGAAATTCAACTCAACCAGAGTTGAATTATAGCTTATAACTTCAGCTACCTATACACTACATACATATTTACAATGCTGACTTAATACGTACAAACTGACGGACAGAATTGCGAATCCAAGGTTTCTCTTCTTTACGTCATATTGTTCTTGTTCTGTTAAAAACAAAAAAAAATGCAGAAACAGGTATGCAAAATGCGAGTTAACATCTACCTTTATCAAATTGTGATTGTCATTTTAATGGATACATACCTACCACTATATTTCAAACCATTAAAAATTGTAATAAATCAATGATGATGAATGGGTCGTAAATCCTGAATCAGGGACTCAGTTACCTACTTCAATAATAATTACTTTTGTCTCTTTCTCTTCTTTTTTTCTTTTTGAATCAATCTTGATAAGGATTCACCTTCGAAGCCGGATGGATTTACTTCGGCCCACACAAATAAAAAAAAAGATACTTTAGTTGTTTTTGATTATACAATAATAAACCTCTGATGATAAGAGCAATATTACTCATATGATGATCCCAAAAAAAAAAAATCACAGAAAAGGTCAACTGATTACCCTGACACTATATGCAGATAAAATAGCAAAAACTGTTGATATTTCTTTATCAAGCCACCTCCTCTCCAAAACCCTTGTTCAAAATGAAACACAAATCAAAATATACAAAAAAAAAATAAAGAAACACAATCTGGTTCTATAGAAAACACATCATGATGCTGATCATCATCATCATCATGACAGACCGGCAAATCAACAATTCAATTGGAAAAAAAACGACTTTTTTCCTCCATAGAATTGTTGTTGTTAGAACAAAATTAAAATAATTAAAACAGTTAACAGAATTAAACAAATCTCCACCAATACTAAAAAAAAAAATATATATAGAATAAGTTTTTAAGTACGAACCCATTGCACTGGACTAAAATTGCAATTTGCAAAATGCAAAGACCGATGGCTAGAAGTCGCGACATAATTATGGATGTGTGCAAGAGAAATCTCTTATGACACTCTTATAGTTTTTAAAATTGATTTTTTTTATGTTAAATAAATTAATAGCACAAAAACAAACAATACCGTCAGCGACCGAAAAAAAAAACACACTAAAAACTATGTTTAACGAGCTATGGGCGTACAACTGATCGTCAACGCAGTAAAACTGCGAATGATTGAACCTGAGTTCTGCGATCACTGAAGTTAACTTTGCGGTGTAGTTCTCGCAGCTCACATTACCTACCGCTTTGCTGGAAGTTATGGAATAGCAACATTTTATTTGTTTAAGTATTGTTTGTTTTTGTTTTTTTTTTTGTTTGTTTTTTGTTTACTCTTTTTGCTTTTTGCTCTTTAGTTTTGTTTTTACTTCACTGTTGTGATCAGTGGCGGTGCGGTAGTGTTGATCAGCAACAATGATGAACATCAGAATATAACCGCACATCTGGATTGGATTGGAAGAGAATAATCGAAGTTTTGTTTTTCTGGTCTTGTGAGATCTGGAAAATCCAGAAAACCTGGAATCCGAAGTACAAAAATAACATATATGTAGACATATGGAATGATAATGATGCTACGATCATGGGTGGAAGGTGAAGGAATAATAAATTACAAACTTAAAGTAAGGCTTTGAGATTTCAGTGATTCACTCATGATAATATAGGTATCTAGGTAACTACCTGCCTACCAACTTTTATGCAGTCAGTTGAAAATATTGTATTTAGACGGAATACAAGTATAAGTATATCGGTGATAGTTTGTCTCACAGAATTAATCTTATATTTGAAAATATAACTTTCTTTAGAAATTACCTTAAAAATAAATTAATTTGTTGGAACAACAGCTCATGAAGAACTAAAAACCTAGTGGCTTACAACTCTCAACCATTCCTGTGTGCGTGTTTGCAGGAATGGAGGTGATCTCCAGTTTATTGCCGAGTCCGAACGGCTTAGAAGAGCGGCACTTTTCTATGATAGGAGGATATTCTTGGAGGATTTGTCACTTCCTCGCAAGAGGCAGTATCCCTGAAAAACATTTTTAGTGTTTAGGTGCCAGAGGCTGAGAATCGGACCAAGACCTCTGGCGTGACAGTCCATGTCCAACGCACAATTGATATTTTCTGGAATGAAAAGTGTTACTTGAAATTGAAACACATACAAGGTTTCAGGTTGGAATATTTCTCGCAGGTCCGTAAAAAAAAGGTACAATAAGGGTGCATATATTGATACCCTGTAGTATTCTTCAGTTGAATTAATTTCATTGTTGGCGCGATAAATTTGACGTCCACTATGACGAAGGATCCGAGGAATTTTCAGCTCAACATCCAGTTGTTCAGCTAATTTTTTTTCACATTGCCATTTATATTTTATGTTTTTCACTTTGGATGAGATTTGAAGAAAGCAATTACCTCTTTCATAACTGCCACAGCCAGCGTCTCAAACAGCGGGTACTTTGGAACTTCGTGGAATGAAGTATGGAGTTCTTCAGTTTGTGGCCGTAGCACGGTGTTTTTATAGCGTTTTTAGCTTTCTTCTGGATCTCCGTGATAGCACTTCGAACTTTGAAAAGAGCATAACGGCACATCCGTGAGTTCATATTCCCACACACAGTTCGAGTGGAAGTTTCAACCCCTTTAGCTGGAACAAGATAATTATGTCGAAGTTCTATCCAACTTCACTTCGTCAATAAATATTTTTCTGGTTTCTCTCCAATCTTCCTCATCAAAGTCGTATTCTTCGCCAGTTTTAGCATTAGCTAGTCCCTAGAACGCATTCACGAAAGGGACAAAATCCAACCGAATATTACCATCATAAACTTATCCTAAGGCTCAGCTGAGAGAGGTGAGATACATTGGTTGAATAATACCGTGAAGCACGTTACTTAAAATTTGATCATAAATCTGTTTTCCGCAGCATGAAATATAAGCATGCTTAATGTTGTCTTGCTTATGTAGCATTAGAAGAGACTGACTGCAAATGTTGTTCTACTTTTTTATCTCTAGCAGACACTCGAAACCAAAGTTCTCTGAAATTTCCTTCGTTCACAGTAACGTCAGATTTATTGGAAATATCAGTGTTATGAAGTATAGCTTCATCATCTCTCTGTCATCTAAATCATAAAATTTGCCGCCCAAGAAAGACAATAGTTTCTACTATAGCACGTTTATCTGTTTATCTGTAGCTGAAATTGTAGCAAATGTAGCTTTTCTAAAAATAAAATTTTATAAACATGGAACGATAAAACATTTTTTTTTTATTTATATTTTATACTTCGTTGTTCGTTCGTTCGTGATCAAATTAATGTTAACGATCCGACAGATTTTGGAAAAAAAAACCAGAAGTTTCAAATCGATAGACACCACCTCTTTATCGATTTTAAAGTCGCATATGATAGCGTAGACAGAGACGAACTTTACAGAGCCATGTCGCATCTCGGCATCCCTGCCAAACTCGTCCGCTTGTGCAGAATGACGATGGAGAAATCTCGCTGCTCCGTCAAAGTAGGTAAGAATACCACCGAACCATTTGATGTCGAGAAAGGTTTGAGGCAAGGCGACTCGTACTCATGAAATCTGTTAAACGTCGTTCTTGAAGCAATTGTACGCAACTTGCAAGTCAATAATAGAACTACAATTTTTTAAAATTCTGTTCAAGGGCATTTGATAAAGTTTGGCATTTTGCTCTCTTATCGAAAATGCGTGCTTTCGGTATCAATGAATCCCTTCTTCGTTGGACTAGAAACTTTCTTTCGAACCGCTCTATACAAGTTGTTTTGGACGGATTCAAGTCTGAACCCCACAACATAAATGCTGGTGTGCCCCAGGGCTCCGTTCTGTCCCCAACCCTCTTTTTCATTTTTATAAATGATCTGTCTGTAAGTTCTAATCCAATAAACTGTTTCGCTAACGATAGTACCCTTAGCTTTTCATATTCGTTTCCTGATTCACATTCCTACTCTTCGGATGTGAAACAGCAACGGCAAAATATGATTAGTTCATTAAATTCTGATTTAGATAGCATTGTACAATGGGGAATGAAAAACCGTTAATGCTTCGAAAACTCAATGCTGTCTTTTGTCGTTAAGCGACACATACTCAACGTTGCCAAAAATTCCACAAGATGTTTAGGTTTCCTTCGGAGATGCAAGAAATTTATTTCCCCTTCTGATCTGGCTATTATCTATAAAAGTTATATACGACCAAAGCTTGAGTATAACTCCCCATCTCTGAGCTGTTGCTCCAGCAACTTACTTAAGCCTCTTGGACAATATTCAATGATGAGCCTTCAAAATGATTGGAGATAGAAACATTATAGAATCATTTACGTCTCTCAAACATCGTCGTAATATTTCCAGTCTCTCTCTTTTTTAACGTTATACCTCTACGGTCAGTGCTCTAGTGAAATAGCCAGTTTCATTCCTCCCCTTAAACAATTCAACCGTAATACTCGCGCTTCTAGGAATGTCCATCAGTTTACCCTTAAGCCCTACTTCGGTCCTATTGTCAAATACAGGGATTCGTTTTTTAGCCGTACTACGCAAATGTGGAATGCTCTTCCAAGCTCTCTCTTTCCCTCTAATTGTGATGTTCAAAAATTTAAGACCAATGTACACCGACATCTCCTTTTGAATTCCCTCCTCCTTACCTAATGCTCGCACTGTGTCTCTGACATATTAGACATATTAAGGGTACCAATTCCCTTGAGTACGCGTAAACTATAAAAAAAAAAACAAAGATGATATTGATATCATTAGGAGAACGAAGCGAGCTGTTACCGGCGCATTTGCAAGCGTTAATTCGGAGGCGGCGAAAATGGGTTTGGCTGGTAATGGAATAAGTCGACTCGGGCAAAACGTCACGATGGATAGGTACAACTTCGAAGTCGTCAAGGACATTATCTACCTAGGCTCCACTACCACTAATATAATCAGAAAATGACGAAGAATTACTCTTGCCAATCGCTGTTGCTTGGATCTAAGAAGGCATTTGAGTAATTAAAGCCCTCTCCAAGCGAACCCAGGAAACCTTATCTAAGACCCTAATCATCCCGGTCCTGCTATATGGGGCAGAGCCATGGACCCTGTCAAAAACGGATTAGAATCTGCTTGGGTGCTTTGAAATGAAGATTCTTCGGGTAATTTTCGGTCCAGTCTGTATCGATGGAGTATGGAGAAGATTTAATAACGAGCTTTACGGGCTTTACAGCGACGTCGACCTGGTCAAGAAGCTGAAAATACAGCGGCTGAAATGGCTGGGACACGTGGAGCATATGGAGATCGAAGCACCAGCCGGACGAGTCTTCGATTGTACCCCTGACGGTCTGCGCAGCATAGGAAGGCTCCACCTTAGGTGGCGCACACAAGTGGAGAACGACCTCAACCAACTTGGAGTGCGTAACTGGAGGCAGCTATCTTGTTACCGAGTTGGCTGGATGGGCTGGTTGGTTGAGGCCGTAGTCCATCCTGGGCAGTGAGCTAAAGTAAGGTAAGTAAGTAAGACTAAAAATGTATGGTAGCATTGAATACTGAACACAACAGACTGAACAGATACAAATTATTTTGAAGATATGAATAATTTTTGTTTAAATCATTTAACTTAATGTTATAAGACCGTTTTTACCAAGTTTCGTAAAAATCGGTTTGCCCAAAAACAGAATGACAGAACTGCGAGAACCACTTTTTTTGCCCTATCCCTATCATAGTTAAGATTTTGGATTGGTAAAAAAAAAATTAAAATAAAACATTGACAAAATAAGCGCCACTCTTATAGTACCTACATCTACATATTATAATATTTTTTCTCAATATAATGTAAACAGATAAATCAATAATCATGAATTTTTTGTTTAAAATATTTAAATTTATTTGCTAACACAGAACCGAAACAAATGAAAGAATAATATTTGGAATTATACTTAAAGCGCAACAGAATTCTTTATATTTTTGTTTATCTATTGATTTTTTACGAACAACTGAATTTTGTTTATCAGTTCTGGAAGTAAAACGTAATAGAATTCCCCGGTATGTACTTTATTCGACATAAGCCCTTTATAACTTGAGTCATTTGTTATTACAAGAATTGATCCTTAGAGGTAGATCATCAAAAAAAAAAAAAAAATATATGTATTAAAGAAAAAGGACGCGATCCTCCTCACTATCGAAATCACGTTGGCTGAATTTAGGCTGACCAGACGTCCTCTTTTAAGACAACAAGTCATTTTTTCGTCTTAAAAAAAACTTTGCCTGGTATTTTTTTTTGTAAAAATAAGTGTTTTTGTTCTCTTTTTTGATTCTTATCATCAGTTTATCAATTTTTTTCTGCGAGACAAAACCGATTTTGATATTTAAAAACGTCTTTAGAACAAGTTATAAAAATTGAGTTGACATTTTTCACAAAATCTGTAAGCTAGTGAACTTTTGATAATTGCAAATGTGTTGTTGAGCACATATCTGTTTTCAGGGTTTCAAAAAACTGCAATATATTTAATGACTTCAATAAAAACATGCACCAATATGCCCCTTTTTCTCATTTTTTTAGATGTTTGATTTGGAGGTGTCCTCTTTTTCATCAGTATAGATTTGGTAACCCTGTGCATGATGGAGACATTAACAGTCTAATTTATAAACCTGGTCTAACTCCAGGCAGCTAAAGTGCAGGGTTGTCACTTTGCTGCAGTTGAAGCATTTTTTTCTTAAAATAAATCTACTGCCTTTAAATCAAATCTACTGCATTTTTGGTTTTGCAAACAATTCATCGTTTAACAAATAACCCTCAAATAATTTTTCAATTCTGTCACTGATTGCAGTCATTCTAATTCTTCATGAAACTGAATGCCATTTTGTTTTTATGAATATGAATATCGGCTTTGTTTTTAAAACTGAAGGAAATCCTGTTTTTAAAAAAAAAAAAAACCGAAAAGTGGCAACGCTGCTAAAGTGATCTTATTTTTTATAACGGTAACTTAAGGAAACGGAATCGATTGTCTTAACCTATATTCTGACTATTTCGAAATAATAAAACACTGTCTAACTAATTAGACACTGTCTAACTAGTGTCTAAATAGTCTAAGGAAAAAAGTAGCCCGTTGCGTAATGGTTAGTATGTTGGAATGTCACGCCACAGGTCTAGGTCCGTCCGATTCCCAGCGTCTACCACAAGAGTATCAAAACCTTCAAGAGTATCTGTTGTCATAGAAAAGTGCCACTTACATTAGCCGTTTGGATTCGGCAAATACCTGTAGGTCTCCTCCATTCTTGCAGACATGCACACATGAATGGTTGAGAAGCCGAAGTTCTTAATGAGCTGTGTTGTGTCATCAAATCTATTTTGTTTTTTTTGTTAAAGAAATGAGATGGTAGCATAGTGTTGTTAAATCATTTTATTTCTAATTATTTCGATTTTTAACGATTTTTCGTTTCATGTATGCATTGCATATTCCCATTACGGAGCCATATTATTCATTTTTGGGTACTCACATAATTTTACCTTTTTTTCTACCATTTTGGTAGTTGGTATTAAATAAAGGCTCCCATAACTAATTAAATTCTTTTAAAATGCGATGAATAGGTTTCAATGCTAAGACTTTTAAACCAAAGTATGATCGTATATAAGAGCAAGTTCGTGCGAACCAGCCAAGTATACTTTGTATATAAAATGGGGAAATTTACTCACTGAACGGTAAGAAAAATAACGGTAAAAGATACCCTTCATCTTCAAGGCAAATATTGATACCAAAGAAACTGAATATAAAGAAATGAATCCTTCGTACGTTTCACCCTCCAAAACCCATTTGTTTACATTGTTGTATTTGTAATTTAATTTTGTGTCGATAAATAGATGTGAAATCCAACAACAATATAGCAGAGTGATGTGAAGATAAATACTGTGAATGTGTGAGTTTTATACCGCCATTTTTACACATACTTTCTCATTTTTTATCTGATAGAGCTTGTAGGCAAACTGAACTGACAGCCGAGGATTCATATCTTTATATTCAGTATTTTTTTTATTGACCAAGTGTTGAAAAAGATAAATCAATGATTAGCATGTGGAAATTATTAAAGTAATTGAAAACTTTGCATTTGCTGATGGCTTCCCAATTACTTATGATTGAAATTTGTGCGCTCTTATCGATTACAGTAAACTCTTTAAAGGTTACTTTTGCCGGGAGAATTTCTTTTGGGATGAACGCACTAAATATGCGGAAAATGTTAAAAATGTATAGGTATATACGAGTATATTAATAGAACTTCGTTTAATCAAAAATTTTAGCATAACAGTTATGAACAAAATATAGTTGAAAAATAAACATCAAGATACTTTCGTTTAAGTGAAAGTTAAATAAAATAAAAACAAAATATTAATTCAGTTTTAATTTAGTATTCAGATTAATGAACGTTATCATAATCTAAACCATATATGTACCTATGTATAATATGACACTAAGTTATTGCTATTTTAAGAATTAATAATGTTCACGTTTTTTTTTTTTTATAATAATCAAATAACTTGACCTTTTGTGATTATAGAGGTATAAAAAATATAAAATAAAGATTCGAGAAGAAACAAAAAAAAACACATTAATAGGTATTTCTATGAAATCTTTAATGTGCACTTTTGTTAAATGTGTTTTTCAAGTTTATTGCTGATGATAAGCTTAAAGTAATTATATGTACCTACCTAGTTGGTGATATTGGTGGTTTAAATTATTATTAATAAAGGATGGTTTTTAGGAGGTATGTATGGTAAAGACTTTATTAAAGGAAAGTGAGCTAAAAAAACAATTTAAATTTATTTTTAGATTTCTCCCCATTGCGATATCTAAAAATTAACTTTTAGTCCAGGAACTATAGGTATATCAGACCTTGCGTTAGATCCGGTAATTCTGATTTTTTGCTGAGTTGTTTATGATATTGGCTTCATGAAAAAGCCAAGTTTTCGAAATTGAGCGCCGAACGCAACATGGTCAAAAATCCAAAAAAAAAAAAAAAAAAAGTGAATTTTTTGCGCTTTTTTTAGCTATTGGCGATTTTAACCTTAAAGGGCTAGTTTCTTGAATATATTAGTATATTAAAATTCATTATTAAAACCTTTTTTCGTTTTTTTTTGGGAAGAAGGACCTTTTTTTTTGTTTAATTTATCAAAAACTAAAAAAGAGTTTTTAGTCAAATACTGAAAACAGGGTGCCGTGACATAAGGCCACGTGTCACATAAGACCACATCTGGGTATTTAGCCTTTTGTCACTTTTGCAAAGGTCATGAAGTTAAGTGACCAAAGCCCAAACATACAAATTTGGCCTTATGTCACTTATGCCACAGCACCAAAAAACAGTGGCAACTTAATCACGGGAAATTTTCAGCAAAATCATCTTGAAAAAAAAAACTTAAAGAACCTATATAAAAAAGCAAATAAAAGATAGGACAAATTTTCACAAAACTTTAGCATATCATTGTATATGTACCTACTTTTGCTAACTTTTCCTCCTCAAGGAGGAGACAGATTTTTTTGCCCATACACAATATAAAGCACGAATTAAAGGACACCCTATATATCGTTTTAAAAATGGATTCATCTACTCCGGTAGTAGTTCATTATTTCTAACCACTCCACTCCACAATAGTTTTCTAACCACTCCACAATAGTTTTTTTACTCAATGACATTCATAATAAAAAAAAAAAAACACCAAAAGCAAGGGCACTAACAAATATTTCACCCAGACCGTCCAGATGATTAAGGGCAGTGCTGTTGGCTACAGTCTTTATAACTATTTTTGGAAACAAAAAACAAACACTTGGCGGTGTCTATATTTTTTTCAATTGATGTTTTAAAGCTCGATTTTATAGCAGATTTGCATACGTAGGTACTTGATGTGCGTGAAGATAGCACTGCCATTTTCAAAACAAAATAATGGATGTGCTGAATTGTACTCAACTTGTTCTGCGTTGTGTCGCAAATATTTTTTTTAAATTCGCACGTTTACAAAAAATTTTATCCGCAAAATTTGCAAACTTAAGAAATTGAAAAAAAAAAATGTTTGCAGCCCAACGCAGCATAAGTTGAGTACAATTCAGCACATCTATTATTTTTTTAAAAATCGAAAATGGTGGTGCTAAATTCACGATTCGCAAAATTAATTTTTGGCTATAAAAGCTGCAAATATGTAAATATTTTTTTTGTTTTATCTCTTCGGCACTTGGCAGCACAAACTGAGCTCAAAACAGCACAAGTTCAATTTTTTTGAAAATCGTTGTTTTGCAAAAAAATTCATTCGTAAAACAAACTTGCGAAATTGAAAAACATATATTTACTGCACATCGCAGCACAAGTTGAGCATAAAAAAAAGAAATACAGCACAATATTTTTTTTTTTTTGAAAGTCGAAAATGGCGGTGCTAACTTCACGGTAAAAAAATGGGAAGCCGTTTTTAGAGGCAAGAATTTCTTTGTGGTCCGTGTTAATAATAAAATAAAACCAAAATAAAATACAATTAATGCAATTAGTGAAGTTTTTTCATCTTTATTACGGAAAAGCGTGTTTTGACTACCTTCCAATCTCCACAAAAAGCATATTAAAAAAAAAAAAAATACACCCAGATTCGTTCGATTTACTACAATTGACCTGTGTTTTGACTAGTGATGGGTACCTCATACATGAGGCAATACAAAATGTCGCATACACCACTCTGAAATGTCCCATCACCTCAAAGCAAAAAAATGTATTACCTCACACCTCACTATAAAAGCACGAAAAAAATATTTCTCTTTACTCTTTCGTCTCCAGAAAAAAAAAACTATTCGTACTTCTCACTTGTCGTTTTTGTGTTTGAGGAAATGCCTCGCACTCACTACATTAGAACATTCTCTCTCCCACCAAACCAATAGGAATAGGATGAGGAAGAGGACGATTGTCTTAAAATGAATGAATGTGTGAAGTTTTGTGTTTTGAGTACTATTTACTCAAAGAGCCTGATTACACGATTCTTTTTTTCGTTCGTTTCGTTATTCGTCTTTTTGACAGGTACGTATCCTCGTGATTACACGATTCTTTTTTACATTCGTGATACTTGTTTCGTTATTTTGACATTCAGAATCTCCGCGGTGGATTTATTGGAAAATAAACATTAATAATAATTAAAAAAGGGGTTTAATCACTTCTTGTTCAAATGTATACCCTATTTAGCAATGAAAAGCAATGTTAAAACTTATAATTTAAAGTTTAAAAGTTCCTCGCATTAATGCTTTGATTGTAGGGATGAGCCATATTGAAAGATTCTCAGCGATAAATCGGCACACACATTTATCGAACCGAAACATCGGTATTTTTCGAAATCGATACTTGAAAACAAAGGAAATACTTCTTCCTTTTCTATTTTAAGGACCAAATATGTTAAAATTTTCAAAACGTGTTTTTGATTTAAAACGTAAAATAATATGTGTGTCCTTCAAAATTTATAAACTACTTTCCTCCATTAAATCTTCAATATTTTAATTAATAAACAAAAATGATTTGATAACATTTTGGAAAGTTAAAAAATTAAAGCTACTAAAGCATAGGCTTCTTCTTTGTACAAATGTAGACATTTTTCATATTAAGCTAAGTTCTTACATGTAAATCACACCAACAAAAAGCTATCAAAACATTTACTTCTTCAGTAACTCATAAAATATACCACCATAATCTGAAAAATGATTTTACCACACCACGTATGTTTTCCCCAATCCCCAAAGGAAATTTTATAAAAAAAAACACGACTTAACAGTTAACGTGTTTAATGCGATAACAGATAGTACTTTTATAAAGGCCCAGAGAATTTTCGACTTCTTATCTAAGCGCGAAGAATAGACGTGAATTTCATGCTTGTTATCGATTGTTTGTATTGAAACCTATGTGAATTGTCGACTTCGCCAACCTGTGTTGTGGTTTTTTTCAACCAATTGGGAAGAGTCACACTCGTTTTATTAAAAAAAACATTTTTAGACTAACTTTGGTTGGAACATTTATTGTCTTGGTTAAAAAGTAGATATTGACATAATTTGGAATTTGTACATGATTTATAACTAGTTGTTACGCACCCTCTTTGCTGAACTCTTTGCTAACTCCTTTGGGTATTGAAATTATCTTATTCCCTTTCCATGAAATAGTACCTAATGAACTTTTGTCAATTTTTTTAAAATCCATCAAATTCAATAAATTATAACAAATTAATAAAATTACAATATGCTTTCACATGATAATTTTCTTATTGAAAGAACACACAACTTGATATAAAACAACAAATATTTTTGTGAACTTTCTCTCTTTGCATTTGATTTAAACAAACTATTTTGTTTGCATGGTTCTATTTTCTTGTATGGTCGATGTAATTTATCAAGAAATCGATACTGAAATATGTATCGATGTTTTACTTTGAATAACGAATCCCGGTTACATCGATTGCCATCATCGCTCATCACTAATCGGTTGTCAAACCAGAACGTCAAATGTTCAACCAGAAAAAGTCTTGAAATTTTCATTCCTGCTTTCGTTACTTCATTCCCCTTACATTTCTACACCCCTCACCATATCTGTCAAAATAACGAAAGACGAAACAACCGAAAAAAAGAATCGTGTAATCAGCGTCAAATGTCCCAATCGAACAAAATTCGTGACATTGTCACAGGCTGTTACATTGTCACGGGCTGTGACATTGTCGCAGGTTGTGACATTTGAAGTATGTTTGTTTCAGGAGAGAAAATGAGGACGACATACGAAGGTTGCACTACAATGTAGCAAACAATCAAGGTAGATATGCAGAATTGCAGGTGATCATCCAAAGGGTTAAAAATTGAGGGAGGTTTGTTATTTTGATTGTTTGATGGAGAAGGAGGTTTGTTATTGTTTGTGATTCTTTGAAGGGGTTTTTTTTATACAACTGCAACTGCATTCATTTTCCTGTTTTGTTTTTGTTAGAGATATGAGAAAAAAAAATCATTTGTTCGGGTAATGTATTTCTCTAAAAACAATTAAATCTTATATTTTATTGTTTTTAAAACTTTCTTAACTTTTATTTTTTTTTAACCATTTTATTTTAATTATGGTTTGTATTAAATGTATTGAATATGAAACCTTGTTTTTGTTAAAATAAATACTACTAACAAAAATTTACTCATATGTTTTATTTAAATTTCATGATCATCAGAATTGAAAAGACGTCATTGAAAAATTGATTTTGTTTATTGAAAATGTCCAACAAAATAGGTTTGTCCTATGGGACATTTGAGGTGGGACAAAGTACCACCTCATTTCGAAAAATGAGTACCTCATACAAACTCATTTTAAATTCGTGTCCTACCCATCACTAGTTTTGACCTCCATATCTGAAATGATTGAATAAAAAACCACATAAATAAATAAATAAATTTGATGGCACAACAAGCTCATGAAGAACTAGGGCCTAGTGACTTACAACTCTCAACCATTCCTGTGTGGGTGTCTGCATAGGAATGGAGGGTACCTGTAGTTTATTGCCGAATCCGAACGGCTAATGTGAGCGGCACTTTTCTAGGACAAGAGATACTTTTGGAGATTTTGTCAATTCCTCGCAAGAGGCAGTAGCCGCTTTTTTTTTTTTTTAATTATAAGGTGGCGAGGCTGGGGATCGAACCTAGACCCCCGGCATGGCAATCCATCGCACTAACCATCACGCCACGGCTACTCCAAATAATCTGCTAAAATTAAAAAGCAGAATAAAATGTTTTATTTATGATTTCGTTGTGTCATTTTTGCACGGGATTTTTTTTGTTTCGCATCAGAAGCGTACCAGCATTAAATGCTTAAGTACCTACCTATAGTTTATCATATCTATATTATGGTTAAATTTTCAAACTCAATCTTTTTTTATTTAAGAGCATGAGTTGAGCTTTCAAGTTATAATGGCGGTTTCAAATGGACCGGGTAATTGATAATTTAGCTTCTTGAGGTGTTTTGCAAAACAAACACAACCGCTCTAAGAACACTTCCCTGCAGAGCACCATCATTTAATTGATTACAAAAGAGAAGATTGTTTGATTAAGGGATATTAATTATTTCAAAAAAAAAAAAATATCTACATAATTTAAGTTGGATTCTTGCATTAAAAATATTTTACTGGATCAAGTTCTCGGCACTATAGTGTGATTCTGGCCCTAAAACTTATGAGTGACCTTGGAGCGGAAGTTTCAATTTATTTGTAAACAATTTTAAGCCTAAATCATATCAATTAATTTTAACTTAACACTTTTTGCTTGCATAATTAATAAAAATTATTTTAATTAATAATATTAATAAAAATTAAATTTTTCCCACCCTCGAACACGATAATAACGAGTAGGTTTATATTTTAAATAAACGTGACAAAGTAATTAAATGATCTAATGTTTACATTTTTATTTTATCGTTCTTACTTTCCTGTCTAAATTAAAAAATGTAGTTAAGTATATTTAAAAAAACAAAATATGAAAAAACAGTGCGAAATACTTAATGACAAATTACTTTATATAGATTTTATCATCTACTTAATCCATTTTATATAGATTTAATGTATATATACCTACATACCTACCTGGTTGTAATTCAAGCCCTATCACGATCACTTTCCCTCGGCTTTGAACTATCTGCGTGTCTGTCACCCTTTCGTCAGATTCCATAATTTCAAAATTTCGTTCATATCCAACAAATTCATTTATTCGTACTTAGATATTTTATACGTAGAGCTTTATGATCTTATCTATGCGGGAGTCACATTTTCTATTGAAAAATAATAATAATAATAATAATAATAATATTAGAATGAAACCAGAGCTGAATGAGTTACATAACTTTAAAGTATCCCCTACTATAATGGTGATTTGACTTTAGTACAGGGCCGGACATAATCTAGTTTAAATACTAGTAGATACTAGACTAGTAGTAGTCCGTGGCGTAATGGTTAGATTCCCAGCCTCTGTCACCTAACAAAAATTATTTCAGGGTCACTGCCTCTTGCGAAGAAGTGACATCTCCTCCAAGAGTATCTCCTGTCATAGAAAAGTTCCGCTCACCTTAGCCGTTCGGATTCGGCAGTAAACTGTGGGTAGGTGCCAGTTTAGCAATATAAAAGAAAAACGCATAAAGCGTTGCAAAGCATAGTGAGCGCTTTGCGCGATTCAATCCTGGGCCTGAACTGATGGATCTCGTTGGTAAGTTTCTTCTCGGAGCAATCCCACGCTCGGGCTTACCAGCCTCATAATATGTTTCATCGGTTTCGGGGGATTCATACATGAATTTTTATTTTTATTTATCTAAATATCTATAATTCTTAGTAATAAATATAATGAAGACAGATTGTTGATCTAGAAACTGTATCCATCAACAATCAGAAGGTTTGTGCTTGCGTGTTTCTTAGTCAAATAAAAAATATAAATTTTAACTAGCACATCACAACTAGTACATGACAACAGGTATCTATTTAATTATATTTTTATTTATATTTCCTCCTAATGTGATATTTGCGTTATAAACACGAGCCGAAAATCTGCCTTTTTAAGGCTATGCTTTTTGATTATTTAATTTGAAACAAATCTTATGACTATACAAACAAGCAAACAAACTAAATAAATAATTTTCACAAATTTTGTTCATATCGCCTCTAACAATACCGTCACCATATGGTTCTTTAATTTATGACATAACACGAGTCAGCAACGATTTTTTGGAAGTTTATAACAAGCAAGCTTTGCGCAAACCTAAGCGATGGCTGTGGCAATCACGATAGGATTTATCGCGCGGTATATAAGTAACGATCAAAAACATGGCATCATCAATGCGATATTGCAATACATTGGCCGCGTTCAGTTGGCAATCCGATTGGCTATCAATCTGAGACAGGTTAGCCGGATAGTTTAAAACAGCCTGCAAAAGGAAAATTAAAGTTTAATTTTTTACGCGAAATTTGGGTAATATAATTCTAAATTACACCGAAATGTATTTCGAGGTATATTTATAATATTTTTTCCTTTAAAAATAACGAAAAACGAACAACAAACGACACGCGACACCCAGTGCCATAGCCACTTAGGAGCTAGGGGGCTTTGCTCCCCCCAAACGAGTAGCTACGGCACTGGCGACACCAACAAACAAAAAGTCAATTCCCTAAGTAATCAGCTGTTTTTCAATTTGCCCATCGGATAACCTAGCGAAAATTTTCGGTTAGTTTGTAGTGATGGCCTAAACGGTTATTTTTGGGTAACAGTTATAACAGTTGCCGTTATTTTGTAGTAACAGTTATCCTTAGCAGTTATTCAGTAACGGTTATTTTACTTTTGGTTGTGTTTATAATAAACACTGTCTAACTTAAGACAGCCGTCAAAGTTTAACAAAAAACCTTTTGATTTGCTGCTAAAGTGATCTAACTTTATCTTACTTTAGACACTAGACAGCAAGTTTTCCGATATAACTTTTCACTTTTTAGTCATTAAAATCCGTATGGTCACCCTTCGACTTAAAAAAAAAGACAACTTCCAGTAAATTGGCAACCCTGAAATATTTTTCAAAAAGTATCCATATTCTAGACCTATCTTTTGAGGTATCGACCGGGGTACCAGGGTCACCCGTTTACCCTCCAGAGCCAATTTTTCGATATTAATCCTCACTTTTTAGTCATTAAAATCCGTATGGTCACCCCTTCGACTTAAAAAAAAGATTACTTACAGTAAACTGACAACCCTGAAATATTTTTCAAGATATAGCCCTATTCGAGACCTATCTTTTGAGATATCGACCGGGGTCCTGGGGTCACCCGTTTACACTCCAGAGCCTATTTTCCGATATTACTCCTCACTTTGTAGTCATTAAAATCAATATGTTCAATCTTTTACTTAAAAAAAAGATTACTTACAGTAAACTGGCAACCCTGAAATATTTTTCAAAATATAGCCCTATTCGAGACCTATCTTTTGAGATATCGACCGGGGGGCTAGGGTCACCCGTTTACCCTCCAGAGCCTATTTTCCGATGTTACTCCTCGGTTATTTAAAGAACTGGTAACGTTGAGAACAGTTAACGAATAACATTTAAGCCTTAAGTGTTATTTCTTATCGGTTATTCAAAGAACTGGTAACGTTTAAGCTTAAACGTTATTCGTTAATCGTTCTTAATCCTTAAGTGTTATTTCTTATCAGTTATTCAAAGAACTGGTAACGTTTAAGCTTAAACGTTATTCGTTAATCGTTCTTAACGTTACCAGTTCTTTGAATAACCGATAAGAAATAACACTTAAGGCTTAAATGTTATTCGTTAACTGTTCTCAACGTTACCAGTTCTTTGAATAACCGAGGAGTAATATCGGAAAATAGGCTCTGGAGGGTAAACGGGTGACCCTAGCCCCCCGGTCGATATCTCAAAAGATAGGTCTCGAATAGGGCTATATTTTGAAAAATATTTCAGGGTTGCCAGATTACTGTAAGTAATCTTGTTTTTAAGTAAAAGGTTGAACATATTGATTTTAATGACTACAAAGTGAGGAGTAATATCGGAAAATAGGCTCTGGAGTGTAAACGGGTGACCCCAGGACCCCGGTCGATATTTCAAAAGATAGGTCTCGAATAGGGCTATATCTTGAAAAATATTTCAGGGTTGCCAATTTACTGAAAGTAATCTTTTTTTTTTTTAAGTCGAAGGGGTGACCATACGGATTTTAATGACGAAAAAGTGAGGAGTAATATCGGAAAAAGGCTCTGGAGGGTAAACGGATGACCTCTGCCCCCCGGTCGATATCTCAAAAGATAGGTCTTGAATAGGGCTACATTTTGAAAAATGTTTCAGGGTTGCCAGTTTACTGTAAGTAATCTTTTTTTTGAGTCCAAAGTTGGACATACTTGGTCTTATTAATTAGATTTTTGGCTGTTTAAACTATGTCTAAGTATTTTGAAACAGTCGGAAATATGCTTTTCTAATAAAAAAAAAATATACATTTCTGTAGGTTTAGACAATAGATTACGTTGTCTTAAGCAAGATAAAAAGATAGATTATACTTTGGCAAAAATTAGAAAGGTTTTTTAAAAACTTGGACGGCTGTCTAAAGTTAGACAATGTTTATTAATAAGACCAACTGATTTTAATGACTAAAAAGTGAGGAGTTATATCGGAAAATACGATGTTTTTAGTGTATAAAGTAAGATAAAAAGTTATTATTCAAAGAACTAGTAAAGTTAATAACGATTAACGAATAACGTTTAAGCTTAAGGTTATTTCTTATCAGTTAAAGCCTCAAGGCTCAACTATAATAGTCGAAAGCAAACGGATGCTAATGTCAAAAATGAACGATCCGTTTCCTTTTGATCTGTCAAGTACATAAAATACCCATGATTGATTTAACCAAACGGAAGCACGTGCCAAGCTATTTTTGATAGTACCAATTTTCTTTATTTATTTGGTTGTTATTTGGTGTAGTTATTAATTTTTGAATTGTGAAAATATGAACAACATAAAATATTACTAAAATAAAACAAAAAAAAGCTTAACTTTTTTATTAATATAGGAAACATTTTCAACAAATAGTCATCTGTCATTCGTCCGAAGGTAAACGTGAACAAAAACTTAACGAATCTGAGCAATCCGGTTATTATGGGTGCGTTGTATGATTTTTCTGTATTCGCTTCGTTTCGAACAGCGCCGTACGCACCGTTAGTTATTTCTTATCAATTATTAAAAATAACTGCTAGGGTAACTGGTAACTTGGATATCGGATAACCTGTTATAACAGTTACTAACGAATAACGTGTTCCTGGTAACAGTTATCGATATATCGTCCATCACTATTAGTTTGAGATTTATCTTTGACAACAGCTGTTTGGTTCATCAGCTGAATTTTGCTATGGGGTTACAACAACACAAAACCTATCAGTTTTGCTTTGGATTGGGCACGTTCAGCAGACATAGGTGACTAGGAAGCTAGACAAGTTTCTAGTTTCTGATTGGTAAGCTGTCAAAAATATGCATTCCAATCAAGCAAATTTTATTGGAAAATGGCTGGAAAGCTAGGTGAGAAATATCTCCCTACGTTTCAAGTCAAGTGCATTTTTTGTGTGAGTATATCAGCTGATTACATTTTGTCATTAAACAGCAAGCTGAACTTTATTCTTCAGTGGCTTATTTATTTTACGTTTATTTTAACAGTTTGTGTGAAGAGGTTATTTATTAAATACAACGGAGAAGATTTAATTTTAAAAAAAATGTATCATTAGTAAGAAAAGTTTAAAAATTATATTACAAAATTCCTAATTAATTTGTGCCTTGTGTGAGGTGATTCTGAGATAAAAATATTTTTAAAAGTACTTTCTTCATATCAATGGAAAGTAAAGGTTTGAAGTAAAGTTCGTAGTTTGGCATTAATGACATCTCTAGTCATCAATTAGTTTCCTAGTCAAATTTGCGTTCGACGAACGTAGTTGACTGCATAAGGTACGTTCGCGTACAAGTCCGAAACTACCCAAAACTACCATTTTCTATCAGATTTAGTCCAAACCTGTTCGCGTATGCACATTTCGGGTTGTTTTGTGTTGAAGAGAGCGCTCGGGAGAGAGTAAATTATTTCCCCTTTTTGCCAGATTTTACCAGAGAAATTTCGGTGTTCTGTCAAAAAGCTAGTGTGAAGAAAAAAAAAAACAACAAAAATACAAAATGGCTGCTGTTTGTTTACTTTTAGTTTTAGTTTGTTTTTTGTTAGAAGTGAATATTTTTCTTTGTTTTTATCTTAAATTTTTTGATAAACCACTGAACAAAATTGAAAGGAAGTTTGTTAAGTTCAATTTTATTTGTTTACTTCAATTTTAATTAAGACTTTCAGTTAATGTATTCCAATGTTGTGGTTTTTAAGTATTTGGTGACGTTTAAAATCTGGCTGACATTTTTGGTTCAAAGCGTTCGTGTACTTTTGGACTGTTTCCATTCTCTTTGAGAGAATTTCATCCCCACTCCTCAAAATTGGATAATTTTCCAATTTTAGTCCGGAAAGTACACGAACAAACCTATACCTAGTCACCTATGTCTTCTGAACGTACCCATTGTCAGCCGAACGAGCCCATTTTGTGACAGGCAAATTGTCAAAAGAACTTACAAAAAAAGTGAGAAAAAAATAATTGCAGACGACAATTTCATCCCAAATTGTATGCTTTTTTATGTTTGGTATTCTTTGTGCAAAAAATTGTACAAAATTTTGAATTTTATCAATTAGCTTTGTTATTAATGTTGTTCATTTTGAATTTTGTTAATATTTTCACAAAACAATTCGAACATCGTGTAATATGCTTGCTGCGTTCGGTAAAAGTCGCGTAAGAAAAACAACGGTAACACCTACAATGTCATGCTATATTCTATCTATTCTTATATTCTGTTCTTAATTCAAATTGTTTCGGTGAACAGTTTATGAAAAATTAATTTTTAAACTTACATTTAAAAAAAAGAAAAATTAAAAAAAATTGTGTTCAAACTAATTTCGTTCAAAATTGTACGTCTTTAAAAGGTGTTTTTGTTTTTAGTATTCTATTTAATGCTGCTATCAATTTTCAATCCAATACTCAAAAGCAGATGTATAAATGTCTTTTATTTTTTGAGAAAATTAAAAATAACCAAATCTACTTTACTATATTTACTTAATGGAAATAGGATATTTAGAGCAACAAAATGACGTATCAAAGTCGGATTTAAGGAAAACTTACTTTAGTTGTTTTCAATTTTCTCAAAAACTTAAAGCAATTTAGACACAAGTTTTTAGTGTTTGACTTAATTGATATGAGAAAATTTTGAAAAAAAAAATTGTTTGAAAACAATATTTTTTTTAATTTTTTTTTCGAAAAATTTGTGCCTGAAAATTAATTTTTAAAAAAATTATAATAATTCATTTTTGGTTTTAAAAATAAGACACAACATGACATTGTAGGTGATTTTGGAAATAAATCTTCATTTCAAGATGGCTGGAGCCGCACAAGCCCGAATTTCCCGCAAACTCAGATTTATACTCAGAATCAACTCCTCTACAAAACAATACTGCATTATAACTTGGACCACTTCAAAACTCTTGTCAGAATAGTCTCTAAATAACTCCCTGTTGATTGCAATATATGACAGGTGCGGTTATCACAAAAGTCTGCCTTCCGCAGGTAATACAAGATCCACTGTTAATAGATATTCCCCGTTTTCGTATAACGAATTTTAAAATTTCTTTCTCAATTATTTCTTACAAACTATTCAATAGTCTTTATGCTTCAATAGAACATAAGCTAGCATGCATTCGAGCCTTTGGCATTTTTCTAGAGACACCAGCCCTGGATGAATTAAAAGTGTGAACCACAAGTAATACATTTCGCACGTCATAGGGAAGTCCCATGGTCAGTAGACCGATGATTTTGTCGATCGAATCAAATCACATATTAAATATATGTATGTATACATTGGTGGCTCCATATAGTAAAATGAAGACAACTTGTCTGTGGCTGGCATGAAAAAATCGAGACTCTTTGTCAATAAAAATGTCCCAATTCGTAATACGGTAGAATGCTTGATTCTAAATTGCTTTGTAGTTGACCGAGTGTTTCATTCTGGTGTTCAACTATCGTCATTGATATATTTAGTGAATAAGTGTTTAAAAACAAAAAAAAAAACTATTTCTGGGTTTTTTGATGCGAAATCAAAACTAGAAATGATAGAAAATCTTTTGTACCAATTCATATAAGAGTATAATTGATAGAATTTAATCTAAGTAATAAAAATAAAAAATGATGCGTATGTATAAGTTAAAGCGGGTCATCAATGTGGGTTTATGAATAAATTATAATGTGGGTTTTGTGAATAATTTCATAAATATATTATAATCTTTAATAGATCATTATAAAAAACTTTGATTTTGGGATAGTTAAAGTACCCTTTTTCCAACCTTTAATCCAATGCGTTTTGCCCAGGCACGACAGTTGGGCTCATCAGTAAGATGTCGTACCTTTCTAAAACGCAATATTTTGGTCTTATATGCGCATATGCGCTGTAGATTTTGTTAAGAGTCGGTAGCACGGTTGCCACTTTGGTCATTTGTGACCAAATTTGGTCATTATTTTTTCACTTGGTCACATGGTCATTTTTTAGTCCATTTGGTAATTTTTTTTTAAATATAGATTTTATGCACATAATGTATATTTGTTTTTATTAAGCTTTTACTTTTATCTCATTTTAAAATAGTCTAAAAAGTTATTATTTTTATGTTTTTTTTATTTATGATTCGTTACTTTTATTTATTTATGTTAGTCTAATAATTTAATTAAGTTTATTAGGTACCTACTTTGTGAATTTGTTGGTTTCTGTTTTGTATTGTTTTTGTTTATTATTAAAGCCTAGTTTATAGATCGAAGCGAAGCAAAAGTTTCATACAAAAAAATAGCTTTTTTCACAGGCGTGAAAAATACAATAAAATTAAATGAATTTATTAAATACAATTCAACGGACTTATCTGAATCAAATATAAAACTAAATTAATTTTTCTTTGAACACCTCTCGACGCGAGATTTATTGATATTTCATTTCGGTTTGAGTTTTACTTCGCATTGATATATAAACTAGACTTAATACATACAAAAATAATATGTCATCTGCGTAATATAAGGAATATGTTAAAATAAATGCGATGAATTCATTGTTTTTTGTGTTTAGAGGTACAAATATTTCGGACTCAAATTATTTTGGTCATTTTTAGCTACAGTTGGTCATTTTTATTTTTAATTTTGGACACAAACTTTATTTTCAAGTGGCAACCGTGGTCGGAAGTCATCGACCAAAATATTGCATCTTAAAAAGTTACGACAGCATATTACTGATGAGCAGTACTACCACTTTACTCCAATCGAAGTAGATTTACTTCTTTTTTTCAAAAACATTTAAAATCTACTTCCTACTTTGCACCATCACCAAAATATTGAAATCTACTTCATTTTCAAAATCTGAATTTCAGCTTACTTCAATTTTACAAAAAAAAAAAGGGCAAATCTACTTCTTTTTTTTCTATATAAATCCAGAATTTTTTGTTTTTTCATATCTACAGCTTTCATTTTGTAAGTTTATTACTTTGATAAATTATTTGAGGTTAAAATAAATTAAAATAATCAATTTTGGAGAACTTTGACACCCTTTCATTTTTTGGCCAATATGTATATGATTAAAAATATTCATATAGTTACTCTAATAATTTGTTGTCACTTTCTTTACAATTAGGAATCGAATAAGATCTTTTTTCTTTTTAAGAAAAGGGTGAAAACGGGAAAGCTGTAGGGAAGCGGGAACTAAAACTGAGATTTTAATACATCAAAAAAAAAAACCGTTTGAAAATTACAAGTGAACTACTTTTAAACCCCCTTAATATGTATACCTATCTACATTAATGATAAAAATAATAAAACAATCGTTACAGGATTTGAAGTTTACGGTAGGAACTAAATATCCTGATTTATCATATCCCGCTCCAAACACATATTATATTGTAAATATGCGATTTTTTGAAAGTTCAAATTTTCGAGATATTTTTTGAGATAAAGAGTGTCAGTAAGTTATAGGTTTCATTTCTTCTAATATCTTATAATATTCTACAGTCGGGAATCAGTTGAAAATCGCAAAAAAAAAAAAAAAAAAAAAAACAGTACAAAAACTGTTTTTGTTATTTTTGGGTATTGATTGTATAACTTAAAATATCTTTCAGAAAAACTACTATCTTCCAGCTTTTTAAACGACATATTTAACGTAAAGATGTCTTTAAGAGCTAAAACCTTTAAAATAAAAAACAAATATAGATTTGTATAAAAATGTTAATTTTTTAATCTACATACTTCCATTTTTCTCAAACTACTTCGCTTTTTTCTGCAAATCTGCTTCGACTTTTTTTTCGGAAGTGGTAACACTGCTGCCCATCTGTCGTGCCTGGGGGAAACGCATTGGACTAAAGGTCGCAAAAAATATTATATATTTGAATTTAATTCAATACAGTCCACTAAACAACAACAAAAATATTTTTCTTTTATTTTTGTTATTGCTCTTCTTAGTACCCTTTTTCCGATTAAAAACATTAAAAATTAGTTTTTCATACATGGACCCTCCGAAGTAACTTTTAAAAGAATTAAAATTAGGAATTAATCATGCATGTACGAGTGTATGTACGCATTTCATATAAACTAATTCCTATTATTTTTTGGAACTAAATCTAAAGGCAAGAAGCAATGAACTTAGTACCAAAATACAAAATAATTACATCCCAAGGGTGGCTTATCTAATTTGTGTTGTTTTTAGCTTCAGTCCTGAATGAATTAACTTCAATTTTTTTCAAAACGAACAAATATTATAATTTTTAAAAGAAATTAACAAATTATGATTTGAATTACATATTAAGGCTTTCTGTAACCTTAAAGAAATAAATAAATAAATTTGGTTGCACAAAAACGGCTCATGAAGAACTAGGGCCTAGTGACTTACAAGTCTCAACCATTCTTGTGTGCGTGTCTGCAGGAGTAGAGGGGACCTACACTTTATTGCCGAATCCGAACGGCTAAGATGATTGGCACTTTTTTGTGGCTGGTATTGAACCCAGACATCTGGCATGACAGTCCAAAGCACTTGCTGTTACCCCACGGGCTACTACTTTCTGTCACCTTAGGCCCTTTTAAAATCTGCCTCCCCTTCCTATCACAAAAATGTCATCATTTATCTTTGACATAAAATATTACCCAAGAAAAATATTGACATGTCATCTTCACTGTTCCGGCTTGTAGGCAATCAAAATTGAAGCTATTTAGATTTAAGTTACCCCCCCCCCCCCCCCTCCCCTGATTATAGTTATAGGCTTGTCATTATGTCTAGAGAGCATATAATTATTATTGTTATCACAGCTGTGCTCACCGGCATGTGTGGAAATTGTTTGCTGCTTTAGAAAAAAAAAATACAAAATTGGAGCACAATATTAGTTCAAGATTTAGTAAAAAAAAAAGTAAATATACGCCCGAGTACACCACTATTTAAAATGAATTAATTTCATCTTTTTTTATGGATTGTCTTTTCATTAAAGAAATCTCATGTATTTTTATAGTCTTAACTAAAAAATACATGAGATTTAATTTAATTAAAATAGTGGTGCAGTCGGGCGTATACTTACTTTTTTATGTATGTATTTAGATTTTATAATCCTTGATAATCACATGTTGCAGCCTTTTAGAAGTCAATTGCTCTTTCTTTGGAAGGGCAAGTATTGGTTTCGTGTGAAAAAAAATTTGGGGTTATAATCAAAATTGACACTGTGATGGAGAAGTCCGAAAAAGTGGTTTTCGCCATACCATCCGTCGGCGTCGGTTTGTGCATCTGTGCGTTTGTGCGTTTGTGCGTTTGTGCATCTGTGCGTCTGTGCGTCTGGGCGTATGTGCGTCTGTGCATCTATGCATCTGTGCATCTGTGCATCTATGCATCTGTGCGTCTGTGTGTCCGTGCGTCCACTTTTATTTGAGCTAAAGCCTAACGGGTGGACTGGTTTGCTTAATTTTTGGTACACGGCATTCTTAAATGATTCCATAGAGGGGAATTCAAATTTTTGATTTTTAGCTCATATAAAACAGATACTGTACAAATATTTCGGTTTTTTTTTTCAAATTTTCTCTAAAACGTTTCAAACGGTTTTTAATAAAATTTGTACTTGTAATGACCACATAGAGCATCATAGGTTTTTGCAAAAAAAAAATCGAGTTATTCGACACATATTTTTCGACTGATACAGTCTGGTGCTACAAACTAGTTTCAATAATATTGGATTTAAAAATTTTGAAAATAATTTTTTTTTTTTTTGTTTCAAACAAAACATAAAATGAATACTTATGGTACATGTCGGGTTTTAATCAACTTATTTCTAATTATGATGATTTTAAAATCTGGGGGCACGGTAGTCCGCGGACTTATAAAATACACCAAATTTCATATTTCTAGCTTTTATACTTTGGGTGTAATTCATACCAAAAAACGTCTATTTTGTCACTGACCACTCACTCATCAAAACCTAAAGGGTACTTCCCGAAGTCCTAGAAAGTTGAAATTTGGAATGGAACTCTACCAACCCTACATCGTCGTCAAAAAGTACGGCTTGGCCGTTTCGCAGCCGAAACACAGAAACTTCCATAGATTTTTGGTAAGTCGGTCATATGCAAAAGTTTTATGAAACCGCCAAGCCATACTTTTTGACGACGATGTATAGGGTTGGTAGAGTTAGGTCTGTTAGAGTTAGGCCTTGTAGAGTTATGGGCTTGGCTCTTCATGAGATCTCATAACTTTTTCACAGCGAAAGCGTTATGTGCATGTAAGTCTTGGCGATCTTTTTTTACATGAAATGTTTTTGATGGGATTATTTTTAATTTTATTGTTAGTTAGATTCAAAGACTCTTAGAGCCGGAGTTCTGGTGTCCATTAGCTCTAAATAGTGTTATGTGAATGTCAAAAATCTATTTTCGTTATGCGAATTTTTTGGCAAAAAGCTGAATGCAAATTTTCTCAGATTAATTTCGGTTATTCCAGGTACGAAGTTTAAATAAAATCATTTAAATTTTTTTTTAAATAAAATTAAAGAAAAAAAAAAAAAACAAATCGTTAAGGCATCACCTGTCTCTCCAGTCTTGAACAAGCTGCTTCCAGTCATCATTTTTCTGTTGAAAAATTTACACAATGAAGACGGGGATGGTGTGAAAATATTATGCGTTGTTTTAAGTTAATTTTAAATTGCTACTTCTAAAAATGCTTCTAAATATTGTTGAATTACAAAATTATATAAAAAAAGTTGAAAATCCATGAATTAATAACATGTAGCTCGATCTTGCATGACCGGCTCAAGGATTTTAATTATTCAGTTTCAGGTTTTTGGCAAACAATTTATATAAAGATAATTAAGATGTTCATATTTATTGATAAAATTTTAAAAATGTCTTGGTTTTTTTTCAACATTATAGCTCTGAAGTTAATTAGGATTGCGGGAAAATCTAACTCGGAGCTTTAGAGAGTCCACAATCTCCCGAAAGGGAAATAGAACACAATCCATAAGATCAGCAGAAACACCAAATTTCGAAAATCAAAAATCCCCAAAAAATTAAAACCAAAAAATCTTCAATTAAGAATTCTAACCCCAACCCTATGATTCACATATATGTACATTATGTAGATATGTTTGTATTTAATTTGTTTAGTTCAGTTAAATAACAAAAAATTACTAACTCGTTATAAGATCGATTTTCTTTTAAATTGTAGGTACATAAATATTTTTATTTTTTCGTTTTCAAATTTAAATTTAATCCTTAGATTATGCAATATTAATTTTAAATCCAACTTACTGCGCACAATAAAATAACACATCAAAGTATATTATAATTTTTTTTAACAGACTGTTTTCATTCTGAACAAATTATAATTGCTAGAGAACAACGCCATGGATTTTTTTTTAGTCTTTAAGTTTGTGGAAAAATAAACAAGTCTCTAGCTAACCTATGTAAGTATCTAAGTACTTAAATATACATTTATAATCTTCCCTAAGGCTGTATGTGCATGTTGTTTTCTTTGATTGTTTTAAAAATACAAATTATACAATTGTTTTGCTGAACAATAATTATTATTGTTCTAAGAGTTGTTGCATTTTAATGGATTTCACTGACTAAAAACAAAAAAAACAAGTTTTTTGACTAAATGTAGGTTTGTGGCTTTTAGAATGAGTTAGATTTATTTAGACATTTATTAGTCGTAAAATTTAATTCTTGGATTAAAACATCAAAAATAAAAAAAAAAATTTAGGTACCTACAAATAAATGTATTAGCATTATTTTGATGTAAAGTCAAATGTTCGATATAATAATAACGTGTAAGCATTGAATAAATACATTGATCTAAAAAAGCTTCACGTCAAGCTCACAGGTTTAAGGGAGAGGGGATTTTATTTCCAGATCGGCATTACTGTATTAAATTTGCAATTAATTGTAACTAAATTCCTGTATTATTATATAATTTCTGTTGTGGCGAAACCAGCTGAGTCAATTCGTTTGTTACTAAAACTTCCCGATAAATCAATTTAAATAAAATTGATATCGTCATTAAGGCAAGGCATTTAAAAGAGCTAGTGATTTTATTAATTTTTATAAGAAATAATAATAGGTAGGTACTATAGTTAGTTACTAGATAGGGCCTGACGGACCGGCCTAACGTGATTAATCAGTATACAATATTTTGTAATAAAAAAATTAACATTAAAAAATTAACAAACTTTATTCGAATCGATCCCTTTACTCTACGTTTTCATAATTTATTACTCCCAAATTTCTATCATGCACAATCTCGCTTCTACGCTACTACTTGTTTTACCTACAAAATTCGATTTGATTTGGCTACAAAATTTGCGCCATTAAAATCCTATACAAATCAGCGTTGCCGAAATAGCACGATCGTGCTTTTTTGACACGACAATTTTCTCGTGGCACGGTGGCACGAAAAAGTTCAATATGGCATGTTTTTTTTATTTCCTTTATTTTACTTAAAATGAAGTAAATTTAAACAAAATTCGATGAAAATTGGTCCAAATTCCGGCAAAAGCACATAATTTTTGACAATGTACGAATAGAGCAAATGATTTAAATTGATTTTTGTTATTGTATTACACCCCGTAATCAAATTGATTACAGGTTTTTCAAGAAAATAGAAGAATTTGTGGTCTTTTCATGTGGCACGAAAATCGGCACGTTTTTTCAGAAAATATGGCACAATAGTTTTATTTCGGGCGGCAACGCTGATACAAATTGCACTTCATCCCTGATGTGCTTTCTCATTCTACCTAAAAGAACATAACGAGAAAATACACAAGAAAGTTGGCGCAAATAAAAGAGCAAACCTGATTGTGAGAGAAAAATGCGAGTAAAAAGAAAATGTGTTATGTATGTATTGCTGCAGGGCATCCGCGTCTCGATCCGGGAGGTATCTGGGGATTGATTTTTCAGTGATTTTTAATTAATTGTATTTAATTTACCTAGTTCATTGAAATGTTACAAAATTTTGTACAGGACAAAATACTTTTAATGATTAATTTTTAGGTGAGATCAGTGTGAGTGTAAAAACGAGTTTTCGGGGTCGAAAGCCCCCATTTTGCCTTAAAAAGTTATTCTCGATATCTTGGGAAGAAAACATCGCACAAACAAAATTTTAGCATATTTGTGCAGAGAATTTGATTCTCTACAATTTATATTAAGAAACTTTTTATCGTAAAATTGCGAAACAGAAAAGTTATATAACCAAAAGAAGATGACCGTTTTAAGAAATTTATCTTAAAGAGGATATAAAACAAACAAGAAGATAATGATATTTTTTTTGACAATGGTGAACTTTGTATAATTACAACTTTTTTGTTATCAATTTTACGATAAAAAGTGCATTGACATAAATTGTAGAAAATTTAATTTTCTAAACAAATGTGCTAGAATTTCGTTTGTACGATGTATGGTTCTCAAGTAATCATGCGCGTAGTTAGAGGGTGGTAAGGGGGGGAGGGACAATGCCCCCCTAGAAAAATTCTTGCCCCCCTAGTATCTAGTGTTTATTTGCTTACCCAAACTACCAATTTTACTTCGAAGTTACAAATGGCAAAGTCCATTTAAATAAAAAATAATTAAATTAGACTAAAATTGGTAATTTCGGGAATTCAACGAACATCGGACATTAAATTTATCTTTTCGCCCTGCTATCTAGGAGAAGTTCATGAAGAGTAAAGACAAACAGTATAACCAAATATTATATACAGTACGCTCGTAGAGTATATAGTTTGGGATAAGTTTGCTCATTTTTGACTTTGAAACCGGATATCTGTTTTGTTTACTTATATGTATAAACAATTAAAAAATAATTAATATCGACAAATTTATTGGGTGAGTGTAAGCAGCCTATGGCTTAAGGCTGCACAGGGCTTAAGGCTGCACAGTTAAATTTAACAATTTAACTATAAAAATCAATTTTACTGTCAATGTATGAATTTCAATACAAGTTCACATGGGGATTTTTCTTTAAAATTTAAATTAAGCAGAAATATATGAAGTTTCATACGATTTCCAGACAAAGACTTGCCCTCAAAATGATTGACCCCAAACGAGGTTTTTTTCTATTTTTGCTAAAATTATAAAAAGAATACAATTTTTATTGAATTATTATGCTATATAATGTTTGCATCAAATTTAAACTAAAATTTTATATTTAAGGAAATTAGTGGCCTATTTCTTTAAATATACAACACGGTTTGAAATTCACGAAAAATTATAAGAAAAGTAAAGTTTTTTAATTGTCTCTTATCAGCACATTAAATAAAATATCTGCTTAGCTATAAATTGAGGGTTGAAAACGTCCTTGATTGTGTATTTTCCCAAATTTGAACTTCACCCCTCTTTTTTATACCATAAATAATTTTTTGTGTTTTTCCTAAGATCTATAGAGAAATAGGTTTAAAATATTCCAACGATTAATTAAAAAAAATTGGGTGAATAACCAATTTTTCGACTTAAGTAAGATAGTAAATTACGTAAAAACAAGTTAGCTTCAACACCGCATAAACATGGTACTTATATAAAGTACACACAAGCAAACAGAAGATAATGGCCGCGTTCAACAGCACATTTGACAGTTCTGAACTGTCATTTTTAGAGCTTATGATTGGCTAGCAGTCATAAAAATTCAGTTGACGTCGATTGACATTTAGTTACGTTTCTTACGTTTTTTTCTGAATTTTCAGATGAAAAACTCTATCTGAAAATTCAGATGACAGCTAAAAGCAACAAAAAAACAGTTCTTGATCCAGTTTTTTTTTTGTGTGTGGTCTGATCGTCTGGGTCTCGTATCGCTTTTCGGATTTTGATTTAAAAGTGCAAACAATAATAAAAACAGAATAAATAATTTCAGACTTTTTTGTGCGTTCAGTGTTACGTTTTTCAGAACTGAATTTTTAGATCTGTCAAAAACGTGGTGATGAACGTGGCCAATGTTGAAAACCCAACAAAAATTTGGTAACGTTTGCAAAAACACGCTGGCTGGGTGCCCCCCCCCCCCCCCCCCTCCCCTAGGGAAAATCTTTAACTACGCCAATGCAAGTAATCGCGAAGAACTTTTTAAGTCCCCTTCTCCAAAATGGCTGCCGAATGAGAGGGCTTTTAACTCCGAAAACTCATTTTTACACTCACACAGATCCACCAAAAAATTAGTCCTGTATAAAATGCAATCTTAATGTAATGTTGACTATAGCAAGAATCTTGGAATTTTTGTAGAGTATTCTAGTCAAAGCTATTTTAAATCACTCAAGGCTAAGCTGGAAAAACAAGCTAAAATTAAGGGAATTTATTTATTATTTACTCAAAACCTAGCTTTTACTTAAAAGTTCAAGTCTTAACTTAAGCTGTTTTTTTTATTCCAATACCTATTAGTCTGTTTTTATTCAAATCATCATTTGAGTTTAATCTAAAAAAAAATTCGTAATAAAAAAAAAAAAAAAAAAAGAAACAAACTTGACCCCGACGTGATTTGAACACGCAACCTTCTGATCTGGAGTCAGACGCGCTACCGTTGCGCCACGGAGTCACATAGTTGAAGCTACACCATTAGTTCTGTTTAACATTAATTCATTTAAAAGTAAAAATTTATGAAATTAAATAGTTAGAATATTAATCAATCACAATCGCTAAGGCTGTGTAGAAAATACGTACCTACTATTATCTTCTTACTTTTCAATAAAATAGGCGCTAAGATTTATAATAGGACTTATCATTCAATAGATTATTGTATCAAGATAACCATTTCACCGGTTATTGGATTGGATTAGAAAATATCTTTTGTCAAATCATATATAAAGTACTTTTCCAACGAAAAACTATAACAGTTACATTTTTACTATGAAGTTATTCGTGTTAATTGGTGCCCTTGCGGTGCTCGGTGTAAGTTGTTGTGCCGAAAAAGTTCGCTATGACAACCATACGGTTTATAAAGTGTTAATTGAAAATGAAAATCAACTTACAATAGTTAAACATTTGAGTACGCTTGCAAATGGGGTAAAAAAAATCAATTATAATATTGTTGAACCTTATCAGAAAGTTAACAACTTAGTCAATGGCATTTTTAACACAAATTTATTTACATTAATTAGTATAATCTTTGGAAACCATTTCATGGAGTCGAAAGTGATGCACACATTATGGTTAGTCCAAAAATGAAAAATGCTTTCAATAGTCTGATGCAAGTTAATGGATTCGAAACAGAAATCATGGTTGATAATGTTCAAAGGTGAGTTCAAAAAGAAGAAGGAGAAGAGGTGAGCTATTAATTGGAATAGTAAATTAACTTCTGTTTACAATTAATCAAGCAAACGATAACAACAATAAATGTGTCAGTCTGATAATATGTAGGGACCTACCTTATCAAACATTTCCAGTAGTAATGTCTTGTGATAAGAAACAATAATTGATTGCAATAAAAATTCAAGTCATAAAATAGTTTTGATAAAATATTTAGTATATTATGTGATAGATAAAATTTAATGGTTGTAAATTTAAGAATTTGGACCATCACAAATTTGCTTCATAATTTATTTTTGTGTGGCGGGCTTATCTACAGCTTACACGTCAAGCTAATTTTTTAATCGCCGAAGTAATTTTTGTTGTTGTTATTATGCTAAGCTCAAATTGAGCTATTAAGTAAGAAGGTAAATTCGATTTAGACCAGTTTATACCAACCAGCGGATTAGTATACTAAAACCGTAATTTCGTAAACGTGAAAGCGATTGATGGAAAGAAAGGCTGAGTTCCAAAATGCATCAGATGCGGATTTACTGCGCAAATGGCGCATCCAAAATTTTTTAGCTGCTTCGATTTAAAATATCTTTTTTGCGTTCCGAAACGTCAAACTTGTGCAATGTAATATTTCTACAAAGCATCAAGTTTGGGTTGCTGATGCGTATGAAAAATATAGGTATTACTTCCGCATCAAAAAATTTTTTACATTTTGGAACTCAGCCAAAGCTATATTTAACGTTACAAATTAAATTATGAGTAGCTTAATTTTTTTTTCATTAATTTCAGCCTCATTGACGAAGAATCAAATTCTATCCAACGTGATGTTTCCTTTGGCTGGACTTCTTATCATGGTCTTGATGAAATCTACGCCTGGATTGACGAAATCATCGAACAAAACTCTAATATCGTAACACCTTTCGTAATTGGCAAATCATATGAAGGCCGTGATATTCGTGGAATTAAAATTTCCTCGAAAGAAGGAAATCCTGGAATTTTTATCGAAACCAATGTTCATGCTCGTGAATGGATAACTTCCGCAACTGTAACTTATTTTATAAATGAATTATTAAATTCAGATCGTGTTGAGCTGAAAAATCTTCGGGAAAATATCGATTGGTATATTATTCCGGTTTATAATGTTGATGGATTTGTTTACAGTCATGAAAAGGACCGTATGTGGCGAAAAACACGTCAACCAGTGAAAGGATCCGATTGTATTGGAGCCGATGCCAATCGTAACTTTGATTCTCATTGGATGGAAAATGGTGGAGCTTTATCAGATCCATGTGCTGAAACTTTTGCTGGACCTAAACCTTTTTCTGAGCCAGAAGCTCAAGCATTAGCCGATTTTGTAACAAAAATTGAAGATAAAATCAATATTTATTTGTCGTTCCATTCTTATGGTCAATACTTATTGTGTCCTTATGGACACTCTTCTGTAGAATTCCCAAGTAATTATGCAGATCTTCTGGAAATAGGAAAAGCTGCTGCCGATGCTATTAGTAAGCCTTATGGAACTAAATTCACCTATGGATCTACTGGAAGTGTATTATGTAAGAAAATTGAAATAATTTTATTTAAAATAAAAAATAAATATTTTAATAATTGAAACATTTTATAGATGTTGCCTCAGGAACATCAGTCGATTGGATGTTTAACGAACGAAATATCAAAATTGGTTGGACTTTTGAATTCCGTGACAAAGGTCGCTATGGCTTTGTGCTTCCACCAACTCATATCAAACCGAATGCTGAAGAGGCTGTTGAGGGTGTAATTGCTCTTGTTCAGAAATCATCTGATCTTGGTTACTTGTAAAAACTGGGTTCAGTGTGTTCATGTTAATTATTGTAAATAAAAAAATTCTTTTCTTTAATATCCGTTTGACACTACATTTTTTTTTTCTTATTTTAAATTCGTTAAATGTGAAACTAGAGTAGCAAAATTTCCCCCTCTCCGCAAGATACATTACATTATAAGAAAAACACGGATAACAGGTTTAGAACGTTCTAGGCCTCAAATAATTGGTTTTCCTTCCCGAAGTCAGTATGTTGATCAGGATAGTCATCTTTCAGAATTTCCGATTCTCTAAATATTTCCAAATCTTATCGGCTACCCAACTTCGCTATAGTGTTTTCGGCAATTAAGGAAGCATGCAAGATACTCAAACAAGACCCTAATCAAAACCGTAAACACTGCCATCCTGACAGACAGTCGGGCAGCCGTCAAAGCAATTGTTTTGCAAATCGCCACTATCGTCTTCTAAATTGGTTAAAATGACGTGATGAGCTTGCAAGCCTTACTGGCTGAACAGAATAGAATGACGGAACTGAAGACGCAGACGGAACTGGAAGAGCTGTCAAAAAGTGTCGTACGTTATTTTTTTTACATGTCCACAATGGAGCTGTACAGCTTTGAAAGTATTTTAAAGAAAAACAAACGAATATTCTTGTGTACAAGCTCAGAATTCACATTTTTTGTTTCCAATAATTTTCCTTTTAATAAATAATTTTTTTCGCGATACAAATAACCACAATATTTTTTTCCGACCCAAAAAGTTGTTTTTTTTCTTCATACAAATTGAAACGTCAAAAGTGCCGTACGTCAAAAGTTAAAAGTTGGTGAACTCTTCCGTCTGCGTCTGCAGTTCCGTATGCGTCTACGTTCCGTTGTGTTCGCAACATTGAATTTGCGTGTATTTAATATTTTGACAGCTATTCCGGCTCCGTCTCCGGTTCCGTCTGCGTCACCATTCTGTTCAGCCAGTTAATGAGAACCTCAAGGTCTCTCTTATCTGGGTTCTAGGTCATTTATGTGGCATTGAGGGAAACGATCGGGCAGACGAACTGGGCAAGCAAGGACCAGCCCTTCATAACTCTCTTGCGGAAAGAGTCAACTTTCCTCGTGGGGTTATGAAGGGCAATATTTTATCAATTTTTTTGTAATGAATCCAACCGTAGGTGGTGCGCAGTTAAGCTATAACTACGTCATATCTAGAAATACTTGGTCCACCTATAGCAAAACCCGTACAACTGACCTGATATGCAGACCCAGGCGAGACCCAGGGTTGTTGCGACCTTTTCTGGACACTGGCCGATCTGAGAACATATGCGGCGAGGCTGAGCAGTGGGGACCAGCAGGTAAGGAAGACTGTCTTTCATCTCCTCTGTAAATATCCCGATCTAGCCAGAATAAAAGCACAGTCATTTGAAAAGGCCTTTTTTGACGATCTCAATGAACTTTCCGAACTGAAGATCAAAGACTTGACCTCTTTCTTCAACGCGACGAAATGGCTCTAAGATGAACTTGGTAGCTCCTGCACCATGTCTCCCCTCAGACCATCAAGCAGGTGGAAATCGGATTTCTGAAGCCAACAATCTGCCCAGCCTGGCATATTGACTCGCAAAATCCTCTTAAAATATCGCTTTAAATAAATAGGTTACATGAGTTGTGGTATCAAAACGGCGCTCTTCAGCGCTAATTGGGTCACCGATTTTTTGATAGCTGTGGGTGGTCAAAAAAATTGAATAGGTACTCAAGAAAATGCTCATATTTTACAAAAAAATTATAAAATTTAAATACTTTTTAGGGCCAAGTTAACACAGCTTAAAAACTAGAGAATTCTACTTAACATGTCTCCGGATTATGTGATGTATGGAGATTATATACTGCACTTTTCAAATAACTCTTATCATTTAAAATGATCCTTAACGACACCTGAAAACAAAAAAGTAAAGAAAACAATAAAAGGTTGTCCAAAAATAAAATTTTACCAATATAGTATTTATAAACAGAAATAAAAATACATTTTCTACCTGCATAATTCTACAAATTATGAATTCACTTATACTTATATATACAATACATATGTCAGTATGTATATATTTGTTAGTGGCGTATAGCGTCCATATAACTCGATTAAAATTCAATCTTTCAACAATGTTGGTCGTATTTAGAGCAGAATTTTAATGTTCACTGGGGCGTATGCGTACTTTTTAAAATAATTTAATTTTAAACCTTTTTCTTCAGATTTCCATGAAGCTCCTTAGTAATTTTCAAATGCTAGTTTTATTTGAAAACTTTGTTCTTAAATTAAATCCTTTTTTTCATTGTGGATCTTGACCTAAAAACTTATGGCTTTAGAACACAGCCATAAGTTTTTAGTGTTATAGCAATTGCACGCGTATGGATGGCAGTCGGATACGGTATATATGAGATACCTAAAGTATTCGATATGTTTAAGAATTACCAAATCCGAATAAGAAATATATTCTATCAAATCCAAAATTACTGACCTAACGAAAAAGAAAGCTTAAATAATTACGAGGCTGTTTAATTCATTTCATTCCAAATAACACTCGTCAATGTACTATTTTTTGGAAAAGATTTTAGGGTACTTATAAAATAGATTTGTTCGTTACTTCCCAAAACTACCAATTTTATTTTTTATATGAGCTTTGACAGAACTTGGACTAAAATTGGTAGAAATCAATAGTTTTCGGTAGTAAGCTAACAGAGGTAAATAATAATTTTAATTTTCAGAAACAAAAAATAGAACTTTTCATCAGCCTGACCCCGACGTGATTTGAACACGCAACCTTCTGATCTGGAGTCAGACGCGCTACCGTTGCGCCACGGAGTCATTTAATTTTTGCATGCGTATTTTTTGCCACGCGGAATCTCATAACAAGAAAAGGAATACAAAATAGACCTTCATTCAATCTTAAAAGTAAAAAGAAGCTTTGATGAGAATAACGAAAATTATTATTTACAATATTTTGTTGTTTTACAATATTATTAATTTATATTAATCATAATACAAGGGCGTATTCGGATTATGAAATTATTTGGATTAATGAGTACAGGACGGGAAAGGAAAAGCGTTAGTTATTTAACAAAAAATCCGTATTTAACTGTTTTTTGTAATCAAAAATTGTAAAATTGCATAATAAATATGTAGGTAACAGAAATCGGGGTAGGTTCGGATTGTAAATAATGAAAAAAAAAGAGGTTCGGATTTGGGCGATATTCGAATTGAAGGTGGTTAGGATAAGCGAGACAATATTGTATTTCTATATAATATTTATGTTTTATTACCTATAAAATATTACTCTATCCACTAAAAATGTTCAGTACAGGAAAAATAGGATATTTGCCTTTAACTGTGACTTTTAATTGATTTCAATAAGCTGTCACTACTGAAAATCTCTATCATACCGTATTGAACATGATGAATTGCCATAAATACGTGACAAAAGTTAGTTTAGAGTTACCAGCTATTGATTTAGAATTACTGCTGCTGTCGACAATTAAAACTATTAAAAGACTTTCCATTTCCAGCACTTTTTTCCGTAAATATGTAGGTATGTATATGTAGTGACCACCACATAAAACAGAAATTCTAACATCAGGCGATGCAGCTACGGTTTCTATTTACAACAGAAGATCAAACTGTTTGAGCTATTCCCCAGTATTACATAAACCAAATAACACCGTTGACTTTATATAAACGATGCGATGATGACATTAGCGTTAGCTGTACAAGACGGTCGCGGTTAACAGTCAGTCAGTCTGGTACATCGGTTCACATACGTCGCTCACTAAATAAATTGCTAAATAAAATATTGAAATTGTTGAATTGAAAAACGTAGTTGGTTTTATTTAGTCGATCACACTATTTCTCAAATTTTTGGCTCAACCACAAGCTCAACATGTCGAATACACACCGGTTTCATTTTTTAGGGTCAACCTTTATAAAGGACTATTCACATGAGAGCGACTAACGACCGACGAATAAACGAATAAATGTAATTTAAAATAATTTATAAACATAAATTCTTCACAAATACTGAACAAAATCGTAGAAATATAATTTTTTAAAATGTTTAGATACTAAAATCTGTTTTTTAATTGCTAAAACAAGATAAATTGGAGAAAACAAGTTGGTCATCGCGAATTCCGATCTGATTGTTACGAATTGTCAAACTCTATTCGCGTTCCACATACGATCCACACTTCAACGAACAAATTGTTCGCGCGCGACTAACCTCAAAATCACTTTTGTTTATGTTTTCCTGGTGGTGATTCGCGACGAACAAAAAAAGCCATGTGAAAGAAATGTCAAAATGGACGAATATTCTCATGTGAATAGTCCTTAAGAGCTGACTTATTTTGGCTTGCAAAACTCCTTTAACTTGAGCCAAAATTAACTGTTTGGGATTCATTATTCGCAGTGATAAGGTCGTGGCAAGTGAACTACTATTATATTCTGCAACTTGAGCCATTCCATCAACGACTGAGGTTTCATACTGGGCTTTTTTTATATCAGCTTAGCTTTCAATATATTTTTTTTAATACAAATTTAATTTTTTTTTTTTGAAAATTCCGATATTATTAGAAACTCTTGCACAAAACTAATTACATAATTTAAATAAATAAAACGTGTTATGAGATTTTTGAAAATCAAAACAATGGTTCTATCCGAGAGCTATATTGTTAATAATGACTTAAGGCTTAATGTAAATTTTGTTCCTGTGAAATAGTTGAATCGTAGGGACCGGTAATTTTGTATTTAAAAATAATCTCTGTTTTAAATATTCTATACAGCCCTATTAATAAAAAGTCAATGTCCGCTCCTTAACACACTTGTTAGCTAAGCTAGCACACGGATAGACAACTTGTTCGTTGGATAACTTTAATTACTAATAAACATATCAGAATAGTTCCAGTCTGTACCACTTAAAGTACGGCAACCCTTCATTCAAATCGTCGAAGTATTCTTATACATATTGTGTCACACGCATGCACTGATTGATGACAAATATGCTTGTGT
The DNA here is from genome assembly GCA_947049315.1 of Epistrophella euchroma. Classification (NCBI taxonomy): domain Eukaryota; kingdom Metazoa; phylum Arthropoda; class Insecta; order Diptera; family Syrphidae; genus Epistrophella; species Epistrophella euchroma. Next base: position 18,222,104 of record OX346245.1, read on the forward strand.
TGAACCGGTTATTATGAAATGTAAGCATGTGTGTGTTATGAAGTTATCCGTCCCTTAAACGCCAAATTTGGCGAGTTAAGGCCGGGTCACACAGAGCGCGGTCTGGCGGTCTTTGTAAAAAATTACAAACAAATTTTGTCCGTCGTGTTCTTTCACGGCAACAGAACTTTACGAAGCGGCCAAATATTATTTGTATGAAATTGTATTGGCTATTGACGCATGGAGTCACGGCACCTAGCAGTCAACGCGTGAACGCTGAGTAGGAGATCAAAAAAACTTTGATTTGACGTTCAATGTATTTCCCATAAGAAAAAATGAAAAAATAGTCTGGAAAACATTAATTTTACTAATCTATTTTATAAGAACGGGTATCCATATAATAATTGCAATAGATGCACAATGTATGTTAGTTTGTTAATCAAGAAGAATATATACCGAATATAACTTCTTATTTGCTTTATTTTGCCCATAAAGAATGTAAACAAACGTGTATTGTTGTTGTTGTTTTCCAAAATGGATGAACGTCGACAGTTGAAATGAGATCATGTGCGTAGTTGGGGAAGGGGTTTCAAGGGGCAAACTCAATTGTGAATAAACTAAAATTATTTTTTAACATTATTTTATGTTTTTGAAATGTGTTTATCTGTTATGTGTTCCCTAGCCGAAGAAGAGTATGTAACTCTTTTGTCACAGTTTGAAATATTATGTTTTAAATTTTAGAAACTTTGTTGAATAAATAAAAAACATTTAAAGAGATTATAAAGAAAACTCAAACAATCAATATGGAACATTTTGAAATATGTAGATACATAGCCATATACAAAATAAAAACTGTTTGTTCTGGGCATGGACACACGTTTAAATTTCACTAAAAATGTTATTGTTATGTATTAATTTTTGCTAAATATTTGATGTTTTGTTTTTACTTTAAGGCTTCTAGACTTAACGAAAAGACTTTTTGCAAAAAGGTGAAAAACGGAAACATGCTTAGTTGCTGTGTGTGAAAAAATTGTTTTTGATCACACTATTTTTGACATCTCTGTCGAATTTATACTCGACATTATACTCGATTTTACAAAAAAGAGTTTTCACATAAAAAAATTAATTTCTTCTTATTTGACAATAATTTTTGTTTACAACTCTCAAACACATTTTACAAAACACAAAATAAAAAAAAAAAAAAAAACATTTTGAATAATACTGGCTACGCCCCTGTCTTGCTTTTTTCGTAGCCAAATATTGTTGTTGTTGCTTCTCGTTGTAATTTTGATTTGTTTACTTTTTTTATCTATAAAATAAAGCCCTTTAGTTATCAGTTTCGATACATTTTACGCTTGATTTACAAACTCACATGTTTTTTTGTTCAATTGCGATTATAAACGAATACTCGTTTATTTAAAATAAATTAGGAAAATAAACTTTTTCAGACCTGTTTTAAGTTTTCTCTTATGGGAAATGCATTGAACGTCAAATTAGAAAAATTTTGATCTCCTAATCGCAGTTCACGATCTGAGATGAAGGCGGCGTGGAAAGCAACTTACCAGGTGTCAATATTAAAAAACTGCCGCGGAGTGCTGTGTAGTGTCGCGCAGTTCCGCTGAAGTGCAGTTCCGCCGTTGCGGTCTTAACTTTATCCACTCGGTGTCATCATGTCACAGACCATTACATATTTATTAATATGAATTGCAAGTTGACAGATGTGTTAGTCTTATCCTTCCGTTGTTTTCCGTTTATTGATACGGAGGTTAGTTAATAAAAAAAAAAAACCTTATTTTAATAAAAATCGATCAACTCCACTTCAAAATTTTGTCTTTTCAAACAAATTTAAACATTTTTTTTTTAAATCGAAAAATCGGATATATTCATGTATAACTTCAAAATTCTGGAAAATAATAACCTATGTGGGTACGGTACCATTTTCTTTGTTTGCATAAATTTGTCTTAACTAATAGGAGTAACAAAAAAAAAAACAAAAACAATTCTTCTCGAAGAAATACTGATTATCTTTATTGATTCTTGATTTTCACTTATGCTGATCATTGAAATACTTTATGTAGGACGACAACAAATCATCCATTTTATAACCTTGAGTTGTGCAGCAAAGGAGTTTCGATGCATCAATCATATTACCGAATCGAATATGAAAAAATGTATTACCCGAACTCCACAAACTCAACTCTGGGTATTCGTATTTTTGAAGAATATCCTAAAAAAAAAGGTAAAATTTATTTTTAAAAATTTCTAATTAATCAAACTTGACTAATATTTTTACCTTTGTTCTTGGATCCATAATATGAAATCCTTGTCTATTGATTGCAATCAAAAGAGTTTCCGGCAAACTATGATCGTTTGTTTGTTTAACCAAGAAAAATGTCGAACCAAACATTGAGAATTTTGAAATCTCTTCGAGAAACATATTCTTCCCCTCGACTTCGTCCAAATTACCAAGCTTTTGTAGAATATTCATGATTTCTGTCTTCCAATCATTGCTTTTTTTCAATGGAATTACATCGATAGGAAGAAGTTTTGGCAATACTTCATGAATTCTATGCAAGGGAACCATATTTCCACCGAATTGAACACGATATAGGATTCCAGCAATGTAAGCACTCTGACTTGCAGATATATTATAATATCCATGAAGATATTTAGGAACTTCTTGTGAAAAGTGAAAAATTTGATCGGCATTGAGATCCCTGCCTGGAATCATATCCAACCACAGTTTCTTCATGAAGTATAACTCATAAGCAAATTGGTTATTTTCAAGTGCACGGCCTATCAAGTTCTCCCTCATGCTTTTCATCAACTCGCTTATAAAATCAAATATGTACTCATTTCCTGGAATGGAAAACACCTTATCGCAAATTCGTAGAAACAAACTAAATCCTTCCAGGGATTTTAAACTAAAACGCTTGGCAATTAAAGTACAAAGCTCAGATCCCCGAGTTGATGATTTTATCTCAATTTTTTCGATTGTATTATTGGGAAAGTGAATCTAACAAATAAATCATTTATATTAAAATATCATTAAAATTTACAAAACACAACTCACTTCATGGTAAATTTTCGTACAACGATTTTGTATTGCTTCAATCTCACTTATAAAAGGTGGATAATTTCGTTGACCACTTGCAAGAGTTTTACGAAGTCTCTTTAAAGATTCTATTGCTATGGGATGTGTTCGTGTTTGTAGGAACTCGAAGAGTTCTCTCAAGCAAAGAGAATTGGGAAACATGACTCCCGTTGCAAGCCACATGAGATTCCAACCACGCTCTTCGCTGTACAGAACTCGGTTATCGGTTAATTGCTTCATTAGCTGACAGTAGACTTCATCACGAAGATTTTCATTTTCGAGAGCTGGTCCAAAGATCAAATCCGTATCCACTGGATGTTTTCCATTGGGAATATCACCCATAAACTGAAAAAATATAAAGAATCTCGTTATTCGACTATATTGTAATAAAATAGATACAAAGTAAAAACATAAAAAGAGAGGGACCTCAAACAGAGTCCTGTGGTACACCAAATAAAAATCGTTTAAGAAGAAGAGCCTTATTTTACTATGATTTGGGTTATTCAAACTACTTGGATGACCTGAAATACCAAACTCTTTAAGACTCTCTAACTGTGTATACTTGTTAAATTTAAGTTTTATTTAAATTTACCTTTAAAATAGAACTGAAGATCAATACAGATTTTTCGATTAATTCACGCTCTCTTTGGAGCTTTTTAAGCAATGGTGCTCTAATCGGATCTCGAGAATGGCTCCAAAGCTCATCTACGGTCTCCAAATAGAATGGTTCACTAAATAAAAATTAAAAGAAAAATAATTCATTCGATTTTTTCACTAACAGAGACAAACTAACCTTATGTTCGGTCGGAAATAATATTCAGCAAACTTTTTCAAAGTGTGCATTTTCTTGCGTTGTATAGTTGTATAGTTCGAGACAAGGTATTCCTTATTTCTTAAGTCACTTTCTTTAAAAATCTCCATAATCATTTTTGATGGTTTAGCCAAAGTGGCTACAACATAAACAGCTTCTGTTGGAAAGGCTCCTTTAAGGCCGTTGCATTCGCCATGCGACCAACGATTTTGCCTATCCATTACCATTGATCCTGTTATACCCTTTTCCAAAATTACAAGATCACCTTTGACTAAAGTTAGATGATCTATAGCTCGACTAGATGGCTTATAGTCTTCAACCACAATGACATATTTCGAGCGATTTTTAAGATTGACGATCATAAAGTTGATAAGATCACTTACATATTTTGATTCATGGCACTTAAAACTAAAGTCTTCTTTTTGAATCGTATTAATTTGAAGTTCATCATCATCGTCTACTGATATTACCGAATGAATTTCTGCATATGGTAACTCAGCTAATACTTGCTCAAATTCATCGATCAAAAAAACACCTAAGGAATTAACAGAAATCACAAGATTATCGCTCAAAAGTCTTGGACCAGTTGTTCGAACTGCTTCAAAAAATCTCGAGAACGCCATTGGCCAGGTTAGATGGGCATAAATAGCAACATCTTCTCTGGCAGAGTTTTTGGAAATAATTTTTTTAGAATAGTTGACTTTGTTAAAAACATCGGTTATAAGGTTTTCCCAGTTTTTCAAGGCTCTTTCACCAGCTGCTAAGAAGTCCTTAGGCACACAGTCAGGTATAAATATATGAAGGGTCTGAAAGAAAATATTAAGCCTTTTGTTTTACCTTGAAAGAAGATAAAGTAAGTCTTACATTCGAATCGATAGTTGGACCATACTCTATGAAATACTGAATAGCACACAACATAGCGACGTCTTTCTCGGACTTGCAGCGATACTCTCCCAAATTCAGGCCCCGAGTAACCTCAAAATAATTCAAATCAACATTTTATAATTTTTAAAGCAAATTTTGGATTTAATTATGTACCTGTTTGTAGACCAAGTGCGTTGCCAGCTGATCTTGTGAAGGATCATACCATGGAGTGAAAAGTTCTTTTCGAAAGAACAACTTCCACGGAGCCGCTCGCTCATCATGGCCCTTTTCTTTGGCATATTGTTCACAATTTGATATGGCATCCATAATGTGTTCATTTTCACAACCCAAAGACAATGTCTTGTCAAATAGGGATATAATTATCGCGAAGCCAAAACTATCGGTAAGGCCCATATTCTCAGAAAGTTGATCAACGACTTCTTTAGATGTTGAGCTCGAGTCGATTTGAAGTCTTTTTATGTTCCCGTCCATAAGAAAGAAATTCAAAGTGATTGGAGATCGTTTTCGGATGGCTTGAAGTTCCAGCCAAGATGGCGGCTGCTTTCGAGCCCCATTCTTCAAAAAAAAAATCCAATCAAATATTTTTTCTATAATTTATTAAATTTTTTCTAACCTTTAGAGTCCTATCTAATGCCTGCTCACAGAATTCTGCAAATTGTTCCGGACCATTCCTGATAAAGGTTCGAAGGAATTTCTCAAATCGTCGGCTTGGTGGTACACAACCCAAGCACAATGACAGTAAAATCCATCCTTTTGCCGAAGAACTTTGACTTGGATTACCGGTAAGCTGTTTACAAAGTTGACAAAATATTTCATCTCTAGAAGTAGAAAGAATAAAACCTTTAAGACTCTGGAAATTAAATTTAACTAAAGACGCACACCTAAGTTGAGGTTTCATTATGGCATGTCCAATAATAAAATGCAACTTCTGCAATTTACTACTCTTACAATTTAAAGTTTGATGGTAGTATTCAACTTCTTCGCTATTATTTAAAGCGTTACGCAAAACTTGTGGTAGCTTGGTTTTTCTTTTCAATGTCTTATGAATAAGACGATTATGGTGCTCAGCACCACCCATTACCTCCAAAGTATCCCACTTCTGAATGTCCTTATTATTAGTATGGCCGTTTATTTTTGTCAAATTAGCCACAAGTCTTTGCATTATCGGAGAATTAAGAGATTGTCGTTCTTCTTGTTCTTCAAAATATTCATCGTTTCTAGCTTCATCAATGTCACCCATAAAACGTAGAATCATTATCCAAACTGCCTTTAAATAAAATATTTAAAAATTGTTTGGATTTTTTTTTTCTGATAACAGAAATGTTTTGCTAACCTGTGCTGATATTTCATCATTGGGAAGAGGATGATGGAGTAGAGATTTTTTCAATGGCACATTAGTGAAATAACTTGTTGCTTTCGAGTTAAAGTACATGGCTGCAAATCTAGAGAAGTTATAATCCGATGTTTTTAGGTCGACTTGTTTTGTTTTAGGCATTCGTATCGTTTCGCTGGCAAATTTCAAAGGTCTTGAGTACTGAAAAAAATAAGTTTTTTTTGCTCGTTTCTGTTAAAGGGTTGGACTTAGGAGATGAATTTTTGATGAAAAATTGATGACAAATGGTAAAGTTGCACTTCTACAGTTTACAATTTTAGGGAGCTTGGTGAGGTTTTATATATCATTCCACATGCATGTGATCATAAGCAATAATCACCAAGTCATTGTCAATCAACAAGTTATTATCGGATCGGCATACACATACAAATGGGGATACAAAAGAAACCAATTTTCATTTAGAGTGTTTAGGGGTTGGTATTCTTTTTTTAAAGCTTTAAGAATAAAAAAAAGTATAAAAGTATTAATTTTGCATGCTACAGCATTGCGATAAGAACTTTTATATCCGATATACTAATGTAATATGCTCCAACCAAACTGACATACAAACGTCATATCTTCCCTGTGCTGACAATCTTTGTTGGATAGAGTATAGCTTTACAGATTACATATATTTACAAGAAAAAAAAAAGTTAACAAAATTTATTTATTTTTTATAAATACGACTAGAAAATTAATAAAATATTTTTGAAGCAGTTTCTCTAGAGATACAAATCCATTCCCAGATATTCGGCCATATCGAGATAACCGTGTCGGAGCGGAAATCTCTCCGATTTCCTACGAATCGGAGACATTTTTCTGATCGCAGAACTACCTCGAAGCAAAACAATTCCGCTCCGACAGTAACCTCGATAGGGTTGATTAATTCATTTAAACCGTAATCGGTTTTATGTAAGGGCTGAAAAAGAAACAGTCTTTTCCTTAGTGGTCTGCGTTTGATTCGATATGATCAATATATAAATTAAACCTCAATTTTGAGTCAATTATAACACAAAGATCTAATATTTATGAGTAGTTAATTAAAAGAATATTAGGTTGTTTAGAAAAGGATGTAACACTACATTTGGCTAAATTTAAATTTAAAAACATACCTACTCTCACACCAATAATAAAGCTGGTTGCTGTCTCGTTGTATATTCAAACAAACATTCAAGCATTTCATTTTCAAAAATAGCTTGAGATCGTCTGCAAATACTAAGCAGAAACAAAATTAAAAGATAGATAGATACTAGGGGTATTCATGCAACGACGTAAAACCTTGAATAAGTTTAGCATTTGCGTAAGTATACAATTTGGCTAATGAATTATAAAATTTTGTATGTGAAATGATTTACACAAATTGGTTAAAAGAAAGTGCTTTAGCAAACTTAACCAAACGTCTTTAGGCGTTTTCAAAAATATCACTCATAAAATATCTCAGAGAACTATCATTTTATTAAAATTTTTATGCATTTATAATCGAAACTAAATGAATAGCTGCCACACCGCGTCACGCCTAACAAACAGTTGATTCAATCAATTACACAGCATTTAACCTAATGATATGACTAGTAAACTTACCATTTTACACAATTGATAAAATTACGTCGTTGCATGAATACCCTTTCTTTTTCATTGATAAAGATAATAAATAACAATGACCCAAGATGGCTCCCTTGAGGTACACCTAAAGAACAATAAATAGGTCTTGAGTAATTACCATCTATAACGACTCTCTTAGTTATTGTAATCGGTCCGATTTGTCGAATTGAAAATTTTGACAATACTCCACGTTTCGAGGGCTCTGGAAAAAAAAGAGAGATGTCTGTGTACCATGTGTGTACGTACGTTCCTATGTTCGGAGTCTTTATTTCGCCGACGATATAGACTTCGAATAAATTTTATTATAGAGCCCGATTACACGATTCTTTTTTTCGGTTGTTTCGTCTTTTTGACAGACCGGGTCAGAGGTGTGGAAATGTAAGGGGAATTCATCTTCGTTTCTACACCCATCACCCTATTTGTCAAAATGACGAAAGAAGAAACGAATGAAAAAATGATTCGTGTAATCAGCCTCTTACAGATGATAGGCCATAACGTGCAGAAAGGATTTTCAGAAAAATTCAGTTAGCGGTTTCTTATCACAGTAATTTAAAAACAGTTGTAAAACGACTTGTTTATGGAATATCTCTAGAAAAAATAATGCTATCGACTTCAGCCTGGTTTCATTTTATGCATAATGACGTAGTGAAAAATTGGTAAGACCAACCACATTTTTTTTTTAAATAAAAAAACCATTAAAAATTGTTACAAAATATCGAATATCTTGAGAGCACACAAAAATATTAACTTTGGGGTAATTTTATTTAATACACAAAGCTATGGTAGATAAACGGTAGAGTTTGTAAAAAAATTCAATTTAAAGTTTTTTTCTAGGCCCAAAAAACTGCAAAAGAAACTTCTAAAAATTGTTAAAATTTTTCGTGTCGTGTATAATATGTATTTATGTATGTATATTTAGAGTAAATAGCCCAATTATGGTCTTCCCTTGATTGCACAACTGAGTTTTTCAAAGATTTTTAATTGGTAATTTTCTTATAAATATAACATCGAGTTTCCAGCTTCAAAGGGAACCAATGGAAAGTTATCAGTGTGGGTCACACCCAGGTTTTTTTTTAATTTCTTATACAGGGCGATCGCGGTATAAGATGCACCAAACTGCTGGAGCGAGTAGGTTGGGTCAAGACAAGAAAAAAATCGTATGAGACGGGGGGGTCTATTTCCCCCCGTATAGGCAGGAGGGGCAATTTTCTAAAAAAATTGACTTAAAACAGAAAACAAAATATTTAAAAACAACGGTACAATTTAAAATGCCATGCTATACTCTTTTGGAAAGCCAGCAATCTCTTCTTTGATTTTCATTTTAAATTAAGTTATGTTAGTGAATAGTTTTTGAAAAATTAATTTCCAAACTCGAAATTTGGAAAAAAAAAATGAAAAAAAAAGTTTCAAACTAATTTTTTTCAAAATTTTATATAATTAAGTATAATTTTTGTTTTCAAAATTTAATGCTCTTTTTAATTTTCAATAAAAAACTGAAAACTCGATGTTAAAATGTATCTTATTTTTTGAGAAATTAAAAAGAATAAAAAGTACTTTTTTCCAAGATAAACACTTTTTTGTTTGTTCTATATTTGCATAAATACCATTAGTTTTATTAGCAAGTAATACAAAAAATAACTTTATTAGCTAGTAATATTTTTAATATCTGTTACATTTTAGCCTATTCTAATAAAAATTAATGATATTATAAGAAATTTTCGATATGATCCCCACTCTTTAGAAGGCAAAGGTTGTATCTTCTTCTTATGGCTGCAGATAAATTTAAGTCCGCCAAATTCTCCTGCAATTTGACTCCAGCAACTTCAATGCGTTGTTAAAGTTGCCCCAAAGAAGAAATTTCAACTTCATATAAATAGTTCTTCATGAATCTCCAAGCGTAAAAATCCAAAGGAGTTAAATCTGGTGATCTTGGTGACCATTCAGTAGCACCTCGCCTTCCTATCCATCGGTCGTTGAAATGATTATTCAGCCAGTTTCTCACAGTCAGGCTAAAGTGTGCTGGAGCTCCATCTTGTTGGTTTATTAAATCGTCTATTATAGCCAAAGGTACATCTTCTAGTAAATCTGGCCAAAGGGTTCTTAGGAATTGCAGATAGGATTCCCCATTTAAAATCGTATTCAAAAAACGTGGTCCAATTACCGTTCGTCCAACAATGCCAAGCCACACATTGCAGCTAAAGCGGTGCTGCGATTTATTTTGTTTTTTAATATGTGGATTGTTGTGACTCCAGTAATACAAGTTGTGGAAATTGGTAACTCCATCTCTGGTAAACTGTGCTTCATCTGCCCCAACTATCCTTTTAAAGTAGTTGTGTTCTGTTTCTTCCCTCAGCAATATTGTTCTACAGAATTCAGTCCTCAAAATTTTATCATATGATGTCAACTCTTGCACTAGGGTAAAGTGTTATGAGTGAAGGCTTTTGGTATGAATCACTGTCCAAACCCTGATTTGGGGCAATCCAAGCATAGTTGCTATCCTTCTGGTGCTAAGGTTGGGATTACTTCGTACCAAATCCAAAATCCGTTCCTCTATGTCTGTTGATCCACCAGATGACATTTCTCTCCTTCGAGTCTCCAGCACTCCATGTTCCCGCAGACGGTTGTGAAGTCTTGGAAAAAGTGAACAGTAGGGACATCTCCTATTGGGGAATCTTTCAGCGAACAATCTCTGTGCTTCCCGACTGGAACCATCTGGTAAAGCAATAGTGCATATCGATCAATTCTTCCCGAGAGTAACTTGCCATCGTTTTGTATTGACGAATTGATACGCAATTTAGAAATAAGTTTCTAACAGAATGTCCTTCCATATTTATTTGTGCGGCTAGTTAAAACATACATACATATTTGTTTTTTTTTTTTTATTTGGTAACAGGTAGACATCCAGGTCAATTTTGTTAAATTGAACACATTCCTCAATAAAAAAAAGTGAAATCTAATTAATCCAGTTTATTTTTTTTTATTATTTACTCAAAACTATGTAGATGGTAAATAATAAAAAATAAAAAAGAGGTAATCCACTAATTTAATAATTGACCTGAGCAGATCAAGCTTGGGAAAACCAAAAAGTGTTTTTCTCAAAAACTAAGATACATTTTAACATCCGGTTTTCAGTTTTTTGAAAATTAATAAGAAAATTAATAAGAGCATTAAATTTTGAAAACAAAAATTATACTTAATTACATAAAATTTTGAAAAAAAATTAGTTTGAAACTTTTTTTTTCATTTTTTTTTTTCAAAATTTCGAGTTTGGAAATTAATTTTTCAAAAACTATTCACTAACACAACTTAATTTAAAATCAAAGAAGAGATTTCTGGTTTTCCAAAAAGGTATAGCATGGCATTTTAAATTGTACCGTTGTTTTTAAAATATTTTTTTTTCTGTTTGAAGTCGATTTTTTAGAAAATTGCCCCTCCTGTCTAAACGGGGGGAAATAGACCCCCCGTCCGATACGATCTTTTTCTTGTCTTAACCCAACCTACTCGCTCCAGCAGTTTGGTGCATCTTTTTCTCTTGAATTGTATACCCCAAATAACAGAATTTTATTCAATCATCTAAGATATTAAACTTCGGTTTAGTAAAACGTGAGATTAGCAAACAACTATGAATCCGCGTTTATATTTAACACCTAGTTTAACCCTACCTTTGACACGCTGCCGATATATCTTAATTTTTATAATTATTTCATCTTATCGCAGACTTTCACAACGTCAAGCTGGGAATTTGGGGCTCTATGGGGATTGGGGTACTAAATTAGCCCCAAATTAGCCCCTAATTTCTGCATTATTAGATCTTTGAATTTCCATTGTGGTGGACTTCGCTTGACGGACCTGCTTAACTAATTAGGGAACACTATTCAGTTTACAAAGCAGCGTCTCTGGGAACTGGGATAAGATGAAACAATAACTGATCCCAAAAATTAACAAAAAAAGAAATAGCGGAGGGGGAGGTTTAAGCTTTAGGTGTGTGCGTGATTTTTTTTTATTAATCAGTGCATTCGAAACCATATTTCCAAACATTAAAAGCATAAAATATAGGTCAACAGCTCACAGTGATTTCTTTCCCAAACACAAAACAATAATAACAATACAAAAACCTTTTTTTTAATATTTTAGTTAACATATATTTCACAGTCATGAAATGCTTTAACAATCATTAGTTTTATTAGAATTTTTAGTAAATAAATTATATTTTGTATATTTACATAATTTTACATTTTTTTCTCAATTTATTAAGGGCGTTTTATAATTTTTGTTTTATATGTAGTTCATTTGATAACACAGTGCAATGTATACAAAAATGATTCGAGGCGTGCATTTACTTATTGTTAGACTATTTACAAATAAAGGCGATGGGGGTATAGAGAGGACTAAAAAGGATATAGAAGTCAAATTTACTATTACATAATATGAAAATGCGCGCCACCTCACAGTCTTGATTCATATGAATATGAAGCCACAGGACGAGACAAAAGCTTACTCGGAACGTGTTTCTTGTTAAGAGCATTCTTCTCAAAAAAGTTAAGCCTATCTCTTACATTCGGTCCAGATGGCTCATCAGCTGTGTCCAAAAATCCAAAAGCTTGATTAACCTCACTATCGAAATCGAAATTCAGGTCAATTTCTTCAGGTGTTTTGGGTTTTTTGTGATTGACTGAATTAACGAAATTCTTATTAAGCTCACTAAGTCTCTGATTGTAGTTTTCTTCGGCTTTGGCCTTCCAATTTCGATGGCCAGAGTTTTGATATTTCCTTTCTTCTAAAACTCGAAGAATTTTGATCCTTTTCAATTCTTGTTGTTTATCCGATGACACAGTAAGGAACTTTTTGCGAATTATGAAGCCTCGACAATGGGCTTGAAGTCTGATAACACTTTCTCGAATCATTGTGAATTTGTATGTGAGTTGGCGAGATTTAATGCAGGCTTGAAGTCGATAAATTCCCTGTTGAATGGTTAGGAAATTCTTTCGGATTTGTCTACTGCGCCAGTGTTTTTGAATAACTATTGCTGCGTCGCGATATCTCGTTAGCCATCTTTTGAAAAGAACTTTTCTAAAGCCACGTTGAATAAGCGTTATTGATTGGAGAATAGTTCGCGATCTTTCTTTCTCCAAGAATGTATCGGATATGTACTTGAGGAAAACCTTGCGTTGTCCGAATTGGTAGTCCGAATCGGGTGGTAGTATTTCCTTGCAAATTCTCTTAGCTGCTTCCAAACAGTCGGTTTTATGAGCTGGTTTTATGCCTGGCAATAGAAGCCGGTAACGCTCAACAAATTCAGCAAAGGTATGTCGAATTGGGTAGCCAGCTCGACGAATGCGCGCTGTTTCCATCATGCCGGAGTATCGGAGTTGACGAACACAAAGTTCGCTGTCGAAGTCCTAAAAGTAAAGTTTGGATAAAATTTTGATTTCGAAGATTAAATTTGATCAGTTTATATTTCTGAAATCTCTAAATCGACGTCGTCGGCCGATAGCCATTGCGAAATATTAAAAAATAGAATTTTTACTTTCGTTTTAGAATGCAATGAACTATGAACGGATATCTCGATAGGGCTGATCTAAAGCAAGTTTTGTTTTTTTTTTTTTTGTTAAGAACGTGAACAATTTTCCGAATTGGCTGTGTTCACAAATAGTTAAAGATTTGGATTTCTCAGAAATATAACCTGATCTTTGACATAAAAACTTACATTACGAGCCTTAAATTCATTTGGTTTGATACAACGAATAAAAAACGGATGACTTGCTGAAAGTGTTTTCATCAAAGAATCCAGTGAGTTACGGAACTTAAATGATAAAGTCATTTGTTTCTTCATAGCATCGGTATGTAATTCAGTAGAAAAAATATCCAAAAGATATTTATTGTTAGATCGGGCAACCATTTCACGAAGATCCATGCTAAATGAATCCCGATTCTTCTCGAGGAAACCTGGAAAAAAAATTCAAAGAATATTTGATGTTTGATCCTTTAAAGAACACGATAGCATCATATTAAAAAAAAAATTAAGCTTAACCCAATTTGCTAGTCATCTGAACGCGGATTAACAATTTGAAATGTCAAAAGTGCTGTAGGTGAAATGTTAATAGATGGCGCAATGCGTAATGCCTGCGTGAAAGCTCATAAAAAACTTTGAATTGGATTTCTTTTCATACAGTCCACAAAAAAAAAAACATTTATCTGATTTACGTTTAGGCCTGGTCAAACAGAACGCGAACGACCGACGGGACGGTCAATACTTCACCAATGAAGGAATGAACGCAGTTTGTAATTTCTTACAAAGACCGCTGAACCGCGCTTTGTTTGACCAGGCTATTTATCACGCAGTTACGTTATGTTGTGTTCGTAGAATTGGCGTATTGGTTATTGCGTTGGACTGACACACTTATACTCAATTAGAAAAGTGACAAAATGTTATTATTTCTGTTATTTTATACCAATTGTCATGTGAATATAAGTTTATGAATTGTAAGCTTATTAAGTTATGAACTTTCGATGAATATAGCCCTAAATATCAGTTTTGTTATAAATGTTAAAAATATCAACTTTCAAATTTGGTTCACAGTGTTGTTATAAAAGCATTGTAGCAAGTGAAAAATACTAATACTGTAAGTACACTACTTACAATTGGTATAAAGTGAAGTTTTTTCACTCGTGTAAATGAAGCAATAGTTTCTTGCAATCCTTTCAGATAACAACATGCATATAGAAATAGTTTAATGTTGTAAATCACTAGCTTCTAGACACGTTAGTAAAGTTGCCATTTAGATTAATGGGACCAAGACAGGAATTTGCAGTTTTTTTTGCATTTTTTTTTGCATTTCTATTACGGATTTTGCAGTTCAAAAAATGATGGGCATAATCGAATGATTTTAATAATCGAGATATTAGTATTAGAGTGATCATAATAATCGAATGATCATTCAAGATATGAAATAGTAAAAAAAAATGGAATAAACTACTCGTATGAGAACGAGTACTAAAACCTTTAAATTGTAACCTTACGAGTATTTCGCTAAATAAAAAACTATAGTAAAAAATTGAAAACAAATTTAACATTATTTTATATTCTAAACATAAGAAACCGAAATAATTAAATTTATGAAAAACTTTTATGAAAATAAAACAAATATTCCATTTAGTAAACCATATTCTTCATTTCAGCATTTTTAAACAGAAATAAATAAATAAAATAATGACTTATATACCATTATTTTACACAAACATTCAACAAAAAACCAAACTCAAGAAGTCGAGAGCCGAGAACTCGAGAGCTTGAGAACTCGAGAACTTGAAAGCCGAGAACTGAGAACGAATGAAAAGCAAGAGATACAAAAACACACACATAATCGAGAACTCGTTATCGAGGAGAAATTGATTGTTTTTGTACGTGCATTCAACACTCGACCCAATGCAGTGAGAGTGAGAGCTTGTGCTTTCAGTTATGCTTGTGTGCTTGACTCGTCCATATACAGTGAGAGTGCCGTCCCTTCCTCCCAAATTCTCAATTATTATTTATTTCTCCTTATTTTCCGGCTTCAGTTCCGATTTCGAGCTCTCACTGCCGTACACAAGCAATCAATGTCTCCTCGATCACGAGTTCTCGCTCGGTTATGTGTGTTTCTCTTTCTCTTGCTTGTTTTTTGTTCTCATTTCTCAGTTCTCGAGTTTCCGAAGGAAAGTAGAATTAGTATATAAAATCATTCGAATCATTTAAGTGAAGAATTGAGATATCTCGAGATGTTGCTTGAATCGATTAAATCAAATTTTGAAGTCCTCATTTAAAAAAAAAAATTCATTTGCTTTTTTTAGAAACCGGTAAAGGTATCACATTGAAATAAGGCTCCAAATTTGCAGTTCCAGAAAAGCCAAAAACCTAATTTTGAAGTCCTTATTTAAAAATTAAAAAATAAAAAACCATATTTCAGCCCGACTTCACTATGAAGTTAGCACGTCATGCCCTTTTTTCAGCAACCGGTAAAGCTATCACATGAAAATGAGGCTCCAAATTTGCAGTTCATTTTGCAGTTCAAGAAAATCCTAAAAACAAATTTTGAACTGCAAATTGAGCCTAATTTAAATGTGATAGCTTTCCTGGTTGCTGAGAGAGTTACCAGGTGAGTATAATTTTTTTTTAAATGAATAAGATTTTTTTTTAAATGAGGACTTCAAAATTTTGTTTCAGGCTTATCTGGAACTGCAAAATGAACTGCAAATTTGGAGCCTAATTTCAATGTGATACCTTTACCGGTTTGCTGAAAAAAGGGCATGGCCTGCTAACTTCACAGTGAAGTTAGCAGGTCACGCGATTACACCCACTATTTTTTGAACTTCAAAATACGGAATAGAAATGCAAAAAAATATACAAAAAAACTGCAAATTCCTGTCTTGGTCTCATTACTCTATATAAGTGAAAAATGTCCTGCCAACTTCACAGACGTCTTCTAGACCCCGGGTTCTACACAAGCTGTCCTGCTACAAACTTATTTATTACATTCCCATCTTACATCTTTGTATACCTACTTACCATTTGGATTATACATTACAACACCAGCATAGTGTACGATTCCGAACAAAGATGTCTGTGAAGATTTCGGTTTAATGTAAATACTTCTTGATCCATGAGTTGCATGAAGTTTTTCCAACAGTGTTGCATCGGTTCCTGAAACATAAATTAGCTTTCATTCTCGAAATTCGTAAAATTAAAGATAGGTTTACCATATTTATATTCACTTACCTTTAGGGAATTTAGATTCATCGTCAATCAATGACATAACATTGACCGATTTAATGGCAATCAAATCCAGAATCTCTTGATTATCCTTAAAAGCGATTTTTTCCCAATCAATGCCATCGGCTTCGTATTCGGCTTGTTCCATCTTTAACGAATACAAATTTTTCAATTTAAACAAATTATAAACAACAATTTAAAATAAAACTCACCTTAAAAATATGCTTTACGAAGAACTGTTGAAGATTCTCATTTGCATAATTAATGCAAAGTTGTTCGAAACTATTAACCGGAAAGTTCTCGAATCCGAAGATATCCAACACTCCGATGGACTTCATGCGTATTGTTTCTTTGTCTTTGTCTATCGTTTCATTTATACAGTCAATAATTCTGGTAAATATTTTGCCATAAAGTGACTTAGCAAATGCATCTCTACCCTCAGAAGCTATGTCCTTTGAAATTGACGTCACGACCTTCTCTCCATGGACATAGATTGTTTTCCTTGTCAGAGCTTCACACAACAACGTTTTGGGAACACCCAGAAAATTTGCAATCCTCGTTGCATTGGCATTATCATGGATTTCCGAAGAGTCCATATTTTGTACCTCAGCACTTTTAAATTTCAAATTACCCAAATGCAAAATGGCCGCCAAGAGAGAGAAGATCTGCCACACCTCATCGGGCTTGAAAGAGAGTACTTGCATTGCTGATCGAATATCGGCGAACGATTTAGCATCGTTTTTTCCTTCTAATTTCAGACAACCACCCTGAGATAGATAGTGGTATTTCCCGGCGTCTTCTAGTTCCAGTCGCTTTTTCTCATCCCTGCTCAAGCCTGCCAACATACAGTAGAAAATATGATAGTTCCTCTCATCTTTGCTCTGCGAAACAATTCTGGATGTCTCAAGTAGATACTGTTCGATCTGGGCACCCTTGATTACTCCTGCATCGCTGAACCTAATATCGATGTATTTGCCGAACCTAGAAGAATTGTCATTCCTTACGGTCTTGGCATTGCCAAAGGCTTCCATAATAGGATTGGCCTCAATAATCTGCTGTTCAATCCACGAATGCTTGCCACTTATTGCAGCCAAATATTGCATTATCAATTTTGTACTTTCTGTCTTGCCAGCTCCTGATTCACCGCTTATCACAATACACTGATTCATCGCTTCGCGCTTCATTTGTTCAAAAGCGTTATCACTTATCGCAAATATATGCGGCGGCAGTTCGCCCAGTTTGCGGCCTCGATAAAGTGCTATCTCGCGATTAGTGTAAATTGATAGAACTTCATATGGATTGATGGCAACCAACATGGCACCTGTGTAAGTCTGCAAAAAATTTTAGTATAGATGATGAATCAGCAAATAAAATTTTAAATATTTAACAAATAGGTAGGGATCTAGTTTTTGTGATTCATAAATGGTTTGGTGAATTTATAACTTACGTACATAGATTTGTTTGTTTTTGTAACGAATGTACAAATTTCTTAGTATTGCATATTCTTGCAAATCACCCAAAGTTATCATATCCTCGACGCCATTTTGTGATGATAAATGCATGCCCTTGAGTATTTCTGATGACGGTATCCAAAATTGACGACCTTCATCGTCACAAACAAACGTTTTTTCCTTATCTGTTCGAATGATTCGGGCTCCAGAGGGTACGGAGAATTCATCTTTTTTAGACGGATTGATCCAGACATATTCGCCCTGAGGAAAAGAAATTTATTAGTCACGGCTATAAGTTGAAACAAAATGTAGCAATCAAGTTTGGGTCTACCAAAAAATGCAAATTTAAACGAAACTGCGCCTGCGGTGGTATCAGATAAGGCCCTAGTCAAGAAACAGACCTAGTTCCACACACAATAGGCACGGAAAGTATAGTACCTACTCGGAATAACAAAAAGGAGGAAGATCGAGATGGTTAGCTTATCTCAACAACGTCTGTTTCATAATTTTATCTCTGACAAAAACTAATTGCACATCACTATGCATATAGCATATAAATCAATACAGATGTTGAGCAAGTACAAATATCGCGCACACAGAAACGTCATCATGCCTACATACAAAAATCTGGTACGATTTTTTTGTGTGGTCAAAAACGGGTCAAGATTCTTTTTGGAAAATTGCTAGAGAGCGTAATTGACCTCGCCGAAATCAAAACAATTTAAAAATTTACAGATTTCACTCATAGAGTAACCATGGGGACATTGAAAATGACACCTGACTAATCTTTTCAATTTGAATTAATTAAAACGTAATAAGCTGTTTCAGACACCATTATAGGTTCTGAAGTTTCTAGGTACCTTTATGGACATTATGTATTTAATGTCACTTTCCATTTCGCAAAAAATAAATCTTGTTAATTTTCTTTAACTAACCCATATCAACTTTCCTGTTCAACCAAAAAAATCGTTTTTTAAGATCTGATATCAAAACTCATATATATGTACCTATTAGTGCAAACACAAATATGCCCTAAAAACAGTTTTAAGCGCTTATAATTATGCCCTTAAAAATCAATTACATAAATATGCCCTTAGTAAATTATTATATTATGCTCCAAAAAAAATGATTATATGCCCTAAAAATATTGCTTAATAAATAGGCTAAAATAAATTTTGTGGTACCATATTTGACCGATTTCGATAAATTTTATATGTATAAAACTTTAAACTATTCTTTTCGCGGACATTAATCATTTTAACTTTACAGATTTTTTCGGAACTTACCACGTTAAATATAAGAAATATTATATTTAACGCGGAAAGTTCCGAAAAAATCTTTAAAGTAAAAATTTTATATGGTTGAAAAGCCACAATTGCGGAGATGTGCAGAATCTACTTGAGACACGCATTTACACACTGTGGGTTATTTTTGTTTTTTAACTGCATATTAAAAAAAAAAATATGTTTTTTTTCCTTCAATATTTTAAAACAAATTTAAATTTTTCTCCTTCCTAGAGTGTTTCAGTTTTTGTTCGCCGAGTTTCGGCCACGGGTCGATACTAGTATGCTTAATTTTGCTTGTAAAAATATATTCTAAGTAGGTTTGTATACCTATATGTTTAAAAACTGCACTAAAAAGGACGATAAAAATCTAAACAAAAAAAAAAAAAATAGGTAGTGTACAAGCAAGATTGTCGAACAAATTTTGCTTTATCGCTAAAAGCCATTAAAACCTATTTGAAATAGGTACAAGTACATGCATGTTTTTTAATATGGTGAATCGTTTAAATTTATTCACATGGATTTATTTAAGACATTAATTGCATCAAAAATAAAAAAACAAAATTTACACGAGTGAGCCCCACAAGTTTGTTCTCGTGGCTAACAAAAATTTTGGTACCTTTTAACGAAAGAAATGTTAAAAAGTCAGAAATACTGGGAACATGTTTTTTTTTTATTTTGGGTCAATATTTTCTAAATTTTCAAAACCTATGTATACATATTATTGTTTAGGCCGTGTGCGAATTGGGTTAAAATCGCGTTAAATTTTATCCGAAGATTAATTTTTGACGATAGTGGGGTGAATCTGTATACGCAGAAACTTCAAAATTTTATTTCGAATTAACTTTAATTTATTTAGAAGCACTAGATTACAAAATTGAAATAAAATCGTTCGAGTCGATTTAACCAACTCAAAAAAAGGTTAATTTTCTCAAAAAAAAAAAAAAAACTCCAACCCAAATTTCCGTAATGCGAATTTTTTCGACATAACCTGAAGTTAGGTTTTAATTTTTTGGCTATGCTATAATGCTGGTAATGCTGCCCTATAGAGCTTTATTATTTATTTTATAAACATTAGAACATACTGAACAAATTATAGAAATGCTGATGCTCCAAATGCATTAACAGCACATCTCGACCAGTGACGTCAGTGGTCATAACTACCTAGTGGAATGCGTAGTGCATACAATTTCAAAGACTGGGCAATGGGTTCAAACCTCATGGTGTGCATTAAGAAATTTTTTCACAATAAAATTGGATTAAAGCTCAGCATCACTAAAAGGAGACTGATGATAGGACTTGGCACCCCCTGAAATAGCTATATCTCCAGCCAAACAAAAATAAAACAAATTAAAATACCTAAAATTAATTCCTAAACGATTGGTGGTAGCGCCTTTAAGTTGTAGTTGTTTGTTTTTCAAAAATTCAATGAAATTGACGCAATAAAGAATGGTCAAGTCTAATAAACTGACATTCTAGTATGAACAATAAAATAAATAATAATAATAACAGAACAAACTATGTTTTTTTTATGAAAAATATACATACCTTAAAAAAATTGGCATGCCAAAATATGCACGTAAATCGTAAATGTACAAAAATATGCATTTACTTATAAAACGGATTTCTAATCTAGTCTCGTCTTAATAGTGTTACTAAAAAAATATGCTATATAGCATATTTTTGGTTGTCCTACATATTACATACCTACATAAATCGATTTCAAGCTAGCTTAACTCCGGCTTTCACACTCAACTGCATCACTGGCCTTTCTTATAGGACCGAATTGTATTCTGCATAGAATAAAAATAAATACCTATCATTTTCAATTTCAAAAAATCACAACCTACCTACCTACCTCCATAATTATGTTCATGCATAGCATTTACATATATACCTACACACATACAAAAATCTGGCAGAGTACCTATAGATACACTTTTGTTGGTTGCGTTGTTGTTTTTTTCTCTTTTTGAATATTCTTCATTGAATATTCTTCCACTGAAGCTTGGCTGTTGACGACGACTTTTCTTCGTTTTTTTCCCCGTATACCTATTGCCTACGCCTGCTGTAATTCATCGCTTGTGTTCGTTTGTTTAATTTTATCATTCTAGTAATGTTTTAGTAACACCAACCAAAAATTTGATAGTTGTCCTCCTATACGCTGGAGTTCATTTTTCATATTCTACGTTCATGTGTTCATTTCAATCATTTCGGTCATTTCTTTAGTAACACCAACCAAAAATTTCGTTGTGATGCCCTATACGCTGGAGTTCATTTCTGATTTATTGAATTTATTTCATTTAATCATTTTAGTAACACCACAACTCTGTCAAAACGATCCTATAAATATTTTCAATGTTAAAATTGCACCCAACATGAATCGTGTTGGGCGCCATTCTTATAATTTAGTTTTAATGGATGTTAATTTGTGCGCCAATGTGGTCTTAGCTATAAATATAAATAAACGGTGAGATATTTGTATTTTATCGACTTGTATGTAATGTAGTAGCGGTGTCTTAATGGTTATTGCGTAAGACTTTAACGCTGCGCTGGAGGTCTTAACCTCTTAAGGTAAGACCGCACTCGGTGGAACTGCATTTCAGTGGAACTGCGTGCCACTACACAGCACTCCGCGGTGGTTTTTTAATATATCGCACTTGAACTGAAGCAGTGCGACAGTAAGCGGCAAATCATGAAGTTAGTGGCAATTGAATTGCTACAATACTACACAAAAGATGGCGGCCAAATCAACCGGAAAACAAAGTTTTCCTCTTACACTGCCTTCCTACCCGAAATGCAAAGAGCAGCCACCATTTCAAATTTCACTGTAATAAAACAACACATTCAGATGCCGCTTAGTGAAGTTCTGTTGCAGTGCAGTTACGCTGAATTGAAGTTCTATCGAGTGCGGTCATACCTTTAGGCTACCTAAAAACAGACATTTTTTATTTTCACTGATGTTGCCTTTTGCAAGGAATTAACAATTCCTTCAAGATTATCTTCTGTTATGAAAATGTGCGTCTCACCTTAGCTTCTTGGATTCGGTAGTAAATTGTAGGTTCTCACCATTCCTACTCATAACACGCACACATCAATGGTGGAGCTGAAGAGTCGTTTGTAAGTCAGACCCTTCATTACCCCCTAGCTGCTCCAAACATATTTTGTATACCTATATCGTCGGTTCGGAAGAAAAACGACACAACTCAACAAATCTCATTTTTCGAAGTAGAAAATATGAAACTGAATGAAAATTTGAATTTCAATCAATCTGTTAAAATATCAAGACCACGCAATAGCTCATCGTGTTCCAAATATTGTAGGAAAGTTTGGTATTTTTCCAATTGATAATAGTTTTTACTTGCGATATATACAGGGTGATCGGTATAATATGCACCAAACTGCTGGATCGAGTATATTGGGTTAAGGCAAGAAAAAATCGTATGGGAGGGGGTCTATTTCCCCCCGTTTAGGCAGGAGGGCAATTTTCTAAAAAAAATTGGCTTAAAACAGAAAAAAATATATTTAAAAACAACGGTACAATTTAAAATGCCATGCTATACCTTTTTGGAAAGCCATCAGAATTCTCTTCTTTGATTTTCATTTTAAATTAATAGCCCAGGAATTTTGTGCAAAACTTCTAAATTTTGGTAATAGGTTTGAAATGTGGTAGGGTTGTAGAGGTAGTTTAAATGAGGAAAAAAATTATTCAAAAACATCGGTAATGGCTAAAACGACTTGCTATACTTTTTTGTTAAGCTAGAAATATGTGCTTCCATTTTGTTTATAAATTAAGTTCTTTTAGTGAACAGTTTTTTTTGAAAACTTAATTTTCAAACTTAAATTTTTGAAAAAAAAAAAAAAAAAATTTAATTGTGTTCAAACTGATTTTGTTCAAAATTTTACGTTATTTAGTAGTATTTTTATTTCTAATATTCAATACTCCCATCAATTTTTAGTCAAACATTGAAGACCAGATGTCAAAATGTAGTCTAGTTTTTGAGAAAATTGAAAATAACAAAAGTAAGTTTTCCTTAAATTCGACTTCCATCCGTTATTCTGTTGTTCAAAAGATCCTATTTCTACAAAATATGTAGTAAGGTAGATTTCGTTATTTTCAATTTTCTCAAAAACTAAAAGGCATTTTTAGCATCCGGTTTTCTGTTTTTTATTGAAAATTAATAAGAGCATTGAATTTTGAAAACAAAAATTATAATTAATTACATAAAATTTTGAAAAAAAATTTGAAACTTTTTTTTAAATTTTTTTTTCAAAATTTCGAGTTTGCAAAATAATTTTTCAAAAACTTTTCACTAACACAACTTAATTTCAAATGAAAATCAAAGAAGAGATTTCTGGCTTTCCAAAAAGGTATAGCATGGCATTTTAAATTGCACCGTTGTTTTTAAATATTTTTTTTTCTGTTTTAAGTAAATTTTTTAGAAAAATTGCCCCTCACGCCTAAACGGGGGAAAATAGACCCCCCCTACCATACGATTTTTTTCTTGTCTTAACCCAACCTACTTGCTCCAGCAGTTTGGTGCATCTTATACCGATCACCCTGTATTCATAGGTATTATATAGCAAGTTTTGGATTCGTAAAAAAAAATTGAACTCGAGATAACAATCAAACTTGACATTACGATGATAGCGAAGACGAAAAAAGTGGGTCTCGCAATTCTGTCCGTCTGTCTATCTGTCTGTCTGTCTGTCTGTCAACTCGCCTACACCCTAAACTCACCGGCCGATTTTAATTAAACTTGGTATAAAGTGTTTTCGGAACATTACCCCGACACGTTTTTTTTCTTTAATTTTTAGGACCAAAAATAACGGTACCTGCCATATAATTTTTTTTAGCATTTTTGGAAAATCTTATTTTTCTCAAAAATGGCTTGGCAGGTTTTTCTAAAAAAAAATCAATAAATTTTATTAGGTATATGCTACCTTTTTGTAAAAAATAAATTTCCAAAAAATGGTTTTAAATGGTATCTCCCATAGAACCATTTTATTTATTTTTATTTTTCTAGAAAAAGAATAAACTGATTTTGATAATTTTTTTTTTATAGAGAATCTTCTGAAAAATTTAAATAGTATTGTATATCAAAATTTTCCAAAAAACATTTTTTTCGATTTTTAAAAAAAGTTTAAAATTTTTTTTTTGAAAACCAAATATTTCAAAAACGACTTCCTTGATTTTTATGAAACTTGATAACAAGCGGTTCTTTAGCATTATCTTAAATATTTTGAACAAAAATTTTTCTTATAGTCAAAATTAACGGTACCTTCCATATAAATGTTAAAAAACCGTTACAGGAAATATAAATTTTCTCGAAAACGACTCCTGCGATTTTGATTAAAATTGTTCTAAATACTAATATTAGTATGGTCAACGATTTTACAAAAACAAAATTTATAGTTAGCCATTATTAACAGTACCTCTCATAGAACCATTTTCTTTATTTTGGACTATCTCATTATGTGTGTTACCGATTAAAATTAAATTTTTTTATACAAAAGCTTCTTAAAAGTTGAAATAATACTGCATATCAAAATTTTCAAAAAAAATTATTTTGGATTTAAAAAAAAAATTTCAAACTTTTTTTTTTGAAAATTCGATATTTCAAAAACGGCTAGATAATTTTTTTCGAAATTTAATTTTTAATTCAACATAAATAAATACTAAAAAAATTTTTTTCTTAAAAATGTTTAAAAATTTTATATATAAAAAATTAGTTTTAAAAAAAACCGCTCCTACGATTTTAAACTTTTTTTCTCCAAAACTAAGATTAGTTAAAGAAATCAGATGGTGTACTTTTTTTAGCTCTCAAAACAATTTAAGAAGACTTTTTTAATAAATTAATTTCGAATTATGTTGATTTTTAATAATTTTTCAATTTAAGCTCTATAATTTGTAATAGGTACTAGTTTAAAGGCTCCCATAAATATTTACCCAAAAAATATTTACTTTTATCACACTCAATCTTTAAAATTCGAAGAAACTTTTACTACAAGAGCAAGTTTGTGCGATCCAGTCGTGCTTTTTATTTTATTCACAAATATGCAATGTTAGCTCAAAAATTTCATTTGTTGAGTTTATATTCTTGTATAATTTATATTCTTTCGTTTGGAACATTATTCACATATTAATGGAACAAAAACAGATATGTAGACAAGAACATTGTGCAGTGATTCACAAAAAAGATTCATTCAGGAAAACCTTAATCTAATCTTGTATATACATTACTATAGGCATCCATCGGCTTTCTCTATTTTTAGTGGTGCCGCTATAACAAGTGCATATCATGCAGAACACAAGTATTATTGAACTTTGCATTGTGAAATATTGCTATTATTTTTTATGAATTTTTAATAAAATTTAGATATCCATACTTAAATAATTATTGCCTACATAATAGTAAACAAATAAAAAATTTGTATGACAAAATATACCGATTGGAAAAAAAATAAATTTTATTAGTTTATTGATTAGTATTTATAAAGGTTCATCATAATCAGATGATTTGACAAAAAGAAATTACATATTTATTTGTATGGGTTTTGTTACTTGATTTTATTAATAAGATGACAAAAAGAAAAGTTTGTTTTTGTTAATAATTATAGCTGCTTTTTATTTTCCACTAAATCTGATCCGGATCAGATCATGATAATAAAACAAACTGGATCACAAAATTATTTAGTTCTCACAGTTGGCTTTATTTGCACAATAAAATTGATGGAAGGAAAATTTTCTTAAATCTTGTTTGAAATAATTTTTTGTATCTAAGGGAGAACGAATGTTTAAAAATGGAAACAATTCTTACAATAATAGCTGCGGTTTATTTTCTACGGATCTGGATCAGGCAACACGTAATACAAAAATAATTCGGGATCCTGTTCTCTATCTGGTACTGGATCTATTTCGAAGATCCAAAAATGAATTCTTACTTTGGCGGGTAAATGACTTTTATGGTAACGTAGCGTTTGTTGTAGTGCAAAGAAAAGAGACGGGAAACGACGGGGGTTGGTTTTTTTATTGCAAAACCAGCCAAAACTACTTTAAACGTCTCATTCAAAGATAAAAAATAAGCCAAAAAACATACTTCTAAAAGAATAACTGATGTCTGACAGCTAAATTTCTCACGGAGATTTTTTAATGAGTGGGTAAACAATTTTTCGTTCACCCTTCCAATCGATCAGATGGAAAATTGAAAAAAAAAGAACCGAAAATCAAGTTTTTATAGGATTTTCTTACCGATATGTTGCGAATGTGATAAAATAATGAAGGTTAGAAAAAGAAAAGCTGTGAATACTAAATGTGATGTATTAAAAATAAAATAAAATAGAATTTTTTCAAACACCTTATAGTCCAGTAACCTTATACATCAGCGTATGCGTTAGGTATGGTAGTTCTGATTTTTTGCTGAGTCGTTTATGATATTGGCCTCATGAAAAGCCCAAGTTTTCGAACTCGAGCGCCGAACGCATCATGTTCAAAAATCGAAAAAACCGCGAAATTTTAGCGCTTTTTCCAGTTATTGGCAATTTTAACCCCAAAGGATTAGTTTTTCGACTATAGCTTCGCTCTAAGATTTCAAAGTAATGAAATTTTCTTCAATTTTAGCCCAAAACCATCTGTATAGACCCAACAGTTTAGAAAATATAGACATTCAAAATTAAGCTATAATAAATTTGTAACAACAAGTAGTATAATTTTCAGTATAATAAAAAAAACATGCATAAAAATACTAGAGCGTATAAGTTGGGTCAAAAGGATGAAAAAAAATCCTTTGGAGGGGTAGTCTATATCCACCCGTTTAAATGGGAGGGGCAATTTTTCAAAAAATTGACTTAAAATATTAAGGGACTCATAACAATCCAATGAAAATTTTTAGAATAAAATCCTATACCTTTTGTCAAAGCCAGGAATTTATTCTTAAATTGCGCGAGAATTTCGCGGTTTTTTCGATTTTTGACCAAAGATAATAAAACGCGGCTAATGTTTTTATGCTTAAGGGCCAATTTATTCATTCTCCATTTAAAACTGGGATTTTTCAATTAAACTAAGACCGTGGCTAAGATAATAACCCCAACAAAAACACTTCATTAAGTTTTTTTTTCATTCACTTTCCTTTACTTAAATGGCTCACTTTATTTGACAGCGTTAGAGTATTTCGCGGTTTTTTCGATTTTTGACCATGATGCGTTCGGCGCTCGAGTTCGAAAACTTGGGTTTTTCGTAAGGCCAATATCATAAACGACTCAGCAAAAAATCAGAGCTACCATATCTAACACATACACGCCCTCCTATGAGACGACAAGGTTACTGGACTATTATAGACATGTGTAACGCAGCGCTGAGTTGGCGCAGTGAGTTGAAGCAGTAGCTGAGTTATCTGCGCTGATACATTAATGTGTTACTCAATAACTCAAAAGCGCCAAAGCGCAATTTGTCAACTCAGATTCCCAACTCAAGAATTAAATAATTTTTTTTTGTCTGTGGAAGCGCAGTGCCGACTGTGCCACACAACACACACAGATGAAGGTGAACGATGAAGCAAATGAAAAAAGCGCTTTGCGTAGCTCATTTTGATATGCTTTTATACAAGAAATTCATGTCTATCTGTTGGCGCAATTTCTCAATTGTATACGTATTACGTAACAACCCTTTCCCAAATGTCTCAACTCTCAACGTTGCCGATCGCGATGACAAATACACTGTGTATCACTTGTTCACACACACTCTTTTCAGAACCGTTTTGCACAAAGAACATCTTTTTACCATTCGGTAGTAAAAAGAGTGACTTTAAACAAGCGACTTGCACTGTGCACATAAAAGGTTCTACAATCGGTCAACCAACCTACTTACTAACTCTATACTCTATACACACAGCGAGAGCATGGAACACCAACACTGTAACACAACTCTCTCTACGTAAATCAAATAAAATGTATAGCTGACCTGCGCCAAGGAGTTAGTGGGTTATTGTGTATCTTACGAAGTAAGAAAAAAAATTACGCCAAGGCGCAAGTGAGTTACTGAGTTACGCTGATGCAGTAGGGTGCGTTTGAGTTAATGTATCAGCGCACGATTTTTTGCTGAGTTACCCATGTCTAGACTATTATACAAGTGGACAAATTACTTTTAGTACTGAAATAGTTACTATTAAAAAATAATAGGGCAATACTCCACTTTGAATGTATTGAAAACATTTTGACAGTTCACTTTGCGTTTTTTCATTTGACAGCAACTTTGATGGAAATTGTAGTAGATTCAAGGAAAGTGTGGGGATTTTTTTACCCAAAAAGTTAAATTGTTTGTTGGTAGGATTCTATTTAAGTCTACGCTTTTTTTTAACCTTACATCTTACTAATAGTTTATATTAGTGATTGATTATTAGTAAGGCCCAATAAGTTTGTATTTATTTATTTAAACTGGAATAGTTATCCTGAGTTTTATGTACATATGTAGCTTCTATTTATTCGCTATCAATTAGCGTTGAAACTTAATTTTTTGTTTGTTTGTTTTGCTTTAATCAGAAGGTGTGATTATACAAAACAGAATCCGAAAAACTTTAAATTTCCTTTCAAATCCAACCCGGATTTCAAAATGCCCCCATCACATAGGGTTTTATCTATTATATTCTATGCAAAAATTACCAAACTAAATAAAATTTTCTAACTTTAAAACTCTTTACTAAAATATTCTTATTTTTAAACATTTTCTAACTAGTATCATACTAAACCTATTTTCTTCAGAAACTCTAGCTGAACACGCCTAAAACAGTGACAGTTAAACCCATTTTTGCAATTGTAGCTGCCAAAGTGACACTTGGATTTAGTATCATACTAAAAAGATAAAATAGGCATTTGGCGATTTTAACTTTAGTAAAATGTTAAAAAGATAATACGGCACTAACTCGTTTAAAATTTGGAAAAGCCTGTTTTTAAACTAGCATCATACTAAAAATGATTTAACATCAGACTAAATCGTTTAAAATTTTGCGCCATACATACATAGGTACTTTTGCCCTATGAGGAGTAAATAAAAAAGAAGAAAATATAGGGTGAACCTACATATAATGCTTTTATTAAAGACATCAAAGAAAATATTTGTTTGGCTTTTCGAACTCATCATTCTCTTTGTTTGTGTTTATCTTGATGGATTTGATAAAAGAAATCATTTAACGTTCCAAGTTCAAAGCTGGTCAATAATCCCTTCGCAAAATTGATAAAAGTAATTTGAACATGCATGTGTGTGTGCGTATTAAATTTAGTTCATTATTCAAGAAAAACAAAAGTTTGGCTTTCTTGTTAAAAAAAAACAAAAAAACAAAAGAACATGCCTTATCAATATTTTTGACAGATCTTATGATATTAAATATAATTAACGTTTTAAAATCAATCAGTTTTTGTAGTCTGCGATTATTTGTGTTTTGATATATACATAGGTGTATAGGTACCTACATACATACATATTTAGGTACATATAAAGATTTAAAATTACTTTTTTTATTTGATTTGATTTGAGTCCGACTTTCGGGCATACCTATTTCGTGAGAACATTTTTTTTTTCAGTGCTCTTGTGGGCTTCCTTTCCCGTCTTGTAATCGGTAAGACAAGACGGGAACCCGACAAGAGCACTGAAAAAAAAATGTTCTCGCTATTTATATAATTATCTCTATTTAAAAAAATATTAATTTTTTGACAAATATATTTAATAAGTAGGTACATATGTAAGGTTTGTCAATTAATTCAAATAAATTGCAAGAAAACGTTTAATAAAAATTAAAACTTGAAAATGATCAAGCAAAGTGAATTGAGATTTTCTTTTTCAACTTTGTTTCATCAAAGAAAACCTAATATTTCAATTGAATTGAGTAGCTTTCTGAAAATAAGACCAAAAAGGAAATTAATTTTATAATTGAAACTAGAAACACAAACCTTATAGATGGCCAATCGAAAACACCATTACCTTTTTATTTGAATTAATACATTTTTACTTGGTTATCTTTTTAAATCTACTCCATAAAATATTCAGCAAAATCTATAATTTTGTATACATATATGAAAAATCAGATGATTATATTATCAAATTTGAAGGCTTCCAACGAAATTAAAATAGGGGAGGATGGGGCACAGAGAGGACTCCTTAACGTTGAATGAATGAATGAATTGGGGTTTATAATTGCACTGCGACCTTTAGATCTATTGTGCCCCCATTTAGAGCCAGATGAGCTTGCTCATTCACAGCTCTTCCTCCAAATTTGTTTCTTTGAGGAACTTTAGTATTTGGAGTATTTTCAGGGAGGGTAATTCGCTCACTTCTATCTGGTGGCGGCCCAGATATTTGTATCTCTATGATGTATAAGTGCTTCACAACTGCCTAAAATGTGGTCCGGTGTCTCATCTTGGTTGTTGCAGAATCTGCATGTGGCACTGCTCACCAAGCCAAGGATTTTGAGATGTCTCCTTAGCTTACAGTGGCCAGTGAGGATGCCCGTAGCTATTCTTAGGTTATTCCTACTTAAGCTAATACAGGATTTGAAACGTTCTTGGTTGTTAAGAGTGTTGTTGCACCTATTTTCGCTAAGGAGTCTGCCACTTCATTGCCTTGGACACCAATATGGCCTGGTACCCAACAAAGTGTTACATTGTTGTTTTTGCCCAGTTCATTCAGTCTGCACACACAGTCCCATACCAGTTTAGAACTGATGGCAATGTTTTGGTTACGGTAGTTTCTGTCGAGATTACGTTCTGCACATTTTCCTATGGCGTTGACTTCCGCCTGGAAAATGCTAGTAGACTGCCCAATCGGTAAGGAAAGTTTGGTTCTTGGCCCAAAGATTCCTGCCCCAGTCCCTTCACTTGTTCTCGATCCATCAGTGTACCACTTGATGACATTTGCCCTAAGAGAGTAGTTAACTGATTCGCCTACCCATTCTTTTTTGCTACATAATTCCGTTCGAAAGTTTTTTACGAAATTATATCTTTTAATCATGTTATCTCTTGGAATGTCAATGAGGTTTGTTACTGCGGACTTGCTGATCGAATTTCTTTCCCTATGACCTATGCAGTTTCCCGTCCCAGTGCCCTCTTTTGCAAATCTCATGATGGCTCCCATAGCAGCACTTTCTATGGCCACATGTAGTGGGGTTAGGTGAAGGATTACCTCCATTGCTGCTGTAGGGCATGTTCTCATTGCTCCAGTAATGCATAAGCACGCGAGCCTTTGTACCTTTTCCAGAGATTTCCTGGTTGTAATTAGTTCGGTCCTTTTGTACCATGCAACCGCACCATAGGTAATGATGGGTCTTACCATCATGGTGTACATCCATCGCAGGATGTTTGGCTTACAGCCCCATGTCTCTTACATATCATAAGGGCTCTAGTGGCTTTCCCGACAGTTATTTCAACTTGTTTGTTCCAGAGGAGTTTACTGTCTAGTGTAATTCCTAGATATTTAACATCCTTCTGGGGTTCGATTACTACTCCCGCCAACCGGATGGGTTTCATGCGTGGTAGAAGCCTCCTTAACGTTTGCCAATTTATTAAAATATATCAAATGTTCTCAACACGCATACCTTAAGGGTTAACATAACATAATAGGCTGCTATCGCGCATCTGTAGCACTTTGGGCCCCAATGAAACATATTCTACTCAAAAATAAATAATTAAAAATTAACTTTTACCTTTCAGCTTTAACGTATAGGCCCTCGTGAGCACGATAAACAGTAACCGAATGAAGATATAGATGGGGACCGGCTATTGTTATTCTATTTAACTTTTCGGCAAAGTAACTTGCTTATCGTTTTAAAAAAAATAATCTTTGCCTCGTCCTCTCATACATTAGCCCAGCTTATAATTTCGTAAGTATTGTAAGGTGTTTTTTATCTATAATGGAATCCAATGGGTGGCGCCTAGTTAAAGCTGAGGGAATATAAATAAAAAGAATGCTGGAGTGGAGTCGATCATTAACAACACATAAGGGGTATTCACGATCCGGTGCAACTGGTCTAGTATCGTTGTAAAAGTGTAACATTTCCTTACACTCCAACAACAAAATATACTGAATACAATCTTACAACACTCTTCCACTTTTACTATATATCTCAACCAGTGTTGTTCCACTACGTGTCAACTTAAATTGTCTACGTTTCAATGTAGACAATGTGTCGACAATGTCAACAATAGCTTCTAGATCTTTTAATTTGCCAACGAAATTTCGGGGTTGTCACGCGGTATTGGTCCAGCCTCGTATAACAGAGTCCCTGTCACGTTTCGTTGCAGAAATGCCGTGTTCTTCTGTATTTTTTTGGATGAAGTATCGAATAAAGTTAAAATATAAATTAAGTCTAAATTATTTTTTTAATTTCTTTTGCCAAGATCACCTAGAGCGCTGAAACTCTCGGTAAATTTTCTTTTTAAAAAAGTCTAATTTCAGTCTCGTCCCTGGTGGATGTAGACTCGGTTAAAAAAGATAGAATTCAATCATTTTTGGGTCAATTGTAAAAGAAAAAGGCAATAAAAAAATCTTATTTTATGAATTTTCTACATTGTTTACATTGTTGACCAACTAATGTCGACAATGGTTGATTGTCTACCTTTGATTGTTCACACGTAGACAATCGTGTAGTCTACATTTATAGTTTACATGGCACAATACTGATCTCAACCCTATTGTAACAGAAAAATGCAACGCTGTAAAATTTGCGAACGTGTATTTGATAGCAAGCCAAATGTCATTCTTGCTGTCAGCTGTTGTTTGTGTGTGTATTTTCTGCAGTGTTACAACGGAATAGAAAAGTGCGTTCATGATCTACTAAAAAAAAAAATGTTTGCAATTTTACTAGACTTGTTGCACCGGATCGTCAATACCCCTATGGTTTCTGATAATTTGTAGGAGAGCTAGATAGCATAGCATTCCCGATTGCTACCCGAACGGAACTAATTAGTGGACTCGCTATTTTGACAGAACTCGAAAAATGTTTTGTTTAAATCTAAAAGCACTCCATTAATAAGCCGAAAAAAATAATAAAATAATTAAGGCCGTATTAATAAACGATGTCTAACTTTAGACATCCCTCCAAGTTATAAAAAAAAAACCTTTCTAATGGCTACTCAAAGGGATCTATAACTTTGTATCTAACTTTGGACAACGAAATCGATTATCTAAACCATGACAAATGCAATATATTTTTATCAAATTAAGCATATTTCCGACCGTTTCAAAATACTTAGACACTGTTTAAAAACAGTCAAAAATCTAATAAATACGAGTTTTAGTATCAATTTTTCATTTTCGAGAAAATTTTAAATATGTAAATTTCGTCTTCAATGTTTTAGTACAAAATTAAGTTATACCTATTTACCAAAGATCTAAAAAACTGTTTGCTTACGGATGCTGAGTAGACTTAATATTTAATTGTTGTTATTGTCTAAAAAAGTAGGTATTACAAATAAAATTTGGCAGGTGTGTATATTTTGTAGTAGCCGTGGTGGTGTTGTGGTTAGTGCTAGATAGTTAGATAGACTGTCATGTCGGAGGACTATGTTCGATCCCCAGCCTCGCCACCTAATAATTAAAAAAAAAAAAAAAAAAACGGCTACTGCCTTTTGCGAGGAATTGACAAAACCTCCAAGAGTATTTCTTGTCATGTCAGTAGGCCCTAGTTCTTTAAGGCTGATTTCCAATGACGCGTTCGCGTTAGAGACGCTTACGTATACGTTTACAAGCTTGAACCAAGCTTGAACCTGAAAATCAAAATGAATCTACATAACTGTAATTTCGAATTCCTTTCAACAAACTAATCCATTATATTTTAAACAAAATCGATTTTTTTCTTTAAATATAAAAGGAATTTGTCCAGAAAAACCGATTTTTTCTTCTAAATAAATCGATTTTTTGTTGAAAGGAATTCGACCATTAGTTTAACTGTCAAAACGCACGCTGAAGTTGATTTTTTTCAACTTCAACGTTGAGGTAGCTTATGTTACGTTGGTTTGTGTACATGCTAATAGGTGCCAAATCGTAACATAATACCCAACGCGTCATTTGCTTAAAGGCTGATTTCCAATGGCGCGTTCGCGTTAGAGACGCTTACGTATACGTTTACAAGCTTTACGAACGCGTCGACATGACAGACGACTTGCAGAGAACCTGAAAATCAAAATGAACCTACATAACTGTAATTTCGAATTCCTTTCAACAAACTATTCCATTATTTTTTAAACAAAATCGATTTTTTTCTTTCAATAAAAGGAATTTGTCCAGAAAATCCAATTTTTCTTCTAAATAAATCGATTTTTTTTTTGAAAGGAATTCGAACATTAGTTAAACTGTCAAAACGCACGCTAAAGTTGATTTTTTTCAACTTTAACGTCGAGGTAGCTTATGTTACCTTGGTTTGTGTACATGCTAATAGGTGCCAAATCGTAACATAATACCCAACGCGTCATTGTAAACAATTTGCTTAAATTGCTATGTGTGAGCTTTCGCGTTGAAAGAAAAATCTGTCAAAGCGACGCCCAACGCGGCATTGGAAATCAGCCTTAAATTGCTATGTGTGAGCTTTGGCGTTGAAAAAAAAATCTGTCAAAGCGACGCCCAACGCGGCATTGAAAACCAGCCTTCATGAGCTGTTGTGCCATTAAGTTTATTTTTATTTTAGGTATATTCCGCTTACCCATACGCACTTCACCACATTTACCACTTTTTTTTTTTTAAAGAATCGAACTTTTCGGTTCCTATCTGTCCCTGAACCATATCGCTGAACTTCGGTTAATCCGTCACGAACGGTAGATATATATTAAAATTTCTGAACGCGATGGATCAATATCTGAACGACGCGACGCTTGTACAACTAGTCCTTAGAATTGTATAATCTAATCGAACAATCCACGCACACTGTGTAACCGATTGATTTGATTTATTTTTTAACATTCCTTGCCACCCAGCCACATCTAGTATTCATTTAAAAGGAACATCCATGTGTATTGATAAAAGATTTTCTACGCTTAAACGTAGTGTAAATAAAAAAAATAAAAAAATTTTTTACACCTGTAATGTGTTTATGCAGTTTATCTCTGTCACCTGTATAATTTGTAATATCCACTTCACCAAAAGTAAACAAACCTTTTATTATCTTTTGAAATTTCCCTTCTTACAGCATTCTCTATTTAGCCTAAATATTTACCCAACTTATCAAGATATTGATGAAAAAAAAAAAAAACATCAAACTGTCACAATCCACTTAAAGAAATCACAGGCACACTTAAAATTGTTCAATTTATAGGTTATATTGCAAAGAAAATGGCTTGCAAAAAACAAAGTGATTGTTAGGTGTACCAAGTACCACAAGTATTCTTGAACAACTTCCCTCTTCAATGATTAGATCTTAGTTGTTCAAATCCATAATTGAATTTAAAGGAAACACTTTTGCACTTAAACTTAACTTATAAACGATTAAATTCCATTCAATCAAAAGTGCTCGAAACTGGTGGTTCATAGGTAATCCTAATTTAATGTATCAAAGTTTGAGTCAATCAACCAAAATTTTAAACTTCTATAAAAACAGCCACCGCCGCTGTCAACACTTACGTGGTCGTTTTTGTTAAAATTTGACATTTTTGTATCCACTCTGATTGATGGAATTTGCACAGTTTTTTTTTTTTTTTTTTGTTTTTTCTTCAGATTTTGACCTTGCTAGTTTGTCATTCTTTGTTTTTCACTAAACACTTTTGACACTCTTCATTCGTATATTTGTTATACTTTTTCAAAATGTGAACGTCTTTACCGACCGAAGTTAAAGGTGCGAATAAATTTTGAATTATCGTCAAATTCCATATTGGCTTGATAAATTATTTATATATTATGTATGTAACTTCAAACAAATTTATCAGTACTGATAAAAGAGTTTGAGAGTTGCGGTGCTATATCGGAACACATTAGAAATATACTTTTGATAACAAGTGTTTTTTGGGAGAAGGGTATTGGAGTATGATTATTTTTATATATGCAACAAACAAAAGCATACGGAAGAGCTTTCTTTTATTCTGAAATTGAATAATTACATAAATAAAGTAACTTTTTGGAACATCGATTGGATATGTAGAATCATTTTTATTTTTGATTTTTTTAAACTTAAAATTCTATAAAAAAAAGACAAATTCACATGTCAATTTCTCAGAGCCGAGAAAGATTGAAAGTCTAAGGGCCAGTTGTACAAACGTGTAGTTCAAATATTAATCCATGGTTTAGAAGTAGACTTTTTTTAGGCGAATATAAAAATGCACTAAAAAACACGGCTGATATTTCAGTCATTTTATACTAATTATTTGGTATAAAAAAAGATAATTGGTAGAAAATGACAAAAATACGGGCTTTTTCTCACTCGTGTAAATGAGGCATATTAGGTTCAACGACGACGGTTAAAGATCCATTAGATGCTTGAACCATCATCGTTGAACCTCAGTTAACCCACCGAAGTCAAATAAATAAAATAAATTTGTTGGCACAACAGCTCATGAAGAACTACGGCCTAGCGACTTACAACTCTCAACCATTCCTGTGTGCGTGTCTGCAGGAATGGAGGGGACCTACAGTTTATTGCCGAATCCGAACGGCTAACGAGCGGCACTTTTCTGTGACAGGAGATACTCTTGGAGGATTTGTCAATTCCTCGCAAGAGGCAGTAGCCGTTTTTTCTTTTAAATAAATAGGTGGCGAGGCTGGGGATCGAACCTTAGACCTCCGGCATGACCCACCGAAGTCGGTGACTTAAAATTGCTAAACCAGTGATCAATATTTAAGCCGCGTTTGTACAACAGGCCCTAAGGCCAGGTTTTTATACATTTATTGGAACATCTTTTATCCTTTAGCTTAGCCTGTGCCGGGACCTGAGGAAGAAATGTCTACCCCGGCTGCTGGCTTAAACCAAGCTACTTAAGAGCTACTACAAAACAAGAATAATAACGCAACCATCTTCAAAATAGCAGCTTAAATAGGGAGTATTACTCAATAGATTCGTTCGCCAAAGTTCACTAACAATCAGCCTTATCATCGTACCCGATCGGAACGAAATTTTCTCCGATTTCTACGAAATGTATGAATTTTGTATTATTGTAGCCGTTCTGTTAATCCAATCGGACAGATCTACGAACAAATAATTTAATGTGCATTGAAAATGTCAAATTCGTGCGTTGCATGCCGATGAAATGTAAAAATGGCAGCAACGCATAAAGAATTCATACGATATGTGAAGATATTTGCTTTCCGATTTTCCCGACAGAAAAATAGAAGTGGAAAATTTCCCGTAACCATACGATACGATTCGTATACCATGAACAGAAAAAATCGGAAGTTTTCTCCGATCGTACATTTTTTTCAGACGGATACGATAATAGGGCTGAATTATTCCTAAAGATAGGTTCTCGTAGAAGACCACAAAATTCATCACAATTGGCGACAGTTTTGTGAGTGTGACATACTTTTAAATGAACAGTTTTACCGGCTGTACTTTCCAAATTCCAAAAGTATCGGACGTTCGTTACAGTCAAAGAAGTCAATGCGGCGCGCGATTAAATACTCAAAAAAGGGGAAAACCTGTTGGGCCAGACTTCCAAATAAGCGAAAATAAAGTGAGATATGGGATGGGACGGATTCAAATGACTCATTATTCATGTCTCAAATATGACGAATGTAAAAAGTCAAGCCCTACTTTTTCCAACAAAATGGCTTTTAAAAAAAAAACATTTATGTATTGACAAAAAGTTAGGTACTTAAAATCTTTTGTAGAAAAGTAAATTTTCTTCCAGTTTTTAGTACACAATTTTTTTCTGGGATCACAAATACACCAGTTATTTGCGAAAATCAAAATAATCTTTAAAAACAAGATGGCGGCCAAACAACGCCCAGGTGCCAGTGTGAAAAATGTTGTTTTCAGCTTGTGAACTGATACTCTTTCAAGCTTCAAGGATTCATACATTGGTTGATTTTAAAAAAGCATTCCATCGTCAACTACGAGATGTGATGTGGGTCACTCTCCAGGCAATGAGGAGTTCCAAGGCCTATTGACTTACAACTCTCAACCACTTCTGTGTGCGTGTCTGCAGGAATGGAGGGGACCTACAGTTTATTGCTGAATCCGAATTTGTCACTTTCTCGCAAGGCTGGTATTGAACCCAGACATCTGACATGACAGTCCATCGCACTAACCATTACGCCACGGGCCACTACCAGCTTAAGGGTAAATTAACGGACCCGAAAGTGCATCAGTTATTTTTTGCAGACATCATGAATTAAGATATCCTATCCCTGCAAAGAGCACTCGACGTATGGGTAGATATTTTAGAGGAAAATGGGTACCGCGTTAAGCCAGGTACGCAGTTCAAGCTAAACTAAATTTTATCCCTACAATTCTTATCTCTACAATCGTTTGCTAAAAGCACAAATGTCAAAATTTATCTGTGAAAGAATGCGTTGAGCATTATTTCACGTGCTAAATCAAGTGGAGACTTCTTGAATTTAGCGCGTGAACTGCGTACTGCCTAGCTAAATATCCTCGCTAAAAATTATCTTTGGAGGAAATTTGTATGGAAGATAAATTTTAGCGCGATCTGCGTACTAGGCTTTAGCACGAAAAAAAAACTAAATACTTATGCAGTCTTAAGCGCTTAATACACGATACGATTATCGTACCGATTATCGTAGTCGCATGTGATGGTTGCATCGTGTGTGTACTCGAAGGTATCCGCTGTACCTAAATCGCACGTAGAATGCTATGGAGCGAAGACGGCTGCGATATCGGTACAACTCCAAGTCGGTACGATAGGTTGTATCGTGTATTAAGCGCTATATACATTTTCTGATCAGCACAGGCTTTCCCCTGACATTTGTTTGAATGGAATAGAGTACTTCTCAAATATAAAAAATTTCAATATCTGTGGTCTTATTAATTAGATTTTTGGCTGTTTAAACTATGTCTAAGTATTTCGAAGCAGTCGGAAATATGCTTTATTTAATAAAAAAAATATTGCATTTCTCAAGTTTTAGATAATAGATTACGTTGTCTAAAGCAAGATAAAACGAAAAATCACTTTAGCAACAATTAGAAAGGTTTTTTAAAAACTTGGACGGCTGTCTAAAGTTAGACAATGTTTATTAATACAACCACTGGTATCTAGGTATGATCAATTAGCGAATCAACTTGTAATGACGACGTCAATCATCGCGTTTAGTACGGAAAATAGGGTACAAGTTAAGTTAATCACAACATAATATATTTTTACTTTATTTCATTTTTAAATTACTTCGATAAAATTACAATCCCAGACATCAATTAAGTAGTCTTATCGTACGCAACTGAAAAACAACACATCGCATGAATTACTTAAATGATGATGATGAGTACATACCCCTTTTGATTTTATGGGTATATTCGAATTGGAACTTTGACAAAAATGCGAAAAATATTTGGAATTCTAGAGATAGGCACTATTTTTGCTGGTCATATATTGCTGATTTATTTTACTTTTAAGTTTTTATTACTGCCAATAACTTAATTTTATTGGCTGGTAATAATTTAAACAATCCTTTTTTTGTTTTTTTTTTTTTTGTTAATTTGCACTTATAACAAAAATTGGTGTTTGTATTTTTAAGGAAAGTAATTTTATGATTTATTTATTAAATCTCCTATTCAAAATGAGTTACCTATACTAATATATATGAATCATTTAAAATAGCGCCAGATTAGTCGTCTAAACGAGCGCATTTGATAACGATCTTTATGAATCGTCATGTGAACAAGGTTTATTGAATTTGATATAATGTAGTTGATAGTGTTATGAAAAAAGTGTTAAGTAACACAAGAAAAAACGCTATAGACAAATATTTCTAACCTTTAGATAAGGCAGTGTGAATCATTTCTATTTCTATATGGATCAGTGCCGGATTAAGAGTTCTGACGACACTAAACTTGTAGGAAATTAATGGTATTCATATTTCTTTTGCCGACAGATTGTCATCGAAAATTAAAAATATCTTAACCTATTACTGCATAAAGATACATCAGTTATCCACAAGAGATTTAAACAAATAACATAAAGCCATTTAAATAGCTTTGGAAAACATTTTAAACTCGCTCAACTTTTTGATACAATCGATTTTTGTCACATCGAATTTTGAACGACCTCGTTTGCGCTAGTAATTTTCATCCATCACTTTTGAAGAACAGGAGTATTAAATACAAATAAACAAGAATTTCTCAGCTTATATTAGTAAAATAGTAGTAAGTATATTAGTTCCTTAATTAATAGCATTGGTAACACTGTAATGTACAAACGAATACGTCAATTAAAATCAAGTCACTTTTTGACAAACCACTGAACAAGTAATGGAGTTTTCCATTGGTAAAATAAATCAATTTATTTTTGATTTGGATCTGTCAAAAAGATAATTTTCCCTCTTTTTGCGTTCCATTGGGCACAATAAATTGATTTATTTTTGATTTTAAATCAAATTTGCAAATCTAAATTTTTCGGCAGATTTACCCCTCCTTGTACTAATACCAACATAAATCCAGCTGTTAATTTGCAAATGTTTTTCGTTGATATTTCGGTTGTGAAAATTATGTTGAAAAATGTGGAAAATAATTCATAATAAATAAATGGTAGCAGTTTAGAACGAACCGGCAACTTTCTCAAGTTCATATTTCTCTTCTAAAAGTAAATCGAGGGATGAAGATTTTTTTTTAAATATTGACATAGAAGCAATAATGCACAAATACAGTGACAAAAATAAATCAATTTGAAATTGTGTTACATTCGCCACAAAATAAATCAATTTTTCCATTGAAATCTTAATTTACCAATGAAAAACCCCATAAGATTTCAATGAACAAATTTATTTATTTTGTGGCGAATGGAACACAATTTCAAATTGATTTATTTTTGTCACTGTATTTGTGCTTTATTGCTTATACCTGTCAATATTTAAAAAAAAAAAATCTTTATCCCTCGATTTACTTTTAGAAGAGAAATATGAACTTGATAAAGTTGCCGGTTCATTCTAAACTGCTACCATTTATTTATTATCAATTATTTTCCACATTCTCAACATAATTTTCACAACCGAAATATCAACGAAAAACATTTGCAAACTGACAGCTGGATTTATGTTGGTACATATTAGTACATGGAGGAAAAATTTAGATTCGCAAATTTGATCTAAAATCAAAAATAAATCAAATTATTTTGCCCAACGGAATGCAAAATGAGGGAAAATTGTCTTTTTGATATATCCAAATCAAAAATAAATTGATTTATTTTACCAATGAAAAACCCCATAAGTCTTTTTATCAAAAAATTATAAAAAAAAAATCATAAACACTTTTTATTCCTAATTTAATTGCGATATATGTTGTATAGGCACCTATTATAAGGTAAGTTTTGGATTCGTAAAAAAAAATCAAACTCGAGATTTTAATCAAACTTGACATTACGGTGATGGGGATGACGAAAAAGTGGGTCTCGCAATACCATGCGTCTGTCTGGGTGTTCGCTACAGCTTAACGCATGGGCCGTTTTTAGTAAAACTTGGTATCTAGCATTTATTAGTAGCTCGTGGCTACTAACTTGGTGGTTAGTGCGTTGGACTGTCATGCCAGATCTGGGTTTAATACCAGCCGCTTTCACCTTAATTTTTTTCAGGGCTACTATACCTTTTGCGAGGAAGTGACAAATCACCCAAGAGTATCTCCTGTCCTGTCATAGAAAAGTGCCGCTCACCAGCCGTTCGAAATCTGCAAAAATAAACTGTAGGCCCCCTCCATTCCTGTACCTGACCTCTTATGACCAATTACTGACCTTTTAGACTGCATACTTTTTTTTCCAATTTTCCATGTATGGGGTGCTAAGAGTACAGAACCGCTATCATCATCTTAAAAAAATTGAACGTACTCACTCTTTGTAGAATGTTTATCAGTTAACACTTTAGCCTAAATTCAGATATACCGTTTAGTGCAGATTCTTTTTCTGACCATATATACTACCCGAATGCGAAACTATATTTTTCTTTTCCATTTCCACGTCCAAGTGAACATACATTGTTATCTCTTTCTCAATCCTTCTAGTATATACTTCTTGAAAGCTATAGCACAATGGTTTAATATAAATAAATAAATAAATTTGATGACTTACAACTCTCAACCATTCCTGTGTGCGTGTCTGCAGGAATGGAGGGGACCTACAGTTTTTTGCCGAATCCGAACGGCTAACGAGCGGCACTTTTCTGTGACAGGAGATACTCTTGGAGGATTTGTCAATTCCTCCCAAGAGGCAGTAGCCGTTTTTTCTTTTAAATAAATACGTGGCGAGGCTGGGGATCGAACCTTAGACGTCCGGCATGACAGTCCATCGCACTAACCATCACGCCACGGCTACTACAAAATGGTTTAATATACAAAACATATAAAAAAAAAAGTGAAAATATCCATATTTCTGTCATATAGTCTGGCGGTCTATACGTCTATTTGGGTATGCTTCCATCGCATCGTGTAGGTACATCAAGCTAAAATTCGAAACGGACGGAAGAAGGACTTTTTTAATTTTTTCGTTTTTTTTTTTTCATGCAAATCAAAAACAGACTTGTTGATAACAAAAATTAAATAACTTAGCAACAAGTATAATTTTAACATTCCATCAATCACAACTCTTGCGCAAACACAAAAATCAAAAGTTTGATCGATATTTTAGTTTTTTTTTATTTTAAATAATAAACAAATTCCAATTGTGTCAGTCTCATTTTAGAATACATATATAAAAATTGTTTCAATTTTTACATAGTCATATTATATTAATTGAAATAACTATGCAAGAACTCAAAAATACAAGTATTCATCATACGGCCCTTAAACTAACATCTGACATTCAAGCAATGAAAATCTATGCATCATTGTTTAAAACTGTTCAGGTATGTGTATATACAAATATAATTTGGAGTAAACTTAAATAATAATTTTTAAAAATAAATATGTACTTATATACATTTAATTTAAATAAAAATAGAAACTTGTTTGCCAACCGGATGTTGATAAGAATGATTTAAGAAACACTCTTGAAGCAGCCATTAAATCGACGGGACTTGAGATTGAAATTCGAAATATAATATTTGAATTGGTTAAGAGTTCATTGAATACAGAAACTAAGACAACTCAAGGAACGGTATGAAGAGAAAAATATTACATGTCCCTATTATAATTTAATTTTTTTTTTCAATTATAGACTGATCCTTTGGCATATCTAAAACGATCAGCTGTACAATGGGATAGAAGAGTTAGAAAATCACTTAATTCTATGTGTAATGAACTTAAGATGCCTCTTCAAGGACAACCAAGAAGCTTAACAGACCGCGAGGAATTTCTTTCAAAATGGGAAGAGCTGAGCAATTATACAATAGGTATGATGTTCATTATTAAATCATAGAGTTGTAGGTTCACTTAAAGAAATTTGCGCAAAATTTTAGACGATTTAGTATGTTGTTGAAGCATTTTTAGTATGATGCTAGATTAGAAACAGGAATTTACAAATTTTAAACGAGCTAGCATCGACAAATGCCTATTTTATCTTTTTAGTATCATACTAAATCCACGATAAACCGAAACAAGGTATGCTCATTAGCTGTATGACGTCACAATCATCTGGTTTTCTTCGAAGAGCAAAAAGATAATTCCATGTTATTGGATTGTTTTTTTTGTTGTTTTATTTTCACAATGCCTATCACTTAAAAATAATTTGTTTAAATGCTAAATTCAAAATTATAGGCTTCATTTAAAAAAGAAAATAATACTCAAAATGATTCTGACGTCATAATAATGCCAAGATGGCGACTTGGGTGTATGTAATGAGCATACCTTGTATCTGTATATCGTGAATAAATCCAAGTGTCACTTTGGCAGCTACAATTGGGCTTTTCCAGAATCTGACTCTGTCTTTTCTCTTTCTAATTTTGACAGTTCTTTAATCGAAAAAAAAGCTCTAGATGGGGGGAAAACAACAATACAAACAAATAGAAATACACACCTATACTGTTCGCGCCTTTAATAGTGTGTTTGTTTTCCCCCCATCGAGAGTTTTTGACGTTTGGTGGAAGTTCTCAATTGCAAAAATGGATTGAACTGTCACTGTTTTAGGCGTGTTCAGCTAGAAAAATAGGTTAAGTATGATACTAGTTAGAAAGTGTTTAAAACTAAGAATATTTTAGTAAAGAGTTTTAAAGTTAGAAAATTTTTAAATAGTATCATGCTAATACCTTAA
The DNA here is from genome assembly GCA_947049315.1 of Epistrophella euchroma. Classification (NCBI taxonomy): domain Eukaryota; kingdom Metazoa; phylum Arthropoda; class Insecta; order Diptera; family Syrphidae; genus Epistrophella; species Epistrophella euchroma. Next base: position 18,266,635 of record OX346245.1, read on the forward strand.
CATCAGGCTGTTTAAAATTTTGCGCCATTCACTTTAGATCATTTTTTTACCTAAAAAATCCAGCAGCGCCTATATTACATAAATCTTCATTAAAATGTGCATTGAAAAATTATATATACATAAAATAGACACATATTAATTTCTCCGTATTAATTGCTAGGTACAGAGACTATGATATAACCCACATAAAAAAATTGACATGGAAGAAAATCGAAACTTTCAAACTAATCTAAATCTAAAACTAAAATAAATTTAAGAGAACATAACGAGGCCTTTCGGCCAAATTATCGCAAGCGACAAAAAATAAAAGTATCGTAAGCGACATTTTGTTTTCTGTTTGCTCAGCAACTAAACCAATTACGCCAAATTTCAGCATTGAACATTATTAACAATACTGTTATTGACAGATAACAAAAGGTCCGATTGCTTTTAATGCACAGGAAAAAATGATATAATTAAGTTTATGTGACAATATGAAAAAGTCGCTTACGGTAATTTGGCGGAAAGGGGTCGATAATTTGTTTACCCTTTCTGTTTATCTTTTGTAATTAATTATAGATTTGGCAAGTTTTCGACCAGTTTACGCTCCTAAAGACCTATTGGATGTCCTTTTGTCCCTCAAAGGTCCCAGCCGATCACTGGATAATAATGAGTTCGTATATTATATTTTCATACACACATACAGGGTGCCCAGTAATTAATGGATAACTTTGCAACCAGGCATAGCAGGCCTTAAGACCTTAAGACCTTTCAGAAAATAGAATAAAAAAAAAAATATTTACCATGTGGTCTCCATGGTATAACATTTTTTCTTAAAAAAAAAATTAAAAAAAAAATACGTCTCTCCTCGAATACCTTAACACTAGGACCACCAATGAATGATTTTTGTTGGTTTTGACATGGATTACATGTCTTTCTCGGACGGTTGGGTGTGATGTAGCGAAATGAGGACCGTCACGAAAACATGTACCGCTCGCGCCCTACTGCTAAGTGACTGTTTGCACTACTGACATCATAAATATACCAATCGATAGATAAAGATTGCGCAAAGATTATAGAGGAATTGTTTTATAGCTATCGCCTTTTCATGTCATGAGTCATCGCGTTTGGGGTAAATTGCAGCAAAATTAGGAGTATACTCAAATTAATTTGACTCAATTTCTTCGGATATATAAGTGCCATTGACGTCATCGATATCTCATTCGAAAAGGTTTGAAAAAAGGGCATCCCTACGCGTATTTCCCATATCGTTAATTCACGTTATAGCACATAAGACATGTAATCCATGTTCGGTAGGTGCCACAAGGGCAATCTACCAAGGGTATTTTTTATTTTTATAATTTTTTTGAATAACTATTCTATAGACAGATACTAAAATTTAACACTTGTTGTTGCATTTTTTTGTTATAATTATTTAAAATTAATTTTTCAATACAAAAACTACAAAATACTTAGCACGAATACGATAATTTAGGCGCCAAAAATTGATAACGGTTTTTTGTAGAGAAGTCAAAAACAAGCATTTTAGGGCTATTTTAGAAAAAAAATGACCTAAAATGAAAAACAATTATTAAAAAACAACGGCAACACTTACAATAAAATACTATACTGGTTTCGAAAAATTTTTTATTTAGCATAAAATTTAAATTAAATTAAAAATTTATTTAATTTAAATAATTAAATTTAAATTAAAAATTTTGTAAAAACTATTGGCTTAAGTTTTTACAAAATTGTTTTTAATCAAAATTTTGAGTTTGCATGCGAATTTTTTAAAAACTATTGCCTTAAATAATTAAATTTAAAAATCGGATTTAAGTACAGATTTCTGGCTTTCAAACCCGGTATACTTAGTACTTTATTTTAAGTGCTGCCGTTGGTTTTTAATATTTTTTTTTTTTTACTTTTAAGTCCCTAAACGGCCTAAACGGGGCAAATAGACCCCCGTTTAGGGGGTAGAGGCAATTTTAGAAAAAAAAATGACTTAAAAGTTAAAACAAATTATTAAAAATCAACGGCAACACTTAAAATAAAATACTCATAAAAAGTGATTGTATGAAACCTCTCTATAAAAATCTGTTATTATTTTGCGGCGCTTGAGTTATCGTACTCTCCCCAAATATTTATTTTTACAAAAGTTTGACCATCTGTAAAAAAAATAAAAATGTATGAGAACATCTGTGGCGAATTACTTTAAAAAGTTGCCTGTTTAATGTACTTTTCGAAATAGTACAAATACAAATACAAATGGTTAAGCCTTCAAAAATAACTAATAAAATTAGCTGTTAATCAACTAAAGGAGCTTTTCCCCATTTCTGAAATTTAAATTAGTAAATTAGGTTACAGTGAATAGTTCATTATTAGACTTAAAAAAGTAGTATTTTCAAATAATAAGTGGTAAAATATATCACATGGCCTGTCTACTGGGCATCCTGTTTAGATATCTTAATTAATATAATGAATTAAAATATTTTTTTTTCAATTTTTGATATAGCCAAATTCCAAAATGGGAGTTTTCACACATATCGTTGCCAGTTAAAAATTTATTTGATTTGGTATGTAAAGCTGAATTCACGTTAATGAGATCACATATATTTAAATATACTATATACACTGGGCGGGGCGAAAGGTATGAAACGATTTTGACTGGCTGGCGCTCGGCCTGTGGTTGTGGTGGGAACAGGGGAGGGGTCTCGTTGTGGCAGTGAGAGAGTCTAGTTTTCAGGAGCAACCATGGTTTGGACGGGAGAGCATCGTGGGTTTGTTGTTAGGACTTTTTTTGAAAATGGCCGTTCTATTATCGCCACGCAGAGAGCCTTTTCCGACAGCACTTCAATATCCCTGTTGGGGGAAACGGCCCTGGCGGTAATGCAATTAGACGTTGGGCTAGGACATTTGAAAACACTGATTCAACAGCAACTCCTTCGGCAATTAGAAGACCCAGAACTGTAAGAGCTCCTGAAAATGTCATCTTGGGAAGAAACGCTATGTGACAATGTTGGAAGAGTTTTTTGAACCCGACCTCGAAGAATTGAGTGAAGCAACTAATATGGGAGATATCTGGTTCCAACAGGATGGGGCTACATACTACACTGCTAGGATTTCAATGGCGATATTGAGGCAAGTGTTCCCCCAGCGCCTCGTCTCTTTGAGGGGTGACGTGGAGTGGCCTGTGCGCTCACCAGATTTGAGCATTTGTGATTTTTTTCTGTGGGGGTACATAAAGGAAAAAGTTTTTAAACTTCGTCCACACACCCTGGAAGAACTTAAGGACAGAATCAGAGAGGAAGTTATTGCAATACCCATCGAAATGTGCAGAAGAGCGGTTGAAAACTTCAGAATTCGCCTTCAAGAGTGCATCGCAGCTGACGGCCGCCACCTACGTGATATTATCTTTAAAAATTAATGTAAAAAACTAGATTCTTTACTGAATTAAACAATATAAACATAATTTTTGTAAGTTGAATTGTTATTGTTTTACATCCCTTTAAATCCGGTTCATACCTTTTGCCCCACCCTGTATGTATATTTGTCAAATTTCTATTTTTGAAATCTTAGAATTCTTCACTTTTATTGTAAAAATTTTTCTTTAATCCTAATATAAGTGCAAATAATATTGAATTAATTTTTGTCTGCATTTTCCTTTTACTTTATAAAACAATTAAAAATGGATGCACCTTCAATTTTGACGGTTCGAAATAATTGCGAAATTTTCGAAAACGAACGAATTGTAGAACATGGAATTTCATTTCACGTGAAATTGAAAATCGATTTCAATTCGAGTTCGTCCGAAATGCAGAACATGATGGGAACGCAGACGGAGACGGAGCTGGAATAGCTGTCAAAATATTGAACACAACGGAACGTAGACGCATACGAAACTGCAGACGCAGACGGAAGAGTTCACCAACTTTTAACTTTTCACGTACGGCACTTTTGACGTTTCAAATTGTATGGAGAATAAAAACAACTTTTTGGGTCGGAAAAAAATATTGTGGTTATTTGCATCGCGAAAAAAATTATTTATTAAAAGAAAAATTATTGGAAACAAAAAATGTGAATTCTGAGCTTGTACACAAGAATATTCTTTTGTTTTTCTTCAAAATACTTTCAAAGCTGTACAGCTCCATTGTGGACATGTAAAAAAAAATAACGTACGACACTTTTTGACAGCTCTTCCAGTTCCTTCTGCGGCTTCAGTTCCATCATTCTATTCTGTTCAGCTAGTTAATCAAAAATTACGTCTCCTTTAAGAGATCCCACTTTGCGGAGTTGCTGCGGCAGGATACTTCTTATGATATCAACATTCAATGCCAGAAAATTTTAGACTACAAACACGCACCATTATGCCAACAAATACTTAAGAAAGGTAATACCCCGGCACCCTATCGCGGACCATTATGGGCTTATATTCTAGGAAGTCATATTAATGTTCACGTAAGTTTTCTTTTTGAGTAAAGTTAGAAGGCATTATGCTTTAACTACCACACCAACCACAGCTATTATTTTTATATTAAGATTTTATTTTATATTATATTTTAACAGAATATGGAACATTGGAATAAATTAAAGAGCAAAGTTCTAACAACAGATCACATTGTTGATAAACTTATATTCAAAGATGTTCAACTTACAGCTTCAAACGATGATCAATATTTTGTTTTCGAAGATGTTCTCTACCAAGCTATGTTGTGTTTCTCTAGAGACTGGGAAATATCGGAGAAAATTCAATTTGAAAGTTTTCCCCTAAAGGGTAAACAATACGATGGTCCACCATCAGGTGTTGTACCTTTCCATGGGATTTGCATGTTCGGTAAATTGTATTTTTTGATAAAATATTATAGACAAATAATTTTTGTTATTAATTTATATATAACTACTTTTTTTTATTAATTCTTAGCTGCTCCTTTTTGCTATCTCTATGACTCACCAATGAAATTGTACTTTACATTTCGAGCTTTTTACATACGATATTGCCATAGGCTAACAACAATCAATACTCACCCACAGGTACACCCAAGCTTAAATCGATATCATCCGATTTAAATTACCGATTTATAGTTCTCAAAGTCCTGGGGGGTCATTCCGTAATTTTCAAAACGATTATCGCTGACGTGATCGTCAATAATTTGCTTCACGTAATTCAAACACTATCTCCTCGTCTATCGTTTTTCCAGAGATTGTCAAACCATCATTGAAATGTCATAATAACAATTTGCGTTATTAGAACGAAGTTCTTTAGTGCACGGTTTGTTTGTAAGCCCAAGAAATCGGCAGAAATTTACATTAGATGGTGCCGCAATGGAATAGGTACTTGCTTCTTAACCGAAAGGTTAGGCGTTCGATCCCTGCTGGCGACTAACTTTTTTTTTTAATTTTCATATAATTTGTATTTTTCTCAAATGTTTGTTGCCATTTTGCAAAATAATTAAATTATTTCACTCATTTAACTATAGTCGCGTACAAACTTACATACAATCATGAAAACAAATGCGAAACGATACCTATTTAGGTATCGTCCAAAAGCCACCGTTTTAATGATAGCGTTTTGATGATAATCGACTTACGTGAAGCAAGTATTTCATCGTCAAAACGTGATCGTCCAGACAATATGCATTTTTAGGGTTACGTGTAGTAGGACTATCGTCGAAACGTTATCGTCGGGTGATAATCGTTTTATGGAATGAGTCCCCTGTGTTATGATAAAATAGAAATCAATTTTTAGCTATTTTTCCTTTTTTTTAATGTAAACCCAACTTAAGATACCTTTTTCATTAATCACGTGGTTTATTTTGCTTTATTTTTTACTCTAATAGGGCATTGTAAGCTTATGTTTGTTGTTTGAAAAATTACTGCAAACACATGAGCCTCAACTATGGTCTCACTTTCGGGAGTTACAAATACAACCGTGAGTTTAACTTAAAAACAAAAATGATTTCTACTTCTTAATTTTTTTTAGAATTCGAATTGTATTCAAATGGTTAATGAGAGCATTTAGTGGTCATCTTCCTCCAGATCAATTACTTGTGCTCTGGGACTTGGTAAGTTATCAAATCTTTATGGAAAACTTAAAATTATTATAATTTTGTTTTTTTTTTTTTTTATATATATAGATGCTTGGTTTTGATAGCTTGGAATTACTTTCACTCTTTGCAATTATCATCTTAAGTTTTCGCAAAGAAAGTATCATGCAAGTTTCTTCCTTAGATAATATTGAAGCAATTCTTTCGGATCTTTCTTCTATTAAAGTTTTGCCTCTTATTCAGTTAGCGTTGAGTCGAGATTGAGGCAACAAAATGTGTTATTTTTAAGATAAATTATAAATACCTATTAAAAAATAATTGAAAATGTTAAATTTTAGTCAAATATACAAAAAAAATATATAATATACTTTTGAAAGTGACTCTAGACTAGACATACCAATTTATAATAATTTTGTTTATGAAAGTACTGGCGCGCTAATGCGAAACACTTCTAATTGCGATAAGATTTTATAACTGTTATTAATAGGCATTTCTCTAGTCTCGTCTTACACTTTTTATTAATGATGACCATAATCGAATGATTTCATTAATCGAGATAATAGTATTCGAGGGATCATAATAATCAAATGATCATTCAAAATTTGAAATAGTGAAAACATTTAATAAACTACTCATACAGTGAAAGCTCCCTTAGCCGGACAGCGACGGTCGTAAGACTTTTGTCCGTCTAAAGCCCAAAACAGATGCGCAGCTTTTTCCCATGCAGCGAAATTAGAAATAGAGATATCGTGCAGCAAAGGCTGCATGCAGAGCCTGAAATATCTCAGCTCTCATAAGAACCTGTGTAAATTTATTTTCGCTGCATTGGAAAAAGCTGCACATCTGTTTTCGGCATAAGGGAGTTGTCCGTCCAAGGGAAAAAACGAAAAAATATTTTATAAGGAAATGTAATTGTAATTGTAATTGTAACAAGATACAAAACGGACTACAGCTGCAGAAATAAAATGTGTTATGTATTTGATCACAGACATTGATTTGGTAACATCGCATCTATTGTCGCTGTGAACCAGGGGAGAACGTTTCCCGCATGGAAAAATGGCAAGTTTAGGCGAGGCCCTAGCAAGTTTTAGGAAAGGAAAACATGGACGAGGAAAACATGACAGACCCCTATTAGTGCCTCGATGGTGAGGCTCTTGACTTGATGGTAACTAACTATGTGAAGTCATTTTACGAAAATTAATAAAAGCAGGATCCTATCGTAAAAAAATCTTTGTGTGTTAATTAACTGTGCAAATTTCAAATTAAGATTGGGAATCGGTGTGTCAAATATTGAAATCGCAACTGCAGAAAAAACAGAACAAGACATAACCACAGCTGATTTTGATATTTCTCAAAAATCTGTTCTCAGTTGTTCTACCTAAAAAGCAAGTGCAAACAGTTTCACTGAACAGCAAGCCAGAACAGTTAAGAACAGAAAATTTCTCATTGAACTTCTTTTCTGTTCCGAAAATCCTCACTGAACATACATATAGTCCTTTCCTTGCATGCACACGAAAGTAAATGACAATAAATTAAACGTCAGTTTATATAATCAAAATCTTGCATGCGCAAGAATTTTTCAGTGGTCAGTGTTTTATAATAAAATAAAATTAAAATTAAAATTAAAATTAAAATAAAAGTAAAATAAAATGGATTCGCGGTAAATTAATGAAATTAGTGAACTTTAACAAGAAAAAATGAGTTTTTGAATCCCAATCTCCCAATATAAGCGCATCGCCACAGAAGCACAAACGATGACACTACCGAGCGCTGCATGCTTTTAAACGGACGTAAATGCACACAAACGGCATGAATATAGGGACTATCAGAACTATATTTTAGACAGGACTAACCAGGATGACCATCAGTTCATCGGCTTAGGCAGAATTTAACTGACGAGGCAAAAAGGTTCATAACTGGCGAGGGCCTAGTGAATGCCTTTTGTAGCCCTTGCTAGACCCTTGTTAGTAACTATGAAAAACTTGCCATTGCCTTATTGACAACTAGATTCTTTTTCCAGGCGGGTTTTAATGCAAAAACAGATATGTAAAATTATTTCTGAAAATAAGGGTTGATACCAACTCAAAGAAATTTTTGTCCGCCTGAGGGAATTGAATTTAACAAATCACGGCTAAGATTCTTGTCCGCGTCCGTGTAAGGGAGTGTCCGCTTAAAGGATCATAAAATGTATGGAATTTAGATCCAAGATCCACGGTCGTCCGCAATAGGAACTTTCACTGTATGACAATGAGTACTAAAACCTTCAAATTTTAAGCTTACGAGTATTTCGCTAAATAAAAAAACAATAATAAAAACTCTATAAAAACAAAAAAAAAAAAAAAACAAAGCAAACGTTCGATTTTGTAATTTATGTAAGTATGTATATTCTTCATTTCAGCATTTCCAAACAGAAATAAATAAATAAAATAATCAGCCCTATCGAGGTATCCGTTCGGAAGAAATTCCGATACGAAAGTCAAATCCGATCGTAACATAGATAGCGTTCAAGGTATCCGTTTCGGAACAAAACAAATGAAGCATACAATCGCGTTCATTTGACATACGTATGGGTCAGCTTCAGCTGTTTTGTTTCAGCGTAAAAGTTCATTAAAAAAAAAAAAAAAATTTTGAAAAATTTATAGAATTGTTTGCAAATAAATGAATAGTGTTGCTTTAGTCATGGAAGCCGAAGACAAGACAGAAAGAGGAAAACGAGTTTTAAGAGATCACTCAATGGGTACCATAAAATTGCAGCATATCCACCAATCACTCTTGTTTAGCCCTAGTCATTGTTTTATTTCTCAAATACACACTTATTATACTAAAGACAACAAATTATTTGTAAATAATTTTTTAATACAAATTTTAAAAAAGTTTCCATTTTTATTCCGCAACTATTTCTTATTGGAGACCGTCGGAAGAAATTTAACGCGCAGCTGTCAAATATTCTTTACTTAACGCATTGTATTGCACTGCAATGAAGTGCGTTTAATTTTTTGGGAAGATCTGTCAGATGTGGCACTCGAAACGGATACCTCGATTGAAAATTCTCCGATTTCGAACAAATCGGAAAAAATTTTCCTCCGAACGGATACCTCGATAGGGCTGAATGACTTGACTTTTATACCAGTATTTTACACAAAAATTCAACAAAAACCGAAACTTGAGAACTCGAGAGCTCGAGAACTCGAGAGTTCGAGAACTTGAATTGAAAGCCGAGAACTGAGAAGGAATGACAAGCAAGAGAAAGAGAAACACACATGATCGAGAACTCGTGATCGATTTTTTGTGTACGTGCAATCAACACTCGAGTGCGGGACAATGCAGTGAGAGCTTGTGCTTAAAATTGTGCTTGTGTGCTTGACTCATACATAAACAGTGAGAGTGGTGTCCCTCCATCTTGAGTTCTCAATTATTATTTATTTCTCCTTATTTTCCGCCTTACCGCTTCTGATTCCGAGCTCTCACTGCGTTGACTCGAGTGGTGGAATAAACGTACACAAACAATCAATTTCTCCTCGATCATGAGTTCTCGGTTATGTGTGTTTCTCTTTCTCTTGCTTGTTTTTCGTTGTAAGTTCTCAGTTCTCGAGTTCTCGAAGAAAGGTAGAATCGGTATGGAAAATTATTCAAATGATTCAAGTGAAACATCGAGATATCTCGAGATGTTGCCTGAATAGATTATAATCGATTAAATCATTCGAATGCTCCCATCACTACTTTTTATAATGGACGTGTAGTAAGTACTAAGAAGAGTTACGGCCATATTATTCACTCAATACATCCAGATTAAAACTTAAATCTGGATGTAAATCATACAAATTCAATGTAAATTCATCTGGATTAAAGTTTAAATCTGGATGTATCGAGTGAATAATATGGCGGTTAAGATAGAGAACGAAACTTTTCTTTTTTCTACTTTATGAATTAGCAGTAAAGTATTTTTACATCACTGATTTCATACACTTCGAAGTCGAAGCTGAAAAATTCACAAATCAATGATTCATTGCTATAAAAAACCTTCGTGCATGTAGTCCTAAGCCATTTGTGTCCGTAATAACTGGCTGAACAGAATGGTGACGCAGACGGAACCGGAGCCGGAGCTGAAATAGCTGTCAAAATATTGAATACACGCAAATTCAATGTTGCGAACACAACGTAACGTAGACGCATACGGAGCTGCAGACGCAGACGGAAGAGTTCTATAAATAAAAATAAATTTGATGGCACAACAGCTCATGAAGAACTAGGGCCTAGTGACTTACAACTCTCAACCATGCCTGTGTGCGTGTCTGCAGGAATGGAGGGGACCTACAGTTTATTGCCGAATCCGAACGGCTAACGAGCGGCACTTTTCTGTGACAGGAGATACTCTTGGAGGATTTGTCAATTCCTCGCAAGAGGCAGTAGCCGTTTTTTTTCTTTTAAATAAATAGGTGGCGAGGCTGGGGATCGAACCTTAGACCTCCGGCATGACAGTCCATCGCACTAACCATCACGCCACGGCTACTACGACGGAAGAGTTCACCAACTTTTAAATTTTGACGTACGGCACTTTTGACGTTTCAATTTGTATGAAGAAAAAAAACAACTTTTTGGGTCGGAAAAAAATATTGTGGTTATTTGTATCGCGAAAAAAATTATTTATTAAAAGGAAAATTATTGGAAACAAAAAATGTGAATTCTGAGCTTGTACACAATAATATTCTTTTGTTTTTCTTAAAAATATGTGAACATCTAAAAAAAATAACGTACGACACTTTTTGACAGGTCTTCCAGTTCCGTCTGCGGCTTCAGTTCCGTCATTCTATTCTGTTTAGCCAGTAACTCAAAAGGCGAGCCTAAAAATATTTATATTATCGTGGCTATTAAAAATAGAATACCAAATGATACTTTTAGTCCAAAAAACAGCAAAACCGCTGGTCGCGGCCATAAAGTGTTTCTATGAATGTGGAATCAAATGAGAACTAAAGCGGCCCATACACACAACACTTGTGTTGACACTGGTGTCGGTGTACACAAATGTGGTGTGTGTATGGGCAAGTGTCTACACCGATTTCGGTGTCGAACACGGTGTCAAGAAAATCAAAATCTTTTGATTTTTTGTGTCGGTGTTACTAAATGTGTTGCGTGTATGGCGGAAGGCCACACTGGTGTCATGACACCGGTGCACACACTTGTGTTGTGTGTATGGGCCGCTTAAGACTGCCCTCTTTACCAATCTGAATCCAGTGGTCGGGACAGACTTTTTGGTAGTTATTTTAAATATTTTGTATGGTAAAGTAATTTTTTTTTTTTATTTTTGATTTTCCTTAAAATACATAAATATTGAACAACAACAATAAAATTTTGTTTCTTTGATTAAATAGTATTTTCATTTTATCTGTACAATTTTCGTATGAGTTATTCTTTTTTATTAAACCTAATTATATATATGAATATATTTATATATTTATGTTTTTTTTTTTTTAATTGTAAATATTTTTCAAATTTGTTTTTTGTTTTATGTTTTTTTGCTTTACTTATGTTTAATTAATTTATAAGTTTTCACAAAATTTGTCGATTTTGTATAACAATTTTTTTTTTATTATTTTATTTTTAAAAATTTATACGACACACTAGAATTTTTAACCAAAGTTTATTTTTGATTTAATTTTTGAATGGAATAATCTATTAATATTTTTTTTTTATCAGGTGCGTTTTATTGGTAATTCATAGCTGGTACAGCAATACAAGTGCAATAAAACGCTATATCAACTTTTATGTCCTCTCTTTATTCTGTGGCTGTGTTCGCCCCCTTTTGAGCAATCTACGTTACCGACATTTAAGGTTCAAGTCCACACTCTTTGTCTACTTTTATATTCACTAAAATTAAAATTTCCCTTGGTGAAAAATAACAAAACCAAAAGTGCCGATAAATAAGCTAGTAATATTTATCGGCACTTTTGGTTTTGTTATTTTTCACCAAGGGAAATTTTACTGCACTAGCAATAAAATTACCAAATAAAACGCACCTATTATTTTTATTGAATCTCCTACCTACAAACAAAATAAAAGAAAACAGAACAATGTTTGTTATTTTTTTTTTCTTTTTAGAAAAATCACATTTATCGAAAGTAGAATTAAAAAAAAAATTATTAATTTTTTTTGACACGAAATTATATGTATGCATGTTGCATGGTTATCATTTACCACAAAAAGTTTTCTTGTATGTAGTTGAATTAATTGCCAGGTTACAAAAAAAAAAAAACGTTATACACATACAATTATAATTCTTTTTTTATTCTTAACAATTTACAAGCGCAACTCTTAAAACATAACAATATTTTGGAATGAAATAGGAATGCGAAGTTCGACGTTTTTTTTTTTATATAAAAAATCGTTGAACAAGTGAAAATACAATTTTTTGTTAAGGAAATAAATACACTACACACATTGTACATATACATACATATTTTTGAATTTCGAATAGATAACTTCTAGTAAAGCTTTTAATTTACAACACTTTTGAGAGATTTTTTAAGATTTTTTTTTTTTATTTAATATGTTTAACTTTTAACATTCGAATAAGAAAATTTATAAACAAAAAAAAAAGAAAGCGGATTATTTAACAATTTTTTTTTACACTTTTTTGTTTCTCAGTCTTAATTATGAATATAAGAAAAAGGACAGTAAAAAAATTACTTTTAATTTGAAAATTTACAATTACATATGATGTATTATTTATTTTGAGAAATTTTAAAATTAAATATATTACAAATAATTTCGTATAAATGTATGTATGCATGTGTTTCCTTTTTTTTTTTCAAAAATCAAAAAGTAATCCAAATAAATTTGTTGATTAATTTTTTTGCATTAATATTTATAAATAACCCAATTAACATAATTACAGCAAATTTATCAGACTTAAAGTTTGGCATATTTTATTAGTTTATTTTTCTTTTTTTGTTTTCTTTTATTTAATTAACTTTTCATTTAATTTCAAAGTAATAATATATTTAGTTTCATTTTAAAGCGTAATGCTATTCTGTACGGAAAAAGTTTTGTTTTTTTTTTTAGCGATAGCACATTCTAAAAAAATCATGTAGGAAATTTGAATTTTGATTTTTGGGTTCGAATCATGGATTATTATTTTCACTGCAACACTGGATGCAATCCATGCAGTTATGCTATCTGTTATTACCATCACTTTTCCTATTTGTATTCGATGATGTCAGTTGAAGCTAAAAAAAAATAAAATTGATATTTTTAGTAAGAATTTTAATTTTTAAAAAAATATAGTGGACTGAGGTGAGATAGTAGAATAAAATGTTGTATGTCTGATTGTGTTTTTTTTTTTTTTGTTTTTTTGCTGTTGTAAGCTTTTGAATTTTCGTAATGCTGCTATATTACAAATGCATGGGTAAAAGCACTTTTCAATTAGAACTTAGGTTTTTTTTTTTTGTTTTTGCATTTTTGTATGGAATAAATGTTTTTTTTTTTTTTTTTTAAAGAAATAAAAATAAAATAAGTTTGGGGGATTATGTTAGAGAGAGTAAAATACATCACCGGCGTCAAAATCCCGTAGATTAAAAAAAAATGTGAAGAATTAATTATTCTTAAAGAAAAAAATGAACTTATCTCATAATTCATGAACAAATTGATTCATGAAATTATTGATGACCATGTTTTGATAAAAAAAAATCGTCTTAAGGTAAGGATTCATTTCCAATTTAGACATCTTTGTGGCTTACTTTGATGTAGCCTGGCCCACGTTAGCGCAAATAGAGCCACAATCTTTGAAGATGAAATTTTTTTTATAGCGGAATGTTTTATTCAAAAGAAAAATTGTCAATTGTGTACTAGCCTGTGGCGTAATTGTAAGTGCGTTGGACTTTCACGCCAGAGGTCTGGGTTCGATTCCCAGCCGCTTCCACCTAAAAACACAAAAAGTTTTTTTCAGGGCTACTGTCTCTTGCTCAAGAGTAGTAAAATTTTAATAAATAATTACCTTAAAACGACTAAGATTCTCAGATAAGTTATTTTAAAACTGGGAATTTAGCCAATTAAGCCTAGTTTATACATCAATGCGAAGTGAAATTCAAATCGAAATGAAACATCAATAAATCTCGCGTCGAAAGGTTTACAAAGAAAATAAATTATGTTTTATATTTGGTTTAGATAAGTCCGTTGAATTATATTTACTTCGAAACAAATTTTTTCCTCCTTGTCGCTTAAATAATTGCATTTAATTTTATTGTATTTTTCACGTCTGGGAAAAAAGCAATTTTTTTTGTATGAAAATTTCACTTCGCTTCGATCTATAAACTAGGCTTTAGAGTGTAAAATTTATCATGAAATTTTTAGTTAGTGAAATGACGAAAGTGTTGATTTAGAGTTCAGGAGGTGGAGTTTTCGCTGGACTGTGGCGACTTGACTTAAAGAGTCGGTCGCCAGAGTTTTATTTTCCACTCTTCACGAAAAGAGAAGCTCGGTGAACTCTTACGAGAGACGAACCAGCATCTGCATCTAAGTAAAACCAAGAAAGCCATACATTGAAACTAAGAGCACGAGCCACAGGTTCTAACTGAAGCCTCCAAGACGCAGAGCTCTATAGCTGAGGATATTTTATTGCTCTGAGAAAAACAATACTATTAGTTGCTTTGCCCTGTTTGATTTTTTGTTTAAAAATTCGTATTTTATCAATCTTTGGATAACATGTTAATTGTTAAATTGTCCTATAAAGCTGGGATTAACTCTGCAATCGATATATACACTTGGCGAGAATATAAAAGCAAAGGGAGTGAAGCACGAAGGGGGTTAACATTCATCAGGTGGTTAAGAACTTTTAATTTGTTAATAATTTACAGCCAACAGTGCACCTTGTCCTAGTGTGACCAGCAACAAGCCAATCTGGAAGCAGTGGCCACTTCTTCGCCAGTTGGACCTTTAAGAGCGGTGTGTCAAAAACGTTTGTTTTTTTTTATTATTTTAAATTGATTGTTTTATTAACTAACTAGTGAAGTGGGGAGGTTTTAAGTAAAATATTTAAAGAGTGCTTCTAATATGTTCTGAGGAGTTTCGAGTGTCTTTAAAGATATAGGGGTTAAACTCAGTATCTCCGGGTGTTTCAAAAACTTAAAAGAAAAAAAAAATATAAGAACGTAAACTAAATTGTTTTTGAATTCTTCAAATTATATTCGAATCCCTAAAATGTTTCTGTACTTAAATCGAGAAAATTAAATGTGTCAACCAAGTAAAAATTGGTTTTAATCAAGAGAAGACAGATGGAGTGGATAGGGGTATGTGGCGGTGACCTGGGAGAGTGAAGAAAATTGAAGAGGTGAGCGGTGGTGATTTTAAGGGACCGTTAAGTCAAGCAATGCGGTCATGGTTGGAGGGTAATAGAAGAATTTCTCGAGTGCTGAACCAACACCTAACAGCCTGAAAGCCTAGCATGATTTTTATGTTCATGGGCTGAAAGGGGTCAAGGTCCCGCGATTCAACGGCGATCAAGAGCCGGACAAGCATGCTAGCACTGATCCTGCTGCAGTAAACTGTAGGTCCACTACATTCACACAGGAATGGTTGAGAAGTTGTAAGTCACTAGGCCCTGGTTCTGCATGTTGTGCCATCAAATTAATTTATTTTTAATTGTTGTCAATTGCTATGAAAAACGAAATGGGTTTCCGAAGAAAAATACTTTTGTTGTTGTTTTAGTGGAAGATTTTTTGCGACCTTTAGTCCAATGCTCAGTAAGTAGTCACCTCCTGACTAGACTTGACAATTATCACCATCCTATCTCTGTTAGCTTTGCCTACGTAAGGGAACATCATAATCCTGACCTTTTAACGCAGCGAAAATTTAACTTCCGCAAAGCCAACTTTGACCAACTCAATGATGTTATTGGTAGAATCAATTTTAACTTCATCTCCGATGAATCTGTCCACATTGACCTTGTGATTGCCACCTTTTATACCCACATCTTTAGCTGCCTATTTAATTCGTTCCCTATTTTATTTAAAAAAAAACTTCACATCATCTCATCCTTGGTACACCAAAGAACTTCGTTCACTTCGGAACTACCGTAATAAACTTTGGCAAAAGTTTTTACGAACGAGGTCTAGCCCCGACTTTTACAATTATCTCTCATCCTACAACAACTTCTCGGCCCTTTGTGACTCTCTTTACTCAAATTATATCCACCAAATGCAAACTGATCTTATCTCCAATCCAAAAAAGTTTTACCATTTCATAAATTGCATAACAAAAATTGGACCGTTATCCCTCTACCTTAAAACTCCGTGACTGTTTTTTCGCAGGCCCAAGTACGATATCCAATCTTTTTGCAGATTTTTTTAGCGAATCGTTTTCTTGTAACAATATTGAGGTCGATCCGAACTATTTTAGCTATTTGAACAAATTCCCTCCGAACTCATTAACGCATATCGACATTTTCCTATCTTCACGTACAGACGGGTCGAGTCAACCAATGTTCTGCATTGCTATCTTAATATTCAGATTTCAGCAAAACTATTAGACATCGATCGAAAATTTGTAAGAACCGAATAATAAGGAAGAATCAAAGTTAGTATTTATGAGAAAAAAATATTTAAAAGGCTCATCCTTATATTTTTCGGAATTTTTTTAATGTGTTGTCACGTACAGACAAATTGCGTCACGTGTCTGACAGAGTTGAAATTAACGGTTTTAAAGAGCAGTTATTTAATAGTTAACAACCATTTTGTCTTCTGATAGGGTATGAATTCGGTCCTCTTCCCTTTTTTAGTCAATTTTAATGTATTGGAAAGTTAAAATTCCGTGTATTGGTTTGGCATTTTCCGATTGAAAAAATGTCCTTTTCAGTGTGTCTTTTTTTGTCAGATATTCATTAGGCTGAAAGAAAAATCATAATTAAAAGTCTTCTGATGTTATTACTCCCAAAATAAATATGACTAAAACTCAAACACATTACATTAATTTTATGTTTAATTAAAATTATTGTTTATACCTATATGCCGCCATCTTGCTTTAAACGTGCATTAACATTAAAAAATCGAAAATTTGAGAGTTCTCATTTTTCATGGATTGCTCCTACAGAAGAAGATGTCATTGCAATAGATTTTATTAAAGCCTTCGATAAAAAATCCCACAAAATCATTCTCTTCAAACTAAAAAAGCTTGGTTTCCCTCGTTTATTTGTACCTTGGATTCAATCTTATTTAATTGATCGTCAGTATCGTGTACTTTTTAGATCAAGTTTCCTATTCAACCTATTCACGCACTGTCTGGAGTACCTCAGGGAAGCCATTTAGGTCCTCTTTTATTTGTTCTGACTATAAATGATGTTAAACTGATTTTACTTAATTCTGATTTGGAAATTATTCTGACGATATGAGGATTTCGAAACAATTTCATCCCCTAAAGATATGCTTTTATTACATACAGACGTAAATAAATTTTATATTTGGTGTCAGAAAAACTTTCTTGAACTTAATATTAAGAAATGTCAAGGCATAACATTCTCTCGAAAGCTTCCTCCTCTACCACAAAGGCAATACTCCATTAATGGTAAGCCCATTCTTGTCGTAACCTCTATTCGTGATCGTGACCTGGGAGTCATTTGTGACACTCAACTTAATTTTCGCTCCCACTACGAAAGCATTATAAGCAAAGCCAACTCAGCTCTCGGCTTTATAAAACGCTGGTCAAAAGAATTCTCTTGTCCTTACGTTTTAAAAGCCATTTATATGATCTTTGTAAGACCACTCCTTGAATATGCCTCCCATGTCTGGTCATTATATCATAAAGTTCACCTTGAACGAATTGAAGCCGTCCAGCGCAGATTTTTACGCTTCGCTCTGCGGGGTCTTGGCTGGCATGATCCTTATAACCTTCCCTCTTATGCTGACCGACTTAAACTTTTAAACCTACAAACCCTCAAATTGCGCCGAGACATCGCTGACATTCTCTTTGTTCACCAATTATTGAATGGCGTAATAGATTGCCCTGATTTACGTCAAAAAATATCTTTGTCTCCGAACCCTCGTCAGCTGAGATCCGTTCCTTTCTTCTTTGTCGCCTATCACCGCACTGATTAGGACCTAAACGAACCTTTGACTCGAATGCAACGTAAAGCTAACAACTTAAATACCTTCAAATTCAGCATAAGTAAGCCCTCTCTAAGACAAGCCATGCTTAACTCCACCCTTTCTTAGCACTTTACCCCCCCTACCTTCGTTTTGACTCTTTTAATCAAGTAGATTTTAAGAAATACTATGTTTAGTTTTAAGTTTTGCTTGTATTATGCTTAAAAAAATAAAATAAATAAATAAAATACGTTTCGCCCAGGCACGACAGTTGGGCTCATCAGTTAGATGCTGTCGTACCTTTCTAAGACGCAATATTTTTGTCGATGACTACCGACTCTTAATAAAATCTACAGCGTATATGCACTGCAAATTGTATTATTCTAGGGGAACATGGTTACATTCTTTCACCTAGAAATGTATGTTGTTGTTGTACGTCCGTGGGCTGGCTAATGTACGAAGAAGAAGGGTTTCCTCCTTATTTCCTCCTTGAAATTCTTTTATTGCCGTCCAATCAGTATTTTTTAAATTCTTAATTACTGCTTATGCACAGAATTGCTTTGATTGTCATTTGAAACTGTTACAAAAGTCAGTATCTTTTCAAACACTTTAACAGAAAGAGCAATAGCAATCGTGAAACTTACAGCTATAAAATAGTTTAAAATAAGTACTAAACAAGGAAGAAGGACAGGAAGAACATAATAAAGGAATAACTGTTAAAGCCAATTTAATATCCGAGCTGTTTTCATATAACAAAATAACAAAATGCATTTTTTTTTTCAAGTAAAAACCAATTGATAATCCGAGCTCCATAATTGTAAAAAAAAAAATTATTTTATGCTCATGTATTAATGGATATTTATAAGTTAATAACAAATCAAAAAAAAATACTAAAAAAAATTCTAAACTATGTAATTTATAAACTATCACTTTTCAACTACTCAGCTATTACGCACTGACCTTTCTTCCGTTCGTCATTTCTGACCTTCAATATTTATTTTCATTTTAAATGCAAAGTAAAATCAGATTCTGTGTTAAGTTCTGTGTTTTTTTATTGTTATATTGTTTTTAAATATTCGCTTACCTGTAGCGAACGTATTGTATCGAGAAGAGCTTTCTTCTCATCTAGCAAAATAGTTAAATCATCTTGAGCTGCTTTCAAATAAGTTCGAAGAATATCGTTTTCTTGTTTGGCTTTTTGTCTATAAATGTAGAAAAGTTTTTAGAATTTTTCATATATATTTAGGTCATTATCACAGTATGTCTTACCTGTAACTCTCGGAATTCTCTTTAGAATGGCTTAGTTGCTTTCTTAGATTCTCGTTGTCAAGCTTAAGCTGTTGCATGACTAATTGCAGGGACAAAATTTCACGATCTCGATCCTTATCACGGGGCAAAACTGAAGTGGAAGGCGCTGCTTCTTGTATATCTTTAAAACAAAATATATTTTTAACCGATAAAAAACAATCTGAGTTATTTTTTTTTACTTTTTTCAACTGGCTGAATCTGCAAGACTCCATTTTCATCACGCTGCACTTTCATTGAACCTATGACTAAGTTTATTGGAACTGGCCCCGGTGAGGTAATATTAACTGGTGGTCTATCTTCTACCAAGTTAAGTTTCACATTTTCAAGTGATATCTTTAATTTAAAAAAAAAGCAAATCTTAGATAATCTTTATTTTTATACCTTCAGACGGTATAAAATTACATTCAAAGGCAACGGTTTAGTTATGATTTCATCTTCGGCCAAATCGCCCAATCCTATGACTGTACTCATTGATAAATCTAGTGATATATCTTTAAGACGAATGTCAGCCTGATGAGTGAACCATCTAAAAAAGATTTTTTATTCATATTTTTTTTTATACAAATTAATAACTTCAGCTTTGCAACAACACTTACTCTTGAATGCTTTTCTTATCAGTTATATCAACTGATTCATCAGGTGGATTAAGTGTTTCTTCCAAACGCAGTTGAACACATGGCGGTGCTTCAGGATTATAAGGAGCCAAATTCCATGCTTTACAACGTGCACCGAATTTTGTCTGAAACATTTTGATAGAAATTATTGTCAAACATATTTTTTTGTATTTTTCATATAAGGTTAATAACATAGCATTTGGAAATACACTACATTGAAGGCTTTATTAAAAATGTTTACATTGATTTTTTTTTTCTTTTCAAATATCAAACTACATAAAAAGCGAATTATTTAAAACAATCACAGCTGAAAAATGTGCATTTATAAAAGGTGGTTGGTTTTAACGCATGCAATGTGCCAAATAGGATAGCTAACTTATGTTCGATTGGGTATGTTAAATGAACATAAGACGACTCTTCAAGGTAAGGCAAGTTCACAGTTTTCGATTGGCCAGCTCTATTGAAAAACTTTCTTCATTTGAAGGCAGCTGGTTAATCAGATTAGAAATGTTCCTTACTTTGGTGTTCATTACCTTCGCTGAACTTACCCATTATTTATGCGGCAAGAAGCCTCCACAATAACAATAGCAAAGATCTTATTATTATGATTGATACAAAAAAAAAAAAAAACACGCAAGTATTAAAAACCGTGCAAAAAGGCAGATCTTTAAATCGGTTGAAAAATTTTAAAAATAAAATCCAAAATGAGAGAGTTAATCTTCTTTTAAAAATTATTATAAAGTAATTAATTGCCTGAATTTATCGCTTGGTGTGAGTGTACACTGCAGAAACAGAAACAAATGCTTTTTTTGTTTGCACTCAAAATATATAATGTACTTTTAGAAGAATTGAAATTAGGGGCTTTCATGAAAAAAATTTCCCTGGGAATGTTTCTTTCCTTCGAAAATTAAAAACATAATATTTTTCCACTGCTTGCCTATAAGCTTCAATTTGGATTATGTAAGTGATAGCAAAATTCTTCTGGAAACTTTATTCCCGATACCAATAAAAAATGCATTGTTTCATGGTGAATTCTGTCGACTAAGAAAAGAATATGAATTCTTAAAAAGATTTGTCTATCGTCAGCATATATTGGCTATAGAATCTAAAATTAAAAGTAACTCTAAAGTATTTTGGACTTTTATTAACAAAAAGAGAAAATCTATTGGTATTCCATCTTCTATGAGTTATAATGGAAATTCTAGCTGTGATTTAAAAGAAATTTGTAACATGTTTGCGAGTTTCTTTCAATCGAACTATGTTGCTGAACAGGAAACGAATTTAGACTTAGTAATGGATGATCCTTCAACTAATCTAGGGAACATTGAAATCTCAGATGATGATATCCTCACTGAGTTATCTTCTCTAAAAGTTTCTAATAGTCTTGCACCAGATATGATCCCTGCTAATTTCCTCAAAAATTGTAGATCATATTTATATACTCCTCTTCGTATGATTTTTAATCTTTTTTTGTCAACAGGTGTATTTTTGGATGACTGGAAGTATTCTTTTGTCACTCCAATTCATAAATCTGGTTCTAAGCAAGCCGTAGAAAACTATAGGCCTATTGCGAAATTACAGTTGGTCCCCAAAATTTTTGAGGCCATTGTTAAAAGAAAAATTTACTCAGTTGTACGTGGTTTTATATCTGAGTCCCAGCATGGTTTTGTAAGTGGTAGGTCCACCGTAACTAATTTAGCTACCTTCACAAACTACTGCCTTGTGAACATGGAACACCAAAATCAGGTTGATACCGTATACACGGATTTTGCTAAGGCTTTTGACCGTGTTCAATTTCATATATTGGAGCGAAAATTAGCAAACATTGGTTTTCACTCTACCTTGTTGAAATGGATTATGAGTTACTTGAAAAATAGAAAACAATATGTCAATATTGGATCTCATTTTTCTAGAGTAATTTTTAATTACTCGGGAGTGCCTCAAGGAAGCCATTTGGGGCCACTCTTTTTCCTTTTATTCATTAATGACTTACCCAACTGTTTTTTAGACTCTATTGGCTTACTGTTTGCAGATGATTTCAAACTTTTTCGGATAGTTAAGTCTTCCTCTGATTGTTTACAACTTCAGCAGGATTTAAATAGACTTTTAAAATGGTGCAAAAATAACTTCTTGCACCTCAACATCCGTAAATGTTCCGTTATGTCCTTTACAAGGTCTAAAAATCCTATTTTGTTTGACTACAAAATCTCTAACAGTAATCTTCTACGTGTTTCTTCAATTAAAGACCTGGGAGTTGTTTTTGATTCCCAATTAAGTTTTGCTCTGCATATGGATTTTCTAATCTCTAAGGCAAATGCTATGCTTGGGTTTCTTTTTCGCAACTCTAAGGATTTTAGTGATCCTTACACCCTCAAATCTTTGTTCATCTCCTTGGTTCGCTCTAATCTCGAATACTGTTGTATAATATGGTCACCATACTATAACAAAAATTCGCTACGCATTGAAAGAATTCAAAAGAGGTTTACTAAGTATGCTCTGCGTAAAATTTATTCGAAATCTGATATGCCTTCATATGATATCAGATGTCAACTTATTGATTTAAAACCTCTTCATAAAAGAAGAGTTTACTATTTTACTATGTTTACAAGGGATATTCTATGTGGACATATCGATTGCTCACATTTACTGTCTTCATTTAATATTTATGCACCGTCGCGTTCCCTAAGACCTAGACAAAACGCCTTCTTTTATATCTCTAGACATTCAACTAATTACGGTTTGAATAATCCTGTGGATAATGCTGCAGTATGTTACAATCAATTTGAAGAGTTATTAGATCTCCATTTGAGTAGAACTGAATGCAAGGCTATTCTTTTAAATGCTGTGTAATTATTTTAGTTTTAAGTTTAATTATGTAAATTAATTTTCTACGAAAGTCTATGTACTTGTTAGATAAATAAATAAATAAATAAATAAATAAATATGTTCCTGGGAAACGTATGATCATTCTCTATTGAATTTATCGGTGGGGGGGAAACATTCCCAGGGAAATTTTGTTCGCGATACCCCCCATTGACTGAAACGAAAAAATAAAATAAATAGATTAAAATAAATCTCCAAGTATTGAAAAATCTCTACTCTTCTGTTTAATTATAGAAGATAAATTTTTTTCCTAGAAACAGCAATCTGGAAGTCCACCAGTAACAAACCTTCTTGACATTCCAAGAGATGGCATGGTTAAAAAATATAATTTCGAGAAAAGCTTCGAAAACAGAGTTAAATTGCAAAAAACAGTGGGTAGGGGAATCAGTTAACTACACTCTTAAATCAAATGCCATCAAGAGGCTACACTGATGGATCGAGAACAACTGTAGGGACTGCCACAGGAATCTTTGGGCCAAGAACCAAACTTTTCTTACCGATGGGGCAGTCTTCTAGCATTTTGCAAACGGAAAGAAAATGTGCAGAAAAAAGTCTCGAAAGGAACTACCGTTACCAAAATATTGCTATTATGTCAGACAGCCAAGCTGCACTTAAAGTACTAAACTTATACACCATCAATTCTAAACTGGATGGGACTGTGTGTGCAGACTAAACGAACTGGGCGAAAACAACAATGTAATGTTTCATTGGGTACCAGTCCATGTTGGTGTCGAAGGCAATGAAGAGGCAGACTTCTTAGTAAAAATACGTGCAACAAAACCCCTTATGGGGTACTGTCACTCCTTTTTATGACCATTAACCAATAAGAAGGAAAGCCCGATTTTAAACAACTTTTATTTTATTTTGCTTTTACTGTAGTGTAGCGTTTTAAATTACAGTCTTTTCTTCTTCCAAGTTAAAATGTATCTCCTCAAAGAAACTGGCTGTTGCCACGCTAATTTTTGAAATCTGTCTCGATGCGCAATTTCAGAGTCAAAAACCATTGACAAAAAAGGAAAGATAGATTCGTCTCTGTCTTGACGAGTCTCGTTCAAAGGAGAATATGAGAAAATAGGTTTGTTCGGTTAACAGGCAGTAGCCAGACCGATAAGATGAGTTTAGATTTTACGGTGTATGCAAACTATATTGGTGATTTTCTGATAGGGTACAATAAATGCGATAAATGCGAGTCCTTTTTTTCGATTTGTTTAGTAGGTCTTTTTTCGATTATTTTGTGGATTTATTAAGGAGCGGTTTCATAAATATTAGTACAGAGTCATAAGTCCACAATCAAAAAATAATAAAATGCACGACTGGATCGCACCAACTTGCTCTTGTAGTAAAAGTTTTTTCGAATTTTTAAGATTGACTTCCTTCTTATTGATAAACAAAAAATGGTTATTTCAGCACTTGTGTTCAGGGAAACTTCACCATGGAATTAGAACTTTCCGGACTCAAATGGAGTAGTTAGCAATTTCCTTTAGTTTGAGTCCGTAAAATTTCTATTCCATGGTGTAGTTACCCTAAACATAAGAGCTGAAATAACCATTTTTTTTATGAATAAGGCAATGAGTATATTATAAGCCTCATGTGAGTAATATATTGTTTGTATACAAAAATGAACACTTAAGCACTCTGCACGTATACATAATAATATATAAAAATGTATGTACATCGAATTTAGGGCTTAAATTGAAAAATTATTAAAAATCAAAATAATGCGAGATTAATTTTCCAAAATTGTTTTTAGAGCTAAGAAAAGGACAACATCTGATTTCTTGAACAAATCTTAGTTTTGGAGAAAAAAAAAATTCAAAATTGTAAGAGCGGTTTTTTTTTTAAATTAATTTTTAATATTTAAAATTTTGTAAATATTTTTAAGAAAAAAAAATGGTACACAATTTTTTATATTTAAAATTTTGTAAATATTTTTAAGAAAAAAAAATGGTACAGAATTTTTTAGTATTTATTAATATTGAGTTTAAAATTAATTTTTCAACAAAAAATCAACTACCCGTTTTTGAAATATCGAATTTTCAAAAAAAAAAAAAATTTTAATTTTTGAAAATCCAAAATTTGTTTTTTTTTTGAAAAATTTGATATGCAGTAGGTGATTTTAACTTTTTAGAAGCTCTGGTATAAAAAATTTAATTTAACTCGATTATACAGATAATGAGATAGTCCAAAATAAAGAAAATGGTTCTATGAGAAGTACCGTTAATAGTGGCTGACAGTTAATCTTTATTTTAGAAAATTATAAACTGTGCTTATATTAGTATTCAAGGGCATCATCGCAACCCATCATATCTAACTCATCATGCCGCAGCTGAACATGACCCAACTCATCATAACCCAACTCATCATAGGGTACATCTCATCATAGGGACAACTCATCATGGGACAACTCATCATGGGACAACTCATCATGGGAATAAGTCATCATGGCAATAAGACCCATTTTCAGAATTAATTTTGTTTGAACGTATATTATATTTGTTTGTTTTCGTAGCGTGAGGCTGGTTGAGGGTTGGTACTTTTTAGTTTGGTACATTGATAACCGCTCAGTATAAGGGGTCAAAAGTCATAAAAATGAGTTTTTTGCAAATTTTTCTGAAAGCGTTTGTGCTAGAGAAAAATTTTATTTTACAATCTTGTAGCTGATGCAGTTTCCCACAAAAATGGTCTTTAATATTTTTTTTGTAGCGTTAACCGTTAAAAAGTTACAGCAAATCGAAAAGTCAAAAAATCTCTGAAAAGGGGCCAAATGTTATGAAAATGTGCTGTAACTTTTTAACGGTTAATGCTACGAAAAAAATATTAAGGACCATTTTTGTGGGAAACTGCATCAGCTACAAGATTGTAAAATAAAATTTTTCTCTAGCACAAACGCTTTCAGAAAAATTTGCAAAAAACTCATTTTTATGACTTTTGACCCCTTATATTGAGCGGTTATCAATGTACCAACCCTCAACCAGCCTCACGCAACGAAAAACAAACCAATAATATGCCTTCAAACAAAATCCATTCTTAAAATGGATATTATTGCCATGATGACTTATTCCCATGATGATTTGTCCCGTGATGAGTTGTCCCATGATGAGTTGTCCCATGATGAGTTGTCCCATGATGAGTTGTCCCATGATGAGTTGCGAATATGATGACTTGTTCTGTGTTGAGTTGGTTCATGATGAGTTCGACCATGATGAGTTATACCCAACCCCAACTCAACATAACCCAAATTATGTTCAAAATATTCTAGTTACTGTTAAAAAACCGCTCGGTACCTAGTTTCATAAAAATCAACCGAGACGTTTTCGAAATATTTGGTTTAAAAAAAAAACGATTTGGTCGAGAAAAACGAAAATAAAGAAAAAATGGTTCTATCGGATGTGCAATTTAAAACCATTTTTCGGAAATTTTATTTTTATCAAAAGGTAGCCTTATACCCAATAAAATGTATTGAATTTTTTTTAGAAAAATCTGTGGAGTCATTTTTGAAAAAAAACAAGATTTTTCTAAAAGGAGGAAAAAAATATATGGCAGGTACCGATTTTTGGCCCTAAAAAAAATTTAAAAAAAGTTGTTGGGGGAATGTCCCCCAATCAAGTGTCCCCATATCAAGTTTAAACAAAATCGACCCAAGCCTTTAGGCTGTAGACGAATGGACAGACAGACTTGCGAGATCCACTTTTTTCGTCTTCCCGATGATAGGGAATGTTGAGTTTGATCAAAATCTCGAGTTAATTTTTTTTAACGAATCCAAAACTTGCCATATAGTAGCTAAATACATATATACATATAACTCAAGTAAAAATTATTATTTTATAACCTACTTAGGTGGGTTAAAAAACAACTGCAATGTTTGATCCTGTTGAATTATGACCATGTGTAGAGTTTCTAATCAGACATTGTTAAAACAGACCCTTAGGCTAACATTTAAAAAAAATATATACATATACATATTATAATTTTAGTTACAAAATTCATTCGAGAAACATAATGTGTGATGTTTATGTATTTTTTAAAAGCAAAACACTACAAACAAAAAATCATAAATTAAATGCAAGTGTGTTAATGTCAGATCGATATCATGCAACTTTGTTTCGATTTAAACCATATTACTTTTTTTTTTTTTTTGTTTTTTTTTTCGAGTTCTTGCGCTTCCTTCAACTTTAATAATCTTTTAAAAAAAATCCAACAAGGTTGTTTTTTTTTTTTAAACAAAAATAAAAAATTTGTCTAAGAGAACAGCACAAACACAGCACTTAAAATGTGACGCAGCAAATTGTTATCAATCATTCAAAAAACTGTATTTCCAACTCAAAAGATCTCAAAAGAATATAATTTAACAGAAAAATAAAAACGAAATGTTTTTTAAATATAAAATTAATAGGTAATAATAATAGCAACAAAAAAATAAAAACCTAAACAATGAGAAGTCTTTTTTTTTCTATTCTCTCAGACTATCAAACTACAACACAAAATTATATGATATAAAAATTGTTAAATTTTATTTGAAAAACAAATAAAAAAAATCATATCTTGAAAATTATTTGATAAAATATGTAGATGGTAAAAACAAAAGACAAACAAAAAAGAAAGTAAATACTTATAAAATATAATTATAATAATAGTAACAAGTTACATGTACCTTTGTTGATTGGTGAGCGGTCTTTTTTGTGTTTAATTGATTTTTTTTTTATTTATATGTAGCGGTTATTTGTACATACATTTATTTATATATCAATAGTTTTTTTTTTATGAAAAAAAAAATAAATAATTTGTTTGACGTTAGCACACATATTGAATAAATGTTTAAAATAATATTTATACATTAGTATACATTTTTTTTTTTTAATTTTTAATGTTGTGTAATTTTTAGGTATAAAATTATTTTTAAGTATATAATTTATTTTTGTATAGTTTTTTTTTATTTTGATTATTTATGAAAATAGAAGAGAAGAGAAAGCATGCAAAAAAGTTATAGCGACACATTAACGTTTTGATTATTAGATTTAAAAAAGTATAATTTTAAAAAATTTATAAAATAGTTGAATATTTATTTAATAATTTATAGAAAAATATTTTTGAATAAAAACAAACAAATTAATAAACGGAAGAAAAATTAATAATTTTTATTAAAAAATTAAGTGGTAAAAAATAAATAGAGAACATAGTTGAAAGTAATAAATAATAGATTTAAAAATAAATCATAAAAGTGGGAAACTTCTGGTACTTTAACTTGGAACAATGGAAGTGCCAAGAGCAACTATGACTGTGGGCGTTAGGTTAGGTTAGGTTTGGAGGTGTGATAATACGACAAGCCGCATTATCTCACTCGGATCTCAGTGGATCCATTGTGCTCCCCAGGACATATGTAAGGTAGGTTTAAGGACGGGTAAGGAGAGGAGTTAGTGGAGCTTAGGGTTTAGGTGTACGTATGGGAGCCTCCCTAAACCATTTTGAGTTCTGAACGAATTTCAAAATGTTTTTTAGTGGCAAACATGAGATATCACCCAATTCGTCAAAAAAGTATTCCCCGAGGGCTGTCTTTCTGGCTCTGGCTAGGCTGGGGCATTCACATAGAAAGTGATAGGAGCCCTCTTCCGCCTCTTCATCCTGACACCCTCTGCATAAATCAGATGTGGTGATACCCATTCTGCTCATGTGGGTTCCCATTGAGTTGTGACCCCTTAGGATTCCCACCAAGACTGACAGTTGAGGTCTGCTTAGCTTGAGAAGGTAGTCTGTTTTTTTCTTAGAGATCTCCGGCCATAGATTCCTCGAGATCCGACAGGTATCAATTGCTGACCATCTGTCATTTGTGGCTTGTAGGAAACTATTGTGAATTCTACTTTTCTCTTGTTCTAGTGGCATAAATACAGAGGAATATGTTTGGCTGGGGTCAAGAGATGACCCGTTCTTGGCCAATTCATCTGCCCTTTCATTCCCACATACATCACAATGTCCTGGGACCCATCGAAGGGTAACTGTATTTGTTGCGCCGAGCTCGTTACGACAACGATTTACCAGTTTAGACTTTGTGACGATGGAGGATATAGCTTAAATCGCCGCCTGACTGTCAATAAAGAAGTCGATATTTCTGTTTGCTAATTCAAATGTGGCAAGACTCCTTGCGGCTTCATAAACTGCAAGGACTTCCGCTTGAAAAACACTGCAGAAGTAAGGAAGCTTTATTGATATATTTAGGGGTGGATTGTCTGAAAAGATACCCGACCCTACCCCCTTGACTGACTGTCGGCGTAGTCTGGGATTGAATACCACTTTCTTATGTGAAAGTGACAAATTGTCTATAGATTTGTTAGATGCAACAATCTTTAAAAAGAACTCAATTTTATATTTAATGCATGAGTATATCACATCATAAGTGGTCCGCTGTTTCCTAATGAACATTGCGAATCTGAATTATGCACCAAACCGAGAATACTGAAGGTCTCTTTTTAGTTTGCAGTGACGGGGAAGAACAAAAAATAACCTTGGGAAGTTCTCATCATATTTTTGATATTTTGGCCTCCTCTTCTGTTTTTATTTTGTTTGTAATCACATTTTTCTCCTATTTCGTAATATGGCCTCTTACCGAGTAGGTTTCAGAATTGACAGAAGTCAGTCAGTCCTCGTTAGCTAATATCACAGAGAATTTCTTCAAACTTCCCCAGACAGTTATCGGTAAAGGCAATACAGCGTAGGCCTTGGAAAGCAAGAATTTTAAGTAATTCATCTGCTGCTGGACTTCTCAGCAAGGGTGACAGTATGCCTCCCTGAAGACAGCTTCTTGTTGCTATGATTTTCTGGACTATTTGCTCGGCGGCGTATGTTTCTACCGTGAACATGATACATTGCAGCGGTATTAAAGTGACTCAAATCTCTGTGTTATTGATCAATTGGCTCTTGGAATTGTCTTGGAAAAAATAGCAAGGGAGGTCGAGGTATTTTAAATAAAGTACTTTAAATAAAGTTGAATCGATCAATCGTTTTCCCTTCACAATAAACTCAAGCCTCTTTTTTCAAAAAAAAAAATTGGAGATAATTAGCCATTTCACGTTTCTGAGATCTCAGTGAGCAAGCTCTGTCAGCTCCACTGAGCCGAAGGAAAAACCTGAACAAAATTTTCCACTAGAAGTCAAAACCAATTTCCATCTCTTTTTTATGAATTATTCAACTGCGACAAAAAATAATTGAGCAAGCGTATCCAAAAAATATCAGTTTCAGTTTTTTTTACAGCAAAAGTTAGGAATCTCACTGAGGAATTACGTTCAAATTTCTGAGATTGCTGAGGTCTCTGAGATCTTAGTGATCTTGAGAAACCTGAACTGGCTAAATTTCTATTGGGTTTTTCCTTTAGTAAATTCAGAGAGCGGAAAATTCTCAACGGGTGGCGTTATAGGAGCACATTTCGTTGGGCGCATATTTCGTTTTTCAGTTCAATGACTGGACTCCGAAGCCACCATACCGATTGAGTTCAAAATTTCAGGAAGAAATCTTAAATGACCCAAGAATGTTCCTGTGCGTGTTTGGTCAACTTCGGTGTAGCAGTTTACCAACAAGGTGCAGCAGCGCATGCATTTTAGGTATAATTTCAGAAAGCATGTTTATATTTTATTAAAAATTAAAAAAAAAAAAAAATCTTAAGTGGAAGCCCGAGAGTGTTCCTGTGTATCTTTATTAAAAATCGGTTTAGCAGTCTGCAAATGAGGTTCAGCAACGTGTGCATTCAGAACACACGGTTCGATTTTGCTCAAGAAAATTTACGTGAAAATCCGAGAGAGTAGCTGTGCCCCGAAACCACCCCATTTGAGCGAATTAGCTTGAGCAATCAATCGCTCAAACTCGCACGATTAAAAGTCGCTGCCACCGAAACCGTAGCCTTATTTTGAAGGCGATACAACTCCTCGCCGGGCTCCGCTCTAGTAGGTTTTTATTCGACTTTTAGAATCTATGCTGTGTTTTTTTTAGCACTCCCCAATTTGTTGAAAAGAACTTTTTAAGGGCTGCTTTACTAGTCTCATATTTGGTGTCCATTTCAATCCGAACCGGAGATTGT
Source organism: Epistrophella euchroma (assembly GCA_947049315.1). NCBI lineage: Eukaryota > Metazoa > Arthropoda > Insecta > Diptera > Syrphidae > Epistrophella > Epistrophella euchroma. Next base: position 18,297,590 of record OX346245.1, read on the forward strand.
TTGATTTTTTTATTAGAAATCTGAATACTTTTTTTCAAGAATTCTCTTGTTGAGATACGTACAAAGGACAGTTTTTATGGCATAAATTGTGCCATACATGTCATACTTTGACCTATTGTCATAGTTTTCACATTTGTCGCTTTATTTTGCTGTATGCATCCTGAAAATAGTTTTGGTGCTGGTTGCAAGTACAAATCTTTTGCCAAAAACTCTGCCGCAAGTGTGGAATTCTTTTCAACCCTTCTCTATTTCTCGCCCTGTCTTTAATTTTGATATTGGGTATGATCATAAAACCAAAGGTAAAATATCAAATGAAAGACAGCTGCGTTTTAGCAATTCACAGACCGAAGAGAATAATTAAAGAAAATAATGAAATTTGAAAATAGCAAACCAAAACGAAAACAAAATAATAACACAAACCAATAAGAAAATATAAAATTAACCAACTTAGCATGAAAATTAATTTAAAAAAAAAAACAAAATCAACAATAACAAACTCACTTGTAATTCATCCCAAGGTATTGAACCGCATTCATTGCACGATATTGCAGCTACTTGCAGTCGCAATGAAGAAGAATATCCTTCATTTTGTTTTATCACTTCAACTGTAGTTAATCTAAAACAACAAGATTGAAGTGTGATTTAAAGAGAATACAAAAAAAAATTATAATAAATAAATAAAAAAAAATTAATTTCACCTAAATGTCGTCATCGATACCAAGTCTCTTCGACGCCAAGTACTCGCCTCCGAAGGTTCTGATGGTGAGGATAAATTTGTTTTATAATTATTTGTAGGTTCTTCATAAACTTCACTGGCGACTTCAACAGGTGATGCTTTGAGATTGGTATCAGTTGTGAATGGATTGAGTCTACGGGTAGAACCAAATAATTTACAGTGTTTAGAATTGGTACAAGCCCCTACTGCATTACCTAAACATGACATCGATGCAATCTGTTGTCTTATCATCGCTCATGACAATTGCAAAATTCTCCGAATCGGAACTTATATCACTTTGAATCGAGAATGTATCACTTGCATCGTCATTTGGATTACCTGACTTTATGGCTGAATCAATCGAGGTCATGAAACTAGAGAAACCTTTCTTCATTGACAGGAGACCTACATAAAAGAAAAGATGTTAATAGAGGATCTTCATGATTGTTTGCTCTCTGAAACTCACTTGAATTAATTTCCTTGGTTATACTTGAATCGGTAATAGAATTTCTAGTTTTTGACGATTTCGATGATGATGCAACCGATTGTGGAAACACTCCAGCATCTGCTCGTGATCCTTGACTTTGTAACGATGATGGAGCCACTGTTGGGGTACTTTTAATTTGAACATTATAGCTTAAAGAGATACTACAATTAAACTTCACTAGGTTATAAGAAAAACGTTTCTTTTTATGCCTACCCATGAGTATTTGGATTGGACACATGCATTCCAGTTTCAAAAGGTGGATCATTTGTTACTGGGGACGGTGTTTCAACACTTCCAAATGTACTGTGTTTGACTTGATCTAGAGGAGGATGCGCCGGCCAGATTATATTTGTACCTTAATAAATAAATACAAAAAGTAGATTAAGTTTGAGTTATATGAATGACAGATTTTTTAAATCATGCAAAGTGTGGTGTGATATTGAAATTAGGTGCATTTTCGTGGGTCAGTAATACAAAACTTGTAGAAAAAAATATGTTAAAAAAAAAAATATACAAAATCTAAACTAAGGATAATATTTGTTATTTTTTTAGTTAATTTTTTGTTTTCTTTTTCAAAAAAAATAAAATAAAACTAAAAATCCTTACTATTCATGTGTAAATCATCACCCAAACTAGCTGAATCGGGTAAAACACTTTCAGCATCACCACCACTTGATTCCTTACCAGGTGTTGGGGACGGCATCACCAGTGTAACTTCAACTTGTGGTACAACACAACCCAAAATCAATGATTTCTTAATGTTTTGCTAGAAGAATCAAGGAGAGTTAAGAATATATTAATAATTAAATTTTTTAAACAAATAATTGACATGTCAAACCTTCTGTAGAATACGTTCAGCATCAAGGGACAGGAATGTTGTCAGTTCGTTCATCTCTTCGGCCAAACGTAGAAGGAACAAATATTGATAGTGATCAATTTGAACACTAACTAAATTCGAAATATGAACTATAGCATGCATATCAGCAGTTTTCTCATTGGTGATTTCTGCTGATTTGCTTCGTTTTTGAGATGATGCCTCCGTTGGTGTGGTCTCTTTTGGCTCTGGTTCAAGGAAAGGATTTAATGTTGCAAAGTTCTTGTTTGTGTAGTCCATTCGGTGAATATTTGTCTCAACCGAACCTTTTGTTGTTGATGGAGCTGTTGTCGCAGCCGTTGCACTATCAGAACCTCCATGCAGCCATAGTGTAACAGGAACTGCATCGATAAAAGGAATCGATTTATTTGGCCCCAAGGAACGTGCTCCGAGAAAATCAATCCAAACTGGATCGAATTTTATACACCATACATCTCGGGGTTCCGACCAAGTTGCATATCGTGAGAGATTCTGCGATGAAACTGATGCACTTAATTGTGGTTGTTGAATATTCGGAACATCACTAGCTGCCACATGCGATAGAATTCGATCTGTAACAATGCACATGTCACCATTAACCGATGGGAATCCACTGCCAAAGACTAATGTTCCTTCTTGAAGTGAATGTAATGCATTGGCGAGGTCGGCTCTGGATGAGCCCATTTCACGAATATTGGTCAATGCAAATCGAGAAATTTGAATTTGCATTATTTTTGGGCGATCCTTTTGATTTGGCGCTTCGATACTGGATTCGATAACAATACGAGGCATTATTGCTTCAACTTTAACATCCATATACATTAGACTAGGCTCAGAATTAACTGACAAAGATGCAGCTGATGAAGCTGAAGCTGTAGGAGATCCAACACTTGTTCGCAAAAGGCTTTCATGCAGATTGAGCGAAAATGAATTAAACCATAAAACACTACTTAGATCAAAATGAACTTGCAATGGGTTAACGTGTACAAACACCTTGGACGGAGGAACTGAAATTAAAAGCAATCGCGATCAGATTTTGAAGTGAGATGATGGATTTTAGTTTTTTTAACTTACGAGGAAATATAAAATCTCCTGGATAATAAAAGTAAGTAAACTCTGCATGTACAATTGGCATTTCCGGCGGGAATGAATAACGATCTTTGTCTCCTAGAAAAAAGATCAAAACAATTGTTTTTTTTGAAAATAACAGTTTTTAACTTATTTTATTTGAACAAAATAACAGAACAAAGGACTGCATCTACAAAAAAAAAATACACATGCTAAACAATATCCCTGCTCAAATGCTACACATGAAATGAACAGAACTGAGCTTCAAAATCACCTGCTTTGGTTTTCCTCTTCTGTTGAGCTAAATTGTAAAAGCATCAGACATATTTTTTAGAATTAATTTTTTGTGATCATGAGAGACAATGAGAGAAAAAATGTTTGTGGTCTATTTTTTGTGCGGTTTTTTTAAACACACGAAGTGCCACACATACAGGAAAGAAAAAAAAAAATTTGAACCAACTCACCTGAGACAAATTCCTTTGGCATTTGCTTCTTTCCAGAAGTAGTTACTCGATAGAGAGTAAAATCTTCAATGCGAAGAATTACACATGCACTCATTAATTTCGCTAGATTATCCAAAGTTGATTTTTGTTGAATTGATTGTGATAATGGAGTTGGAGCACTATTCGAATTGATTGGAGTTGATTGTCCCGATGTTGTCGTACCAGATAAAGTGGCTGGATTTAACATGACTGGTGATGTAGGTGCACTACGTTCGAGTGGGGCATGTGTTGACGGACGATTAGGTTGACTTAGACTAAGAATAGCTTCACGGAATGAATTTAGAGATTCTTTGAGCCAAAGGGCGGGTAAAACAGAGGCTTCTTTATATCTGCAAAACAAAAGATATTATTTAATGTTAAAAAAATAAGTTTAATATATTCTATTCCGTTTTACTTAGCCCAGTGGGATCGATCGGATTTCGCCAAGTGATAGGGATAGTAATCAATTTGAAATGCTTGCACAGAAATCTGTAAGGCTCCACCTTTATGAAGATCAGGATAACTAGAACGGCCATCTAAGAAACACAAAAAATACCGTCAAAGTTTTATCTTAAACTCTTAAATTCACTTAAATTTCAAAATCATGAAAATGATATATAAGAGAATGTCCCCTTTTATTCTACTGGATTAGATCAGATCAGTTGATCTCAAACAATATTGCTATAGCATTATACGAATTCTTATGAATAAATCAATTAATTTAATTATTACCCCCTTCATCATCACATAGATGCAAATCAATCCGCTGACTGAAGAAATGATAAGAAGTCTCACGTACATCGAATGCATTAAACATTTTTTGCGTAGATGAAGTGTGTGCAAGATCAGATTGTTGGCGGGTTTGTTGCGCTAATTGTGCTTGATACTCTGGAAGTGTCTACAAATAAACAAATACATATGTACATATGTAGATTCAACTAAAGAAATTAATATTTAGCTTAATACCTCAAGTTTCTTTTGTGCTTTGGTTTTTTGAGTTGCATGTGTTGCAGCTTTTATCAAGCCCGACAATGAATCAACAAAATGAAGAGCTGCTTTTAGTTGAGAATCCGTCAGAACCCATAGAAGATCATCCAAAATCAAGACCAATCTAGATGCTAGAACACTACAATCGGACATTCGTTTTCGTATCGTTATTCTACAGCGAGCTTGATTTGTTAATAAACGCAGTGGAGTAAGTGTTTTATCCTGCGTTGAACTAGCTTCAATACGAACTGTTTGCCATGACAGTTCTTTGAATATAAGAATTATTCCTTTTAGTGGGTCTTTCAATCGTGTCATTCGCAGATCGGCAGTAGCCCATTTTGGTGTTTTTGATTCAACACGGATTCGGGACATCTACATGAGGAAAATAATTAAAGCTCTTCAATAATATAAAAATAGATGTAATGTATTTAAATATACCTGAACTGTTGATGTAAAGGCTGGGCTTAGGAACTTTACGTTTACAGTATTCACAATTATTGTTATGCCATCGACAACTTTGTGTATATAACTATACTTCCCAGGCGGTACTTGTATAGGCTGTAAACCTGGTGAATTAGGATCTTGAGTTCTTGAATTAGGATCACAGGTTTCCACTGATATATTCACTTCGTCAAGAGTCTAAAATAAAAAACACAGAATTTATTTATTAATTATTTATTAATTTTATTTATTAATTATTAACTAAAAAAAAATTACCAGCGTAATAGGAACACTTTTCAGTTTTGTCCAGCTGATACGAAAAGAAACATGATTGCACCATGCTGATGTTAATCGTAGCCATGATGGTAGTTCCAGTAGATCAGTTAGAACGTTTTCATCTAATTGTAAATTCGAAAGTTCACCTTCACCTCGAAATGTACTCAAATTAATTTTATCAGATGAAAGATTTTTCGTGTAGCTGCAATATATATATAAAAAAATAAATAAATAAACGAACTTTTTGAATATAAAATAACCAAAATGAAAACCTTATTTAACAAAATTTGGACTCAAAGACAATTATTTACCAAAAAAAAAAGAAAGTTGTCTTCCCTATTACGGCTGTCATTTACAACAAGGACATGAAGAAATCCCATTAAATCGACTTGGAATGACTTCAGTTAGTTAGAAGCAAAAAACTTTTAGACACATCCTAATCTATTTATTTGAAGAGTTCAATATAAGCTGAGCTGCTTGGGTCAGCAGTAATCATGACATCATATGTGAATAGTGATAAGAACCTTGGGAATCGACTCTATTAAAAGTAACTTTATTTTATTAGGTACAAATTGCCATTGCAATCGCAACAAAAAGTCCCATCTTATCAAGTCTCATTTAAAAAGACTCCATGTGATGTGATTTACATTTAAATATTCTATCCGTTTTTACTATCGATCCTTTTTAGCCAAAGCAACCCATCCAATCGACAGTTTTTATGGAAATGTATCTGTCTTCAGCAGAAACACAAGTAAATTACAGATAGTCTATGAAAATTGTCTCCTCGACAAAAAAAAAATGAATCATTTGATTGAGAAGATAGAGGAGCGAGGAGGGGATACTCAAGGATTTTTGTTTCTATCTATTGGCATCCTAGATAATTTATGTTTCCCCATTAATATTCTATTCGTTAAATAGGGGAAAGTAATGGACTAATTGATAAAAAGATTCAATTCAATTTCTGCTGGCGTTGGGGAGACGGGTGGTTAAGTTGACAGAGGATTCTAAACTACTTTCACTCTTTAAAACTTTAAAATCTGTTAAATAATATTTTGCATTTGCATAGTTGACTTAAGCTAGCTTGTAGGTAGGTACTTGTTTTTGAAAAAAATGAAAAACAATGTTTTTTACCTCGTAGGTATTTTGTGCTACATAACAACACACAGAGGCACTTAGCATGTGTCTACTGAGATTTAAATACGTTCATAGGTACATAGATGGTTATAACAAGTGCCTACTCTAGAAATTAATATTGTCGCATTATCCGCACAACCTTTAACGATTGTTGCAGGCACACTTCAGGGAAGCTATTATTAGTCCAGCCAGACTACCTCTGGATGTTCATGTTCATGGTAGATGTACAAAAAAAAAAAAAGAAACGTGCAAGTGTGTGTACATACAAATGTTTGATTTAAGTTCGTCCTCTTCATTTTGATGAGTCATGAATGTTGGAAGCCATACGTATTTTTTTTTTTTTCTTTTAAATAGAATACTAATTGTATGTACCTACATATGTAGGATGTGTAGGTTTAAGTAGACAATAAAGAATTTCATTTTTTTTACATAAACATGAAAGCAATGGTTAGTTCTGTCCTAATTATCTTCTCTATTTCATATCAAAATATCGAGGAACTTTGGCATTTAAACTTTAACAGTTTATTTTTGGTTTTCTTTTGGGTCTGATTTAAAATGAAAAAGTTCATACTCTAAACTCTGTGAACGTGGAATTTTGCCTACCTACATGGATTTTTATATAAGTATAGGTACCCTTTTTTTTTATTGAATTTGATACACACAGATTTCTGATTTGATTTGTGATTTGATTTTAAGTTGACATTCTTTGAACCCAAGCCTTTAATCCTATAAGCTTTATTTTGCCCTAAATATCTCATTATTTTTTTAAAGAAAAAAAAAAAACTTTTTTTAAAGTACCTAAATTTTAGACACTTCTTATCCATCTATTGAATAAGAAAAAGACGTGTTCCATTAAACTGTCTGAAAAATTTGTTTGGGTAGGTATTATATTAGGAAGGCAGGTACCTACCTGTTTTATTGCTTGTCTTCAATCTTACATCCCTAAGGCTTAATAGGTTTTATGTAGTAAAAAATCTCGTTTTGATACTGCATTGAATATGTATTAAATTCAACGTGTAAGAACATGAATAAGGAGCCATTTAGATTACAGATTATTTTAATTTAAAAGAAGAGAACAAGAACAAACGGGCCACTGTGACAAAATAAATCTTCGGTTCAATTCGGTGAATTGTTATATTATATTTAATTCAACGACCAACACATTTGACTTTTTACTTTGGACTCGGTGTCTTGGTGTCAAACAACCGATCGAGAACCCAAAAGCACAGTCATCGGAAATTATATTGGCCTCATGTTCGATTTAGAGATTTATTTATTTCATGAAATGGTTTTAAACTTCAATGAAATTATTAAATTTGCATCAAGCATATTAGTACCTACGCTAGAACCCTCGAACTGTCCACAACAGTCAAAACCTTAGTTTTTGATTTAAAACGCCCTGCGGTGCAATTCCATTAATTTGTGTATCTGGCGGCAACAGAGAGAAGAAAAAAAGCACGACTGGGTCGCACTTGCTCTTGTATTAAGAAATTATCCATTTTTAAGAATATAATTATATACAACTAAAACCATAATATCAAAAAATTCCATTAACCCAAAAAAATGATTTTTCAAAAAAAAATTTTGAACTTTTTTTTAAGAATCCAAAAAATATTTTCTTGAAAATATTTACATTATTATTCACAATTGATGGGGGCTACATGAAATTTGGTCCCAATGAAAAATGGCCCCAAAAATATATATGAAAAGCAACAACAAAAAATTGATTAAATTTTGTGAATTGGGGTAATTTTTCATTTTTTTGGGGCCTCTTTTCATTTTGGGGTTGAATTTCATTATGAAAAATAGCCCCATTTTTATCTGATGTTGTTGTTTTATGTATATATTTTTGGGCCCATTTTTCGCTTTTCTTTCTTTTTTGGGGCTATTTTTCATTAAGTTTGGGGTCATTTTTCCATTTTGAAATTGGGGTCATTTTTCATTTTTTATGAAAAAAAGACCCAGCTTTGGGGCTATTTTTCATTATTTGTTTGGGGCCATTTTTCATTGGGGGCAAATTTCATGTAGCCTTGATGGGACCTTCAGAGTAAAAATTTTGATTAAAATCGGTTGAGCGGTTAACGAGCAAGTCGAAAACAAAAAAAAAAAAAAAAACGGTTCTATGGCATGTACCGTTAATAAGGTTGTTGGTAATTTTTATTTTCCACCAAAATATAGACCATACCAAAATTAGTGCACACAAAAATCCATGTTTGAGATAATTAATTATACTCCAAGTTTATAGAAAATCACTTCATTGGTTTAGAGACTGTAGGCCGTGGAGAGACATACAGACAGACGGAATTGCGGTACCCACTTTTTTCGTCTTCTCTATTATAGTAATGTCAAGTTTTATTGTTATCTCGAGTTCGATTTTTTGCACGAATCCTAAAGTTGCCCTATAATACCAACATACATATATCGTCAATGAGGACAAGACGAAGTATATGCTATCATCGAGAAAGGAATCTCAACATCGTCGGCTCAGGCAAAACGTCACGATGGATAATACAACTTCGAAGTCGTCGAGGACATTGTCTACCTGGGCTCCACTATAACATCGCCAAATGACATCAGCGTAGGGGTCAAACGAAGAATTACTCTTGCCAATCGCTGTTTCTTCGGGCTAAGAAGGCATTTGAGTAATAAAGCCCTCTCTCAGAGAACCAAGGAGACCTTATATAAGACCCTAATCATCCCGGTCCTGCTATATGGGGCAGAGGCATGGACCCTGTCAAAAACGGATGAGAATCTGCTTGGGTGCTATAAAAGGAAGATTCTTCGGGTGATTTTCGGTCCAGTCTGTATCGATGCAGTATGGAGGAGAAGATTTAACAACGAGCTTTACGGGCTTTACAGCGACGTCGACCTGGTCAAGAAGCTTAAAATACAGCGGCTGAGGTGGCTGGGACACGTGGAGCGTATGGACACCAACGCACCAGCCTGACGAGTCTTCGAATCTACCCCTGACGGTCTGCGCAGCAGAGGAAGACCCCACCTTAGGTGGCGCACACAAGTGGAGAACGACCTCAACCAACTTGGAGTGCGTAACTGGAGGCAGATAGCTAGGGACCGAGCTGGCTGGAGGGGTTTGTTGGTTGAGGCCGTAGTCCATCCTGGGCTGTGAGCGCCACCTAAAGTAAAGTAAGTACATAAATATATCGCAAGCAAAAATGAAACAACTGAAGAAAAAAAGGAGTGGGAGGGCATTGTATTTTTTTTAATTAATGTTATTTTATGTCGTTTTTCATTGTAGAAAGGATTTCAACTTTTTGCGAAAAGATTTGCACTTTTTCCAGTTTTTCTGGAGTTAAAACTATTCATCAGTCTCCTTTTTAGTGGTGCTGAGCTTTAATCCAATTTTATTATGAAAAACTTTCTACATCATGCGAGATTTGAACTCACGCATCAGATTTGCTCAGTCTTCGAAGCCGTATTCACTACGCATTCCGCTACTGATGACCACTGACGTCACATGTCAAGATTTGACGTACTATCACCAATACTATTAAAATATGGGCTGATTGAAGATGAAATTTTGTTTTATTCAAAAGAACAATTCTGGAGTTTGAGAAGAGATTTTACAGATTGCAATGAAAAACGACATCACTTTGCAAGATGATTACTTGAAAAATGCGAAGTATCACCTGAAAAGGATAAATTAATCGATGAGGAAACGGATGAGTTTGAATTGGAGATGGAATATGATGAATTTTTTTATAAATAGGTATTAATATTTATTTACAGTAGCCGTGGCATGATGGTTAGTGCGATGTCATGCTGGAGTTCTAGGTTCGATCCCCAGCCTTGTCCAACTAATAATAATTTTAAAAAACGGCTATTGCCTCTTCTGAGGAATTGACAAAACCTCCAAGCGTATCTCCTGTCATAGAAAAGTGCCGCTCTCATTAGCCGTTCGGATAAGGCGGATTAGGAGCAGGGTCCTGTTGGAAGACCCATCTTTCCCCCTTGAAGAGAGTATTTCTTAAAGGTTTTACCAAACCCTCGAGAACATTCTCCTGATACACTTTTGCACCAGTTTTCACACCTTTTTCGCAAAAATGCAATGATGTGACACCTTGATGAGAGATCCCCCACCAAACCATTACCGAAGCGGGGTGGTGTCCACGCTGAACCCTAGGAACAACTTTTTTTCGCTTCTTTAGATGATGTCGCATAAATGTTGTCATTTTGCTTGTTGAAAACTTCTTCTATTGTGAAAATTTGTTCATCACTAAACAAAATATTTTTGTGGCCATTCACCGCGTGCCACTGCAAAAGCTTTTTGCTTCTTTCACGTCAAATTTTTTTAAGGCTTGGAATTAAAAGGTGTCCTGTTGACCAACGATAGGCTTTCATGTGAAGATCATCTCGAATCAACCTTGACATGGATCTAGCGGACATATCCAGTTCTCTGGACATGATCTTCTGCTTCCGGAGAGGATTTCTTCGAATTCGTTCACGCCAAGCTTTTACTTTCGCACTTGTTCGAGCGACGCGTGGACGACCACTTCTTGGTCTGTCTGTCCTCTACTTTCGAAAGTTCACTAAACCTACTTATGGCCCGATAAACAAACATTATTCCTAATCGAGTGGTTTTAAGAGTTCAAAAATTTGATTCGAATTTTTTCCACATTTATGCAAACCGATTATCGCCCCACTCCATGTTAACCGATCAAAAACTGAAACCAAATTAGCTTTCATTCTTTGCGTATAAGAACACGTGTTTCGAAAAAAATAGTTAACGGTATTATTCCTGATGGAAGCTATGGGAAATGTGCTCTTGAAATCGTGTAACAGTATTATGGCTAGACTAGGTAGATGAAAACAAGAATTTGATTTAATTTTGCAGTTTATTTTTTCTTAATATGTAATTGTATTTCTAATTTGTAATTGTCAAATTGTATTTAGAAGATTCAGCAAAAATTTACAAATTTAAAGCTCTCTGAGATCTCAGGGACCTCAGCAATCTCAGAAATCTGAACATAATTCCTCAGTGAGATTCCTTACTTTTGCTGTAAAAAAGCTGAGACTTTTACTTTATTACTATTATATAAAGACGAAACAAATATTTTGTTTGTCCGCGTTTTTCTCAGAAAGTATTCAACCGATTTACTTGAAACAAATTTTATAATTTTCCTTATTCTTTGAAGCATGTAAATAGATATTTTTTATTTGTTAAATATATTTGTTGAATTAGATTACTAACTTTTAAGAAAATTTCGTACACTTTTTTGTCGAAGTTGACCAACATATTCAATTATGCTGTTAAAACTGCTTGATATTTTACAAAAATTCAATAGTTTCTTGCAAATTTTAAGCCCTAAATCATTTCTTAACTTTACTTCTAAGCTGAGAAATAAATTTATTTACTAATTATAAATTTATCAACTTTTTGTATTTTTGCATCTATGAATTCGATTCAATCGCAATGACTGGGTTGCTGCTTTGTTCCATTTCATTATCCGTGTATTGTGCATTTTCTTTTGTGTATTTGCTTCTGAATCTCTGTCCACTCAATTGTTCGCTCATCCACTCATTTACATTTTTATTCCTCCTTTCATTTCACTCAATTGTTGATTTTTTGTAACAACGACGGCCAATGCATAGTGTGTTTGTTTTTTCCTTCTTCTTAAGCGAACTAAAATGTTACATACATACATATGTACATATTTTAAGTATGGGTACCACACCACTGCCGTGCGCAATGTGTTTATTTTTTGCTTCTTCTGCAGTGAACCGAAGTGTTACATAAATGTACATATTTTGAGAGGAAAATGGGCAGTGCATTCAGTAGAAAGCAGCATGAAAAAAAAAAGTTTACTGAAAGCTGCTGAAGATTATGAAAATGAAACATTACTGATTTCAACTGAGTGGAGTAAGGAATAAAATACAATGCAAGCTCCCTTAGCCGGACAGTGACGGTCGCAACACTGTTGTCCGTCTAAGGGAGTTTCCGTCCAAGGGAAAAAATAAATAATAGTTATAAAAGGAAATGTATAGTTGGCATCATGAAACTGTTTAAGTGAAAGAAAATAAAATTCTTTATTTGGTTACGAAAAGCATATGGAAGTACATTTATGTATATAAAATTTTTATTAATATAGTAGAAATTGCGGTTAGTCTCATGGAGCATTTGATATACTTTTACCTACTCATATTAATAAGTATATTTAAAGCTTACAAAGCAACGCGAGCACGGGTCGGCTAGTATTTTATAAAAATAAATCTTTTTTTTGTAAAAAGATTATGGCGTGAAGTTAAAGCTGGCAAAAAAAAATTCCTAAAACTTTAGCCGAATTTTCTATTTATTTATTTCATAAAAAAACCTAGTATCTACACTGATGATGTCAAATTGCCAAACGGAATTTTTCTATAGTCTCCAACATGACTGCAAAAAGACTGCGAAAGCTACAGGCTCTTAGACTATGAAGAATTTAACCGATTTTTAACAAAAAAAATAGAGTACTAGGCGTTTAGCCTTTAAAACATAATTGTTTTCTCGAGGTCAGTATCTCTCCCAGATTACCGGATCTCCTCTAATCAATCGGCTTGACGCCGCCAATTTGTGGTAATAAATTTTAAATATTGAGGACTATAGTTAAGCCATCAATATCGATTTTTTTTCCTCATTTTCTCATTAGCATTTTTGAATTGCAAAGTCCCCAATGTGAGTCATCCATCCATCAGCATATTTATTTTACTCGTTTTCCGTTATTCCTGTGTAGTTAACAATTATTATTATACATAGATATGTAGGTAATTGATTTTATATTATTAAAATAATCAGCAAATTTATTATTATTTAGGAATCACTCACACGGATGAACTATGGATTTTTTTTCTCCAAATAGCCTTATTCTTAAGTTTAATGATTTAAATATTCATATATAATAATTTGAGTGCATCACACACAAGCACAACTGCTACAGCTGCAGCAATAACGTACTTGTATGCGCGTCGTCACAATGTGTTGGCTTTAAGTCCAAACCAAATATTTTAAATCGTTATCATTCAAATTTTTATTTAGAACTTTTTTATCAACGTTTATGGTTTTTTTTTATTTTGTCTAATGTTTTGTATACAAATTACATGGCATTCATTTATACATTCATAAATATTTTGTACGTGATATTAGGGATTATTTTGAAATTCCGATAGAGCATTTCCGAGGTCAGATTTGATTCCACCTTTTGGAAAAAATATTATCTGGTTAACTGTTATGAAATTTCGTTGATGAGTTTATCAATGATTTTTCAAATTTGTTTCAACTTTTAATTTGTGTAGGTCAGAATATGAAAACAAAATGTTTGAAAATTTTGTCACGCTCTATTATTAAAAGATTTTAAAGGTTTTTAACATCTTATAAATTGAGTTTTTTAACAGTCTAGGGCAAATATAAAGCCTAATCTTCTGCAATGCAAAGATAGGTACTCTCGGCTTTAGCCGAAATGGTTACTATTAGCCGCGTTTTATTATCTATGAAATAAAACATTATGGATCACAATGATAGCAGTGTTATTGGCACCAGGAGTCACGGCACCTGGCAGTCAGTGCGTGATGTACTAGAGGGGGATAAAATTTTTTTCGATTTGACATTCAATGTATTTCCCATAAGAGAAAATGAAAAAATGGTCTGGAAAATATTAATTTTACTAATTAATTTTATATGAACGGGTATCCATATAATGATTGCAATAGATTAACAATGTATGTTAGTTTGTTAATCAAGAAGAATATATACGGAATATAACTTCTTATTTGCTTTATTTTGCCCATAAAGAATGTAAACAAACGTGTATTGTTGTTGTTGTTTTTCAAAATGGATGAATGTCGCGAGTTGAAATGAGATCATGTGCGTAGTGAGGGAAGGGTTTTAGGGGCAAAATAAATTATGGATTGAACTGAAGTAATTTTTTAACATAGAAGTATAGATATTTTACCTATGTATGTATTTGCATTTTAGTATGTGAAATAGGAGAATAGGTATGTTTTATGTTTAGAGCATTTTAACGTAAAACGTTTTAACAGAATATAAAGAAAACTTAAATATTTAATAGATACGATAAATTTTTAAACACGAATTGGGACAGCTTGTTAAGGGCACACATTTAGAATTCACTTAATTACTATTCTTGCTAAATTTTTGATTGTGCTGTGTAAAATGTGTTTTATTATTTTAAAGAAATTTTGCCCATAATTAAGAAAATACATGAAATTATTTTTTAAGGTGAAAGTTTTTTGTTTTTTAAAATCGAATAATGCCGAAAATTATTTTTTATCTTGTTTTGTACTTTTTACAAAATTTAATTTGTATCTAAAGAATGCTAAAAAAACCCCCAAAAGCAAAAAAGAATCAAAAATTTAGCAAGAATAGTAATAAAATTTTAAGTGAATTCTAATACTGCGTTTTCATTAGAGCTGAAATGAGGTAATTTGGCAAATTACAAAAAAAGTGTTCACATTTCAAATTTGCTAATTTTGTTTGAAGGCCCAAATTGTCAATCGCTTGTTTTTGTTGTTTTTTACATTGAATTCTGTTATTTCGAATGGGTTCCACTTTGAATGGAATCCATTTGGATGTGTTCATAAAAGTTTTACGTAATTTTCTACCGAATTTCGTGCAAATTTGGTTGCAATTACCTCATTTGGAAATTTGAATTTGTATGGGAAATGAGATGATTTTGAATTGAATTTGGAAATTTTGAACGAAATTACCTCATTAGCTCTAATGAAAACGCAGTATAAATGTGTGCCCTTAACAAGCTGTCCCAATTCGTGTTTAAAAATTTACCGTATCTATTAAATATTTAAGTTTTCTTTATATTCTGTTAAAACGTTTTACGTTAAAATGTTCTAAACATAAAACATACCTATTCTCCTATTTCACATACTAAAATGCAAATACATACATAGGTAAAATATCTATACTTCTATGTTAAAAAATTACTTCAGTTCAATCCATAATTTATTTTGCCCCTAAAACCCTTCCCTCACTACGCACATGATCTCATTTCAACTCGCGACATTCATCCATTTTGAAAAACAACAACAACAATACACGTTTGTTTACATTCTTTATGGGCAAAATAAAGCAAATAAGAAGTTATATTCCGTATATATTCTTCTTGATTAACAAACTAACATACATTGTTAATCTATTGCAATCATTATATGGATACCCGTTCATATAAAATTAATTAGTAAAATTAATATTTTCCAGACCATTTTTTCATTTTCTCTTATGGGAAATACATTGAATGTCAAATCGAAAAAAATTTTATCCCCGTCTAGTAGTTCACGCGCTGATATGCAGGTGGTGTCGAAATCAATTTCCCTGGTGTCAATATGGACATCGCTTTTTTACTTACGTTTTAATTATTTTCAGTTGTTTCCTGTCTCTTTTCTTTACACTGCAATTAACACTACCTTACCATAGAAGCCATCTACACGCCAGAGTAAGAATTGATGTTTGGATCTTTGAAATAGATCCAGATAGAGAGCATGATCCCGAATTGTTTTTGTATTACGTGTTAAGAAATGATCCTGATCCAGATCCGTAGAAAATAAAACGCGGCTATTATTATTATTGGGACCTGTGACAAGGCTGTTCGGAATTTTAACTAAAAATTTTGTATCTTAACCTTGTTTTTCCGATCAACGATTAAGTGACGGGGTAATAACGTTGGCTTTGGGGCTGGCAAATGGCATTGATGATTTAAGGTTTTGTTTTTTTTTTTTTAAATATAGCCCACACAGCGGTTTTATCATAACCGACAAAATGTACACAAAACGTAAATATGTACACAACATTTTAATTTTTTTTGTTTTTCTGTGCAACAAGACCACTTGAACCTAATTTTAGCATTTAAAATTATTTAAAATAATATTCATAAATGAGCTGGCATTAAGCTCGATTGGACCTGAGTATTTACTCAGAAAAAATGATAAGACAGATTTGTGGATGATTGTTTTTGATATTAATAGTAAATACATATGTATGTACATAAATCAAATTTGAACATGCATGATGAACATGCTAACTAGGTACACACATACATGGTAGACAAAAATCAAGAGTTTTTAAACTTGTAGAGAATAAACCTTGTTCAGTTTGAAAATACATTCTGATGTTTAATACTAATTTCAAGAATAAATTTCAATCATGACCTAATTTTATTTGCTCCTTAGCTCTACCGTTGATTGATTCCTTGAAAATGCACTCTGTACGTATTATTATAGTGTACCATACATAAAAGCATTAATATTGTATTCTCGAACGTTAGCCCTGGTACATCCTCATTTGCTTTTTCTTTCTCGTCTAATAGGTATGTAATATTTATCTTTCTAGGTGATGTCAAAATTCAATTATAATTCATCTACCTCGTGGTGGGGGCACCAAAAAAGAAAATACATCCGACCTTGTGGCAACCCTTTGAACAGTGTCCCATGGCCACGATGTATGAATAGAAATGCAACAATTTACACAACCAAAAACCAACCCACATCCACCATTTACTCTTGCGCCTTGTGCACTTTATGTACCTTTTGTATTCGTGCGCCAAAAACGAAACGCGGCTGACACAACGATGGCGATGACGATGGTAACAACTACGACGACGAAGCAACAAATTAAAGAAATTTAATTTCCCTTTCATACAAACGCATTCGTTCGTCTCACTGAATCTACAACCCCCACCCGAACCCAGATCAACCATCCACCGTCGTCATCATCCAGCAGAACCATAACCAGATTCAGATCCAGCACAGCGAACTCTGACAAAAGAGAGGATACCACCCCAAACAGCCCATTAACTTTTACTTTAACAAAAACAAATTGTCATGTTGGGGATTTTTGAACTAAGAGGCATGACGAACTGGGTGAGGATTCAGGAGGTGTTGTTTGCGACTGGGAGGAGTACGAAGGGTTGAGCACCGAATGGCAACAGCTACACTACAGCAACGTGGAGAAGATGGATGGTGTTCGTTATTGGTAGCGAGTGTTGAGCCTGAGGTTTGTGCGAGTTTCGATAATGTTGGTTGAATGTGGGCTGTGTTTCTGTTTATGGTGAATGTTCACTTCGCTATGTGGTGTGGAAAAATCAATTCAAGTATTCTGATCTGTGGATAGAGAAAAGTCAAGTTCCCTTTTATCAAACCCGGGAAGAAGAAGATGGGAGGGTAATAATTATATTAGAATGTTTAGTGTTATAAAAGAGACAATACGGAGGAAAAAGTATCTTACGCAGTTCCACCTTACTCATAGCCAGCTAAACATATTCATAGATACTTATTTATGTACCTAGTCTAAAGTGCGACCAGCCGTTAGGGAGAAAATGTTTCTAATTAGATAGATCCTTCTAATCAGGAGATGCATTAATGTTGTTTTCAGTTAATCTTTGCTTAATAATTACATGAGTACATACCGTGATAAATGCTTGAGAAGTTGATTCTTGATAAGTGAAACCATTTTCTTGATTAGAAGGGTTTTTGTGTTGTAAGAAAATTCACTGATTTCGCTTTATTTTTCTTTTCTTTACTTTTTTTTTTTTTTTGTTTTCTTGCACTCTAATCAATAGGCCAGTCCCACGAAGAAAAAATCTCTGAGCGCTCAGAGCGCTCAGAGATTTTTTTTCGTGGGACAAAAAATCTCACCTGAGCACTGAGATATTTTGCTGAGATATGTGAGATGAAAATTTTTTGGATTCATTTCTCAGTTTTCTTTCTCAGCCAAAACAGCTGTTCTTTTGACAATCAAATTTAAATTGTTTTGTGGTGCGCAAGTGCAAAAGTGGTAAATAAATACAAAATAAAGACGGAATGTTAATAAAAACTAAAATAAATCGATCTTTTTATTATTTCTCATTCATTTCAATAAGTTTTCTGCTTCAAAAATTAAACATTTTTAGCAAAAGTTGAAAGTGATTTTTTAGAATTTCAGTACGAGAATTATAACACCTGAGTTTTTGACAATTGAGCGGAGAATGTTGTCCCACGAAATGATTTCGCCTCCATCAAATTGACATTGAGCGCTCACTGAGATTTTTTCTCCGTGGGACTGGCCTAATTTTTATTCTTATTTCTTCATTGCACTCCGTAATCCGTTTGGCTACGTTTTTCATTTACTAAGTTATTTTTCTTCCTTTTCAATTGATTTATATATAATTTTCTTGTTGATTTCAAAGGGAAAAGAAAAATTTTTGTATACCGTCGCGGAAAAGTTGATTTTCTTTTTGTTACGAGGAAAATGCAAATGAAAATCCTACCTCCGACGATGGTAGTTGCTACGACTTGAAGAATCTGAAAACTTGATGACATTTCAGAAAAATTTTCAAGTCCCTTTGTTTGACATTTCCTTTTATGTTTGACGTTTGTAAAATATTTTATATTAGTGTGTGTGTGTGAAAGCTTTGCAGACATGATACTTTGCAGACTTATTGAGGGACGGTTACACTATGTTTAGGATAGAAGTAATTTGGTAGCACATTTAAAAATAAGTTAAAATCTCGGGTTATTCTGAGATGCGCGGCGGATCGCATTTGACGGTGGATACGGATTTTCATTTTTCTCAAAACCATTCGCTTTTCATGTCACCTTTCATAAAAAGCGAAAGTTCTTACTAGATGTTGTTTTGGGTTTGAAAGCGATAGGTGTCTAGATGGAGGACTGTTAGCGGATTGCAAGACAATGTAAATAAATAAATTTCAACTAATTTGTCTTCTTCATTTTCTGTAATTAAAAACACTTATTGAGTCCATCGAAATCTTTCTTTATTTTTTGAAGCAACAACATTGCAAAATTGTGTCGTTGATTATCAAAACGGTGGTAAAGACACTTTTTTCAATATATTGAGTGTGATATACTAACATTTGCGTATCAAAGAGAGCTATCAGATGGTGAAAAAAAATTGTTTCTAAACGAGATAATTTAGAAATTATATCGTTTTAATTGTGAGTTTGGGATCAAACCGAGGCTATTTCTGGGCGCGATTTTCAAAAGGGAGCTAAATAATTTTTTTTTAATTTTATTTTACAGGCATTTTAGAATCAATATATATCAAATATGTTTTTAACTAACAAAACTGCCTAAAAAAGAAATAGTTTCACTACAGGGCGAAAATAAAATGTACTTTTAATTATTTTTTTTAGTCAGTCCTGTGCAAATACCTTCCACAAATCAAACAAAATTTACTTCATTGAATTATCTTGAATATTTTAGAAACTACAGGTTTTCGCCCCTTTTTTTCGGTTTCATGTTCCAATTTTTTAGCTTCTGTTTGATAATCAACGACAAAATTATTAATGCAAATACTTTTATCACAGAAAGAAAAAAAAAAACAAAAAAACAAATTGTTTGGACGGCTACTGCTACTGTAAAATTTTTGGAAACAGCAGACAATTAAATGAGAAGATACTTTACATCTTGTGGTCATGTTTCCAAATGCTGACGAACTCACAATTGGAGACTCTGGTATTTCCTAAAAAAAATACAACTAAATATTAATTGATAACACTAAGGATTAATTTACTTACAATATGATTAAATGTTTTAGACAATTAAATGAGAAGAGTGGCAGTAAAAATGGGTGTGGCCTGGAAATTTTCGGCATTTAGTGAGAAACTGCAAGGATCGTTTTCGCCCTTGTTCGATTTTGGGAATAACTAAAAGCGAAGACGATCGAAATGGAGTTATCGCTTTTACTGCCTGAACAGAATAGAATGCTGGAACTGGAGCCGCAGACGGAATTGGAAGAGCTGTCAAAAAGTGTCGTACGATATTTTTTTTTACCTGCCCACAATGCAGCTGTACAGCTTTGAATGTATTTTGAAAAAAACAAAAGAATATTCTTGTGTACAAGAATTCACATTTTTTGTTTCCAATAATTTTCCTTTTAATAAATAATTTTTTTCGTGATACAAATAACCACAATCGGTCCTATCGAGGTAACCGTCGGAGAGGAATTCTCACCGATTTCCTACGAATTGGAGACATTTTGCTTCGAGGTAGTTCTCCGACCAGCAAAATATCTCCGATTCGTAGGAAATCGGAGAGAGTTCCGCTCCGACGGTTACCTCGATAGGGCCGAACATTTTTTTTCGACCCAAAAAGTTGTTTTTTTTCTTCATACAAATTGAAACATCAAGTGTCGTTGTGTTCGCATCATTGAATTTGCGTGTATTCAATATTTTGACAGCTCCCAGCAGGAAATTTCGTCTTCAATGAAAAATTAAGCTGAATTCATCATTGAATTCAAGTACCACTTCATAGGCGAAACAGTGTGCACTGATTACATCAGTAAAAAGTAATGCTTTGTTTCAGCAGTTCATGATTTTCATCACATTATCTGCTTTGCACTTGGAAACCATTTCCAAACAACCCCTTCTTTTACTTGTTTCAAAAAATCCAACTGATTTCAATACGGAATTAAAAGTTGCTAAAGAGGAAAGAAAAATTAAGCGATGATTCAATTGACGAAAAGTCATGCATAAGTTCATCAGTTCATTCTCTAAATCCACTCGTCTGCTTTGTAAAGGATACTCTGCGAGAGAGAAAGAGTTCTGAAAACTCTCCTTGGCTTACTTTGGCCACAAATATGAAATTGATGCTGAATTAAAGTCGACGTTTTCAAATGAAAAGTAGTCAGTTCTCATTCTCTCTCAGTTTTAATTCTTAATCGCGTCGTTTGCTTTATATAACCTTCTTCTCGAGAAAAAGTAACGATAATCTGAAAATTGCCCTTTCTTTTTCCTGGTACGAACAATGTGATGATTTCTGTAGTGCAAAAATATGTACCCTTTCAATTGAACATGCCATGATCACGTGATCGTTTAAATTTGTTTTCCTTTATTCTGTATTTCTTTTGTGGCGCGTGCTTTATTTGTTGGCTTGTTGAACATTTTGGAAATCTTCTTTTGTTTTATATTTTTATTTCAAGTTAGTTGTTCTTTTTCTATGGAAGGAAGCGGGTGTTACATTTATGTGGAAAATAATGCCAAGGTTAGTAACTCTTTATAATTACATATGTATGAATTATTGTAAACTGAACATTTTTTCTATTCTTAGGTTACTCGAGGAGCCACAATAAATAATTTTGTAAAATTTAATAATTTGTTGTAATTATTTGAATTTATATAATGTAAATAATAATGCAATAAAAAGATAATAATTAGGTAGGGAAGGTACCACATAAATTAAATAACTTTTTATTTTAATAAGGAAAGTACATTCTACTTTTGAAAAAGGTGGTGAAAAACCAATTCGCTTGTAATTGGTGATTTCACTACTGAATATTCCTCACATTTTTCCTCAGGCAATAATAAGTCCGTGAATAAGCAACTCCCAGTTACCTAATGATTTCACTATTGAATTTTCATCACATTATTCATCGATGAAAATAAGCAGATGAATCAGCGTGTTACATTTATGCAGTGATTTCACTGTTTAATATTCATCATATTTTTCATCATATTCCTAGCTGGTGAAAAAGCAATTTCCACAGAACCAGTGATTTCTTTGTTGAATTTTCATCGATAAAGTGGCATGTGCCTACCGCCAATGACATGCCCATGTTAAATTCATCAGAGAAAAGAGCACAAAAGTGGCGGGTGCAGCTTCTTTTCCTCAAGGAAGAAGCATCTTATTCAGCACTGAATTTTTAAAAATTTCCTACTGGGCTATTCCAGCTCCCGGCTCCGATCCGCCGCGCTTTTCAGAATAGGCCTACTGGTGACCCAGAAAAACTTCTGGAGTACTGCAGAACTGTGTGTAGGAAAACGACTTTTGTGCCACCCTGTATAATGTGATGTACCTTACCACATTTGAGTGGAACCGGGCCGGGTCACTTTTAAATTATAATATTACTAGGTATGTTTCTTTACTCGCCAGCGGGATCCCGTGGGATCCCAAATCTACCCAAAATGTGATTCTTTACTTTTTTCTGGCACGAAAATGCCAGAGCTTTTGACCTTTTTTTTATCTATTTAATTTCCCCTCCAGCAAGAATCTACCCGAACATTTTACTGCCTTTTCTTGCTTTTCAAACAAGAAATCAGCTGATTGAAAAATTTGAGAGATTTTCATTTTAACGTCTTCCAAATGGGTCATGTTCAAAAAAATAGTTTTCTTTTATCTACTGCCTACTAAATTCCTTTTGTCAAATGTGAAGTTTACCCAGAAACAAAGAAGAAACATCCCAAACGCGTTTCCTTACTTTTCATTTCTGGTCAAAAATTATAACAACAACATCAAAAAAACTCGAGCACAAACTTTTTCCCAAAAAGTAAAGAAACAGACCTACTATGTTTTTATATTGGAACAAAATAGGTTTATTGTATATAATAGCTAATATATTTGTATTAAATATATACCATAGTTGTTGTTTTAACTACAAGTATGACAAAAACATAAAAAATATAACAAAAATAATACTTCACTTTTGATAAATATTAAAAAAAAAAAAAAAAGAAAAGAACTACACAAATATACTTTACATCTTGTGGTCATTGTTTCCAAATGCTGACGAACTCACAATTGGAGACTCTGGTATTTCCTAAAAAAAATACAACTAAATATTAATTGATAACACTAAGGATTAATTTACTTACAATATGATTAAATGTTTTAGGCATTTTCTTTTTGTAGCCGAAAGAAGGAACTCTAAATTGATTTTTCTTTACATCAAGTTTTCGTTTATTTTCCGATTTTTCTTCGAGATCTGATGAAACACGTCGAAATTTTTTGCATTTATAGATTGAAATAGATGATCCATCCGAGTCGGTCGTATCTTCAAATGGTGTAGGATCATCAGGGCTTCCATGTTTTTTGTTTGGAAAATTGGCTGAATGAATCTAGATTGAATAATTAATAAATTAGGTTAAGACGGAAAAACAAAAACAATTTTTACTAAGTTATTTATATTTAGATTATTTTTATACAAACCGAGGCAGGAGCAGTTGGAGTTGTAACACCCAAACGAGTTATTTGTTTAAATTTCAAATAAACTTCCTCTACTTCTTTTTCTTTTGTAGACAGTTTCTTTTTTAAGTCTTCCACAGCCACCTAATAAGTAAAAAAGTAAATATATACATTTTATTATTATAAATTTATTACAAATGAATTACAAGATAATATAAGATTTTTTAGCACTAGTTACCAGGCTAAAGGCTAAGGCCGGCCGCACATTGGATGCGTTATCGTACGGATTTCACTCGTGCGAATACGTACAAACACGCACGAACAATCCCAACCTTCTAAGTACTATGGGAGTGCGCACACTGGCAAAGAGGCCTTCGTAAAAGCGATGAGTAACCAGGACACTGCGTATTTGACGGAGAAAAATGTATTCAGTGTGCGTACTCGATTCGTACGACCAGTATTCACACGTTTAAGTACGATATGAATTCGTATGTTGACGCATCCAATGTGCGGCCGGCCTAATGGTCAAGATTTAATTTAATGATAAGCTTAAATAATAATTTATTAAATAATTCTATAAAATAATATTTATTTCTTTAAAATTATTGTTTTCTGAAGATGACAACTTCAATAGATCGAGCTAATTTGCATTGCTACAGCCTGAGGATGAAACTCTTCTCATAGCATTACAATTGGAGACTTGACGGACTTAAATTCTCAGAAGGGTGCCCGTAGAGGAGTTGATGGGATAGAAGGCTGGTTCAGCTTCCGGGTTGATGGTTAATGATTATATCCGCTCCCCACCCTCTTCTAAAAATTACTCCAATGTTGTTTAACAGTATTGCACATGTTTTTTTTTGTATTTATTTAAGCAACTTTATCAG
Organism: Epistrophella euchroma; assembly: GCA_947049315.1. Lineage (NCBI taxonomy): Eukaryota > Metazoa > Arthropoda > Insecta > Diptera > Syrphidae > Epistrophella > Epistrophella euchroma. The sequence continues at coordinate 18,321,831 of OX346245.1, forward strand.
CGATTTCGTTTCCTATTATCCTCCCAATCCAATTCTCAGCTACCAGTTTTCAAATCTTATTTATGATTTGTTTGTTGTTGCTAATATTGTGTTCAAAATATCTAGATTCATGAAGTGTATATTTCTCTTCTGTCCATCAATAAATTAAATATTATAAATGAAAGAAACGGTCACTCACTGACTCATTCATTCATTTGACTCATCATTGCACAGCATATACTGTAAATCATAAAAATATAAAATAAATTTTATTTAATAGGGAATTTTATGTAATGGAGCACTAAGACGGGATTTTTTGAAATTCTAATTTTTAATAGGTTAAAATGATTTTTTTTTGATTAAAGGTCGAAAAACTACTTTCTAAACGGGAGGGGCTAGAATGTTCATTTTAATTTTAATTGATAGATCTTTGAAATTCAAGAAACTTTGTAATTTAAAAAAAAATTCTAAAAAATCCACGAAGCGAGTTATAAAATGTTAAAAGTTAACTTTTGAATAGTACGCGTACGACAAATAATTCGCTATAAATCGGGGGTATGAGATAGGGAAACAAATTTTACACCATTAAAAAGATAATGAAAAAAACAAATTATCCATGTTTCAGGAATTTTCGATGGGAATTTTTTTTCACCTACTTTTTGATTTTTGAAGTAGACACATTTGGTTTTTGATTTTTTATATTTTTAGGGATAGTTCTAAAAATCTGAAATTTCTACAGCTGATGGAGATTATTGATTTATAAATACTTTAAAAATTTCAGATTTTTTCAACAATCCCAACTCGAGATATTTACAAAATTAATGCTTTTTTTGCATGCCCTCACAACTTTTTACTGGATGCATCTATAAATTTCATATTTCTTTTAACAGCACCTTAGAAAGCCAACGTTTAAACTGACATCTCAATCATAATTCTACATCCTACACAACCCTCACAATAGTTTAAAAAGTTTCCATCAAAAAATTACACGAAAATCTTGAAAAATGGGTATGATTGTTCGTTGTCCACGGCAGTTCATCAGTGGTGAAGACGTCGTTTTGTGTGTAATATGAAAAAGTGCCGATTTAGAACTATACTTTAGCTTCTAACTTTCGTTCTAATTGTCGGATTTTATTTTTGATTACATATTTAGAAAGGTGAAAAGTCCGTTCAGTACCAGATATATTTTTTTTTTCGAAATTCCAAAAATTTTCATACTAAAATCTACATTGAATATTTGGAGCACATAACTTTTTCGAGGGAGAATGGGAGAATACAAAAAAAAAAAACATTATTCAAACCATGTGCGTTGATATATTTGTGTAAAGGTATAGCGTGTAGGTATAGTAAAGGTTCATATAAAAAAAAAACGTAAGCAGTCGAGTCAGTAGGGTATTCTCAAGCAAGAAGAACATGAGCGGAGTTGGTATATGAGTAGGTAGGCATATTTTTTGTAGCAGAAAAAAGTTTTTGTACTGAAAGTGGTTGGTTGGGTGGTGGTTGGTTTGTGATGGTGAATGGAATGTAATGCAACTCAAGGGCGTGCGCAAGGAGGGGTAAGGGGACATTTGCACTGCTAATAAAAATTATTTTTCTAATTTTTTTTTTTTGATTGAGTACACAATCAAAGGCGTACGCAAAGGTGCTTATGCAAATCGATTAAATTTATAACTTTTTAAGTTCAAATGTTCGGATTTTTAGAATAAGAGTTTTTAAATGAAGCCAAGGGCGTACGCAAGGGTGATAGGGGGGCGGTTATTACACACATGCGAACCAGCCTTAATTTATAACTTCAGTTCTAATGGTCGGATTTTCAGTTAGAATTAGAGTTTTTGAATGCAGATTAAATGTGATGCAACACAAGGGCGTGCGCGAAAAGGTGTAACCGAGCATTTGCTCCCGTTATCAAAATTATTTTTTCAATTTTTTTTTGCTAAGTACCTACATATGTATGTAATTACACAATCAAGGGCGTATGCAAGGGGTGCTTATTACTGCAAAGCGGCTAAATTTACAACTTGAGTTCTAATTGGTTAGACTTCTTAAATGAATAGTAAAAATTATTTTTCTAACTTATTTTGCCGAGTAATTCACAATCAAGAGCGTACTCAAAGGTAATAGATGGATGCATATTACATGCAAATTAATTAAATTTACAACTTGAGATCTAATTGATGGATTTTCAAGGTAAGACTTTCAAAATGAAGATTAAATGTAATGCAATACAAATGCGTGTCCAAGGAGAGGTAAAGGGGCATTTGCACCCTTAATAAAAATAATTTTTCGAACTTTTTTTGCTGAATCATTCAAAATCAAGGGCGTAAGAAAACGTGATAGAGGGGTGCTTATTACATGCAAATCGGCTTAATTTACAACTCCAGTTCTAATTGTTGGATTTTCAAGGTAAGAGTTCTTAAATGAAGAATAAATGTAATGCAACACAAGGGCGTGCGCAATGTGGGGTAAGAAGTAACTTTCACCCCTTATCTTAATAAATTCCCTATTTATTTTGTAACATTATTACACAGCAAAAGGCGTACCCAAGCGGGGTAGCTCAGGGGAGTTTCTTTTTACAGACAATTACGCTTAATTTATAGCTTCAACAAATCTAATGGCCAAATTTACAAGATTAGAGTTTTTAAATGAATTTAAAATATAATACAATGCAAGTCGTGAGCTTGGGGGGACAGAAATGCACTTGGTTTTAATAATTGGATTATCATAGCTAAACTATTAACTTGAAGGCAAAATATAAAACTATATATGTAGAATTTGTTAGCCGAGCAACTGTCATGGGCTCATTGAAGTTGGGAATGATGACTTATAATACATAAATAAATAAACAAATACCTACATAATTCAATAAATAATAAATTTAATTACATAAACATACATATGTACATACATATACATACCTACATTACACATATTACATATCTATTATTATTATTATTATTATTCAAATTTATTATTTTACCTACCTAATATGTTTTTTTTTTTTGATAATAACAATTTTTAAAATAAAAAATATAAGTAGGTAGGTATGTACATACATAGGTACATAAATAATTTATTTTTTAATAATATAAACAAATTAATATTACATTCTATTATTAAGTCTGCGAAGCGACTGACGCGGGCAAATCGGCTAGTTAAGTTTATAAAGTAAAACATCCACGAAGTTACACATTAAATTACACTAAATACAATTTAAAAAAAAAAAATTCGAAAAAAGTAGTTCTATTCTATTTAGCATGCAATAAGTAAATTTTTAGGTTGAAATCTGAATTAGATTATTTACAAAAAAAAAAAATTAAATTCACAGCTTACCTTTAACTCGTCATTTTTAGTAACTACTTGAGTTTTTTCAATATCGAATGCCTTTTGATCTGCCTTTCGTTCATTGCTTAATTTCTCAATTTGATTCTAAATATTTAAGTAAAATTATAAGTTTTTGAAAAAGTATATACATCCATTTTACCTCCAAATCGTATATTTGTTTATTTCCATCCAATGCCGATGCAAGACTATCTTGTAAATCTCGAATTCTTTCTTCGTAATCTATTGTCTTCCGATTCAAAACATTCTAGACATTAAAAAAAAAAATCATTTACTAATTATAAATCTAATATTTAATTTAACTTGCATTCAACTCAGATAACTTCTCTTTGAGTTCTACATTTTCGGTATTCTTTTGTAATTCTAAATTGTTCAATTCCATCAGAAGATCGATATTACGTTGTTCAGCTTTTGTTAGCATATCATTAAAATCTTTTTGAGTCTTGTCAAACTATAGAAAAAGTGAATTCAAGATCTCATTCCGAAAATTATAAATATTATTTCTTTACCTGACCAATGCATTGCTCTTGAGTATGTTCTAACTTAGCCAGTTGTTGCTCTAGATCGTTGTTTCTTTCAGACAAATTAGAAACTTGCTGATCATATAAAATATCTAATTGGGCAAATTTAGCTTCCGAAAATTGTAATTGAGCATTTAAATTTTCATTTTCTTCCTTAATTACTTGCTGCTGACTAAGTAATTCAGTATTTTGATCAGAAAGTTCTTGAAGCCTGAAAAGCATGAATAAATATAATAAGTCTAAGAGGAGATAGTGAGTTTCGGGAGTGGATACATAACCAAAACATCAGTACTAAGGTTTAAGTATAAGTATATATGCGTCGCGATATAAGGGCCTGGCGTTATTTTTTCTCAACCATCGGTGAGGCGGTTCAAAGTAGCGATTTTTTTCAATTTTTATGTCACAACTTATTATTTAGTAAAAATTTGGAAATGAGGCTCTCCCGTTTTGCCTAACAATTTGATAAAAAATACTTATTTTAAGATATTCAGCCTTTTTCTGTAAGGCGTTGAACGCCAAAAAAACAAACGACATTGTGCACTTGGTATTACGTAAAGCGTTAAACGCCAAATAATCGTCAATTTGTCGATTCTCTCTTGTGGAACGCGTTCACTGTATTTTTTTCTGTATTCCGTTAGTCGTTTCCATAAGAAAAACGTCTATAAAAACTTCGAAATCTGTCGTCGAAAATTTTGTTGACGAAGGAGTAAAAATGTAAGATTTTTTAAAACTTATTTTAGTTTTTATAATTCAAAATTCTTTGTTAAGGGTAAAAATAATAACCCAAATTTAAATGCGACTAATAGAGCTCGTGGAGGGAAATGAGCACTAGGGTGGAGGGTCAAAGTATGGAGCAGTTTCGAATACATTTAGTTTGTTGCATTTAAATGATTAGAATAATTTGACATCAAAAAAATAATTGTTTAGATAAAATCTTAAGTCTTCTTCCTCAACTCAAAGTAAGTTTAGAATTCAATGAAAAAACACCCTTTTTCATAGCTTCGAGCTGAGGTAGAGGGCTAAAGATTTTATCCTAATAATTTTTTTTATGTCAAATTATTTTAATCGTTTAAATGAACAAACTGGAGGTATTCGAAGAAACTGATTCAACAATTTTGTTTTTTTTCTTCATACATTGACGCTCCACTCTAATTGAGCACCTCGCGAAAAACTTTAAAAGAGGTTCTGAGAAAAATTATGGATGGAAAAGGAATTGCTTTAGATGGAATCCACCTCATACCAATATCAGTTTCTTTTTTTTTGTGGATCGTATTGTGGAATCTAAGGGCGAGAAAAACGCTGGCGTTTTAGCTACGGAATACCAATAAAAAAACGACACGACCTCAAAAATGACAGTTGGCGTTTAAGAAAAACACCTTTCGAAATAAGGGTGATTCACCCCTATTATGGTTGTCGTTTTACGACAACAACAGTAAAACAACATGCCTCTAGAAGCGTTTAAGTAAAACTAAAACTTTAGCTTTATATCCGTTCATCTCCCTTCTAGCCATTAAAACTTTGGTTATTTTACTGAAACCCCAGATTCGTGTCGTTATACCGTCCGTCGATTTAGTAAAACAACTACCGTAATAAGGGTGATTATAAAAAAAAATCAACAAAAATAGGTCTGCAAAAAAAGCCGATTAGATTCGCTTAAAAAGCTATCTTTAGTTCTATTAATCAGATCGTGAATAATAAATCCGTTAGCCTACGGAAAAAATTATTCGATATCACGACGCACACTTAATCAAATTTTGGTTATAATACACTCCCAAAATATACCCCGAGTTCGTAAAAGTAAACATGCTCAATCACTGCTAAAAACAATTGCAAAAAACTGGTAGTAGTTATGTAAATTTTGGGCAAAATTTGATTTTAATGCTGAGAGCAAACATCAGCGCTTCTAAAACAGTGAACACAATTTGAAACGGACATCATTTGCCTGCAGAAATGCGACTTGAATGTGGCAGTGTTGCCGAACATTTACTTTTACGAACTCGACCATACTTTCAGCCTTTTGATATAAATGAAATTATTTTCATCAAACTTACTGCATTTGGAATTTTTCTATTAGATGAGAATTTTGTTGTAAAATTAATAGTTTATGTCGCATTTCTTCCTCGGATTTTTTAAGCTTTTGTGTTAAGTAGGTACATTTTTCTTCAAATTGAAGTTGATTTGATTCGATTAGTCTAACGAGATTTCCTGAACGTATTTTGGCCATGAAAGTTTTCAATTCGGATTTTTCATTTAAGTTGTTTGATTTGATGGAATCCATGATTTATTTGTAACTGCTGAGGACATGAAACGATTAGTTTTTTTTTTTTAATTGTTATAACTGGTGGCAGGTAACAAAAGAACACATATAAATTGGTATCAAACTTAATTTATAGTAAACAAATATTATTAGAAAATAAACAGAACCCTTGCACCTAATTTATTAAAGTAAGTATTGTATAAAGTCCAATGATCTTTTTAATTTTCTTACAGATTCCTAATAAAATTGCCATTTAACTTTGTGAACATTTCCGGAATAGGAATAGGAAGGGCGTATACATTCTAAAAACAGCGCACTGTTTTTGGTCTTATTCCATCTCAAGCTATGCTTCCTGCAAAAATTGCCTCTTTAGGTGCAATTTACTTTTTTAAGCCGTTGGTGCTTTTCTGTGATACTGAAAACTCTGAAATTCTAAAAACCATATTAAAAACAGTTCTTCATTTTAATACAAAATGGCAAAAAATTTTATTTTTTTATTTATTCCATTGTATTATACATAAAATGACAGAAAAAAGAAATATTTTAAGGCATATTATCTATTTCGCATGCATAATCACCAAATAAAAATTAAAATCATTCTCAAAGCGGTGGTTTTAGGTTTTAGATTGAATTAAAAAAACATAAATTATTTAATAAAGAAACTGTGTGTTTGTGTGAGTGTATCTTCTATGGCTGTATTATTTCATATAAAAATATGAAAACTTCTAGATAATACTAAACATTATTCTGACAAAATTATATTTTAAAGGCACTTATAGTTTTTTTATCTTAAATTAACATAGATTCAGACATTGTTTTTGTTTGCCTGTTTGTATTTATTTTTTCAATTTATCCGTTCAGTTAAAATTAATAATGGCGGCTATTGCATTTTATTATCTTCACTAATTCTATGTAAAAAAAAAAAAGAAAGCATTATTTTCATATTTACAAGTGTTGGTTGCATATAAACTAGGTTTTTCTATCTCTCGACTTAACAAACAATTGATGTTTTTATTTTTTAAGTAACTGGTAACGAAGTGGAAAATTTAAGAAACTTAACATAGATTTTAACTGGTACATAACCTATACCGATCGGCCTGTTGCTGGATATTTGACAAGTAGATTGCCATCTCATCGTTCAGGGGCTTTATTAGGCTCTTGAGCTTTTCAAGTTGCTCATCCTTGAGATAGTATGTGTCTTGCATCCGGCGTAACTCTTGTAGCTTCTCATTTGTATCGACTGTCAATTTGGATGCACGTTGTAACAGGTTCTTAGCTCTTTCGCGTGCATTCTCAGATCGAGCAGCGCGATCGGTTAAGGTCCGGTTAGCAGTCTGAGCAGAAGACCGAAGATCCTTAGCTTGTGTCAATGAACTATCTGCTGACTCCTTCACTTTGTAGGCTTCCTTTTTGATTTCCTTGGCGTCGATTTCGTTGCGAACGATATTCTTTTGAAGACGACTAACCTTCTTTGCCAGCTCCTCAACTTGTTGAGCTGTACTGTTTGCTGGAGCTTCAGCTTCCTTTGTCTCTTCGTCGATTTCGTTCAAATCATTGGCAGCAAGTTCGATATTTGAATTGGCTTTGGCAATGGCTTCTTGGGCTTTTTGCTGTGACTGATCAGCATCATCTAGATTTTTTACAACTGCATTGGCAGTATCAAGAATTTCAGTTGCTTTTGTTTTGGTGGCATTTGCAATTTTTTGTAATTCATTCACTCGCATCAGATCGGATGTGGTGCTCAGAATTATTGATTCGACATTATTCAATGAAGCAACGGCTTCATTGATCTGTCCACCCAATTTCTGAATTTCTTCGGGATCCAGTTTCAGGTTCAAGTTCAAGGTATCCTCAGCAAACTGTTTGCTTTCTTTTGGAAAAACTGTGTTGTTTTTGATGTAATCATCAAGCTTCTGAATTACATAATTGCCAGCTTCAATATTTTGGTTTGTATTGTTCAAATAACGTTCGGCATCTCCGAAGGCACTTTTAGCCTTTGTATATGCCTCTGAAGCATTAACCTTAGCTTGAAACAATGATCGAATCATCTGATCAGCTGCTTCTTTCTTCATTTTAATTGCCTGCTCAGTGTCTCTGGACACTTTGAGTGCTTTTTTAGCACGAGTCAGTGCTCCAGCTTCACAGGACAAACCTCCACATGATCCACAACCAGCTCCGCCACACAAACTGTCACAAGGATCACCCCGCTTGTCACACATATCGTTATTAAGATCAGGTATAGAGGCGGATAAGTTCATGAGCTGGGATCGATAATCACTCAACATTTTATCATTTACTGCTACCGAAATTGAGTCATCGTTCATTTTATTTGCCAGAGTCTCAACACGTTTACTGTTTCTTGAAATATTTGCACTCAATTCCAGTACTTCATCTTTCACCTTCGATAATCCCAAGACCCTGTCGTATGCATTCTTTGTGAGATTCAATGCTCCTTCAATATTTGATTCTTGCAGTTGTATTCCGTTCTCTTTCAGCTCTTTAGATAGTTTTTTTACCAATGCACTTTGGTTCTGTAGGGACTCTAATTGCACTGCAGACAAAGACAAGTCTGAGTAGATCTTTTCCAGATTACTTTCCGTGTCAATGAGTTTCTCATGTGAATCTTGAAGTTTATTCTTCAATTCCAAAGTTTCTTTGTCCAATCCATCAATATCCTGCAAACTAATTGTAGTATTCGAAAGCAAATCTCGAATCTTTTGTAACTTTTCATCTAAAGCATTGAAGTCGGATGTATATGCTCCTGTGGCCCCGATCAATTTGATTTGTTTAGCCCGTTCGATCGTTGCATTCGTTGCCTCATCCAATGCAGTCAAAATTAAGTCCCAGTTATTGAAACACTCTCCACACGGCGAGCAGGATGGGAATTGTCCCAAGTAACCTCGGGCACATTCATCACATTTTTTACCACCAATTCCTTCGCGACAAATACATTTGCCCGATTCTCGGTCACATTGATGGTCTGCTGCTCCATAGGGATTACACTCACATGGCTTACACTCAATATTCGGATTTCCGTAGTATGTTGCCTGACACTGGTTGCATTGTCTTCCGCCAAATCCTGGTCTACACCTGCACTGCCCGTCGTATGGATTACATTGCTCCAATTCAGAGCCAATTGGATCACAAGCACATTCCTCGCAGCCTTCTCCCGATGCTATCTTCCAGTGATTTTCCATGCACTCGTCACACCGAACACCACGTACGTTTTTCAAGCAAGGGCATTGTCCCGAAAATCTATCACAATGTTGAATGGTTCCATTTGTGCCTAAAAAGTCACAATCGCACTTATTACACCTCTGTCGCAAAGCATCACCAAAGTAACCATCACGACATATCTCACAATGGGCGCCAGTCGTTTCATACAAACACTTAAGACACTCTCCTGTATTCCTATCGCAATTACCAGTATTGTAAAGGTCTGTGTTTTTGCTACAATCACATGGAACGCAAGCCCCACCTGGCGATTCTGGATTTCCAAAGTAATTATCGGCACATATTTCACATCTGGCTCCATCGTAGCCCTCCTGACAACGACACACCATGTTATTATTTCTTGGGTCCAAGTCACAAGATGAAGCATGAGAGTTTCCACTTGCCATGGTATCGGGGCATCGACATGGCCTGCAACCGATATCACTGCCTAAGAATGGATTACCATAGTAACCATCCAAGCATGCATCACAATGGTACCCAGTCGTGAAATCCATACAACTCAAACACTGGCCAGTGGCGGCATCACAAAGCTGTGCATGGCCATTACACTCACAGGATTGGCAGTGAGGGAAATTCCAATATCCCGGCTGACACTGGTTACACTCACGACCATACGTGTTGGGGTGACAAATACATTGTCCAGTGATCTGGTCACAATTATTATCTTTTGACCCTATGCTGTTACAATCGCAAGCTTTGCAGCCTTCTGGGCCAAAGCCGTAAGTTCCTGGAGCGCACTGGTCACACTGGCGACCGATAATATTCGGTTTACACTGACAATAGCCTCCATTTTGATCACACTGTTTAGAGAACGATCCTGTCGGATTGCAATTACACATTGCTGCACCGTCATAGATCGAAATACTGGCAATGTCGAGGAATTCTTTGCAACGTTCTCTAGCTAACGTATTATAGTGGAGATTGTAATAAGATTGATTGCATCCGAGGCTATTGTATTCCCTCAGGCGGTTTTCTGCCATAGGTGACCCATTAAAAACCTGTGTCTTCTCAAGACGTGGCACAAGTGTAAGTGAATCTATTAATATCTGGGCAGCTGGATTGTCTTCGTTGCGGCGATGGTGTTCAAAGCGAATCTTGAATTTATAAACTTTTGTTGCTTCCAGACAAACGCCCTTAAGGGCCACAACATCCCGCTGATTTTCTGGCAAACTAAAAGGCACACGGGTTTCATATATTGAGGAAACATCCTCCTCAGCACATGCTCCATTAATATCGATCTCATCTGGACGAACAAGCGTTATATAAGCGTCTTCCCAATCACCCCTAGTTGTGCTGTGGTATCGAATCACAATATCGTATGGCATGGTATTGGGCACATTGTCAACTGTGAATGTTATTTGTGAGTTTTCCGGTACTCGTTCAAAGCCGGTGCCTGTAAAGTCAGGTTGACGATCTCCTCCTGGTGTCTGATAAGCGACTCTGGTGCAATTGCCATTGTTCGAGTAGGTTATGCATTCGTCGGTGATCTCGGCATCGTAGACTATGTGCAATTGCGGAATGAAGTGGTTTTGTTTTGGAGTACTGCAGGTGCGTCCAGTCATATGGGGACGACATTGGCATTGACCACTTATGACATCACAGAAATTATTGTACGAACCACCAGCGTGACATGCGCACGGTGTGCATCCATCTTCAGCAGCTGAAAGACCGAAAGTCTCAGGTGCACATTGGTTACAGTCCTTGCCAGTCACCAAACGCTTACAGGTACATTCTCCTGTGTACATATTGCAACCAGAGTTGTCAACTGTTCCCATGGTATTGCAAGTACAGGCCTGACATCCTTCTGGGTTTTCTGGCGTCAAATTCCAATACCCATCCTTACACATGTCACAACGACGTCCCTTTACATTCACTCTACAGTGGCATGCGCCTGCCTCGATTCCGTTTTCTGGATCGTTCACCGAGTCACAGATTCCCTCGTCAAGTGCTCCAATCGGATCACAATCACAAGGCTTACATACATATGGGCTCTGGATGTCTTCCCGTGGATCGCGGAAAAAGAAAGTCATACACTCCTCGCAGTGTTGTCCCTGTGTATTATGCTGGCAGTTGTCGCACACACCACCGCTTATCTTTCCCGAACGTTCGTACACAGCCTCGTCAAAGTGACAGCTTGAAGCATGGTTATTGCACTCACAGCGTTTACAAGCATTCGATTGCTTGCCAAATGCAGGATTCCATGGTAGATCATTGTAGAAATCTTCACAAGTTTCGCAATTGAGGCCTTTGGTGTTATGCGTGCACTCGCAACGCCCATGCACCATGTCCACTTCAGTGTCCATTGTGCCTTCGAGTGGCAAACAACGCGAAGCGTGTCCATAACATGAACAAGAACCTCGAACAACCATGTTGGTAATACCATAGTAGTATTTCTCTTGAATTTCTTGACGGTCATCCAGCAAGGTGTCTCCCAAGTTGTGCAACCTTGTGAAATTAATTCGCAAATTTGTCATCTTTAGCATGTTCTGGACATGTGCAGCATAAGGATTCTCCACCTTCATGTTCGGTGGCAGTACTCTAAAGATAACTTCTCCATTCTTTGAAGGTTCTACACTCGAATAACGACTATCACAAACGACATCTGTGATATTTCTCAAAACTGTCGGCACTCCTGGGAAAGCATCATGACAGTAATGGGCAAAGTAGCGATAGACATGCCAGGTCTTTCCAAAATCATAAGATCTTTCAATTAACATTGCAGCTGGCCGAAATGTAGCAAATACAATAATCAAATGAGTGAAGTGAAATTCAGCTTCCATATCTAATTGTATGGTTACGTTTTCTTTGCCATTCTCTGATTGCCACCATGTGGGAGTACGTGTTCCTCTCTTCGTGGTATATACAATCTGTCCAATTCGATGATTCTTCAATGGATCATCTTCGGTTTCTGGACGAGTGTCACATAAGAAACACTTCTTCTCTTCCAAATGGGATACAATGCAAAATCGTTCGGGCCCTTTTAACCCGCAAGTAGATGACGCCTCTAAACGATTCTCACGTCCAATTAGTAGATTACCCGTTGCCGGATAACATGACCCCTTCTCACATGACTGTTCTTTGGTGTATTGCTTCCGTAGTGGTTTATCGCGAGCACGATCACGTCGTCCATGTTGTTGGCCGGCAGCCTCATTTAAAACAGCCGCGCATACTATAGCTAACGCGATAACAGCTATCAGCGGTCTCTTACTCGGGCTTTGTTGGCACATTTGATGCCAAACCATGATGAATGTGCTGCTTCCGGTTTGTTATCTATTTTCTTCTATGGGTTCTTTGATGTTGTTAACTCCTTGTTCTGACTATTAATCCTTCACCAGGGTCTAGAAAAAGGAGAAAAAAATATATATAACTGAAAATTAAAAGAAACAAAAAACAAAACTCACTTTGACGTGAAGGATAATAGACTTTCAGATGACCTTTAGCTTATGAGCTTTGCTTTAGCATCTAATAAAAACACTGAAATGACAAAAAACAATAAAAATTTGAAACCAACTCTTTTATTATTGTCCTTCCTGTGATTGTGATTCAAACCTTTCTTTTTTTTTTCTCCTATCTGCCTCACAGCAACTCTAAGCGAAATCCAATCTTAAACTAAAGCACTAGTTTCAGAAATTGAAAGCTAAACCGACATAAAATTATAAAAAAAAAAAAAAAAAAGTTTCAAGACTTGGGTCTTGTTCTCTGTCGCTCTTTCTTTAGTTTCATAGTTAAATGGGATACTTGAGTTATCAGCCGCGACATTTGGACTCAATTCTTCTTCTTTCCTTCCTTTATTTTCTTTTTTTTTTTTTTTTCGTTTGCTGGTTTTTCAATATTATTTCCCTGCTACATGATGACGACGATGATCATGATACGAATCGTCTTACGTTTATTGAAATGTCTTGGGATGCGACTTTTTTTTTTTTTTTTTTTTTTTTGTTTAATTGTATAAAGCCTTATCGCAAACAAAAATTTATGAATAGGATTTTTCTTGAGAAATAAAATGATTGAAACTAAGAAAAGAGATACGGATGCGGCAAATGGATTGAATTTAAACATTGGCTGCTATCGTGATTTCATAACACAAACATTCCGATTAAAAATATCTTGGACGGGAAGATTGAAGTAGTAAGGCGAAACATAATTTTTTGTATACAATATGTATGTACAACATATATAATCTACCTACATGTTTTTAATTAAGATGCGATAATTATTGTGAGTTCATTGAATTTAGTTTTACGCATTTTAGTACTTATGTATATAGCTTTGAAAATAACAGCAACAGGCAGAAAACTATCAGTCACACTTCTTACCATATCTTCTGATAGACACATGTTTGAGATTTTACTGAAAAAAACTTTTGATATTGATCGATGCGTATTTAACCTAATATATGTCTGATTCGATCTGTCTTATAATTTTAGAGTACATTTATAAGCTAATTAACGTAGTTCCGCATTCAAATTCTATTTTCCTTGATAAAGCATATTTAAATTTAAAAAATAGTCAAAAAAATGCGTAAGATTGTTTTCAAACACTTAAGATGGTATTGTTTTATGAAAATAAGATCTGGGAAATTTCGCTCCATCAAAAATTGACCAACCGAATCCATTTTTTTTTTTATTTGTCGACAAATTTTGCTGAGAATTTTTGTTAATTTCTTTTTTAATTAAATTTTTTTTTTAAAGACTTAAATCATATAATATGCATTTGTTGAAGGTGCTTCACAGTAAGAACGAAAGAAAATAATGAAGACACTGTGATTCAAAAAAAAAAAAAAAAAGGTTTACACCCTTACCAAATTACAAATTAGATAAAACTTTAGTCAATCAATCACGCATTTAAATACATAAACAATTAACTGCTAATTAAAGTTGAGTAATAAATCTTAATGAAAATCTGATACATTCAACAAAAACCCCGTTGTCGGAGTTTATTTAGGTTGGGGTCATAATTTTGTAGGTGCAAAAATTGCGTTTCCAAAATTCTGTAAACCCATTATTCAGTATTCCAAAATCCTATTATTCATTTATTAATCATATTATTTTTAATATTATAAATGTGAAAGTTTGTTTGTCTGTTTGTTTGTTCCTCTTAATCTCTGAAAATACCTAATTGATAGTAATGAGAATTAATAGAGTGAGAGCTTGGAACATGAGGATGGACATAGGCTACATTTGTTTTCAACAACATTTTACCAAAAAATAGTTAAAATATATAAAATAAGTGATAAATTGTTTGAAATGTCAGATATTCAAATGTAAAAATATCAAAAAACAAATACAAAAGTGTTTTACAATCGTAAAGTTATTTAAACATGCGAAGCAAGGCGAGCACGGGCCAGCTAGTCTTGTGTAGTCCAGTATATTAAGCCCTGAATCGTATGAAAATATGGAAGAAGTTTCTTTTTTGTCACCGAGATTACCTTTAGAGATTACCCTTATAAGTTTAAATCCAAGTTTTTCGACTATCAGCCTCTTGCAAGATTTTCGGTATTTTGATTTAAAGATCGAAATCGGTTTTTTTTTTTTTTTTTTGGGGTATAGTGGGAGTCAAAGAACTTTGTTTTGTAATCAATACTTATAAACACATATAAGAAAACATATTTTTAAAAAGGTAATACTTTTAGTGATGTTTGAGAAATTTTAGATGAATGTGTTTTTGCGTTTATAATCTTTAAAAAACACACACTATTCGTGATCAATTTTCAATAGTTTTTCTTTTCTAATTATCTTTTTAGCGGTTGGGTATAAGAATCTTAAAGGAGAATGCCCAAAACAGTATTAGCAAAAAACTCAGAGTCGATTTAAAAAAAAAAACATAATGTCGATTTAAATGGAGTAAATTTTAGATAACAAATATGAAATTATATTCTTTAAAAGTTATCCCTTTGCTCCAAACAAATAATGAAAAATAGCCCCAAAGCTGGGGTTTTTTTCATAATGAAAAATGACCCCATTTTCAAAATGGAAAAATGACCACAAACTTAATGAAAAATAGCCCCAAAAAAAAGGAAGAAAAGCTTAAACCAAAAGCGAAAAATGGGCCCAAAAATATATACATAAAACAACAACAACAGATAAAAATGGGGCCATTTTTCATAATGAAATTCAACCCCAAAATGAAAAGAGGACCCAAAAAAATGAAAAACTACCCCAATTCACAAAATTTAATCAA
The DNA here is from genome assembly GCA_947049315.1 of Epistrophella euchroma. Classification (NCBI taxonomy): domain Eukaryota; kingdom Metazoa; phylum Arthropoda; class Insecta; order Diptera; family Syrphidae; genus Epistrophella; species Epistrophella euchroma. Next base: position 18,337,338 of record OX346245.1, read on the forward strand.
TTTTTTGTTGTTGTTGCTTTCCATATAAATTTTTGGAACACACGTTCAATTTGCCATAGGAAATAAGAATCCAAAGACTGGTACGTTGATAAAACTTTTAACGGACCTTTTTAATTTTTGGTTCTGATAAAAAATTAAACAATTTTTTTACCACCTTTCATCAATATAGCCCCTGCTTAAAAAACACCCTTTTACGTATTCTTGTTTTTAATCACAAATTGAACGAGTGTGCTAAGTTTTACCGTTATTATTTCGTAAAAAAATCGGTAATCCTTTAATCGGTAATCCTATAATTATTTTCAGGGTGGTTTTATCGTGTTCAATTTATTTTCATAAGAAGAAAATACCTCCAATTCATGTGTCATATGCTTATATTATACCAAGACAAATATTTCAGCTTGATACACTTCCACCTCCCCTCTATCGCCCTATAAGAAAGCGATTATACAAAAGAACCAATGCGGGGATTTCAGTGGACTTCGGATAAGCTATAGTGTGAAATGCTGCGTCGAGACCAATCTTTAAATTTTTTGAATATATTTTGTTTGAACTAACTTAACCTCTTCTTCGCCAAACCGGTTTTCCGCACCCAGTACGACATGGTCTTTTATCGTCGGTTTATTGCAAAAAGTCACAAGTACATTTTTATGGATTTAAATCTAAAAATGTAACAGCCATATTATTTAGTCACTTAAATCCGTTTTTAAATGTACTTCTGGGTTTAAAGTAAGTTAAACCTAAATGTCAAACCCAAGCTTATCATATTCACTCGTTATACCCGAAAATAAAAAAATTGTTTTAAACCTTGCCAAGTTTGATTTGATTTATTTTAAACAGACTTCCAGGGTGCAGTTAGCGAAATTAAACTCGGGTGTAAAATCAAAATATAAAATACAAAAGCAAGCGACAAAAATGTAGAAACATAATAACAAATGTCAAATTATTGATATTACGCAGTTTTTAAATAGTTTTCAATGTTCAAATAGTTTAACATGCATTTTACTCATTTTTATTCTAACGAGTTTGATGCTTTTTTTTTGTTAGTGAATATTATGGACACAAGTGAAAATTGTCGGGTTTGAAAAATGCGGATTTAATGGGCGGGTATAAAATTCATTTAAACCTAAATTATAAATCATTTAAATCTAAATTGTGATATGTATGTATCCATATACAATAATTTATTAAAGGGACATACAAATAACATAAACCCTCTAAATGTTAGATCTAAAGAGAATCCTAGCATTTTCATCTTTTTTTTCTGCATTGTCATAACAAACTTTGTTTGCATGCGAAAGCACTTTGCTACTTAAAATAAAAAATCATCATACCTAGTCTCGGGGGTAACTTATAAAGAAAATAATTTCACATTTGTTATCTACAATGCATGCTCTTTCAATCCATATTGTACATAATATAAAATAAATAAATTTGATGGCACAGACGGCTCATGAAGAACCAGGGCCTAGTGACTTACAACTCTCAACCATTCCTGTGTGCGTGTCTGCAGGAATGAAGGGGACCTACAGTTTATTGCCGAATCCGAACGGCTAAGTTGAGCGGCACTTTTGTACATAATATGTCATTATTAATCGAAGCTGGTTTTTTTGGGGCATTCTCAGTGTAAAATTTTTAGTATAAAATTGGGATTCTCCAACTAACAAAAATCCACACTGAACTGTTTAAAGGTATCAGCTTGGCTAAGTCTAAGTCTTGAGCAAGTGCATGCATAATTTTGAGTTTTGAATACACGACAAGAAGACTAAAGAACAATTATTTTGATGTATCATATGTACTTGCTAAAGGAGCTCCACAGCCTTAATTGCATAGTTAGATGTCTATTAGGTGTTTGGACAGACCATATATGGGTATGAACATTTTTTTTACTATATACAAAAATTTAATTACAATTTTTCGACCATCAGTCCTCTCCTTAAGCTTTTTCGGGATCTTGGGTTTTCTGAATTCTGGGTTTTCGGGATTTTAGGTTTTCCTGATTTCGACTTTTCTGGATTTTAAGTTTTTGGGGAATTAAGAGAGGTGAACAAAATCTCCCCGGTAAACGATTTGACGAGATTTTTTTTGTCATTTCTCTTCATACAGTAAGCGTTCAACCAAGAAATTTTATAAAACGAAGTACAGAAAACCTTTCCCAATCACTCCGAAAAGGACATACATAACTATCTGCATCGCGTCAAATCGATAATACCAGAGCAAACGCTGTAAGTTTTTTTTTTCGGAAGTTTCGGGTACCGACTTGGTAATTTCTCTGAATTTTAGTTTATTTTTTATAAAATCTTCATTGTTTTTGCATTAAGAAACGATCCTAAATGAAAATAAAGTGAAGATTTTACAGAAAATGTCTCATTCTTTTTTATTTCTTATTTATAAATGTCAACAGTAAAAGTAACTGTGTCTTGAAAAGCAGACAGACTGGTGTATATGGAAGTTCAGAATTGTGCAAAAAAAAAAAAAAGATGGACAATGATGTTTTTTATTTATTTTTGTAACTTAAAATTAGTTAACAAGACAGGATTTACCTACCCGGTTCTATTTTCTTTTTCTACAATTTTATATCTTACAAGAACTTCGTGATGTCACATTCAAATTTGAGGTTCAAGGTTTAAACATATTTGTTCACATGTTACTATTACCAGAGTTTAATGTGATGGTAAGTATTAATTAAAACCGGACCATACGACGTAATCCTTACACTGAGGTCATTTTTAAATTATTTAATTGAGCTGTTAACAGCTATTGAGATTACATTGTTAGATAGAATCATTTAGTCTAGAAATAGATATGTACGTGCATCTATAATTTAAACAATTCTATTAAAACTAGCGGGCTCAGCGAATATTTCGATGGTGTCATATATCTCTACCACAGACTCATTTCCCGGCCGACATATTAACCACTTATACAAATAACATTGAAATTCATTACTTGAACAAACATTAGACGCAAAGAAGTAAATTTAAGAAAATACATAAGTACATATGCAAAAAAATTAAACAAAACAAAAAAAAACAAAACTCAGTTAAATGAAAAAGAGGCAAACAAATTAAATCATAAAGTCATGCGGCAAGAAGTCTATAAATAAAAAGTATAGATCGACAGATGGATGGATGTTAAAATGGGGAGTGCCTCTTCCATATGGTTGTTAAAATGATTTTTAAGACACACAACCACAGAAGAAAATTAATTATCTGGACAAGAGACAGACAAAAACTAAATTTAAGTAACATACGAACTGAACTACTGCTAAATTGTCGAGCGGGAGATACAAAACAATTAATTGAAAATGGATAAAGGAATAGCAAAACGCTTATCTCAACTAAAAAGCAAACAAAACTCATACTTTTATCAGTTTCTTGAACTGTGCAATGTGTGTGTATGTGAATATAAATTAGGGTGTCCGTTAATTCTCAAATTAATTTTCTTTATCAGATTTTTACAATTCCATATCAATCTCTCATATTAAATATAATCACCCCTCTAATGGGGTTTTGCTCTGGTAAATTCAGATTTCTGCCTAAAATTTGATTTTTTCCAAGGCGAATAGACAACGATGTCAGATTTAATTTTTGTTTTGTCATGGTGTTAGTGTATATTCGTGTCTGTGAACCTAATGTTGTCAAACTGGTAGCTGTCAATTGTACTGGTGTATAGTGGTGTTAGTAAAAAAAGCTGCCGGAAAATCCAGATCTGATAATTTGAATTTTTTTCGAGAAATATCAATTTTTTTTGCCCATTGGAAGACGAGAATTGTCGAAATCGGTGTTTCGACAGCTCTGGATCAAAAAAATTTGATTTTTTTTTACCATTGGAAAACCCCATAAAAGATCACAATCAACAAGAAAAACAAAATAAAATTTTTTTTTTAGAGTTTTCGATTGCTAAAAATTATTAAAGACATTATTTTGAAAAAATGTGTACGTATAAAAATATTTTTACGTTGAACATTAAATAAGGTTTTTTAAAGGGGTCTGCTTAGAAAAAAAAAATAAACTTAAAAAGTGCATAAATCCCATACAAATTTGTATGCGAAAATTATGGCCCCAGACAAACGGGTTAATGACCTCAGACAAATTTTGTTTTGGTCAATAGATTTTATTTATTTTCCTTTAAAATTTTTTTTTTTGTCAATAAATTTTTAGTAGGGCATCCACTTTTGATTTAGAGGGTATCTGATTAAAAAAAAAAAACAAAAACAAAATATTCGGGAAGTAACGGACACCCTAATATACTCATTTAAATCAAGAAATCCATTTATGTATGTACGACTATTTGTTACCTTCCTTCATGCTCTGCTTAGTAAGCACTATGTCGAGCACTGGCATTCGTTGCAACTTGTATTAATATGACACTACTATGAGGGAGTAATATGGAATTGCAATTATTATTCTATATCAGCAACATGAAACAATAATAGGAATTTAAAACTTATGTACATACATACGTAGAGATTAGAATTATTCATTTCAACAAGATTTGTTCTTTTTCTTATCAGTTAAGCATTCCAAATTTAGATTCCCTATTGACCTTTTTAATGCCGAAAATAGGAATATTTTCAAAGAAGATGTGGTAAGGCAGCAGCAAGATCTTGAGTTTTTGAGTATGTGGGACCAAAATGAGGTCATCCGATTCTGGTTAAATATCCCTTTAAGCTACTTTAGTATAAACAAAAATCTGCAAAACTTCAAAGGATCGAACAAAAATGAAAACCTCACCTATGTTCAGGTGGAATCTTTTCTATTTATATTTTATTCCGACGAACCAAACCACAATCACAGAACATGGAATAAAAGTACTTCAAAAAGTAAGAGCAAAAAATATATAAATTTATTTAGCTTACCATGTCCAAATGTTAGATCTGCCACTGTTAGATGATCACTGATGACTGAATGTATAGATTTTTCCCACCGATCCGATAGACTTCTTTTCTTGAGAAAATTCTGCACAACTCCAAAAGGGAAAAGAAACAAAATGGAGTCGTCCACTTATGTTCAACAAGAAAAAATACTTATTTTATTGACGAAATGATTGAAAAACCATCTCAGATATGCAGAGTTAATTTTTTTATAATCCTTTTTTTTTTTCTTTTAAATATAAAACTTCTTATTCATTTAATCTGGGGCGCTTTTAAGTTGAACGTGAAATTTTATCGAGAACGGAAACATAAACACAAACAAACACTTATATTTTTCTTCATTATTTTTTTGTATTCACTTTTATAAATTACTTACCGTGTCAAATACGGACGATCTTTCGCTGAGGGAATGCGGCACAATACTGGCGTATTCGGGAATTTGGTTTCGGATCGTGTGGAATTGTGAATCAAAACAATAGTTTTTATTTTTCAATGCAATGATTACATACAATGAAGTTATGTTGTTGTATGAAAACATTTACAAATACACCCACACTATAGGGAGAGGAAGAAGTTAGAAAACTGCGTACAATGCAATGCTATGCATTGCATATGCAGCATAAAACAAAGCATTTTGAGAGAAAGATAAACAAAACATGACATAATGCTCTTCTGATTGGTTTAAAGGAGGGAGATTTTCTGGAATGCGATATCGTGATATGCGAAAGACATTACTATTAGATCTCTTAGATTTTGTTATAAGAGATACATTGATTGCTATTTAATATGCCTCTCCTTTTAACTTTAATTTGCAGGGTGGATTAAAAGACATTTAAGCGAAGGAATTTAAACGAATAAATCATTAAACATCGAAGAAGAACTGTATGGAGTTCGTCAGTTAATTCTATTCCTATGCAATATACATTATTTAGATCTAAATAAATTCATTGAATGAATTTCGAAATAATACAGTCGACTCTCGATATATCGGATTTACCGGATAATCAAAAATTCAGGTTAAACGAAATTTATAAGACACCATACCATTACATATAACATAATAACGAATTCGAAAATAATTTTCAAAAGAATATCTTTATTAAGGCAATACTTTAATAAGCAAGACTGAGAAAATTTGCTGAGGAATCCTGTTGCTGAGCTCTCTGAGATCTCATTCTCCTGAACTTGACTAATATCAAATAATAATGACAGAATTTTTAATTACATTGGACAAACACAATTTTTTGAAGAACCAAAGTTAAATTTACGGTTGCCTTATTCTTTTGAAAATTAATTTCCAATTCGCTATTATGTGTATATGTATGTACATATGTACTACCTACATAATTATCAATTTTTGTTTTAAGTTTTTGTTTATCCTTTGGTATTTGGATCCAGTTCTCGAAACTTTTTATAATGTCAAGTCTAAGACACTAACTTATAGTGAGCGCCTGTTGAATGTGTTAAAATGAACATACAAAGTCTGTGATTTTCGGGTGGAATGTATGAGTTCAAGGACCCATCGGTTCTTCATATAAATATTTTCCTTTCATTACTGCACCAAAACACATTCGTTTGTCTGACAAGTGTCTTAAATCAAATGCAAAAAGACCCGGACTCCCAGGAATTAAAATGTTGTGGATTCCATAATCGGCATGACCGATCATGGCCATATATTTTTTTTTTTGCGAATTCAAAATGCTCCAAACGTTTAGTGATGTTGATGTACAATTTATTTTAATGTAATGTACTATGCTTTTGCATAGTATTTTTAAATACTCACCCGATTGTCGTACTGACACATTTTTTTTTTAATTTTTGGAACAGTTTAAGTAGCTATAACTAACTCTTTAAAAGTCTTTCCAATCTATACGCAAAAAATGACGGCTGATCATTTGAAATAATACCTATGAAAATCATTTTCATTACACAAATTTGGCAGTTCAAATAATTGATATTACGCAACTTTTAAATGAGTTTTTAAATAAGTTTAAACAGTTTAACATACGCTTTACTCAGTTTTATTCCACCGAATGATGCGTTTTTTAAGTGAATATTATGGACATACATACATAAGTGTAAATTGTCGGGTTGAAAAAATGCAAATTAACGGCCATATTATTCACTCAATGCATCTAGATTAAAACTTAAATCTGGATGTAAATCATACAAATTCAATGTAAATTCATCTGGATTTAAGTTTAAATCTGGATGTATCGAGTGAATAATATGGCTGTAAATGTACTGGTATAAAATTTATTTAAATCCAAATTATACCTGAAGTGAATAATATGGTTGTAACACTCAAGGAAAGTGTTTGAGGTATGAGCCCAATTGGATGTATTAAAAATGGGGTGTTCACACTATGCATGTTGTCTCATAGCTAATACCAATTCAAGCTGTACCGTCTAGTTTAAATTAGTATAAAATCTAGTTTGAAAACCTCCGTGATTTGAACTAGTTTCAAAAAAAAATGTTACCTATGTATTGTATGTACAATATCTATATGCAATCGGCTCACATCTCCGACTTAAAAAATTACCGAAATTTAATTCGAAACGTCAGTATAAACGTTGTATAAAGAAAAGTCGAGTCTAGATACCACCGGTTAGTAGGTACCCCAAGCTTTCCCTAGGCCAATTTCTACAAACGTCGTTGTTCATTAATTTTATTTAAAATTTAACCATAATTTCAGTGGATTAGCTCACCTTCAAAAATTTTCAAAATTCAAGCAATAGGCTTGTTGCTAATAGGCAATTTAGATACATGCTTGAACTTTGCATAGTTGATCCTCGTAATCTCAGAAATCGAGTTAAATTGCGACACCCCGGATCAAATATTTAAACCACTTTTGTGATTGTGGTCTGTGGTTGTCCCTAACCCCTCTAGCTCTTAAAATTATAAAATCTCATACCTTAAATAAGGTTCCAAGGAAATTCAGTTTTCTATGTAGCCAATGTTCTTCGTGTTCTCTTGTTTTTTTTTCAGAATTGAATACTAATTAAAACGAAATCCACTACTTACCACTTTTTTATTTTATACCATTAATTTGTTATGAAAAACGCAATATAAAAACATTAAACAAATTTAATTGATTATGAATTATACGGAATGGACAAGACGCGAACAATACTAGAAAAATAAAAAATACAAAACCGTAACGGTACGGGTACGGTAAACGAAAACGAAGTATAATAAAAAAAGGACAAGAAAAACAAAAGTCAAAAAGTCTCCAAACTGAACAAATCAAAAAACGATGAAAGGCTACGCTTGCACTGATCCATGATTTAAGGCCGCGCCCAGATTAATACAAAATTGCGTTGTCTCCTTTCACACGAAGATACTAGTTGCTGGTGATTTTGACGTTTTCTTTAATGTCGAATTCCTTTTAAAAAAAAAATCGATTTGTTCAGAAAAAAAACGACTTTTCTGAGCAAACCCCTTGTATTAAAAGAAAAAATTCGATTCTGTTTAGAAAAAAAATCGAATTTTTTTGGTAAAAGGAATTCGACATAAATCTTCTTAACAATCTCTTGTATCTTTCACACGAAGATACAAAGTCGGAGAAGACTTGCTGTATTTTCCTTTTAAACTACCTTGGTTGAACGCACACAAACGTAGTGTGAAGAGAAACGTCAAAAAAATCTCCTGAATTTGTTGACCGGGGAGATTTCGTTTACCCCTCTTTCTTCCTGCCCTTCTCGCCTATGAACTAATTGTTGCCGGCAACTCAGTTGCCTTGTGTGAAAGGGGACGTTGTTTGTGGTGTTCGAAACAAATATTTATTTAAGAAAAGTACACAAGTCACATTTAACGCACGTTATTCAATACCGATTTTCGGCACACACGAAAAAATGTGCGGCGCAAAGAGTTTTGGATTAAGGCTCTCCAAACCAACGGGTAACATTCGGTGCGAATAATGCGACGACGTTCCAATATTCGCATCGTGCCGAAAGACGAAAGTTTCGTCGTCGTTCCGGCTGCAGCGTGGGTTCGGGAGAAAATTTATTTGGAACAAATTATGTGTTGTCTTTGGACTTTGTAGGGGGGGGGGGGGATGGGGTTCCGTATGGATCATGGTTGACAACATGGCTTGATGACAAACTAAACGGAACTTTGCGTTCACATGAATACAGCATGTTTGTCCAACATCACTGATACCCGTGAAACACTCCCAAACCAACGCGATTATTCGGTGCAACAAACGAAAACAATAACAACAACATGTTGTTTTGTTTGACAACCACGTATTGTTATTGTTGTTTTTGTTAATCACGACGAATAATCGCGTTAGTTTGGGAGAGCCTTCAAGCATTGCGAAAACATAAGCGATGTTGGTGGCGATCGCGATAACAATGTGGGTGCCGCTCATGTGAATCAATAGGAAGGCTCACATCTATGCGATATGTGGATCGTTATCACGTTCCACTGCTGCATTTAACTAATGTCGTTTTCGATTGGATATTCAGAGTGTTTCACTCCTTTTTGATTCCAATGGAATATGAAAAACTCACTTCCGTAATATGTGTATCTATGTAGAAGTAAAAACTAAAATGAACTCTTCAATAATTTCAGTTCCAGAACATCCTAAGAAGAAGCATTTACTATTTTGACAATTAATCCAACACATTCTTTAAAAAGTATGTGTGTTTTCAGAGTGCACTCCTAGCACTCCTTAATGAAATCCGGAGTGAAAAAACACTCCTAAATCATCACTCCGAACAGCAAATGGAAGGTTTTTGGAGTGTTGGGAGTGTGGATGGAGTGAAAAAAGAGTGCTAGGAGTGACCAACGGAAAACGACATAAGCGACTTTTACTGAACGCAGCAAGCACCTTTTTGATCACAGTAGGTTCGTTCGCGTACTCCCCAAATCTACGAATTTCTACAAATTTAACGCAAATTGTGTTCGTTTACTCAATAAATGTGTAGTTTTTCGCAGAAGAGAGCGCTCTCGAGAGAGTAAATTATTTCCCCTTTCTGCTAATTTCAGCCCAAAGAAATTCTTCGGGCAGAAATATGAGTTCAGTCAAAAGTCAATTTGATATTTTCCAGAACATCTCTTTTCTTATACTCCTCTGTTTTATTTAATTTAATGTAATAAAGTAACTTTTTCTTACTTTTTTATTTTATTTTGAAAATCTTTTCAAAGAAATGATGACGATATTTATTTTTTTTGTTCTCAAATATTTGACGTTAGAAAACCGGTAAAAATTATTTGTTCAAAGCGTTCGTCTACTATTTCGCAGTTTTACTTCTCTCTGAGAGAATTTCATCCCTACTCCTCAATATTTGATAGACTGTGAATTTTAGTGCAGAAAGTACACGAACGAAGCTAGTATCACACAATAGCCCTGTTCCTTTACTTTGAAACTCTGTGATTTTCTGTGCATTTGTGTGAATTTCAGTCCAACGTTCTGTCAAAGTTCATATAAAAAAAATAAAATGGCAGTTAAATGCACAGAAAATCACAGAGTTTCAAAGTAAAGGAACAGACATAATATTACCGCCGTATACTTAGCAGGTGATAATCACGAATTTCATTTTTGTTAGTTCCCAGAATTTGGTCCTAATTTGGTCCTATTTGGGCAACCACTTTTAGAATTTGGTCCCACCTGGTTAATTAGTTATTAACAATTTAAGTTTTGGCGTAGACTTAGCAGGCATGGAAACAAAAATGGGCTTTTTTGGTGTCAATGGATCGGGAACGGGTTTGTCAAATTTGGGCAACCTTTTTCAGAATTTGGAGCATCATAGTTTAGTCAATAATTAACTAAATGTAAAAAAATTGACATTTCTATGAACAATTACATTTTACACACATACATACGCTTCGTAACGTAACGTAGGTCAAGCTGTCATACTAGAGCTAAAACTACTACGTGTAAACGCAGTTCTGTCCCAAATTATTGTTTTGATTTTTTTTTCAATAGGGCTTTTTATCAAACAGCAATATATCTCTGTCTCGTTCATATTTAAATGTCAAACTAAAATTCTTGGCACAATGACATTTAAGTGGCAGCCATTTGTTTGGTTTATTTTGGAGGCAAATAAATATTTCGAATTGTTTTTTTCCTTTTTTTTATAGAAAACATGCAAGTAAAAATGTTTTATACTTTATATAAGATATTTTAATCTTTTTATTGCACAAAATAGCAAGATTTTTGTAATTAAAATTAGCCCTCCTTATTTTTTTCTTTCCAATTTCATCTGTCATTGTGCCAAGTTTTTGCTGTCATTTGAAACTGACAATTTGGTAGAGATCTCTATTGCCAAATATTTGAAACTGTCACTGTTTACTTTTGTTTGTTTTTATTTTTTGTGAAAAAAATTAATCTTTTTCTTCCGTTTCGAATTATCATATTTTTCTGTAGTAAATGTAAAGATTTTTTTCAGAGAATGGGGCCGTTTGTTTTTTTTCCTGGGCTACTACAAACTACAGTTTCGCTTCTACTCTTTTATCCTACTTGAAGAAGCCCAACATGGTTGTATTTGTTATATTTGCTTTTATTATTATTAAACAGCTAAGTGCTAAATATTACATTTGGTAATTCAAATTTATAAGTGGATTAAGTATGAAATAAACAATAACTTAATTACAAACTTGTTTTCGAGTATGAAGAAATTTATTTTTAACTTTATTTATTTTTTTATTATTAATCTTTCTTTTTTTTTCTTTGAGGCTTTCTCTACGAAAAAAAACTTATGTAAGCTTTACGCTTTGGATTGGGATATCTCATGGTGCTTCCTATCCATTAGTTTCTTTTCTGCTCTTGTTGTTGTTTCACGATAGCTAGCCATCTGAAAAAAAAAAATGTTCTTGTTATAATATGAAAAAATAAAAAAAAACAAATTCTTATATTCCTGTTGAAAAAAATCTTAGAATGTTTAATGTTATTACGGGGTCTAAAAAAAACAAACAAATTAAAAAAATGTATTGTCAATAATAGTAGGAATTTTCATCAATTTGTTCATCCCACGAGGAAATTATAGTGTCAAAAAGCCACTATCTAGCCACTTTGGCAATTATGCTTTTGATATTCGAACGCTACCAAAAACCTCTTTTTAATTTCAGATTTCAGAATCGTAATCAGAAGCAAATCGAATTGTTGTTTTGGATTACGCACAAATGCCATGAATTTTTTCATGTGTTTTGACAGCAAGTTGTATTAAGTTACTAAGCACCTTTTAATTTGAATAAATTCCTATGTGCATTTTTTTACTCCATTTCACCCTATAAATAGCTAAATTTTATTTTTTTTTTGAAAAAACTTCCTGGAGAGATGCAATAAATCTTTCAAACACAAAAAGAATTTTTAAAATAGATTCTGTAGTTGGACATATTTTTTTGTTTTTATTCCATTTCACCCTATAAATAACTAAATTTTGATTTTTTTAACAAAAAACTTCCTGGGGGGATGCAGTACCTATAGATTTCAAACACAGAGTTCTTAAAATAAATTCGGTAGTTGAACATTTTTTAGTTTTTACTCCATTTCACCCTATAAATACCTATAAATAAATAAATAAATTTGATGGCACAACAGCTCATGAAGAACTAGGGCCTAGTGACTTACAACTCTCAACCATTCCTGTGTGCGTGTCTGCAGGAATGGAGAGGACCTACAGTTTATTGCCGAATCCGAACGGCTAAGGAGCGGCACTTTTCTGTGACAGGAGATACTCTTGGAGGATTTGTCAATTCCTCGCAAGAGGCAGTAGCCGTTTTTTATTTTAAATAAATTGATGGCGAGGCTGGGGATCGAACCTTAGACCTCCGGCATGACAGTCCATCGCACTAACCATCACGCCACGGCTACTACCCTATAAATACCTACATTTTGATTTTTTAAACAAAAAACCTTCTGTGTAACAATTTTACAAAATAAATAGGGAATTAAATAAGATAAGGGGTGAAAGTTACCCCTTACCCCTCCTTGCGCGCGCCCTTATGTTTCATTACATATAATCTTCATTTAAGAAGTCTTACCTTGAAAATCCAACAATTAGAACTCAAGTTGTAAATTTAGCCGATTTGCAGTAATAAGCACCCCTTGCATACGCCCTGGATTGTGTACTTACATATACATAGATACTTAGCAAAAAAAAAAATTGAAAAAATAATTTTGATAAGGGATGAAAAGCTCGGTTACACCTTTTCGCGCACGCCCTTGTGTTGCATCACAATTAACCTTCATTCAAAAACTCTAACCTTGAAAATCCGACCATTAGAACTCAAGTAATAAATTAAAGCTGGTTTGTATGTGTGTAATAATCTCCCCCCTATCACCCTTGCGTACGCCCTTGACTGTTTAATACTCAACGAAAAAGCTAGAAAAATAATAATTTTGGTAAGGTGTGCAAAGGCTCTCTTACCCCTCCTTACGCACGTTCTTTTGTTGCATTACATTTAGTCTTCCTTTAAAAACTCTCACTCTAAAAATCCGAACATTTGAACTTAAAAAGTTATAAATTTAATCGATTTGCATAAGCACCACCTTTGCGTACGCCCTCAATCAAAAAAAAAAATTAGAAAAATAATTTTTATTAGAAGTGTAAAGTAAATGCCCCCTTACCCCTCCTTGCACACCTTGAGTTGCATTACATTCCATTCACCATCACAAACCACCCACCACCCAACCAACCACTTTCAGTACAAACATTTTTTTCTGCTACAAAAAATATACCTACCTACTCATATACCTACTCCGCTCATGTTCTTCTTGCTTGAGAAAACCCTACCGACTCAACTGCTTACGTTTTTTTTATATGAACTTTTACTATACCTATACACAAATATTATATGAACGCACTTGCACATGGTTTGAATATTGTTTTTTTTTTTTGTATTCTCTCATATCCCTCGAAAAAGTTTGGTACTCAAAATTTTCAATGTAGATTTTAGTATGAACATTTTTAGAATTTTTTTGCAAGGCTATATTTCTTTTCTTTCATACGTTTGTGTCTCGAGTTATGTTTTTTTTTTAGAGCTTTTGTTTATGTTCCGACTTTCTCTAAATTAAAAACAGAATCAAATCCTATCATTTTTGGTATAGTATGTTTTTAAAACCTACCAAATGAATTGGTTCAGATATTTGAATAAACCCAAAAATCTACTTTTAAAGTGTGGCAACCCTTTGCCTTGACCGCATTTCGCTAGGCAAACCCATGAGCAAATTGTTAATTTCGGGACCTCTCATCTAGTACCTCGATGAAGGTAGGTCGTCCTATGGACTAAAGGCCGTTAAAAGCTATTTTGAATCAATAATTCAACAAGTCTAATTAAATAGTGCTAAATCTTATACTTGGCTGATTTATTTCAGTAGTATATAGAATTTGTATTATTAAAAAATATTCGCATAATAGTAGGTTCACATGTACTTGTACATCGAAAGTAAAAAATCTTCGTATAAGAGTAGTTCATTTACATGTACGTAATGTACATCGAAAGTAAAACTATAATTTATCATATTAACCATTTCTGATTTATATTATTTATTTTTTTTAAATATATCTCGGACCGAGACCAAAATAAAATTTACGAATTAAATATCTCTCAGTGATAAATCTGTTGAAAATAAATGGTCAACGGTATTTTCGATCTCTGGTATTTATTCAGTGATATTATAATTTGAAAAGTCAAACGGTTTTCTCTTTGTTTTTGATTAATTTAAAGAATTTAAGATTTATTAAACGTTTATTTCAAAGCAAAATTGACGAAAGGTATTTTTTGACATTGATAATATTTATTGTTAAGAATATTTTTATCTTTATTTTTTTTTGTTCTCATATCTCTATCTGAAGATTAAGATTAAGTAGATACTTACGGACTGCCTAACTTTCTATTAAAAAATTTGCCCTTAATCTTTTAATTTTAAAATTTAACAGTCTGAAAACGAGTTAGTGAAAATATGATAACTTACAGGTTTATCTTTTTCATCAAGTGTCTCTTGAAGTTTTAATTCAGCTAATTCACCTTTGTGATTTTAAACACCGTCTTTCGATAGGTACAGATTTAACACGTTTGAGTTCAAGTAGAGTTTCTCTTGGTGTGTATTTAGCATCGTCATTATTTCACCAAATTCCAACTCCGCTAACATTTTCGCTTTAACGGTGTATCGAGATTCACATAAATACGTAAACATCTACGGAAACTTTTTGGTTTATATTTGGTAATAATCTTTTGCGTGCATTACAATAGCACTTGATCAGGACTTTAGCTAAAGGCACCGTAACAACATGGGTATTAAATACTTCCTATAAAAAGATTTATTGATTAGGTGTTATTTTAAAATTTTTAAATTTACTGTACCTGGGCTCCAAACTTTCTGGTTCTTAAGTGATAAAACATACGAATCTACATCATGTTTACATTTTCAGGTGTACGTAGTCCATAAACCTTAAATGTATGCAACACTAGGAATTTTGTTTTCTGATTCTGATGACTCAACGTACACGAAATCTCCGGGTGAGTAAACTCACTGATCCATTGCCAAACTTTCACCTTGTGTGGCCTTTGGTTGAAAAGGAATTTTATTTTTAAAACCTTTTATTTCTGAAATAAAAAAAAAATCTTACTGCTTTTCTTAATGATTTTGATCCTGTTCTTCTTCATGCAGCTTGGTTTCCAGCACAACATTAACAGCAGCTTCCAAATGAACAGCTGTGTGCAAATTTAGTTCTGGTAGTGAACTCTTTTATGTATAGTTTATGCCAAGATCGTGGCCATTTTCAGGTGTATGCATTTGTTTAGTTTTGGCCACACAATCGTCTGCTAAATCGCAAAGTTCCACGGCGAACATTTTCAGCTGTCGTTCGTATTCTTCGTCTGCAAATTATAACTTTACAATTTACATTTTTAATTAAATTGAATATGATTGCATCGTAGGTGAGGTCCGATGCTTGGTTGTTTTTGCTGGAACATTCTTTTTTCATTTTTCCCGATAAACTACGTAGTTTCTTTTCTTTCACACATAAACTTCTTCAAATATGAATTCCCACATTTTTACAAATCAAACCAAATCTGTCAAAAAGACGAAATGTCAGTTTGACATTTTGATTTATTGGGACATGTGACAGATGTTTGTATGTTTCACATACGTTACGTTGCTGGGGTAGGACCTTTTTGTTTTAGTAATTTCGTATTAGCGAATACTTAATTTGCAAACTTCGTTTAAAAATTTAAAAGTATATTGTTAAATAACTAATGAAATATACTTTAGCAAACTCGGAAAAATCTCCTAGATTTGTGTAGAATATTTTTGATACGTTTGATAAGTTAATATAACTTTTTCAAGGTCAGCAAGCACTACGATTCTTCAAATTCTGAAACGATTTGGAAAATTATTTTCACAATTTGAAAATATATAGCTTACGTTTACATAACTTCTTTTTCAAGAAAATAATAATTGTTACTAACTTTATCTATACTTCTCCAAATTCGGGCAATAATTACTTGAATTTCAAGAAGCAAATTATGTGATTACGTATGCTGCACAAATAATTCTTTCTTATCGTTTTTGTGATGCTCCAAATTCTGAAATTTCTACACAAGTTTCTTCAATTGCTCCTCAATTCAGAGAACATTTAACAGAATTTGGAGCACCACAGTTTTCAAGATATGGACATTTTAACCAAAGCGAACATGTGACCGCGTGTGTCACTTGAACAAATAATTGTTAATAACTCATTATCTGTGGTGCTCCAAATTCTGAAATTTCTACACAAGTTTCTTCAATTGCTCCTTAATTCAGAGAACATTTAACAGAATTTGGAGCACCACAGTTTTCAAGATATGGACATTTTAACCAAAGCGAACATGTGACCGCGTGTGTCACTTGAACAAATAATTGTTAATAACTCATTACCTGTGATGCTCCAAATTCTGAAATTTCTACACAAGTTTCTTCAATTGCTCCTCAATTCAGGGAACATTTAACAGAATTTGGAGCACCACAGTTTTCAAGATATGGACATTTTAACCAAAGCGAACATGTGACCGCGTGTGTCACTTGAACAAATAATTGTTAATAACTCATTATCTGTGATGCTCCAAATTCTGAAATTTCTACACAAGTTTCTTTAATTGCTCCTCAATTCAGAGAACATTTAACAGAATTTGGAGCACCACAGTTTTCAAGATATGGACATTTTAACCAAAGCGAACATGTGACCGCGTGTGTCACTTGAACAAATAATTGTTAATATCTCATTATCTGTGATGCTCCAAATTCTGAAATTTCTACACAAGTTTCTTTAATTGCTCCTCAATTCAGAGAACATTTAACAGAATTTGGAGCACCACAGTTTTCAAGATATGGACATTTTAACCAAAGCGAACATGTGACCGCGTGTGTCACTTGAACAAATAATTGTTAATAACTCATTATCTGTGATGCTCCAAATTCTGAAATTTCTACACAAGTTTCTTCAATTGCTCCTCAATTCAGAGAACATTTAACAGAATTTGGAGCACCACAGTTTTCAAGATATGGACATTTTAACCAAAGCGAACATGTGACCGCGTGTGTCACTTGAACAAATAATTGTTAATAACTCATTATCTGTGATGCTCCAAATTCTGAAATTTCTACACAAGTTTCTCCAATTGCACTTCAATTCAGAGAACATTTAACAGAATTTGGAGCACCACAGTTTTCAAGATATGGACATTTTAACCAAAGCGAACATGTGAACTCGTGTGTCACTTGAACAAATAATTGTTAATAACTCATTATCTGTGATGCTCCAAATTCTGAAATTTCTACACAAGTTTCTCCAATTGCTCTTCAATTCAGAGAACATTTAACATAATTTGGAGCACCACAGTTTTCAAGATATGGACATTTTAACCAAAGCGAACATGTTACCGCGTGTCACTTGAACAAAAAATTGTTAATAACTCGCATTATCTGTGATGCTCCAAATTCTGAAATTTCTACACAAGTTTCTTCAATTGCTCCTCAATTCAGAGAACATTTAAAAGAATTTGGAGCATCACAGGTAATGAGTTATTAACAATTATTTGTTCAAGTGACACACGACGGTCACATGTTCGCTTTGGTTAAAATGTCCATATCTTGAAAACTGTGGTGCTCCAAATTCTGTTAAATGTTCTCTGAATTAAGGAGCAATTGAAGAAACTTGTGTAGAAATTTCAGAATTTGGAGCATCACAGGTAATGAGTGATTAACAATTATTTGTTGAAGTCGACACACGCGGTCACATGTTCGCTTGGCTTAAATGTCCATATCTTGAAAACTGAGGTCCTCCAAATTCTGTTAAATGTTCTAATTGAGGAGTGATTGAGGAAACTTGTGTAGAAATTGCAGAATTTGGAGCTTCACAAAAACGAGAAGAAAGAATTGTGCAGCATACGTAATCACATAATTCGCTTCTTGAAATTCAAGTAATTACTGCCCGAATTTGGCGAAGTATAGATAAAGTTAGTAACAATTATTATTTTTGTAGAATGAACCTATTTTCTTGAAAAGAAGTTATGTAAACGTAAGCTATATATTTTCAAAATGTTGAAAATAATCTTCCAAATCGTTTCAGAATTTGAAGAATCGTAGTGCTTGCTAACCTTGAAAATGTTATATTAACTTATCAATCGTATCAAAAATATTCTACACAAATCCAGGAGATTTTTCCGAGTTGGCTAAAGCATATTTAATTATTTATTTAACAATATACTTTTAAATTTTTAAACGAAGTTTGCAAATTAAGTATTCGCTAATACGAAATTACTAAAACAAACAGGTCCTACCTCAGCAACGTAGTATGCGAAACATACAAACATCTGTCACATGTCCCAATAAATCAAAATGTCAAACTGACATTTCGTCTTTTTGACAGATTTGGTTTGATTTGTAAAAATGTGGGAATTCATATTTGAAGAAGTTTATGTGTTAAAGAAAAGAAACTACGTAGTTTATCGGGAAAAATGAAAAAAGAATGTTCCAGCAAAAACAACCAAGCATCGGACCTCACCTACGATGCAATCATATTCAATTTAATTAAAAATGTAAATTGTAAAGTTATAATTTGCAGACGAAGAATACGAACGACAGCTGAAAATGTTCGCCGTGGAACTTTGCGATTTAGCAGACGATTGTGTGGCCAAAACTAAACAAATGCATACACCTGAAAATGGCCACGATCTTGGCATAAACTATACATAAAAGAGTTCACTACCAGAACTAAATTTGCACACAGCTGTTCATTTGGAAGCTGCTGTTAATGTTGTGCTGGAAACCAAGCTGCATGAAGAAGAACAGGATCAAAATCATTAAGAAAAGCAGTAAGATTTTTTTTTTATTTCAGAAATAAAAGGTTTTAAAAATAAAATTCCTTTTCAACCAAAGGCCACACAAGGTGAAAGTTTGGCAATGGATCAGTGAGTTTACTCACCCGGAGATTTCGTGTACGTTGAGTCATCAGAATCAGAAAACAAAATTCCTAGTGTTGCATACATTTAAGGTTTATGGACTACGTACACCTGAAAATGTAAACATGATGTAGATTCGTATGTTTTATCACTTAAGAACCAGAAAGTTTGGAGCCCAGGTACAGTAAATTTAAAAATTTTAAAATAACACCTAATCAATAAATCTTTTTATAGGAAGTATTTAATACCCATGTTGTTACGGTGCCTTTAGCTAAAGTCCTGATCAAGTGCTATGGTAATGCACGCAAAAGATTATTACCAAATATAAACCAAAAAGTTTCCGTAGATGTTTACGTATTTATGTGAATCTCGATACACCGTTAAAGCGAAAATGTTAGCGGAGTTGGAATTTGGTGAAATAATGACGATGCTAAATACACACCAAGAGAAACTCTACTTGAACTCAAACGTGTTAAATCTGTACCTATCGAAAGACGGTGTTTAAAATCACAAAGGTGAATTAGCTGAATTAAAACTTCAAGAGACACTTGATGAAAAAGATAAACCTGTAAGTTATCATATTTTCACTAACTCGTTTTCAGACTGTTAAATTTTAAAATTAAAAGATTAAGGGCAAATTTTTTAATAGAAAGTTAGGCAGTCCGTAAGTATCTACTTAATCTTAATCTTCAGATAGAGATATGAGAACAAAAAAAAATAAAGATAAAAATATTCTTAACAATAAATATTATCAATGTCAAAAAATACCTTTCGTCAATTTTGCTTTGAAATAAACGTTTAATAAATCTTAAATTCTTTAAATTAATCAAAAACAAAGAGAAAACCGTTTGACTTTTCAAATTATAATATCACTGAATAAATACCAGAGATCGAAAATACCGTTGACCATTTATTTTCAACAGATTTATCACTGAGAGATATTTAATTCGTAAATTTTATTTTGGTCTCGGTCCGAGATATATTTAAAAAAAATAAATAATATAAATCAGAAATGGTTAATATGATAAATTATAGTTTTACTTTCGATGTACATTACGTACATGTAAATGAACTACTCTTATACGAAGATTTTTTACTTTCGATGTACAAGTACATGTGAACCTACTATTATGCGAATATTTTTTAATAATACAAATTCTATATACTACTGAAATAAATCAGCCAAGTATAAGATTTAGCACTATTTAATTAGACTTGTTGAATTATTGATTCAAAATAGCTTTTAACGGCCTTTAGTCCATAGGACGACCTACCTTCATCGAGGTACTAGATGAGAGGTCCCGAAATTAACAATTTGCTCATGGGTTTGCCTAGCGAAATGCGGTCAAGGCAAAGGGTTGCCACACTTTAAAAGTAGATTTTTGGGTTTATTCAAATATCTGAACCAATTCATTTGGTAGGTTTTAAAAACATACTATACCAAAAATGATAGGATTTGATTCTGTTTTTAATTTAGAGAAAGTCGGAACATAAACAAAAGCTCTAAAAAAAAAACATAACTCGAGACACAAACGTATGAAAGAAAAGAAATATAGCCTTGCAAAAAAATTCTAAAAATGTTCATACTAAAATCTACATTGAAAATTTTGAGTACCAAACTTTTTCGAGGGATATGAGAGAATACAAAAAAAAAAAACAATATTCAAACCATGTGCAAGTGCGTTCATATAATATTTGTGTATAGGTATAGTAAAAGTTCATATAAAAAAAACGTAAGCAGTTGAGTCGGTAGGGTTTTCTCAAGCAAGAAGAACATGAGCGGAGTAGGTATATGAGTAGGTAGGTATATTTTTTGTAGCAGAAAAAAATGTTTGTACTGAAAGTGGTTGGTTGGGTGGTGGGTGGTTTGTGATGGTGAATGGAATGTAATGCAACTCAAGGTGTGCAAGGAGGGGTAAGGGGGCATTTACTTTACACTTCTAATAAAAATTATTTTTCTAATTTTTTTTTTTGATTGAGGGCGTACGCAAAGGTGGTGCTTATGCAAATCGATTAAATTTATAACTTTTTAAGTTCAAATGTTCGGATTTTTAGAGTGAGAGTTTTTAAAGGAAGACTAAATGTAATGCAACAAAAGAACGTGCGTAAGGAGGGGTAAGAGAGCCTTTGCACACCTTACCAAAATTATTATTTTTCTAGCTTTTTCGTTGAGTATTAAACAGTCAAGGGCGTACGCAAGGGTGATAGGGGGGAGATTATTACACACATACAAACCAGCTTTAATTTATTACTTGAGTTCTAATGGTCGGATTTTCAAGGTTAGAGTTTTTGAATGAAGGTTAATTGTGATGCAACACAAGGGCGTGCGCGAAAAGGTGTAACCGAGCTTTTCATCCCTTATCAAAATTATTTTTTCAATTTTTTTTTTTGCTAAGTATCTATGTATATGTAAGTACACAATCCAGGGCGTATGCAAGGGGTGCTTATTACTGCAAATCGGCTAAATTTACAACTTGAGTTCTAATTGTTGGATTTTCAAGGTAAGACTTCTTAAATGAAGATTATATGTAATGAAACATAAGGGCGCGCGCCCTATTTATTTTGTAAAATTGTTACACAGAAGGTTTTTTGTTTAAAAAATCAAAATGTAGGTATTTATAGGGTAGTAGCCGTGGCGTGATGGTTAGTGCGATGGACTGTCATGCCGGAGGTCTAAGGTTCGATCCCCAGCCTCGCCATCAATTTATTTAAAATAAAAAACGGCTACTGCCTCTTGCGAGGAATTGACAAATCCTCCAAGAGTATCTCCTGTCACAGAAAAGTGCCGCTCCTTAGCCGTTCGGATTCGGCAATAAACTGTAGGTCCTCTCCATTCCTGCAGACACGCACACAGGAATGGTTGAGAGTTGTAAGTCACTAGGCCCTAGTTCTTCATGAGCTGTTGTGCCATCAAATTTATTTATTTATTTATAGGTATTTATAGGGTGAAATGGAGTAAAAACTAAAAAATGTTCAACTACCGAATTTATTTTAAGAACTCTGTGTTTGA
The DNA here is from genome assembly GCA_947049315.1 of Epistrophella euchroma. Lineage (NCBI taxonomy): Eukaryota > Metazoa > Arthropoda > Insecta > Diptera > Syrphidae > Epistrophella > Epistrophella euchroma. The sequence continues at coordinate 18,359,609 of OX346245.1, forward strand.
AATCTATAGGTACTGCATCCCCCCAGGAAGTTTTTTGTTAAAAAAATCAAAATTTAGTTATTTATAGGGTGAAATGGAATAAAAACAAAAAAATATGTCCAACTACAGAATCTATTTTAAAAATTCTTTTTGTGTTTGAAAGATTTATTGCATCTCTCCAGGAAGTTTTTTCAAAAAAAAAATAAAATTTAGCTATTTATAGGGTGAAATGGAGTAAAAAAATGCACACAGGAATTTATTCAAATTAAAAGGTGCTTAGTAACTTAATACAACTTGCTGTCAAAACACATGAAAAAATTCATGGCATTTGTGCGTAATCCAAAACAACAATTCGATTTGCTTCTGATTACGATTCTGAAATCTGAAATTAAAAAGAGGTTTTTGGTAGCGTTCGAATATCAAAAGCATAATTGCCAAAGTGGCTAGATAGTGGCTTTTTGACACTATAATTTCCTCGTGGGATGAACAAATTGATGAAAATTCCTACTATTATTGACAATACATTTTTTTAATTTGTTTGTTTTTTTTAGACCCCGTAATAACATTAAACATTCTAAGATTTTTTTCAACAGGAATATAAGAATTTGTTTTTTTTTATTTTTTCATATTATAACAAGAACATTTTTTTTTTTTCAGATGGCTAGCTATCGTGAAACAACAGCAAGAGCAGAAAAGAAACTAATGGATAGGAAGCACCATGAGATATCCCAATCCAAAGCGTAAAGCTTACATAAGTTTTTTTTCGTAGAGAAAGCCTCAAAGAAAAAAAAAGAAAGATTAATAATAAAAAAATAAATAAAGTTAAAAATAAATTTCTTCATACTCGAAAACAAGTTTGTAATTAAGTTATTGTTTATTTCATACTTAATCCACTTATAAATTTGAATTACCAAATGTAATATTTAGCACTTAGCTGTTTAATAATAATAAAAGCAAATATAACAAATACAACCATGTTGGGCTTCTTCAAGTAGGATAAAAGAGTAGAAGCGAAACTGTAGTTTGTAGTAGCCCAGGAAAAAAAACAAACGGCCCCATTCTCTGAAAAAAATCTTTACATTTACTACAGAAAAATATGATAATTCGAAACGGAAGAAAAAGATTAATTTTTTTCACAAAAAATAAAAACAAACAAAAGTAAACAGTGACAGTTTCAAATATTTGGCAATAGAGATCTCTACCAAATTGTCAGTTTCAAATGACAGCAAAAACTTGGCACAATGACAGATGAAATTGGAAAGAAAAAAATAAGGAGGGCTAATTTTAATTACAAAAATCTTGCTATTTTGTGCAATAAAAAGATTAAAATATCTTATATAAAGTATAAAACATTTTTACTTGCATGTTTTCTATAAAAAAAAGGAAAAAAACAATTCGAAATATTTATTTGCCTCCAAAATAAACCAAACAAATGGCTGCCACTTAAATGTCATTGTGCCAAGAATTTTAGTTTGACATTTAAATATGAACGAGACAGAGATATATTGCTGTTTGATAAAAAGCCCTATTGAAAAAAAAATCAAAACAATAATTTGGGACAGAACTGCGTTTACACGTAGTAGTTTTAGCTCTAGTATGACAGCTTGACCTACGTTACGTTACGAAGCGTATGTATGTGTGTAAAATGTAATTGTTCATAGAAATGTCAATTTTTTTACATTTAGTTAATTATTGACTAAACTATGATGCTCCAAATTCTGAAAAAGGTTGCCCAAATTTGACAAACCCGTTCCCGATCCATTGACACCAAAAAAGCCCATTTTTGTTTCCATGCCTGCTAAGTCTACGCCAAAACTTAAATTGTTAATAACTAATTAACCAGGTGGGACCAAATTCTAAAAGTGGTTGCCCAAATAGGACCAAATTAGGACCAAATTCTGGGAACTAACAAAAATGAAATTCGTGATTATCACCTGCTAAGTATACGGCGGTCATAATATTTGAATTGTTTTGTGAAAATATTAACAAAATTCAAATGAACAATAACTTAGATGATTATTATTATTATGGGTATTATTATTCGTACTAGAATGTCAGTTGATTAGACTTGACCCTTCTTTATTCCATCAATTTCATTGAATTTTGTGAACAACAACAACAACTTAAAGGCACTACCACCAATTGCTTACGAATAAATTTTTTTGGTATTTTTAATTCGTTAGAACATTACAGCAGATTAATAAAATTTAAAAAAATCCAAATATTGTACAATTTTTTGCCCAAACCAACGCGATTAATCGCCGCGACAATAGAAAACAATAACAACAACGTGTTGTTTTGTTTGCCAACCACGTGTTGTTTTGTTTGCCAACCACGGCGATTAATCGCTGCGACAAAAGAAAACAACAATAACAACACGTTGGTTTGGGAGAGCCTTAATTATGCTTAATTTATCTGATACTGATTTTTTCTCAGTTTTTTTAAAATGTTTATTTGACAATTTGCGCGTCGCAAATGGAAGGTTTTTGGAGTGTTGGGAGTGTGGATGATGTGAAAAGAAGAGTGCTAGGAGTGACATTATTTGCGCAACAAAAAGTTGCCTAGTGGGCGATGGGCCTAAATGATCAAACATCAATGGCTGTCAAACCATGTTTTCAAACATTCAAATGTGAACCCCAACTGTTGCAAACGGAAACGGAAATAGTTCAATCTCTACAAAAAGGCAGTTACCAATTCATTTATTCTTTTCCGTTTTCAGGCACTCGAAGTAAAATATTTCTGTTTTAAATTTTTCAATATAAATAAGAAAACATTTTATAATGGCCGAATTCGCATCAATTTCGAGTTTGCTTCGTGAAAAATGCGAAGAAAACTTAGAACTTCAAAAGACCTGCCAAACAATTGCAGCCAAATATTTAGATTTCGCAAAAAAGGAATTACACGCTCAAAGTAATTTTTTTCTACTACCATTATAGCGAAATTAGATTCAAGTCTCATTTCATTTTTAACAATAACGATTTTCAACAGACGCTCGTGAAGAAAACATAATGCTAAAACTGGATATTGGAAATTTACAATCTATATACCGAACAGTTACTGAAAACAATGAAGCCCAAGCTGAATTAGATTCACTTCTTATGGAATATTACGATGAGTATGTACATATATATACATAAATTTAGATTCAAATTGTTTGGTCAAACATTATTTTTATTCGCAGACATCTTAAATCTGCTTTCGATATTGACGAATGCGAATTAGACAAACTCGCCAGCTACGATGAAATTAAACTCGAATTGGAAACTCGAGACTCCATCAATATGTATCAGCGACTGTATGAATGTAAAATTGAAATGGCCAAAAAAATGGAGGAACGAAATATTGGTTGGTTTTTAAGTTTATTATTCGATATACTTTTTTATGTATTTGCAATTTTTTTAAAGTAAAAAAATATAGACAAGCAGAACAAGAGTATTTGAAAACTAAAACTGACCGACTTCATCTAGAGGAAAGGGTAAATAAATTGAAAGCAAAAGCTGAAGAATCCAAGGCAAGACGACTGGAAGAAAGCAAGTTGATAATTCAATTGGTACAAGGCTCGGTAGAGCTGGAAGCTGTAGGAGTTTGCTTTTATTTTCTTGCTTCTTTGCTTTAAATTACCTTCATTTACAGATATTTGCTGAATTATACCCACAAAAATCACAATCTCAGATTAAACTATCTGGAAGTCAACGTCTAAGCGGAATCACTTTACCTGATGTAAGATTATATTTTGTTTTGCCCATTGTTTTTTCGTATAAGAAACTCTGCTATACATTTTTAACAGTTAGACATACAAAAAGTGGGGTTATCTTCAAGGCTGCTCTTGAATTTTAAACAATTCAAAATCCCTTCAATACCGGCATTGCCAAAAACTCGACAGCGACAGATAAATCAAAGAAATGGCTTGAATCGTCTTCTGCAACAGTCAGAAGTTATTCGGAAGTCAATGCAAACAAGTCCTATCGTTTTGTCTGGCGAGTTTGCTACTCCAAAACATCCTGGAATTTTGAAAATTCCAAACGATTATACAAAAACAACAGAAGGTTCACAGAAGACAGTCTCTTTTGGTGTCGATTTGCAAAACGATGTAATAAAAAGTGTTGAAACTCAAGAAGCAACATTAAAGACTCCTTGCGATACCTTTGATCCATCTTGTTCAGAAATAGTCGTTGATTCTGAAATGGAAGAGAGTTTAATTGAAGAAGAATCAAAAACCACAAAAATAGATATAATTGAAGACGTGCTAATCAAGCCAGCTGATAAAATATTCAAGGATCCAGGTGCCCAACCAAGTGTTAACATTAAAAGAAAAGCCGAAAATGATGATTCTGAATATAAAGATCAATCACCACCCAAAATTAAATGTTCTCCTTCTGAGATGTCAAATAATATCGGTTCTAAGAGTTTTATGGATATTTTTTTGAATTTTTCTAAAGATGAACTCGAAGTGTCATCTCCCGATTCCCAACCAATTGAAAATCTTAAACAGGCAGTCAAATTAACTTCTGCAATCGAACAAGAAGTCGAAGAGCAGAAACCAAACGAGGTAAAGAATAAGGAAATGACGCAAAAAAAACAAAAACAATCCAAAAAAAAAGGATCAAAAAAAAAATTTGATGGTTTCGAAGAATTCTTATCGCAATTTACTGGCGATACGAGTGATACTAAAGAAAATGATCAACCAGTTACTCACGATATGTCATTTGACTTTGATTATACTGAGCATAATGATGATGCTGGGAGTAATAATTTATCTTTTGAATTTTAAAATGAAACTTTGATTTAATATTTTAATTTTGTATTTAAGGTGGTAGAAAGTTAAAAAAAAATTGTTAAAATAATACCTAAGGAAAATGGATTTAAAAAAAAAAAAACTTCAAAATAAAGTTATGTATATTAAAACAAAAATTTAAAAAAAACACCACTGTAACTATTTTCTAATCATTAGAATAGATTATAGTTTCAAAAATCTTCAAAAAGGATTATATTAACAATTCTAAAAACTGAACATGGCAGTACCATCATATTCATGCTTTCCTTATATTATTTTTCCTATTGCAAGTAGAACTATTGTGAAAGGAAACTTCTTTCTACAAAATCATTAATATAGGTGCTGAAATTATCATAAGAACAAAATAAAAACTTGACGAATTAAACCTGCCCCAGCGCTATGAAACACTCAAAATTTTAAATTGAATATTTTTCCCACAAATTTTAAGCCATTTAAGTTTTTCGGCCAACGACGACAACAAGTCAAGACATCTCTATTAGTTATAAATTTTGTATAAATGTATTAAGCATTTAAAATCTTACTTCTATTCTGACCAAATGAAAATAAAACACTGTTAAAAAATTGTGTCTTACTTTCCTGATTTAACATAACATTTGCCAATTTTTTTTTGAAATACTAGACTTGTGTATACAACTGGAGGCAACTTTGCAGACATTTGGACTCTGTTTAATTTATAACTTTATTAGAAACTGAAATAACAAATAGATATTCTTTTTATTCTGACATACTGCTCTGAATAAGCAAGTTAATACACCTTCTCTTAACTAAACCAAGACTTCTTCTGCAACTGATCCCACTTAGCCATATTTACTAGAATCGAAGATGTCACTTGAGTCTTGTCACGCGACTGCCCATAGTAGTCAACAAATTCACCCTCCGGATTAACCAAATACATGATAATTGTATGATCCACCTAAAAAAAAAAAAAGTTCTAAAATTATTTCCTTTTAGTTCTTGAATATATAATATAATTTACAATGTAATCATTATCTTGATCTCGAGGTCCAGCGCTGTAGTAAACCCTAAACGCCTTGCAGACGTTATTTATTTGTTCGGGACTGCCGGTTAAACCGAGCAATTTGGGTGAGAACTCTTTGACGTACTTTTCAACAACTTCTTTTGAATCTCTGGCCGGGTCAACTGTGATGAAAATGGGTTGAATTCCAGGGCTATTGGGGGCCTTATCTAAAAGAAAAATGAATTAAAATGTGATTTTATACAGAAATTATGGAAATATTAAAATTCCCAAACATAAAACATAAACAAAATTAATGACATCGTAATTGCAAACAGTTGGCAATTGTGAGTTTCGCCCGAACAATATTCCACCCGGCAAAATTTTTCGTCTATTTTATCATCCAAAAATATTTCATGTTCCAAAAATTCACCTTATAGGGAACATTCATTTCGGGCAGAATATATTGCCAATGATAGCTTAAATTTGTACCTATTTTTAGTAGGTGAACGATAAAGCAATAAGGCGGAAAACGTAAATTTTGTCTCGGCGTAACTCACAATAGCTATTTAAATTCCGGGCGAACAGATAATTTTAAGATGAAATATTGTTCGGGTGAAACTCACAATAAGGCTGAAAATTTATACATATATTATAAAAAAAAGTGCAGCTAGCAAAAATAATATATATATCAAAATAATAATAATGAACTTCATTTACCTATTTCATCAACAACCAAAGCCATTTTCTCGAGCTCATCTGGACATACATCTGGACAGTGTGTGAATCCAAAGTAAATCAAAAGCCACTTGCCAAGGAATTCTTCAGACTTTCTAGCCTTTCCAGTGCAATCAATCAAATCCCATTTGCCACCGATTTGTGCCTTTCCAAGTTGCCTCTTGCGTTCTCGCATCATTGCTTCTTCCTTCTCATTTTTCACATAATACATGAATGCTAGACCACCAGCTCCGAAAACCGAAAGAATACCGAGGCTTTTCCATGATATTGGACCTTTGCTTTTTTTTTGGGGTGGTTTAGGAGCTTGTGATTGTTGTCGGATGAATTGATGAGCTAAGCTGATCCGCTGAGTAGCAAAATTTTTGTTGCATGACACAATTAATCGATTTAGATTCCTGGACATGGTTATCTATTACAGAGCCGGGTGGAGACAAAAAGGTTAGGGTTTCATGAAAATAGAGTTTAAGCTAAATGGATGGGGTAGCGTTATTTAAACTGTACATTACGGTAGCAGAATAGTTTTTTTTTATTTTAAAAATACGCACCAATTTTTAATAAGAAATGCAATGGAATATAGAAAAACTTTTTTTTGAGTTATGAAAACACAGAAGAAAGGAAAAATACGAATTTTATGACTGACAGATATCAGCTGAGACATGCCAAAATGCAAGTTTTGGATTTAATGGTGGAACCACAAGTATAGTTTTTCACAGATCGCGAGTTTTCAGTTCGTATGTCTCCGTTCACACAAGGCAACTGATTTGCCGAAAACAATAGGGCTTTTTAACAAACAGCAATATATCTCTGTCTCGTTCATATTTAAATGTCAAACTAAAATTCTCGGCACAATGACATTTAAGTGGCAGCCATTTGTTTGGTTTTTGGAGGCAAATAAATATTTCGAATTGTTTTTTTCCTTTTTTTATAGAAAAGATGCAAGTAAAAATGTTTTTATACTTTATATAAGATATTTTAATCTTTTTATTGCACAAAATAGCAAGATTTTTGTAAATAAAATTATCTCTCCTTATTTTTTTCTTTCCAATTTCATCTGTCATTGTGCCAAGTTTTTGCTTGTCATTTGAAACTGACAATTTGGTAGAGATCTCTATTAGTTCATTGGTGAGAAGGACAGGAAGAAAGAGGGGGAAACGAAATATACCCGGTCAACGAATTCAGGAGATTTTTTTGACGTTTCTCTTTACACTACGTTTGTGTGCGTTTAACCTAGGTAGTTTAAAAGAAAAATAAAAGGTTTGTTCGTTGAGCCCTGAAGTCGCCCTAGGGTCGCCCCAAAGCGTTTTTTGAAAACCCTGAACTCACCCTGGCAATCGAATTCTCTGTTTTTTGAAACCTGAGGTCGCCCTGAACTCGCCCTGAAGTAGATCTAGGTTTTTTGCTGGGGCGAGTTGAGGTAAAGGATAAACTGCCAAAGTGACATACGTTGTAAAGCATTTATTTTGTTGAAGATTCGTGATTGTTTGTTTTTAAAATGGAATTTAGACAAAAAAGTACACAAATTGAATAAAATTCAATAGGAAAAGAAAATGGAAATGTTTAAAGTTGTTTTTATTTATTTTTCAATCTTGTTTTAAGTTTTAATTATTCAAGTACAGACATTCTTTCTTGCTTAAAATTCCAGCAACACAATTGAGAGCCCTAAAGTGTTTTTTGAGAATCGAAAAACCCAGGTTTTTTTGACAACTCTTGGGGTTGTCAAGAAAACCTGGGTCAACCCTGGGTAAAGTTCAACGAACAAACCTAGAGAAAATCTCCGGGTTTTTGTTGCTTACGTGTGAAAGGTACAAGAGATTGTTAAGGAGATTTAAAGAAAACGTCAAAAAAATCTCCAGCAACTAGTATCTTCGTGTGAAAGGGGACTATGCTATGACTTTTTAAACACTGCAATATATTTTTGCGATTTTTAAGCACGTTGGCGAGGTACGTATGTGGTGGCCGTGGTAGAACAAATTTACGCTTCTTCGGTTATAACGGTTTTTATGATTTTTGGTCTCGTTTCTTTAAGTGGTGAATTTTCTTTTTGTATTTACACAAGAGCAATTAAGACATTTTACCCACCCTTAAGTCTTAACTACATCCAAGACTTTTTGCAAAAAGTACAAAAGCAAAGAAACTGAATATGAAGAAATGAATCCTCGGCTGTCAGTTGAGTTTGCCTACAAGCTCTATCAGATAAGAAATGAAAAGGTATGTGTAAAAATGGCGGTATAAAACTCATACATTCACAGTATTTATCTTCACAACTTACACATTCACAGTACTTATCTTCACACCACCCTGCTATATTGTTGTTGGATTTCACATCTATTCATCGACACAAAATTAAATTACAAATACAACAATGTAAACAAATGGGTTTTGGAGGGTGAAACGTACGAAGGATTCATTTCTTCATATTCAGTTTCTTTGTACAAAAGTATGTATGTATGTATGTATGCACACAAGATTTAATGTATAGTTTAAACCTAATAACATGATTAAAATTTATTTTTGAGTAAATAATTTTAATGTATTTGTATTTTGTTAAAAACTAAAAACAAAAATTAATTTCAAAAAATTAATTTGAGGTGATAGGATGCATTGATCAAAAAATCATTTAAAAATGATATTGCCTATATTCGAACACTAGTGTTCGAGATGGAAACTCTAAAAAAATTTGGTTATATATATAATTATTAGGTTTTTAGGTAAAAATTTAATTTAATATAATATTATACTTAATATCTAACAAAAAAACATCAAAAAATTAGTCTTAATGTCAATTTTCACAAGGAAAAACACATTTTTCCACAGCACTTGCAATAGTTTTTTTTTTTCTATAAAAACCTGAAATGACCACATTGTCTAAAGCCTCTTTTTAAATTTCCATTTTTAAACTTTGGCCTTAAATTGAACTAGTTGATTTCTCATGGTTTAAGGAAATAATAAATGCATAGTTCTGCATTTGAATAAGTTAAAAATCTGAGAAATAACACAGTTTAAAAGCTTTTTTCCAAAGTGTCCGACTACCGGGTGCGTTCGAAATTAGGAGACTCTACCCTACGCATTTGCTCAATAACACTTTAAAATTTTGAAAAAATCGTCGGACAGTGCGATGGACTGTCATGCCGGAGGTCTAAGGTTCGATCCCCAGCCTCGCCACCTATTTATTTAAAAGAAAAAACGGCTACTGCCTCTTGCGAGGAATTGACAAATCCTCCAAGAGTATCTCCTGTCACAGAAAAGTGCCGCTCGTTAGCCGTTCGGATTCGGCAATAAACTGTAGGTCCCCTCCATTCCTGCAGACACGCACACAGGAATGGTTGAGAGTTGTAAGTCACTAGGCCCTAGTTCTTCATGAGCTGTTGTGCCATCAAATTTATTTATTTTATAATAAAGAAATTTGCGCATAAAATTGGATAATTTCAGAAATGTTAACGATTATTTTTAAATCAATGATAGTTAGTATAAAGCTTCAGAAAATCTAAGATGGAAGTCCGAGAAAGTTCCTGTCTTTATTTGGTCAAAGCCGTCATATCAGTTTTCCAGCAAGGTGCAGCAACGCATGCATTTTCCGACAAATTTCTGAAAACATGGTCCCATTGCATGCAACAGCGCATGCATAATTTTCAGTCAGCCTGTCTATTCCAGAAAACATGCTCAAAATTTCAGGAAATTTTAGGTGGAAGTCGTGTGTGTTTGGTCAAAATTAGTCTTGCAGCTCCGATCCTAAAAATTATTTAGTGTTTGAAAAGTCACATTTGGGGGATCGACTCAGATAATAACGGTCCAGCAGTTTTCCAACAACTGGATTTTTGATACAACGTTCGCCGGGGTCCGCTAGTAGTTTCAATAATATGAGTAATTTTCTGGTAAACGTCAATTTCGGTTTTTTTTTTTTTGCTGCTTTTGTTAAATGTTGTTAAATGCAAACAGATCACTACATCTATTTTGCATTGATGTGAGATGGTCACTGCCCGTTGTCCATTCAATTACTATCCGATACACAAATATACATCGGAAAGCCTTCGCTTCTCGGAAACTACTCGCTATATAAAAATTTAGGTATGCAATTTATAATTTTTAGATGCATACATAAAATTCGTAAACTACTTAAAAAAAACTTAATTTGATGGCTCGACAGCTCATGAAGAACTAGGGCCTAGTGACCTAAAATTCTCAACCATTCCTGTGTGCGTTTCTGCAGGAATTGAGGGGACTTGCAGTTTATTGCCAAATCCGAACGGCAAATGTAAGCGTCACTTTTCTATGACAATAGGATATTCTTGGAGGTTTTATAAGTTCCTCGCAAGAGGCAACCGTTTTTTTATGTTGCAGTCTTAATTAAATATATTATTAACGTTTTTATATTCCCTAAGATTATTATAAGGAGATATCATACCATGATTTAACTGTTCAGTTTTGTTTCCAACTTTATTTCCGTCTTAAAAACAATATTTTATTATAAATCTCTTTCCATGTCTACTCAGCATCAATTTCGTCGAGGAATTTTCGGCATTTCTTTTTCAGCACCTTAACCGCTTCGATAAATATAACTTCCGGTTTCAGAGCTCCCACTGACTCAATATTGAAAATATAATGATCTCGGATACGGGACATTGTCACTGCTTCGGCCAACTGGGGATAGCGATAGACATTACGACTGCATGTGTCATACCTCGAATCCTTAACAAATGCAACGTCATTATCATCAATTCCAATTACTCCGGGCGAGAAGCATTTCTGAAGAAGGAATGCTTCCTTGCCCGATACGGTTCGGTTTAGTTTGATTTCGGGAAGTAGTCGATAGAATGCTGTTGCAACTGGCGAGAACTTAGCATGATCGCTACCAATTCCTTTGACAGCCAGCAGCTTCAAGTCGAATTCATGTCCGGGGCGCATTTGACTAATAAGGATATCATCATGAATTGGACCGATATCCGATTCATTGTGCAGCGTTGCTTGCTTTCCTTTAGGGAGCCACTTGATCTGGCCAGAATAGATCTTGTGATTTTTGTAGATGGTATCAAAGTTTGCAGATTCTTTAACGTCCTTACGGCGTGTGCACTTTATTTTCAACTCAAATTCGAGTGTATCGTTCTCGGAGCCAAATTCATCGCTTTCTTCACTTTTGTATTCAAAGAGTCGGGGATCTGCCCTGAGTGGAATCAAACCCAATCGATGGGCAAGAACTTCATCTTGGATAATTGATGTGTTATTGTAAATGTAGACCTTTTCGATGGCCATACTTGGCACCTCACTGAGCATGAGGCGCCTGAAGGCGTTCGCAATGCCTGGATGTACTCCAATCATATCAAACTCCAATTCATAACCTTCATATCTGAAAATAATGAGCAATTAGGTCTTAGAAATTGTTCTTAGGTCTAGTGATTTTGTAATGAGTGAATTACATACCGCACTATTACAATGTGGAATTTTTTTTTGAAATTTTCCATGCTCCATTGCTCGTCCGCCAATCCATAGTCATGTGGATCTTGTTTTAATTTATGTTCATCTAGATAAAGTCTTGCTTTTCCTAGATCTGACATGATGCTGAAATTAAATAATTTCCCTCAAAACTAATTTTAATAAAGTTTACAAATCTTTTGTTGTGTCTCAGATCTCTGTTGGAAGGCGATTTAAAAAAAAAAAAAAAAACAAATACACGTGCTTGTCAATCAGAGGTACGTTCGTTTTTCTTTCAACTTCAACTTTTCATTCATTAGAAGGGTGCATTCACAATTTATTATTAGGGTATTCATGCAACGTCTTAAAACTATCGTAAGTCCCCTTTCACACGTAGATAGTCCCCTATCACACGAAGATACTAGTTGCTGGTGATTTTTTTGACGTTTTCTTTAAATCTCCTTAACAATCTCTTGTACCTTTCACACGCAAGCAACAAAAACCCGGAGATTTTCTTTATTTTCCTTTTAAACTACCTTGGTTGAACGCACACAAACGAAGCGTGAAGGGAAACGTCAAAAAAATCTCCTGAATTTGTTGACCGGGGAGATTTCATTTCCCCCTCTTTCTTCCTGCCCTTCTCGCCAATGAACTAATTGTTGCCGGCAACTCAGTTGCCCTGTGTGAAAGGGGACATACTAGTTGCTGGTGATTCTTTTGACGTTTTCTTTAAATCTCCTACAATCTCTTGTACCTTTCACACGCAAGCAACAAAAACCCGGAGATTTTCTTTATTTTCCTTTTAAACTACCTTGGTTGAACGCACACAAACGTAGCGTAAAGAGAAACGTCAAAAAAATCTGCTGAATTTGTTGACCGGGGAGATTTCATTTCCCCCTCTTTCTTCCTGCCCTTCTCGCCTATGAACTAATTGTTGCCGGCAACTCAGTTGCCCTGTGTGAAAGGGGACTAACATTCCGCCTCCACATGAACGATGTCAGGATTATGAACATGTCTAGAAAAAATCTAAAGCTGGCAATAAACAATAGAGCCAAATGGCTCGTCCGAGCCAAATTGCATCATGTAAATGAGTTCGTTGGACTTTCAGCAGGTTATAAATCCACCAGTCCAATTGGCACCAAGCCATTTGGCTCGATCGTGAATGGCCAGCATAATGGAGGCACAAAAATCCATGTCCATGTCGTGAACATGTTGAAGAAAACTGTTTTTTGAACAAGACATTAGCGCTGTTCAAAGCTTGGCTATGAGTGTTGACGTTTCATATGTGTGAGAGAGGTAGAATTAGTGCTGAAGGGAATTTTCGTGTGTTTTTCTTGCTCTGACTAATTAGTGGAATTTATCTACTAAACTAATGACATGACCTATTAGTGCGAAAAAATAAGCTGATTGTTGATTGGATTGTGGTTTGGATGTTGAGTATCTGTATACGCTGTGAAGTTGGCGTATAAAAAAACGTGAAAAAAATCTCCGGCAACTTGTATCTTCGAATGAAAGGGGAAAAAAGACCTAAATGTGAAAACTTCACGGTGCCAAACGGTCCTTATGGCTGTCACGGATCAAAATCTTCTATTGTGACCGTACCACATTCAATTGTCAGCATTTAGTGGCTTTTGAATTTTTTTTTCAAGTCTTGATGGCCAGTTTTATAAACAAAAAATCTTGAAATTAATTTTTAAAGTACATACATAGCTAAACATCAAATAACATATTCAATATTCAAACATCAAATGTGTCGTAACATTAAGAACTGAAAGGTATAACCAAATATCTTTTGCAATTTCTTAAAAATGGATAAACGATATGAACCATCGAAAGATTATGGAAGAGTAAACAAAAAGCCGAAACTAGAGATAATTGTCGGGAAGGCTCGTTCCAATCCATACGCAGCGGCAGCAGGTCCCCCCAGCACATCGCGATATTCAGGTACATTCGAATTTTTATCAAATTAAAGTTTGATCACAGTTTAGTTGAACAATATACTCTTGCAGCAAAGCAAGCGAGTCCACCAAGATCAAGCCCCGATGATTTCTGGGACGACGATGACGATGAAGTACTTCTCATGGCATCGCAAGTGGTCGAAAAATCAGCGGGACATCCATCTTCAAGCCAAACGAAAGACTTTACTTTTAGTGAGTTTGCTCCCAATGTCAAAAGCACGCAAAAGTATTTTGAACCAGATGTGGAGTTATTTTCGGAAATGGACGATGATTGGGATGAAGGCGTTCCCGAAAAACCGTCTGTATTTCAATCAAATCATAAAACGGTATTTAAGGTACCCGTAATGGTAGCGCCTGCAAAGAGGCCACACCAAGAGTCTGAGAGAACTGAACGTCCCTTCAGCAGTGATCTTCCCAAATCTGCGACCCCATTGCTAGGACAAGCACTAAATAGCAATACAGCAAACTTCAATTCAGCACCTATTAGTCTGTCCCAGCCCAATATTCAGAACAAGAATTCAAATCGCGAGAAAGCACACGAATGCCAAATACAGTTCCTTCAAAAGCGAGCTGACACACTAAAGAAAGAAAATGCCAAGATAAGTAAAGAATTGGATGAATTTCGCAATAAAATGGAGAGCAAGGAGGGCGAGGTGATTTTTTTTAAATACTAATACTCTTCCAATAGAATCAATATTACCCGTTAAGCGAAGTGATACCAATTCAATTTGTAGTTTGCAGGCAGTACAATAGAACTCTTAAAATGTTTAACCCCATTTTTCATCAGTTTATATGTTTGAAAGTAAGTTTGGACGAGTGAAATATGGCCACGAGTAATTAGACGGTAGTCAAAAAATAATATAGACGGTCTAAATTCATCTGACGATGTGTTTAAACCGCGATAAAAAAAATTAAATAAATTGCGCTGGCTTGATTCATGAAAGCATAAAATTAAGACAGCGATTGAGATTTTGTTTATCAAAACAACCGCGTTCCATGTCTCAAAACACACTTGCCCTATCCTATAGTATCTACCACCTTAACCATTATTCCACGGACTACTAATGTTGGAGACGAGCACACAAGTAGCTTAATTTCAATTCAGAAATTGTTGACATGAACTTTAAATTAATAATTAAATAACAGTGTCTCACGATTCCAGGCGCGTCCTTAATTGCGCTAAGTTTTAGTTGTTGATATTTTTCGTATATCGCATCTAACATTAAAGTTTTTTTTTTCACCTACGAATTTATTATTTGGGCTCCATGTGTTTTTATGCTATCCTGGTTCGTAATCAAAAGGCTTTTCAAGTGAACCATCAAACACACATTAAATGCTATTTATTCGGAGAAGAGATTCGGCGATTTATAATTTCGCCCAAAGTGAATTCTGTTGTAGTAGAGATCAAATAAATAAAATATGTTATTCGATTTATTGAATCAAATCATTGTTTTTCTGTTCTTTTTAGGTATCTTTACTACGCGACGAAATCCGTCACTTGAAGCAGCAAATCCAGAATGCCCAACGCGAAAAGCTCCAATCGAGCGATGTAGTCAAAATTGAATGGCAAGATAAAATTAATGAGTTGGCCAAGCAAGTTGAAGCACAGCAGACCGTCTTGGAGTTCAAAACAATGGAAATTTCTAAATTGAAAATGAATCATGCTGACGAAACGATGAGATTCGAGAATAGCATGAGAGAAAATCTCAATGAAAGTACCGCCGCACAGGTAACCAACCTCCGCATAACCACTTCAAACCGCCGACGTATGACACATGTACAGAGTTCTGCACGTCTAAATAGACAAGTTCCGCCAGCGTGCAACATTCCCATAGAAATTTTTGATCAATCGATAGAAAAAGGCAACAGCAAGTTTCGTAAAGATGTATTTCATAAGGAAATGGAGCGATTACAGTTCCATTTGTCTCGTGCACAATATATTAGCCAGTTGAAGACTAACCAACGAATAGAGTTGGCGGAAAGTGTCATCGAATCCGCGAAATGTGTGATCGCAGAGTTCTGGACTTATGTACACAGTTTGGAATACAACAAACACAGTCACAGTCTGCCGCATCACTCATATGACATCACAAAGGATAGCCGAAAACAGAGCGAACGTTACAGTCTCTTCCAGGCTGAAGTTCTCTTTCACAATGAAAAGGCAATTAATCTACGGCGTTATATTGCTGGATTGAGTGTAATCTGTAAATTAGTACCTGAAGCTGGAGCGCTTTTATTCTCAATACAACACAACGAATATCTTCTTATCCAGATCATTGTCGATGGACTTAACAAACTAGGATTCTCGCAAGAAATCTGTCAACATTTTGGTGTAATTGAATCGTTTGCCATGCTGCTAGACACACTGTGGAATAATCACTCTGAAACCGCTCATCATCAAGAACACTTGGTGAATTTCCTCAAAACCCTGGTATTTTGCAGGCCAAATGCATGGGCGAGCAAATTCATCACACTATGCCTGCAGAAATTATCATCCACCGCTCGAGATCAATTATGTGCCAACGCGCGTAGCCCGAATTTCACTGTATCACAAGTTATTTATAAATTCACTACAGAATCGTGTGTTCTGCAAGTCTATGCCTGTTTGTTGGAGACTGCCTTTCCAGCTAATCAGGAATTAAGTAGGCGTGAATTCAAATTGCTCTCCGAACTTTGCTACAATCACGTGAATTTTTTTGCGAGCTGTTTCCCATCACCACCACGATTTGTAGCCGATATTTTACCACACGATGACGAACTGGATGATGAAGGTTTAATATCCCAGCAACCTGCGGTCAATATCAAATGCCATTGCTATGTTATGATGTGCAGCAGTGTGGTTAAGTTGATTTATCAGGTTATGCGACAGTGGCAACGAATGGAACGGCAGCATGGTAAGAACAATTTTAGTCAAATTACAAGTATTTTCTAGGTATGTACATAAAACGAATTTAATGCCTTTCATTTGAATATCTTTCTTTTTTTGTACTAGAAGTGAAACTTATTGAAAATATTTCCAAAGTTGGTGTACGGCTTCTACACACCATTTACATCCGATATTACATGACAAAACTCTTTGACCACAAAGGATACCTAACACGGCACTACCTTTACTTCATTTGTAAATATTGGTTAGAGAGTTTGGATTTGCTTCAATTCATGGAAACTCATAGTAAGAAAGCGAAACAAAATAAAATTAAAAATTACAGAATTTTATATATATATTTTTTTTTTAGGAGAAGCCTTAGACCAACTGGCAAGCTCTCACATTGTGGAAATAAAATCACCCTCAGAGGAAAGAAACACTTTCAAAGTGGGTAGGGATTTAAAAAGATGGTATGAACATTCTGGTGATGTCTTAAACGAAAAAATGGACTGTATAGATGTGGACGCGGACGATCTTCGTGATTTCATGAGGCTGCACATAACTGAAAAGGCTTGCAGTGCGGAATTATTCTTTAAAAGATATTAAAAATATTTGATGAAAATTTTTGTATGAAAGAAGTAATTCAGTTTATTTGTTCTTTTGTTTGAAAATTAAAAAGAAAGAAAATCGGAAATATTTTGTTGTTGTTGTTGTTGTTGTTGTTGTTGTTACGAAAAAAATATATGTATGTATATGTATTTTTATATGTTTAGTACGTTTTAGAAATATATGATTGTTATTGACAAAAAACTAATCCATTGCGAGTAAAAAACTTTAAAAAATAATGGAATTTTATTTTGTTCGGAAAAATTTTACTCCCTCGAAGTCTGCTATTGTGAATTTCCCCCAAACAAAAATCCTATAAAATAACAGCCAAATTCCCCCGAAAATTTTATTCGCGATACCAATAAATTCCGAGGCGAATTTCCGAGCATTCACGTTCTTATTTTTCCGAAGAAAGAGGAGGAAAATTTTTGTTCGTGATTTTGAATTTTCTGAGAACGAATATTTTGTACTCTTTATTTCTAAAACAGATTTACAAATCCGAAAGTGGATTTGAAAATAAAAAATGGACTTGAAAAAAATTAATCCATATGTGGAAAAAGTATTAGAAACTAGTTTTTTACACTTCGAAAGTTTTACAGAGTAGGTACCAATTGAATAAAAGACAAAAAAAGACCGATTTGAAAATTGACAAAAATAGAAATTATGGCAATGAAAATACCTAACCGCGACACGTCCAACAATAAGAAATTCCGAACAATTTTTCAGGAAATGGAATCATGTCTTGATTTCAAAATGCTCTTATTTATTTATGAAATTAAAGTCATCTGGCATTAATTATAAATGCACATACGGGAACAAAATAAGTTATTTTATTTTAATTAAAATAATCAGCCCTATCGTGAATTCCATTGTAGTAGGAAACTTTACGAAGCCCCAAAAAAATAAAAAATTATCACCGAATCCGTTCTTAATTGCAATTTGTATAAGATTTTCCACTACCATGGATTCTGTGATAGATTTTATTTTATTTTATTACGAAACGAGCGCTGAAGTAAACGATAGACACCACAAAGAGTGATTATGTAAAACGAGAAAGGTTTAATAATGATGTTGCCTAGCAAAGTCGAAAAAAAAACATGAATTTTTAGGCACAACCAACCCTACTCCTACTCTGCACTAAAAAACGAAAACGAAAGCTAAACGATAGTCAAATAGCAGTCGCAAGAAAAAACGAATATCGTTAAAAACTTAAACAATTCTTGTAACACGTAATTGCATTTTAATGATAACGAAGTAATTTCAACGATTATCGTTTTACAAAATAGTGGCCCTGAAAACACTTTCATTACCACTTTGAGTTGAGTGAAACGAACTTTCAATAATAAAAAAAATACATTGCCAAATGCTGATATGGCCTTAATTAATAAAAAAAAATATAAATGCTGTTATCAATATTCTATAGTCTATATAACTAAGTGCTACTTATCTAAAAGAAACAGTTCATAACTAAACTTATACCCGTCAAGATGAAGTCTGTTATTTGCGTTGCATTCCTTTTAACCTGTTGTGTTAATTTATCGTTTGGTGCTGTTAGCAGAGGTCAATTTAAAGATCCTAGTACGCATAATAAATATTTATAAAAAGAAACAAGAATTATTGTTAAAAAAATACTATTTTTTTTTAAAGAACATCCTGGTAAATGCACAATCCAAGAAAACTTAATCCTCTCTCCTGGTGACCAAATAAAGGATCCTAATGCAGACTGTGGTCGAATTATTTGCGGAGATGATGGCAATGCTGAATTTCAAACGTAAGCACGAAAAAAAAATATAATAAAATATATATCTCGGATGATTTCTTTGAGGGCCGTATAGGAAAGTATGAGCAAAAATACATAATCTCGGGGTTAAATAGTTAAAGTTTTTTTTGAACCAATTATTTACACCCATTTTGTTAATAATATAACAATTTTATTAACTAAAAAACAAACAAAACAAATCAATTAAGTTTTTATTAAAAAAATCAAGAAAGTAGTTGTAAAAAAATTGACATATTTAAATACATACACATGTATGTCCTTAAGGAAAACAGTCGAAATTCACGATTTTTTTAAATATTTGTAGAAACTGTAAAAAAAATAAAAATGTGAAAAATATGGAAGTTTTAAATAAGAAATTCAGTTGATCGGACTAACGGTTTTTAAGAAAACAACTGTAGAATTATGGGTTGCCAATAATTGTATCAAAAATTTGGGATGTTAATAATTGTACGATTATACTTTGCTATGTACCTACTGATTTTCCTAACAAAACTAAAAACAAAAATTGATTTTTTTTTCAAAATCCAAATTAATTAATTGAAAATTTTTATATAAGATTCAAAGGTACCTCCTGTAAAAATATTTTACGGTTAGGCCACCGTTAACGAAAAAGTCGAAAATAGTAGGTATACATTTACCAAAGCTGTTTCCGAGATAAATAACCTTTTTTATAACGGTTTGGCATGAACCGTGAATTCTAGGTCTAACCAAAAAATTTCAATTTCACCGTTTGGGAACAACCTAAAAATTTTAAGAAGAAAATCCCTTGAATTGTTAGGCTAAAGGTTGAGGTATTTACAATAAGACCAGATACTCTTTATTTTTCGTGTTCTTTTACATCATAAGTCATAAGTTTGATTAAAATATCAAGATTGATTCTTTTTACGAATCCAAAATTTGTCCAATGTACATACATTATGTATGTATGCGTAGGTCGCAAGTAAAAAAAATGTACTCGTATGCATCAAGCTGCTATAAGTTGTCTATTATTTTTCGAGATAACAAAATTATTTCAAGATTTTTGTTGTTGCAGATAACGGCATGATCCCAATTAAATAAAATTCATGTGCCTAGTCAATTTAATCTAACACGAAGCTTAATTAAGCAAAAGTCTGATGGTTGATGGCAAAAAATAAGACCAATAACTGTAGTCTAGTGCATTTATGAGCATTGTTATTATATTCATTTCATTCGAAAGGTAGTTCGTCGGAGATCATAACCATGATAAAAGCATTTTTTCGATATATATATAAAAATTAAAAAAAATCACATGGTCCATATATTGTAAGGTAAAAGTTTATTTTTTTCACTTAAAAATGTCATGAAAAAATGCCTCCATACTTTGTAGGTGTCAATAATTTATTTTGCCTAAATTATGTTTAGTACTTGCCTAAGTAGGTACGAAGCTTCAATTAATAGCTTTTGAAAAAAGTATTTCAGGTGGAGAACCGTGGTTGTATACGGCCAGTATTATGAATTGACATTTCTTTAGTCACTTTCTAAAGATATAACTAATTACATGTATTTTTTTTTTATACACAGGTGTGGAGTACAAAAATTTGAAGGATGCAAATTAGGGGATTACATAGATAAAAGCTTGCCATATCCGGAATGTTGTCCACGAAAAAAGATTTGTGAATAAAAAATTATTTATGTGTGAATATTACTTTTTTTTTTTTTTTTCAAAAAATGAACCTCTGTTTGAAATACATGAATAAAAACATTTTTTTGTATTTTTTTTTAAAGATGAGACCACAGTTTGTACGCCATAAAAGTGTTTGTCCAATAGCACGGTTCGCACGAATTGAAAAATAAAACTCTAAGGGCGGTATTCACCGAGCGCTCATAAACGGCTCTTAAGTTTATGAGCCTCATAACTTGAAAATTATTTGTGCTATTCACCAACCACTCATAAGTATTTTTCGAAGTTCGAAAATGAGAGCCACTCTCTCTCAACCAGGCATGTTCAAACTGTGAAATCAAACTGTTTTCGAACATGATTGACAGCCGTCAAGTGAAATGTCAAACGCATGTCATGTAGAGACGAGTGCCGTGGTTTAGCTTTCCTTTGTCGAAAAGAATCGCAAAAGTCAATTTTTTTAAAAACCATTGCATTTGGTTGCTACAAAATTCTCAGTTGAACGTGGTATGTTGCAAAGCTAGTTAATCAATTAATAGCTGCAGGGCAGCTAGTGCACTTGTTCGTCTTTGTGAACAAGTTGACGAATTCTGGTGTTGTAACGCATAAACCATTGTTTGGGAAGTGGAAAAATGGACAGATGTGGAACATTAGAATTAGAACCATTGTTGGATCTCCCAGCTGTTAAAATTGTAAGATTATTGATGTTTCATCCTTTTTTTCTTTTTCAATTGGTTTATATTTTTTTTTTCAAAAAAAGTGTAATTCAAGAATAGAGCTAAACTATTTTATACTGCTGGTTTTAAAACAATAGAAGACATTACAAAATGTAAACCTATGGAAAATTTCAGAGCTGCAAAAGTAATAATTTCAGCTGCTAAAGTAATATATAAAATAATGTCTTGAAGAAAGTTATTTCCAATTTATTGTATATTACAGTTGATATTAACCAAGAAATTACACAGTTTACAAGAAGTAACCGATGGTATTTTGAACTGCTTTAAGAATGAAGACGATGAACCTTTACCGCAAGTGACCTAATTTTTTTTATTTATACTATTTATACATACTTATATCAAGAATAAGAATTTAACATTAAAATATTTAAACTAAGATGTTGGTTATCATTATCATATTGATATTCGTAAGTTTATTGAATGGATAATATGATTTGTCTTCAATATTATTGTGTATTCCTAATTTATTTAAACCAACAAAAAAAAAGGATAATCTGTGGTAAAAAATGTAAAGATAACACAGTTTGGACTTTGGAGGTACTGATAAATACTATGAAATGTGTTTTCTTTTGATAAAGGGTACATCTGGTTTCAGATCATTAAAAAAAAAATAAAAAAAAAGCTTAAAACAGCCAACTACAACGCAATTTTCTGCGCTGTATGGCCGCTTCCTTTGCTACCCCAAAATAACAGCAACCTTTTGGGATTAAGCAAGACCAAAGTGCGTCTTTGAACCTTACCTAGATCGAAAACATGTTTACAACAAAAAAAAAAGATGAGTAAAAAGTTTGTTTAACCGCTTCAAAGTTTGTTTTTTAATTATTTTTTCTAAATACAAAAACAGGAATTTTTTAAAATGACAAAATGTATATAATGCGACATAATATATCTATGTATGTACAGGTATGTTATAATAAAATGATACATAATTACTCTGTTGTGGTAAAGAGTGGACTGACTTCTCTTAGAAAATTAACTTCGAATTCATGATTTTATTATGGCTTGCAAAATAAAACTATTTCTGCAATAAAATTGAAGCAATTGAACCTGTATAACTAAAGAAAATTAACGATATTAATTCTTAACGATTGCAAATGCAATTTTGTAAACATCATCATAAGTCGCCGCTTGTGCCTTTGAGTACGTTTTTGTTGATCAAGAAGAAGCTCTAGATGGGGGTAAAACAACAAAACAAACAAATATAAATACACACCGATATTGTCCGCGCCTATAATAGTGTGTTTGTTTTCCCCGGGTCCGGCGGTCTTTGTATTTGTCCAGGCTTTATACTGTTCCCGGTATTAACTGCTGCTACAGGCCCACCAACTGAGCTGAACGTATTCATGTTCGATGGGGCAAGGCAATGCAGGAGCAGCAATCGTGGTGGCAGTAGGTGTCAAGATGGATGTTGATGATAAATTTCCTTTCGATAGCCTCCATATTTAGATCTAGTATCTAATATACATAGCTACTTTATCGTTATGACCAAATTGTGTTGACGACACACATTTTATTTAAAGAATTCAATAAGCTGTATTGTGTGATATATGTAGGTATACCTACTTTGGAAAAATGTTACAAAATTTCCCCCGAAGCAATTGAAATTGAACTATTGAATTGTAAATTTTCTAGTGAAATTTTTCGTAATATTCAAAATATATGTTAATAACTCGCGAAAATAATAAATGTTCACACATTAGCGGCGTAAAACACTTTTTTATTTACAAAAAAAAAAAAAACAAAAAAACAATTTGTGACCGTGACAGTTTGAGAGAAGTGTCACTTTTGTTTCGAATGTTTTCGAACAATTCTTCGTTGAAAGCGCTCATAACTTATGAGTGGTCGGGACCACTCATAAGTCTTGTGAGCGCTCATAAATATTCACTATTATTGCTTAGTGAATAGGTTTATGAGCCTCATAAGTTGTGAGCGCTCGGTGAATACCGCC
This sequence comes from Epistrophella euchroma, assembly GCA_947049315.1. NCBI lineage: Eukaryota > Metazoa > Arthropoda > Insecta > Diptera > Syrphidae > Epistrophella > Epistrophella euchroma. The sequence continues at coordinate 18,383,016 of OX346245.1, forward strand.
CTAAGAGTGTTCAGTGAGGCTGTTCCGAACAGTTTGGAACAGTTTAGAACAGAAAAGAACAGGTTTTTGCTGTTCAGTGAGAAATTTTCCGTTCTAAACTGTTCTGACTTACTATTCAGTGAGTCTGTTCGGAACAGTGTAGAGCAGGATTTTCTGTACTTGCCTTTGAGGTAGAACAACTTAGAACAGATTAGAACAGAGATTTGTGAGAAATGTCAAAATCAGTTGTTGTTCTGTTCTGACCTGTTCTGTTCTGACTATTTCTTCACTGAACAAAGCTTCTGGGTGCCCAAAGTATGCCCACCTATACGGTCCACATAAACAGTCCTTACAAAAAACTGTTATAAATTGGCTTGTCTATTTACATACTTTCTTTTTCTTAAAGATAATTTTATAACTATAAATGGTGCTGTTTATACGATCTGATGCAATAAATAGAAGTGCTGGCTTATTTCTTTGATCAAAATAAATAAAATGCACGACTGGATCGCACGAACTTGTTCTTATAGTAAAAGTTTCTTCAAATTTTGAAGATTGAGGGTCAATTTTTCAATAGTCAGTTAAACATTAGATATTACTTATTCTTTAGATACAGCATTTTTAAATTTTGGTTAACAATATCTACAATTTGAACTTTTCAGAAGATAAAAAAAAAAAAATAAATTTGATGGCACAACAGCTCATGTGACTAGTGACTTACAACTCTCAAACATTCCTGGTGTGCGTGTCTGCAGGAATGAAGGGGACCTACAGTTTATTGGCGGATCCGAACGGCTAATGTGCACTTATCTATGACAAGAGATACTCTTGGAGGTTTTGTCAATTCCTCGCAAGAGCCAGTAGCCCTTTTATTTTAAAAATTATTAGGTGGCGAGGCTGATGGGGATTGAACCTAGACCGCCACCGAAATGATAGTCCTAGTCAGCGTTGCCAACCACTTTGGGCAAAATAATTCCTCATTTGAGAAAAAAGATGCCTTTTTCAATAAAAAAAAGCCTCACATAAAATTTTATAACAAAAAATCCTTTATTTAAAAAAAAAATCATCCTGTTCCTTAAAATCATATTTTTTTTGAAACAAAGATAAGTGGGTTTGCTTAAATTCCAGATCATAAAAATTTTTATTTTTGAAAAGCGTCTTTGCGTGAAGAATTCCACTCAAAGTTTCTGTCTTACATAAGTCTATTTCTCAGTTTTGTTTTATTTAAATCAATGCACGAAAAAATCCTTTCAGCCGTCGCCGCGCCGAGGAATACGGCAGGTATAAAATATGGTTTACTAATTTTTCAAGAAAAGGAAACATATTAGAACCATCTCCTTTTTTCCAATTGAAATGCCTTCTTCTAAAACTGGGAAATATTTGTAGTCGCTAGTAAAATTTAAATTTCTCAAAAATCTGAATTCAATGTCGATATCGTTAAAGTTGTTTTCAATAATAACATGAGGAAAATGTAGTGTTCCTCCCAAGTATATCTCCTCTAACTGCAAAAAAAAATTTTTACTACCATTGGAAAATTGTGAATAGTTTGTAGGTACATATTCGCATTCTTTTATAAAATAGTAATTATTTTTGGTCAAGTTTTGTTTTAAAATGTTTTAAACAATAAATAAATTATAAGAAGGACGAATAAATTTTAAAAAAATGTAGTTCATATGAAATAAAAAAAAAGCCTTTTTGGAAAAAAATAAGCCTCAAGGCTGTTTCACAATGCGACGAGAAAACGAGACGTCAGCGTGACGAGATCTCTTCACAGTTGTTCTCTCTTTAAAACGAGTTTCAAACAACGAAATAATACATAATAAAGTATTTCTCGTCATCACGTTGCGTCGTTTTTTCAATTTTTCGAACTTTATGACGTGACGAGACGACGAGAAATGCTTGATTATGTATTATTACACTGTTTAAAATTCTTTTTTAAGAAAGAGATTCTGCGAAGAGATCTCGTCACGCTGACATCTCGTTTACTCGTCGCATTGTGAAACAGCCTTCAAAGCCTCAGGCAGTGAAATAATGCCTAAAAGGCATAAAAAAAATCTCAGTTGGCATCGCTGGTCCTAGTCCATCGCATCTAACCAGCACGCCACGGCTACTACTTTTCAAAAGATTCTCTATAAAAAAAAATTATTAAAATCAGCTAATTCCTTTTCGAGAAAAACGGGAGTCGTTTTCGAGAAAATTTTCATTTACTGTAACGGTTTTGTACCGTTAATTTTGATTGTAAGAAACATTTTTGTTCAAAAAGTATTCTAGATAATGTTAAAAAACCGCTCGTAAGAATAAACCGAGTAATTTTCGAAATGGAATTAAAAAAAAAATTGAAACTTTTTTTAAAAGCCAAACAAATTATTTTGAAAAATTTGGTATGCAATACTATTTGAGTATTTCAGAAAATTTTCCACAAAAACAAAATTATCAAAATTAACTAATTCCTTTTCGAGAAAAACGAAAATAAAGTAATGGTTCTATGGAAGGTACCATTTAAAACCATTTTTCGGAAATTGTATTTTCAGTAAAAGGATTTTTTTTTGTTAGAAAACGTGTGGAGCAATTTTTGAGAAAAATATGATTTTCCAAAAATGTTTAAAAAAAATTATGACGACACAGGTACCTTTATTTTTGGTCCTAAAAATATGTATCAGGGGAATGTTCAAAAAATGTAGATACCTACCAAGTTTTAATAAAATCGACCCATGTATTTAAGCTGTAGGCGAAAACACAGACAGGCAGGTAGACGGAGGGACGAAGACCCACTTTTTTCGTCTTCCCTACATCGTAATGTCAAGTTTGTTCAAAATCTCGAGTTCTTTTTTTTTACGAATCCAAAACTTGCCATATACCTATAGGTACATACATATATCGCAAGTAGAAATTGATTTCCCCCTTCGTGCTTATCATCTTTACTGGAATGTCGTCAAAACGAATGATAAGGAATGCAAAACACAAAACATTTTTTGCAGTACTAATTATAGTTCCACCGAAATGATATCTATGTATGTACCTATGCATAATTTATTTGGAAATAAATCACTGGCCTTGGCTTCAAAATTCTGAGCTTTAACCTTATAAATCTAAAATAATCTATATTATTATTTTTTCAAATTCTAAATATGTATATATGTATTTGTATATACATATACATATGTAGGTATGATTAGGAAAATGAGATGTCCAAAGATTTCGCTTGTCTAATAGTGAGCAAACGAATCCAATCACCCCTTGAAATAGCTATATCTCCAGCCAAACAAAAATAAAACGATGTAAAAATACCTAAACAAATTAATTCGTAAACAATTGGTGGTAGCGCCTTTAAGTTGTTGTTGCTGTTCACAAATTCAATGAAATTGACGGAATAAAGAATGGTCAAGTCTAATAAACTGACATTCTAGTATGAATAGTACAACAATAATAATAATAATGAATCCAAAAAAAGTTTTTCCTCAGTATTTCAACAGAAAAGGTGCGAAAAATCACATTCAAATTTTGAAGTCCTCATAAAAAAAAAAAAACATTTTTAAACAATTTTTGGAACAGTTTTTTTTGCATTTTTTTTTTGTCTGGAAAAAAAACCATTCATTGAATTTTTTTTTCAAATTCTACTAATTATCAACTAAAACTTTGTGTATTTAATAAAATTAACCCGAAGTTAATATCTTTGTGTGTTCTCAAGATATTCGATATTGTTTAACAATTTTTAATGGTTTTTTTAATAAAAAAAAAAAAACTGTGGGTTGATTTTTTACTTATTTTTCACTACGTAATTGTACATAGAATGAAACCAGACCGAAGTCGATAGCATTATTCGTTCTAGAGATATTCGAGAAACAAGCCATTTCACAACTTTTTTTTTAAATTATTGTAATAAAAAAACCGCCAATTGAAAATTTGAATTTTTTGCACATTATGGCCTTATTATTTTATTTTATTTATTTGAATTCGATATCTCTATGCGTACTCGAGATATCGTCGGCAAAAATAAGCTTCCGAACGTACGAACGCTTCCCAAACCAACGCGATTATGCGGCGCGACGAACGAAAACAGCAATAATAACACGTGGTTGTCAAACAAAACAACACGTTGTTGTTATTGTTTTCGTTTGTCGCGGCGAATAATCGGCCTTTACGGTTTGTCGCATTAAAATTGAAAAAAAAAAAAATACTGGCCTTATTTCGAGAGTCTATTCGGAATAAAGCAATTAGTACAAATTTGAAATAATCAAGTTTAAAACTTGTAACGATAAGATTGTCAAAATATTTTGCAATAAGCTTCTGTATCGATACACTACCAATTTGTATCAATCATCAATGTAGAAAGGCCGTCCGTCATGCTAACTTTATATGAAGATTTAGTATGAAAACCATTTTTGGCCATTTTTGGAAGAACCACTGCCGCGGCAATTTTTTTCTTTTCACCGCATATCTACGGCAATTAATTTGAACGATATGGCATATCCCAAAGTTATTTTTTACCAAAATTTAAAAAGTGTCTTGCTAACTTTATATAAAGTTAGCATGACATCAATTTTTGGGAGAACTAGTGGCGCGGCAATTTTTTTCTCTTCACGGCATTTATGCGACAATTTATGAGACAGTCAAAAGTCAGGGTATATATATTAAAGGTAATATCATTAGCGTTTTCATTTTTGTTCTGTTCTGCCCATTTACATGTCATGTTGTTGTTTTTAATATTGCGGTGTGAAGTGAAGTTTGTGGGAGCACTAGAGCAACCATTTTTTAATTTCTGACAACCTGCGCAAGATATGGCCGCGTTCATCACCACGTTTTTGACAGATCTAGACGGTGTTCACATTGGACTTACTCCTTGGATTTTTTTTGACGTCTATATACTTTTTCTCGTTCCCACTCTGTGGTGAGAAAGAGACAGGCAAGTGAGGCAGGATTTTTTAAATTTTTTAAAAATTTGTGGATTTTTTTTGACGTTTCCTTTTGTGACATGTGTTTTGTTAGTATTTAGTTTTTGTTTGGCACTTAAATACTACAGAATCGAAGTTGTTTCAATTGGAAATATATTTTTTTAGTGAAATATTAATTTTGTGATTGAAAAATTTCTAGTTAAATTCTCCGGCGAATAAAAATTTGTGTTTTATTTTAACGACTACTGAACGTCAGAGTGAATCGGGCGTGTGTGTCTGAACACGAGCTGACTGACTTATGCCAAAAAAAATCGTAAATCTGAGTCCAATGTGAACACCGTCCTAAAAATTCAGTTCTGAAAAACGTAACACTGAACGCACAAAAAAGTCTGAAATTATTTATTCTGTTTTTGTTATTTTTTGCACAATAAAATCAAAATCCGAAAAGCGATACGAGACCCAGACGATCAGACCACACACAAAAAAAAAACTGAATCAAGAACTGTTTTTTTTTTTGTTGCTTTTTGCTGTCATCTGAATTTTCTGATAGAATTTTTGATCTGAAAATTCAGAAAAAAAAACGTAAGAAACGTAACTAAATGTCAATCGACGTCAACTGAGTTTTTATGACTGCTGGCCAATCAGAAGCTCTAAAAATGACAGTTCAGAACTGTCAAATGTGCTGATGAACGCGGCCATTACCTTAGATTTGTGTACTATGGTCAAAAGTAACTTTTTCTAAAGTTGTCATGGTAACTTTATACGACTTTATATTTGACTATTATTTTTTGTTTTTCGCGAATTGTTTAATTTATTTTCAAAGGTTTACAGATGTTTTTTGTTTTCATAAGCTTAAAATAACTTGTTCAGGTGTCTTTGGTTTCTACCTTCCAACACTTTCTTGAATAGGTTAGCCAGAGCTACCTTTTTCTGTTTTAATTTCTAGAAATATTTTGGGTTTTTTCCAATTTCGGAAACAAGTACTCACTCGTTCGTATACAGGCTGTATTGAATTCCTATTTTTAATAATGTACACCCCTCAGGCATTTTTTTATAAAAGAAGAAATCAAGTTTTTGGTATAGATATAGGCATACCACTGGCTAATCTAGGATTTGCTCAAGGGGGTACAATTGCTCATATTTAATACAAAAATAGACCGGTAAACATGAAAAAGGATTGTTTGGAAAATTGTTTAACTCTGCTTTGTTAACTAAAAAAGACATACATATAATTTCATATATGTAACAGTTTAACAGTTTTTCGCAAAACAGTGGGTTGGTATATTAACTTCAGATGAATTGAAAAAAAAAAATAACTTAGGGGGGGTTATTCTTGAATGCACGGTGGATCGCTTTAAAAGCGAAAACTAACTTTAAATTGTGTTCACTTTTGGTTATTTTCAAATGCGAACGAGTACCGTTCCAGTTTTTTTCCATTCTGTCTCTCTGTTTACCATTTGTAATTCCGAAAATTTTACAGATTTGTTTTTGTTTTGTGCATCGTGTAAATTTAATTTTTTTTAAACTGAAATTTTATTTTTTTTAATAGTAAAATGACATTAGAATGAATCTTCCCTTTCCATTTTGGTGTAAGGGAAAGCGAATCGCTTTTGAGAATACGAAAATGCAAATCCGCAATCAAAAGCGAACCGCCGCACATTTGACAATAGCCCCCCTAGTTGCCCGAAGGTGCCCAGCGGCGCAGGGCCCTTGCCCTGCAGGGCCGAAAAACAGAACTTTTATAAAACAGAACAGACCTTTTTTAAAAAATTGTTATAAATTGGAATGACTTTCATGTTTTTTTTTTTTGATTATATATATTTGACTCCTCCTCCAATGTGTGGATTAGCTGGAACATAATGTATGTATTATTTCTCGGTCGGTTTTTCTGTATTTTAACTCTCCATCCACAAGCTTTAAAAAATTAAGTTTGCATGTAGAATTGTAGATATTCTGTTAATGAAGAATAAAAAAAGCATTTAATGTGTGTGTTACACATTTAAATTTTGTGGAGGTGCGGAATTTCACCAAAAGTAACATACATAAATATATAAGTGGGTGTATTTTGACAAAAAAAAAAAAAAACCAAATATTGACACAGATTTTGGACAAACAATCTGAAGTCCAGGTCCGTAGCCAGAATTTTGTTTCGGAGGGGGCTTGCGTCATAGCTTTAACCAAAGCTTGGTGCTTCATCCTGACTTTTGTGGTGCACTAAAGAGCATTTAAAGCTATTTTGAATCAATTATTTAACGAGATCATTTAAATTGGGCTGATTTTTTAAGTAGCAAAATCGATATGAAACAAATTATTACCATGTTTATATGTTTTTTTTTCACAGCGGAAGTAAACGCCTTAATTATTTGAATCTATACAGAGCCAGATTTACAGCGTTATATGGTCTTTCATTTTCCCTAAGCTAAAAGACTTTAATATTCACAATAAAATAAATAGAACCAAAGATATATCTAAGCTTCTTAAGCGAACCTTATCGGCATTTTTTTGATATTTTATACAACGAAAAAAGTTTCCAAAAAAATGCTACTAAGGGCCGTTTAAAATGCTAATATCTTGGGTTCTATTAAGCTGATGGTGAATATTAAAACCTCTTAGCTTAGGGAAAATTACAGAGCATCGTTTTCTAATACTAAAAAGAAGTCTGTAGATTACGTTTCTGAATTATAACGTGTTGTTTGTTCTTACGAAATTCAATTTAAAATAAGTTCTTACCAAGTTGCGATGCGGATTAAAAAATATTTCTGAAAACATCTTCGGAATTTTTTCTAATGTTATTAAGAGAAGGATTTTCTTAAATTAAAATGATTTCGGGAGAGGCCCCTCAAGCCGCCCCCCCCCTCCCCTCTGTCTACGTGCCTGTTGAAGTCTCAACACAATTTAATTTGTTTTTAAATGTTTATTCTAAATTTCTTAACGTTTCGAGACCACTAACACGAATATATAATTAAACAAAACTGCAAAAAAATTTTTTTCCGACTTTAAGAATACAAAATACCTACTGAATACATACTTAGATATATACTAGTAGCAATATAAATACGAGCAAAATTAAATTTGTATAAAATTCTATGCTACTGAATTAAAAAAACAGTTTATATTAAAACTTATAACCGTCAAGATGAAATCTGTTATTTGCCTTGTATTTCTTTTAACCGTTTTTGTCGCTTTATCGATTGCTTCTGTTTCCTATGGACAATTTAATGATCCTAGTACGTATTAAATATTATGAGATTATAATTAAAATTTATTGAAGAAGTGTAAAAATATACCTATCTTTTATTATAATTTTATATTTTTGAAAAGAATATCCAGGTAAATGCACGATTAAAGACATAGTTCTCTCTGCTGGTGAAGAGGCAAAATATCCTGATGATAAGATTTGTGGTCGAATTATTTGCGGAAAGGATAGCTATGCTGAGATCCAAACGTAAGCATGAATATAGTAATTTATAATCCAAAATGTGGTTAGAAATGTACATTTAAATATGTACAAAGGTAGTTTATTAAAATGTTGTGATCGTTAGAGAGAAAGAATTGAAGAAATTGTTTTTTTCTCTGATTTTGTTATTGTTTATAAACATTCATACATTTTTTAAATGCAATATTATTCAAACTGCCAAATTTCAAAAGTATAAAAAAAAAAATTAATCCAGTCATTATAAACCCGTGGCGTAATGGTTAATGCGTTAGACTACTGTCATGCCAGAGGTCTGGGTTCAATACCAGCCGTTTCTACCGAGTAAGAAGTCTTAGAGCAGTTTTCGAAAAAATTCAAAAAAAAAAAAAAAAAAAATCGTGGGTGCTACCAGATGAGCTCAAGCTAAATGGTATTTTTTGTACCTTTTTTGCATTTTTTTCCATGTTCCGTCACAAAACCAGGGGCCAAATTATCGCATCAGTGAGCTCTTTAGTTTACTGAATTAAATTAAATGGGACTACTGCTTACAATGTATTTTAAATGAAGCAGTAATGCCAATTTAAAATATTACAGTGACGTATGGCCCACTCGCTGATGTAGGAATTCGGCCCCAGGACTCGAATTCGGCGCGTTAAAAAAAAAAAAAAAAACTACACCATAACATTTCTGGAAAAAATAACACAATCTTACCGTATAAATAATTACTGAAATAAACTAAACGAAATGATCTATTTCAAATATTATCGAAAATCTTAGAGCGCCATTCTGACAGTAATATACATTTTTATTTTCAGATGTGGAGCTGAAGGCGTAATAGACGGATGCAAACTGGGGGATTATGTAGATTCAAGTCTTCCGTACCCGGATTGTTGTAAACGCGATATTATTTGTGAATAAATTCAATATTTGTGTGTAACCTATTTTAAAAAAACATACAAATGCATTATAAAAACAATATCTATTAAATCAAAATTTTGTGTTTTGCTACTGGTTATCCCAAAAAATAAATTTTTAAAACTAAGCAAAAGTAATTACGATTTTGGATTTAAATAAGGTGAGAGCGTATGTAGTTCACAGAATGTCCTCGCGATCTCACTCAGACTCATCAGTTGAGTAGTTAGCGCCTTGTCAATACGAAATTTCTGATCAGTTGAATTATTGGCCGCGTTCAACAGCACATTTGACAGTTCTGAACTGTCATTGGCCACGTTCAGGATTGTATCCAAAGCGATCTGGATAGCTTTGTGTTGTTGTAATCCCTAGTAAAAACACAGCTGATTACAAAACAGCAGTTTGCAAAAATGAGATCTCAAGCTATCCTAAAAATTCTGGTATACTCATCTATCTTATGAGAAATGTCAAGAGCAGCTGATTTTTGATACCAAATATAACCTATCCGATCTTAGTCGTTCAGAAACACATATGGATACTCGAGTATCCAAGATAGGCTATCCTAGTGAACTCTGAACGTGGCCATTTTTAGAGCTTCTGATTGGCCAGCAGTCATAAAAATTCAGTTGACGTCGATTGACATTTAGTTACGTTTCTTACGTTTTTTTATGAATTTTCAGATGAAAAATTCTATCTGAAAATTCAGATGACAGCTAAAAGCAACAAAAAAACAGTTCTTGATCCAGTTTTTTTTTTTTGGTGTGTGGTCTGATCGTCTGGGTCTCGTATCGCTTTTCGGATTTTGATTTTAAAGTGCAAAAAATAATAAAAACAAAATAAATAATTTCAGACTTTTTTGTGCGTTCAGTGTTACGTTTTTCAAAACTGAATTTTTAGATCTGTCAAAAACGTGGTGATGAACGTGGCCATTGATTAGAAATAGTAGCTTTTAGTCCGGGACGAAACGCAATTTTTTGTGGACGTCCGTAAAAAGCATTTTGAATCAATAATTCAACAAGTCCTATAAAATAGTGCTAAGTTTTCTACTTGGCTGATTTATTTCAATAGTATAACAGAATTTGTATTATTCATGTATTTTTCTTAATGATTAGGTACTGACCAACATTTTCTAAGTTTACATTCAAATTTTTTGTTCACCCGAAATTTTGAAAGCTATTGAGTTTCGCACGAACGATATTTAAATTTTCCGCCTTATTGTTCGCTTGTTCGAATACTTATAGGAAGTGAAAATTTAAACTGTCAATACGTTATATTCCGCTCGAAAATAATGTTCAAAATAAGGGAATCTTCGGAATATGAAATATTTTTCGGGTGAAACTCACAATAGGCGAAAAAAATTTCCAGGTGGAATGTTGTTCGGGTGAAACTCACAATAAAGCTAAATAATTCTAAGAAAGTTGGTGGATGCCACGCCCCCTGAACGATAAACCACAAAATGTTTAATTTTTCCTCAGCATGCATAAACTCCACCTTGATGCCACACCCCCGAATGTCAAATCTCAAATTTACAATTTTTTCCTTTGCATTGCATTGAAAGCCCCATCGCTTCATCATTCTACAACAATCAGAAACAGTTTTGAGAAAGTGGGTGGGCGCCACACCTCCTGGTATCCAAATCTTAATTTTTTTTCTTATCATGCATTGCAAGCCCTACCGTTCTACCAAATTTCATTATTGTACAACAATAAGAAGTGCTCGATGAAATTTATAACAATTCTAAGGCAAGAGGCGCGCACTGAAGTGGAGAGTAATTGGAGATGTAGGCGAGTGGCGGTCGAATAGTGAACTAATGGCTTGGCGATGGAGTGGCGGCGAAGTGTTATGAAAATGATTTAACGCGCATTGAGGTGGCAAACTACGTATGGTGTCACTGATTAATCAGTTACAATATGAACTTATTTTGACATTTTAAAATATTCGAGACGACCTACTTGAGTCAATAATCACAAGCATCTTCTATGGTAAGAAAATCAACTTCGTCACCACTCGCTCTCCACTTGAAAATCAAACATGTTCGAGATAAGTGGCACCAGACTGGAAAAACACAACCTGCAAAATATCACGCCAACGCAACGCCAACGCCACTTCATTTTGATGAGCGCGTGTTCATTTGTTTACACAGGTTTTTACAAAAACAAAATACAAAACATGCGCAGAACTAAAGTAAAAACTCGGAAGATATTACCTTCTATATTATGTATGTTTAATGTGGCCCTATCGCTCTTCGGAATTTCAAATTTCTGCAACAATTAATATATTATTCTAGCCGACCCGTGCTCGCGTTGCTTCGCAAGCTTTAAATATACTTATTAATATGAGTAGGTAAAAGTATATCAAATGCTCCATGAGACTAACCGCAATTTCTACTATATTATTAACAAAAATTTTATATACATATTTCCATATGGTTTCCATAACCAAATAAAGAATTTTATTTTCTCTCACTGAAACAGTTTCATGATGCCAACTATACATTTCCTTTTATAACTATTTTTTATGTTTTCGGAAACTCCCTTAGACGGACAACAGTATTGTGACCGTCACTGTCCGGCTAAGGGAGCTTGCACTGTATTTTATTCCTTACTCCACTCGAATTCATAGATGCAAAAATACAAAAAGTTGATAAATTTATAATTAGTAAATAAATTTATTTCTCAGCTTAGAAGTACAGTTAAGAAATGATTTAGTGCTTAAAATTTGCATAAAATTATTGACTTTATGCAAAAAATCCCACTCTTGTAAATTATCGAGCAGGTTTAAAAGCATAATTGAATATGTTGGTCAACTTCGACAAAAAAGTATACGAAATTTTCTTAAAAGTTAATAATCTAATTCAACAAATATATTTAACAAATAAAAAATTTCTATTTACATGCTTCAAAGAATAAGAAAAATTATAAAATTTGTTTCAAGTAAATCGGTTGAATACTTTCTGAGAAAAATGCGGACAAACAAAATATTTGTTTCGTCTTTATATAATAGTAATGATTTACCTATACATAGTTGATAATTATTTTAAGAAAAAAAATCTCAAATTTAATTTTTTTTCCTTTCCACTCATTGTGAGGCCTAGCACTCTACCAAATTTCATCATTCTACAACAATCTAAAGTGCTCCATATAATTGATAGCAATTCTGAGAAAATGGTCCGTTACCACGCCCCCATATGGAAAGCCCCAAATTTTCAAATTTTTCCTTTGTAAGGATCACATAAGGCCTAACGTTGTGCGAAATAACAAGATTCTAAGATGTCGGGAAGTGCTCCATAATGTTGATGATCTGTCAGCCAGTGAATCAGTGAGTCAGTCAGTTACGGTTTTTGCGATTTTTGACGTTCTATACCTCAGGAACCACTAATGCTATGACGTTGAAATTTGGTGATTCGCCTGTGCTTGCCGAGCTTAGCAAATATGGCGTGCTAAATTTTGAAAAGCTGTATTTTAGAATCTGTTGTGTCTGCACAGATGGTTCTGGGCTCAAATTGAAGGAAATTTAATTACTCAGAAATTGTAGAGCGAAGTTAAAGTACAGAAACTAGTCCTTTAGGGTTTAAATTCACCAATAAATGAAAAAATCGTTTTTTGGATATTTGACCAAGTTACGTTCGCTCGAGTTCGAAAACTTGTGTTTTTAATGAGGCAAATATCATTGTAGTAGCCGTGGCGTGATGGTTAGTGCGATGGACTGTCATGCCGGAGGTCTAAGGTTCGATCCCCAGCCTCGCCACCTATTTATTTAAAAAAAAGAAAAAAACGGCTACTGCCTCTTGCGTGGAATTGACAAATCCTCCAAGAGTATCTCCTGTCACAGAAAAGTGCCGCTCGTTAGCCGTTCGGATTCGGCAATAAACTGTAGGTCCCCTGCATTCCTGCAGACACGCATACAGGAATGGTTGAGAGTTGTAAGTCACTAGGCCCTAGTTCTTCATGAGCTGTTGTGCCATCAAATTTATATTTATTTAATTTTACTTGTACGTCTCCATCTTGACATTTTTGTGTCACAATCGTCTTTGAGTATTATTTTCTTTTTTAAATGAAGAATATATTCTAAAATTATAAGGCATTTAAACGTTAACACAAGTCCCCATGAATCCGAACTGAGCTCTAGCGGCAGGAGAGTGTAACATATCGTCTTTTTCGGTTTTCGTGTTTAACTTAGAAACTGTTTGTCCTTTCAAAAAATAATCTGAGACAAAAAAAAAAATAGCTTAAAAAATTCTCTACAAAATTGATTATGACAAAATTTTTCATATCATCTGTTATATTTATAAAGTTATTTGGCACCTGTTGTTTTAGTGAACAAGTTTTGAAAAATAATTTTTCCCCCCTTCCCTACGATCTTTTTTTTTTCCTCGGCCCAACCTATATTTAAGCTCTAGTTTTTAGTCACACCTTATGCGAATCACCCTGTATATACAAAATAAAGGATCAAAAATACTTAGGTCCCAGACGTTTTCGAACGACGACCACCACCTCCGGCTGAAAAAAAAACCTGCTAGACGGTTGAATTTAGTATAATAACGCATTTACCTAAACATATACATACATATGTAAGTAGGTATATGAGTTTTGGTTATACCTCCACTCCCAAAATTAGCTACCGGCTTTAGACTATATAAAATGTAGCTGTTTGTAGGAAATTCAAAAAATACCAATTTTAGGCGCCAAATAACTTTATAAATATGACAGATATTAAAAATTTGGTCATAATAATTTTTTTAAAGAATTTTCTAAGCTATTTTTTCGTCACAGATTATTTTATTTCTAAGTTAAACACGAAAAACCGAAAAAGACGACATGTTACACTTTCCTGCCGCTAGAGCTCGCCTCGGATTCACGGGGACTTTTATACACTTCATCATCAGGCCTCTCTGAATAAGTGTGCCAAGTTTTAAAACTGTTGGATTTATTTCCAGGTGAAGGTATTTTTTTTCCTTCGTTGACTAGACTACAGTATCTGTATTCAGTTTGCTTTCAATCTTTAGATCCTGACTCCTTGAGGCAAGCTGGTCAGGGTGGAATGCACGTGTGTTCAAATAAGATTACAAAAACGATTTGTAGTTAACTCAGTGGCTCCGTTTTCATTTCAGTGGCAATTTCCCTAGTTGAGTACTATGCAAGAAAGTTGGCATCTTTCGTCTTAAGAACTCATCTAGAACTCCTGTTGCTGTATAAATTTGTATCTGCCAGAAAATAAGTTCAAAAAAATTTACAACATATTGTGATTTATTTGTTTCGTTTCCGAATTAAGTACAAAAAATGTGTAAATGACTACTACTTGCTACACGTTTATAATATTAAATATAGATAATGTATACATACATAAATTTATATCTAGGTATTCTATTTTAAAATAAATACGGTATTGGTATATTATAATGTATGATGAAATTCATTATATTTTAATGCACACGTAAATGTTTTATTTTGTATATTATTAAAATACATAAAATGCATTTTGTAAAAAGCTAAAGCTTCTAAAATTTAATTTGATTTTCTTTTGCTTTAAAATGCATTTCATTTTTAAATACTTGAAAGTTATTTTATTTTGTTAAATATTTTTATCTCTACTATAATATCTCAGAAATAAAATAATATATTCTTTTTTTTTTTGAATTTTTGGTTTCGATCAGTCCAAAATGTTTACATAAAAATAATATTAAAATATATTAACTACTGCAAATAAAAAAATTATTTCCACACTACACACGTATTTCTAAGTTAAGTGTAATTTTATTTCGAGTTAAACAACAATTGTGTATTTAAAAAAAAAATCTTTCAGTTGAGTATATACTCGTAATTAATATTAGTGAATAATAATATTGTAAGTTTTACTTAAAATAATCTGAAACACTATTATATATTTTAAAATATTATCCAAATGTAAGCATGTAACAATAATTCAAAGGAAAAAGAAACATGATTACAAAATTTGGTTAGGTATGTGATGGATATGCTTTGTTTTAGAAACTTTCTATACAAAAATTAAATAAATTTTAAATTACCTACCATCGTAATGGTGTACTCTTGCTGACGTAACTGTTGGCGCTAAGGGAACATGAAAAAAGAAAGATATTTTAAGTGAATATATTAATTGGATGGAAAAATGTTTAAAAACAAATTGAATTATGAGCATGCTGTTTTCGAAATTCGATAATTGGAGATATCTCTACTTATAAAATCTAACTGCTTGCTTTGTTCGCGTTTCAGTCAATTTTTCAACCATATCAGTTAAATATTCAGATAGCTGTTAGAGGTTAAAAGGACCTTAACCAATCAAATCGTCACGCGTATTGCGCTGAAGATGGTAGGCCAATGCCTTCCAAAATGCATTTGGTACTATTTAGAAAATAAGAACATCACAAGGTTTGTTCGTTGAACTTTACCCAGGGCTGACCCAGGTTTTCTTGACAACCCCAAGAGTTGTCAAAAAAACCTGGGTTTTTCGATTCTCAAAAAACACTTTAGAGCTCTGAATTGTGTTGTTGACATTTAAAGCAAGTAAGAATTTCTGTACTCGAATAATTAAAACTTGAAATACGATTGAAAAATGAATAAAAACAACTTTAAACGTTTCCATTTTCTTTTCGAATTTAATTTTAGTCAATTAGTGCACTATTTTATTTAATTTCCATCAAACAATCATGAATCTTCATTAAAATAAATACTTTACAATGTATGTCAATTGGCAGTGTATTCGTTACTTCAACTCGCCCCAGAAAAAAAACCTAGATCTACTTCAGAGCGAGTTCAGGGCGACCCCAGGTTTAAAAAAACAGAGAATTTGATTGTTAGGGTGAGTTCAGGGTTTTCAAAAAACGCTTTGGGGCGACCCCAGGGCGACTTCAGGGCTCAACGAACAAACCTACAATCAGATCGAATCAAACATCAAATATATTGGGTACGTTCATTTATGTCAGAATATCAGCTGATTATATTTTGTCGTTAAATAGCAAGCTGAACTTTATTCTTCCGTGACATGTTTTTTTTCACGTTTATCTTAATAGTGTAACCCACACATCCTCAAATATCCTTTCCCCCTCCTTTATGAATTCCTATTCCGATTCCCGTCCTTCAGCTTACAACATCGAAGACCTTGTTCTCATTGAAAACGAACCAAGCGCAAGTGGTGATTCAAGAAAATTAGAGCCCCGTTTCCGAGGCCCCTATATCGTCACTAAGGTACTTCCTCATAGACATGGGTAACTCAGCAAAAAATCGTGCGCTGATACATTAACTCAAGCGCACCCTACTGCATCAGCGTAACTCAGTAACTCACTTGCGCCATGGCGCAATTTTTTTTCTTGCTTCATAAGATACACAATAACCCACTAACTCCGTGGCGCAGGTCGGCTACACATTTTTTTTTGATTTACGTAGAGAGACTTGTGTTACTGTGTTGGTGTTCCATGCCTTCGCTTTGTGTATATAGTATGTAAGTAGGTTGGTTGACCGATTGTAGAACTTTTTATGTGCACAGTGCAAGTCGCTTGTTTAAAGTCACTCTTTTTACTACCGAATGGTGAAAAGATGTTCTTTGTGCAAAACGGTTGTGAAAAGAGTGGGTGTGAACAAGTGACACACAGTGTATTTGTCATCGGCAACGTTGAGAGTTGAGACATTTGGGAAAGGGTTGTTACGTAATACGTATAAAATTGGGGAATTGCGCCAACAGATAGATATGAATTCTTGTATAGGTGTCTGAAAAAATATTGTGTATCTACCTAACATCCTAGCACATATCGATATACGGGAATAGTTCTGCGTTGGTGTTGTTTTTTCTTATGTCTCTTTTTTTACCCCTGTTACGATTGTCAATTATCAATTGAAAAATTTTCTTTGACGAACCTGATTTTTTCTTTCGTTTGTTGCTTGTTCCAATACATACAGACAAAATAAATGGGGTAAGTAATTGACGTCGATACGGTTTCCGCGGATACAAGAAATTGGTATTTCATTTGTGCGTTTTTTTTTTGTTTGTGAAAAGATTTATTTTAAAAATTTTAGATAGAAAAAATTCTGGATAATGCTCAAAAAAGGCCTTAAAAATTTAAAAAAAATTGCTTAAAATGCTTTTCAAGCATTTTTTCCGAATCCTTCAACTATTTTTTTGAATTTTGCCTAAAAAATGCAGAAACACTTAAAAAGTATTTTAAGCGTTTTTTACCATTATTTGCTTAAAAAATGCTTAAAATGGTTTTTAAGCGTAAAAAGAAAAATTCCTTGTACACTTAAAACCACCCAAAGCGTTCTCCCTTAAAACAAAATGAAAAAAGGTAAAATATCTCCAACCGAATTATTTATTGAAGAGGAGGTGTGACCTAAATTAAATGTATTTTTTTAGAAAAAGCGAGGCGACGATAATGCCGAAGTTCATTTTGGTGCCCATGACATTGTATTAGTGGAAAATGGATACAGCAATTCTCTGTCAATAAGCTAAAAATGCTTCTGAAACGTTAAAAACTTCTATTATTATTCTTTATATTTTGAAAACAGCTGTTGACATTGGATATATAGGATAAATTCAAAGTATCTTTAAATCCAGATTATTTAAATGCAAAAGAAACTTTGCACACACTCAACCCCGCACCTACCCCAGATCCTATAGTGAGCCCAAGTAAGGGGGCATCATGCCCCCCCATACAAACCTAATTGTTTATACGCCGTTTTAACGCTGGCACTATAAGCATACAAAAGTTCTTTTTTTTTTTTAAGTTTTGGAAAAAACTTTTTTTAGGTACCAACTTTTTTTTGATTTTTTATAACTGGCATATCCTAGATCACGAATATGCATTTTTGAAGTCGCTTCGCTAAGTCGCTTAGTTTAGCCGCAAGTCAAGTTTGAAGGTGTCAACTTTGATGCCTCTAGCACGTCTAGTTTAGCCGCAAATCGCGTTTAAAGATAAACGTCGATTTTTCATATAATGCGATGCATCAATTGAAAGGTGGCACTGAATAGACTACGAATATGCATTTTTTGAGTCGCTAGCACGCTTAGTTTAGCCGGATAGCAGATGGAATCCTTTTTATATCCTTTTTAAGTTATATGTACTGTACATCTCAATAAATATGTGGTACATAATTTCATAAATTTTTTTTCAGATTATCATTAACATATTACAACATACCTACTCATAAAATTTCAAATACCTACCTAAAAATTTATTCTTTTCCACTCTTTGCCTATAATAACAACTATGAATATTCTTCCCTACTTTTGAACACAAAAATATGGAAAAACATTTTCTTGAACACCCTATATATCTATATCTATCTATATAATTAATCAAAAAAGCATTCTTATGTAAATGTACGTATATACGTATATGTATAATACATTTCAACTGGCTTCCTCGCAAATAGAGTAAAAACACACAAAGCATACCAAAATGAGCTACGCAAAGCGCTTTTTTCATTTGCTTCATCGTTCATCTTCATCTGTGTGTGTTGTGTGGCGCAGTCGGCGGCGCTGCGCTTCCACATACAAAACAAAACTATTTAATTCTTGAGTTGGGAGTCTGAGTTGACAAATTGCGCTTTGGCGCTTTTGAGTTATTGAGTTACACATTAATGTATCAGCGCAGATAACTCAGCTGCTGCTTCAACTCACTGCGCCAACTCAGCGCTGCGTTACACATGTCTACTTCCTCATGACCGTTATGTCATCGAGGACATACCAAAGATGCAGAGGAACCAACGAAAGTTCTCTACGGTGATGGCAGTCGATAAGATAAAACCATGGTGCGAGCTACCAGACGAGGAGCTGTTTGATGGTGATGATAACTCCGAAGAAGACCTAGGGGATCCTGAGGACAGGATCGGTATCAGGATGGGCGAACTGTATCCCACACATCCTCAAATATCCTTTCCCCCTCCTTAATGAATTCCCATTCCGATTCCCGTATCTATTCCCATATCCTTCCTATGTAAATGCCGACCTATGAAAAACACGACTGGAAGTCAGTCCGTGTGTAACCGTGCGTCGTTGAGAAATTAGAGAATCAATAAAGTGTGATTATCATTCGTTTTTTTTTTAAATGGTTGTGTTTTTATTTCAATAAACAGACGGACTTATTTAAAAATAGTTTGAAATAAATAAATAAAGATTCAATTTAAACAATGTATCATTATTAAGAAAAGTTTACAAAGTTAAGTTGCCTTGTGTGAAGTGATTCTCAGATAAAAATATTATTAAAAGTACTTTCTTCCTATCAACGAAAGGTAAAGGTTTAAAGTAAAGTTCGTAATTTGGCATTAATGACATCTCTAGTCATCAACTAGGTTCCTAGGTCAAATTTGCGTTCAACCAACTTAGTTGACTACATATGAATTTCTCTATGTCTTCTGAACGTACCCATAGTGGACTTAAAATCTAGGCAAGTTTCTAGTTTCTGATTGGTCAGCTGTCAAAAATATGCATTCTAATCTAGGCAAATTTTATTGGAAAATGGCTGGAAAGTTAGGCATGTAAGTCCATATTTTAATAGTATTGGTGACGATTGTTCACACATATACTTTCAATTCACAGGAACAATATTTTTAATTTGACATGAGAGCATATTTACATGCATGGGAGAACGCAAATCAAGTCTCCCGAATTGAACAGATCGCATCTGTCGTCTTCAGAACTCATCCTTTTGCGAATAAAACATGAAAAACCGGAAAAAGTGCAAATCTTTTCGCAAAAAGATGAAATCTTTGAAAAACGACAGTAGTTGACTACTTATGAAGTTCTCTATGTCTATGGGGGGGGGTTGTTCCTCAAATCTCATAAGATTTGTCCTGGTTTCTTTCACCTCCTTTCCAGTTTCTTTTGTGTGTTTAGTATACATGTGTCGTTTATTTTATGGTGTGAGAAAATCTTAATGAAAAATGAAGAAGGAAGAGTGCAACAACTGAAATTCTCATTGGAAAAATAGGACCAGTCCCTTTTCACACAAGGCAACTGAGTTTTCAGCAACAATCAGTTTAAAAGCGAGAAGCATAGGAAGAAAGAGGAGTAAACGAAATCTCCCCGGTCAACAAATTCAGGACCTTTCTCTTCACACTACGTTTGTATGCGTTCAACCAAGGTAGTTGAAAAGGAAAATAAGCAAATATTCTCGGGTTTTGTTTCTTGCGTGTGAAAGTTACAAGAGATTGGTAAGAAGATTTAAAGAAAACCTCAAAAAAATCTCCAGCAACTAGTATCGCCGTGTGGAAGGGGACATATGAACATTTCACCCGATTTCTGGAAAAAAACTCTTTTGGACGTACCTATTGTACCTATAGGAATTTTTTATTCACTTCCTTATTTTTTTTCGTTGAAAAATAAGTTGTGATAAATATCGGAAAATTGTGTTTTTTTTCGACACTTCGTAGGCAGTATGGTTTTGTTTGCGTTCATCTCCAATGAGATACATAGATTCCGTATTGCTGGATCGTAATATTAAAAATTATACGTAGTATTATGTAAAATGGAATGTAGCTGTAGCAAGAGTTTAGATTACTTGCTACAACTTCAGATTTTAGCGCTGTATGCTATTTTCCTGCCTTTAAAACTTTGATAGTTTTATAGAACTACAGCTACGGTGACCCCATTGTGCCTTGCCAGTTAGACGCTACATTTGAAAAAAAAAGTCAAATGAAAATAAATTCGTCAATTTAAGCCTAATGCTATGTTACACAGTATGTATACTTTTTATTTATCCTTCTTAAAGAAGGATTCATTGTTGTTTAGTACACTAGAAGTGACTGAGGCACGTTTGTGGTTGCACGGCTTAGATCGTCGCCTGGGATAGTTCTTGCCACTTCTTTGTGAACCTCCTGCTCGACTTAATATTAATTTTGCCTTGTCTAAGGTTTATCGCTAGATGAAAATGACACAAATCTAAGGACC
Organism: Epistrophella euchroma; assembly: GCA_947049315.1. Taxonomy (NCBI): domain Eukaryota; kingdom Metazoa; phylum Arthropoda; class Insecta; order Diptera; family Syrphidae; genus Epistrophella; species Epistrophella euchroma. The sequence continues at coordinate 18,404,112 of OX346245.1, forward strand.
CTGATGAAAGCTAAGAGAAACGTAGGTTTGGTGCTTCAAAAATAAGTTAATAAAAATGTGAAATGATAAAAAAGTAAAAAAGAAAATAACTTAGCTTAATCTATTAAATCATTAAAAAACTCATCATCAAACCCTTCACCTTAAAGTATGTAAAAAAAAATAAGTATAATAAACTAATTAAAACAAATTAAACCCTTACTAAAACTAATCTAAAAACCCTTGCTAATAAATTTAGTTATGACTTAAATATTGCAGTGAAATTAACCATAACATTATGGATCCTAAATAATTAATCATACATTATATTATCAATTTTTTGGAGTCAATTCGATATATGGATCATTATTTATTATTTAGAGCCCATTCCATTATGGTCCATTTTACTGAAATATTTAAGTATTACCTAAATTTGATTATTGGAAGGGCCCATAACTATTGTATATCTAAAGCACCTTCTTTTTATCTCTCTTAGATACTGTCACACTGAATTCCAAACGTTCGTCTAATGTTATTGACATAGGTCTGACCAACCCACTCAAGTATCGTGAAGATACTTCCTTCGCTATTTCCTTGACCGATGTTCATAGAATTAGCCCTTTTTCTAAAACAACAAAAACTTTAACTAACAGTAAATTCCTTAATTTCTAATTAACTAAGGTGCAAGTTCTTTATGTGTATTTGTGTTTTCTAATTAATGGCTACTGGGAAAGTGAGTTTATACTAAGGTTATAAGTGTTCATAGTGCAAAGTGTGATTTGTAAGAAAGATCTTTAACAATTTTGGGCCAGTGATAATGATAAAAAAAAAATAAAAATAAATTAATCCTAAAAAAAAATCAATTATTATTTTTGCCTGCCTATCTTTAGTACCCGCTTTATTCTACCAAACACAATTACAAAAGAACGATACAAAAATTTGACTTTGGTGGTTTAAAAGATTTATCTTCCGCATCACCTTCTTTTTCAATTTCAAAACGACCAAAAGCTAAAACTACTTGCCTCATTCAAAAGAATGAATATGATTTTCTCAAAGGCTATTTTAGAAATGAAAAAAAATGAACTTAATATGAGGATGTTGTTAGCTACAAATGGTTCTATTAACACAAAAGTTTATAAAAAAACCAGTGTACCTTTAAGATCAGCAATACTTAGTTTTTCCTTGTTTTTTTTTTTTTGGTTTCAATACGAAAAAATTCACAAGACATAAGTATATTTTAGTTAATAACCAAATAATTATGATAAGAATGATAGTTTTACTTACTTGACAGCTCCAACAGCTTGACTAGGACTTAAAGTAATTAAGGGTGACAAACGTTCCAAGAATCTTTCATTATTCCTCTCCAATTCCCTTTGATAATCTTTCTGATCAGATTGGATGAGATTACGATTTTTCTTAAGTGCATCAGTACATCGTTTGGCGAATTCTTTAAAGCACAAACGCAATTTGTTTTGGTGTTTTGTCGGTATGGTCACTCCGTCGGCTAAACCAGATAAGAAAACCGTAGCCATTTCCATTGGTCCTTGATTGACTGTTGTTCCAATGCAACCCTGTAGGACCATTTGTAGGATCTTTGGATCGGCTGGTTCTTGTTTGGTTGCCGCAGCTAGTTCCAAGGTCTTTTTCTGAATATCTTCAATTGCCACTTCAATTGGCTCTAATATAATCTGTTGTCTACTTATGACTTGAATGCGGGTTTTGACATAGGGAAAATGATTAGCGGTGGTGAGGATTGTTTTGCGTTTGCATTGTTCGTTTAGCTCCCCATGAGCTTTGCCACCTTTTGTAAATGGAGTTGCAAATATAAAACGCTCTGCAAAGCAAGATAAACTTAGACGGGTTAACTAATATTAATATGAAATTATTACTTATATTGAAATTCCTTTCGAAATATGTTTCTCTGTGGCGCAATTCGAAAGTTTCAAAGTAAGGCTCGACATAGGTAATTTGAATGTAAGCCTTATCTGGATCCAGAGTGTTAACATCGACATTATTTGAGTCTTTGATTATGTGCACAGAATCTGGACCAAATCGATCAGCATAGAAACTCTAAAAAAGAAAAAAAAAACTTAAACAAAATAATCAATCATTTGACAATCTTTATATAAACTTACCTGCAATCGACTAAATATCTCAGGCAATTTTGTCAAAGTAGGCTCTTTATAAATAAACTCCTGTTGATCGAGATCTCCAAATGTCGTTCCATAGAATCCAACACGAAAATATGTGCCAAACACACGTTTCCCTTGCAACTGAGCGATTCTATTGAAGGCCTCTTGCAGTTTACCATGTACCTTGCCCAACTTCTGGAAATCACGATTCGCCTCACATATGGGTATTAGAATTTTCAAAACCTCGTTCATTGCTTCGTACATTCCAGCAATTTGGAACGAGTTTGCAGCCTCCTCCAACAACGCCTTCAGTCCGATCTCAGTAAAATGATTGCCAAGACAAATACCATCTTCGCCAGGACTTAGAACATCATCAGACACTGCCGATTCCATGAGAGCATTTGGAGTGACTTTCTGAAAGCTAACCGCTCCAACCGGCAGATGAGTTTGTGACTCTAACATACTTAGATATTCTGCAACCAAAGCTGCACTATGCACATAGCACATTGCAGCTTCGGTGTGATTGGCACGCTCACGGTGCTTTTTAGCCATGTTCTCCAACCATGTTAGTCGTAAGTCGGGATTATTTTGATAGCCTTTGGCTATGCGATGCATTAAATCTAACAACATTTCTGGATCTTCTTGGTATTCTTTCATTTTAACCGTATCCGAGAGGATCATGTGCAAATTGAAAAGTAAATCTTGAACTTGCTCAGGAAAAGACGTATCTTGAAGATCGATATCGGACTCAGCATAGACTAGAATGGTTTTCAATGCTCTGCGAAGGGACTGCTCGCTGAAGGAGGAGCTTGTTCCGACCAGCGAACTAAGGGACATGGTAACTTGCATTTTAACACGTGCAAAGTTCTAGAATTTAAATATAATTATCATACATTAATTTGTAAAATATTTTTTTTTTTAATTTGAAATTAAATGAATGATTTTAAGATGAAATATTCTTCACTTTGTAATGTGTTTGGACATTCAAACAATATTCCCGAAACCACCAATGTTTCTAATTCATAAGCAAAAAAATAAATACAAAAACAATTTTCAGTCGTTTACTTACATTTCCGATTTCGAAATTCTGTCTCATAAGAAGATACAGCGAAGCAGCGGCTTGAGATCTTATACCTGGTAGCAATGATCCACAATGCTTTAGCAATAACAAACACAGATCTGCACATATATCGGTCTCCTCGTCGAACAATAAGTTAGGGAACTTAAAGATCAAAGACCGCTGAGATGCAAATAGATTCTGAAGAGAAAGTGTACTTTGATTGCGCGACAGGGCGTGTAGAAGAACCTTCAGAACTGTTCGTAAAAGATTGTGATGAATTTCAGAATTGGTTGCCACCTGCACTATGATCTCTAGCGCATCCAGGGTTACAAGGATCAACTCTGTGGCCAGTGACCCTTCTATACAATGAGTTATCTCAATTTCTGGCTCAGCCTTGACCGGGAGATCGTTGAATTGTGACCTATATGGCATCTGATCTTTCCGCCAGCGGAGTTTCTCAGTAGAATTACGATCTTTGCGACGATTTATTAAATCATTACGAGCCGAACCAGTACCGCGAATATACTCTTCAAGTTTTTCCTTCATATCGGGAGTTTTGCGGAAGCTTTGAGTGTTGTTTCTTTTGACCATTGGCAGGCGTTTTTGTCCTCTGTATTCAAAACATGGAATACACCAGTTGAGAACTTGAAGCATTTGATGAACTCGATGAGGACTCAAACCCAAAACCCAACGATAGAGGATTGTTCTTTCTAAATTCTTAATCACCCATATGAAGCAGGCTAGAAGATGTCGTGTATCTTCGGTATTTAGCTGCGACTTATTCTTCACTGGGTCGGGCACATAGGCATATGTTCGACTTCCAGATATGGCATAAGCAACTTCAGGACTAATGGTGGTTGTAGCAATTGGCTGATGTGGCCCTTGGTAGTCTTCGAGAAGACCAATGCTATGCAGTCTGTCTTGAGTGTCTGTGAGAAATTGATGGAGCTGTGGAATGGTGTCCATTACAATTGCCAATAGCGGAATATACAACGATGCGACACGAGCTCTAGCATCTGAATCGCTGTATCGTGCGTCCAGATCATGGGAAGTCATTAAGTTGCGTATACATCGAATAGCTTTCTTGTGAAGTGGTGGATTTCTAGAAAGGAACATAAAGTTAAAAAAAAAGATAGGTTTAGGATAGATTATTGTCTTACGAAACTTCCAAAACAGTTGCTAGTTCACTTAGGACCAATCCGACTAGATAATGTTGTTGTCTAAATTCAGCGTTCAAGTCTGCTTGCAGAGCTTTGTCAATTGATCCCTAAAAAAATACAAAATTTAATTTAAGACCCATTAAAGACTTTGCAAACTCACATAAGAATTCTGACTGTTATTTGAATTCGTGCTTGGAGTTGGACTAGTCGGAGTTGGGACTGTTGTATATGGGGTAGCAAATGGTAGATTCAATGCTATATAATGCTCATGACTGCAAACAATCCGAAGAAAATCCACTTTGTAGTGCATCAAATCCGGAATCGACGAGTTCTTTGAAATCAACACTTTGTAATAAGTCTTTATCAATCCAAAGACAAAACCTCTGTCCATTATGTTGAATAGATCAAAGATAAAGAAACCTAAACTGGCATTAAGTGATTGCGCCAATTTCTGATCAATATTATGATAACCAACAACTTTAGTCGTAACTAGATGAATTAATGTCGATATATCGTCTGTGAATTGATGTGGAAAACGACTTTTGCGTGGAGCTGTGAGGGCACGAGTAAGATCCAAATGTTCTATCATCGATTTAATCATGAGTTCAAAGAGAAACCAAGAGTTTTTCATAGCCATTTCAGCTGCATTGCCACTCGCAACAACCCAATGAAGAGCCAGTTCTTCGTGCAGCAAACGAATTTGTCCATCGCGACCGATGTACGAGGGAGAAATTTCAGCCGACATTTCTTAAAGAATAAACAAAAAATTAAATTTATTTATCTTCAAATCAGTCAAAAAGAAAATAGATTCCATAATAAATGTTTGATTCTCTTGCTTGAATATCAACAGTTTTTACCTTTTCTATCCAAACTTCTTCCTGCGTGCTCATGCATAATATAACCATCATGCGTTGATATCATCATTTCTTCAGCATTACTTCTGCTGTATGTGAGTCGCCTCTTTCCACTAAATGGATGAGGGATTTTTGTCTGAAATTGCACATAAGTTGAAAGAAGCGTCTGACGTCCATACTGATCTACAACTAAGTCATCAGAGAGAATCTAAACAGACAAAAATATCATCATTAAACGTGAGAAATTAACTATCAAATTCAAAACAAACCGAAAGATTCTCTGAAACCATACAAAGGACTTCAAAAACATTTGAACCCATCGATAAGGTCTGTCCAGTGATCTTATAAGTTGTGACTAATAGTTCAATGAGCTTATCCAAGACTATTGGAAGATTCTTAACTAAGGGTTCGCGATCTGCATTTTCAATATCGAGCAGGCATTTTTTCATTTCTTTTTCCATGTTGCCTTCACCAATGTGTGGTGGGACTTTTTTCGATTCGAGAAACTCACAAGCAAGGAAGAACCTAAAAGTATAATATTAGGATCAATCAAATTTACAAATAAACAAGCTTACCGATCAAGATAAGGATCCAGTGTGTGTATCGATGTCACAGCATCGATAGTCACAGTAAATACTGGACGGTGATTGTCCAACCACTTTGTACCTGGTAAATGCACATTTGGCGGAATAAATGAATAATTTTCAGGAGGTGTTTCGACCATTACGGGCAGATTAAATTCTCCAACTCTTAGTTTGCCATCCTCGAGCAATGGAATCCAAGTATAACCAACTGGAGTTTCAACAGTTGTTTGCATTTCTTGTGGTTTCTTTTGACATGACACATGATACAAGGTAAATAGAAGATGATGATTTTGTTTGATATTTGCGGGAAGGGCAATTTTAATCTCATCGTAGAACGCTGGACATTTGTTGTGATAGTTAACAGCAGTAAATGCCTCGGAGCTGTATTCGGGGCAGGAAGATTTTGCAAAGATAGCTCTGAGTGCCTCATTTTGAGTCTCTCCAGCCATAAGTTGAATACGAACAGCAATATTGCGAGCAGAACCTGCTCGCGATGAGAAATTTAACTCTTTTGGAGCAACAAACAGCAGATTACGGTACGTATAGTGAGGAATATAGATGGCACTTGAGGGGAATTCAAGAATTTCCTTAACCGGTCGAGTATTATCATCTAAAATAGAAAAATTATATTAAATAGAGTTAAAAGTTTATACCAGCTTTTCTTACTGGGATAAGGTTCAACTTTGGCCAGTTCTGGTGACAGAGCACATTTAACATCTTCGGGACAGGGAGAGATCTCTAACTTAATTGAACCGGGTATGCATTTGTATTTTTTGATTACCGCTGCTGGACGCTTTAGTTCAGGCAAAAACTTGAACAAGTCTTCATCTTTCATTTTATCAGATTCCTATAAAAAGTTATGAAATTATATAACTTTCCTAGAAATAATTACTTTCGAAGGGTAAACCTGTTTAAAAAAGCTAGATACGGTGATTGTTATTGGTCTGAACGTCTCTATGCTATTAGCAAATTCATCCGGTGACCACGAACGACGTTTCTCACTTTTTCGTTCGAGAGAGCCCCTTCGCGTCAACGTACCACTCATAACATTTGCTTTTTGTCGAAGCTGATCGAAACTACTGGTCGAGGATTTTCGATCTAAAAATACAAAATATCCCAAGTTTATAATTAAAGTTATATAAAACGAAATTTACCTAAACTATTGGAACTAGAAGCAGTACCGAGACTACTGTTTTCCTTTTCATTTTCAAAATTGTCGCCATTAAAGACGTTTGTGAGATAAATGCCAGTCCATGCAAAAGGCATCCGGTATTTTCCTAATCGCTCGCAAAAATCAGCTGCATTTGATTTTGCTTTATCCCTGTATTTGTCTTTGTCGTCCTTTAAATACGGTTCAACTGAATCTTTAATATCGCCCTGTAGAACTTTCTCCAAGCGAATAACTAAAAACAAATCATTACTCGGATAGGTTATCTCAAAGATGCCCGTTCGACTTTGCGTGCTGACATCACTATACTGCACGTGCGAATTTAGCATTCGCTTCAAATTATCCGAATTCATGTCAAAGTAGAAATTTTCTGAGATTTTCTTTTTTTCTTTGGCATCGTAGATAGCCATTGAAGCAAATATCGGTTCAACTTCTAGCTCCAATCGAAGTTGAAGACATTTAACATGAATTCGATGTCCTTGATGTTCAATTGGTTTTTCAGCTGGCATTCGACGTTCAATTAGATCATCTGGATCAGCTTCGGGATATAAACTAAAAAGAGATTCTTGTCGATCTTCTTGGCGACGAGTTTCGTTGGCTTGGTCGATACTTTCTGGAGGTAGATCATCGAGGAGATTTGGTATAAGTGGATCATTGACTGATCGACGTAAATCGAAGCTAGCCCATGATCCGCGAGGTGTTAGGGTGTCAGTACATGATGAAACCGAAGAAAGACTGGCAATAGATTGTCGACTGCTTGGTGTACAGCTGTCACTTTTGTCGGTGAAACCATCATCGAATGAGGCGAAGTCTTTATCAATTTCGAATTCTTGTTGGAAATTTGTAGGGCTTAGCGTACCCCGATCTATGCGTTCTCGTGTACAACACGAACTTGAGTAATGCCGTTGAGAATATTCGACACTTTTCCATGGTCTGGTAAAACAATTTACGCATTCCTGGACATGGGGAGGTAGTTCAGTTCTGAAAAATAAGAGAATTCTTAGAAAGAGGACTTTTTGGAGATTTAAATAAAAGTTATTATTAGTAATACAGTACGATACGGTAGGTAGTACTTAACAAGAAAATTTAAGAAATTAGTTCAAACTGTCTAGGACTTAAAAATGTTTAAAAAGAAATATATATGTGAGTTCCAAATGAGAACCAAAGTAGGTACCATTGGACAAAGAAAACAACAATATTAAAGTGTTTTTGCTTATTAGTTCATAACTCATCGGTTTGAAATCCAAAGCTATTCGGATAGGTTTGTGTGGTTGTAATCCCTTGATGAAAAACATCAAATGTCAACTGATGCAACAAAAACTCAAGCTATCTGAAAATTTCTGGGATAGGTGGATAGCCTATCTGACTATCACCCGAACTCAAGTATTAACTGTTCCAAACAGACTCACTGAACAGCAAGTCAGAACAGTTTAGAACAGAAAATTTCTTACTGAACAGTAAAAACTTGTTCTTTTCTGTTCTAAACTGTTCCAAATTGTTCGGAACAGCCTCACTGTCAAATCCTATTGTGGCATTGTGTAATTAACAAATTTTCTATTTTTATACGATTGATGAAACTATTTTAAAGCTGTTTTGAATGAAACTCATTAGGTTATTATCTACAAATTTTCTTTGCGACACTAACCGACTTTTTTATGGATCAGTTGTTAAAATGAAGGAAAGATTGTAGTCCTTTTGAATGTTGGAATAGACTACATCATACACTGAAAGGAATGTTAACCGAATGTTATTCTTTATTTTTACTGAAAGTTAAGTGAACATTCATAAATAATATCGTTGTTTCAGAAAAGCAGATACTTCAATAATAAAAATGAGTTTTTATTTATACTTTGCGTAGTTTAGTGTTACTGTATTGTTCTCCGTAAACTGATAAAATAAATAAAAAATTCTTGAATTTTTTTATCACATAAATTACGTACATACATATATCAGTTTCTTTTTTTAGAATTCGTCAAAACTTTCCGATTGTAACATCATTATATATGTAATTAAAATAAAGTTCGTTGTCATTCTGGTAGCAAATGAGCGATAGTTATGTATAGGCGTTCTTTTATCAGGGAGCAGGCCATAGTAAATTTGAGTAATAAAGCCCCTCAATTGCGCAACTTTATTATTTTGAGTACACATCTGACTATTAATTGAAACATAATAAGTAGTTTAAATTGGATTACACTGGCTACATTTTATCATTTTATTAATTTACGGAAAATAGTCTCTAGGCCTAGGGTGTCAATTTGCGGACGTTATCATTTAAAACTTTCAAATTAATTTTTTTTTTTTGTAACTGTTACCTATCCTCTTTTTAACTTACATATTTTCTTTTGGCACAATGTGTTCCACAGTACGAATTTTTCTCGGTATTGTCTTAACCGATACATCTCCTGGTGGGAATTCCAAAATCTGCCTCAGTGGGTCTCGATTTAAAACGTTCGAATGTTGAACTAAAAACTCTTCGTAATCCAATGGTTCGACCGGTTCAGTTAGGCAGATCTATTTTGCGCAAAACAAAATAATTTCCATGACTCACAAAATTACTCAAGATTTTACAGAGGAAAGAAAAAAAATCAATAAAACCTCCCAACAGGGACATTGAAGAAAAATATAAAAAAAAATCCAATTATTTTCACTTGCCGTAGATGAACATAAAGAGGCAACATCCGATGGTTTTGTAGTCAAACCGCAGCTTACGACGTTCTTTCGCACTTCCGAAGCATGTTGCCTACGAGAATTGAATTTATAATAAGCTAGTTTAATTCATAAAACAAAAAATATGATAAGGCTCAGATCGAGCTATGGGTATGGGACAATGGCAGACTGGGCGAGGTCTCCTTGAGAGGACGTATCACTTACTTCGATAGTTTTTGAGCGAATTGTCGTTGATTTGAAGACATTTCGATCTTAACACTATTCGATTGCAAATAAAGAGATTGTTATTAAATTAGTTTTTAATGAGAATTTCTTAAAATTTTCAACATTATTTTTAAAAACGAAATTTAAGCGAATGAAATTTGTTGTTTAATCGTCACCCTTCACCGACGATTTTGTTCCAAGACTTCTTTTCTTCATCTGATTTTAGACGCCATTCAAATGTCACTTTTTGAAAAAAAGAAAATGGTGGTGTGTCAAAGTGACATTTGCCGAAATTGCTGTGAGAATAGACAAAACGCACGTGACAGATTTAAGTAGTGGTGATTTGTTTATGTTTTTTTTGTGTACCGATAGGCGATTTTTCGTTAGTGTGAGTGTTGTCAGTTTTGTAAACAAATTTTTTAGTACATCGTAACGTAACATAACATAAATGATTTGCCGTGAATATAGAAATATCTAAAATTTAAATTTATGAAAACGTTACATTACTTTAGTGTTATGTAAAAAGTACGTTACAGATTGTGTTTTGAACTACATGATCTGTATTATTTGTTTTATAAATGATGTTTATCACGTTCAGAATAGAATAATCAATGAGAAACTTTTTTTACTTAAGTGATATAATAAACCAAGAGCTGAAAGTGACGGCTAAACCCAAAACTACCAAGTGTTCGGTTCAAAAAAGTTTCGAAATCATAAATATTTGCAAAAGTGACAGTGATGAACATTTCTAAAAAAAAAGCCGAATCATTTAACCTTTAGAAACTTTTAATTTGCTTAAAAACAAACAACGAAGATGAAATAAGTATTTTTATGTATTTATTTTCAAAAGGACACTTTTTCATCCAGAGGAGGAAATAAATAATTTGGCCTCCGGTAACACAGTTGTATCCATCTTTATTGTTTAATTAGAAACGTCAAAATAATCTCTTTGCGAATACTAACGTGGGTTTTGATAATAAATTTCGGAAAAACCGTTATCCGCATAGAAAAATGTTAGTGAGCAGGTAAAAATTGGTTGCAGCTTAGCAAAGTTAAATCCAGTTAAAAAAACGAGACTGAAAATAAAAAAAAAACCCGTTATAATTCGAAAAGGAATTCAAAACGAAACTCATTAGTTTATAGCTTGGGCCTAGTGACTAACAACTCTCAACCATTTTCGTGTTCGTGTCTGCAGAAATGGAGGGGACCTACACCCTACAGTTTATTGCCGAATCCAAACGACTAAGTAGGTGAGAGGCACTTTTCTATGACAGGAAATACTCTTCGTCGCAGGAGGCAGGGCTACTGCTGTATAGCTAGTGTCGCTTTTTGACGTTGACAGATTCGTTAATTTTCCTAACATGCCGCCTCCACAGGTCATGAACATGTCTACAAAAAATTCAATGGAGTCACAAAAATCAATGTCCATGTCATGAACATTTCAACGAAAACTAATTTTTGAACAAGACATGAGCTCTGTTCAAAGCTGGGCCATGAGATTTGACGTTCCATGTGTGCGAGAGAGGTAGAAGTAGTACTGAAAGCAATTTTTGTGTAATTCTCTTGCTCTGACTTATTAGTGGAATTTATCGGCATAACTAACGACATGACATAAAGTGCCGAGTGCGAAAAAACAAGCTGATTGTTGATTGTGGTTTGGATCTTGGGCATCTGTATGTCCTGTGGAGTCGGCGTGTAATTTCACAAAGTTCTAATTAGCCATATAGAACCTTGCGTACTTAGGAAAAATAAATAATCTTGTAGATAGAACCTTTTAACGTTGCAGATAGAACCTCCTTGCTCCAGGCTTCCCATTACTACAATCAAGAGAGGCGTAAAATTTATAGGCTAATCGTGACCCAAAGTTCTATCAGCCAAGCCAATAGAACCTTGTAGTCCTACGTCCAAGTGCCTTATCGTTGAGCAACAAAGTTCTATTGATATTTTTGAACTTAAATTGTTGATTAACTATAAATTGAAATTTAAATTTATTAATTGTAAAAAATTCTAAAAAAATTAAATTTAGGTAAACCATGAAAACGCTTCGATTATAATGAATGTACAACATGAAGTATTCCGATTTAGTATAGATGTACCCACCGGGGGAATGCCTTGGCCCTGTAGGCCGCTAAAAAGTACCTTTATAAACAAAAAAACAGTTATAGGCATTTTTAGTCACTTTATAGTCAAATTAAAAAAATTTGTTTAAAAGTTTTTAAATCCCAAAACCATTAAACAATGGATTAATTTAAAATAAACAGAGTTTCGCCTTAGAAACGACATCAATAGGTAATTGAGTAAAAGTTAAAGCACACGAGGTTGATTTATTTATTTTATTTTATCTAAATATGGCCGCAGATTTCCAGGTTGGGTGGGTTAAGGCCACGCTGCAACGTCACCAGCAGCGCCTTGGTGTGGTGATTGTCCGTCCGTCGTCTTTTTTGATTATTTTCTTTGGCCTGATTTGTGTTTTTGTTGCAGGTGAGGTTAAGTTTCAGGGGCAAGATTCCCCCCATTCCGGCGAGCTAACTGCCGTGCATCGCAAGCAGGCCGCGTCCCCGGAACTTAACATTCAAGTCCTCTTTCCAACCTCTTCCTTTCCCAATTTCCAAACCTTTCCTTTTTTCCTGCCCTACCATCGTCCACTTCTTCCCCCTCCTCTTGCTCGCAACAAAATGGATTGAGGATTGAAACTCAAAAGCAGTTACTTTTTCACTTTTCAGGTTGGGTTTGTAAAAAAAAAAAAAAACGCTGCAAACCGTTGCAGAATATGGCTTGCATTATTTTTAACCTAACCTTAAATTTGAAGTGAACTCTTTTGAAGCCAAAACCTTGCACATAGATATGGTAAATGAAAAAAGTCGTCTTAGTTTAGGTAATATGTAATATGATCTTACTTGTGAAGATGTTTATCATTGTGGTAGCCCTCATTAACAAACAATAACTCAAGCATGACCATTCAAAGCACTCACTGTTCCTCAGGGACTGAGAAAAAGGAGTTTTATTTACCCCTTTTTTATCTTGGACTATTGCTGAACCTAAACCTAGGTATAACTGAACAAAAAAAAGGTAAAATCCATTCTCCCAACCCAACTCCCTATTTACATTTTAAAAGCAATTACAATACATTACGTGATCAATCGAATGGAGTTTCCGCGATAAATTTTTCTGTTCAAAGGGCGTCTCGCACTCGCACCTATGAAAGTATTTTTCAATGCAAAACTTTTCACATCAATGAGATGACACAAAAGGGCAATGTGGATTTTTTTTTCACCGGAAATCATTATTTAATGGATTTTTGCAAATTGAATATATTTAAGATTAGACTGAAATAAAAAAATCAAATATATGCCTAAAGCTTGCATAATATGCTTATTTTATTTTTCAATGTGCCCAAAAGTTTAAGACGTTTCTTGGATTATTACATGTCTATTTAGGAATTTGCAAATAATTATGTGCTTGTCCTAACTTAACCTTGAGTCATTTACATATCAAATATTTAATCAATCATATATTTAAAAGTACTCGTTCGCCCCATTTTCTGAATGAACATTCATTAAAAAAAAAGAAAAAAAAACTTCAGTAATCATCACTTTATATACCTATATAATATGTTAATAGATTCAAATTTGATTATGTATGACATACAGAGTATCCATCAACTACACAATATCTACCCATCACGATGTGAACAAAAAAAATAAAATAAAAAATAAAACATTGTACCATCTCGACCTTCGGCACTTTCATATTTAACCCGCCAAAGATTACACTTTAATCTGTGTGAATATTGCCATGAGAGCGTGTAAACAAATAAGAGCAACAAAAGTTTTTAATCTTTGAAGATGGCGCAGTTAAAAAATTATAAAATGTCGGTAAATCATTTTCGATTTCCGGAATTGTTATTGTCTGCTTGAGCTTTTTGTTCATTGGATTATAAGACAGCATCATGTGATGATGTAGATATAGAAAGACAGATCTTGCGAATGTAAATCGATGTTGTTGTTGATAAGTCTATGGGAAACGATCATGACCTTGTTATATTGCTGATGAATTCGCGTTATTTATATTTTAAGAAAATTATAGATAAAATAGATTTTGACAAGTGAGAATTAGGAGAAGCAGGTCTGTAGCAAAACTGTTGACCTTATACGTAAAACCGATTAAACTACTTTTACTTTCCCTTGGAGGAAGAGGGAAAAATGTATGTCTACTTAATTAATTTGTGAATTATTTACTAGATTAGACGTGATAATAATGTAAATGGCATAAAACCGTTAAAAAAGGGAAAGGTTTTTTATTCATTTAGCTGTGTTAACTTTGCCCCAAAAAGTGTCTAACTTTTATAATTTTTTGTAGAACATGACGAGTTAAATGACCATTTTGCCCACGTATTCAAATTTTTTGACCACCCACAGTTATCGAAAAAATCCCAAAAAATATATTTTATATGTTAGAAGTCTCTATAAGAATATTTGTTTTTTTATTTTTTGTTATTACAACAACATACAAAGCTATCTATCCAGAATTTTAATGTCATTTTACGCTGAAGAAGTCGTTTTCTATAAGCTCATATGAAATGTGGGGAGAGGAGGGCATCATATAGGATATTTTTACAAAAATTATCCTGGAACGCATTCAAACATGTTAGTACCTATCCAATTTATTTTTGAATGACGTTGTTCTTAGGTATTTTTCCTCGCAACTAGATTTCCCTATCATATACCTACCTTATGTCGAATTCCTTTTAATAAAAAAATCAATTTGTTTAGAAGAAAAAAATCGATTTTTCTGGACAAATTCCTCTTGTATTAAGAGAAAAAAATCGATTCTGTTTAGAAATAAAATCAAATTTTTTTGGTAAAATGATTTTTGTTTCTTTTATTTAAATTTTTTTAACAATGCAATTAAGTATGTTGTATTCTTTATTTAGTATATAACATTGATTTAAATAATTTAAAAGAAACTTTTTTTTGTAGCCGTGTTGTTTAGTGCATTTTTATCTTCGATTTATTATCATCTACAAAAAGTCTAAATACAAAAATAAATTTGATATAATTCCGTATTTTTGTTGTATTTAACATGTCAGATGTTATTCAATTAAAGTTGAAAACTACTTGGGGATTTTTATTGTCAACTTCAGAAATTGCATTTATTTACTCGAAGTTGCCTGAATCAACTTCTGATATTCCAAAGTTAGTCAACTTTGGATTTTCTCAACTTCCCGAAATAGGAGATTTTAGCGAGCAAACTTGGGATTTTTCTTTGTATCTGTTTATTCAATCAGTGAATGCAGTTGCGCTAACGTCTCGGTCTTGAAATCGAACAAATTAAATTAGAGTACCTAATACAAAAAAATTTCTTATAAGTTCTTATCGTAAATGAAAAAAATGTTTCGTCCTAAATACTTCTGAGAGAAATATTGGCCATCATCGTCTTCAAGAAGCGAAGATGATGATGCAGATAAAGGTATTCTCAGAGACGGCAATATAAGATGCTTCCACGTATTTGGGATCGATAAATGGTAGATCAAGAGCATCAAAGGACTTTCTTGCAAAAGCTTAATTTATATATTTACCACTATTCCTGATCAGACATTATCCTTATGGTTCACGCTTAGTTTTTTTCATATTAGTATGTAGGTCTAGGTACTCTAATCCAAAGCAACCAGTTGAAACTGACATATTGGGCCTTACTAATAATCAAATTTAGTTAATAGTAAAATGAAAACCTCCAGATTTATCATCATCGGGATATTTTGGAAACTGCAAGTAGGCCAACTTTCGAATTTTACTGCGGAGTTAAGATTTTAAAGTAGTGAATAAAAGATGAGTGTCAACTTAGCGAAGCAGCACCTCAAAGAGGGGTAAAACCGTCCTATAGCGGATAGTTTATTGCTTATTAATTAGCCGTTCAGCAGTTCTGAATTAGTTGTGACAATTTTAATTTTGTCGTGCAATGTTTTCTACGTTTTTTTTTTTTTTTTTTTTTTTTGCTGCTTTGCTAACTTCGTGTCAACTTAGCGAAGTAGCATCTGAAAAACGTATACAAACTTCTTATTGTGAATGTTTTACTGCTCTATAATTTGCCGCTTTTTCACCGAAATCTCAGAGCAAAATGCAGTCAAAGAGACGTGAACCTATTCACGCTGTTCAAGTTTTCGGACGCAAAAAAACTGCTACTGCAGTCGCTTATTGCAAGCGTGGCCGAGGACCTCTTCGTGTCAACGGACGTCCGTTGGATAATATTGAACCCAAAGTATTGCAATACAAATTGCAGGAACCACTTCTGTTGTTGGGAAAGGAAAAATTCGCCGGCGTGGATATCCGTGTCCGTGTGAGCGGTGGCGGTCATGTTGCACAAATCTATGCAATCCGTCAAGCTATCTCTAAAGCTTTGATCGCCTTTTATCAAAAGTACGTAGAAAACATTGCACGACAAAATTAAAATTGTCACAACTAATTCAGAACTGCTGAACGGCTAATTAATAAGCAATAAACTATCCGCTATAGGACGGTTTTACCCCTCTTTGAGGTGCTGCTTCGCTAAGTTGATATCAACTTAGCGAAGAAGCAAAAAAAACATAGAAAACATCGAACGACAAATTCGAAATTATCACAACTAATTCACGACTAATTAACGAAATTTTTTCGATCGGTTAATGTTGTTTCGCTAAGTTGACACTCATGAATAAAAGCATAACTTTCAACTCATGATTTTAACATCGGATTTGAAATCAACTCCAAACTTGACCACCTTGGGATTTATCTGAAAGTATAACAATAGTGAATAAAATTACCCTTAAACTGCTCCTGTCCTAAAGTGCCCCCCTCTCCCCTAGGTATAGATTTGTAATAACAGAAGTGAAAAAGTATGTACATAATATTATTTTAGCAAAATTAATGCTCTAGCATTAAGTCTAGCACTTTTCTATAAGAATGTTTTTCCACATAGGTTAATGTAAAATTTAATGTTGGTTGATAGTTGCTTTGCTGACAGTGCGAAATCTCGGCGATTAATATGTAAACTGACTTTTAAAATAATAGCTCTGTTTTTTGGGTATGGTTTGTTTCGTTTTTTTCATCTTGTTTTTTGATTACTTCGTTTTAGTCGCTTTGCATTTTGTTTGTTATGTATTTTAATCAAAATGTTTTTCAATTACTTGGTTTTTATTTGTTTCCAAAAAAAAATGTCATTGAGTCTTTTACTTATGTCGAATTCCTTTTAAGAAAAAAATCGACTTTTCTGGACAAATCCCTTGTATTAAAAGAAAAAATTCGATTCTGTTTAGAAAAAAAATCGAATATTTTTGGTAAAAGGAATTCGACATTAGTTCATTTTAAGTTCATTTCGTCTTATATTATTTGATTTTTCGATTATTTCGGTTTTTGTTCATTTCGATTTTTGTTCATTACGATTGCGATTCTTCGCCATCGTTTGTTTCGTTTTTATTTTTTTTTGATGTAAAGAGACCAAGGGCATTAAAATTCGCGCGAAAAAAAACATTTTTAATCTAATACTGAAAACTAGATGGTTTTATGTCTAGTTTATGAGATATTTGAAAATTACCAAAAATACTTTTTTATTCAATTTTTAATTTCTTTTTGTTATTTATGTAAGCTTGCTGACATAAATACAGTGCTAGCACCCAGCATTACGGCGTATAAACAGTGAGGTATTTAAGGGGGGGGCATGCTGCCCCTCTGCAACCCCCCTGCTTGGCCCACTATAGGATTTGGGGTAGGTGCGAGGTTGGATGTATGCAAAGTTTCTTTTGCATTTAAAGAATCTGCATTATCGCGCACGATTATAATCACACTGAAAGCAAAATAAACCCACGCCAAAACAATATATTCTAATACAAAACGAAATGCGAAATAAAGGCTCTCCCAAACCAACGCGATTAATCGCCGCGACAATAGAAAACAATAACAACAACGTGTTGTTTTGTTTGACAACCACGTGTTGTTATTGTTGTTTTCTTTTGTCGCGGCGAATAATCGCGTTGGTTTGGGAGAGCCTTAAACCGTAAACGAGATAACCTTTACCTAAATAACTCATTACACTTTTAACTAAATTGCCAAACGAGTAAAGGCTCTCCCAAACCAACGCGATTAATCGCTGCGACAAAAGAAAACAACAATAACAACACGTGGTTGTCAAACAAAACAACACGTTGTTGTTATTGTTTTCTATTGTCGCAGCGATTAATCGCGTTGGTTTGGGAGAGCCTTAAAAAGAGAAAGAAACAAATGCGAAGTGATCGTAGGGCGAAATGATCGTAGCGCAAAGTGATTGAAAAACAAAGTAAACATAATTGAAGTAAATAAAAATAATTACATATAAGAAAAGCGAAACAACGAAAAGCGAAGTGAAAAAAACGAAACAACAGGAACCCCTGTTTTTTTACTTCCCAAAACTGCCAATTTCAATGAATTTCAGAACAAACTTTCATCAGAGTTCATATAAAAAATAAAATTGTACTAACATTCGTAGAAATTCGCATTTGGAAAATAAAAGAACATACCTTATATTGTGATTAAATTACTGGATAGTATTAAAAAATAAAAGCACAGAAGAGTGTTACATTAAATGTCACTTGTTCAAATCGTGGTTCAAATATTGAACCCTGGTTCCGGTTCAGGAATTTTAATTCACTGATTTCGGCTGAACCACTGACTAATTTATTGAACCACGTTTGTACAGCTGATCGCCAAAGAAGAAGAACTAAAGAGCCATCAAAATCAAATACTTCAAGGTTATATGAATTTAACACTTCGATAGCCGTTAATTATTATTTTATAATGTGGCAAACTCAAATTTAACAAAAAACACGACGCGACGATTAGTTTATTCATA
Organism: Epistrophella euchroma; assembly: GCA_947049315.1. Lineage (NCBI taxonomy): Eukaryota > Metazoa > Arthropoda > Insecta > Diptera > Syrphidae > Epistrophella > Epistrophella euchroma. Next base: position 18,422,776 of record OX346245.1, read on the forward strand.
ATTATTTACTTTTGTCATCCAAACTAGTACCTTCACCTACGATTTTGTTGATGGAAACTATAAACTTGCAGATCTTTAGAAGAGCTATCATTTGAAAATTGGGTACATAAGTTTTGAAATTTTTGTACAAACTGATTTCAAATATTGCATTTCAAACAAATCATAGGTAATACACTAATACCTAAGTACATAATACGTTTGGCTTTATTTGTCACATAATATGGATAAGCATGTGATTAAATAGACAAAGTCAACAACAAGTAACACCTTTTTCGACCATCACAGCAAAGACTTCATAACATGATACAATCTCATAATTGACAATGAAGTGCGTAAACGGTCTGCAATTTAAAGATAAATATTTACGACGAGCATGAAAAACAACTTGAGAAGAATTACTCAATTAAAACCGTGTTTGCTAAACCTCTATAGTAGGTACCTCTATAGTCTATTATTACATACAAAGATTGTTGTAGTTGAAGTTTTATTGGAGCACAAGGTTTGATTGAAGTTAGCATAATTAAATGTTGATTAATGACTTTTCTTTTCATTAGAGTCACAAAGTGGTTTTGTGGATTTTGATGGATAGTTTTGGTTGTCATTATAAAGAGGAATTAGGAAACAGTTTAAAGAAGTGGTTATATTAAGCCACGATATGTGTTAGTTCAAGGATATTTGCCACATCAGAAATAAACTACAAGGACAAAGAAACAAAAGCTTTGATTTTATGATGGCAGATATATTTTTAGGTTAGATATACAATATGCACTTGAGTTCTGGTTTTATTTCTTAGTATACGTTTCCGTCGACCACTAAACTGAGTGTTCAGTAGATTTACCTCAAATCTTCTTCAAATCTTTACTTTTACTATACAAATTTAATTCTTAAATCGAGAAGATAAATTTAATCTAAATCTTATTAAATATTCCTAGGACCAATACTTTTACAAATCGTAAAAAGCTATCTATTTAATCGCACTGAATGCATTTTTTTGATCATAACGAAGAACGACTCATAAAAATTACGACAAGACAAACTACTTTAAAAAAAAAATGATACTATTAAGGTAAGACGGCACTCGGCGGAACTGGGACCAAATTCCCGCATCAGCGAGTGGGCCATACACAGATATTGTACACAGTAGCTCACGGATGTTGTAATTTGGCCCCTGAACTTCAGCGGAACTGAGCGACACCCATAGAAGAAGAAATAAGAGGAACTGGCATATCGTGGAAAAACTGAGGCTTTTTTCAAAGTTGTGTGAATTGCACAAACACAAATGCATTCAAGCAGGGTCGGCGTGAAGTTAGACGGCTAAAAGCTGGGGCGCCCAAATGATTTTTAGTTATACATATTTCTTTTCGGTCAGGAAAGTAGGAACACGTGTAGCAGGTACAACTAGATTACTATTTTTATCTTCTCAGAAGTACTTAGGCACCTTTACAGGAACACGGCAGTTGTTAATGAACCTGTTAAAAAAAATTTGGTTTATATTTATCCGATTAAATAAATAATTGAATGAAAGTCATGATTTTTTTTTTAATTGTGATAAAATTAAAAGTGAGTATAATAAAACTAACTTAAATCGCTGAAAAATAAATGCACTACGGGCGCTCAACGGATGTGACTGCCTTGCATTACCAACAAAAACTAATACGACCCTGGGGGAGAGTTTCTAATTTTGACAGGAGAAGTATATTTTAAATGACGGCTCTGAGTTTCTTTGTTTTTTTTTTTCAATTCTTGCGGCCTCACTCACGTACACTCACACTGTATATGTGATATACATCAGTTCCTTTACTTCTTATTCAAAGCTCACGGCCCATTAAGAAAAAGATTTCGTTTTGGATCCGCACACGTAGTCAACAACGTATGGAGAACTCCGCGTACGGATCCAAATACGGATCCGCAAAACTGCGTTTGTCGACTCAAATTAGTATGGAAATTAGAATCACCACTAACCTACTTGCGCATGTATTGTGAGGGTGAGAGTTCACCATACTCAGCGAAAACCGAACCTAAAACGGATCCAAAATGAATCGCAAAAAAAGAACTTTGCCACTTGAGTTCTACACTACCTACAACAAAGCTTTTTTTAATCCAAGTTTCTCCAATCGAGTTTACCTACAACAAACAAACAAAGCATTTTTTTTCATTTCAAGACACTTATTTTCATCATTTATATAAACAAAATTTACAAACATATTTTACTGCACTACAAGAACACCAAATGAACGGAAAACCGGAATATTTTTTTATGAAGCGAACATTTCTCAATTTCTCATAAGAAAAGGGAACACAAAAAAACTGTGTCTTCGCTATTCCACTTGCAGAGATGAACTAAACAAAGGTCTAGGGAAAATGCCTGTAGAGTAGATACAAAGAAATTTTGTAGGTGTGCGTGAAACACTCAGTTTAGCAAAGTTCCAAGAAAGACCGAGAAAGTTCGGTCAGTGAATTTGCTTGAAGGGTAAGGTCGATGAAATGCACGATGAAGATAGTAAATTAGTCTTATCCAATAGTGATGACAAATAATTGAACTGAGTGAGTTGAACAATCGAAGTCTTTGTCAGGCTAAACAACAGGGTTAATGGTAATATATTTGATTGTCAAAGAGCGTCTCTTTCCTTGTCGTTCGAGGGGCGGCGAAGACTTGAAATTGAGGACACCCGCTGTTCCAAAAATTATGTAAACATCGCTCTAATGAGCCATGATAAGTATGGTTGGTCAGCCTAGGTTGGCCAGCCTAGGTTAATAAACAAAAGTGAAAATACGGCACTGCTCTCGGGCTCGGGAGTGGAGTTGAAGGTTTCACTTAGGAAGAACAAGAGAACTGGTATTCGGATGCTGGAGCTGGATATGCTCAATACTTCCAAAATAACCCAAATTGGTTACGACGGGATGTGATCCTCTCGCTTATTGCCCATTAGATCACACATGAGGATGACCCGCGTAATAGAAGCATCGTCGGGTTGTTGTTTCATGCGTTGGTATTTAGGATCCTTGGATCTTGGATGCAAGAGGTACAGGTAGGCCTCGGCCCTTAACAAGTAAAAGCCATACCAGGATGGTGGTTGATATCATCAACTCCTATGGAGTTAGGCCTCCCGTGGGATTAGGCCGTAATAGGCAAGTGCTCACGTTAACCCAAGGTTCAATTCCTTAAAAATATATGCAAAAACTCAGAGTGCCCGAAGTATTATACACATCGGTGAGTGGCGAGGCGTAGGCGCGGTGCACGAAGGGGGCCTGATGAAAAAAATAAATAAATTTGGCGGCACAAGGGCTCATGAAGAACCAGGGCCTAGTGATTTACAACTCTCAACCATTCCTGTGTGCGTGTCTGCAGGAATAGAGGGGACCTACAGTTTATTGCCGAATCCGAACGACTAAGGTGAGCTGCACTTTTCTGTGACAGGATACTTTTGGAGGATTTGTCACTTCCTCGCAAGAGGCATCAGTAGCCCGGAAAAAAACTTAAGGTGGAAGCGGCTGGTATTGAACCCAGACTTGTGGCATGACAGTCCAACGCACTAACCATCAAGCCACCGGGGCCTGATGACCTTGTTGAAAATAGTAAACGTTCAAAAGTGTTGCATGATCTAAACCAGAATATTTTGTTTGTTAAAATGTAAGAAAATGTTACACTTTTGCTATTTTATTAGTTACCGGTTCGTCCATTACCCTTTTCTTATTTTCCATGAATCGGATTTGCATCTGATGCTTAGATCGATTTTGTTTAGTTGACAACTAACACCTGTTTGATCACTCACATTTATACATCTATATGCATACATAAGCAATTTCCGAAGCAAATTTTATTCGTCTCATTAGATGATTAATATCAATGTAAAAACCATTCATAGAACAGGATCTACAACTGTCAGTAATTAGTTAACCTACTTGTTGTACAAACAATACAGTCATCTAATCAACAATGCACAATAACTATTGTGAAGAAGCTTAGTTCCAAGCATCCGTTTGTCTAATAAAAAAAACAAAAAAAACTTAACTTCATCGTCAGGGTTTCAACTTTCATAATAATGCATTGACGGACTTCCGGCTGAGAATTGGCTGCTAAGCTGCAATGGAATTGGATTCTCTCCAACCGTCTGAGTCTGACTAACATGTTGTTTTTCCATTGCTTGAGCCACCATCAACCGATAGTCTGAGACATCTTGGATTCTTGGACTCCTACTAGACAAAGTTAATCCATGAGGTGTCAGATTTAGTATTGTACGCAAATTAACCGCTGATTGGCTTTTCCACCTACACACTTTATTCTTTTGAATCGTGGTTTATTTGCAATTTTATATGGCATTGATAGTGTGGTGGGCGCCATTTAAGGTATTTGCAAAAAAAAAAAGGTAATCATTTAATATAAGCTTTTAACAATAAGAATTGAATCGGTTACAAGGCAACGAGTTTGGTCAAGAATTCTTTATTCAGTAAAGTAAGTTTTTAAATAAGGCTGCTCGAGAAAAAAAAAAACCTTGTTAATAGTTCATAGAAGATGAGTTGAAGTCAATTTCATTTGATGAACGTGAACATCGGTTGAATGTAATATGTACAAAAGTATTATAAGAATGGACTTTTATAGCTCAATAATTTCTGAAAGGTGATATTTTTTGTATAAATAAAATCATTATAATGATGGCTGATGTTGTGATACTTTTTTTGATGAAAATAGTAAAAAAAAAAACAATATATTTCAACAATTATTATAGATATGTATGTGCCTCAATTAATTTTAAATGATAAAATTCGCAGTTAAATAAAATTTTATGTGCAAAAGTGCAACAAATATAATTCTCTGTTTTAAGTTAGGGTGAAGGTATTGTGAGGTAATTATACATTTGCTTTTAATTTTGCCTTATGTATAATTGTGAATAAACTACAGGGGTTAAGGTGGATCCATAGAATATGAATAGGTATTTTATCACTGTAATACTTATATTAGATCATCAGTTTAATATTCTCTATCGTGCGTCGGAATGTAAAATTTGATTAAGGCCGTGTGCGAATTGGTTTAAAATTTCGATTAAACCTTATGTGAGATTACATTTTGACATTTCTTCGTACAGATTTATCTCATTAAGTGTCAAATATTAATCTTCGGTTAAAATTTAACACGATTTTAATTCAATTCACACACTGCCTTAATCAAACTTATATTCCGACGCATGGTATAGAGAGGGTAAAAAACTGATGATCTAGCATAACTGCAAAAGTAATCAAATTCGCACACGGCCTAAAATTTAGGGTAAAATGATTTGACGAATGTATATCTTACATATACATAACATACCCATACATAAAGGTGATTCTACAAACAATGGAATTTTTTGCGGCCCAGGAAATTTTTTAAATCCCATCAATTATTTAATCAGATTTTTTTAATAAATTAAAATCTAATTCATATGTACTGTACATGCACAAACAAAATTAATAAGGTGGCATTTTTTCTTCTTGCTCAAAAAATTCTTCAAAGTGTCTGATTCTCCGTCCCCTCACTTGTCCCGTCAGGGGCAATCAATACCGACTCAGTGACCCCAAATAATAAATGTTTGTTATGAACTAGATAAATATTTTTTAACCCGCGCAAAATAGTTTTGTCCCCAGCATTTATATGCAGTCCCCTGGAATATTGAAACATTAGGCGTGTCCTACCAAATACAATCTCACTGAGCGCTCAATGTCAATTTGACGGAGGCGATATCATTTCGCGGGACAACATTCTCCGCTCAATTGTAAAAATATAATATAATAAATATAATTATAATTCTCGTACTGAAATTCTGAAAAATCACTTTCAACTTTTGCTTAAAATATTTAATTTTTGAAGCAGAAAACTTATTGAAATGAATGAGAAATAATAAAAAGTTCTATTTATTTTAGTTATTATTAATATTCCGTCTTTATTTTGTATTTATTTACCACTTTTGCACTTGCGCACCACAAAAAAATTTCAATTTGATTGTCAAAAGACCAGCTGTTTTGGCTGAGAAAGAAAACTGATAAATGAAAATGAATCAAAAAAATTTTCGTCTCACTTATCTCCGCAAAATATCTCAGCGCTCAGGTGAGATTTTTTGTCCCACTTAAAAAAATCTCTGAGCGCTCAGAGATTTTTTCTTCGTGGGACTGGCCTATTCAAAAAATTCGATAACTACTTACAATATCGATCGAGTTTCCAGCGCTAGCAATATCAAGTATTGGCCGCGTTCATCAGCACATTTGACAGTTCTGAACTGTCATTTTTAGAGCTTCTGATTGGCCAGCAGTCATAAAAATTCAGTTGACGTCGATTGACATTTAGTTACGTTTCTAACGTTTTTTTCTGAATTTTCAGATGAAAAATTCTATCTGAAAATTCAGATGACAGCTAAAAGCAACAAAAAAACAGTTCTTGATCCAGTTTTTTTTTTTGTGTGTGGTCTGATCGTCTGGGTCTCGTATCGCTTTTCGGATTTTGATTTTAAAGTGCAAGAAATAATAAAAACAGAATACATTATTTCAGACTTATTTGTTCGTTCAGTGTTACGTTTTTCAGAATTGAATTTTTAGATCTGTCAAAAACGTGGTGATGAACGCGGCCATTGAGTCTCCTTAAAATAAAATTGTGTAACCAACTCGATTCTGTTTGTTTTATGTGATGGACCATGAGCTGACAGCAAATTTTTGGTTTGGAGATATAACCATAAGATTCACAAACGTGTATGTAGAGGAAGAAAGGTCTTAATTTCGAATTCAATCGTCTATGGCAGAATCATTTTGTCACCGGGCGAAGGGAGGGGGCTCAGGGCGGTGTTAACAGCAATTTTCCAGATTTTTGTTTATAGGAAATTTTGGGGTCCCATACGTTTAAAGTGTCAACTGGACAGTATTGAAATAATTTTAACTATGTACAACTAAATGAATTATTGTTCTTGTTTTGTTACTTTTTTTCAAAAACTACCACTTTTTATTTTCTTAAATTTTCATAGATAAAAATTATGAAAATAGTTGAAGAAAATTTAATTGCTGAAAAAAAATTTGTTTTATTCTCATTTTTTAAATAGCCTAAAGAAATACAGTGGAAAAGTTTCACGAATAAATTGGTCAATTACACCAAACACAAACTCAAAAACTTCTTTTTATTTTGAGCATGCGCATTGTGATCATAAAAATGACTAACTATTAAGTTGGTATTATATTTTAATTTTCAAATCAATTGTTAATAGTTTTTATAATAAATTATAAAACTTAAAGATCAAGTTAATATGTATACAGGGTGAAGCATTTTCGATATTGATTTGGAATGACTAAAATATTGGAAATTTGAGCAATGCGTTATGTCGTAACTCGTAAGCTATACTTTGGGAATTATGAGCGTACTTTAGGCTTAACGATTACGGTTTGTTGCGATCTATTTCCTGATTTAAAAAAAAAATGGGCTGCAGAAGGCCCTTTCAAGTCTAAAAAACACCAAAAGAGTTTGTGCTACCTTGGAAAAATTTGCCCAAATCTCCTTAATCTGTCTGGTTAATTCTTAAACCACTTGAATTCTGTTCACAATGCACTTAAGGAAAAATAAAAATGCCACACAGTTAGTTTTCCTCACTTCTATTATATTGCAACTCATTATGTTGCAGCAGTAATCAACTGCAGATTCATATCAAATTTTTATTATGAAACAGAAAGACATATCTTTCGACTATAGTCTAGACAAACTTGAAGTTATTGCAGATGATTTTTTCTATTAGTTTATAACTTTTTATTCTTCCTTAGGAATGTAACTAATATTAAAAGTTTCAAAACACATCACGAAATAGCCATTGCTTAACTTGCCAAAAAATTTACAACATCGACATTCGACATGTGCCCTTTGACTTAAGACGATTCGCACTACACAAGAGCCAGCAGATGTGTAGGCAGGTATTTAATGTTTGTGTTTTTTTCCAACATAATGTTGTCAATTTCACAAACAATGGAAAATCTGGGTTAAACCGATCAAGTCTCGAGGGTTTTTGTTGGTTGTCACGATCGGAAATTGTTGGTATCGTATCGTCATGTCATCTCATACATAATGTGTCATCATGAAGTGCGTTAACCGAATGACACGACGACGACGCAACGCACATCACGGAATCTTCTTCCCCATCATATTAAAACATTGAAAGTCCTTCACAGAGTCATTGCTTTATAGCTTAGAAAGGTTAATCGTTAACTATTTAATTCATATTTTCATTGGACTATGCATAAACCTCTCTGTTATTGCCAATGTCAAAGCTGCCTCCATCACCTAAACAATATAATTAATAAATTAACATTCAAGTGAGTCTTCACTTCACTTAATTTTATAGACCAAACAATAATTCTTCATTAGTGCTGATATTAATTGTGCAGTGCATAATATTACTTCTTAATCATCGGCTCGGGTTGATCATAATTTTTTGATTAACATCACGCAACGGATCCATCGACTTTTGATTTTATTGGGGTGCTGTTTTAATAATGTTGTGGTGATAATTTGTTTGATTATATTGAATCCACCTTACTTTTTCGATATTATTTTTGCATTTATGCACACACATATTTCTTTTTTTATATATAGTTAGCAATTTAATGGCAACTCCTTTAAACCAGAAAGAATAATGGCATTGACAATGAAATACTTTTATAATTGATTAAAATGATGAAAAGCAATATCTAATTTGTTTGTGACTCGAACACAATGGTCTCATACGAGTCATAGATCATAAGCTCTGTTCCTATTTTTGACGCAGTAAAATTAAAAAAATCTGCAGTTCAGATAATAAATCAGTACTGTCATAGATCGATCATATAGTTCGCGGATCAAGTTGATTGATATGCTATAACAATTATTTAGTAGAAGATACCGGATACAGAAAATAATACTTTTGTTTGAATTATTTGGTCAGTTTATATTTCAGAGCGCTTAGTAATTTTCCTGCGTCACTTTGAATTTTGAAAGAACAGAGGAGCATTAAATATAAACAAGATTCTTCAAAAACACTTCCTTTTCCTTTCTTTTCCTTTCTTTCTTATTTGATTTACTGCGACAGAAAATAATTAAGCAACGAATTTAAAATTAACCTTCCTCATTTTTGACAGCAAAACTGAGGAATTTTTGTGAAGAAATGTGTTTATATTTCTGAGAATACGGATTTCTCCTGAAATATAAAATGGCCAAATATTTTAACTATACTTACCAACAAAAACTATAACTTTGAATTAATTTGATTTTTTTTTTTTTGAATCGTAACCCAGGGAAATTAGACAAAAAAGGGGCAAACTACTTTAAAATTCAAAAGAAATCTGTATTTTGGTGGAGAGCTTAATGTTTGCGTGTGAAGTATTTTCCAAAAAGCAACCTAAAGAACCGTGGGCACTTTTGTATGGAGTTTGGACCAACTTTTAAGATTGCTTAACAAGCTTATGGAAAGTACTTTATTTTATTATATGGCAGCTTAGTCAAAATCGAGCGCGAAAATGATGTTTTTGCGCATTTTTTAAAAAAAGCTATTTAAAATGAAAAAAAAATTATAAAAAAATGGCAACACTTACTAAAAAGTGTTATGCCTTTTTTGAAAGCCAGAAGTCTCTTCTTTTATTCCTTTTTAAATCAACTTATTTTTGTTTATAGTTTTCGAAAAAATTAATTCCAACTTAAAAATGTTGAAAAACAAAAAATTGAATATTGATTTTTTTTCACAATTTTAATTCTAAACTGGCTTTTGTATTAACAACCTCTTTGAACTTTGTATTTAAAATTGTGAAAAAATCAGTATTCAATTTTTTGTTTTTTAACATATTTAAATTGGAAGTAGTTTTTTCGAAAACTGTAAACAGAAATAAAGTGATTTAAAAGGGAATGAAAGAAGAGACTCCTGGCTTTCCAAAAACGTATAATACTTTTTAATAAGTGTTGCTATTTTTTTTAATAAAATTTTTCGTAAAAGTTGAAGCTTTATGATCAAGATTACGACACTTTTCGTACCATCAACAGAACCTGTCACAAATTTGAAGAAGAGCATTGGTGCAATAACTTCATCCAATATTATTTTTCAAAATTGTAAAATTTTTGATTAACTTTTGCATTTTTAAAATCGGAAATCAGATTGATGGTAAAACTTACTCAACCCCTTCTAGTATGAATTTGTTTGCTTCTTCTCAAAAATATTTAAAGAAAATGTAGCCTGATATTCTGACTTCATTTAAAGACCTCAACTTTTAAGATTCGACTACAAAAACGCAAGCTATAACTTCGAAAGCCAATCATATTGCTCAATTTTTTATAATTCCACTTGAGAAATTGAGAAAAATAATAAAAAATTGAGGAAGAAGAGTTTCTTGATATAGAAAATGACAATATAAGGTGGGGCTCATTCCCTACCTTTAGCTGAAATTCTAAACTGTACTATTCACGACTTACAGACAAATTAGAACTCACACTTAGAAGATATGCAGAATGAAAAAGTCGATCGGATTAATTCCTCGCGTTTAGCAGAAAACTTAAGGAAAATCAATTCTGCACCCGATTTACAGATGGCGTCCACTCCCCCCTTATACTTAGAAAAAGTCAGTGCAATACATTTCCCCTCTTCTATTTTATCGCACACAATTAATTCTGTGCGAAAAAAGAATGGCGAGACTCTTCCAAAAAATTTGCTACAATCTATCAATTATTGCACTCGTCGAATATCATACCGCAAAATGAAAAGCAGAACAATATAGAAGGAGACAACAGAAATAAAAGAACGCAATTTTTCGACTATGATCTCGCCTTGTCATTTTTATATGAAACTAGCCGACCCGTGTTCGCGTTGCTTCGCAAGCTTTAAATATACTTATAAATATGAGTAGGTAAAAGTTTATCAAATGCTCCATGAGACTAACCGCAATTTCTAATATATTATTAACAAAAATTTTACATAAGTTGCGTTTTATTGGCAATTTTACAGCTAGCGCAATAAAATTTCCCTTGGTGAACAATAACAAAACCAAAAGTGCCGATAAATTAGCCAGTAAATTAGTGAATATAAAAGTGAATAAATAGTGTGGACTTGAACCTTAAATGCCGGTAACGTAGTTTGTTTTTTATTCAAAAAAGGGTATGAACACATCCAGAGAATAAAGAGTGGACATAAAAGTTGATATAGCGTTTTGAACTTGTATTGCTGCGCTAGCTATGAACTACAAATAAAACGCACCTATACATACTTCCATATGCTTTCCGTAACCAAATAAAGAATTTTATTTTCTCTCACTAACACAGTTTCATGATGCCAACTATACATTTCCTTTTATAACTATTTTTTATTTTTTCCCTTGGACGGAAACTCCCTTAGACGGACAACAGTGTTGCGACCGTCACTGTTCGGCTAAGGGAGCTTGTACTGTGTTTTATTTCTTACTGCATTCAGTTGAAATCAGTAATGTTTCATTTTCATAATCTTTAGCAGCTTTCAGTAAACCTTTTTTTTTCATGCTGCTTTCTACTGAATGCCCTGCCCATTTTCCTCTCAAATATGTACATTTATGTAACACTTCGGTTCAGTGCAGAAGAAGCAAAAAATAAACACATTGCGCACGGCAGTGGTGCCCATACTTAAGATATGTAGGTATGTATGTAACATTTTAGTTCGGTTAAGAAGAAGGAAAAAACAAACACACTACGCATTGGCCGTCGTCGTTACAAAAAGTCAACAATTGAGTGGAATGAAAGAAGGAATAAAATTGTAAATGAGTGGATGAGCGAACAATTGAGTGGACAGAGATTCAGAAGCAAATACACAAAAGAAAATCCACAAAACACGGAACGATAATGAAATGGAACAAAGCAGCAACCCAGTAATTGCGATTGAATCGAATTCATAGATGCAAAAATACAAAAATTTTATAAATTTATAATTAGTAAATAAATTTATTTCTCAGCTTAGAAGTACAGTTAATAAATGATTTAGAGCTTAAAATTTGCATAAAACTATTGACTTTATACAAAAAATCCCACTTTTGTAAAATATCAAGCAGGTTTAAAAGTATAATTGAATAAGTTGGTCAACTTCGACAAAAAAGTGTACGAAATTTTCTTAAAAGTTTATAATCTAATTCAACAAATATATTAAACAAATAAAAAATATTTATTTACATGCTTCAAAGAATAAGGAAAATTATAAAATTTGTTTCAAGTAAATCGGTTGAATACTTTCTGAGAAAAACGTGGACAAACAAAATATTTGTAATGATAATGATGACCTATGGTTTGGTATCATAGTTCATATATTTTCTATAAAGCTAATATAATATTAGCTGTGTTTTGTTGAGCTAGTTACTGTGCCGATTCTGCAATATTCCACATTAAGCCATAGAGTTACTGAAGATCAAATGTGCTGTAAACTTGTTGTTGGTAGAATTTGCATGTGAAAATTTTGCTTAATGTGAAGAATTTCTTAATGTGCACATTAAGGAGTTGAACAAAACACACCTATTGTTTTACCTTTTGTTAAAAGTTCAGAAAAACCACAATCTTTATACATTATATACAAGTTCTGCAATATTGGTGGTACTTGTATTATAAGTATGTCCATCATTATGACCTATCATATCAGTGATATATAAACCTATACACACATAAACTTATTTATTAATTATCATCGACTTAAGTATAATTTTTATAAAAGTATCAGTAGCATAAATTTATTACAACTCAAAAACCTAACTATTGTTGCAAAATGAATTGTATTTTTATGCAATCAACAAGTGGTCATCAACTGGTCATCTTTAGAATTTATTACACAACACCCAACTATCATTAGTAACTCAATTTGAATTGCCAACACATTTATTTATTTAATTTTCATTTCCACATCAGTGGGATAATTTTATGTACATTATGTATGTACATATACTTGTAAATATGAGTATGAGAGGTGTATTTGTCTTTTTCGATTTTTTTTTTTTTAGAGAATAAATAAAACATTATGTCTACGTATTTAGAAGAACCTAGAGTTAATGTTAGTTTAACAAGTAGGTAACAAGTTAATCGAATGAAATATGCAAACATTTTGCTAATTATCTTGAACCGATAAGTTTATGCTTTATAAGAACACCCCAGGAGTTTTATAGTTGTCTTGTGTGTGTGATTTATAGACTAAAAACTTGTGTTAAATGGCAGAAAATATGACCATAAGATGTGGGTAATTCTTTAAAACATTGATCGATAACATCTTTGAGGAAGAAATTCAATTATAATAATATGTTATTCATTGTAATTTCTATTTTGAGATATGCGCATATAATTGATTTAAGTTTGTTACAAGAAAGTCTATAAGTTGAAGGTGGGAGTACAGAATAATACTACCGTGTTAACTGAAAATGCCGTATCTACATTTTTTTTTTATGATTAAAGGAGTTTTTTTTCAAACCATCCTAAGTATTTCAAGTCTGAACTGAAAAAATCGAAAAATGTCAGATACGTCGATTTCAGTTAACACGGCAGAATAAAGAAAATTGTTTAGTTCTGTTACGAGAAAAGCTGTTTAGGTCTGTGGTACTTAACAAGACATTCTAGAATATTTCGTTTGATGTGTCGGCTTTTTTTTTTTTTTAAAAAGGCTATAAAAGCGTATAAATTCTTCGATTAATTATGAAATATTATTTAACGTGATTTTTTTTTTTTACATTTTCGATGTTTAAGTTTAAAAGCAGTATTACATTATCATATACAGGGTGATTGGTATAAGGTGCACCAAAAAGCTGGAGCGAGTAGGATTGGTTAAGAAAAGACAAACATCGTAGAGGAGGGGGGTCTATTTCCCCCCGTTTAGGCAGGAGGGGAAATTTTCTAAAAAATTGACTTAAAAGAGAAAAAAAATATTTAAAAACAACGGTACAATTTAAAATGTCATGCTATACCTTTTTGGAAAGCCAGAAATCTCTTCTTTGATTTTCATTTTAAATTAAGTTGTGTTAGTGAATAGTTTTTAAAAAATTAATTTTCAAACTCGAAATTTTGAAAAAAAAAAGTTTCAAGCTAATTTTTTTCAAAATTTTATCAAATTAAATTTTGTTTTCAGAATTCAATGCTCTAATTAGTTTTTAGTTAAAAACAAAAAACCGGATGCTAAAATGTCTTTTAGTTTTTGAGAAAATTGAAAATAACAGGAGGAGCAATTTTCTAAAATAATTGACTTAAAACAGAAAAAAAAATGATTTAAAAACATCGGTAATGGCTAAAATGACTTGCTATACTTTTTTGTTAAGCTAGAAATATGTGCTTCTATTTTGTTAATATATTAAGTACTTTTATTCAACAATTTTTTAAAAATTAATTTTCAAACTTAAATTTTTGAAATTGTGTTCAAACCGATTATGTTCAAAATTTTACGTTATTTAGTAGTATTTTTATTTTTAATATTCAATACTCCCATCAATTTTTAGTCAAACATTGAAAACCAGATGTCAAAATGTAGTCTAGTTTTTGAGAAAATTGAAAATAACAAAAGTAAGTTTTCCTTAAATTCGACTTCCATCCGTAATTTTGTTGTTCAAAAGATCCTTTTTCTACAAAATATGTAGTAAAGTAGATTTCGTTATTTTCAATTTTCTCAAAAACTAAAAGACATTTAAGCATCCGGTTTTCTGTTTTTTATTGAAAATTAATAAGAGCATTGAATTCTGAAAATAAAAACTATACTTAACTACATAAAATTTTGAAAAAAGTTAGTTTGAAACTTTTTTTTTCATTTTTTTTTTTTCAGAATTTCGAGTTCGGAAATTAGTGCCAGTTGTACAATCGTGGTTTGAATTTTGATCCGTGGTTCAGGAATTTTAACTCGCCGATTTTGGCGGGTTAACTGAGGTTCAACGATGGTTCAAGGTTCTAATATGCACTAAAAACCAATTACATGCCTGAACCATCGTTGAACCACAGTTAATCCCCCGAAATTGGTGAATTAAAATTCCTGAACCACGGATCAAATATTTGTACAACTGGCCCTTAATTTTTCAAAAACTATTTACTAACACAACTTAATTTAAAATGAAAATCAAAGAAGAGATTTCTGTGTTTTCAAAAAGGTATAGCATGGCATTTTAAATTGTACCGTTGTTTTTAAATATTTTTTTTTCTGTTTTAAGTCAATTTTTTAGAAAATTACCCCTCCTGCCTGAACGGGGGGAAAATAGACACCCCCCCCCCCTTCCCATACGATTTTTTTCTTGTCTTAACCCAACCTACTCGCTCCAGCAGTTTGGTGCATCTTATACCGATCACCCTGTATAGCTACCACTCGTGCCGCCGGTATTACTGCCATGCCCTAGCCTAGACTATTCAATATTTGTGTAAGCTAAATACTGTTATAATGTTAAGTTTTTTTTATGAATAATAAATCTATTTATCTTATCCTCCTCCTTTACTTACCCTATAGTACCTATGTATATCGCAAGTAAAACACTGTACCTATGTACCTACCAATCAATTTCTCATTGCAATGAAAAGACTGTCTTATTTTCAATGTGTTTAGGGGGGTTCACATTCAACATGTTGATCAACATGTATCTAGTCGGCAGATTTTTGTAATGTGAACAGCAGTCGAACGACCGTCGATCGACTTATTGTGTAGTTCAATTTTTTTAATATTTTGCTCGGTCGGTCGACCGTTGTAGTAAATGTGAACACTAGTTGAACGACCGATGATTTTAATTTTGTAGCTTTTTTCTATTTTGTTATGTAAGATTTAATTAGCACGCGTTGAAATCGAAGTTAAACAATAAATAGAAACGCGAAAAATCAAAAATAGTGCGGTTATATTGGTGTAAAAAATTAAATACGCGTAATGTTTGCTCTTTGAAATTTTGTTTTCAAATGAAGTCGGCGAAACGGTCTAAGAATGTGAACGCTAGAAAAACGACTCAGGTCGGTCGACACGTCGTTGAATGTGATCCCACCTTTTCGTTTTGAATTAAAAGTCGAACAAATTTGTTTTGTGAACTATTTTTTTTAAAGATAAAATTAATTTTTTTTAGCATTTTCTAAATTTTAAATATGGAAAAAGAAATTGAACTCAACGACTATTTTATTGAATTCGATGAATATGAAAACGCAATAAGAAACGGTGATAACGTTTTAATTAGAAATTTAATAAGTAAGTATGTACATACCTAATAATTTTAAAATGAATATTTAAAAAAATGGAAGAATCATATTTTGCAGTTGGAGAGATTGTGGAAGTTCTGTATGATACAGTTGCTGAATTTTATGGGTTTGAGCAACTATCTCAATCATCTGAAACCGGAGTTCTTCCAGAAATAGGTATTACAAATTTGATATTAAAAATTTAAATTATTTTCAAACGGTTTTATTGTCACCATCTAGGGTCGGTATCGCCGTCCCCTTTGGAGGAACTTAAAAAACCACCAACGGATGCGAAGAAGTGCTCTTCACTTCGGACGATCAAAGTGTTTAAGTGGGACGAGGACCAGAAAAGGTTCGTATTACACTTTTATTCAATTAAAGTTCCTCGGCTGTGTGGGTCCACTTAAAAAGTTTAAAGCCAAAAACTTTTTGTGGGCCCACATAGCAACAGAAGTGAATAAAAAATTCAATTTGCGAATAAACGCCACACAAGTTGAAACACGATATAACTGCGTGCTTAAACGAACCAAAGCTGCTGTAGACAACAACAACACCAGTGGAGCCGTGCAAGAAGAAACGGAATACGATGACGAAATTAACGACATCGTGCAGTAGGACAATTCAACAGTAATAGACACGGGATTGTCTGCAGGTAAATACTATCGAAAAGATGATGTGTTTCCTGTGAGGATCATGTTTAGCTAGTCGGATCGTCCTGCAGAAGGACCGTTGTCGTCGTGCTCCGTTCCGGCAACGGCAACAGCTTCGGTATCAGCCCCAGTTCAACAGCAACAGAACAGAATGCGTCACCACCATCAACTTCTTCTGGCTATTTAATGCATAGTCGGCAGAAAAAATCAACACAGGAAAAACTAATCGAGAAATCGATCGAGCAGCGAAATGAACTGCATATTTCGAAAATTTTTCAAAATGAAGGAGAGAAAAAGACGATGAAAGAAAACGACAGCGTGATCGTTTCCATGATCTGTCAGTAACAGTTTAAATTTTTTTTGTCGTGCGCAAGTGCAAAAGTGGTAAATAAATACAAAATAAAGACGGAATGTTAATAAAAACTAAAATAAATTGAACTTTTTATTATTTCTCATTAATTTCAATAAGTTTTCTGCTTCAAAAAGTAAATATTTTAAGCAAAAGTTGAAAGTAATTTTTCAGAAGTTCAGTACGGGAATTATAACACCTGAGTTTTAGCGGAGAATGTTGTCCTAAGTCCTACGAAATGATTTCGCCTCCGTCAAATTGACATTGAGTGAGATTTTATTTGGTAGGACACGCCTAATGTTAAATGCAGAAATTTGGCCTTATTCGTTTCGTTGTTAAACAAACAAAAAACAAAATGTCGCTTACGAACGATACTTTAATTTTTTGTCGCTTACGATAATTTGGTGGAAAGGGCTCGATATATGTATATAGCAAGTTTGCCAAATAAATATTGCTCAGAATGTCATATAAGTGTGATAGTCAAATTTATATGACTCCCCATATATATGACAGTCATGATATCATGAATATCATATATATGATAATTAAGAAGAGGAGTAACAAAAATAAAAGAAAAATATTTTTGTTGTTGTTTAGTGGACTGTATTGAATTAAATTCAATTGGAAGATTTTTTGCGACCTTTAGTCCAATGCGTTTCGCCCAGGCACGACAGTTGGGCTCATCAGTTAGATCTAGATGCTGTCGTACCTTTCTTATACGGTTTTCACACTGAACCGAAATCTCGGATTTCGGCAACGAGATTACCAAATCTCATTGAATCGTTCACACTGCGCAGATAACTAGATTTTGTTTGACATTTCAAACGATTGTTAGTGTTGATAGTAGGTGTGTTTTGTTCAACTCCTTAATGTGCACATTCTTCACATTAAGCTAAATTTCCACATGCAAATTCTACCAACAACAAGTTAACAGCACATTTGCTCTTCAGTAACTCTATGGCTTAATGTGGAACATTGCAGAATCGGCACAGTAACTAGCTCAACAAAACACAACTAGTAACTACGAAAAAAATCCATTGATATTTAGTAAAAATTCCCAGGACAATTTCCAAAATTTAAATTTTCTCTCTCTTTTTCTATTGAAAAAACCCACCAAATGGAATGGAAACCCACCATCTCTGTACACTACACATAACAAACTCTCTTTTCATTGTTTATGTTTTCTTACTAAACTGTTATACTGAAGAGAAAAATGAGTAATTAAGTATGTTTGTTTCACATTTATACTGTTCCAAGTAGATTTGGAGGAGATTTTGTTGTAATCTACTAGATTACGAAATCTGAAAATGTATGGGAAATCTTGTTGATTGCGATGAGATTTGGTGATTTTTGCTCAAAATCTAGATTTCGTTCCGGTGTGAATAGGCTAGACGCAATATTTTGGTCGATGGCTACCGACTCTAAATAAAAATAATATAATTTGCAGTGTGTATGCGCTATAGATTTTATTAAGAGTCGGTAGCCATCGACCAAAATATTGCGTCTATCAGCATCTAACTGATGAGCCCAACTGTCGTGCCTGAGCGAAACGCATTGGACTAAAGGTCGCAAAAAATCTTCCTATATATGATAATGTATTACTGCCTTAAGCCCTTATTCAACAAATAGCTTGATCAGTATTGTCCTTAAGCAGTAAGCACCTCTGAATCCTAAATCTCCCTTTCGGGTAGCCCGCATTAAAGAAGATGGTTTATTTTAAACTAGTTTACTTACATTTTAGTACTGTTTATTAAAATAGCTATTGACATAGGCCCCTGCTGCTTGAGAACTGATCGCAAATATTTTTGTTTTAAAACTTTAATTCCTTTGAAAATAAAACATGTCATTTTTTGTTTGTATGAACTTTTTGACCCAATTGGGTGGGATATAATCAATAAGCAAATTATTTTCTGATTCTTTTTTTATTTAACTTGAAATGTCAAAAGTGATGTACCTACGTAAATAGTTAAAAGTTGATGAGTTTGGCCATAGCTGCCACATGAATTGACACATGGCCACATTGTCACAATGACTTTATCATCACTTTTTCTTCACGCAGAAAAACCACTTATTAAAAATCTATCAAGTTTCGGTAAAAAACAGCCGAGTGATACTGTTAATATAGCTCCTACGGAGTTAGTTGGTAAAAATGAACAGAGCTCATTCGATTAAAAAATGTTGTTTAAAATCAACCAACATTTTTCACCCAGTATTACTTGAAATAACAAACCTAAATGGGTTACATTTTGGAAATACTGGTTTTGCAACCGAAATGCCTTGTTGATATTAACCAATTGATTCGATTGATATTAACAAACACACATGATAGAATTCAACCAACCTACTACGATCTTAACATACTTACTTGATTAAATTATAACAACTTGTTCAGTTGATAATAACTAACGTACTTGGTTGAAGTAACAAACATCCTTGATTGAATTTAACCAACCTACAACGATCTAAGAATGCGAACTTGGTTGAATTTTAACAACTTATTCAGTTGATATTAAATAAGTTACTTTGTTGAATTTAACCAACCTACACCAATTTTAGAATATTTTGTTCATTAAATTAACCAATATACTTGGTGGATATTAACGAACATACTTGGTTGATTTTAACCAACATACTTAAGAGATATTAACCAACGTACTTGTTTTATATTAACCAAAGTACTTGGTTGATATTTACCAACATGATTGGTTGATATTTACCAAAATACTTGGTTGCTATTTACCAACATACTTGGTTGATATTTACCAACGTACTTGGTTTATATTTACCAACATACTTGGTTGATATTAACAAACATACTTGGTTGATATTTACCAACTTACTTGGTTGATATTTACCAACATACTTGGTTGATATTAACCAACATACTTGGTTGATATTTATCAACATACTTGGTTGATATTTACCAACATACTTGGTTGATATTTACCAACATACTTGGTTGATATTTACCAACATGATTGGTTGATATATACCAACATACTTGGTTGATATTTACCAACATACTTGGTTGATATTAACCAACATACTTGGTTGATATTAACCAACATACTTGGTTGATATCTACCAACGTACTTGGTTGATATTAACCAACACACTTGGTTGAAATTTACCAACACGATTGGTTGATATGTACCAACATACTTGGTTGATATTTACCAACATACTTGGTTGATATTAAGCAACATACTTGGTTGATATTAACCAACATACTTGGTTGATATCTACCAACGTACTTGGTTGATATTAACCAACATACTTGGTTGAAATTTACCAACATGATTGGTTGATATGTACCAACATACTTGGTTGATATTAACCAACATACTTGGTTGATATCTACCGACGTACTTGGTTGATATTAACCAACATACTTGGTTGAAATTTATCAACATGATTGGTTGATATCTACCAACATACTTGGTTGATATTTACCAATATACTTGGTTGATATCTACCAACGTACTTGGTTGATATTAACCAACATACTTGGTTGAAATTTACCAACATGATTGGTTGATATGTACCAACATACTTGGTTGATATATACCAACATACTTGGTTGATATCTACCAACGTACTTGGTTGATATTAACCAACATATTTGGTTGAAATTTACCAACATGCTTGGTTGATATTTACCAACATGATTGGTTGATATCTACCAACATACTTGGTTAATATTAACCAACATACTTGGTTAATATTAACCAACATACTTGGTTGATATTAACCAACATACTTGGTTGATATTAACCAACATACTTGGTTGATATTTACCAACATACTTGGTTGATATTAACTAACGTACTTGGTTGATATTTACCAACATACTTGGTTAATATTAACCAACATACTTGGTTGATATTAACCAACATACTTGGTTGATATTTACCAACGTACTTGGTTGATATTAACCAACGTACTTGGTTGATATTAACCAACGTACTTGGTTGATATTAACCAACGTAGTTGGTTGATATTTACCAACATACTTGGTTGATATTAACCGACGTACTTGGTTGATATTAACCAACGTAGTTGGTTGATATTAACCAACGTACTTGGTTGATATTAACCAACGTAGTTGGTTGATAGTTACGAACATACTTGGTTGATATTAACCAACGTACTTGGTTGATATTTACCAACATACTTGGTTGATATTAACCAACATACTTGGTTGATATTTACCAACATACTTGGTTGATATTAACCAACGTACTTGGTTGATATTAACCGACGTACTTGGTTAATATTAACCAATGTACTTGGTTGATATTAACCAACGTAGTTGGTTGATATTTACCAACATACTTGGTTGATATTTACCAACATACTTGGTTGATATTAACCAACATACTTGGTTGATATTTACCAACATACTTGGTTGATATTAACCAACGTACTTGGTTGATATTAACCAACGTACTTGGTTGATATTAACCAACGTAGTTGGTTGATATTTACCAACGTAGTTGGTTGATATTTACCAACATACTTGGTTGATATTTACCAACATACTTGGTTGATATTAACCAACATACTTGGTTGATATTTACCAACATACTTGGTTGATATTAACCAACGTACTTGGTTGATATTAACCAACGTACTTGGTTGATATTAACCAACGTAGTTGGTTGATATTTACCAACATACTTGGTTGTTATTAACCAACGTACTTGGTTGATATTTACCAACGTACTTGGTTGATATTAACCAACGTACTTGGTTGATATTTACCAACATACTTTGTTGATATTAACCGACGTACTTGGTTGATATTTACCAACATACTTGGTTGATATTGACCAACGTAATTGGTTGATATTGACCAACGTAATTGGTTGATATTTACCAATGTAGTTGGTTGATATTAACCATTGTAATTGGTTGATATTAACCAAAGTAATTGGTTAAAATGAATAAACCTACTTGTCTTATTTTAACCAACCATATTCGTTGATATTAACTGGTACATTTGGTTATAAGTAACCAGCGTACTTGCTTTATTTTAGCAAAAACATTTGATTATGTTTAATCAACGCACTTGGTTTAATTTAGTTTACGTATTTGATTAATTTCAATCAAAAGTAAGCAAAATTTAACAAAGTTTAATGGTTAACTACTTCCAAAGTTTTTGGCTAAATTTAAACAAAATCGCTGATTATTTAAAACCAATTTGCTGGTTAATAAAACTAAAAAGGTTAGTTGAATTAAATTAAGTAGGTTTGTTAATATGTAAATAGCTATTTTGTTTCTTACTCTTACAAATGGTTACCTTTTAAAGTTTCCAGAGGTCCAAATTCCGAAAAAGCTGAAATCTTATTAATCCGTGAGAAAACAAATTCAAAAATATAAAAATAAACAGTAATATGTAAATACATTTTAAGTCATATTTTATTTAAAATTGCAAATGTATAGATACACTCTTAGAACTATTTTATAATTTTTTTATATAAATACACTTAATAAAAAAAATCAGATTATAAATGCACATTTTTTGGTGCTCCAAAAACTCAATTTTTGGTGAAATATAGAATAAATTATTTATTTACATGTAGGTCATTGAATACGCATTTCATATGACTTTTTTCTGAAACGACCGCATATGTGTACATATATGTTTTAAAATCAATTGTGTAAAACACATAATTTACTTGTTTAAATATTATTTTGTTGAAACATTTGAATAGTTATTGGCTTTCTGCCTGCATATCTAAAAATCAAATTCAATTATATTAAATTTTAATTTTGTTTTGTACTTTTTGCTTTTCAATTGAACTTTTTTAGCAGAAAAAACGCTTGAGTTTACTTCTGGTTATAACTCGATAATAGGCTTAGTCTTTCATCTTTTATGTAAAGGTCTCTTGATAGAAGAGGAATAAACTCGATTCGAAAATTCGAAAAAATGCGAAAATTCGAGGGCATATAGAATTTACGACTCAATCAAGAAAAAACTTATAAGCAGGGACGTTGTCTGCATATGATGAACAAATTTCGGCAAGTTAATGCTGAAGAAATAATGAACATTTTTATTTTAACTTAATGTATACAGTCCGGGGGCTTGGAAAGTGCAGAGTGGAATGATTAAAACTTATAACTTAAAAGTACAATATTCAATTAATTTTATAAGGAACTCCTAAGGACTACGTAATGCCTACCATTTGGTAAAATATTAATTGTGTTTGGAATTGGAGAGCAAAAAGATTCAAGAAACATAGTAACATGTTGCTCTATTGACGGAAATTCTACTAGATATGCATAGTAATGTTCATCAAAACATAAAGTGTTTAGCAAAATGCCAACCAAAATTAAACGATTGGAGTCATATAAGTATATTTTTTTTAACAAAAAGAAGTCGTACAGATAACTGTCTGAGCTCAAGCCGTGTACTAATACAGTACCGTTTTTATAATGTACGGAGGACATGGCTGCCCATTTTACTCTACTCAAAGATTTTTCAGGATCGAGTGCTAAATTTTGTTGTAAAAACTTAATTTCAGACAAATGGATACATTTTATAGGTCCCATCTCAAGTATTTTGCAAAGTTTTCCTCTGAGAAACATTTCACATAGTTGAAGTTGATGTTTCATTGCTAGGGTTAAAGTGACATTCATTCTATTACAAGATGATCTAGCTGACATTTTGGATTGTCTGTGCTTAGCTTCAAACCTCATTGACCACAGGGATGATAATGGACCATATTTTTTAAGAGCAGTGTGATAGTGAAGAAGATTGTGAAACTTTGGTTTAAGGGAATCTTTAGTTAGTGAAATATATTGCTCATTAAGCTCAGCCACCAATACTTGCAATAAATCTTCTGTTCCAACTGAAACTTTTGTACTAAGAAGTATTTCAAGAATTTTTCTCAACGTTATATACATGGCCCAAACAGCATCGCTCCTTGGCACAAAATCACCAATAAGTAGTCCAAAAAAACGTAAAAGTGTAAGCGTTTCTCCAGAAGACAATCGCATATTGCCCTTCTTTACATGTTCCCTTTCAATACAGGGAGGTTTGTTTTTATTGTCAGGTCCAAAGTCGAAAGCTAACAACTTATCATTTAAAATTGATAAGGAAAAAAGTTGAAAAGTTTCTGTATACTTCCAAAGAATGAAATTTAAAATATATTTCGCTACACCTTCAAGTACATCGTGCATGATATCAGCACCTACCTGCTGAAACAAATCGAAATCTTTAACCCTCATAAATACACATTTTTCCTTTATGCCGGTTAAGGAAACATTTTTCAGTGCCAGATCAGCTTCATAGCCTTCAACTGTACGAAGAAGTGTTGTATCCTCATACAATTGCTCTTTTAGGACTTTTTTTGTAACTTTACACACTCTGCAGGAAAAATTTGCTGAGAAGCTCTCCGCAAACCCAATCATAGAATGTATTCCTAAATTGTCACCAAGAATTAGAGCAAGCTCAAAATATAAGGTCCCCTTATAAGTTGAAATATCTAACTGTATGCCCTCTTCAATAAGAAAATTAAATTCATTAATAAGGGGTTCGAAAATAACATTATTGCCAAAAGTTGTTCTATCAGTTGAATGAAAAAGTAGTACGAGAAATATGTTGGACAAAACTGATGACCGCCAAGGTGGAAGGCATGGAATGGATACATATACCGCTCCTAACTTGTGAACACCAGCATGACTTCCAAGAACGTTTCCAATCTCATAATCATCAAAATACATGAAAAGAGGAAACACTATTCGATTCGAATGATGTTTTACTCTATTTTTCCAAAAAGCACCTTGAATGAAATTCTCCATAACATTACTTCTACGGACAGTGTCCATATATTCCAATGTTTCAGTGAGCACGTTTTCAAGGGAAAAAAATTTTTGCAATACATGTCTCAAAGGTATAAAATGTTCTTGACATGCGACTGGCTGCATACGTATTTTGCCTTGTGTTTTAACTTTATCGAATCTCTGACCAATAACAATTCCCTGAGGCTCGATGTACGATTTTTGTTTTATAAAATAACTTACTCTTTTTCGTTCAGTTGAAAAACATTCTAAGGGAGAAGTAAGTGAAGGAACGATTGATTCGACCAATGATTGTGAAACATTATTAGACAGAGAATTTTCAAAGCAAACTTTGTCAACACAATTCTTTAGAGCTGGGCTTAATGAGACGAAAAATTCTGATAAGCCATCAATAACTTTTTGAACAACATTCCTAGGTAAAATAGTATTGCCATAAAGGGATGCAATAAAAATAGATAATGATTCATTAATCGTCCGCGATTCCTTTATTTTATTGGTATTTACTTTTTTACTTTTATGTGACTGAGTTTCAGTTTGATTTTCTTCAATTGGAGCGTTCGTTTCAGTGATTGGTTGTTTATTTTGACTTTGAGAATCATGTTCTCTCTGAAAATGCCTCCTTAAAGAATTGAAGATTGAGAAAGTCCGCCTACAATCTCCCTCTTGGCACTTATAAAGTTTGATGTCGTGATCGCTGTGGTTATATGATAAATGTTGCCTGAGGCTTTTGAAGTCCTTAAGAAAGGAGTGGCATAGAAAGCAAATGACCATTTTAATAATTTCTAAGACCAATGAGTAAAATCAGATGAATTTTAATTAATTCATCACTTGCCTAGCCAATTATTATTAGTGAATTAATGATGGGCATACAATAAAATAAGAATTATAAAAAAACTATTCTAAGGACATATCAATTTTCATTACTGCATGACTCTTCTACCAAATAATTATAAAGAAATTGACGAAAGAGTCTCTGAAAATGATCTCATAAGTTCATACTATACTCGCTGTAAACTTTTTTGAAATCTTTTTCCAAGCAGTAATACAATAATGATTGTAAAAAATGTCTTTAAAAAAATTATTACTAGAAACGAATGTTTCTAACTAGTGAGTAGGAATAGTTAAAAATTTTCTCAGAACTTCCTCAGCAAAGTATTATTAAGGAATTAAGGATATGCATGAAGGCAAATAAGGATTACAATAAATATATGTATATGAATAACAGTTTTCACATATGATATCATAAATCCTCTAGCAAAGTATTATTGAAGAACAATGAAAGGGCTTAAAATCAAAAACGATAGAAAAAATTGTGTTTGGAGTAATATTTAAGAACTAAGGAAATATATAAAACTAAAAGAAGCGTTATAAAAAATGTCCGTCTAGAAAATAAGAACTGACAAAATTTCGAAACTCTTCCAGTTGTTTAAAGGAATTAAGTATAGTGTTGGAAAATATTCCCATAGATCCATACTATACTCGCTGAAAACTTTTTTGAAGTCTTTATCACATAAATAAAAAATGTGTTTGCCTGTTGGATAAGAACGAATTGATATGTACAAAATAAAAACATTAAAAATATCTGTGACTAGTTACTAGGAAAAAATACATTTAATTCCCTAGCAAATTATTATTAAGGAATTAAGGAAATGCATGAAAGCAAAGAACTATTATTTAAATGTCTTTCGCTAATAAGTAATAATAGTCTATAAAAAGCTTTTTGTATAAATATCGATGTACACCTACTTTCAGCGGAATATTCCGCATTGACCATGAATATAATTTTAAAATAAACATCTATTGCTTCTAAGATGAAACCTTAAATATATTTTGTATCATCTTCTATGACAAAGTAACTTGAAATATTATTTAAAGACGAACTATTATTTAAGAAATATTATTTAAGAACTAAGGAAAGATATAAAGTCAAAACAACCATTATAAAAAATGTCCGTCTAGAAAGTAAGAACAGATAAAATATCGAAACTCTGCGAGCAAAGTTGTTTAAAGGAATTAAGGATAAGGGGTTGGAAATGTTCCCAGAGATCCATACTATAATTGCTGAAAAATTTTTTTAAGGTCTTTATCATATAAATTAAATATAAGATATGTATTTGACTGTTAGATAAGAATGAATTAACTTTCAAATAACTATAATAGCAAAGTATTATTGAAGCACAAAAAGAATATTAAAAATATCTGTGACTTGTTACTGAGAACAAATACATTTTCGTATTATTAAGGAATTAGGAAATGCATGGGAAGTAAATAACGATTACAATAAATGTATATGAATAGCAATTTTCACATGCATTATCATAAGTCCTCTAGCAAAGTATTATTGAAGAACAATGGAAAGGCTTAATCAAAAACGATAGTAAACAATGTGTTGGGATAGGGAGCTAGAAGAGATAAATGTTCATGAATTTTTAACACATCAAGAAAAGTATTATTCGAAAACTAAGAGAGATATGAAATCAAAATACCGTTATAAAAAAAAGTGTCCGTCCAGAAGGTAAGAACAGGTAAAATTTCGAGATGTTTAAAAGAATTAAGGATAGTCTTGGAAAATGTTCCCAACAAATACATTTTCGTAGAAATTCTCTAGCAAAGTATCATTAAGGAATTAAGGAAAGGCATGAAAGCAAATAACTATTATTCAAATGTCTTTCACAAATAAGTAATAAAAGTCTAATTTTCTTTGATTTCTAACTCCATAAGCAAAGTATTTGCCGCAGTGGATTCTTTGTCAAAATTAGTTTTTATTTTATAAAAAGCTTTTTGTATGAACATCCATGTACACCTACTTTCAGCGGGATATTCCGCATTTACCATGAATATAATCTTAAAACAAACATCTACTGCTTCTAAGATAGAACTTAAAATATATTTCGTGTCATCTACTATGACAAAGTAACTTGAAATATTATTTAAAGACGAACCTACTATCAAAATGAAAGGCTGAAGTGTGAGTCCCAAGTCCTTCAATTTTTGGCGCCTTAACGAAATGGTTTCGTCAATTTCAGCATCGCTGAATACAGTTGTGATGAATCCTTCACGTGCTTCTGCTTTCGATGGCCTCCAAATCTTTTTGTTTACCCCTTTTAACCGAATGTTGGAGTTGTTTAAGAGTGAGGGAATAAGTAGAAAGGCTCCTATGCTACTTGTTTCTTCAGAAACTGAAATTAACAAAAACAAAAGAAATTAGTAAATAAAAATTCAATGAAAAAGTAAGAGACTTAGTTTTTTTTAATGTTTTATAGATGTTGCAAAACAAAAAATAGAAGGTATGAAGAAAATATAGTTAGCACTTACATGTTTGAAGAGATAAAAGTTCTACCATGTATTTGTCCTTGGTATTCCCTCTTTTGGTGCCAATTGAGAAGAGCTTATTTTTGAGGCTAGGAAAATATTCCCATAAACCCATGTAATTCTCGTTGTAAACTTTATTGAAGTCTTTTTCAAGCTGTTAAAAAAGATTGACAAATTGTAATTTTGATACATCTTACGAGTCTCATACGATTTTTTCTACCTTTTATTCAAGTATATATGTATATACTTGAATAAAAGGTTGCAAAAATCGTATGTTGAAATTTTATAAAATCACTTAAAATATTATATATTAATAAAAGTAGTTAATTTTTCAGCTTGGAAAAAGATCTTTTGTAAACTGTTTTCTGAACATTTTTATCGATCAATGAAAAAATACATTAAAACATGTTAAAAACACATTCAAGACGTTAGTAATAACTCTTTATCAGAAAAATATATTTTTTTTCAAATTGGGCTTCGTTAAATGTTTTTACAGAGCGGCTTTAGTCAACATTAGACTGGAGTACTTCAATTAGTATATTTGAAGCAATAAAATGTATTTAACATGAACATTATGTACATATAGTTGCCGTACAACCTTTAACTTATAATTACATACATTGCTTTTTAAAAATAAATGTTGTGTTTTCTGATTTGAACACGTTATATCTTAAGAGGGCATTATAAGTGTGCGAATTCAATTTCACATTATCAGATCACGTTAAACTATTTCGTTTATAGGGTTTAAATATATTGATTTGTTGTAGTGCAGTAATGAGAGTCATACAAACAAGAATCAAAGAAATGGGAACATTTTACGCCAACTTATCATCAAATATATATTAAAATAAATATAATACAACAATAAATAAATTAGTTATTACCAGCTTATATCCTAAAGTCTTTTTTAAAGCCGGAAATTCTTCATAGTATTTTGAAATGCTCATCTCCTTCAGAAGCCGAAGACGAATATGGGTAGTATTTTCCCATTTTTCTTCTGTCGTATTCCAAGGGCAGCTAGAATTTTTCAACCATTGCAAATTTTCTTCGGCAGATTCTTCATCTTCTGGTATTTCAAATTCCAATGCCAACCGTTTCAAAGGTGTTGGTGTCGGAAATGATAACCGACTTGAGCAGGGTGACAATGACGAAGAACGACTGCGTCTTGCAATTATACCCGTTTCGCGATATTTTCTCTTCAGATTGTGAATATGGTCGGGCAATTTTCCAGCTAATCGATTTATGATACCATGACCAGAATCGACTAGTTTGGTGTGGAAATACACGGATTTGCTTTCGGCAGGGAACAAGTGAACTATATCATTTGTCCATTTGCCATAAATTTGAGCTGTGATGTTTCGTTCCGGGTTGCTTTTAAGAATATGCGTGCACACAATCCGCACCAATCGAAGCCTAGCAACATTTTCAAGTATTTTATTTGAATCTAATGTTAAGAGGCCTTTTCCTTCTAGAGAGCTTTCAAGGAGTTCTTTGAGGTTCTAGGAAATAAATATTGCAAACAATTAAAAAACAACATTTAAATCTGAAACTAAATATTTCTTACATCTACATTCTCTGTGCGGATGGTATTTTCTTGAATATTTATAGGTTTACTTGTATTATCTTCCAGTACAATTGTTGTGGATTCTAGTGCATTCTTGGTTTGGTAATTGGGTAAAATATCGCTTAATGCAAAACTTATATTTCCTGTCTCATCTGGGGAGCTAGCCAAGCTTGAGGTATATAAACTTGTGGTTTCTTGAGGAACATAAACCTGAAGTTTATAACAGCATTAGTCAAGAAAAACGTATGAATTAATTTATATAACCAACCAAAGGGTTGCTAGCATTGGGATGAATTGCTCTTCGCCATTCCTCCAAATTTCGGGTGAAAAGAACCCGGTGTCCTATAACTGGAATCAATTCCTTAATATCAATCGTGCTTAGTAGCGCCAAAGTCATTGAAGATACGGCATTTTCTACAAAGCATAATAAAGCAAAGGTGTACACCTGGTAAAAGCAATTTGTATGGCCATAAGATTTTTTTTTTTGAATCTATTTAACCGATTGTAGGAAATGTTTAAGAGCAAGAGAATAATATAAAAATATACTTTTCTCTACAGCAACAAAACAATTGCAAATATGATTTAAGTTCCTATCAGATTTGATTTGCAAAAATATAAATTATATACAAAATATACATTTTATTATGTAACATACAAAATGCACATAAGAAATTGCCCATTTTTATTCGTGTTCTTATTTTTTTAGTGAAGATAACTTTTAATAAACATATACCTTTAAACACATCTATGTAGCTCTCGAGGCCCCACTCTCTCAACAGATTTTGTACATCGTCATCCATCTATAAACATATGAGATACAGATTGATTAAACACCCACCAAAATTTTTTTTCAGCTCAACAAAGTTAATTAACGAAACCATGATTAGATTCCAACATTTTTCAACCTCAAATTAAAATGAAAAAGTTTAAAACAGTGTTATGTGTTCTTAGTCTTCTGCCCGAAAAAATATAAAAAAAAAATTTCTAAGTTCAAAAATATTTTTAAGTCTTTTTCCAAAGAAAAAATATTGAAAATTTTCCTAAGTCCAAAAATTTTTCTAAGTCTTTTTCCAAAGAGAAAATATTGAAAATTTTTTTAAGTACTTCAAATTCTTAGTCTTCTGCCCGAAAAAATATAAAAAAAATTTTCTAAGTTAAAAAATATTTCTAAGTCTTTTTCCAAAGAAAAAATATTGAAAATTTTCCTAAGTCCAAAAATTTTTCTAAGTCCTTCGAATTCTTAGTCTTCTTCCCGAAAAAATATTAAAAAATTTTTCTAAGTCCAAAAATATTTCTAAGTCCTTTTTCAAAGAAAATATATTGAAAATTTTTGTAAGTCCAAAAATTTTTCTAAGTCTTTTTCCAAAGAAAAAATATTGAAAATTTTTTTAAGTCCTTCAAATTCTTAGTCTTCTGCCCGAAAAAATATAAAAAAAATTTTCTAAGTCTTTTTCCAAAGAAAAAATATTGAAAATTTTGTTTAGTCCTTCAAATTCTTAGTCTTCTGCCCGAAAAAATATTAAAAAAATTTTCTAAGTTCAAAAATATTTTTAAGTCTTTTTCCAAAGAAAAAATATTGAAAATTTTCCTAAGTCCAAAAATTTTTCTAAGTCCTTCGAATTCTTAGTCTTCTTCCCGAAAAAATATTAAAAAATTTTTCTAAGTCCAAAAATATTTCTAAGTCCTTTTTCAAAGAAAATATATTGAAAATTTTTGTAAGTCCAAAAATTTTTCTAAGTCTTTTTCCAAAGAAAAAATATTGAAAATTTTTTTAAGTCCTTCAAATTCTTAGTCTTCTGCCCGAAAAAATATTAAAAAAATTTTCTAAGTCCAAAAATATTTCTAAGTCTTTTTCAAAGAAAATATATTGAAAATTTTTGTAAGTCCAAAAATTTTTCTAAGTCTTTTTCCAAAGAAAAAATATTGAAAATTTTTTTAAGTCCTTCAAATTCTTAGCCCGAAAAAATATAAAAAAAATTTTCTAAGTTAAAAAATATTTCTAAGTCTTTTTCCAAAGAAAAAATATTGAAAATTTTTCTAAGTCCTTCGAATTCTTAGTCTTTTTCCAAAGAAAAAATATTGAAAATTTTTTTAAATCCTTCAAATTCTTAGTCTTCTGCCCGAAAAAATATTAAAAAAATTTTCTAAGTCCAAAAATATTTCTAAGTCTTTTTCAAAGAAAATATATTGAAAATTTTTGTAAGTCCAAAAATTTTTCTAAGTCTTTTTCCAAAGAAAAAATATTGAAAATTTTTTTAAGTCCTTCAAATTCTTAGCCCGAAAAAATATAAAAAAAATTTTCTAAGTTAAAAAATATTTCTAAGTCTTTTTCCAATGAAAAAATATTGAAAATTTTTCTAAGTCCTTCGAATTCTTAGTCTTCTTCCCGAAAAAATATTTAAAAATTTTTCTAAGTCCAAAAATATTTCTAAGTCCTTTTTCAAAGAAAATATATTGAAAATTTTTGTAAGTCCAAAAATTTTTCTAAGTCTTTTTCCAAAGAAAAAATATTGAAAATTTTTTTAAGTCCTTCAAATTCTTAGTCTTCTGCCCGAAAAAATATAAAAAAAAATTTTCTAAGTTCAAAAATATTTCTAAGTCTTTTTCCAAAGAAAAAATATTGAAAATTTTCCTAAGTCCAAAAATTTTTCTAAGTCCTTCGAATTCTTAGTCTTCTTCCCGAAAAAATATTAAAAAATTTTTCTAAGTCCAAAAATATTTCTAAGTCCTTTTTCAAAGAAAATATATTGAACATTTTTGTAAGTCCAAACATTTTTCTAAGTCTTTTTCCAAAGAAAAAATATTGAAAATTTTTTTTAATCCTTCAAATTCTTAGTCTTCTCTCCGAAAAAATATTAAAAATTTTATCGGCATAATAATATTTTTTCGACAGGTTTTAGATTTTAAAAATTTTGCTTTCTGCGTAACCTTTGAAATTAAAATAAAATGCATGTTTTAAATTAAAGAAGTATTTTTTTTAACAACTCAGAATTGGACGTAGGTAAAAGTTAACATTGATATATTTTATTTTTGGCAGAATTTATTTTGTAAAATTTTCATAAATGATAGGTATCTAAGAAGAAAAAGCGGTTCAAAAATTTTGGAATCAAATCATGGTTTCGTTAATAATGTTTGTTGAGCAAACGTTTTTAGCGGGTGTCATTTTAAATTTTTGGCAGCTTAAGCTTATATCTAACGGTTTTATTAAAGGATAACAAAATGCCAACATCAATTCATAACTCCATTGAAATTAGTTCACCACATATTTTTGACGGGATTTAAATGTTTTTTGCTGAGTTGTGATTAAGGTTTAAATATTGTAGTTTTCAAGCGTAAAGTAAGAAGTCTTAAAACCTTTTTCTGGTATTCCGTCTCATTCTCGAGATATAAGCTGTAAAAGTTTTAAAAATGACAGCCGCGAAAAATGTTTGTCCAAAAAATTTGAACTCATTTTTGAGTTGATGTTAGTATTTAACAACCGCAAAACTAAAACAATATAATCTTAAAACAATTTTATGATATTCCATATCGTTCTCGTGATATCAGCATTTCTCCCGCCAAAAATGTTGGGTTACAAATTTTACCTAAACAGAGTCATGATTTGACGTCAGTTTTTGGTAGTAAAACTTAAAACTGCTTTCAGATATTCTTTCTTTATTTCGAGATAAGTATAAGTTGACAAACTTAAGCGGCCTATGTTTTTAAAGTAACTCTCATCCCAAAACAAAAAATATTAATGTTTACTTATTTTCGTGTTATTTCGAGTTTCAGAAAAACATATTACTATGTCATCTAATACGACATTATTTGTTTGCGGTTCGACGTAAACCATAAATGAGTCGATATCTGTAATGTTTAAAAAACATTACATAATGATCTTCAAATTATTTGTCCAATCTATGACAACTTCATAGTTTCAATAAAATACCAAGACGGTAACACTGATGTGTCTCTTAATGTTGTTTCTGGGAAGACGCGACGCGACGTTCATATTCACATATAGGTA
Source organism: Epistrophella euchroma (assembly GCA_947049315.1). Taxonomy (NCBI): domain Eukaryota; kingdom Metazoa; phylum Arthropoda; class Insecta; order Diptera; family Syrphidae; genus Epistrophella; species Epistrophella euchroma. Next base: position 18,456,604 of record OX346245.1, read on the forward strand.
CGAAAAATTTACTTCATCGTATATACCTACTGTACCTTCAAATACAAAGTTCGGCCAAGAAACAACTTTTGTTTTGGATTTTACCGTTCGTTGAATTATTTTTGCCAACTTCTTCACTTACGAATAGTATACACGCAAAAACAGGATCGTCTGATTTCAACGCACACATGGTAATCTGTTTAGTCAAAGGTACGCCAAGACAAAATTAAAGTCCTCAACATAATAACTAATTAAAATAAACTGTTATATTCAACGCTCTAACCACATTTCAAATTTTTAATTTAAGGTTTTTTTACTTGGGGCATTTTGTCGTATGGACAGAAATCACGTTTTTGTTAATAATTCGAAAACATAAATTCATGAGCGATTTTCAAAAGGGATATTGCATTATAATCAAGGGGTGGCTTTTCAAAAAACGGTAGGTATTTCAACTTTCTTGGAAATCGAACAATCGTTTTTCCACGATTTAGGACAATACTTTTTTGAAACACGAAAAAAAAAAGAAGCTTATCGGTTGTATTCCACACTACAGTTTTGCTATCCATATCGAATATTCCGATTCTTTTCGGAAATTACCTTTTCAATTCTTGAAAGAAATTCCTTAAAACGTTTCGGAAATTATTTTTAATGCAATTTAGCACATAGCAAAAATAATATTATAATCAAGGGATGGCTTTCCAAAAAATTGTCTTCAAACTTTCTCCGGAAATCACACGATCGAATTTCCACGTTTTTAAGGGATAAAATTAAAATTTTTGTAAAAAACTCACCACTGTTCCAACACCGTTCCACCGCAGTTCCACAAAATTGAAAGTTTAGTATGTCTGTTTTTGGAAGAAAAATTAAATTTTGAAAGTAAAATAGAAAAAACATGTATGAATATAATAAAATTAAGGAGTGGCTACTCAAAAAGTGATATAAACAACTTTCTTGAGAAATCACAAGATCGAATTTCCACGTTTTTAAAGCAGGAACAAAATGTTTAAAACGGCACTTCTCAACATAGTTTTTGGAAAAAGATTAGAGAAAAAATAAACTTCAAAATGCATATTGATTGTTTTTTTAAATTGTAAAATATTAAATCAATCTTAAGTTTTGACAACCCTTTTTTAAACGAATGACTGAAAATCAGATGGTTTTTGTCATAGTTGTTGTTTTATTTTGTACTGTATAGCAGGCTTGCTAAATTTTTATGAGGTTTTATCGTAATATCGCAAAATAAGCAAAAGCACAGAAATAGTATAGCTAATAGTAGAAAAAACACTTGTATAATTCTTCGTAATTTTTCTTTTGTTAAAAAACCAATTCGCAATAAATTCAAGTTTTCTTTTAAGGAAAAAAAAACTTTTCTTTTTTTTCACACGCAATAATTGCTCTACTTAAGTTTTTATTTGCTTAAAAAAATCACGAAATCTTTCAAAAGGTAAATAAATTGACGATTGTCTACATTCGAATTTGTTAATTATAAGTAAATTTGATATCACGAATACCGCAAAAATATAAAGATAACGAAAAATAAAATTTAAAACCGCGAAGTTAAAAAAAAAATTCCAACGTTTTGCGATATATCAAAACAGCTCTTAATAAGAATTCCAACGACTCTTTGCATGTCAAAATAAAATATTTAAATTATTTGAGGTTTATTTTATCTTTTTTATCATAGTTTTTGTTTTATTTTGTACTATTTTGTACTGTGTAGCAGGCTTGCCGGATTTTTATGAGGTTATATCGCAAAATCTGAGAAAAATATCGCAAAATCAGCATAAGTAAAAGCAATAAAATGGTATTTTCGTTATTTTTCTTTTGTTAAAAAAATAATTACGCAATAAATTCAATTTCACTTTAAAGGAAAAATTTTTTTTTTGCTCACGCAATAATTGCTCTGTTTAAGTTTATATTTGCTTAAAAAAAAATCACGACATCTTTCAAAAGGTATGTGAATGGACGATTTTCATTCAAACTGGTAAATTATAAGTACATTACGTTTCGCGAAAACTGCAAAAATAAGGAAAAATTAATATGTAGGTATTTTTGGAAGTAAAATGCTTAAAGCCATTTTGGAAAGACACCTCAAAGAGTTTTTTTTATTAAAACGCACTTCTCAACATAGGGAACGAATTTCCACGCTTTAAAAGGACAAATTTAAAAGTCCTCAATATAATAACTAATTAAAATTAATTAAATTATTTTCAACGCTCCACCACGTTTTAAATTTAATGTTTTTTTTTACTTGGGGCATTTTGTTGTATAGACAGAAATCACTTTTTTGTTAATAACGTATAGAAAAAAAAATAATTCGAAAACATAAATTTATGTGCGATTTTCGAAATGAATATAATATAATTAGGAGTTGGCTTTTCAAAAAATGGTAGGTATTTAAACGTTCTTGGAAATCGAACAATCGTATTTCCACGTTTTAGGACAATAATTTTTTGAAACATGAATTAAAAGAAACTTTACCTGTTATATTCCACACTCCACCAAGTTTTCTAAATTTTTTGATGCACAAATTTTTTTTAATTTTTTTACTTGAAAAGTTATAAGAAAAGGAAGTTGAAAAGTTTTGTAAGTTTTTTTGACTTGAAAATGCTAAAAAGTTGAAAAATTTTCCAAGTTTTTATTTGAAATATTAAAGGAAGAAAAATTTTCAAATTTTAAACTCAAAAATTTATAAAAAAAACCTTAAGAAAAGGTTATCCATATCGAATTTTTGGAAATCACCATTTCAATTCTCGAAATAAATTCTTCTTGACTAGGTACCTTAAAACGTTTCGAAATTCTTTTTAATGCAAATAAGCACATAGCAAAAAATAATATAATCAAGGGGTGGCTTTTCAAAAATTCGTATTCAAACTCTCTTCAGAAATCTCACGATCGAATTTCCACATTATTAAAGGATACATTTTTTTGAAAAGACACTTCTAAAATTAGGGATTATTTAAATAAAAAACTCACCACTGTTCCACCACATACTATAATCAAGGGGTGGCTTTTCAAAAAATGGTATTCAAACTTTCTTCGGAAATCGCACGATCGAATTTCCACGTTTTTAAAGAAGGAAAAAAACTGAAAAGGCACTTCTCAATATAGTTTTTGGGAAAAGATTGGAGAAAAAATAAAGTTTAAAATGTGTAATGATTGTTTTTTAAATTGTGGAATATTAAATCAACTTTTTATTTTGACTGCCCTATTTTCAATTAAAGACTGAAAACCAGATAGTTTTATCATAGTTTTTGTTTTAATTTGTACTGTGTAGCAGGCTTGCCAGATTTTTATGAGGTTATATAGCAAAATCTGAGAAAAATATCGCAAAATATCGCAAAATATCGCAAAATCAGCATAAGTAAAAGCAATAATAAAAAAAACAGTTAAATCATTTTTCGTAATTTTTCTTTTGTTAAAAAATTGATTCGCAATTAATTCAATTTCACTTTAAAGGAAAAACTTTTTTTTTTTGCTCACGCAATAATTGCTCTGTTTAAGTTTATATTTGCTTAAACAAAATCACGACATCTTTCAAGAGGTATATGAATGGACGATTTTCATTCAAACTGGTAAATTATAAGTACATTACGTTTCGCGAAAACCGCAAAAATAAGGAAAAATTAAACTATGAAGTTAAAAAAATATCACGCAATCTGGCAAGCCTGCCGTGTAGGTATTTTTGGAAGTAAAATGCTTAAAGCCATTTTGGAAAGACACCTAAAAAGATTTTTTTATTAAAACGCACTTCTCAACATAGGGAACGAATTTCCACGCTTTAAAAGGACAAATTTAAAAGTCCTCAATATAAAAACTAATTAAAATTAATTAAATTATTTTTAACGCTCCACCACGTTTTAAATTTTTAATTTAATGTTTTTTTTACTTGGGGAATTTTGTTGTATAGACAGAAATCACTTCTTTGTTAATAACGTATAGAAAAAAAAATAATTCGAAAACATAAATTTATGTGCGATTTTCGAAATGAATATAATATAATCAGGAGTTGGCTTTTCAAAAAATGGTAGGTATTTAAACTTTCTTGGAAATCGAACAATCGTATAAGAAACTTTACCTGTTATATTCCACACTCCACCACGTTTTCTAAGTTTTTTGATGCACAATTTTTTTTTAATTTTTTTACTTGAAAAGTTATAAGAAAAGGAAGTTGAAAAGTTTTGTAAGTTTTTTTGACTTGAAAATGCTAAAAAGTTGAAAAATTTTCCAAGTTTTTATTTGAAATATTAAAGGAAGAAAAATCGAAAAATTTTCAAATTTTAAACTCAAAAATTTACAAAAAAAAACCTTAAGAAAAGGTTATCCATATCGAATTTTTGGAAATCACCTTTTTCAATTCTCGAAATAAATTCTTCTTGACTAGGTACCTTAAAACGTTTCGAAATTCTTTTTAATGCAAATAAGCACATAGCAAAAAATAATATTATAATCAAGGGGTGGCTTTTCAAAAATTCGTATTCAAACTACCTTCAGAAATCTCATGATCGAATTTCCACATTATTAAAGGATACATTTTTTTGAAAAGGCACTTCTAAAATTAGGGATTATTTAAATAAAAAACTCACCACTGTTCCACCACAGTTCCAACACCGTTCTACCACAGTTCCACAAAATTAAAAGTTTAGCATATCTGTTTTGAAAGAAAAATTGAATTTTGTAAGTAAAATAGAATAAACTTGTATGAATATAATAAAATTAAGCAGTGTCTTTTCAAAAAATTATATTAACAACTTTGTTGAGAAATGGAAAGTTCGAATTTCCACGTTTATAAAGAAGGACAAAATAAAGAAAATTTGAAAAGGCACTTCTGAACTAGTTTTTGGAAAAAAATTGGAGAAACAATAACGTTAAAAATGTATAATGATTGTTTTTTTTTTCAAACTGAAAAATACTAAATTAACTTCCAGTATCGACTGCCTTATTTTCAATTAAACACTGGAAGCCAGATGGTCTTTATCCTAGTTTTTGACTTATTAATAAATAATAATTGAAAATTTTTCAAAAAATTTATGTATTACAAAAAGGTTAATGTGTCATTTTGAACAATTTACTTGTTATCACTTAGAAACAAAACTTAAAAAACAATCATAAACCTTTTGCAAAATATTGAATTTCAAATGTAAAAGATTGAAATATTTTTGAAAACAAATCTACTGCAATGGATATGAAAAGTTTTTGATGCAAACGACAATATAGTTCTGAATAGTTTTGAAAAAAATATCGATTTTCGATCGAGAAATCAAAAAGGGTTTTGGAAGAAAAGTTGAATCTAAAATATTATCTCCTTTTGCAAATAGAAATAACCTGCATATCTCCATTTGGAAATAAAATTGTAAAAAGTCTTTTTTTGGAAATTGAATCATAAAACTTACACTTATTTGATACTTTTGTACTGTGAAGGCGTTTTAGGATGTAAAAGGCTTAGATCCATTTTGGAAAGAAAACTCAAAAGGAAAGTTTATTTATTTTTTTTTTTTTTGAAAACGCTCTCCTCAACATAGGTATCGAATTTCCTCGTTTTCAGATGAAAAAATTAAAATATTTTTAAAAACCCAATTCTCAATATAAAACTAATTAAAAGTTACTGCTATATTCCATTTTTAATTTAAAATACTTTTTTTTTAGTCTTTTCGTCGTATTGACAGATATAACTTTTTTAGTTAATCTATATATCAATAGGCTTTCATTAATTTTGTGGTACCATTTTCTCAAAAAGTATTTGACCGATTTCAATAAATATTATATGATTCGAAAGCCACAATTGCGTAGATGTGCAGAATATACTTGAGACACGCATTTACACACTGTGGTTCATTTTTTGTTTTTTGTACTGTCGAACACTGGGCATATTCAAAAAAATGTTTTTTTCCTTCAATATTTTCAAACAAATTGTTTGCGAAATTGAAAGTGTTTAATTTCGACACAATAAGTCTTCTGAAAACTTGAAAAATTATATGGAGAGCAAGTGGATAATTTTTTTTAAGTCCTTTGACTTGAAAAGTTATATGAAAAAAGGGGTGGCTTTTCAAAAAATGGTAGGTATTTCCTTGGAAATTGAATTATCGTATTTCCACATTTTAGGACAACAATTTTTTGAAACATGAATTAAAAGAAACTTTACCTGTTATATTCCACACTCCACCACGTTTTTTTTTAATTTTTCGATGCACAAATTATTTTTATTTTTTTTTTTACAGCAGGACAGACCGACCCAACACGAACAAGCGACCGACGGAACACTGAAAAACAACTATCGAACGACCAGCCGATGAGAATGCTAAACAGAAACTAAAATATATAACGAAAAGTTCTCACTCGAGCATCGCGTCGGTTTTTATACACACAAACCCAATACATGCACATTTCAGAGGCTTGTTGCTTCCCTAGAGCAAGACCGACGATCATGTTTATGTGCGATAGTATAAGTGAATACGATTGCATCATCGTAGTTCGCATTGTTTAAATACAACCAAGTCCATTCGATTAATACATAAGCAGATAACCAAGTGTGCGTTGAAATCAAACAATCTGTTTTTGCTTGGATACTACTCGTACGAAAAGAAGTTGGCAAAAACAATTCAACGAACGGTAAAATTCAAAACAAAAGTTGTGCCTTGCCCGAACTTTGTATTTGAAGGTACAGTAGGTATATACGATGAAGTAAATTTTTCGTACCTATATGTGAATATGAACGTCGCGTCGCGTCTTCCCAGAAACAACATTAAAAGACACATCAGTGTTACCGTCTTGGTATTTTATTGAAACTATGAAGTTGTCAGAGATTGGACAAATAATTTGAAGATCATTATGTAATGTTTTTTAAACATTACAGATATCGATTCATTTATGGTTTACGTCGAACCGCAAACAAATAATGTCGTATTAGATGACATAGTAATATGTATTTCTGAAACTAGAAATAACACGTAAATAAGTAAACATTAATATTTTTTGTTTTGGGATGAGAGTTACTTTAAAAACATAGGCCGCTTAAGTTTGTCAACTTATACTTATCTCGAAATAAAGAAAGAATATCTGAAAGCAGTTTTAAGTTTTACTACCAAAAACTGACGTCAAATCATGACTCTGTTTAGGTAAAATTTGTAACCCAACATTTTTGGCGGGAGAAATGCTGAATACACGAGAGCGATATGGAATATCATAAAATTGTTTTAAGATTATATTGTTTTAGTTTTGCGGTTGTAAAATACTAACATTAACTCAAAAACAAGTTAAAATTTTTTGGACAAAAATTTTTCGCGGCTGTCATTTTTAAAATTTTACAGCATATATCTCGAGATTGGGAGGAAATACCAGAAAACGGTTTTAAGCCTTCTTTCTTTAAGCTTGAAAACTACAATATTTCAATCTTAAATCATAACTCAGCAAAAAATTTTTTAATCCCGCTAAAAATATTAGGTCAAAAAATTTCAATGAAGTTATGAATTGATGATGGCATTTTGTTAAAGTAAAAGGTCTTTAAACCGTTTTAAGAAATTCCTTCTTGTTCTCGATGTATATGTATAAGCTGCCAAAAATTTAAAAATGACACCCGCCAAAAATGTTTGCTCTGCTCAACAAATTTTATTAACGAAATCATGATTTTATTCCAACATTTTTAAACCTCAAATTAAAATAAAAAAGTTTAAAACAGTGTTCTGATATTCTGTCTTGTTCTTTAGATTCATTTATGAAAATTTTAAAAAATGACTTCTGCCCGAAACAAAAAATACCTATCAATGTTAACTTTTACCTAGGTCCTATTCCGGGTTGTTAAAAAAAAGACTTCTTTAATTTAAAACATGTATTTTCTTTTAATTTCAAAGGTTATGAAAAAAGTAATGAGCCAATCTATTAAAATCAAAAATCTACAACCCTTCGAAAAAAAAATACCCAAACGGCAATCACAATCACAGATTGTGGTATTTCTCCGGCATGCAGGCGTACCTACAACTACATGTTTATGTTTGAAAGTATCAGTGAAAAAGATTGCATCATCGTAACTCGCATTGTTTAAATACAACCAAGTCAATTCGATTAATACATAAGCAGATAACCAAGTGTGCGTTGAAATCAAACAATCTGTTTTTGCTTGTATACTACTCGTACGAAAAGAAGTTGGCAAAAACAATTCAACGAACGGTAAAATTCAAAACAAAAGTTGTGCCTTGCCCGAACTTTGTATTTGAAGGTACAGTAGGTACATACGATAAAGTAAATTTTTCGTACCTATATGTGAATATGAACGTCGCGTCGCGTTTTCCCAGAAACAACATTATATTGTCTTGGTATTTTATTGAAACTATGAAGTTGTCATAAATTGGACAAATTATTTGAAGATTATTATGATATGTTTTTTAAACATTACAGATATCGACTAATTTATGGTTTACGTCGAACCGCAAACAAATAATGTCGTATTAGATGACATAGTAATATGTATTTCTGAAACTCGAAATAACACGTAAATAAGTAAACATTGATATTTTTTGTTTTGGGATGAGAGTTACTTTAAAAACATAGGCCGCTTAAGTTTGCCAACTTATACTTATCTCGAAATAATGAAAGAATATCTAAAAGCAGTTTTAAGTTTTACTACCAAAAACTGACGTCAAATCATAACTCTGTTTAGGTAAAATTTGTAACCCAACATTTTTGGCGGGAGAAATGCTGATATCACGAGATCGATATGGAATATCATAAAATTATTTTAAGATTATATTGTTTTAGTTTTGCGGTTGAAAAATACTAACATCAACTCAAAAATAAGTTCAAATTTTTTGCACAAAAAATTTTTCGCGGCTGTCATTTTTAAAACTTTTACAGCATATATCTCGAGATTGGGAGGAAATACCAGAAAACGGTTTTAAGCCTTCTTTCTTTAAGCTTGAAAACTACAATATTTCAATCTTAAATCATAACTCAGCAAAAAATTTTTAATCCCGCTAAAAATATTAGGTCAAAAAATTTCAATGAAGTTATGAATTGATGATGGCATTTTGTTAAAGTAAAATGTCTTTAAACCGTTTTAAGAAATTCCTTCTTGTTTTCGAGGTATAAGGTGCCATTTGATGGCATTTTGTTAAAGTAAAATGTCTTTAAACCGTTTTAAGAAATTCCTTCTTGTTCTCGAGGTATAAGGTGCCAAAAATTTAAAAATGACAGTCCCCAATATAATAACTAATTAAAATTAATTAAATTATATTCAACGCTCCACCACGTTTTAAATTTTTAATTTGATGTTTTTTTTTACTTGGGGCATTTTGTCGTATAGACAGAAATCACTTTTTTGTTAATAATGCGTAGAAAAAAAATAATTCGAAAACATATTTTTATGTGCGATTTTCGAAATGAATATAATATAACCAAGGGATGGCTTTTCAAAAAAATGGTAGGTATTTAAACTTTCTTGGAAATCAAACAATCGTATTTCCACGTTTTAAGACAATAATTTTTCGAAACATGAATTAAAAGAAACTTTACCTGTTATATTCCACACTCCACCAAGTTTTTTAAATTTTTTGATGCACAAATTTTTTTTACATTTATTTTATTTTACAGCAGAACACGAACAAGTCTTTTGACTTGAAAAGTTAAATGAAAGGAAGTTGAAAAGTTTTGTAAGTTTTTTAACTTGAAAATGTAAAAAAAAAGTTGAAAAATGTTCCAAGTCTTTATTTGAAATATTACATGAAGAAGAATCGAAAAATTTCCGACTTTTAAAATTTATATATAAAGTATATATAAGTGAATTCGCGTCAACAAAAAAACAAAAAACTTAAAGAAAAGGATATCCATAACCAATTTTCTGATTCTTTTCGGAAATTGCCTTTTCAATTCTCTAAATAAATTCCTTAAAACGTTTTGAAAATGTCTATGTCAAATGAGCATATAGCAAAAAATAATACTATAATCAAGGGGTGGCTTTTCAAAAAATGATATTCAAACTTTCTTCGGAAATCGCACGATCGAATTTCCACGTTTTTTAAGAAGGAAAAAAATTGAAAAGGCACTTCTCAATATAGTTTTTGGGAAAAGATTGGAGAAAAAATAAAGTTTAAAATGTGTAATGATTGTTTTTTAAATTGTGGAATATTAAATCAACTTTTTATTTTGACTGCCCTATTTTCAATTAAAGACTGAAAACCAGATAGTTTTATCATAGTTTTTGTTTTAATTTGTACTGTGTAGCAGGCTTGCCAGATTTTTATGAGGTTATATTGCAAAATCTGAGAAAAATATCGCAAAATATCGCAAAATCAGCATAATTAAAAGCAATAAAATGGTATAGCTAATAATAAAAAAAACAGTTAAATCATTTTTCGTAATTTTTCTTTTGTTAAAAAATTGATTCGCAATTAATTCAATTTCACTTTAAAGGAAAAACTTTTTTTTTTTGCTCACGCAATAATTGCTCTGTTTAAGTTTATATTTGCTTAAACAAAATCACGACATCTTTCAAGAGGTATATGAATGGACGATTTTCATTCAAACTGGTAAATTATAAGTACATTACGTTTCGCGAAAACCGCAAAAATAAGGAAAAATTAAACTATGAAGTTAAAAAAATATCACGCAATCTGGCAAGCCTGCCGTGTAGGTATTTTTGGAAGTAAAATGCTTAAAGCCATTTTGGAAAGACACCTAAAAAGATTTTTTTATTAAAACGCACTTCTCAACATAGGGAACGAATTTCCACGCTTTAAAAGGACAAATTTAAAAGTCCTCAATATAAAAACTAATTAAAATTAATTAAATTATTTTTAACGCTCCACCACGTTTTAAATTTTTAATTTAATGTTTTTTTTACTTGGGGAATTTTGTTGTATAGACAGAAATCACTTCTTTGTTAATAACGTATAGAAAAAAAAAAATAATTCGAAAACATAAATTTATGTGCGATTTTCGAAATGAATATAATATAATCAGGAGTTGGCTTTTCAAAAAATGGTAGGTATTTAAACTTTCTTGGAAATCGAACAATCGTATTTCCATGTTTTAGGACAATAATTTTTTGAAACATGAATTAAAAGAAACTTTACCTGTTATATTCCACACTCCACCACGTTTTCTAAATTTTTTGATGCACAATTTTTTTTTTTATTTTTTTACTTGAAAAGTTATAAGAAAAGGAAGTTGAAAAGTTTTGTAAGTTTTTTTGACTTGAAAATGCTAAAAAGTTGAAAAATTTTCCAAGTCCAAGTTTTTATTTGAAATATTAAAGGAAGAAAACTCGAAAAATTTCAAATTTTAAACTCAAAAATTTATAAAAAAACCTTAAGAAAAGGTTATCCATATCGAATTTTTGGAAATCACCTTTTCAATTCTCGAAATAAATTCTTCTTGAATAGGTACCTTAAAACGTTTCGAAATTCTTTTTAATGCAAATAAGCACATAGCAAAAAATAATATAATCAAGGGGTGGCTTTTCAAAAATTCGTATTCAAACTCTCTTCAGAAATCTCACGATCGAATTTCCACATTATTAAAGGATACATTTTTTTGAAAAGGCACTTCTAAAATTAGGGATTATTTAAATAAAAAACTCACCACTGTTCCACCACAGTTCCAACACCGTTCTACCACAGTTCCACAAAATTAAAAGTTTAGCATATCTGTTTTGAAAGAAAAATTGAATTTTGTAAGTAAAATAGAATAAACTTGTATGAATATAATAAAATTAAGCAGTGTCTTTTCAAAATATTATATTAACAACTTTGTTAAGAAATCGAAAGTTCGAATTTCCACGTTTTTAAAGAAGGAAAAATATTGAAAAGGCACTTCTCAACATAGTTTTTGGGAAAAGATTGGAGAAAAAATAAAGTTTAAAATGTGTAATGATTGTTTTTTAAATTGTGGAATATTAAATCAACTTTTTATTTTGACTGCCCTATTTTCAATTAAAGACTGAAAACCAGATAGTTTTATCATAGTTTTTGTTTTAATTTGTACTGTGTAGCAGGCTTGCCAGATTTTTATGAGGTTATATCGCAAAATCTGAGAAAAATATCGCAAAATATCGCAAAATCAGCATAAGTAAAAGCAATAATAAAAAAAACAGTTAAATCATTTTTCGTAATTTTTCTTTTGTTAAAAAATTGATTCGCAATTAATTCAATTTCACTTTAAAGGAAAAACTTTTTTTTTTTGCTCACGCAATAATTGCTCTGTTTAAGTTTATATTTGCTTAAACAAAATCACGACATCTTTCAAGAGGTATATGAATGGACGATTTTCATTCAAACTGGTAAATTATAAGTACATTACGTTTCGCGAAAACCGCAAAAATAAGGAAAAATTAAACTATGAAGTTAAAAAAATATCACGCAATCTGGCAAGCCTGCCGTGTAGGTATTTTTGGAAGTAAAATGCTTAAAGCCATTTTGGAAAGACACCTAAAAAGATTTTTTTATTAAAACGCACTTCTCAACATAGGGAACGAATTTCCACGCTTTAAAAGGACAAATTTAAAAGTCCTCAATATAAAAACTAATTAAAATTAATTAAATTATTTTCAACGCTCCACCACGTTTTAAATTTTTAATTTAATGTTTTTTTTACTTGGGGAATTTTGTTGTATAGACAGAAATCACTTCTTTGTTAATAACGTATAGAAAAAAAAATAATTCGAAAACATAAATTTATGTGCGATTTTCGAAATGAATATAATATAATCAGGAGTTGGCTTTTCAAAAAATGGTAGGTATTTAAACTTTCTTGGAAATCGAACAATCGTATAAGAAACTTTACCTGTTATATTCCACATTTTGATGCACAAATTTTAGTTATAAGAAAAGGAAGTTGAAAAGTTTTGTAAGTTTTTTTGACTTGAAAATGCTAAAAAGTTGAAAAATTTTCCAAGTTTTTATTTGAAATATTAAAGGAAGAAAAATCGAAAAATTTTCAAATTTTAAACTCAAAAATTTACAAAAAAAAACCTTAAGAAAAGGTTATCCATATCGAATTTTTGGAAATCACCTTTTCAATTCTCGGAATAAATTCTTCTTGACTAGGTACCTTAAAACGTTTCGAAATTCTTTTTAATGCAAATAAGCACATAGCAAAAAATAATATTATAATCAAGGGGTGGCTTTTCAAAAATTCGTATTCAAACTACCTTCAGAAATCTCATGATCGAATTTCCACATTATTAAAGGATACATTTTTTTGAAAAGGCACTTCTAAAATTAGGGATTATTTAAATAAAAAACTCACCACTGTTCCACCACAGTTCCAACACCGTTCTACCACAGTTCCACAAAATTAAAAGTTTAGCATATCTGTTTTGAAAGAAAAATTGAATTTTGTAAGTAAAATAGAATAAACTTGTATGAATATAATAAAATTAAGCAGTGTCTTTTCAAAAAATTATATTAACAACTTTGTTGAGAAATGGAAAGTTCGAATTTCCACGTTTATAAAGAAGGACAAAATAAAGAAAATTTGAAAAGGCACTTCTGAACTAGTTTTTGGAAAAAAATTGGAGAAACAATAACGTTAAAAATGTATAATGATTGTTTTTTTTTTCAAACTGAAAAATACTAAATTAACTTCCAGTATCGACTGCCTTATTTTCAATTAAACACTGGAAGCCAGATGGTCTTTATCCTAGTTTTTGACTTATTAATAAATAATAATTGAAAATTTTTCAAAAAATTTATGTATTACAAAAAGGTTAATGTGTCATTTTGAACAATTTACTTGTTATCACTTAGAAACAAAACTTAAAAAACAATCATAAACCTTTTGCAAAATATTGAATTTCAAATGTAAAAGATTGAAATATTTTTGAAAACAAATCTACTGCAATGGATATGAAAAGTTTTTGATGCAAACGACAATATAGTTCTGAATAGTTTTGAAAAAAATATCGATTTTCGATCGAGAAATCAAAAAGGGTTTTGGAAGAAAAGTTGAATCTAAAATATTATCTCCTTTTGCAAATAGAAATAACCTGCATATCTCCATTTGGAAATAAAATTGTAAAAAGTCTTTTTTTGGAAATTGAATCATAAAACTTACACTTATTTGATACTTTTGTACTGTGAAGGCGTTTTAGGATGTAAAAGGCTTAGATCCATTTTGGAAAGAAAACTCAAAAGGAAAGTTTATTTATTTTTTTTTTTTTTGAAAACGCTCTCCTCAACATAGGTATCGAATTTCCTCGTTTTCAGATGAAAAAATTAAAATATTTTTAAAAACCCAATTCTCAATATAAAACTAATTAAAAGTTACTGCTATATTCCATTTTTAATTTAAAATACTTTTTTTTTAGTCTTTTCGTCGTATTGACAGATATAACTTTTTTAGTTAATCTATATATCAATAGGCTTTCATTAATTTTGTGGTACCATTTTCTCAAAAAGTATTTGACCGATTTCAATAAATATTATATGATTCGAAAGCCACAATTGCGTAGATGTGCAGAATATACTTGAGACACGCATTTACACACTGTGGTTCATTTTTTGTTTTTTGTACTGTCGAACACTGGGCATATTCAAAAAAATGTTTTTTTCCTTCAATATTTTCAAACAAATTGTTTGCGAAATTGAAAGTGTTTAATTTCGACACAATAAGTCTTCTGAAAACTTGAAAAATTATATGGAGAGCAAGTGGATAATTTTTTTTAAGTCCTTTGACTTGAAAAGTTATATGAAAAGGAAGTTGAAAAGTTTGTAAGTTTATTGACTTGAAAATGTTAAAAATATTTGAAAAATTTTCCAAGTTTTAATTTGAAAAATACATGAAGAAAAAGTGGAAAAAATTTCGACTTTCAAAATTTAAATATAAGTGAATTCGCGTCAAAAAAAAATAAAAACAAAACTTATAAAAAAGGATATCCATAACGAATTTTCTGATTCTTTTCGAAAATTACCTTTTCAATTCTCGAAGTAAATTCCTTAAAACGTTTCGAAAATGTTTTTAATGCAAATGACCACAAAGCAAAAAATAATATTATAATCGAAGGGTGGCTTTTCAATTGAATGTGGAATGATTTTCTACATTTTTAAGGGATAAAATTAAAATTTTTGTAAAAAACTTACCACTGTTCCAACGCCGTTCCACCGCATTTTTTACAAAATTTAAAGTTGGTATATCTGTTTTTGGAAGAAAAATTAAATTTTGAAAGTAAAATAGAGTAAATATGTATGAAAATAATAAAATTAAGAAGTGGCTTTTCAAAAAATGTTATTAACAACTTTTTTTGAGAAATCACAAGATCGAATTTCCACGTTTTTAAAAAAGGAAAAAAATTGAAAAGGCACTTCTCAACATAGTTTTTGGGAAAATATTGGAGAAAAAATAAAGTTTAAAATGTGTAATGATTGTTTTTTAAATTGTGGAATATTAAATCAACTTTTTATTTTGACTGCCCTATTTTCAATTAAAGACTAAAAACCAGATAGTTTTATCATAGTTTTTGTTTTAATTTGTACTGTGTAGCAGGCTTGCCAGATTTTTATGAGGTTATATTGCAAAATCTGAGAAAAATATCGCAAAATCAGCATAATTAAAAGCAATAAAATGGTATAGCTAATAATAAAAAAAACAGTTAAATCGTTTTTCGTAATTTTTCTTTTGTTAAAAAATAAATTCGCAATAAATTCAATTTCACTTTAAAGGAAAAACTTTTTTTTTTGCTCACGCAATAATTGCTCTGTTTAAGTTTATATTTGCTTAAAAAATCACGACATCTTTCAAAAGGTATGTAAATGGACGATTTTCATTCAAACTGGCTAATTTTAAGTACATTACGTTTCGCGAAAACCGCAAAAATAAGTAAAAATCAAATTTTAAACTAAGAAGTTAAAAACAATATCGAACGTTTCGTAATATATATCGCACAATCTGGCAAGCCTACCGTGTAGGTATTTTTGGAAGTAAAATGCTTAAAGCCATTTTGGAAAGACACCTCAAAATTTTTTTTTTTTTTTAAAACGCACTTCTCAACATAGGGAACGAATTTCAACGCTTTAAAAGGACAAATTTAAAAGTCCTCAATATAAGAACTTATTAAAATTAATTAAATTATATTCAACGCTTCACCACGTCTTAAATTTTTAATTTAATGTTTTTTTTTTACTAGGGCATTTTGTCGTATAGACATAAATCACTTTTTTGTTAATAACGCGTAGAAAAAAAAATAATTGGAAAACATAAATTTATGTGCGATTTTCAAAATAAATTTAATATAATCAAGGGGTGTCTTTTCAAAAAATGGTAGGTATTTAAACTTCCTTGGAAATCGACAACAATTTTTTGAAACATAAATTAAAAGAAACTTTACCTGTTATATTCCACACTTCACCACGTTTTTTAAAATAATTTTTAATTTTTTTTTACACGAACACGAACACGATAACGAACACGAACAAGCGACCGACGGAACACTCTACCGAACGACCAGCCGACGAGAATGCTAAACAGAAACTAAAATATATAACGAAAAGTTCTCACTCGAGCATCGCGTCGGCTTTTATACACACAAACCCAATACATGCACATTTCAGAGGCTTGTTGATGTTGCTTCCCTAGAGCAAGACCGACGATCATGTTTATGTGCGATAGTATAAGTGAATACGATTGCATCATCGTAGTTCACATTGTTTAAATACAACCAAGTCCATTCGATTAATCCATAAGCAGATAACCAAGTGTGCGTTGAAATCAAACAATCTGTTTTTGCTTGTATACTACTCGTACGAAAAGAAGTTGGCAAAAACAATTCAACGAACAGTAAAATTCAAAACAAAAGTTGTGCCTTGCCCGAACTTTGTATTTGAAGGTACAGTAGGTATATACGATGAAGTAAATTTTTCGTACCTATATGTGAATATGAACGTCGCGTCGCGTCTTCCCAGAAACAACATTAAAAGACACATCAGTGTTACCGTCTTGGTATTTTATTGAAACTATGAAGTTGTCAGAGATTGGACAAATAATTTGAAGATCATTATGTAATGTTTTTTAAACATTACAGATATCGATTCATTTATGGTTTACGTCGAACCGCAAACAAATAATGTCGTATTAGATGACATAGTAATATGTATTTCTCAAACTCGAAATAACACGTAAATAAGTAAACATTGATATTTTTTGTTTTGGGATGAGAGTTACTTTAAAAACATAGGCCGCTTAAGTTTGTCAACTTATACTTATCTCGAAATAAAGAAAGAATATCTGAAAGCAGTTTTAAGTTTTACTACCAAAAACTGACGTCAAATCATGACTCTGTTTAGGTAAAATTTGTAACCCAACATTTTTGGCGGGAGAAATGCTGATATCACGAGAACGATATGGAATATCATAAAATTGTTTTAAGATTATATTGTTTTAGTTTTGCGGTTGTAAAATACTAACATCAACTCAAAAATGAGTTCAAATTTTTTGGACAAAAATTTTTCGCGGCTGTCATTTTTAAAATTTTACAGCATAGCTATATCTCGTGATTGGGAGGAAATACCAGAAAACGGTTTTAAGCCTTCTTTCTTTAAGCTTGAAAACTACAATATTTCATTCTTAAATCATAACTCAGCAAAAAATATTTTAATCCCGCCAAAAAGTAAAAGGTCTTTAAACCGTTTTAAGAAATTCCTTCTTGTTCTCGAGGTATAAGCTGCCAAAAATTTAAAAATGACAACCGCCAAAAATGTTTGCTCTGCTCAACAAATTTTATTAACGAAATCATGATTTTATTCCAACATTTTTAAACCTCAAATTAAAATAAAAAAGTTTAAAACAGTGTTCTGATATTCTGTCTTGTTCTTTAGATTCATTTATGAAAATTTTAAAAAAATTACTTCTGCCCGAAACAAAAAATACCTATTAATGTTAACTTTTACCTACGGACTATTCCGGGTTGTTAAAAAAAGACTTCTTTAATTTAAAACATGCATTTTCTTTTAATTTCAAAGGTTATG
Organism: Epistrophella euchroma; assembly: GCA_947049315.1. Lineage (NCBI taxonomy): Eukaryota > Metazoa > Arthropoda > Insecta > Diptera > Syrphidae > Epistrophella > Epistrophella euchroma. The sequence continues at coordinate 18,474,531 of OX346245.1, forward strand.
AAAAAAGTAATGAGCCAATCTATTAAAATCGAAAATCTACAACCCTTCGAAAAAAAATACCCAAACGGCAATCACAATCACAGATTGTGGTATTTCTCCGGCATGCAGGCGTACTTACAACTACATGTTTATGTTTGAAAGTATCAGTGAAAAAGATTGCATCATCGTAACTCGCATTGTTTAAATACAACCAAGTCAATTCGATTAATACATAAGCAGATAACCAAGTGTGCGTTGAAATCAAACAATCTGTTTTTGCTTGTATACTACTCGTACGAAAAGAAGTTGGCAAAAACAATTCAACGAACGGTAAAATTCAAAACAAAAGTTGTGCCTTGCCCGAACTTTGTATTTGATGGTACAGTAGGTATATACGATGAAGTAAATTTTTCGTACCTATATGTGAATATGAACGTCGCGTCGCGTCTTCCCAGAAACAACATTAAAAGACACATCAGTGTTACCGTCTTGGTATTTTATTGAAACTATGAAGTTGACATAGATTGTACAAATAATTTGAAGATTATTATGTAATCTTAATACCTCTTGTGAGCTTTAGGTCAGTGTTCTTTTTTATTTTATATATTTATGTGACGTTTCGGGCGTGATTACACCCTTCTTCAGACCTAATTTTGAAAAAAATTTTAATAAATATTAAATTCAACTTCATACCTACATAAAAATAAGAATACTTACAGATTATATAAAATTTAAAAGATAACAAAGCGTTATTATAATGTTTTAGGAAAATTCAATTTTTTCAATATTTAATTTGAATAGTAAAATTCAAATGTACCTATGTATATGTTTTGAAAATTATATCAAAACATCTACTTATGTATTTGTTCAAACGTGCAAATTTGTATATGGTGTAACAAAAAAACACATACATACATATATGTTCTAATGCCTGTTTATAAACTATAAGTATTCTTATTCTTATGTAGGTATGAAGTTGAATTTAATATTTATTAACATTTTTTTTCAAGATTAGGTCTGAAGAAGGGTGTAATCACGCCCGAAACGTCACATAAATATATAAAATAAAAAAGAACACTGACCTAAAGCCCACAAGAGCTATTAAGATTTTGAGAAGAAGGTCACAAAAATAAGATTTAATTATTATGTAATGTTTTTTAAGCATTATAGATATCGACTCATTTATGGTTTACGTCGAACCGCAAACAAATAATGTCGTATTAGATGACATAGTAATATGTATTTCTGAAACTCGAAAAAACACGTAAAAAAGTAAACATTGATATTTTTTGTTTTGGGATGAGAGTTACTTTAAAAACATAGGCCGCTTAAGTTTGTCAACTTATACTTATCTCGAAATAAAGAAAGAATATCTGAAAGCAGTTTTAAGTTTTACTACCAAAAACTGACGTCAAATCATGACTCTGTTTAGGTAAAATTTGTAACCCAACATTTTTGGCGGGAGAAATGCTGATATCACGAGAACGATATGGAATATCATAAAATTGTTTTAAGATTATATTGTTTTAGTTTTGCGGTTGTAAAATACTAACATCAACTCAAAAATGAGTTCAAATTTTTTGGACAAAAATTTTTCGCGGCTGTCATTTTTAAAATTTTACAGCATAGCTATATCTCGTGATTGGGAGGAAATACCAGAAAACGGTTTTAAGCCTTCTTTCTTTAAGCTTGAAAACTACAATATTTCAATCTTAAATCATAACTCAGCAAAAAATATTTTAATCCCGCCAAAAAGTAAAAGGTCTTTAAACCGTTTTAAGAAATTCCTTCTTGTTCTCGAGGTATAAGCTGCCAAAAATTTAAAAATGACAACCGCCAAAAATGTTTGCTCTGCTCAACAAATTTTATTCCAACATTTTTAAACCTCAAATTAAAATAAAAAAGTTTAAAACAGTGTTCTGATATTCTGTCTTGTTCTTTAGATTCATTTATGAAAATTTAAAAAAATGACTTCTGCCCGAAACAAAAAATACCTATCAATGTTAACTTACCTACGTCCTATTCCGGCTTGTTAAAAAAAAGACTTCTTCAATTTAAAACATGAATTTTCTTTTAATTTCAAAGGTTATGAAAAAAGTAATGAGCCAATCTATTAAAATCGAAAATCTACAACCCTTCGAAAAAAATACCCAAACGGCAATCACAATCACAGATTGTGGTATTTCTCCGGCATGCAGGCGTACTTACAACTACATGTTTATGTTTGAAAGTATCAGTGAAAAAGATTGCATCATCGTAACTCGCATTGTTTAAATACAACCAAGTCAATTCGATTAATACATAAGCAGATAACCAAGTGCGCGTTGAAATCAAACAATCTGTTTTTGCTTGTATACTACTCGTACGAAAAGAAGTTGGCAAAAACAATTCAACGAACGGTAAAATTCAAAACAAAAGTTGTGCCTTGCCCGAACTTTGTATTTGAAGGTACAGTAGGTATATACGATGAAGTAAATTTTTCGTACCTATATGTGAATATGAACGTCGCGTCGCGTCTTCCCAGAAACAACATTAAAAGACACATCAGTGTTACCGTCTTGGTATTTTATTGAAACTATGAAGTCATAGATAGTACAAATAATTTGAAGATTATTATGTAATCTTAAAACCTCTTGTGGGCTTTAGGTCAGTGGTCTTTTTTATTTTATATATTTATGTGACGTTTCGGGCGTGATTACACCCTTCTTCAGACCTACTTTTAAAAAAAATTTTAATAAATATTAAATTCAACTTCATACCTACATAAGAATAAGAATACTTACAGATTATATAAAATTTAAAAGATAACAAAGCGTTATTATATCTTTTTAAACAAATTTAACTTTTTCAATATCTTAAAAAAGACTTTTCAAAAATTGTATTTAATTTGAATATTAAAATTCAAATGTATATGTTTTGAAAATTATATCAAAACATCTATGTATTTGTTCAAACGTGCAAATTTGTATATGGTGTAACAAAATAAACATACATACATACATATATGTTCTAATGCCTGTTTATAAACTGTAAGTATTCTTATTCTTATGTAGGTATGAAGTTGAATTTAATATTTATTAAAAATTTTTTTCAAGATTAGGTCTGAAGAAGGGTGTAATCACGCCCGAAACGTCACATAAATATATAAAATAAAAAAGAACACTGACCTAAAGCCCACAAGAGCTATTAAGATTTTGAGAAGAAGGTCACAAAAATAAGATTTAATTATTATGTAATGTTTTTTAAGCATTATAGATATCGACTCATTTATGGTCTACGTCGAACCGCAAACAAATAATGTCGTATTAGATGACATAGTAATATGTATTTCTGAAACTCGAAATAACACGTAAATAAGTAAACATTGATATTTTTTGTTTTGGGATGAGAGTTACTTTAAAAACATAGGCCGCTTAAGTTTGTCAACTTATACTTATCTCGAAATAAAGAAAGAATATCTGAAAGCAGTTTTAAGTTTTACTACCAAAAACTGACGTCAAATCATGACTCTGTTTAGGTAAAATTTGTAACCCAACATTTTTGGCGGGAGAAATGCTGAATACACGAGAGCAATATGGAATATCATAAAATTGTTTTAAGATTATATTGTTTTAGTTTTGCGGTTGTAAAATACTAACATTAACTCAAAAATAAGTTAAAATTTTTTGGACAAAAATTTTTCGCGGCTGTCATTTTTAAAATTTTACAGCATATATCTCGAGATTGGGAGGAAATACCAGAAAACGGTTTTAAGCCTTCTTTCTTTAAGCTTGAAAATTACAATATTTCAATCTTAAATCATAACTCAGCAAAAAATTTGTTAGTCCCGCTAAAAATATTAGGTCAACAAATTTCAATGAAGTTATGAATTGATGATTTTGTTAAAGTAAAAGGTCTTTAAACCGTTTTAAGAAATTCCTTCTTGTTCTCGGTGTATAAGCTGCCAAAAATTTAAAAATGACACCCGCCAAAAATGTTTGCTCTGCTCAACAAATTTTATTAACGAAATCATGATTTTATTCCAACATTTTTAAACCTCAAATTAAAATAAAAAAGTTTAAAACAGTGTTCTGATATTCTGTCTTGTTCTTTAGATTCATTTATGAAAATTTAAAAAAATGATTTCTGCCCGAAACAAAAAATACCTATCAATGTTAACTTTTTTCTATTAAAATCGAAAATCTACAACCCTTCGAAAAAAAATACCCAAACGGCAATCACAATCATAGATTGTGGTATTTCTCCGGCATGCAGGCGTACCTACAACTACATGTTTATGTTTGAAAGTATCAGTGAAAAAGATTGCATCATCGTAACTCGCATTGTTTAAATACAACCAAGTCAATTCGATTAATACATAAGCAGATAACCAAGTGTGCGTTGAAATCAAACAATCTGTTTTTGCTTGTATACTACTCGTACGAAAAGGAGTTGGCAAAAACAATTCAACGAACGGTAAAATTCAAAACAAAAGTTGTGCCTTGCCCGAACTTTGTATTTGAAGGTACAGTAGGTATATACGATGAAGTAAATTTTTCGTACCTATATGTGAATATGAACGTCGCGTCGCGTCTTCCCAGAAACAACATTAAAAGACACATCAGTGTTACCGTCTTGGTATTTTATTGAAACTATGAAGTTGTCATAGATTGTACAAATAATTTGAAGATTATTATGTAATCTTAATACCTCTTGTGAGCCTTAGGTCAGTGTTCTTTTTTATTTTATATATTTATGTGACGTTTCGGGCGTGATTACACCCTTCTTCAGACCTAATTTTGAAAAAAATTTTAATAAATATTAAATTCAACTTCATACCTACATAAAAATAAGAATACTTACAGATTATATAAAATTTAAAAGATAACAAAGCGTTATTATATTGTTTTAGGAAAATTCAATTTTTTCAATATTTAATTTGAATAGTAAAATTCAAATGTACCTATGTATATGTTTTGAAAATTATATCAAAACATCTACTTATGTATTTGTTCAAACGTGCAAATTTGTATATGGTGTAACAAAAAAACACATACATACATATATGTTCTAATGCCTGTTTATAAACTATAAGTATTCTTATTCTTATGTAGGTATGAAGTTGAATTTAATATTTATTAACATTTTTTTTCAAGATTAGGTCTGAAGAAGGGTGTAATCACGCCCGAAACGTCACATAAATATATAAAATAAAAAAGAACACTGACCTAAAGCCCACAAGAGCTATTAAGATTTTGAGAAGAAGGTCACAAAAATAAGATTTAATTATTATGTAATGTTTTTTAAGCATTATAGATATCGACTCATTTATGGTCTACGTCGAACCGCAAACAAATAATGTCGTATTAGATGACATAGTAATATGTATTTCTGAAACTCGAAATAACACGTAAATAAGTAAACATTGATATTTTTTGTTTTGGGATGAGAGTTACTTTAAAAACATAGGCCGCTTAAGTTTGTCAACTTATACTTATCTCGAAATAAAGAAAGAATATCTGAGAGCAGTTTTAAGTTTTACTAACAAAAAACTGACGTCAAATCATGACTCTGTTTAGGTAAAATTTGTAACCCAACATTTTTGGCGGGAGAAATGCTGATATCACGAGAACGATATGGAATATCATAAAATTGTTTTAAGATTATATTGTTTTAGTTTTGCGGTTGTAAAATACTAACATCAACTCAAAAATGAGTTCAAATATTTTGGACAAAAATTTTTCGCGGCTGTCATTTTTAAAACGTTTACAGCTTATATCTCGAGATTGGCAGGAAATACCAGAAGACGGTTTTAAGCCTTCTTTCTTTAAGCTTGAAAACTACAATATTTCAATCTTAAATCATAACTCAGCAAAAAATATTTTAATCCCGCCAAAAATATTTTGTCAAAAAAAGTTATGAATTGATGATGGCATTTTGTTAAATTAAAATGTCTTTAAATCGTTTTAAGAAATTCCTTCTTGTTCTCGAGGTATAAGCTGCCAAAAATTTAAAAATGACAACCGCCAAAAATGTTTGCTCTGCTCAACAAATTTTATTAACGAAATCATGATTTTATTCCAACATTTTTAAACCTCAAATTAAAATAAAAAAGTTTAAAACAGTGTTCTGATATTCTGTCTTGTTCTTTAGATTCATTTATGAAAATTTAAAAAAATGATTTCTGCCCGAAACAAAAAATACCTATCAATGTTAACTTTTTTCTATTAAAATCGAAAATCTACAACCCTTCGAAAAAAAATACCCAAACGGCAATCACAATCATAGATTGTGGTATTTCTCCGGCATGCAGGCGTACCTACAACTACATGTTTATGTTTGAAAGTATCAGTGAAAAAGATTGCATCATCGTAACTCGCATTGTTTAAATACAACCAAGTCAATTCGATTAATACATAAGCAGATAACCAAGTGTGCGTTGAAATCAAACAATCTGTTTTTGCTTGTATACTACTCGTACGAAAAGGAGTTGGCAAAAACAATTCAACGAACGGTAAAATTCAAAACAAAAGTTGTGCCTTGCCCGAACTTTGTATTTGAAGGTACAGTAGGTATATACGATGAAGTAAATTTTTCGTACCTATATGTGAATATGAACGTCGCGTCGCGTCTTCCTAGAAACAACATTAAAAGACACATCAGTGTTACCGTCTTGGTATTTTATTGAAACTATGAAGTTGTCATAGATTGTACAAATAATTTGAAGATTATTATGTAATCTTAATACCTCTTGTGAGCTTTAGGTCAGTGTTCTTTTTTATTTTATATATTTATGTGACGTTTCGGGCGTGATTACACCCTTCTTCAGACCTAATTTTGAAAAAAATTTTAATAAATATTAAATTCAACTTCATACCTACATAAAAATAAGAATACTTACAGATTATATAAAATTTAAAAGATAACAAAGCGTTATTATATTGTTTTAGGAAAATTCAATTTTTTCAATATTTAATTTGAATAGTAAAATTCAAATGTACCTATGTATATGTTTTGAAAATTATATCAAAACATCTACTTATGTATTTGTTCAAACGTGCAAATTTGTATATGGTGTAACAAAAAAACACATACATACATATATGTTCTAATGCCTGTTTATAAACTATAAGTATTCTTATTCTTATGTAGGTATGAAGTTGAATTTAATATTTATTAACATTTTTTTTCAAGATTAGGTCTGAAGAAGGGTGTAATCACGCCCGAAACGTCACATAAATATATAAAATAAAAAAGAACACTGACCTAAAGCCCACAAGAGCTATTAAGATTTTGAGAAGAAGGTCACAAAAATAAGATTTAATTATTATGTAATGTTTTTTAAGCATTATAGATATCGACTCATTTATGGTTTACGTCGAACCGCAAACAAATAATGTCGTATTAGATGACATAGTAATATGTATTTCTGAAACTCGAAAAAACACGTAAAAAAGTAAACATTGATATTTTTTGTTTTGGGATGAGAGTTACTTTAAAAACATAGGCCGCTTAAGTTTGTCAACTTATACTTATCTCGAAATAAAGAAAGAATATCTGAAAGCAGTTTTAAGTTTTACTACCAAAAACTGACGTCAAATCATGACTCTGTTTAGGTAAAATTTGTAACCCAACATTTTTGGCGGGAGAAATGCTGATATCACGAGAACGATATGGAATATCATAAAATTGTTTTAAGATTATATTGTTTTAGTTTTGCGGTTGTAAAATACTAACATCAACTCAAAAATGAGTTCAAATTTTTTGGACAAAAATTTTTCGCGGCTGTCATTTTTAAAATTTTACAGCATAGCTATATCTCGTGATTGGGAGGAAATACCAGAAAACGGTTTTAAGCCTTCTTTCTTTAAGCTTGAAAACTACAATATTTCATTCTTAAATCATAACTCAGCAAAAAATATTTTAATCCCGCCAAAAAGTAAAAGGTCTTTAAACCGTTTTAAGAAATTCCTTCTTGTTCTCGAGGTATAAGCTGCCAAAAATTTAAAAATGACAACCGCCAAAAATGTTTGCTCTGCTCAACAAATTTTATTAACGAAATCATGATTTTATTCCAACATTTTTAAACCTCAAATTAAAATAAAAAAGTTTAAAACAGTGTTCTGATATTCTGTCTTGTTCTTTAGATTCATTTATGAAAATTTTAAAAAAATTACTTCTGCCCGAAACAAAAAATACCTATTAATGTTAACTTTTACCTACGGACTATTCCGGGTTGTTAAAAAAAGACTTCTTTAATTTAAAACATGCATTTTCTTTTAATTTCAAAGGTTATGAAAAAAGTAATGAGCCAATCTATTAAAATCGAAAATCTACAACCCTTCGAAAAAAAATACCCAAACGGCAATCACAATCACAGATTGTGGTATTTCTCCGGCATGCAGGCGTACTTACAACTACATGTTTATGTTTGAAAGTATCAGTGAAAAAGATTGCATCATCGTAACTCGCATTGTTTAAATACAACCAAGTCAATTCGATTAATACATAAGCAGATAACCAAGTGTGCGTTGAAATCAAACAATCTGTTTTTGCTTGTATACTACTCGTACGAAAAGAAGTTGGCAAAAACAATTCAACGAACGGTAAAATTCAAAACAAAAGTTGTGCCTTGCCCGAACTTTGTATTTGATGGTACAGTAGGTATATACGATGAAGTAAATTTTTCGTACCTATATGTGAATATGAACGTCGCGTCGCGTCTTCCCAGAAACAACATTAAAAGACACATCAGTGTTACCGTCTTGGTATTTTATTGAAACTATGAAGTTGACATAGATTGTACAAATAATTTGAAGATTATTATGTAATCTTAATACCTCTTGTGAGCTTTAGGTCAGTGTTCTTTTTTATTTTATATATTTATGTGACGTTTCGGGCGTGATTACACCCTTCTTCAGACCTAATTTTGAAAAAAATTTTAATAAATATTAAATTCAACTTCATACCTACATAAAAATAAGAATACTTACAGATTATATAAAATTTAAAAGATAACAAAGCGTTATTATAATGTTTTAGGAAAATTCAATTTTTTCAATATTTAATTTGAATAGTAAAATTCAAATGTACCTATGTATATGTTTTGAAAATTATATCAAAACATCTACTTATGTATTTGTTCAAACGTGCAAATTTGTATATGGTGTAACAAAAAAACACATACATACATATATGTTCTAATGCCTGTTTATAAACTATAAGTATTCTTATTCTTATGTAGGTATGAAGTTGAATTTAATATTTATTAACATTTTTTTTCAAGATTAGGTCTGAAGAAGGGTGTAATCACGCCCGAAACGTCACATAAATATATAAAATAAAAAAGAACACTGACCTAAAGCCCACAAGAGCTATTAAGATTTTGAGAAGAAGGTCACAAAAATAAGATTTAATTATTATGTAATGTTTTTTAAGCATTATAGATATCGACTCATTTATGGTTTACGTCGAACCGCAAACAAATAATGTCGTATTAGATGACATAGTAATATGTATTTCTGAAACTCGAAAAAACACGTAAAAAAGTAAGCATTGATATTTTTTGTTTTGGGATGAGAGTTACTTTAAAAACATAGGCCGCTTAAGTTTGTCAACTTATACTTATCTCGAAATAAAGAAAGAATATCTGAAAGCAGTTTTAAGTTTTACTACCAAAAACTGACGTCAAATCATGACTCTGTTTAGGTAAAATTTGTAACCCAACATTTTTGGCGGGAGAAATGCTGATATCACGAGAACGATATGGAATATCATAAAATTGTTTTAAGATTATATTGTTTTAGTTTTGCGGTTGTAAAATACTAACATCAACTCAAAAATGAGTTCAAATTTTTTGGACAAAAATTTTTCGCGGCTGTCATTTTTAAAATTTTACAGCATAGCTATATCTCGTGATTGGGAGGAAATACCAGAAAACGGTTTTAAGCCTTCTTTCTTTAAGCTTGAAAACTACAATATTTCAATCTTAAATCATAACTCAGCAAAAAATATTTTAATCCCGCCAAAAAGTAAAAGGTCTTTAAACCGTTTTAAGAAATTCCTTCTTGTTCTCGAGGTATAAGCTGCCAAAAATTTAAAAATGACAACCGCCAAAAATGTTTGCTCTGCTCAACAAATTTTATTCCAACATTTTTAAACCTCAAATTAAAATAAAAAAGTTTAAAACAGTGTTCTGATATTCTGTCTTGTTCTTTAGATTCATTTATGAAAATTTAAAAAAATGACTTCTGCCCGAAACAAAAAATACCTATCAATGTTAACTTACCTACGTCCTATTCCGGCTTGTTAAAAAAAAGACTTCTTCAATTTAAAACATGAATTTTCTTTTAATTTCAAAGGTTATGAAAAAAGTAATGAGCCAATCTATTAAAATCGAAAATCTACAACCCTTCGAAAAAAATACCCAAACGGCAATCACAATCACAGATTGTGGTATTTCTCCGGCATGCAGGCGTACTTACAACTACATGTTTATGTTTGAAAGTATCAGTGAAAAAGATTGCATCATCGTAACTCGCATTGTTTAAATACAACCAAGTCAATTCGATTAATACATAAGCAGATAACCAAGTGCGCGTTGAAATCAAACAATCTGTTTTTGCTTGTATACTACTCGTACGAAAAGAAGTTGGCAAAAACAATTCAACGAACGGTAAAATTCAAAACAAAAGTTGTGCCTTGCCCGAACTTTGTATTTGAAGGTACAGTAGGTATATACGATGAAGTAAATTTTTCGTACCTATATGTGAATATGAACGTCGCGTCGCGTCTTCCCAGAAACAACATTAAAAGACACATCAGTGTTACCGTCTTGGTATTTTATTGAAACTATGAAGTCATAGATAGTACAAATAATTTGAAGATTATTATGTAATCTTAAAACCTCTTGTGGGCTTTAGGTCAGTGGTCTTTTTTATTTTATATATTTATGTGACGTTTCGGGCGTGATTACACCCTTCTTCAGACCTACTTTTAAAAAAAATTTTAATAAATATTAAATTCAACTTCATACCTACATAAGAATAAGAATACTTACAGATTATATAAAATTTAAAAGATAACAAAGCGTTATTATATCTTTTTAAACAAATTTAACTTTTTCAATATCTTAAAAAAGACTTTTCAAAAATTGTATTTAATTTGAATATTAAAATTCAAATGTATATGTTTTGAAAATTATATCAAAACATCTATGTATTTGTTCAAACGTGCAAATTTGTATATGGTGTAACAAAATAAACATACATACATACATATATGTTCTAATGCCTGTTTATAAACTGTAAGTATTCTTATTCTTATGTAGGTATGAAGTTGAATTTAATATTTATTAAAAATTTTTTTCAAGATTAGGTCTGAAGAAGGGTGTAATCACGCCCGAAACGTCACATAAATATATAAAATAAAAAAGAACACTGACCTAAAGCCCACAAGAGCTATTAAGATTTTGAGAAGAAGGTCACAAAAATAAGATTTAATTATTATGTAATGTTTTTTAAGCATTATAGATATCGACTCATTTATGGTCTACGTCGAACCGCAAACAAATAATGTCGTATTAGATGACATAGTAATATGTATTTCTGAAACTCGAAATAACACGTAAATAAGTAAACATTGATATTTTTTGTTTTGGGATGAGAGTTACTTTAAAAACATAGGCCGCTTAAGTTTGTCAACTTATACTTATCTCGAAATAAAGAAAGAATATCTGAAAGCAGTTTTAAGTTTTACTACCAAAAACTGACGTCAAATCATGACTCTGTTTAGGTAAAATTTGTAACCCAACATTTTTGGCGGGAGAAATGCTGAATACACGAGAGCAATATGGAATATCATAAAATTGTTTTAAGATTATATTGTTTTAGTTTTGCGGTTGTAAAATACTAACATTAACTCAAAAATAAGTTAAAATTTTTTGGACAAAAATTTTTCGCGGCTGTCATTTTTAAAATTTTACAGCATATATCTCGAGATTGGGAGGAAATACCAGAAAACGGTTTTAAGCCTTCTTTCTTTAAGCTTGAAAATTACAATATTTCAATCTTAAATCATAACTCAGCAAAAAATTTGTTAGTCCCGCTAAAAATATTAGGTCAACAAATTTCAATGAAGTTATGAATTGATGATTTTGTTAAAGTAAAAGGTCTTTAAACCGTTTTAAGAAATTCCTTCTTGTTCTCGGTGTATAAGCTGCCAAAAATTTAAAAATGACACCCGCCAAAAATGTTTGCTCTGCTCAACAAATTTTATTAACGAAATCATGATTTTATTCCAACATTTTTAAACCTCAAATTAAAATAAAAAAGTTTAAAACAGTGTTCTGATATTCTGTCTTGTTCTTTAGATTCATTTATGAAAATTTAAAAAAATGATTTCTGCCCGAAACAAAAAATACCTATCAATGTTAACTTTTTTCTATTAAAATCGAAAATCTACAACCCTTCGAAAAAAAATACCCAAACGGCAATCACAATCATAGATTGTGGTATTTCTCCGGCATGCAGGCGTACCTACAACTACATGTTTATGTTTGAAAGTATCAGTGAAAAAGATTGCATCATCGTAACTCGCATTGTTTAAATACAACCAAGTCAATTCGATTAATACATAAGCAGATAACCAAGTGTGCGTTGAAATCAAACAATCTGTTTTTGCTTGTATACTACTCGTACGAAAAGGAGTTGGCAAAAACAATTCAACGAACGGTAAAATTCAAAACAAAAGTTGTGCCTTGCCCGAACTTTGTATTTGAAGGTACAGTAGGTATATACGATGAAGTAAATTTTTCGTACCTATATGTGAATATGAACGTCGCGTCGCGTCTTCCCAGAAACAACATTAAAAGACACATCAGTGTTACCGTCTTGGTATTTTATTGAAACTATGAAGTTGTCATAGATTGTACAAATAATTTGAAGATTATTATGTAATCTTAATACCTCTTGTGAGCCTTAGGTCAGTGTTCTTTTTTATTTTATATATTTATGTGACGTTTCGGGCGTGATTACACCCTTCTTCAGACCTAATTTTGAAAAAAATTTTAATAAATATTAAATTCAACTTCATACCTACATAAAAATAAGAATACTTACAGATTATATAAAATTTAAAAGATAACAAAGCGTTATTATATTGTTTTAGGAAAATTCAATTTTTTCAATATTTAATTTGAATAGTAAAATTCAAATGTACCTATGTATATGTTTTGAAAATTATATCAAAACATCTACTTATGTATTTGTTCAAACGTGCAAATTTGTATATGGTGTAACAAAAAAACACATACATACATATATGTTCTAATGCCTGTTTATAAACTATAAGTATTCTTATTCTTATGTAGGTATGAAGTTGAATTTAATATTTATTAACATTTTTTTTCAAGATTAGGTCTGAAGAAGGGTGTAATCACGCCCGAAACGTCACATAAATATATAAAATAAAAAAGAACACTGACCTAAAGCCCACAAGAGCTATTAAGATTTTGAGAAGAAGGTCACAAAAATAAGATTTAATTATTATGTAATGTTTTTTAAGCATTATAGATATCGACTCATTTATGGTCTACGTCGAACCGCAAACAAATAATGTCGTATTAGATGACATAGTAATATGTATTTCTGAAACTCGAAATAACACGTAAATAAGTAAACATTGATATTTTTTGTTTTGGGATGAGAGTTACTTTAAAAACATAGGCCGCTTAAGTTTGTCAACTTATACTTATCTCGAAATAAAGAAAGAATATCTGAGAGCAGTTTTAAGTTTTACTAACAAAAAACTGACGTCAAATCATGACTCTGTTTAGGTAAAATTTGTAACCCAACATTTTTGGCGGGAGAAATGCTGATATCACGAGAACGATATGGAATATCATAAAATTGTTTTAAGATTATATTGTTTTAGTTTTGCGGTTGTAAAATACTAACATCAACTCAAAAATGAGTTCAAATATTTTGGACAAAAATTTTTCGCGGCTGTCATTTTTAAAACGTTTACAGCTTATATCTCGAGATTGGCAGGAAATACCAGAAGACGGTTTTAAGCCTTCTTTCTTTAAGCTTGAAAACTACAATATTTCAATCTTAAATCATAACTCAGCAAAAAATATTTTAATCCCGCCAAAAATATTTTGTCAAAAAAAGTTATGAATTGATGATGGCATTTTGTTAAATTAAAATGTCTTTAAATCGTTTTAAGAAATTCCTTCTTGTTCTCGAGGTATAAGCTGCCAAAAATTTAAAAATGACAACCGCCAAAAATGTTTGCTCTGCTCAACAAATTTTATTAACGAAATCATGATTTTATTCCAACATTTTTAAACCTCAAATTAAAATAAAAAAGTTTAAAACAGTGTTCTGATATTCTGTCTTGTTCTTTAGATTCATTTATGAAAATTTAAAAAAATGATTTCTGCCCGAAACAAAAAATACCTATCAATGTTAACTTTTTTCTATTAAAATCGAAAATCTACAACCCTTCGAAAAAAAATACCCAAACGGCAATCACAATCATAGATTGTGGTATTTCTCCGGCATGCAGGCGTACCTACAACTACATGTTTATGTTTGAAAGTATCAGTGAAAAAGATTGCATCATCGTAACTCGCATTGTTTAAATACAACCAAGTCAATTCGATTAATACATAAGCAGATAACCAAGTGTGCGTTGAAATCAAACAATCTGTTTTTGCTTGTATACTACTCGTACGAAAAGGAGTTGGCAAAAACAATTCAACGAACGGTAAAATTCAAAACAAAAGTTGTGCCTTGCCCGAACTTTGTATTTGAAGGTACAGTAGGTATATACGATGAAGTAAATTTTTCGTACCTATATGTGAATATGAACGTCGCGTCGCGTCTTCCTAGAAACAACATTAAAAGACACATCAGTGTTACCGTCTTGGTATTTTATTGAAACTATGAAGTTGTCATAGATTGTACAAATAATTTGAAGATTATTATGTAATCTTAATACCTCTTGTGAGCTTTAGGTCAGTGTTCTTTTTTATTTTATATATTTATGTGACGTTTCGGGCGTGATTACACCCTTCTTCAGACCTAATTTTGAAAAAAATTTTAATAAATATTAAATTCAACTTCATACCTACATAAAAATAAGAATACTTACAGATTATATAAAATTTAAAAGATAACAAAGCGTTATTATATTGTTTTAGGAAAATTCAATTTTTTCAATATTTAATTTGAATAGTAAAATTCAAATGTACCTATGTATATGTTTTGAAAATTATATCAAAACATCTACTTATGTATTTGTTCAAACGTGCAAATTTGTATATGGTGTAACAAAAAAACACATACATACATATATGTTCTAATGCCTGTTTATAAACTATAAGTATTCTTATTCTTATGTAGGTATGAAGTTGAATTTAATATTTATTAACATTTTTTTTCAAGATTAGGTCTGAAGAAGGGTGTAATCACGCCCGAAACGTCACATAAATATATAAAATAAAAAAGAACACTGACCTAAAGCCCACAAGAGCTATTAAGATTTTGAGAAGAAGGTCACAAAAATAAGATTTAATTATTATGTAATGTTTTTTAAGCATTATAGATATCGACTCATTTATGGTTTACGTCGAACCGCAAACAAATAATGTCGTATTAGATGACATAGTAATATGTATTTCTGAAACTCGAAAAAACACGTAAAAAAGTAAACATTGATATTTTTTGTTTTGGGATGAGAGTTACTTTAAAAACATAGGCCGCTTAAGTTTGTCAACTTATACTTATCTCGAAATAAAGAAAGAATATCTGAAAGCAGTTTTAAGTTTTACTACCAAAAACTGACGTCAAATCATGACTCTGTTTAGGTAAAATTTGTAACCCAACATTTTTGGCGGGAGAAATGCTGATATCACGAGAACGATATGGAATATCATAAAATTGTTTTAAGATTATATTGTTTTAGTTTTGCGGTTGTAAAATACTAACATCAACTCAAAAATGAGTTCAAATTTTTTGGACAAAAATTTTTCGCGGCTGTCATTTTTAAAATTTTACAGCATAGCTATATCTCGTGATTGGGAGGAAATACCAGAAAACGGTTTTAAGCCTTCTTTCTTTAAGCTTGAAAACTACAATATTTCAATCTTAAATCATAACTCAGCAAAAAATATTTTAATCCCGCCAAAAAGTAAAAGGTCTTTAAACCGTTTTAAGAAATTCCTTCTTGTTCTCGAGGTATAAGCTGCCAAAAATTTAAAAATGACAACCGCCAAAAATGTTTGCTCTGCTCAACAAATTTTATTCCAACATTTTTAAACCTCAAATTAAAATAAAAAAGTTTAAAACAGTGTTCTGATATTCTGTCTTGTTCTTTAGATTCATTTATGAAAATTTAAAAAAATGACTTCTGCCCGAAACAAAAAATACCTATCAATGTTAACTTACCTACGTCCTATTCCGGCTTGTTAAAAAAAAGACTTCTTCAATTTAAAACATGAATTTTCTTTTAATTTCAAAGGTTATGAAAAAAGTAATGAGCCAATCTATTAAAATCGAAAATCTACAACCCTTCGAAAAAAATACCCAAACGGCAATCACAATCACAGATTGTGGTATTTCTCCGGCATGCAGGCGTACTTACAACTACATGTTTATGTTTGAAAGTATCAGTGAAAAAGATTGCATCATCGTAACTCGCATTGTTTAAATACAACCAAGTCAATTCGATTAATACATAAGCAGATAACCAAGTGCGCATTGAAATCAAACAATCTGTTTTTGCTTGTATACTACTCGTACGAAAAGAAGTTGGCAAAAACAATTCAACGAACGGTAAAATTCAAAACAAAAGTTGTGCCTTGCCCGAACTTTGTATTTGAAGGTACAGTAGGTATATACGATGAAGTAAATTTTTCGTACCTATATGTGAATATGAACGTCGCGTCGCGTCTTCCCAGAAACAACATTAAAAGACACATCAGTGTTACCGTCTTGGTATTTTATTGAAACTATGAAGTCATAGATAGTACAAATAATTTGAAGATTATTATGTAATCTTAAAACCTCTTGTGGGCTTTAGGTCAGTGGTCTTTTTTATTTTATATATTTATGTGACGTTTCGGGCGTGATTACACCCTTCTTCAGACCTACTTTTAAAAAAAATTTTAATAAATATTAAATTCAACTTCATACCTACATAAGAATAAGAATACTTACAGATTATATAAAATTTAAAAGATAACAAAGCGTTATTATATCTTTTTAAACAAATTTAACTTTTTCAATATCTTAAAAAAGACTTTTCAAAAATTGTATTTAATTTGAATATTAAAATTCAAATGTATATGTTTTGAAAATTATATCAAAACATCTATGTATTTGTTCAAACGTGCAAATTTGTATATGGTGTAACAAAATAAACATACATACATACATATATGTTCTAATGCCTGTTTATAAACTGTAAGTATTCTTATTCTTATGTAGGTATGAAGTTGAATTTAATATTTATTAAAAATTTTTTTCAAGATTAGGTCTGAAGAAGGGTGTAATCACGCCCGAAACGTCACATAAATATATAAAATAAAAAAGAACACTGACCTAAAGCCCACAAGAGCTATTAAGATTTTGAGAAGAAGGTCACAAAAATAAGATTTAATTATTATGTAATGTTTTTTAAGCATTATAGATATCGACTCATTTATGGTCTACGTCGAACCGCAAACAAATAATGTCGTATTAGATGACATAGTAATATGTATTTCTGAAACTCGAAATAACACGTAAATAAGTAAACATTGATATTTTTTGTTTTGGGATGAGAGTTACTTTAAAAACATAGGCCGCTTAAGTTTGTCAACTTATACTTATCTCGAAATAAAGAAAGAATATCTTAAAGCAGTTTTAAGTTTTACTACCAAAAACTGACGTCAAATCATGACTCTGTTTAGGTAAAATTTGTAACCCAACATTTTTGGCGGGAGAAATGCTGAATACACGAGAGCAATATGGAATATCATAAAATTGTTTTAAGATTATATTGTTTTAGTTTTGCGGTTGTAAAATACTAACATTAACTCAAAAATAAGTTAAAATTTTTTGGACAAAAATTTTTCGCGGCTGTCATTTTTAAAATTTTACAGCATATATCTCGAGATTGGGAGGAAATACCAGAAAACGGTTTTAAGCCTTCTTTCTTTAAGCTTGAAAATTACAATATTTCAATCTTAAATCATAACTCAGCAAAAAATTTTTTAGTCCCGCTAAAAATATTAGGTCAAAAAATTTCAATGAAGTTATGAATTGATGATTTTGTTAAAGTAAAAGGTCTTTAAACCGTTTTAAGAAATTCCTTCTTGTTCTCGGTGTATAAGCCGCCAAAAATTTAAAAATGACACCCGCCAAAAATGTTTGCTCTGCTCAACAAATTTTATTAACGAAATCATGATTTTATTCCAACATTTTTAAACCTCAAATTAAAATAAAAAAGTTTAAAACAGTGTTCTGATATTCTGTCTTGTTCTTTAGATTCATTTATGAAAATTTAAAAAAATGATTTCTGCCCGAAACAAAAAATACCTATCAATGTTAACTTTTTTCTATTAAAATCGAAAATCTACAACCCTTCGAAAAAAAATACCCAAACGGCAATCACAATCATAGATTGTGGTATTTCTCCGGCATGCAGGCGTACCTACAACTACATGTTTATGTTTGAAAGTATCAGTGAAAAAGATTGCATCATCGTAACTCGCATTGTTTAAATACAACCAAGTCAATTCGATTAATACATAAGCAGATAACCAAGTGTGCGTTGAAATCAAACAATCTGTTTTTGCTTGTATACTACTCGTACGAAAAGGAGTTGGCAAAAACAATTCAACGAACGGTAAAATTCAAAACAAAAGTTGTGCCTTGCCCGAACTTTGTATTTGAAGGTACAGTAGGTATATACGATGAAGTAAATTTTTCGTACCTATATGTGAATATGAACGTCGCGTCGCGTCTTCCCAGAAACAACATTAAAAGACACATCAGTGTTACCGTCTTGGTATTTTATTGAAACTATGAAGTTGTCAGAGATTGGACAAATAATTTGAAGATCATTATGTAATGTTTTGAACATTACAGATATCGATTCATTTATGGTTTACGTCGAACCGCAAACAAATAATGTCGTATTAGATGACATAGTAATATGTATTTCTGAAACTAGAAATAACACGTAAATAAGTAAACATTAATATTTTTTGTTTTGGGATGAGAGTTACTTTAAAAACATAGGCCGCTTAAGTTTGTCAACTTATACTTATCTCGAAATAAAGAAAGAATATCTGAAAGCAGTTTTAAGTTTTACTACCAAAAACTGACGTCAAATCATGACTCTGTTTAGGTAAAATTTGTAACCCAACATTTTTGGCGGGAGAAATGCTGAATACACGAGAGCGATATGGAATATCATAAAATTGTTTTAAGATTATATTGTTTTAGTTTTGCGGTTGTAAAATACTAACATTAACTCAAAAACAAGTTAAAATTTTTTGGACAAAAATTTTTCGCGGCTGTCATTTTTAAAATTTTACAGCATATATCTCGAGATTGGGAGGAAATACCAGAAAACGGTTTTAAGCCTTCTTTCTTTAAGCTTGAAAACTACAATATTTCAATCTTAAATCATAACTCAGCAAAAAATTTTTTAGTCCCGCTAAAAATATTAGGTCAAAAAATTTCAATGAAGTTATGAATTGATGATTTTGTTAAAGTAAAAGGTCTTTAAACCGTTTTAAGAAATTCCTTCTTGTTCTCGGTGTATAAGCTGCCAAAAATTTAAAAATGACACCCGCCAAAAATGTTTGCTCTGCTCAACAAATTTTATTAACGAAATCATGATTTTATTCCAACATTTTTAAACCTCAAATTAAAATAAAAAAGTTTAAAACAGTGTTCTGATATTCTGTCTTGTTCTTTAGATTCATTTATGAAAATTTAAAAAAATGACTTCTGCCCGAAACAAAAAATACCTATCAATGTTAACTTACCTACGTCCTATTCCGGCTTGTTAAAAAAAAGACTTCTTTAATTTAAAACATGAATTTTCTTTTAATTTCAAAGGTTATGAAAAAAGTAATGAGCCAATCTATTAAAATCGAAAATCTACAACCCTTCGAAAAAAATACCCAAACGGCAATCACAATCACAGATTGTGGTATTTCTCCGGCATGCAGGCGTACTTACAACTACATGTTTATGTTTGAAAGTATCAGTGAAAAAGATTGCATCATCGTAACTCGCATTGTTTAAATACAACCAAGTCAATTCGATTAATACATAAGCAGATAACCAAGTGCGCGTTGAAATCAAACAATCTGTTTTTGCTTGTATACTACTCGTACGAAAAGAAGTTGGCAAAAACAATTCAACGAACGGTAAAATTCAAAACAAAAGTTGTGCCTTGCCCGAACTTTGTATTTGAAGGTACAGTAGGTATATACGATGAAGTAAATTTTTCGTACCTATATGTGAATATGAACGTCGCGTCGCGTCTTCCCAGAAACAACATTAAAAGACACATCAGTGTTACCGTCTTGGTATTTTATTGAAACTATGAAGTAGTCATAGATTGGACAAATAATTTGAAGATTATTATGTAATGTTTTTTAAACATTACAGATATCGACTCATTTATGGTTTACGTCGAATTGCAAACAAATAATGTCGTATTAGATGACATAGTAATATGTATTTCTGAAACTCGAAAATAAGTAAACATTGATATTTTTTGTTTTGGGATGAGAGTTATTTTAACCAATTTTGCAATTGATATCTCGAGAACTAGGTGGGTAACTTATGTAGAATATCAGTGCCTACGTTCTGTAACTCTCACATCGATAAAATTGGTGGAGAAACGATAAAAACTGCAACATATTATATGAGTTTTGTTCCATTTTTCACTGTTTCTCGACCGATTTGCTATGTGAGAGTTACAGAACGTAGGCACAGAAAGCTGTTATTATAATTTAAGATTGAGTATTATACCTATGAGTTAGAAATTATAACTTGGTAAGAATTTGTTCACCAAAAATATTTGGCGGCGGCGCAGCGGTGGTCATATTTAAAATTTTATTACTAGATACCTATAGGTACTTATATCTCGATATATTTTAAAGAATGTCTGAACGGGTGTTTAATGTTTTTAGTTTTGGATTGAAGTCTCCTAAAAAGTGACATAAAATCATGATTCCTTTAAAGATCTCCAACCCAAAATTTTCGGATTGGGAAATTTTTTTATTTTTGGCAGCTGATAGGTATCTTGAGAACGATATGGAATATCAGAATGCTGTTTTAAGCTTTTATTTTTTTAGTTTTGCGGTTACAAATTGCTGACATCAAATCATAACTCAATAAAACTTGTTTGGCCGAAAATTTTTGGCGGTCATTTCTAAATCTTTAACGGCTAGGTAAAATATATTTATAGTAGGAGAAGGAATATTTTAAATATCTAGGGTAGGTACTAGTTTTCTACTTTGAGCTTGAGGACTACATTATTTGAATCGTAAATCTTACCTCAGCTAATAATAATTCAGACAAAAATATTTGGCCATAAAATTTCAAGGCAGGGCTTAATTTAGTTACCCTCAAGCTAAAAGAGAGATTTCACACAACTTGTTTGCATTTTTATAAGTAAGTTGCTTAATAAGAACCAACGACACATGTTGTTTGCTACTAACAGAGTGCTTGTGAGATTTCAGCACACATAACTTACTTACATTTTTATAAGTTAGTTGGTCAATAAGAACCAACGAATTGGTTTTATTTAAACAACGCTTGTTGTTTGGTGCTAACAGAGTGCTTGATAGATTTCAGCATACGCAACTTGTTTACATTTTCATAAGTTAGTTGGTTAAGAAGAAAGAACGATTTAGTTTTATTTAAACAACATTTGTTGTTTGGTGCTAACAGAGTGCTTGATAGATTTCAGCATACACAACTTGTTTACATTTTCATAAGTTAGTTGGTTAAAAAGAAACAACGATTTGGTTTTATTTAAACAACATTTGTTGTTTGGTGCTAACAGAGTGCTTGATAGAATTCAGCATACACAACTTGTTTACATTTTCATAAGTTAGTTGGTTAAAAAGAAAGAACGATTTGGTTTTATTTAAACAACATTTGTTGTTTGGTGCTAACAGAGTGCTTGATAGATTTCAGCATACACAACTTGTTTACATTTTCATAAGTTAGTTGGTTAAAAAGAAACAACGATTTGGTTTTATTTAAACAACATTTGTTGATTGGTGCTAACAGAGTGCTTGATAGATTTCAGCATACGCAACTTGTTTACATTTTCATAAGTTATTTGGTTAAAAAGAAACAACGGTTTGGTTTTATTTAAACAACATTTGTTGTTTGGTGCTAACAGAGTGCTTGATAGATTTCAGCATACACAACTTGTTTACATTTTCATAAGTTAGTTGGTTAAAAAGAAAGAACGATTTGGTTTTATTTAAACAACATTTGTTGTTTGGTGCTAACAGAGTGCTTGATAGATTTCAGCATACACAACTTGTTTACATTTTCATAAGTTAGTTGGTTAAAAAGAAACAACGATTTGGTTTTATTTAAACAACATTTGTTGTTTGGTGCTAACAGAGTGCTTGTTAGATTTCAGCACACACAACTTGTTTATATTTTCATAAGTTAGTTGGTTAATAAGAACAAACGAATTGGTTTTATTTAAACAACATTTGTTGTTTGGTGCTAACAGAGTGCTTGTTAGATTTCAGCACACACAACTTGTTTATATTTTCATAAGTTAGTTGGTTAATAAGAACAAACGAATTGGTTTTATTTAAACAACATTTGTTGTTTGGTGCTAACAGAGTGCTTGATAGATTTCAGCATACACAACTTGTTTACATTTTCATAAGTTAGTTGGTTAAAAAGAAACAACGATTTGGTTTTATTTAAACAACATTTGTTGTTTGGTGCTAACAGAGTGCTTGATAGATTTCAGCATACGCAACTTGTTTACATTTTCATAAGTTAGTTGGTTAAGAAGAAAGAACGATTTGGTTTTATTTAAACAACATTTGTTGTTTGGTGCTAACAGAGTGCTTGATAGATTTCAGCATACACAACTTGTTTACATTTTCATAAGTTAGTTGGTTAAAAAGAAACAACGATTTGGTTTTATTTAAACAACATTTGTTGTTTGGTGCTAACAGAGTGCTTGATAGATTTCAGCATACGCAACTTGTTTACATTTTCATAAGTTAGTTGGTTAAAAAGAAACAACGGTTTGGTTTTATTTAAACAACATTTGTTGTTTGGTGCTAACAGAGTGCTTGATAGATTTCAGCATACACAACTTGTTTACATTTTCATAAGTTAGTTGGTTAAAAAGAAACAACGATTTGGTTTTATTTAAACAACATTTGTTGTTTGGTGCTAACAGAGTGCTTGTTAGATTTCAGCACACACAACTTGTTTATATTTTCATAAGTTAGTTGGTTAATAAGAACAAACGAATTGGTTTTATTTAAACAACATTTGTTGTTTGGTGCTAACAGAGTGCTTGATAGATTTCAGCATACACAACTTGTTTACATTTTCATAAGTTAGTTGGTTAAAAAGAAACAACGATTTGGTTTTATTTAAACAACATTTGTTGTTTGGTGCTAACAGAGTGCTTGTTAGATTTCAGCACACATAACTTACTTACATTTTTATAAGTTAGTTGGTTAATAAGAACCAACGAATTGGTTTTATTTAAACAACGCTTGTTGTTTGGTGCTAACAGAGTACTTGTTAGATTTCAGCATACACAACTTGTTTATATTTTCATAAGTTAGTCGGTTAATAAGAACCAACAAATTGGTTTTATTTAAACAACCTTTGTTGTTTGCTACTAACAGCGTGCTTGTGAGATTTCAGCACACACAACTTGTTTACATTTTCATAAGTTAGTTGGTTAAAAAGAAACAACGATTTGGTTTTATTTAAACAACATTTGTTGTTTGGTGCTAACAGAGTGCTTGATAGATTTCAGCATACACAACGTGTTTACATTTTCATAAGTTAGTTGGTTAAAAAGAAACAACGATTTGGTTTTATTTAAACAACATTTGTTGTTTGGTGCTAACAGAGTGCTTAATAGATTTCAGCATACACAACTTGTTTACATTTTCATAAGTTAGTTGGTTAAAAAGAAACAACGATTTGGTTTTATTTAAACAACATTTGTTGTTTGGTGCTAACAGAGTGCTTGATAGATTTCAGCATACAAAACTTGTTTACATTTTCATAAGTTAGTTGGTTAAAAAGAAACAACGATTTAGTTTTATTTAAACAACATTTGTTGTTTGGTGCTAACAGAGTGCTTGATAGATTTCAGCATACACAACTTGTTAACATTTTCATAAGTTAGTTGGTTAAAAAGAAACAACGATTTGGTTTTATTAAAACAACATTTGTTGTTTGGTGCTAACAGAGTGCTTGATAGATTTCAGCATACACAACTTGTTTACATTTTCATAAGTTAGTTGGTTAAAAAGAAACAACGATTTGGTTTTATTTAAACAACATTTGTTGTTTGGTGCTAACAGAGTGCTTGTTAGATTTCAGCACACACAACTTGTTTACATTTTCATAAGTTAGTTGGTTAAAAAGAAACAACGATTTGGTTTTATTTAAACAACATTTGTTGTTTGGTGCTAACAGAGTGCTTGATAGACTTCAGCATACACAACTTGTTTACATTTTCATAAGTTAGTTGGTTAAAAAGAAACAACGGTTTGGTTTTATTTAAACAACATTTGTTGTTTGGTGCTAACAGAGTGCTTGTTAGATTTCAGCACACACAACTTGTTTACATTTTCATAAGTTAGTTGGTTAAAAAGAAACAACGATTTGGTTTTATTTAAACAACATTTGTTGTTTGGTGCTAACAGAGTGCTTGATAGATTTCAGCATACACAACTTGTTTACATTTTCATAAGTTAGTTGGTTAAAAAGAAACAACGATTTGGTTTTATTTAAACAACATTTGTTGTTTGGTGCTAACAGAGTGCTTGTTAGATTTCAGCACACACAACTTGTTTACATTTTCATAAGTTAGTTGGTTAAAAAGAAACAACGATTTGGTTTTATTTGAACAACATTTGTTGTTTGGTGCTAACAGAGTGCTTGATAGGTTTCAGCATACACAACTTGTTTACATTTTCATAAGTTAGTTGGTTAAAAAGAAACAACGATTTGGTTTTATTTAAACAGCATTTGTTGTTTGGTGCTAACAGAGTGCTTGTTAGATTTCAGCACACACAACTTGTTTACATTTTCATAAGTTAGTTGGTTAAAAAGAAACAACGATTTGGTTTTATTTAAACAACATTTGTTGTTTGGTGCTAACAGAGTGCTTGTTAGATTTCAGGACACACAACTTGTTTATATTTTCATAAGTTAGTTGGTTAATAAGAACAAACGAATTGGTTTTATTTAAACAACATTTGTTGTTTGGTGCTAACAGAGTGCTTGATAGATTTCAGCATACACAACTTGTTTACATTTTCATAAGTTAGTTGGTTAAAAAGAAACAACGATTTGGTTTTATTTAAACAACATTTGTTGTTTGGTGCTAACAGAGTGCTTGATAGAATTCAGCATACACAACTTGTTTACATTTTCATAAGTTAGTTGGTTAAAAAGAAAGAACGATTTGGTTTTATTTAAACAACATTTGTTGTTTGGTGCTAACAGAGTGCTTGATAGATTTCAGCATACACAACTTGTTTACATTTTCATAAGTTAGTTGGTTAAAAAGAAACAACGATTTGGTTTTATTTAAACAACATTTGTTGATTGGTGCTAACAGAGTGCTTGATAGATTTCAGCATACGCAACTTGTTTACATTTTCATAAGTTAGTTGGTTAAAAAGAAACAACGGTTTGGTTTTATTTAAACAACATTTGTTGTTTGGTGCTAACAGAGTGCTTGATAGATTTCAGCATACACAACTTGTTTACATTTTCATAAGTAAGTTGGTTAAAAAGAAAGAACGATTTGGTTTTATTTAAACAACATTTGTTGTTTGGTGCTAACAGAGTGCTTGATAGATTTCAGCATACACAACTTGTTTACATTTTCATAAGTTAGTTGGTTAAAAAGAAACAACGATTTGGTTTTATTTAAACAACATTTGTTGTTTGGTGCTAACAGAGTGCTTGTTAGATTTCAGCACACACAACTTGTTTATATTTTCATAAGTTAGTTGGTTAATAAGAACAAACGAATTGGTTTTATTTAAACAACATTTGTTGTTTGGTGCTAACAGAGTGCTTGTTAGATTTCAGCACACACAACTTGTTTATATTTTCATAAGTTAGTTGGTTAATAAGAACAAACGAATTGGTTTTATTTAAACAACATTTGTTGTTTGGTGCTAACAGAGTGCTTGATAGATTTCAGCATACACAACTTGTTTACATTTTCATAAGTTAGTTGGTTAAAAAGAAACAATGATTTGGTTTTATTTAAACAACATTTGTTGTTTGGTGCTAACAGAGTGCTTGATAGATTTCAGCATACACAACTTGTTTACATTTTCATAAGTTAGTTGGTTAAAAAGAAAGAACGATTTGGTTTTATTTAAACAACATTTGTTGTTTGGTGCTAACAGAGTGCTTGATAGATTTCAGCATACACAACTTGTTTACATTTTCATAAGTTAGTTGGTTAAAAAGAAACAACGATTTGGTTTTATTTAAACAACATTTGTTGATTGGTGCTAACAGAGTGCTTGATAGATTTCAGCATACGCAACTTGTTTACATTTTCATAAGTTAGTTGGTTAAAAAGAAACAACGGTTTGGTTTTATTTAAACAACATTTGTTGTTTGGTGCTAACAGAGTGCTTGATAGATTTCAGCATACACAACTTGTTTACATTTTCATAAGTTAGTTGGTTAAAAAGAAAGAACGATTTGGTTTTATTTAAACAACATTTGTTGTTTGGTGCTAACAGAGTGCTTGATAGATTTCAGCATTCACAACTTGTTTACATTTTCATAAGTTAGTTGGTTAAAAAGAAACAACGATTTGGTTTTATTTAAACAACATTTGTTGTTTGGTGCTAACAGAGTGCTTGTTAGATTTCAGCACACACAACTTGTTTGTATTTTCATAAGTTAGTTGGTTAATAAGAACAAACGAATTGGTTTTATTTAAACAACATTTGTTGTTTGGTGCTAACAGAGTGCTTGTTAGATTTCAGCACACACAACTTGTTTACATTTTCATAAGTTAGTTGGTTAAAAAGAAACAACGGTTTGGTTTTATTTAAACAAAATTTGTTGTTTGGTGCTAACAGAGTGCTTGATAGATTTCAGCATACGCAACTTGTTTACATTTTCATAAGTTAGTTGGTTAAAAAGAAACAACGGTTTGGTTTTATTTAAACAAAATTTGTTGTTTGGTGCTAACAGAGTGCTTGATAGATTTCAGCATACACAACTTGTTTACATTTTCATAAGTTAGTTGGTTAAAAAGAAACAACGATTTGGTTTTTTTTAAACAACATTTGTTGTTTGGTGCTAACAGAGTGCTTGATAGATTTCAGCATACACAACTTGTTTACATTTTCATAAGTTAGTTGGTTAAAAAGAAACAACGATTTGGTTTTATTTAAACAACATTTGTTGTTTGGTGCTAACAGAGTGCTTGATAGATTTCAGCATACGCAACTTGTTTACATTTTCATAAGTTAGTTGGTTAAAAAGAAACAACGGTTTGGTTTTATTTAAACAAAATTTGTTGTTTGGTGCTAACAGAGTGCTTGATAGATTTCAGCACACACAACTTGTTTACATTTTCATAAGTTAGTTGGTTAAAAAGAAACAACGATTTGGTTTTATTTAAACAACATTTGTTGTTTGGTGCTAACAGAGTGCTTGATAGATTTCAGCATACACAACTTGTTTACATTTTCATAAGTTAGTTGGTTAAAAAGAAACAATGATTTGGTTTTATTTAAACAACATTTGTTGTTTGGTGCTAACAGAGTGCTTGTTAGATTTCAGCACACACAACTTGTTTACATTTTCATAAGTTAGTTGGTTAAAAAGAAACAACGATTTGGTTTTATTTAAACAACATTTGTTGTTTGGTGCTAACAGAGTGCTTGATAGATTTCAGCATACACAACTTGTTTACATTTTCATAAGTTAGTTGGTTAAAAAGAAACAACGATTTGGTTTTATTTAAACAACATTTGTTGTTTGGTGCTAACAGAGTGCTTGTTAGATTTCAGCACACACAACTTGTTTATATTTTCATAAGTTAGTTGGTTAATAAGAACAAACGAATTGGTTTTATTTAAACAACATTTGTTGTTTGGTGCTAACAGAGTGCTTGATAGATTTCAGCATACACAACTTGTTTACATTTTCATAAGTTAGTTGGTTAAAAAGAAACAACGATTTGGTTTTATTTAAACAACATTTGTTGTTTGGTGCTAACAGAGTGCTTGATAGATTTCAGCATACACAACTTGTTTACATTTTCATAAGTTAGTTGGTTAAAAAGAAACAACGGTTTGGTTTTATTTAAACAACATTTGTTGTTTGGTGCTAACAGAGTGCTTGATAGATTTCAGCATACACAACTTGTTTACATTTTCATAAGTTAGTTGGTTAAAAAGAAACAACGATTTGGTTTTATTTAAACAACATTTGTTGTTTGGTGCTAACAGAGTGCTTGATAGATTTCAGCATACGCAACTTGTTTACATTTTCATAAGTTAGTTGGTTAAAAAGAAACAACGGTTTGGTTTTATTTAAACAACATTTGTTGATTGGTGCTAACAGAGTGCTTGTTAGATTTCAGCACACACAACTTGTTTACATTTTCATAAGTTAGTTGGTTAAAAAGAAACAACGATTTGGTTTTATTTAAACAACATTTGTTGTTTGGTGCTAACAGAGTGCTTGATAGATTTCAGCATACACAACTTGTTTACATTTTCATAAGTTAGTTGGTTAAAAAGAAACAATGATTTGGTTTTATTTAAACAACATTTGTTGTTTGGTGCTAACAGAGTGCTTGTTAGATTTCAGCACACACAACTTGTTTACATTTTCATAAGTTAGTTGGTTAAAAAGAAACAACGATTTGGTTTTATTTAAACAACATTTGTTGTTTGGTGCTAACAGAGTTCTTGATAGATTTCAGCATACGCAACTTGTTTACATTTTCATAAGTTAGTTGGTTAAAAAGAAACAACGGTTTGGTTTTATTTAAACAACATTTGTTGTTTGGTGCTAACAGAGTGCTTGTTAGATTTCAGCACACACAACTTGTTTACATTTTCATAAGTTAGTTGGTTAAAAAGAAACAACGATTTGGTTTTATTTAAACAACATTTGTTGTTTGGTGCTAACAGAGTGCTTGTTAGATTTCAGCACACACAACTTGTTTACATTTTGATAAGTTAGTTGGTTAAAAAGAAACAACGATTTGGTTTTATTTAAACAACACTTGTTGTTTGTTACTAACAGAGTGCTTGTGAGATTTCAGCACACACAACTTGTTTGAATTTCTATTAGTAAATCGGTTAAAAAGAAACAAGTGGTTGTCTATATTTAAACGACACAAGTTGTTTGTTAATGACAGCGTACTGCGAAATTTCATCACACTTTTTTTCAATATATTTAATTAACACCGACTTATTTTCAATTATGTTAATTATTTTAAATTAACAACCATTCATACAAAGCACGTACTCTTGAAAGAAAAAAATTTAAAGAAAATAGTTTTGGGGAAATTGAATCAAACTTTCATCTGAACTTTAAATTTCTATCGAAAAAAGAAAAACATATAAATCCTCAAGCTTTTTAACAAAGTTATTTTGTTAAAATCAATCGTTAATTGTTTAAAATTCTAGTTGGTTTAAAACTACCAAGTTTGAAAACCAGAGTGTTGAAAGCAACAAACAAGTTGATAAAAATCATAGAATCTTGTTTTGTTAAAATCAACCACTTAAATGGTTTAAATATTATTTGGTTAAAAAATATCAACTTTGTTATCAAGATTGATTGAAAAGTAATAAGATTTTGGTTGTTTTTAAACTATTATGTTTGTTAGTTTGTAACAGAAAGATTGGTATATTTCTAATAACATAATTTTGTTGAATTTCCATAACTTAAGCGGTTAAATATAACTGAAAAGTATTTAAAACCCCACAACTAAATGGGTTGTTTTTAACAAAATTAATCTATTGATTTCAACACACAATAAAATTCGGTATCTTATTTAATTTCAAACAAATTAGTTGGTTACAAAACCTTTTTAGTTGGTTGTTATTAACCGTTTGTCTTTAATCTATTTGGCTTGGTAGATTTTAACGTCGGCTACTTATTGAATTTTAACTAAGAATTGATACATTTTAACACATTTTTTTTTAACCGAGCGAAAATCGCTCTCGGTTAAGGGACATTTTTCTGCGTGTTGTGCTTTTTTTTTTCTTTCTCTACTTCTTCTTGGTCGTAGCATTTGGAAGTCTTCCGAGTCCTGAATTTTTGATCCTGCATTCCACCGAATTTTTATTTACATATGTCGAAATCCTTTCAACAAAAAAAATCGATTTTTTTTTCAAAACAGAATCGATTTTTTTTTTTTCAAAACAGAATTGATTTTTTTTTCTTTCAATAAAAAGAATTTGTCCAGAAAATTCGATTATTTCCTCTAAACAAATTGTATATTTTCTTTTAAAGGAATTCGACATTACTAAATTCAATAAATCGTAGTTTCAAGTTTTGCTGTCACATTTGCCTTTATACAGGGTGCCTCTTAAATTCGTGCAGAATATTTTGGGAGATGATTCCTGGGAAATCAAATTTAGGGAATATATGAAAATCATATTCTATAGCTATACGCTATTTGAATAACCGCTAAAAAACCATGAACTAAACACTTAGATGCACAAAATTATAGCATTTTGTAAATTATTCAATTTTCAGTTTAGGTCGCCTTTATTTTTTTTTTTTTCAAATCAACTATTAACTGTTACATATATTTGCACAACATAAAATGGATTATGATGTCTGCTATCTCTTTGGATATCTCTATGATAAAATTCTTCTCATTCAATCAAAAATTATAAATAATCTAGTCAGAGTCTATCGAAATTTGTGGTGATTTTTTTTTTATAAATTAAAAAAGCGCCTACATGAAATTTGGAACCAATAAAAGATGGCCCCAAACAAAAAATGAAAAATAGCCCCAAAAATTTGGTAATTTTTCACTTTTTTGGGGCCTCTTTTCCTTTTTCTTTTTGGGGAAAAATTTCATTATGAAAAATGGTCCCACTTTAATCTGTTGTTGTTGCCTTACGTACATATATATTTTTAGGGCAATTTTTCGATTTGGTTTGAGTATTTCTTACTTTTTTTGGGGCTTTTTTTCTTTGAGTTTGGGGTAATTTTTCCATTTTAAAATTGGGGCCATTTTTCATTATGAAAAGAAACCCCAACTTTGGGGCTATTTTTCATTTTTTGTTTGGGGCCATTTTTCATTGGGGCCAAATTTCATGTAGCCTAAAAAGCATATTATCACTGCGATTGAGTTAATCCCTAAACAGAATATAATGCTGCAACTGAAAAGCTGTCAAAAAGTGTCGTACGTCCTACTTTTTTGCGACGTAAACCAAAATTTGTTTTCCAAAGCAAACAGCTGTCCTTTTTTTCTTCATACAATTTAAAACGTCAAAAGTGCTGCACGTGAAAAGTTAAAAGTTGACGAAATCTTCCGGCTGCGACTACAGCTCCGTATGCAGCTACGTTGTATTGTGTTCGCAACATTGAATTTTTATGTATTCACTATTTTGACAGCTATTCCAGCTGCAGCTCCGTCACCATTCTGTTCAGACGGTTATTATGGCGACAATCAATCATGTAAATTTTTTTGTTTAGACTTCATGGTGCGCTTGATGAAGTTGAACACCCATGCGATAAGATTTAGAAAGGAAAAACTATTTCATGTCACTACTATTTTCAGCTTCTATTCAATCCAAAAACAAATTATGAGATTTATCTAATTAAGTTACGATGAACCTCAACTCCTAAAATTATTTTTGCAGTTGATTGAAAATTGGCGTTTCGTCTCTTCGATCTCACTTGGACTCATCAGTTGACTAGTGAGGGGCTTGTAAATACGAAGTTTTTGTTGTTTGATTTGTATATTATCCAAACTGCTTAACATCCAAAAATTCCAAAGAAATTTTCTAATTTTTGTATAAGATCCACAAACATTTTAGATGGATAAATCCATAATAGGTGCGTTTTATTGGTAATTCAAAGCTAGCGCAGGCAATACAAGTTCAATGAAACGCTATATCCACTTTTATATCCACTCTATTTATTTGGTTGTGTTCATATCCTTTTGTTTGTGAAAACCAAACTACGTTACCGACATTCAAGGTTCAAGTCCTCACGCTTTATCCACTTTTATATTCACTAATTTCCTGGCTTATTTATCGGCACTTTTGGTTTTGTTATTGTTCACCAAGGGAAATTTTACTGCTCTACCTATAAAATTGCTAATAAAACGCACCTATTATTAAATTTATATTAAAAAAATATCTAAGACTACAATCTTCATTATGCATTTCGTATATTTTAAATAAACGTTTTATCAAACAAATCATTTCCAAGAACTTTCTTTCAAAAATGTCCTTGAAGAGTTGAAAGAACTAGAAATTTAAATTTACAGTTAAAATGAATAAAATACATTGCTACGGTTAACGACTTTCAAAATTAATTTAACTTAAACATATTATATTGAATAGAACATCTACAAAAACATGTTAAGAAGATTTTAAAACTATAAATAAGTCCTTAATTTAAGATCAATAATAATCAAATAATGAAACAAGTAATTGTGGTTTTGCTTGCAAAATTATAAAAAAAGTTAAATATAGAATTTTAAGTATTTTTCATACATATATAAATTTAATGCACATTAAATTAATTCAACTTTCTCAAAATCTGGATTTTTATATATTCTGGTGGGGTCATTAAAATACAATGACTGTTACACAACCTTGAAAATTGATTAAGATCAATAATATTTTTTATAATTTAATCCAATAAAATTAATTTACTTCCAACTGTGCTCAGCATCCTGCCTCGGGTCAACAGTAATAAAATAAATCAGTTAGCGACTTTATGATGGTGGTGGTCTGAATTAAAATGTCATTTTAATTTGTTTTCCCACTGTGAGAGTTATTAATCTAATAAATCGTACATATGGACAATAATTCTCTAAGAGCTTATTTTGATTATTCAAAAACTAAATCACTTTTCAAATAAAATATAAACATTTTAATTGTTATTTTATGACCATGTTATTTTTTTTTAAATACATAATATCGAGCACCGCTTTAGAATAGATTTATTCAAGGTGGAGGTGAACTGGTATCATCTTTGTTTTGTATAATTGGTTTCGAATAATACAACACCAACTTTATACTGTAACAGCCAACGATTTAGATAATATAGTTCTAGAATAGTAAAACATGATTTCCCTTCACTTGGTGACTGTGCCACGCTATTTCATGCCATCGGCTTAGGTGTAGGTAGGTAGGTCATTAAAAGCTTATTTGATTGAATTTGAACTTCAATTTGTTAAGATACAAAGTTAGAAAGGTTTTATAAATTCAAAAATGCATATACTAAATGCGGACAAATCGTGAGTTACATAATTTGTGAGACATCTATTTGATGTTCCATTATATTTATCCCTTCTCTGGCATCTTTATAAAAGAGAAACTTGATATTTAAGCTTAAATGTATAAAGGCAATAATATAAATTGATCCATGTATTTTTAAAAATTTTTTGTAAGCCGATAGGTAATTTTTCATAAATTGATAGAAAATTTTCGTTACGCATGCAACTTGCATGAAAAACCTGCATGAAAAACTTGCATGCAACTTGCATGAAAAACGGTTTTTTTTTTTTAATGTTTGTACCTAACCTATAATAAGCTTGAACAAAGAGAATTTGTTTAAAATTAAAATCGTCTGATCCGTTGTCGTTGTAATTTTCAAGCAAAACAGTATTTCCTTATTAGTTTGAACTCCCCACTGTATGCAACAAAATAAGGAAGGATGCGTGTAGAAAAAATTTAATATGGCATACAATCTGACTGACAAGAGGTTATTTTATTTTAAAAAGCCCTTATAACCCTTTTCCAAGGGGTGTTTTGCTAACTTGATACCAATTTAGAAAATTAGCTACAGAACATTTTTAAAACATCGCACGATAGAATTAAAACTGTCAAAACTAATTCACAACAAATAAACGGCAAATTATAAAGCAGTAAAATATTCCCAATAATACGTTTTTATAACTATTTTCTGAGACTGCTTCGTTAAGTTGAAACCAATTTGGCAAAAAACATAGAAAACATTGCAAGACAAAATTGAATTTGTCACAAATAGTTCAGAATTGATGAACGGCAAAATTATTAAGCAATAAACAGTTCGACATAAAAAGGTTTTAACCCTTTTTGAGGGTGCTAAGTTCTTAAGAAAAAGCAGCAAAAAAAAAAAAACATAGAAAACATCGAACGACATATTCGAAATTACACTACTAATTGACCGCAAATTTTGCAACTAATAATTTTTAGGTCAGCGAATGTAGCTTCGCTCAATCACCCCAAATTCTTAATATTTGAATAAAGAAATGGTTAAAAGGGAAATATTTACCGAGAAATATAGTCATTAAGAATTGGGTGCATAATCACGTACAAAATTTGAAGCACATCCGTGAATCCGCCTAGGCTCTATCAATGCACGGCGTATATTGGTACGGACTTGAATGCATAGATGCGCAGATTGACGCGATTCCAACGATTCACATTTATGGAACACCCCGCATTATCTTAATGTTAATTTTAATTAAAAAAAACTTTATTTTACAAAAAAATACATTATTATAGCACCAACATAAATATATGTATGTAGATGTAGGAATGTATAAGGATAAAACCACTGATCTCTATAATACATTGGATAGCGCATCCACACAAGAAAGTTGAAGCCATTTGAGAATTGTTATAATGTTGAGTTGCCTATTTTTTTTTGTATAACAGTATAACTGTATAACATAATGAAATGCAAACTTTTTTACAAAATTGCAACTAAAATATTTTAAATTCACTTTTACAATTATTTTAAATTACAAAAAATCAAATCTACAAACAAGTGATGGTTCTTTTTCTATTTTTTTTCTTAGAATTTCCACTTTGGTTTTTGCCCCTCTTCGGTTGTAGTAAAATTTTTGAGATCTCAGCAACTTGAACTGGCCTTCTCAGCCTCACTGAACATACCTAAAGTGTTGAGTTGCCTACGTACTTGTCATCTTCATATTGGAATCAGAAAAACTGTTATACTTTGTAGGGAATCCACTATCCAGCGTATTATAGAGATCAGTGGATAAAACTAATTCATTTAGAAAAAAGAAAAAAATATAGGACCCAAACGGTCATCCTGAGGAACACCTGAATTAAAGAAAAATCGAACAGAGCACTCAATACAAAAAACTTCACCAAAATAATGAATACATCATTACTGATACTGGAGTACCTACTTCAATGAACATCACATGTATTTGTATATTAAGTGAAAGTCAAAAAATTAGACAATATCAACTCACAATCAGTTAAATACTTATATCCTCTCATGATGAAGCAACTCAATACGAGTAGGTAATGATTTTATAAAAAAAAAAAAAAATAATGAAAGAGTTTAAACAAACTGTCTGTTGTATAGATCACGTATTACGTGACAATGCACCTACATTAGCTTGTCGCTACGGTATATCCTCTCCAGCCGATTGGCCTACAAACTATAAAGAACGTCATGAATTGCACCTACAATGCTGACTTCATATAAAAGTGATCGTCACTATTTCTCATTGAATGTTCAACATCAATCATATACCGAAGAGTATATAAATATACAGCAAAGAGCTTTGTTTGTAAGAAACATCCTAAGGCAGATCCAACTTAAAGTTGCTTTAGGCCATCTAAGGAAGCATAATATAGCGTCATTGTAATTATATACATACAAATTACATGCATTGAATCATTGTGACTTATCCATCTTTATTTATTATCTATCGTGATAGCTTGGAATTAGTGCAACAAGTTGCATTGGTTTTGAGAGAAGGTTTTATCACGAAAACATGAATAGATGTATTTTTAAAACTTTTGATTGGGTTTTCCATATTTTTGTTTATTTATAAATAGCTGAATAAATATATGTATTTGTTTCACATTTACGTCTATTCTGCCGAATTGTACAGTTCTTTATTCTTTCGATCATTTTTTTTTTCTCAGATGATAATTCTGGGTTGTCGAAGGAAGGAAGAACCTGTTAATGTGCCATGAAAATCAACAAATTCCTGATAGGGTGCTGTGTGGTCAAGATGTTAATAGGTTTGAAATCTGCAGATACTGTAAGAACTAATGAAGTAAACACGGATTAAGCCAGAGTTAATGCTAAGTGATGAATGACTAAATGAATAAATGCGAAATGAGAAAAACGCTATCAATTTTGGTCTTCACTTGATTGCTCACAGCAAAAGAGAAACAATAAAGTGAGGACTCGGGAGATGAATAAGATGTCAAACGTTTGAGGAATAGACAGAACCGGAACTATGTAGTATTCAAAAGAATTAGATAAATTACTTTTGTATAGTGTTCAAAGTGGACACCAGCCATGGAAAGATAGCCACCCACTAAATAACCTTCTGAGATCGATTTATCGAACAGCGTCGTTATCGACTATCGATTTAAAAAGAACCAGCCCCCTATTTCACAAAAATTGACAGGTGAAAATTCTACAAATTTGTCAGAAAAATACAATGGCAAATTTGTCATGACAATTTTGTCATTGTCATATTTTGACACATTTGTCGTGACAATTTTGGCATTAGTCCAGTGCATTTATGAAGATTGTATGTGGGTGACCCAGCAGTTTGTATCATCCCCAAATTTTTTTTCATCATTCGAAAGGTGCTTTATTGGAGATCATTATCCTTTTTTTCGAACTTGTGAAATTCACCTTTCGGCCGCCATTTTGGATTTCAGTTTTCATTGAATATATCGGTTTCGGTTAGTCCTACAAAAATTTTTGTGAGAAAAAAAAGTGTGTAGAATTAAAATTCCTACTTTTTATGTTAAAAACATTTTTTCTATATTGTGACTATTGAAAAAGTTACAGGCCAACAAAGTGAAAAAATTTAAAATTTTCAAGTATTTTTCAAAATTTAGCACATAAAATATGAACATTAAAAAAAAAATATGTACAATAAACTTGTAGAGCTTTAAATTCTCTACAATTTTGCCATACATATTTTTTTTTGTACTGCAATAAACAAAAAAGATATTAATATTTGTTTCTTAAAAAACACCGTTTTAGAATGTAGTGGCTGCTTCATCGATAAATTCGAATTCTCCTTTTGGCAATGTTTTCTATTCGCGAGTTGTAAAAGTGCGTGGAACTTAAAGTTCTACAAGTTTGTCATACATATTTTTTGTAAATGTTACTTACTTTACTACTTACTTAGGTCCTCTGACCTGTTAAGTCCGTGGGGGCCCCTAGAGGGGCATAGGGCCTCGACTACACCTACGCGCCATTGCGTGCGGTTTCCAGAAATATGTTTCAGCTCCCTGCAACTCTTGCCTAGTTGCGCTGATTCCTCTTCAACTGTTCTACGCCATGTGCTACTCGGTCGCCCAGCTCTTCGCCCTTCTTGTGTAAGCGGATTCAACTGCATTGCTTGCGTTGCAATACAGTCATTGCCTTTTCGAAGCGTATGTCCACTGCAACTTTCGACGCCGTATAATAGAGTCGATAGGTTCCTGGCCGGTTCTCCTGAGGAGTTCTTCGTTGGAAATACAATTGGGGCAGAAAATCATAAGTATTTTTCGTAGACATCTATTAACGAACGTTTGCAGCTTCCTATAGTGACAGCTGCTGTAAACTTCCAAGTGCTGCATCCATAAAGCAGTACGGATTCCACATTGGAGCGGAACAGTCTTAGCTTGGTCCTCAAACTGAGAGAGTTATTTCTCCATATATTTTTTAACATACCGAAAGCAGCCTTTGCTTTCCCGATACGGCTGCTGATGTCCTGTTCGGTACCGCCTTCGGTAGAGATGATACTTCCAAGGTATTGAAAGTTCTGTACTTTCTCTACCGGCTGCTGGGAGATATTTATAAGAGAAGATGTCTGGGTTCCGAGGCTCATCATTTTTGTTTTTCCGATATTATATATTATATATATTTAGCCCCACGATTTCTGCTTCTCTCTCCACTCTTGTTGTCATTTGATGGAGATCCATGATCCTATGAGAGAGTAAACATACGTCGTCCGCATAATCAAGATGTTTCAGGTAGAATGTCAGAGTCCATCGAATTTCTCCGTTTCCTGTCAAAGCTGCGCGCAGGACATCGCTTATTACCAACAAAAACAATATTGGCGACAGTATGCAGCCCTGCCTGACTTCGCTTTGAACTTCAAACTCTTCTGACAATCTACCTTCGTGCAGAACGTGACATTTGGAACCTTTATAAGTTGCTTTAATAATAGCAATTAATTAATACATTTTGTAAATTTTGAAAAATACTTGACAATTTAGAATTTTTTCACTTTGTTGGCCTGTAACTTTTTTAATAGTCACAATATGGAAAAAATGTTTTTAACATGGTAGGTAGGTAGAAGTGGCTGTCGGGAACCGACTCACGTAGGCCAATCAGTGGCCCGTTGTGATACCACATGGATCTAGGAGATACTTCCCCTACTCGTTGAACCATTTAGAGCTCCTTATGAAGCGTGCAAGACTGCTAATATGAGTATTTGCCAGATCACTTGGATCATTATAGTAGAAATCTCCCAAATGGGTTCTACGTCTTTGGGATAGAGCAGGACATGAACAGAGAAGGTGAGGAACGGTTTCCTCCTCCTCCTCGTCCATGCAGCTTCTGCAGTAGTCATTGGCAAAGATGCCAAGTCGCATGGCGTGTCTGCCTATGAGACAGTGTCCAGTTAAAACGCCTATAACGGAGCTTATGTGCGATCTGTTTAAAGAAATCAGACATTTAGTGCGTTTTAGATCTAGCTTTGGCCAGATTTGTTTAGTCGCTATACAAGTGGTGATGTTGCTCCACCTAAGGTTTGTGCACCTTATAGCTTCTTGATTTATCATTAGTTTTGATGTAGCGATGGGTATACCAATATCTTTCCTCTCTGGGAAAAGAGGTATTATTGTTCCACTTTTAGCGAGCTCGTCAGCCCTGCAATTCCCTGGAATGTCCCTGTGACCCGGCACCCAACAGAGGTGAATATTAAACTGCTGCGTCATCTCCATAAGAGATGATCGACAGTTTAGGACTGTTTTAGAATTAGCAGAGACCGAGTCCAGGGATTTCAGTGCTGCTTGGCTGTCGGAAAAGATGCGTATATCAGTTGTTGATATAACGTTTTCTTTAAGCCAAGACAAAGCTTCTTTGATCGCTAAAAGTTCCGCTTGGAAGACGCTACAATGATCTGGAAGACGGAATGCGAGACGTAAATTTAGTCTGTCAGAGTAAACGCCTGCACCAACCCCGTAATCGGTTTTGGATCCATCAGTGTAAAAATGAATCGATTCATCATTTAGGAATGACTCATCCTCCCAGATTGATCTGGATGGGATGGTAACTTGATAATCTTTACCAAAGTGCAATTGGGGGGTGGTGTAATCAGTGTTACTTGAAAGTGATCCGAAATAATCTAGAATAGTGGAGTGGCCAATTTTATTATTGATCCACTGTAAAGAGGCCTTGAGTCGAATGGCTGTGTTAGCGGCCGTTTGTTTGCTATAAATATCGAGGGGGATTAAATGAAGCAGAATGTCTAGTGCCGCAGAAGGAGTAGTACGTAGTGCTCCACTTGTGCACAAACAGGCTGATCTTTGGACTCTCCCAAGTTTGTCGCGGTTTGTCGCTATATCCAGAGCGGTCCACCAAACTGATACACCGTATGTAAGAATCGGTCTTATTACCGAAATGTTTTAGCCAGTGAGTAATGCGGGGCTCAAGTCCCCATTTGTTTCCAATGGCTTTTTTACAGGAGAAAAGGGCTACTGTGGCCTTTTTGATTCTTTCTTGTATGTTAGGCTTCCAGTTTAATTTCTTATCTAAAATAAGACCCAAATATCTAGCTTCATCAGAAAATTTTAGTGGTATGCCTTTAATAGTAGGGGGGTCAATATGCGGAATTTTATACTTCCTAGTGAAGAGGACAAGATCAGGGGGGTCATTCCGTAATTTTCAAAACGATAATCATCAAAACGATTATCGCTGACGTGATCGTCAATAATTTGCTTCACGTAATTCAAACACTATCTCCTCGTCTATCGTTTTTCCAGAGATTGTCAAATAACAATTTGCGTTATTAGAAAGAAGTTCTTTAGTGCACGGTTAGTTTGTAAGCCCAAGAAATCGGCAGAAATTTACATTAGATGGTGGCGCAGTGGAATAGGTACTTGCTTCTTAACCCAAACGTTCGGCGTTCGATTCCTGCTGGCGACACGTTTTTTTTTTTTTTTAATTTTCATATAATTTGTATTTTTCTCAAATGTTTGTTGCCATTCTGCAAAATAAGTAAATTATTTCACTCATTTAACTATAGTCGCGTACAAACTTACATACAATCATGAAAACAAATGCGAAACGATACCTATTTAGGTATCGTCCAAAAGCCATCGTTTTGACGATAGCGTTTTGATGATAATCGACTTACGTGAAGCAAATATTTGATCGTCAAAACGTGATCGTCCAGACGATATGCATTTTTAGGGTTACGTGAAGTAAGACTATCGTCGAAACGTTATCGTCGGGTGATAATCGTTTTACGGAATGAGTCCCCAGTTTTGTGGGGGTTTATACCTAGTCCACACCGATCCGCCCAGTGTGTTAGCTTATTGAGAGCATATTGTAAGAGTTCTTTTAAGGTGTTAGGATGTTTCCCAGATACCGCTATAGCAACGTCGTCTGCATATGCAATAACTCTGTAGCTCTCCGCCTCCAGGCACATTAGCAGTTCATTCACCACCAAGTTCCACAGGAGGGGGGATAGGACGCCGCCTTGCGGCGTACCTCTACTAACATATCTTCTTGCAGAGAAGTCGCCCAGTTTTTAACATAAAAAGTAGGAAATTTGATTCTACATATTTTTTGTTTGAAAAAGTTTTTTGTAGGACTAACCGAAACCGAGATTCCAAGATGGCGGCCGAAAGGTGAATTTTACAAGTGCGCAAACTCAGGGTTATCATCTCTGATAAAGTACCTTTCGAATGATGAAAACAAATTTGAGGGTGTTACAAACTGCTGGGTCTACATAACTTTATGCAGTGCTGATGTCGTAAAACGATTAAAAATGGAACAAAACTGAAAATCGGCGTCACTTTCATTTGAAAGAATATTATTTGACATTTTAGCTCAACTTCTATCTTTTCACTGTCAACACTTGACTGTAACTTAGTTTCCTGTCACAATGTTCAGATAAATACCTACAAATATTTAAATTGTTTATTTTTTTTTCGTTTCATAAAAGAATTGTCACTACAAATATGTCAGAAAAATCCTAACAATAGAAAAATACTTGACAATTTATTGTCATGACATTTTTTTATGAACCGAAAAGTTGAAAATTTTCGGGTATTTTGCGACGATTCTACAAAATTAGGTTTGTTCGTGTACTTTCCGGACTAAAACTGGCAAATTATCATATTTTGAGTAGTGGGGATGAAATTCTCTCAAAGAGAATGGAAACAGTCCAAAAGTACACGAACGCGTTGAACCAAAAATGTCTGCCAGATTTTAAACGTCACCAAAAAGTAAACAAAACCACAACATTGGAATAAATTTACTGAAAGTCTTAAATAAAAAGTTGAAGTAAACAAATTAAATTGAACTTAACACACTTCTTTTTAATTTCGTTCAGTGGTTTATCAAAAAATATAAGATGAAAACAATGAAAAATATTCACTTCTAACAAAAAAACAAACTAAAAGTAAACAAACAGCAGCCATTTTTTATTTTTGTTTTTGTTTCTTTTTTTCCCACTAGCTTTTTGGCAGTACACCGAACTTACCATTTTCTGCCGGAAGAAATTTCTCGGGTAAAATCTGGCAAGAAGGGGAAATTTGGTAGAAAATGGTAGTTTTGGGTAATTTAGGACTTGTACGCGAACGCACCTATAGTCAAATTGTTTATGGAACGGATTTTGACAATTATCAAGTTGTAAATTATAAAATTGTCACCGTCGCAATTATCAATTTTTATGAAATAGGGCAAACGTTACGTTCAAAAGAAAAAGCCGAAGACTATTGACCTTGTTGACTTTGGATGAGCTTATTAAAAAAAATGGATATCATGTCAATTTGATCCATTTTTTTTTAAATGGCAAAAAAAATATTCTGGCCGTAAAAAAAAAGTTCAAATAAAAAAGGGCTAGTAGTCCAGTCAACGAAGGAAAAATAAATGAAATAAATCGTGTAGTCTGGATTACTTTTTTAAGTGGTAGGGGTGACCCCCAGGTACAACATACTAAAAGTCCCCAGCCCAGGCCCACGAGCTTTAGCCAGGAGAGGGGGGGTAAGAATCCCTTTTTTGTACTATTTCGTAAATATTTCGAAAACCAAGCGTTTAAGAAAAGTGTACAACACAAAATGAAAGTAAATTAAATTTGCTACACTTCTAGCGAAAATATGAACAAACCTTTTCTGTAGCAAACTTTGGGGACTTTTAGTATGTTGTACCTGGGGGTTGCCCCTATCACTTAAAAAAATAATCCAGACTACATTATTTTTTTAACTTATTTTTTATTCGTTACAACATTGACCGTTTCAATGTACTAATTACTCTTCAGAAATAATTAAAAAAATAGTAGCTTGCATAATTTTCAATTTTCTCTTAAACTAAAAGACTTATAGCCATCTAGTTTTCAGTGTTCACCTAAGGATTAAAAACAGTATCAAACACTAAACGAAAATCTAGTACTTTGTAACAAAAAATTTTGAAAAAATATTATCATAAGTTAACTTTTTTTTTTTTTTTTTAATTTTTGATTTAAAGTCGATTTTTTTCAAAAATTTTTAACTAAAATTACTTGTTTTAGCAGTGGAATAATAAAATAAGTTTTTGCATTTTCAAAAAGCTATAGTAGAGCATTGTAGATGTTTCCGTTGTTTTTAAATGATCATTTATGCACTTTGATCCAATTTTTTTCAGGAAATCCTCCCCTCCTTAGCAAGTTTTTTTTAAATATATATCTTTAAACTATTTCACAAAATATTGGTGAGTGATTTGGAAATACATTGCATACTTCTTACCTTTGAAGATACAGTGTTTTTCATATCACAAAAAACACTGTATCAAATAAATTAAATAAGGATATTTTAACTTTCGCCACCTTCTTTAACCCCATACCTTCTTTCTCATCAAGTCAATGGAATTATCATGAATCGATACGTATTTACCTTTTCTATAATTTCAGGGTTAATTCATCAAAAAGCGTTAAATTTTTATCGCATTAACATGGTTTTTCAGATTTTCTGATATTTGTACCCCCATAATTTGAAGAAAATTCAATTTACTTTCATATTGTAGTCTAAACTTTTCCGCTAATACTCTTGGTTTTCAAAGTATTTACGAAATAGTTAAAAAGGGGATATTTACCCCCCTCTCCTGTCTAAAGCTCGCGGGCCTGGGCTAGGGACTTTTAGTATGTTGTACCTGGGGGTCACCCCTACCACTTAAAAAAATAATCCAGACTACACGATTTATTTCATTTATTTTATGATTTTGAGTCTTCGTTGACTGGACTATAGTACCTACTT
Organism: Epistrophella euchroma; assembly: GCA_947049315.1. Lineage (NCBI taxonomy): Eukaryota > Metazoa > Arthropoda > Insecta > Diptera > Syrphidae > Epistrophella > Epistrophella euchroma. Next base: position 18,518,437 of record OX346245.1, read on the forward strand.
ACAATTCAAAGTTTATTTTACAAAAACTAAACATGCCTTAAAAATAAAATTCAAACGATCCACCTAAACAGAAGTTATTCTCTCTAATTTTTTTCATCTTCGTTATTTAATTTAAATTCCAGCTAAGACCAAATCACGAATTTTATTTAAATTTTTATTTGTTCTTATTTTTCAGTCCTGCTTGATACATAAGTATATCTATTACTTAAACAAATATCTGATCACTAAATTATTAAGTGATCATAGCTTTAGTCATTAAAATAAAACAAACATTTCAAACCCTCGTAAGTTTTATTTATGCCGTCACTATTCTTCGTAATCAGCATAATATTCTGAATTCTAATTTATGCTAGAGAATCGTACGCACCGGTACGGGCGCAGATTTGATTTTCGGTTTAATAAACTCTATCATACCAAAATTAGACTTGAAGAGATTGTTCAAAATTCTTAGAGAATGGAAATATTGCGAAATGAATTTAGGTACCAAAGCAATCAAATCCGGTTGGCACTGCCTAGCACGATCTTAATTATTATTATTTTTTTTTTTTCGTTTTAAAAAAACATTCAAAGCAAACCTGTCAATAAGAAGATAACTTTGACTTTCACTTGTCAAAGCATAAATTTTAAGAAGAATCTTCATGATAGAACTCATAGCATATCCCACATAGAAACTAATTAATATCAAAAAGCAAGGTGTTCTTGAAGCATAAATATAAGTGTATATGGGTTTGGGGGTTTTCTGTTAATTTTAATGAATATTATTTAAATTGTTTTGATAAACTTAACGCTTATTTAAATTTTATAATAATTAAATTAGTAGAAGAATACATAATTAATGGTATCCAGTTTCTAGAAAAAATAAGAAATTCAAAATACGTCACTTTTTAATTAACTTATACAATAGGTGAATATTTTCAAATGTATTTATTTATAAGCAAGGGGGAATTTTTGATAAAACCACAATATATGTATAAGTTTTTTCTATATTGGTAGATTTCCATAAAATCAAGTAAAATGCTGAAAAATAAGTATTTTCTGGAAGCGCGATAGTATTTACTTATAAATGGGGAATCATACTTGACTCCTGTTTAGAAGAGGCTTGGAATCAAACTCATACCTCCGGCATTATAGTCTCACGCACTAACCTATATGCCACGGCCATTAGTCCAGTCAACGAAGACCCAAAATCTTAAAATGAAATAAATCGTGTAGTCTGGATTTTTTTTTAAGTGGTAGGGGTGACCTCCAGTCCAGGTACAACATACTTAAAGTCCCCAGCCCAGGCCCGTGAGCTATAGAGAGTAAGAGGGGGGGATAGAGGTCCCCTTTTGTATTATTTCGTAAATATTTCGGAAACCAAGCGTTTAAGAAGAGAAGTCTATTACACAAAATGAAAGTAAATTAAATTTACTACAGAAAAGGTTATGTTCATATTTTCGCTAGAAATGATACTCTCTACAAATTTAATTTTTATTGACCAACTTACTCAGAAATAACATTTAATTTATCATAACGTGGACTTTTCTTCTTAAACGCTTGGTTTTCGAAATATTTACGAAATACTACAAAAGGGGACCTTTACCTCCCGTCCTGGCTAAAGCTCGCGGGCCTGCGCTGGGGACTTTTAGTATGTTGTACCTGGGGGTCACCCAGACTAAATAATTTTTTGAACTTATTTTTTTTTTGTTACAACATTGACCGTTTAAGAGCCGAAATAAAGCTATGCGCAAACCTAAGCGATGGCGGTGGCGATCACGATAGCATATATCGCGCGATCAAGGTGCGATCAAAAACCAGCTCACATCAACACGATATTGCGATACATTTTGTGACGGGCAAGTTGTCAAAAGAACATACAAAAAGTGAGAAAAAATCAATAGCAGATAAATCTGACTCAATAAATCGACCCGGACAGCAATTTTATCCGTAAATTGTATGCTTTTTTATGTTTTGTATTCTTTGTGAAAAAAATTGTACAAAATTTGGATTTTTAATTTTATTAATCTGCTGTATAATGTTCTAAATTATTGTTCATTTGAATTTTGTTAATATTTTCACAAAAAAAAAATCAAATATCGGGGCATACTGCGATCAAATGGTGCGTGTTGAGTTCAGTAAAAGTTGCTTGGTTGAACGTAGCAGTGGAACCTAATCGCAATCCACATATCGCGTAGATGTGAGCCTTCCTATTGATTTACATGTGCGGCATCCACATTGTTATCGCGATCGCCACCGCCATAGCTTAGGTTTGCGCAATGCTTAAATGTACTAATTACTCTACAAAAATAATTTTCTAAAAAAAGTAGTAGCTTTCATAATTTTCAATTTTCTCGAAACCTAAAAGACTTATAGCCATCTAGTTTTTAGCGTTCACATAAGGATTAAAAACAGTATCAAATACTAAACGAAAATCTAGTACATTATGACAAAAAAATTTGAAAAAAATTATTATAAGTTAACTTTTTTTTTTTTTTTTAATTTTTGATTTAAAGTAAATTTTTTCAAAAACTTTTAACTAAAATTTCTTGTTTTAGCAGTAAAATAATAGAATAGGTTTTTGCATTTTCAAAAAGCTATAGTATAGCATTTTATGTGTTTCCGTTGTTTTTAAATGATTACTTATGCACTTTAACCCAATTTTTTTTAGAAAATGATCCCTCCCATATAAGTGGGGGAACCTAAACCCCCCTCCTTAGCAAGTTTTTTTCTTAGTATATGTACATATCTCTTAAAACTATTGTTCAATAACTTGGAAATACATTGCATACTTCTTACTTTGAAGATATAGTGTTCTTCATATGACAAAAAAAAACACTGTATTAAATAAATTAAATAAGGATAATTTAACTCTCACCACCTTCCTTAACCCCCCACCTTTTCTCCCATCAAGTCAATGGAATTATCATGAATCGATACGTATTTACGTTTTCTATAATTTCAGCGATAATTTATTAAAAAACGTTAAATTTTTAACGCATTAACATTGTTTTTCAGATTTTCTGACTTTGCACCCCCCATATCTCTCTTAGTATTGCTCCTAGCAAAAATATGTACCTAAAAAAACCTTTTTTGAAGAAAATTTAATTTGCTTTCATATTTTAGTGTAAACTTTTCCGCTAATGCTCTTGGTTTTCAAAATATTTACGAAATAATACAAAAGGGGACCTTTAGCCCCCCCTCCTGTCTAAGGCTCGTGGGCCTGAGCTGTGGGAATTTTAGTATGTGGTACATTGAGAGTCACCCCTACCACTTAAACAAATAATCCAGAAAACACGATTTATTTCATTTATATTTTCTTCGTTGAGTGGACTACATAGCCATAGCTCTGATTTAAAAAATTACAGGGGGATTGCGTATTGACTACGCCTTCACTAGTCAACTTATACTACTTATTCATCAGATAAACCAAAGATATGTGCTCTTTTTTTTTCCTCTGACAATCAACTTAATGTTTAAAAAATCAGCTCTAATTGATCTAAAATGAAAGTCTCATATTTTGTTTTAGGCCAATATAAAATTCGCAGTATAAATTTCTACTTGAAATGTATACTGTACGAAAAAGAAGTGTGTCAACAGATTGAAATATTAAATGGCTTGTTTAAAAAAACATTTGCAATTAATCATCATTTACGATCTACATGTTTTATCATAAAAATTCGATCATGTTTTACTCATTAGTCATGTCTTTTTGAATAAAAAAAAATTACCAAAAGAAGTTTAAAGGGTACACTTACATACTATCATAAGCTAAGGTAACATTTTGGCAAGCATATCTAACATCAAACACTTAAATAGTTAATAGCATTCAAATGACCTCCTCAAATAATGTTCCACACTACAAAACAACATTTAATTTTGCACTACAACAAGAGGCCATTAACATGGCACAAAAAAAAAGTTGAAAAAAAAAACAAATAAGCATCTTCTCTTTTAACATCATTAAAAAAGAAAAAAACCTGAAAATGCACCAAGTAACAGCCATTGCATATACAGTGACTTTTGAGGTCAGCAAAATTTAAGCCAACTAGGTATACCTACGAAGAAGTCAAAGCATCAACAGTCGCACAACGACCCATGAACTTTCCCAAAAACCTCAAATAAACAACAAAAACAAGAAGAAAAAAACAAAAAAAAAAAAAAAAAACCAACCAAAACGAGAATTTACTAAATGCACAACGGTGCGGTGTCCAAATCTTGTTAAAGTTTTTTTTTATTTTTTGAACCCCTGCACTAATAGCAATATATAGGGTATGTTAGCTTTGAGTGGAAAGTTTGGAACACATTAAAAGAGAATAAGTGAAAATAGGATGACTTAAAATATATATTCCAAGTTCAAGGCACTTGCTATCAGCATAAAACATGGTACATCTTATCGATTGAGCCTTAACAGTTTTCACTAGGGTGTGTCAAACAACATTATTTTTTGTAAGTTCTACAATTTTCACTTCTTCGAATTAACCAGTAACATATAATGCTTGTTGTTGTCAACGAGTTTCCTAAAACTGGGTTTTTTCATATGGATTTGACAGCACCAACATCAGGACGTATTCCACAAAACGTTAAATGGAAAATTTGTTCAAATTCTAACTCAAACACCCATTCTAGGTAATATGTAATTTCTTACAAATGCTCACATTTTGCAGTCAAAACCTATAAGAAAAAACCCAATTGTGTTAAAATTTCATGTTATAAAACAGGCATAATTTTGTATTATGACATCATTTCACAATTGTCACTTGTCAACGACAAGCCATGTGAAAAAAAAATTCAAAATTTTCGAGTATTCGTAATTCGCAGTTCACTGGTCGTACCTCATTTCTGGTACGACTGAGACAGAGTCTACTCCTAGTCGCAGGAATAGTTTAGTGCCTTGCACATGAGCTGCGAACTATATGAATGCGAAATAATCTTTTAAAACAATTTTTACAGCTACATGTCAATTTTTTTGTTTCCAATCAATAAATTTTAAAAGCAAACACTGCATAAAAAAAGTTTTAATTGGAATATTCGCTACGCGATCATCAACATATATTCTACGAACTGTCAAACTCAAATTCTGGTGAATAGAAAATACCACTGATGTGAATAAAATACCAATTTTTTGCAATTCCCCAGTTTGCTGGGCGTATCTCATGTGCAAAACAATTTAAAGTGTCTTACTTTACTTACTTTAAGGCTCTCCCAAACCAACGCGATTATTCGTCGCGACGAACGAAAACAACAATAACAACACGTGGTTGTCAAACAAAATAACATGTTGTTGTTATTGTTGTGCAGAGTATGCTCAGAGCAATCGGAGTTAATTTTGAAACACACCTGAGCACTGAATTGTCACATCAGTCAAATTGCATGAAAATTGTATGAAGTTGGCTGCGCTCAGCTTTTTACTCCGTTAGCTCGGTTATTTAATCCTGAGCTCATAAAACACGCTCCGAGCTACCTCTGAACGAAAAAAGAAACACGAATTCCGAACTCTGAGCGCTCTGAGTTCAAAAAGAAACACAACATTTTTTTTTGACAATTCGAGCTCAGCTCTGAGCTGCTCTGAACTAAAAAAGAAAAACGCCTTTCATATCTCAAAATATATTTTGTAGATTGTATGTGGAATCTAATGTCATTTTCGAATAGATTTTCACTCAAATCGAATATAAAAATGTATCTACTCAAATTTGCACACAAACAACCAAATGTCACTATTTTAGAAAATGACTTCTTAAAATAGTTATCACTTTTAACAATTGACCCATTGAACTCAAAGGGATGTAGCTACACTATAATAGACGGTGTTCACATTGTACTCAGATTTACGATTTTTTTTTTTGGCATAAGTCAGTAAGCTCATGTTCAGACACTCACAACCGATTCACTCTGACTAAAACACAAATTTTTACTCAAATTTCAATCACAAAATTAATATTTCACTAAAAACATAGTTTTCCAATTGAAAAAACTTGGATTTTGTAGTATTTGAGTGCCAAACATAAACTAAATCCTAACAAAACAGATGTCACAAAAGGAAACGTCAAAATAAATCCACAAATTTTTTAAAAAATTACAAAAATTCTGAATCACTTGCCCGTCTCTTTCTCACTACAAAGTAGACGCCAAAAAAAAGTCCGAGGAGTAAGTCCAATGTTAACACCGTCATATAGGCTACAACTATCATTAACTTATGAAGCAAAGAACAAATAATAATATCGTAGCGCTGTAGAAAGAGGAAACTGTCAAATGTCATCTTAAATGTTAATTGTATAGCCTGGCCAAAAAATGTGAAAAAATACAAATTTGAAAATTTTCGAACTCATTTTGGGATAGTGTTTCTCACTGGAAAACTTATCAAAATGATGCAAAAAGCTTAAATTTGGGTTTAAAAAAAACTTGTGAATTCTTTTTCACAAAAAAAACTGCGCTAGTGGGAAAAAAACATTTTTACTTTTGTATAATTTTGCAAAAAGTGGCCAATGTAGTTGGGGCTTAACAAGTTAAAATTGGAGTCAAATTTTGTCCAAGTTACTTTTATTTGTGCAGCCTACAGCTTCAGATTGTAGCGCTCTATACATATCAGTAGCGTGGCGTGGATGATTTCAAATGGTAAGTCGAAGAAAAATTAGTCACCCGAAAACGTATGGGTAACTTAATTATGAATGTTTACCTTAAATTGTCTATATCGCTTCCCACGCCATGATATAAGTTTTGATTTACAAATTTTGTATAGAAAGAGTCATAAAAGTTTAATTTTACAATAAAATAAAAAGGTGTATGAACTGTATTTTTTAAAGAAAAACCTACATGAATTCCACAGTAAACTTCACACAGCAACGCAGCGAGACACATACGAAGTTATTGAAATAAGATGAAAAAAGCGTGTTATTTTTTCGAATTAAAATTAATTTTTTGCTGGATAGAACAAGCTTGTTCTGTTTGCTCTTGCTCATTTATTTGTATTAAAACTCCCGAAATAAGACGCAGAAAACCGAGTTATTTTTTTTGCTTTCTTACGGAAAAAAAATAACACGGTTTTCTTCGACATATTTAGGGAATTTTCTAATAATTTAGATTTATGTTGCTCGTTTTTTAATAAACATGATTGAGATTTTCAAAAGGTAACTCGATAGGAATCGTGTTATATGGACGCCACGCCACTGATACATATGCCTACATTTTTCATACGCGTCATCAGCAACGCAAACTTGACGCTTTGTAGAAATTTTACATTGCATAGTCTGACGTTTCGGAGTGCAAAAAAAAAAATTTAAATCGAAGCAGCTGAAAAAATTTTGAATGCGCATCAGTTTGCGCAGTAAATGTGCATCTGCTGAATTTTGGAACTCAGCCAAAAATAGCTTATTGCTTATGTTTTGCTTAATTCATAATCACGCAACCCTGTTATTGAGCAAGTAAACCGAAGAAGGAGTTTTAATGTATTCTCTAACGTGTCTTTTCCATCATGAAATCGGTAACAGAAAAAGGTTCTGAAAAAATTACTCGGAACCGCGAATTCAAAACTGTTTAAAAAAAAATTGTAAAAGTGAATAACAAAAACGTGCGTTTGTGCGAAATGAAATAGCGTAAGAAAATTGTATTTGATCTTTTAGTTCAGATTAATTTGACAGAACAAACAGTAGGTTATGCATTGGTATCTCTCTAAAGCATATTTTGTATTTTTTGCAAAAAAAAAAAAATCATGAAGTTTTTTAGCTCCGACATGGTTTTTTTTTTTTGTTAAATTTCTTTGGGGCTTGAAAAAAAAAAACATATTTAAATTCACTCGTCTTTTTTCGTGTGCCGTCTACAAATTTGACTTTAATCTCTCCCTCTCTTTGTTTGTATGAAATGCTTGACTTGTTGCATTGTGTAGGTTAGGTATATCCAATGGATCATTAACTCTTGACCACAATGTGTGCCCAAAACTGTCCGTTAATGTCACCGGTCACCGTCGTCGTAGCGTAGTTGTTGTCGTCGTCGCCGCCGCTGATATCGACACTATTGTTATTTTCGTCGAATTGTCGTCATAATCGGCGCGGCGGCGGCGGCGGTTTTGGCATTGTGGTCACTTTTATCGCCTTCATTTATTGTATGTAACCCCCAGTCACTAGTCAGGCTATGTCAGTTGCTAATAAATTAAAGATTCTTTACCTACCTTATGGCGACGGTTATTGGAATTGTCAAGTTGCTTCTTTTTTTCTGTTTTAATTTTAAGTGCAGTTTTTTTTTTTTTTTAATTCATATTTTTATTCTACTGTTGGCCTGGCTGTTTTTAGTTGCTGTCATGGTCATTTGTCCGCATTACTGTGGAATACCAATAAGGTGGTGTTAACTGCAAAGTCACATGATAATAAAAATGGAATTTTAAAATTTCTAGACGCTCGATACTCGTTTGAATTGACTTAACTGACGATATGCATGTTGTTGTTGTTTTTTTTTTTTTTTTATTTTTTGAAGATGTCGAGACTGTGATGATTGTAAATGCTATTATTTGATAAATATTTGAAGAAGATAGCAGTATGATTGCGTCAGCTTAAATTGAAAGTGTAATAATTTGTAAGAAACTTGTTATTATAAGTGTCCAAGAATTCAATCATCAAAATGAACATTCAATTCAATTTACCTTAAACCACATGATAATATTATGATGGGAATTCCATTTTAATTAATTATACTTGTTGACATTTTTAACGATATACATACATATTTAAGAGTGACAAATAAGCTAAGCTTCTTTTCGATAATGATAATTGTCATGGCCAAGTCAAACTTGAAAAGTAACGGTCAAATAATTTGTCTAAAAGATTAACTTCTCATAACATGGACGTAGTTAGAACATTTTTGCATGGGGCAGATAATAATCTATCACCCACAAATTACTTGAAAAAGATAGCATACATGTAATGTATTTGATTCAAAATAGCTTTTAACAGCCTTTACTGGCTGAACAGAATGGGGACGCAGACGGAACTGGAGCCGGAGCTGGAATAGCTGTCAAAATATTAAATACACGCAAATTCAATGTTGCGAACACAACGGAACGTAGACGTATACGGAGCTGCGGACGCAGACGGAAGAGTTCACCAACTTTTAACTTTTCACGTACGGCACTTTTGACGTTTCAAATTGTATGAAGAAAAAAGACAACTTTTTGGGTCGGAAAAAAATATTGTGGTTATTTGTATCGCGAAAAAAATTATTTATTAAAAGGAAAATTATTGGAAACAAAAAATGTGAATTCTGAGCTTGTTTGTACACAAAAATATTCTTTTGTTTTTCTTCAAAATACTTTCAAATCTGAACAGCTCCTTTGTGGACATGTAAAAAAAAATAACGTACGACACTTTTTGACAGCTCGTCCAGTTCCGTCTGCGGCTTCAGTTATCAGTTCCGTCATTCTATTCTGTTCAGCCAGTTAGTCTATCAAAATTGGCGTTTTGTCCCGGGCGATCTCTCTTGCACTCATCAGTTGACTAGTGAGGGCCTTGTCAATACGCAATTTCTATTAAGTTCAGTTCATCTTACATAGATTTCATGATGAATACCAAGTGTGAACTAAATCCAACCAGATTAGAATTCCTAATCATTAAAGCTGGAAGATTTTTTCCTCCCGTGGCCTGGCAATGTTTATATACGAAGGTTTTTTTTTTTAATAATACAAATTCTATATTAATCCAAATGATGCTTATAAATTTCCTTTATTTTCCTTTTTCGGCTCTTTCAAATACATATATGATAATACATATACAATACACATACCCATACACAATTCATTACTTTTTCGATATCTTGATTCTCGAACAGGAATTAATTATATTATTTTGTTTAATATTAGAATTTGGAAAATCTGAGTTCAATTTGACGTTATTAAGGTTGGATCACAATAATGCGTATATTTTGCAAACTTTTGACTTACAACTCTCAAGCCATTCCTTTGCGCGTGTCTGCAGGAATGGAGGGGACCTACAGTTTATTGCCGGATCCGAACGACTAATTTGAGCGGCACTTTTCTATATGACAAGAGATACTCTTGGAGGTTTTGTCAATTCCTCGCAAGAGGCAGTAGCCGTTTTTTTTAATTTTTAAATTAATAGGTGGCGAGGCTGGGGATTGAACATAGACCTCCGACATGACAGTCTATCGCACTAACCATCACGCCACGGAGCACAGTGGAACGAAAAGCAGAAAAAGTGGACATAGCGCTGTATCTTTTGAATTAACAGATGGATTTTGATGATTTTTGCGCCATTTAGTTTGTGATATGTTCCAGATTAATAAAAGACTAATGTATCGTTTTAAAATGTGAAAAACAGTAATCCTGACCAAATGGTCAGGATTAATTCAATTCAAAAAGTCAAAAATTCGGTTCGAAGGGGCCAAAGGACATGAAAATGGGAGTTTATTGCAATTCAAAGTCAGTTACAAGGGGTCAGTAGTAATGAAAATGAATGCAACTATCTCAATAACTGTTTTTTTTGTACAAACTTTTAACTAATGTTTTCCTTTCTTTGGTATTGTTTCGTCCATTCTTACTGCGGGTTACAGACATATGTATATATAGGTATGTAATTTGTATTAAACCCCTTGTAGAGGCCTGTGGCGTAATGGTTAGTGCGTTGGACTGTCATGCCAGAGGTCTGGGTTCAATACCAGCCGCTTCCACCTTAAGTTTTTTTCAGAGCTACTACCTCTTGCGAGGAAGTGACAAATCCTCCAAGAGTATCTTCTGTCATAGAATAGGTCCCCTCCATTCCTGCAGACACGCACACAGGAATAGTTGAGAGTTGTAAGTCACTAGACCCTGGTTATTCATGAGCCGTTGTGCCTCCAAATTTTTTTTTTTTTTTATTAAACCCCTTAAAATTTAAAATAAAGCTTCAAAAGTCTTTATCAAAAAAATCTCTTGAATTTGTAAGTTCTCCTTGAAAAAACATCAAACTTGAACCCTTACAAAAAAGGAAGCACAATCAAAACCAATTAAAAAATATTACATTGCTTGCAATTAATCTTCCTTTATACCTACAATACATTTCATGCATATCAATTTGTTATAAAACAAAACTCATCAAAAAGTAAATCGAAATTAACCAACCTATAGAAACTTCAATCCACGTGCAATATATTAACTTATCGTACATCCGAAAATTCATGGCTGCCTTAAAAAGAGCAAGTAAAAAAATTCGTAAATTTTAGCATAATCCATCGATTCATTATAAATGTAAATAACCTCTGACACCCACATCATCAATTTATACCCTTCTAATTTTTTGTTCTTCAATCGAATAAATCTCACATATTGCGAGTTAAAAAATTATATATGAACTCCATCAGATAAAGAAGATTTTGTATAATATTGATGAAGACCAACATTCCAAAGTGCCACATATTATAATCATAATTTATTCAAAAAGGTCATCCAAAAACACACAAAAGTGAAACATTTTTCTTTATTAATTTATAAGAGTTCCCACAGAAAACCAATAAAAAAATTTAATCAAATTAACACCAAAAACTTTGATTCTGTTGCCAGAAGTTGAATTTTTATTGTATTGTTGTTGGTTTATCAATTAGAGAAAGGGAGGGCACTTAAGCACAAAGCAGCCTGAACTTGAACTTGAAGATCTTTTGGAGGTTTCTCCGTGCAAAAGATTTAGAAGACATAAAACAAACAATCATGTGATTGAGATAAGTCTTGTGAAATACAGATTCTTGACTCAAAACAACGAATATATTTTTCACATTTGCTTTTAGGGTGGTTTCATAATGATTCCATAATAAATTATGATATATATTTAATATTCATGTCGTCTAAATGGAAGAATAAGATTAACGTCTTAGTCGCACACACTTACTTACTCCTTTAACTGAAGGTATAATTGTTTTTTTTAAAGAATTTTTAATAGATTTAAGATTTTTTTAAGAAGAGACCATCCAGGTTTCGAGTTTCAACGCTTGTTACTCGGAAAAATGTGTCTCAGTAAAGATATAAGAAGGTACGAAATACAAAAGAATTATTTGGCATCAATTTGGCTCTGCTCAGTGCTTTTTACAATAATTTATAGCTGAGAAAACAAGAAATTTGTTGCAGCAGTCTTTTGAGCATTTTCACACAAACTACTTTACATAACTGAAATCCGCTTAAATGGAAATTCCTTTTAACTGAAACAACAAAATTATATTCAATTGAATTAGAGAATTTGAAGAAAAAGGACAATCCTTAAAACTTGTTCTTAAAATTTTTAAAACAACTCCTTAAAATGTTTTAATCTTAAGGCCCAACAATAATATGCAAACATAAGCTAATGTCAATTATAGTTGGGCCTTTAAACTCAAAGGAAGAACGTTGACTATATAAATTCTTGAAAAAAAAATATGAATTTATGCAGACAAAAAAAAGGATTAAATAAAATACACAAATCATAATTTAAAAAAAAAAACATTAACCCTTTTTAAAAATATTGTAAAAAAAATTGTTTTTTTTTTTTTTTTTTTTATATAAATTCGCCGTTATGTTTATTTGACAATTTTCATATGCATAATAAACACTATCACCACTTTAAAGGTGTTTTCGAGATAAATAATAGATGTATTTTTGGAGCTAAAAAAATTAATATTCGCCTCTGGATAATCTTTAAAAAAAACACTTAACTTCAAAATTTGAAGAAAATCGCTAGAGTAGTTTAGGTTAAAGATGTAGGGCGATGTGAAGACGGACAGACGGATTTGCGGGACACACTTTTTTCCTATTCTCTTTAGCCATGTTAACTAAAAATGACGTAGGTATCTACATTTTATTTTATCATTAGGTATAAGAGCAGCGTTGCCGAAGTGGCACGATCGTGCTTTTTTGACACGATAATTTTCTAGTGGCACGGTGGCACGAAAAAGTTTAATAATGGCTTTTTTATTTCCATTATTTTACTTAAAATGAGACAAATTTTAACAAAATTTAATGAAAATTCGTCAAAATTCCCTATAAAGTGGATAGAAATACATATTTTTTGACAAAATAGAGTAAATGACTTCCAAATGATTTTTTCTTGTTGTATTATACCCCAATATAAAATTGATAACAGTTTTTCAACAAAATAGAAGTTAATTTTATTTGGGGCGGCAACGCTGTATAGGAGTTAGATTTGCCATTTAAAACAAAAGGATGTGTTAACAGCTAAAAAAGAAAGATACAGCTTAAATTATTAATAAAAACCATCCCAAGGATTTAAATCTTAAGCCTAGTATGCTGCTGATGCGAAACGAAAAATTCCATACAAATATTACACAACGAAATCACAAACCAAAAATTTCGTTCTACTTTTCGTTCTGCGGTACGCTGTTCGATGAGCGAAATCGATAATTGTAGCAGATTTATTGGAGAGATCTCCCCTCTTTTTTCGCACAGAATTAATTGCCTGTAGGTTGGGTACCATTAATTGTGTGCGGAAAAGTGACATTTGGGCTCTATTTGCGTTTGTATTTATTGTTTCTTTCATTACAGCATGGCTATCTGTAATTTTTATGCGTTTGTGTTTGTTTTTTGTTTTTTGCAAACGGTGTCACATTTAATGGTCAATTTTTCATTGTGGTTTTCGTAAGCATTTCGTTGTCGTGTTGGAGACCAACTAAAAATTTCGTTTCGTATCAGCAGCGTACTAGGCTTAAGGTTGAACTATAATAGGTGGACGCTGTCGGAAACTAATGTCATAAACGAACGAAAAATTTCTTTTCGAAACGTCAAATGCACATGTAAACCATAATACACGAGAGATTCGAGACTAGTTTACTACAACAATTTACATGTAGCTGTCAATTTTCTTCCGTAAGGTGCGCTCGAGAAGCGCTCTTCCCCTGCGAAAGCAAAAATGAACGAAAATGAACGAAACGTAACAAAACGCAATTATGTGTGCGTCTATTGAATTACTTGTATTCGTGTGGTTTCGTACGGCTGCGTACGCTGCGTTTCAACAATTATAGTTCTACCTTTAGCCTACAGGCAATTAATTCTGTGCGAAAAAAGAGGGTAGATCTCTTCAAATAATCTGCTACAATTATCGATTTCGCTCATCGAACAGCGTACCACATAATGAAAAGCACAACGAAATTTTGCGTTTGTAATTTCGTTGTGTCATTTTTGTATGGGATTTTTCGTTTTGCATCAGCAGCAAATCATATCTAAGTCAAAATATTGATCTTAATAAAGTTGCCTTCCAAAATAGGTCTAGTATATTTATCTCTGCGCAACAAAAAAAAACAAAATAGCTATTAAAGTTTTAAAAAATCTGTGCTAAAAAGTTTTTGTGGAAAATACCCAATTAAACTGTGACTTCTAGATTAACAATAATTAAAAAGCAGACAGTCAGACAGAATAAATATCGAGACGAGTTTTTTTTTTGACTTTCCGATCATTTTATAATTCTTATTTTTTTTCTATTTTTCGATAAATATCTTTAATTTTTTTTAACGACTATTTAACTTACCTTTATTAAACCTGTATCGTAGATTCAAAATACCCAGTGAGCTGAGCATCACAAACAAATAGAGACAAGTAAATTAATGTTTTTTTTTATTTTTATCAGGTTTTGGTTTTATTCGATTTGCATCAAATTAAAATAATGCCAATACCAATAGTGTATTTTTAAACTAATATACCACCCCACCAAGTTGAGGCAATAAAAATGTAGCAACATCAAAAGATATAAGATGCTCAATCTCTACCTCTACCTATGATTTGAGAGTGGTCATGTGGTGATTGTCAATTTGTCCATAGTACCCCAGGGTATCTACACCAACCACATCCAGACTAATGGTATTTAAATAATTTAATGTGGAGATATTAAAGCAAAACAAAATTATAATAAAAATGTCATAACAATATTAATTAGATTGAATATTCAGTGTAAGAGTGTCAACTTCTAAATTGAAGATAAATGAAGGAGGTTTATTGTTTTTAAGTCTGCAGTTACATAAGTAATTTTTGTTGTTTGTATATTAATAAAAAAAGATAGATTTTTTTTTCTAATAATATTTAAATACAAAACTTTTTCAATAAACCGACAAGTAGTTCCTGGATTTGGTCATTGTCCATACACCACAATCGGCCGGGGCGGCGGCGGCGGCGGGGAAAAATAATAATAGTCTAAGATTTCCGGCATCAATTTATAATTATCCATCAAAAACCAACAATGATGTGAGCAATCGAACATTACGTATACACTTTTTTTGTAAAAAAGACAATAATAGTTCATAGTTTGAGAGTTTGAGACATCAGTAGCACAAAGTCAATGTTTGTTTAATATTCGCAATGGTTTTTATGAGGATGAAGAATGATTAAGCATAAAAATTTAATTTTTTCTAGCGTCTTCACTCAAGAGGGCTGCGATATTAACATATAGTTAGGTACTACCTATATGACAAAGTTATAGATTCGTAAAAAAAAATCGAACTCGAGATTTTGATCAATCTTGACATTGTGATGATGAAAGCAATATACGAACGGGAGACGGACAGAATCCCGAAAACCGAAATCCCGAAAACACAAAATCCCGAAAACCCAAAATCCCGAAAATCCAAAATCCCGAAAACCCAAAATCCCGAAAACCCAAAATCCCGAAAACCCAAAATCCCGTAACTAAAATAGAAAAATGTAAATTTTCTTTGAATTTTTTGAAATAAAAAAAAGGCCCTCAAAATTTTCTGTTTAACTTTTATTGATTAAAAACATAACAATATTATATACAAAGCAAATGAAATATAGCAAAAATAAAACTTCAAATTTAACATAAACTAATATTGTATGAAATTCCTTTATTCCTGAACGTTCCTTACGTTCCAAGTAGATTTTAAAAATTTGTTTCTTTTTCATCCTGTAGCGTTTTCTACTAATAACATGCGGTAGCAATACTCATCTTAACTAAACCTTCAAATATGACACAATTTACATAATGAAGTAATAATTTTATATTTTCATAAACATTAAAACTCACAGATTATTAAATTTCAGTTTAATGAAATCTTTTCCTTCACACTAATTAATGTTATCATAACTATGCAATCACAAAACTGAAAGCACAATAACAGCTTAATAGTATCAGAATAAAACCAACGTTAACGGGATTGTACAGTAATCTTCTTGTTAACTGTTATTCTTGTTAACTCTAGTCTACACTTAAATTTATTTTCCGTAACCGAAATCCCGAAAAATTATATAACAAATTTTTCGGGATATCGGTTTCGGTATTTTCGGTTTTCGGGATTTTGGGTTTTTGGTATTCTGGGTTTTCGGGATTTTGGGTTTTCGGGATTTTGGTTTTTCGGGATTCTGGCTTTTCGGGATTTTGGGTTTTCGGGATTTCGGTTTTCGGGATTCTGACCCGAAACCTATACGAAGTCCTGCAATTTGTATAGATCTTGAAAAATCTAAAACTCGCAAATTATTAGTCCTGCTCTTCATAATCTCGCAATTAAATATACAGGGCAATCGGTATAAGATGCACCAAACTGCTGGAGCGAGTAGGTTGGGTTACTTACTTACTTTAGATGGCGCTCACAGCCCAGGATGGACTACGGCCTCAACCAACAAGCCCCTCCAGCCAGCTCGGTCCCTAGCTAGCTGCCTCCAGTTACGCACTCCAAGTTGGTTAAGGTCGTTCTCCACTTGTGTGCGCCACCTCTGGTGGGGTCTTCCTCTGCTGCGCAGAGCGTCAGGGGTAGATTCGAAGACTCGTCGGGCTGGTGCGTTGGTGTCCATACGCTCCACGTGTCCCAGCCATCTTAGCCGCTGAATTTTCAGCTTCTTGACCAGGTCGACGTCGCTGTAAAGCCCGTAAAGCTCGTTGTTAAATCTTCTCCTCCATACTCCATCGATACAGACTGGTCCAGTCTGAGTAGGTTGGGTAAAGACAAGTAAAAAATCGTATGGGAGGGGGGGTCTATTTCCCTCCGTTTAGGCAGGAGGGGCAATTTTCTAAAAAATTGACTTAAAACAGAAAAATTAATTTTCAAACTCGAAATTTTGAAAAAAAAATGAAAAAAAAAGTTTCAAGCTAATTTTTTTCAAAATTTTATGTAATTAAGTATAATTTTTGTTTTCAAAATTTAATGCTCTTATTAATTTTCAATAAAAAAACTGAAAACCGTATGCTAAAATGTCTTTTAGTTTTTGAGAAAATGACGAAATCTACTACTTTAATTTGTAGAAATAGGATCTTTTGAACAGCAAAATAACGGATGGAAGTCGAATTTAAGGAAAACTTACATTTTTTTTTTCAATTTTCGCAAAAACTAGACTATATATTTTGACATCTGGTTTTCAGTGTTTGAAGTATTGAACATTAAAAATAAAAATACTATACTAAATAACGTAAAATTTTGAACAAAATCAGTTTGAACACAATGTTTTAATTTTTTTTTTTCAAAAATTTTACTTTGAAGCTACAGTTAAGCTACAGTTGATTAAACAAATTAATGGGTGAGTTTTATGCTCAGAGATTGTTAGTTCAAACCGCATGCATTCTCTACTGAAAAACTGCTTTTGCGTTAACTGTTAATAAATTTTTGTCCAGAGTTAACTAACTCTGGCTTAAATCACCACTTAAAAATTAAGCCTGATCGGAACAACGAAACCCGATCGAGACAGAGAATTCAAGGAGGGAGTTAAATTTTTTTTTTATGATTATATAGGAATTTTTCTTGCCAATTTTTTAATATAGTTACTACTTTTAATATAAAATTAATGTGTTTCGATTGGTTTACTGCTCAAAAAGCGATATACAGTCAACAAAAAACCATCCCAAGGATTTCAAATTTTGTCTGAACTGAAAAAATCGACATCTGTTAAATACGTCAATTTCAGTTAACACCGGCAGTATTGTTCAAGAAAACTTCATGGGACTAAATTTTTGGACGCCACGCAACCATTAGTTTAACCAACGACAAAAATGGCCCATCTGCGTTATGATATCAACAAATTTGATTGATGAAACGTCAATCACGAAATGTCAACATTCAATCTTTTAACTTTCTGGCAATAAACATTTCGAAATGTCAAGATTATAGGTTTATTTGTATACTTTCCGGACTAAAACTGGCAAATTATCAAATTTTTAGGAGTGGGGATGAAATTTTCTCAAAGAGAATGCAAACAGTTCAAAAGTACACGAACGCTTTGAACCAAAAATGTCTGCCAGATTTTAAACGTCACCAAAATGGAAACAAAAGTAAAAGTAAACAAAACCACAACATTGGAATACATTTACTGAAAGTCTTAATTAAAATTGAAGTAAACAAATGAAATTGAACTAAACACACTTCCTTTAAATTTTGTTCAGTGGTTTATCAAAAAATTTAAGACGAAAACAAAGAAAAATATTCGACTTCTAACAAAAAAAAAAAACAAACTAAAAGTAAAAGTAAACAAACAGCAGCAATTTTGTATTTTTGTTGTTTTTTTTTTTTCTTCCCACTAGTATTTTGACAGAAGAAATTTCTCTGGTGAAATCTGGCAAGAGCTTGGATCTCACTCCAAACAAAAAAAACGTCAAGATGAGTCGCCTAAAGTGAGGCCAATGTGAACACCGTAAAAAATTTGGTCCAATATGAACTCCTTCAAAAGATTAGAAGTTTTTTGCTAATTTAAAATAGCAGAATTTAGGTTGCAAAAATTATGGTCTAAAGTTAGGTGTCTAAAAATTTAAAGTTATTTAAACTGGATATTTCTCAGTGAATTACAGTCGAAGCCCGTAAAAAAAACAGTATCCACTAAATCAGGACGTCTGGCAACGACACTTTGGAGTCTTCAATGCTTTCCTAAGCTAATAATTTTTCTTTGGTGTACATAGAACCAGGGTTCCCAGGTCCCTAAAACATTTTTCCCCCTTTTTTTTTTACACCAAAATGGTTTTTTTTCCCTAATTTTCTAAAAAATATCCCATTTTCCCCTAAGCAAACTACGTATAATTTTGTGAAATATATATATTGAAATATATATATTTTTTTAAATTTAATAATAATAATTATTATTATTAATTATAATTTTATTATTTAGTAACATTTTTGTACATAACTAATATAATTAGTGTGTCAATTACATTACATAACTGATTAAACAAAAACAAAAAAATTTAAATATTTTATGAATTTAATCATTCTTTCCTTAATCATTGTCCCTTAATTTTTTTCCGCTATGTGAAAGACAAAAAATAAGAGCAGTAATCCTTTTCTGTTTTGAAACATTTCTGTTTCATCTCATCAAGAAATTTAATGCTTCTTAAAATCTTTTTCCAAAAAATTTTGTCGGTTTCCTTTTCACTAAAACTATTCAAAATAAATTTAGTTTGCATTTGTTTTCTTTTTTTTCACTGAAAGTTTAATTTTATACAAAAAAAAAATCAAAAAAAGGTAGTGTTCAAATAATCACCCTTGGCTAAGCGTGGATATAGAATTTTAAAAGTATTTTGAAGCTTCATAAAATTTTTCGTAACATGAAATTTTCGCCAAGTTCTCACAGCTGAGTTTTTTTCTATAGGTTTTCACAGCAAAATTTGAAAGCTTGTGAAAAAACTGTACAAAATTTCATGTTTCCATTTAGAGCTTATTTAGTCAAAATAAAAAAAACAAAACAATGAGTGCATTCAGAACATAACATTTTTTTTTTCCCCTTTTTGGATTATTTTCCCCTTTTTTTAGGCTTGTCCCTTTTTTTCCCTTTCGCTTTATAAAATCAGAAAAAGTGGTGTTTTTCCCCTCAATCTGGCGACACTGCATAGAATACCGAAATAATTATAATTATCAAATCGTCTTCACTAATAAATTATCGTCCCGATTCTGATGTCTATTCCCTGCACATTTCACTTTTTTCATCTCCTTTGCCATCACTTTTTGTGTTTTAAAAATTCAGTCAAATTAATTCAAAACTATTTAATTTGGATACTTAGGCTTCTGGCGTGTGAGGGACGTTATGGTTTTTCAAGTGCCCATAAAAGAGTTATAACACACTCTTTTATGGGCACTTGTACAACAAAATTGAATTTAATAATCAGCCCATATTGAAGATTTTGTGTAATAAAATCTTATCCAATTATAAAGAACAGATACTTCATGAAATTAACTATAATTCAAAATATTTGCTAACCAAATCATGTTAATAAATATACTCATATAAGCACATATAGGTACATAAAACATTGTTTTGTTTTTTTTTTCTTCAAAAACAAACAACAATTGCGTAAAACAAAATAGTAAAACGATTTTTAAGAAGTGCATCAGTGTCGTAAATCGCATGAATGAAAAAAAAAAAAAAAAAAAAAAAAAAAACCTATCCCTAAACTATTACATGATTTTTTTTCTTCAAATATTACTTTGGGCTCAATTCCACTCAACAAAATAATGCTACAAAATGATGTGCAATACTTCAACGAGTGCGCTACACTTCAACAGAATCCCGGCATAGGCAAACATTTGAAAATTACAATGAGAAAAAAAAACTGTTTTTTTTTTTTTTTTACAAACTTTACAAAAGATACAAAATATATATTTCAACGGCAGCATCATCTTCAATGAGAAGATATTTCAGTTTTACCACCTCTCGGCACGGATACTCAACGTTGGATGTGGATGCTGTTTTTTTTTTTTTCTTAACATCTTGTGCCACAGTATAACATTTTTTTTTCTTACAATTTTTACTGTGATTTGTGTTCATCCCTCCCACCTACAGTACAGAACCTCGTCGTCGTCGTATCACCTGTGATGCCACCCTATACATGCCAAACTTGATCCAAGCTAAGTTAAAAAAAAAAATAAAAAAAATCCACCTGAAGAATAAAAAAAAAAAAAAACAGAAAGAAGATGAAAGAGGATAAAAAAGAAGTAGAAAAAAAACCTCGTCATCATAGCGGCACGTATTGACCCAGCACCCATACACTCTGTGGGTATAAATTACCAATGTATTGGTTATGTTATAAGCCCCTATAAAACTCTCTGCACATCGCAAATTGACTTTTGTTTTCGTTTGTTAGTTACAACGTTTGGTTGTACCTGCTCGTGGTAAAACAAAATTCGCTAAAAGGTAAGAAAGACTTCGGCGTTAAAGAAAAAACAAAAAAAAAAACAAGGATTACCACCCCATCAGTTACTGAAATTGAATTGGAATCCAAATCTTTATTGGATAATTCGGGATATCAAGGATTTAAACAAAAATTTTGTGAAATACTTAAAATTGGTTTTAGTTTGTTTTTTTTTTATTTTTTTGTTGGTTTTTCGTGGCAAGTGATAACATAACATTCTGAAAAGTGCTAAGAACTCAAAATATTTTTAAAATGAACTGAAAAAGTGATACAAGGAAATGCAGTCCTTGTTAAAAAAAACAGTGCTTATTTGGCAGTGCCATATTTGATAGATGTTTGATTTTGAAAAAAAAAAAAATTATGCCATGTATAATATAACTGAAAAAGGCAACGAACAATTATTATTAAGATTTTACTGGGTTTTATATAATTTTATAAAGCGAGTTGTGGTGTTAAAAGGTTTTAAATATAAAGCACATTATGTACATATAGACTTCATCGACTGTTAATAAAATGTTGCAAATTGAATTCTTGAATAAATTGCCTTTTAATGAATATTTCCATTTAAGCCAAAAGCGCAGAAAAATAACCGGCTTAAATTAGACTTACATCAAGTTTTACGATTAAGGAAAAATAAATGCCTAAATTCGTTCTTTAAATAATAGTTTTGTGTATTTAAAGATATTAAAAATTTGACTCAATATTTAATGTTTTTTTTTTTTAAATCAGATTATGACTTGGAGTTTTTAGCAATAATTATGTATTTCAAATTTGAAAGAGAACAAAAAAAACAATATAAAGAAAAATTATTTATATTTCCTTAAATGTGTCTTAACTTAATTTTAAAAATAAAAAAAAAGGTATAACAATATTTAAAATTGTTAAAGTTCAGAAAAACAACAATCTTATACTTAAAAAAAAATTAAATCAAGAATAAAGAAAAGTTAATTACAAGAATAGTTTATTTTAATATTTCTCAAGCTTTAAATTTTATTGAAATCTTGAATTAATTTTATTAGGTAAATCATGAATATTGTCCTGCACAAATTCAATAATTTTTTTTAAATTAAATTAATTAAAAAAAATTAGAATTTCAAATTAATTTTATTAAATTAAACTAAAAAGTAAATTTGTTTTTTTTTGAAATTTTAGATATTTTAAAGATATTCATCAAACTATCAAAATATTTCATTCGAATACCTTCAAGACATAATCAATTTTTTTTGTATTTGTGAAAAAATTGATCAACTTTATTAATATTTTATAATTTTTGTTAATTTTTTCTCAACGAATTAAAAATTTATAGTTTCTAAATTCCTAGATTTGTTCTTGTAATGTTTTCATTGGTTAAAGGAAATCAAACTTTAGTTCTTCAATTTATTTCTATACAATATTGTTGTACAGTCAGTCAAAAATTGTTGTTTCAGTCGAAAATTTTGAAATAGATTGGACTCTAGATTTTTTTATTACTCAATACCTAAAGCAATCACTTAAAATTCATTCAGTATTCGCATCTCCCCCCCCCCCCCCCCCTTTCTCAAACCTTTTCACCGTCAGATCCAAATTTTTAATATTTCTTATCTAGATTCGGGAACTATTCAGAATTTCAACGTACGCAATTTTTGTCCATATTTTATTTTATGTTCAGATAAAAATTTTGATGTATCTGTATCCTAAAATGTTTTTAAATAATTTTGTCTTTATTATCTCCACCAATTTTTTTTTAAATTTAATTAATTATAATTTTTCTTAAATATTTATTCACTCCCAATTGTGAAAATGCTTACTGAATTTTATTGCTTACTATAAAATTCCACTATAAAGCTAATTATGTCATTAATTCTCTTCACTCCTTTCCCTATTAGCAAATGCTTCACTTTTAATGGAAGCTTAAAACTAAGTTTTAAAATGTGTTTCTGCGTATTCACTTTCAATTATCATTGAGTCCATTCGTTATTTAATTATTTTGTTTTGGTAATCTGAAAATGCGATATGATGGCCACCAAAAACATACAAAATTTAAATGATCTCGTAGTTTAAAATCAGTAATCCATTATGTCTGAAAAAATCCTACTTAAAAGGCATATTTTATCGATCAATTAAAATCTAAATTAAGCTAAAATAAATAAATGCATATATAGTAAATGGAATTCAAATAGAAATGGCTGAATAAATTAATTTTTCTAAATCGATAAATTTACCATTTTAATGGTGACTTTAAATTGAATTGAGAGTGAATAAATTTAAAATTTTGTACCTAAATGTTAACTTGTCTAAGAAAATAGTAGCATTAATGTTCTAAGACGTATTGAACTGAAATTAACAAAAAAGAGAATTAGAGATTCCAAGAACCATCAACCGAATACCTAAAAAGATCATAGTCAAATTTCTTAAACAAAGACTTGACCTTCTGAAGTCATTACATGGTGGCTCCACGAGAAAGATTTCATAGAATACTGTATTGCATGCTATGGAAATTGCTCATGGAGGCTGCTTTTAGTATTCTATAAAAAATTTCTTGCCACATATTGCTTTGCTCATATAGTAAGCTATAAATAGCATTCTATCAAGAAGCAATTTTCCCTTCGACATTTGTGGGTTTGTTTCAGTTTTTTTTTTGTTTTGTGTTTTTTTCGAATGTAAATATTTAATTGTAGGTGCCAAAAGAAAGTTTTAGTCTTTTTCTTGTTGATTTAAGCAAAATTAACAATAAATCAATTCTTTTAATTGTTTTAAGTTCATAACTTTGCCCTGTGAAATTTTTGAGACAGATGAAATAGTAAACTATGAAAATGCCCAACCAACATTTTATGGTATATTATCGCTCTTTCTTTCTATCAAAAGTGACAGATAGTAATCTATAAATATTTGAGGTGGAGACCCGGGGTTACAAACTACGGATAACATACACATTTTCATATGTAAAAAAGCTTGGTCTAGTACCTGTGCCTACCTCAATAATTTTTAAAATGAAATTTTATCAGAATCTATTATTGATGAAATAAAAAGTATCATATTTCGATTGATCGCAATGCGTGACCTACCCTAGTGATACATTCGTACATAACTGTTTATTATGTTCTTACTCCATTGCATTTGCTTCTTATGCTGCCCTTGCCTTTGACATTTGCGAAATAAACTCTTTCCTTACTATGTGTTATCTCTTTCTCACAAGAAAATGAAATAAAGTACAGAGACGTCAAGAAATTCGCAAGAGTGAGTCCAGTGACAGTTAATACCATTTTAGAAGTGAAATCTGAATGACATATTGGTTATGAATTATGACATTCCATGTATGTAACAGTACACCAAAGCATGTTTAAAAAAAATGTTTTGACATGCAAAAATGTTTGCATAGATTTTGCTTTCGCAAAATAGGATTTAGTACTTTGTTTCAAACTTGTTTTCTAAAGACACTCTTTCAAATTAATTATGCTCTTTCCAAAATACTCTTTTATATCAAGTATTATACTTGTTTATTTAATAAAAGGGGGTAAAATATTCCTAAATCTTTGATATAAACTCGGTTTTTTTTTAATTCCTGAAAACAGCTTAAATACCAAAATCCGTTACGAATGGACTGCTAAATAAATTTACCAACTATCTGAATTATGTATAAAGAAATTCATAATCAAATCTATAACGATTTCACAATAATTCGATTTCCATTCATATTTTTGATTTAATTTCAATATAACAGGACATACAAAATTCATAATATATTTGAAATGTTATTAATGGAATTTAAATTTTATGCAAAAGATTATTTGCGTCACCATAAAAACCATTTAATATTTGTGCGGCTGTGCTATGGCATCATCATAGAGTGAATGCTGGAACTCTGATTTAATAGATTGTTTTCTCAAGATCACCAATCGATTGATTTACTTTTGGTTTAACTTGTTTTTTTTTTTCTATCATCATCATCATTATCATTGAGCTAAAAAGATTTTGTTTGTATCTTTACTCACATATATATTATCTTTAAGATGAAGAAGAAGATGTTCATCATCTCTCATCGCAATAGTTCAGTTGCTAGCTCGTATCACACAAACAAAAATTCGTAAAACACAAAAAATGAAGTAGAAACAAAAAATTAAATCATTATCATGCATATTATACCGGTTATGGAAATCCTTGACATAAAAAATTGAACTCAATGTACGACGACGAAGACAACGACGATGATGATAAAGAAAAGAAGAAGATATACATCAAAAAATTTGTTTGGTTCACAACGATTATGATGACAACGAATAAACAGCAACAAAAAACAATTTAAAAAAAAGAAATTATGCAAATTTATTATTTGATTTAACTAAACGCGAAAAAAAATAATAAGCTACCATCAAGTAAAAGAAGTTTCTAACGTCATTAACAGTTTTTAATAGACATAACTACAACTGTTTCCTTTTGAACGGAAGGGGGGGGGGGGGGGGGGGGAAAGGTAAACGACATTCAACCACAAACACAAAGCGACGAGTAATACAGGTAACGTAATGACCATAACATGATTGCCGGGAATTTGTTACAACTTTTTCATTTCTGCTGATAGTGGACATGTTTTTATTTTTTTTTTTACTTAATTTGTTATAAGATGGTGCTTACTTATTGGCAGTTTGACATTTTCACTCAATGTCCATTAACTGTCGATTTCACTACAGGTTGACAGAAATTAAAAAAAAAAAACTGGAAAATTAAATACAAAAAGAAACTTTAATGAGAATCGAAAAGAAAAAAAGACAAAGAGGATTAAAAAGATGGATTTGTGATGTCTTTGTTTAATAATCTACATGATGAAAATAAGAAGGACAGGCGGTTTAATGACTTTTCATAATATTTTAAAAATGTCGTGCGTGCGTTTAAAGGGTTTTTCGTAAAAAAAAAAAACCTAAATACCATATAGATGGTGATTTTGAAAGATTTTTATTAATTTTATTACAGATTAGTTAGCAAGCTTGCCACGAAAAAGATTAAAAAGTTTTGAAAGACATGATTAAACCAAAACTAGTGTCATTTTACTGGTTATAATCCGGCTTGAGGGACCAAATGATAGTTCAGTTAAGAGAAAAGACTGTTTGTAAACCAGATTTGATAAATCAATGATCTTTATTGAAATATACTCAACTATTTATACTCAATTAAGGTGTAACAATAATGCTTAAAACTAGACCACGACATAGTTGGTTAACTTCTAGGTTGCAATATTGTAACCCCGTTGGTAAATATGTTGAGTATGCAACATAGAAATTGACCCACTATATTCGTGTGCTACAAATTAATAAATACAATTATGTTGTGCAAACATTTTGCAGGCCTTTGGATGGGGCGATGGTAGTGTACTAAGTTCGAACCTTCTTGGTGCAACCTCGGGTAGGGCCGTCTTAAGCGGTATTTTTGGTTTTGCTTCTTGGCTTCTTGGTTTGGTGATGTTGTGTATCTTTCTTGGTCGACATTTGAAGATTACATATATACCAACTGCTGTAATGGCTAGTATTAACTATATTATACATAAGCCGTGTTTTTTTGGAAAAAAAAAAAAAACGATGTTGGGGCTTAACAGTTTACAACTAAGCCCATTCGGACTTAGAATTTTCGGTGCTTAACTTAAGCACGGAGAAAAATTCTATTACCGGCATAAATTCCATACATGTTATCGATAGTTTGTATGGAAACTCCATGTTTTTTCTGTAATGGAGTTGGTAATCTCCGATGTCATTTTTTCGACTAATTTCCTCTGTGCTTACAAAAAAACACGCCTGTTGTATCAATGTCCTGTGATATTTCCCCGTTATGTATGCTTGTTGAGCTATTGAAATTTCAATATTGAATTTCATAAGCTGAACACTAATAGGTAAAGTTTTTAATTAAAACTACTATTAGAATCCATAAGATTTAAGATACAAAAAGTAAAATAAAAAAAAAAAAAAAATTAAATCATTTGAACAAAAAATCAAGAAAAAAAAAAACAACCTAAAACCAATTTTATTTAGGTACTTCATTATATCCGCTTTTTATAAATGTTCCAAAATAATTTATTCATTTAATAAATTAATATATTTTTTTTTTAAATTAATTTTAGATGAAGATAGCCCTAGTAGTGGCAGCATTCTGCATAGCAGCTTGCTATGCTGAACCAAGACCGGCAATTAGTCGAACAACAACAACAACTGCCACAAAACCAGGACGGTTTCTATCACTGCCTGATCCAGCAAAATGCGCTAAACGTAAGTTAATAAAAATTTATTTTAAATTAATTTCTTATTTCTTCCCAAATTGATTATTTAAGTGAAATAGAATAATTAAAAAAAAAAAACAAACAAACACAAAACAAGAGCAAGGTTGAAAACCAGATTTTATTTAAATGAAAACTATATCATCATTTTTGCCGTCAAGGTTAAAACTATCATATTAGAAAGAATAGACTATTAACTTAATTATAATTGTTTATTTTAAGAAAACGAAACCCCGGAAATAGAGATAAATAACAAAAAAATCCCTAAAGTTAACTTTTTGGTTTTTGAAATTGAAAAAATTTAAATTTAGGCAATTTAAAAGTTTAATTTTGTTATCAAATTGAGTATAGCTTATTTTCTGAATTTTTTGTGAACCTCTTGGACTTAGATAATTTAGATAATGTGTATGAAAATAAATATAGGTTGATAAGTTCCAATACATTCATTAATTTTTTTAGAAAATTCTAGGCTATTTTTCATTCAATCATCTTTTTTGGCGCATATCAATGTGATCTCTAATCTTGAAAAGACAACCAAAACAATAAAAATGTACACACCAACTGCCTTTTATTCAAAGAGGCTCGTGTGTACACTCCTCTATTCAATTTCTTGGTACTATCATGACGCACGAACAAAGTTGCTCAAAGGATAAAGACGCTTGTGTTTCTTTAACCTTATAGTTTTAACAAGTAAAATGTTAAGATTATTAGTTGTATTTCTTATACACTAATAGAAGCATTTATACCTTGTTACTATCAACAATAACTTAATAAAGTTCGTTGCTCAGCTCTTTCGTTTAGCTAGAAATGCAAATATTATTAAGTTTTAAACATTATAATGGAGTACAAAAAATGCAAAAAACAAGTAAAAAACATAATAAATACTTAAATTTAGTATGTGGACGACCTTTGCTATTAATAATTATTATTTACAGGCGAAAGTTAAAATGTTATAGGTCAACAAAGATAGGTTTTTATTTATTGCAAAAGTAAAAAGGGAAATACATTTTAAAACTTGTCATCGGCTGTTGTTATTTATAAGCCATGGTCACTGTTGTGATGCTGCCTCGTTCTTCAGTCAGGCGTTACAAAAACAAATTAAACTCTAATATTATAAAAATTTACAAAATTTGGGAAAGGAGAAGTTTTTTTTTTTTTTTTTTAATATAAAATACATTTTAAAAGTTAATTTTAAAACTTTGTATAGGCCCACCTGGAAAAATTACAAGTTTTTGCCAAGTTTAGTCAATGCCTTGGAAAATTTTTACTAGGGAACATCTAGATGGCGAAAACTTGTCAAATACTCGGCAAGTTCATTTGTACTTCTGTTTTTCTTATATGACTGCGACTGAAAAACAGAAAGTCCCAAGATCGAGTCACAAATAAACGACGTTTTAAATTCTTTTTTGTTTCTCGAGGAAACATAGTACATAACTGGCAAGGGCCTTGCTAGTTTCTCTAATAACCCCTGCTAGCCCCTTGTTAGGATATATGTTATCCTCTCTAGAGCCTTATTAAAAACTAGAATATTTTTTTATCGAGGTCGGTGGTCTTAAAGCTAAATTTTGTCCTCAATTTTCAAAAATAAAAAGGATCTAGTTAACTTCTATACAAGTGGCATTACATTATTACAAATATAAACTGAACTATTTGATAAAAAAAATTAACAATTTAGGAATGGATTATTATTTTGAACACCATGTAGTTTCAAATAAGATGGGACATATGTCTAGAGCGTTTAAGTTTTTGTTTCTTTAGTAGCCCGCCTAAATGGGGCCAAATAGGCGGGGATGATTTTCTACAAAATTGGGTTAAAATTGAATTTTTTTGTAGAACAAAGCAAGACACCCAATATATTTCTCTATGTAAAAATATTTTAAATACTATAACATCAAGTACAAGTAATCTATTTATCATTTTATTTCATTATGACTGCCTTATTTGTAGTATTGATGACTCTTTAAAACCTATTTTTTATTCAAAATAACTAATCATAATAACTACATAACAAAGTCTGACATAAGTGAGTTCAATTTCTTTTTATAAGATCTCGTGTATTCAATTATTTTTAGCTTCAAACAATAGCCAACACCTTTTTGCTTCTAATAAAATTAAATCACTATAATAATTATTATTATTACTCATCATCCGGCTTAATTTAATCCCAACCATCTGTTTTCTGTTTCTTAAAATAAACTTCAAACTCCCTTACTACCGCATAATTATCTTTGCACGTTTTTCAAATAAAATAGATTTTCCGTCAACAAAATGCGCTGTTGGCTGCATCATTGTCTTTATTGTGGGTGTAACTTTATAATTCCACCTTCGAGGAATTCCCACATCATCAATATAATGTACATGTATAATATTTATAATTAAAATATATAAAAATACATCCGGAACTTAAGATAATTCATTATGATCTAACATAGTATAGATGCTATAAATACATCAGCGTCCTTATAATCAAACTATTAAGCATGATTTAAATGTGTGTTAATTTCTCTCTCTAATGCAATGAATATGAATTTAATTAACAAACATTTTGTTGTTTTTTTTGAGATACAATAAATTTTGCTAGTTCACGGGCAAAAGTGCAAATTATCCAGTGCAACTTTCCCAATTGTAAATTATTTAAATTGAAAATATAGACAAAAAATTATGACATGATATATCAAAAATAGAAATAAGAAATGATTTAACAATAATTTGAGACTCAAACACAATATATAGTTCAAAAGAAATACTCCAACAGCCATAATTTCTTCACAGAGTCCTAACGCTAATACCGGTCGGTAGTAGTACTAAAAGTTAGTAATCAAATTGGCACCAAATGATTTCTTCACATAAGTATTAAGTCATTTCAAATTGGTACCGAATACTAGTTAGGACTTGGTTTAAGCTAGGATAGTCAGAGCATTTAATTTCATTATCTAACAATTTTTTGCTTGTTGTTCTGAAGAAATAGGTAATAAGTGCGTTTTTTTTGTTAACATTGTTAATTTTGATTCTAGTTTTTTTTTTCGATTTTGTGCACTTCATGGTGATGTTCTTGTGTAGAAAATGATTTTAGTTTTTGGTGGTGACAAATTGTTTTGCTATTTCAAAAGCTACATATGAAGAAAGAGAGAAAGTTCGCTCCGAGAGATATTGCTCAGTTTTGATAATTTCTTGACCATTGCTTTTTTTTTTTTTTTTAAATAAATGTAAAATGTGTAAGAGCGTTTTTTTCGAATTTTATTGGTTTTTAGATTTTCAGTTTTTTAAAAATAGTCAATACGTCTGATTTTATGAAAATATTGGCAGCCAAAGGATTTGCATGGCATAATTGCGACATTTGGATAAAAGCCAGCAACATTTTCAGAATTTAAAGTGGCCGCTTATGCATTTTTCCGATTACCTCAGTCGTCAAGGGTCAAGAAATCGAACCCTTATTGACGTAATCGGAAAATATCGTTGGGGGACTAAACGCTGTTAAAAAATGGACCGGAATTGATGATCGGTCAAATATATTTCATCAACATTTGAATTGTGCGCACACATTTTGAAGAAAGCGAATTTGGTAATTCCATTAGTAGGTCCCCGTTATTATACGCGAACACGCAAACTTAATTCATTATATACTACGAAAAAGTCACAAATTTGGCGAAATCATTATCACAAACACAAATTAATGCCTGAACTGAATAGAATGCTGGAACTAGAGCAGCAGACGGAACTGGAAGAGCTGTCAAAAAGTGTCGTACGTTATTTTTTTTACGTGCTCACAATGCAGCTGTGCAGCTTTGAAAGTATGTTGAAGAAAAACAAAAGAACAAAAGAAGAAAAGAATTCACATTTTTTGTTTCCAATAATTTTCCTTTTAATAAATAGTTTTTTTCGCGATACAAATAACCACAATATTTTTTCCGACCCAAAAAGTTGTTTTTTTTTTTTCTTCATACAAATTGAAACGTCAAAAGTGCCGTACGTGAAAAGTTAAAAGTTGCTGAACTCTTCCGTCTGCGGCTGCAGCTCCGTATGCAGCTACGTTCCGTTGTGTCCGCAACATTGGATTTGTGTGTAGGTATTCAATATTTTAACAGCTATACCAGCTCCGATGAGCTATTCACATATTTTGTAGTACCCTGTGGCGTAATGGTTAGTACATTGGACTGTCACGCCAGAGCTCTATGTTCGATTTCCAGCCGCTTCCACTTAAAACAAAAAAAAAAATTTCTGGGCTACTGCCTCTTGCGAGGAAGTGACAAATCCTCCAAAAGTATCTCTTATCATAGAAAAGTGCCGCTCACCTTAGCCGTTCGGATTCGGCAATGAATTGTAGGTCCCCCCATTCCTTCAGACATACGCACACAGGAATGGTTGAGAGTTGTAAGTCACTAGGCCTTGGTTCTTCATGAGCCTTAGTTGTGCTACCAAATTTATTTATTTTTTTTTACATATTTTGAATAAGAAATTCATTGCAACACACGACACTATAATTATTACTATATTCATCTTCTAAAATAAAATGTATTTTATTTATTTAACAATTTCGCAAACAGAAAACATAATAAACAGCTCAGTTTATATTTCAAAGCACTCAAAAATTTTCCTCCGTCACGTTGAGAGAGCATCAGGAGCATTAAATATAAACAAGATTCCTCAAAAACACTTTTTTTTCCTTTCTTTCTTATTTGATTTACTGCGACAGAAAAATAATTGAGCAACGAATCAAAACAAAAAAGCTTCTCAGTTTTTGACAGCAAAACTGAAGAATTTTTGTGAGGAATTTTGTTTATATTTCTGACAATAAGGATTTCTCTGAGATCTCTGAAATATAAACTCGGCCAAATAAATCAAAGACAAGCAAATTCTGTCGAAAATTTATTAAAAACCTCACAAAAACTAATTTAAATGTTAAATAAATATCAAAATAATTTTTAAAATGCTGTCAAAATAAGTTTTCCTAGTACCGCTGTGTGAACTTAGATCGGGTACTAGGGATGTGAATAAATGCTCAGGTACTATTTTTTCATTAAGACTCAGTACCAGAGCTATTATCTGGTCCAGCTTCAACGGGTTCTAAGCTAGCTTATTACCTATGTGAAGAAATTTGGCCTAAAACTCCTTAAAACGAAGAAAGAAATCTAAAAACTCTTTCTGACATAATATTAATCTAAGCTTTTTGATAGCAAAAGTGCGAAATCTCATTGAGGAATTACCTTAAGATTTCTGAGATTGCTGAAGTCTCCGAGATCTTGAGATCCCTGAACTGGGTAAATACTACTTTCTGCTTTAGTTACCCTCGTTTTTAGTGTCCAAAAAATATATCACCTATCCAATTTGAGTGACAAATTGACATGTGCTGTCAATGCATTTTCTTTTTGATTTAAATTTTATGTTTATATGGAATTAGAAATACAATTTCACTAAGAAAAAAATTAATTTAAAATCAGAATGCATAAATTCATTTAAAGAAAAAAAAAAAAACAACTCTGACAAAAATACTGGTCAGTAAAAATTAATTTCGCTCTCACCTTCAAGACTTATTGAAGTCACCAACAATGCCACACATATGTATATTCGAGTTTGTCACCTAATTTACAATTTTTTTTTCTCTGTTTTCTTTTGTTGTAATTTTTTTTTTATTGTATTTTTGGCTCATCTTAATAATAATAATTTAGTAGTCAAACAACGTACTTGACCATAAGTCATATTGACCTGGTTGTTGTTGTATATATATTGAAATACACGTTATGTATTTAATGTATATATGTTGATGTAATCCATTATGGTGATTAGATGAAACAGTTTTTTTTATCGACGAACGTGTATCTATTTGTTTTTTTTTTTTTTTTTTTTTGAAATTTTTATAGTTTCTTATTTATACAAAAAAGTGATTGGAATGTTTGGAACTTTCAATTTTACTTGAGAAATGAATTTATTATTTGTAGGTGTAGGATGATGACATATCGCTGAATATAGATGGTAAAGAATTGTTTGTTTTATGTGCTAAAATTTAACTTAAATACGTTTTTAACTTTGATCAATTGGTTCTGTATTGTTGTTTTGAAAATATTATCAGTATTAAATGTTAAAGGTGTGGTTAAAGAGAAAATCAAAGTATGGGTACGAAGAGCTTTTATTATTTGTTAAATACTTAATGACAAATTACTCACCTTTAAAAATTCATAATGAATCGTTTCTCACTTCAAAAACAAGTAATAAAATTTTGTATACCTTTTGCATTACATCTCAGGCTTTTTTATTGCAAACCCGTAATTAAATGAAGTTT
The DNA here is from genome assembly GCA_947049315.1 of Epistrophella euchroma. Lineage (NCBI taxonomy): Eukaryota > Metazoa > Arthropoda > Insecta > Diptera > Syrphidae > Epistrophella > Epistrophella euchroma. The sequence goes on from OX346245.1 coordinate 18,551,990, forward strand.
AAGAGGATAATTTTTCACTTACCATTCCATGCGTCGTGTCAGTTCAAAAGTAATCATTAAGTAAGAATGGAAAAAAATTAGATTGAATACGTTTTTTGAGTGCTAAATTAATCCAATTTCATTAAAAATTGTTAGTCATTGAGTTAAACCTTGAAATCCAGAAACTTTGCAAAAAGGGGTCAAACGTTGCCCGATGAACAGTTTGGAATAAAAAAAAAAGGTTGTGAATCTTTTAGTTTTTTCGAAACATTTTAACAAAAATTAAAAACTAAAATCGAGTTCGCATTTCAGCTCTTTTGTTTAATTTTTCTATGAAACTAAATTTGGTTGCGTGAAAGCTCGTCGACCTAGAACCATATTCTTTTGTGTATATTGTTGGCAACGATGACTGGTTAGGTTGGGTTAGGTTGAATTGTGGTTGCCAGCATAGAGCCAACGCACTTAGACCATAAGTTGATCCATTGTGATACCACATTGAATCTAGGGGACTTCCTCACTAGTCGTTGAACCACTTGGAGCTTCTTACAAAGCGAGCGAGATGAGTTATGTCTGTATTTGCCAGATCACTAGGATCATTGAAGTAGAAATCTCCTAGATGGAGTCTGCGTCTTTGAGATAAAGCAGGGCATGTGCAGAGAAGGTGAGGAATCGATTCCTCTTCCTCTTCGTCCATGCAGCTCCTGCAGAAATCATTTGAGTAAACACCAAGCCGTGCTGCGTGCCTGCCTATAAGACAGTGTCCTGTTATGCCACCTATTACGGAGCCGATATGCGATCTGCTTAAATATATCAAACACTTAGAGCGTTTCAGATTCAAGGCTGTTTCACAATGCGACGAGAAAACGAGACGTCAGCGTGACGCGAAACGCTTTCATCTTTTTCTCGTTATAACATCGTTCCTCAATTCACAATGCAGCGAGTTATTCACAGAGACAGCGTAGAATTATTCGTGTTTGTCAGTGAATTTGGGAAATAAAATAAAAAATTTGAAAAAAAAGAAAATGAAAATGTTAAAAAAATGTGTTTTTTACAAAAAAGCAAAAGGCAATTAAAACCAAAAGTGAGCAGAAGAAGACGGTGGGAATGTTAATGAAGACAAAATCAATTAGTCGCAAAATAAAAACACATATTTGCTCGCCATTTTCGGTTTTTTATTTATTTATCTACTCAATTAATAAATATAAATACAAATACAGATACGCTCGGTGTCCTCTTCTCAATTGTCAAAATGAAAATCGTCGTCTCGTCGCGTCTTTTTTTCAATTTTTCGAAATCATGGCGTGACGGGACGACGAGAAACGCTTTATTGTGAATACTCTGGTATATTCTCATTGCTTGAAATTGGTTTGACAGCTACGACGAGCTCTCGTCACGTTCACGTCTCGTTTTCTCGTCGCATTGTGAAACAGCCTTCAGTGTTGGCCAAATCTGTTTCGTCGCCAAACAAGTGATGATGTTGTTCCACCTGAGGTTTGTTTTCTGTATAGCGTCCTGCTTTAGCATTAGTTTACTCTGGCGAGTTCGTCTGCCATACAATTTCCTGAATGTCTCTATGTCCCGACACCCAACAAAGGTGAATTTTAAACTGCTGTGCCATCTCCATGAGAAATGATCGGCAATTGACTGGAGGAGACGTGTTATCATCCGAGCCTTTAAGGGTAGAGGCACTTTTTTTTGACTAGAGATACTCTAAATGGATTCTTTTTATTCTAAATAAATGATTATTTTTACCCAATTAACAATATGTTCTTATTTAAAAATAAAATTCTCTTTTGTTAGTTAATTACACAAATTTTAAAGAACTTCCAACATTAATCACCCCATTTTAAATGAATGCTAATAAGCTAACAATTAAATTAAAAAAATAAGATTATAAATAAGTTCCGTAAAATTTAATTGTTTCTTTTATTTGAATTTCCATCGAATGGTAATTCCACTAGTTAAATTGAATATTTCCCATCTTGAGCCCATAGAGATTTTAAGATTGAATAAAAAAAAAAAAACAAGATATTACTTCATTGCTTGTTTAAAATCTTTTTAATTTAATTTACTGTATTTACTCACGCTATCCTCATTCTTCTCTTACTTATGGTTTAATTACTCACGAAATCACATCGAATATAATTCACACGGAACTTGAATAAAAATATACTCACCTATAAAGGCTAAAGGTTCAGTAAAAAAGTGGTATACTTGATTACACAACATTGCGCAATTTTTTTTTTTTTTAATTTTATTTGATAAACAAGTAGCAAGGTAGGGTAAAATTAGTTCATAAGAGGTCCATCAACACCTATATAAATATACATGAACACAATTCGGTGATAATTTTTGGTTTTTATGTGAAGCTATTAACTAAGCGATGAGTAAAATATAAAATGTGTTCGAGTTTAAGACTAAAATTAAGTCAGACCTTTATGAATTATTAATGAGGTGTTTGAAATAATTCATGGGTGCATAGTCAGGTTTTTATGTCTTCTTTTTGTTTTGTCTTCAAGAAAAATTTCAATGTCTAGAGCAAATGATCACTGTGGCGTATGTGTAATATTTTTGTTTTTGAGTAATAAATTCTTTTAATGTTAATAATATTTGAAAGGTTATTTTTTTTTTCAAAACAGTCATTTTTTGAATTTGTTGTGACCAGTCTAGATATTTAATTAGTTTATTAATTGCTTTTCCTTTTGAGATTTTCGAATCTGGGGCCCAATTACGCAAGCGTGGGTTTTTCGGTGTACATATTAATTTGTATGATTCTGAAAAACTAAGGTGTAATTTTGTAGTTTCGAAAATGTTTTGGAATATACTCCATAATTTACTGACATAATTCATAACTCAAAATCACCTCAATTTATATAAATGAAATTGCGTACGAAATTGTAATTTTATAACAGTTTATAACAGTTTTACAATAATGTAAACAAACAGACCCTAACGAAATTATGAGCAAATTTGCTTTGAAAATTATTTTATTTTAGCGTGTGAATTTTGTATATTTGTTTAATATACTAAAGGAGTTTTTATATCTCAATCAATTTAGTCAATTTAGATATTTCTTACACTGAAATTCTGATTATTGGAAGACACCCAAACAAGGTGTCCCGTGTCTTAGCATTAGCAAAAGCCGTCAAACAAAATTATCTCACATTGTGATTTTTTTTGTGTTAAATTTTTCTAAGTAAAAATAAAGCTCTGAGTGCCTACTTTTATTTATGATTTACGGTTTTAGCAACAGCGAATGGATTCCGGAACATCGGAAGTTTAATATCTGCTTTTACATTTTCTTTGCAAAGAATTGGCAACTTTAAACTATTTTGGTAACATTATGCCTGTTTTGTAACAAAATATTTTTACTAAATTTTTTACACTTGACTTTTGTTTTTCTTAGACGGTGTTCACATTGGACTCAAATGTTCGATTTGTTTGGATATAAGTCAGTCAGCTTGTGTTCAGACACAAACTAATTGGCCAATTTATAGTTCAGAAGTTTCGGAGAAATCCGTATTCTCAGAAATATAAACACAATTCCTCACAAAAATTCCTCAGTTTTGCTGTCAAAAAACTGAAGAAGGTTTTTTTTTTGGATTCGTTGCTTAATCATTTTCTGTCGCAGCAAGGAAAAGCAAGTGTTTTTGGAAAATCTTGTTTATATTTAAGCTCCTGCTTTTTAAAATTGACGGAGAAAAATTACTGAGCGTTCTGAAATATAAACTGGCCAAATGTGACCACAACCGGTTCACTCTGACGTTCAGCATGCGTTAAAACAAAACACAAAACTTTGTTCGTCGGAGCATTATTTAGAACTTCTTCAATCAAAAAATCAATATTTCACTAAATAAACAGTTTTCCCATTCAAAAAACATGGATTCAGTAGTATTTAAGTGCCAAACAAACACAAAATACTGAGGAAACAGATATCACAAAAGAAAACGTCAAAAAAAGTACATAGACGTCAAAAAAAAATCCGAGAAGTAAGTCTAATGTGAACACCGTCCTATTGGCTCTGACAGCAAATAATGAAAATTTGTAAACATTTTTTGTAAGAAATTTTACGTTACCAAACATACATACATACCTCTAATAACTCTCTTCATTTACTTCCTTAAACTGTCAATTTCTGCAAATTTTAGTCAAAAGTTCTGTCAAAGTTCATATAAAAATAATAAAATTCGACTTGAACTGGTAGTAATGGGTATAGTAAACGAACAGATATTTTGCCTGTTAAAAGTTGAAAATTTCACCAAGTTTAGCGAAATTTGGTTTTTCTTATTGATTTCGACAGTGAATTCTTTGAACTTGCGACGTCACCGTAAAACGTTTTAAATTAACAAACAGGCACATTTCTGCTTCTATATTTTGACAGCTGAATTAACATTTCCTTTGCAAAATATAAGTTTTGTTCGTTGAACTTTACCCAGGGTTGACCCAGGTTTTCTTGACGACCCCCAGAGTTTTTAAAAAAAACCTTGATATTTTAAGCAAGAAAGAATTTCTGAACTCGAATAATTAAAACTTAAAACAATATTAAAAATGAATGAAAACTACTTTAACGGCCATATTATTTGACTTTCTTCAAAGCTACTTTTACGGAAAGACTAGTTCTATAAAGGTTTAGAGTTTTAAGTTTTTCAAAAACAATTATTGATTTGATTTAGATGTCAAAAATATGTGTGAATATTTTGATCTAGGCGTGTTCAGCTAGAGTTTCTTAAGAAAATAGGTTTAGTATGATACTAGTTAGAAAATGTTCAAAACTAAGAATATTTTATTAAAGAGTTTTAAAGTTAGACAATTGTTAAGTAGTATCGTGCTAATACCTTAATATCAGGCTGTTTAAAATTTTGCGCCAAAGAATCCCGAGTCTGCAACAAAATAAATTTTTTACAGCTTATGTCACTTTAGCAGTTTTTTTCGTTACCTCGCCCTAGAAAAAAACCTAGATCTATTTCAGGGTGAGTTCAGGGTTTTCAAAAAATGCTTTGGGGCGACCCCATGGCGACTTCAGAGCTCAGCGAACAAACCTATAAACGTTAGAATCTGTCAAGTTCAGTTTTCGTAATACCTCAGTTGGTTTACTTTCTAAAACTGCAAATTTTAGTCCAAAGTTCTGTCAAATTTCATATAAAAAAAAAATAAAATTTGACTAAAACTGATAGTTTTGGGATGTATAAAGGAACAGACCCATCATTGTACATTGGGCATGTGTGGGTCGTGGGTAACTGAGATCTATGAGATTTTGCCTTGTTAAACAGAGACCAAGTGAATTCAAAATGTTGCGTTGCTGAGAAATCCTGTTCATGTATATATGTAAAACTGAGATTGCAAGAAGGCTCATATTCCTGGCTTTGCCTATGGGCTGACAGGTTCGAAAACTTTCTTTGGGTTACCAAACACCTTTAAAATTGCACTTTTAAAAAATCTCTAGTAATACATTTGACATAAAATAATATAATTTTCAACCAATTTGATGTCCCGAAAATTATTCTTTTGAATACAATTTTTTGGCCATTTTTCAATTCGAAATGGGGAAAAATTGAGTATAGAAATTCTGCTGGATATAAAATTGATAAAAATACTTACATTTAAAAATAATATAAGCTTTTCAAAAATCCTTCAACGCCACGCGGCGAGTGAATTGTTATGCATTAGACGTTTTTCTTTTTTAGTTCAGAGAGCAGTTCAGAGCTGAGCCCGAACTGTCAAACAAAAATGTTGTGTTTCTTTTTGAGTTCAGAGCGCTCAGAGCTCGGAGTTTGTGTTTCTTTTTTCGTTCAGAACACGTTCAGAGCGTGTTCTGTCTGAATGAAAGAATAAAATAACCGAGCAGACGGAGTAGAAAATTGAGCGCGGCCACCTTCATACAGTTTCCATGTAATTTGACAGATATGACAGTTGAGTGCTTAGGTGTGTTACAAAATTAAATCGGAGTGCTCTGAACATACTCTACTCAGAGTTTACTCCTATGCGCTCAGAGTCTGCTCTGAACAAACTCTGAACTAAAAAAGAAAAACGCCTATTGTTGTTTATTTTTCCAGTAATGTGTACCTACATATTTGATATGCAAATAAATTGCAAGAGTTCGTTATTTGTTCAAAGTTCCCTAAAGTTTCTTTTGTAAAATTGTAAGCAGATTGATTTATGATATTAGCTGAAAGGTATACCTACCTTATTTCGCCACAATAAGGCAAAGAAAAACTTCTATTGCAACAATAGGTAGGTACTCTAGTGTTGCCAAACAAATAGTAACAACAACAAAAACTATTAATGAAGATTTTCCCTCCATTGTTTGTTTTTTTTTTTTTTTATTTTTGAATGGAGAATCGACATAAAGGCCAGGTTAGACACGACATGGTCGGTGCCGACGACCGACATGCGATAAGGAGTCACCATCATTACTACACCAGGATGGCTAGAGATAGAAGATGTTGTATCTTTTATTTTTTTTTTATTTTTTCAAAACAGTTTTCCACGTCCACATTTTATTTTCGGTTTGGTTTTGTTGTTTGCAAAAAAAAAAAAAAACACATCATTACATAACCGTTGCCGAGTAGTCGTCGTCGTCAACGTCTCCATGGATGGCATGGAAACCAGCTTCAAAGCAGTTCAACAGAAAAAAAAAACTTGTTTCTTCCTAACATGCCATGGGCAAGATCTACTGATCTCTAGGTATTTTTTATTTCATTTTTGTTGTTGTTGTTATGAAGATGACGATTGCTCCAAGGGGGTTATTTAAATTTAAGCACCAACCGGTGCCCGGTACAAAACGGTTTAATTGAATTTTCTACACTGACCTTCTGAAATGTTGGCGGACCTGGATAGTGGCGGGGCTTGCAAGACATTTTATAGTCTCATCCACTTGGTCAACGGTATACAGTAACTTGGGCATCTGCAGACATACATATTATCGCTGATTGATGAGATTAAAATGAATCTTTTTATTTTTTTCCAAAGCCACACCCTGGAATTCAAAAAAAAAAAGCAAAACCCCAAGTCGTTAATTTAAAATTCAAAAAATCAAGCTTTTCTGGTCTCGCACTGATGTTGTCACAGCAAAGGAGATTAACCTGTTGCACAGAGGGAGATTCTTGGTCCTTAGGTAACTGTTTATTCCAGATCGAAAGAAAGCGAATGCTGTCTCGTGAAACACACACACACATGATAACATTTAAAAAAAAAAAACCTCTTACGCTTGTTAATGCACCAGAAACTTGGTAACATAAAATACAAAAAAAAAACAAAAACATAGCCTTTAGGTTGGAAATAGCCATAGCTAGCTAGTATATAATCTTCAAGAGAAGGAAAAAGTGGGTCAATGCATTTATTGAACTGCCATTACGTTGCGTAAAGAGACGCCTTGTAGCACTTAATAATACCACTTTGGAGACTTAATGAAGTTTCAATGATGCCATCTGATGGAGGCGATGATGGGGTTACCTTAATTGACATTTAATCTCAAGCTCTTTTATAGGCAATCTTTAACTATCATTACCATTCCCTATCATTGAATTGTGTACAGTGATTAAATTTGATTTTTTATTCTTTTGCAGGACCAAAAGAATTCTCATATCGTGGAAAGAACATGTTCCTAACCAGCCATGTTCCATCATTGGCAAACAGGAAGGTCGATTGGTTGGACGGACGTAATTTGTGCCGTGAATACTGCATGGACTTGGTTGCTCTCGAGACCCAAGAGAAAAATAATCTAATCTTCCGTGTGATTCAACAAAACGATGTACCATACATCTGGACAGCTGGACGCATCTGCGATTTCGCTGGTTGTGAAAACCGTCCCGATTTGGAACCAAAGAGCGTGTACGGATGGTTCTGGTCTGCAACTCGTGAGAAGATCCAAGCCACCAACAGGATTCCACAAGGATGGGGTTACAATCCCTGGTCTCAGACCGGACACAAGAAGCGCCCACAACCAGACAACGCTGAATACGAGATCAACCAGACCAAGGAACAGTGCTTGTCCGTGTTGAATAATGTGTACAATGACGGTATCGCATGGCACGATGTTGCCTGCTACCATGAGAAGCCAGTTATCTGCGAGGATAACGAAGAACTGCTGCGTTATGTTGCTGCCACAAATCCAGGAATCCGTCTATAAGAAATTCGTTAATTTTTGGATAGTGTGTGTGTTCTTAGTCTTAGATTTTATTACTTAATATTATTTTCGCATTTTTTTTTGTTTTGTGTAAATTCTTTTTTTATTTTTTTTTTTTATTATTATATACTCTCCTCTCTCTCTCTCTCTCTCTCTCCTCGATTGTCTATTAGTAAACTTATAGGATCAAAAATACTTTTGCTAAGTGTTCTTTTTTTTCTCCACGAGAGGGCAGTATTTGACAAATTTTCAAAATTTTAAATTTACCTAAGGTATAATTGAAAGAATATTGAGGAATGTTCTTAAGGCCCTATGTGCAATTTGTGCGCTAACATGCGAATTTTATTAAACAATATGAGGAGGTGCATCTTCGATTTCATCTTTACCTACTGTTGTTTATTTTTTTTTTATTATGAATATTTATTTTCTTTTTTTTTTAATTGAAAGCAGTTTCTTTAAATAATAATAAATTTTACAGAAGAAGAAAACAAAATAATACAAAATCCAAAAAAAAAAAAATAAAATCTTATAAAAAATATTTATTTTTGTTTTATTTAAAATTATAATAAGTTTATAATGTTATGAATGGGTGTGACATAAACTTTATTTGCTTCATAAAAATCAACAGTATCGTCTGTATATCCAGGGTTCATTCTGTGCTGAAACATGCCAGGCTTAATTATTTTTTTTTTTATTTTACAATTTATTGGTGCCAAACCAAAATATAAAATAGCTTGCTTACTCTTTGAATGTGTTGAATAAGTAACTTACTTCCCCTCTTTCTTCTGTTTTTTTTTTTTTTTTTTTTTTTTATAAGCCTATTAGAGAGAGGTTTTATTTGGACTCAACTGTAGGAAAACATCTATCTGTCTTTGGTTATTTTCACAAATTAATGAAGAAGTTTAGTCGGTCTCGTTGAATTCATTATAAGTTTATTTCCATAAAAGGCGCTCATAAAATTGGTCGTTCGAGCCGGATTTTCCCTTTTTCGATAATGCTGGGCGTATGCGGTAAGGTAAGGTGCCTACCCTTGCATTATAATGAGACAAAATTGGTATTATTTATCAAGTACATGCCGACAAATAAAGTTTGGCACGTTACTAAAGTTTCAGTTATTTAATTAAAAAATATGACGAATTTAAAAAGTCAACGCCTACTTTTAGCGACAAAATGCCCTATAGCTTTAAAACAAAAGCGAAATACTTGAAATATTTTGTAGGAAATGAAATTTCCTACAAGTTTGTAGTACACATTTTTTTCGAAATTTCAAAAATAGGCCAGTTACTTGTGGAAATTAAAATAATTTTTAAAAACAAGATGGCGCCCAAACAGCAGCTGGTGCAATTTTGAAAAATACGGTTTTCGACTTGTTAACTAATACTTTTTCGAATATCAAAGGAAAAATTCGTCTTGGAAAAATGATTTCTCAGAGTACTATGGTCAAGGTGATCTTGCAAAATTCATAACTTCAGCAATATTGTGTACCGATTTTTAAGAACGATAGCATGTTTGACTCATTATAAAAAGTACTTGAAATATAAGTACCAATGAAAAAAAAGTAAAGCAAACTGTAGCCAAAAACGCTCTTTAAATTAAAAAAAAAAAAACGTGAAAAATTAGTGCTAGTTTCAGACTACCTAATCTTGACATATGTATGTATCAATGGCCGTACTACATATTGTATATGTATCGTTGGAAAAGCCTATTATTCATCAAATAAACTATAAATCGAAGAAGAGAATAAACAAAAATAAAATGGAAGATTTTTTGCGACCTTTAGTCCATGCGTTTCGCCCAGGCACGACAGTTGGGCTCATCAGTTAGATGCTGTCGTACCTTTCTAAGACGCAATTTTTTGTCGATGAATACCGACTCTTAATAAAATCTACAGCGCATATGCACTGTAAATTATATTCTTCTAGGGGAACATGGTTACATTCTTGCACCTAGAAATATGTTGTTGTTGTAAGCCCGTGGTCTGGCTAATGTACGAAGAAGAGAATAAACAAAAATAAAAGAAAATTAAATCGGACAAAATACTGCCGAGTTAAAAATTATTTAGTGTATAAAATCACTCGAAAACGGTTTTTTAACAATAAATTTAGATTTTGAGGTTATAGGAAAGTTCTTAATTATAGGTTCATGATGCACTCAAATAGGCTTAATAGAGTTTGTAAGCAAGGTCAATATTCAAAAGTTAGTGCAATTTTTTATTTTGCTGCGCTGCACAGTGTAGGGGAAACTGGGGTACATTCGACACATAATTTTAAAATGTCTCGATATCCTAAGATTATTAATCAATTTTTTTAAATTTGTTAAACTGTATTTGGAGCATTCCATGGTCACGTACAGAAAATTCAACTAATTTTCTCTTATTAAAAGGCTGTTATTTTCAAAACATTGATTAGATAGGTCATGTATTATTTGTTTTCAAAAGTTTGTACATAAGTATTCGATTCTTTGCAAAAACTTAAAAGGTATACTTTTAAATTTCTTAGAAAAAAAAATAAGAAAAGGTGTCACGTACAGACGGGTCGAGTCAACCAATGTTCTACATTGTTATCTTAATATTCAGATTTCAGGAAAACTATTAGACATCGATCGAAAATTTGTAAGAACCAAATAATAAGGAAGAATCAAAGTTAGTATTTATGGGAAAAAAATATTTAACAGGTTCATCCTTATATTTTTAGAAATTTTTGAATGTGTTGTCACGTACAGACAAATTGCGTCACGTGTCTGACAGAGTTGAAATTAACGGTTTTTCAGAGTAGTTATTTAATAGTTAACAACCGTTTTGTCTTCTGAAAGGCTATGAATTCGGTACTCTTCTCTTTTTTTGTCAATTTTAAAGTATTGGAAAGTCAAAATTGAAAAAATGTCCTTTTTAGTGTATTTTTTTTTGTCAGATATTCATGAGGCTGAAAGAAAAATCATAATTAAAAGTCATCTGACGTTATTACTACCAAAATAAATATGACTAAAACTCAAACACATCACATTAATTTTATGTTTAAATAAAATTATTGTTAATATGCCGCCATCTTTCTTTAAACGTGTATTAACGTTAAAAAATCGATAATTTGAGAGTTCTCATTTTTCATGGAATGCTTTATTTGATACATTATCCAAGTTCAACGAAGAAAAAATCTCTGAGCGCTCAGAAATTTTTTTTAAGTGGGAAAAAAAATCTCACCTTGAGCGCTGAGATATTTTGCGGAGATGTTAGGCCGTGTGTGAATTGGCTTAAAATCGCGTTAAATTTTATCCGAAGATTAATTTTTGACACTAGTGAGGTGAATCTGTACGTAGAAATGTCAAAATTTAATCTAGGATAAAATTTAATCGAAATTTTAAACGAATTCGCACACGGCCTTAGACGAAAATTTTTTGGATTCATTTCTCAGTGCTTGCGCTCGGATGATAGTCAGATATGCTATCAACCTATCGCAAAAATTTTCAGATAGCTCGAGTTGTTGTTGCATCAGCTGACATTAGAAGTTTTTCAAAAAGGGACTACAACATCAACTACACAAACCTATCTGGATAGCTTTGGATAGTCAGCCGAACGCGCCCAGTTTTATTTCTCAGCCGAAACAGTTGTTCTTTTGACAACCAAATTCAATTATTTTTTTGTGTTGCGCAAGTGCAACAGTGGTAAATAAATACAAAATAAAGAAGGAATGTTAGGCCGTGTGTGAATTGGCCTAAAATCGCGTTAAATTTTATCCGAAGATTAATTTTTGACACTAGTGAGGTGAATCTGTACGTAGAAATGTCAAAATTTAATCTAGGATAAAATTTAATCGAAATTTTAAACGAATTCGCACACGGCCTAAATATAAACTAAAATAAGTTGAACTTTTTATTATTTCTCATTCATTTCAATAAGTTTTCTGCCTCAAAAATTAAATAATTTAAGCAAAAGTTGAAACTGATTTTTCAGAAGTACATACATATGTATGAGAATTATAACACATGATTTTTTTACAATTGAGCGGAGAATGTTGTCCCACAAAAATGATTTCGCCTCCGTCAAATTGACATTGAGCCCTCAGTGAGATTTTATTTGGTATGACACGCCTTTTTATTATGCCAGATAAAACTCTACCGATTATCAACTATATTTTTGTGTATTAAATAAAATCAACCCAAAGTTAATATCTTTATGTTTGTTTTCAAGATAATCGATATTTTTAACAATTTTTAATGCTTTTTTTTTAATTTAAAAGAAAACTGCGGGTTGATTTTGTTTAAGTATTACCAATTTTTCACTACGTCATTATGCACAGAATGAAACCATGCCGAAGTCGATAGCATTATTTTTTCTAGAAATATTTGATAAACAAGCCATTTTACAACTTTTTTTTTTTAAATTACTGTAATAAAAAAAACCGCTTATTGAATTTTTCTGAAAATCCTTTCTGCACGTTACGACCTTATTATCTGTAAAATAAAATTTATTTGAAGTCGATATCTCTATGCTTTTTCGAGATATCGTTGGTGAAAAAAAAACTTCCATAAGTACGAACATACGAACGTACGTACACAGACATCTCTCTAAAACCAATGTTATCCGACTCCAGAGACCTCGAAACGAGAAATGTCAAAATTTTCAATTTCAGAAATCGGACGAATATCCAATGGGAAGTTAATATACTAAAATAAAAATATTATTCAATTTAGCCTTTCATTCATGAGCAGCCCCAATTTTTGTACTACCGCGTCACCGATGTCAACTGACAATGAGATGGTCAGTATTTCTGGCTCAAGGTTCCTAGATTGGGTATTTATGTATGTATAATGGGAAAGCATTCCAAATCTTTTTTATGATTTTGTTTTTTAATTTTGTATGTAATTTTTCGTTTCGCATCAGCAGCGTACTATACTTAAATTAGAAACTGCATATGCTCGATTGTATCAAGATACGTGCTAGATAGGTCTGAAAGAGTGGCACAATTTAATATATTGCCGCGTTAGTAATTTTAAAAATCACCCTTTATATCCTCCTGGCGCCATGATACCCAAATATACCCTAACTAAATTTTGGTTATATAATTAGAAAAAAAAGTCACTTAACCACTTTGTCTAACTTAAGACAACCGCCCAAATCATAAATAAATATTTCTAATTGTGACTTAAGAGATCTAACTTTAGACAACGAGATCGATTGCCTAAACTTTGGCAAATGTAATATTTTGTAATAAATACGAGTACTTAGACACTGCCTATGTAATCAAAAATCTATTACGACTTTTAGAATTTGATTTAAAATTAAATGTTTGTACCTTAGTACGACTTAAGTGTATTTTTTTTTTACCAAATCGAAACAACAGATCCAATTCAGTTGTATGAATGTATATAAGTAATATATTTCAATTTATTTTTTTCGTATAACTTATAGTTTACATAAATACAAAAATACAAAAGCTCGACTCAAGAGCTGCTCCTCTTTGATTTATGTTTTCGTTTTTTGTCTTTATGATGCTTTTCTCGATCATCTCTTTTATGATGCTTTCGCAAGGGTGAAGGGCTTCTTGATTTACTTTTTTTCCTCTCCCTTCGACTGCTACTTGAGTTTTCAGTGCGATGAGAGTCTTGTCTAGAACTACGACTAGATCTTCTATCTTTGGATTTTGTGTGATTTTTTCTATCGTTTCTAGAAGATCTTTCACTGCTTCGATATCTTTCTTTTGATTTCTCTCGATTTCTTTTCGATACGTCTTTGCATTGACTTTGATGGTTGTCAGCTTTTGAACTCGGTTCAGGAGTTTCTGACCATCGCCAATCACGTCTGCTTCTGGTATCTTTGATATCATTCCAACTTAACAAAGTAAAAGAAAAAATTCTTATTGAAAATACACGCGTCTGCTTTAAAAAACGAAACTAACCTCATAACAGAACTTTCTCTTGCTCCTTTTTGCGAGTTATTCATTGAATCTTCATCTTTTTCTTGTCTAGTGACTGGTTTGTTAAACAAATTTCCAGGATTTTTAAAGATGTGCAAAAAGTTGCAACCTCTGCCCTTGGGACACTTATTTGTATAAAATAATCCTGGATAGAAGTTAAGGAAAAAAATTGTTTGTTTTGTTGTTTGTATCTTAAAGGAACAGTTAAGGATTTTTAAGACTAAAAAAAAGGAACTAGATGAAAGAAATATTTATATGTCTTCAGAAATAATGATAAGAAATCATTTATAAATTGCATTCCATTGTAGGAAAACACATAAGCAAGAATTATTTCTCTGGGATAATAATTTGTCGCAATACTTTTTTAAAAGTGAAACAAAAATAACCAATTCACACATTTTCATCAAAAAGGATACTATCAGCCGTAGCACCACATACCACATATTGCACTCTTCCAAGACGTTATTGCAGAAAACTCAACGTTAATCTGACGTTTAGCATAGAAACGTCCTTGCAGTTGAACGTAAGTCTTTAGAGCATCTCTGAAAGATGAAGAGTAAACAAAATTATGAAATATTCAATAAGTCAAACCAATCATACCTTTCCGATGAATATTCCACTAGAACATTCCCCCGCAAATGCGATTGAGTGTTCATGCAAGTCCGGAAGTTCAGTATTTCTCCGAATTTCTTCAGTTCCTCAGTGACATCTTCAAAAAACACTTTGTAATCATTGCTCAAATCAGCTTCAGAGCATTCAAGATTAATGTCACTGGCATGACTGGTTCCACCATGATCCAGTTTTATGTGTGAAAAGAAATTCGGAATGAACAGAATCCGACTGAGTTTGGGACGAATGTGATTCCTCATGCATTGCATTCCAAAACGACATGCATTTGTTTTCGTAAAGAACGGACAAACAGGTTTGTTCGGATTAGACTGAACACTGGATGTAAGCTCTTCGGGAATTGTACCGCCCAATTCAATGTAATCAAAGATTTTCCCCATCATCAGTTCGTGGTCTAGTTTGGCTTGTTCTTCACGTCTTAGGCGTTCTTCACGACGTTGTTTAGCTTTCTGTTGAAGCTCTTCGAATTCTTTTTGGATACGTTGACGTTCTGCTTCTTTGATGGCTGCAGTTGCTTCTTGTTTTTGCTGTTGCTCGCGGAATTTCTTTTTAGCCAGAAGTTCTCGGCGCATCCAGAGTTCTTCTTGTTCCTGTCGCTGACGTTCTTCTTGTTCAAGTTCGAGCGCTTCCAATTCATCTTGTTCTCGGAGCCATTTAATGTAGTTTGGATCCTGCAAGCGAGCAGATTCCTCTGAAAGTAGGAAATTATGTAGGTTTGTCTGATTGAATGAAAAAAAATGAGAATCATACCTTCGGCGGCAAGTCTCTTTCGTTCTTTGGCAAGATTTTGGCGTATTTTTTGCCTTCGCAGTTTTTTAACTTCCTTGCGCCATTCCTTGTGTTTTCTAGAAAATAATTTAATGCAACTTAATTATATTAATGTACTATAAATAAATAATAAAAAATCTACTTGTTTTTTTCCGTTTTTGATTTTTCTTCAGCCATTTGTTTTGAAAGATCCAAATGTCAACGATGACAGCCGCAAAAGCTCAGATAGGGTAGTTCATTTAACAGATATCCTCAAAAGGTGGGTGGCAATGTATAACAGTTTTACAGGTACGACCCATGAATGAAAGAATACAAGATTACGACATTTCATTTTTTCGCTTTGTTGTTGTAATTTTTGACAGCTCGTATGGCGCTATCGGAGAGAAAAATATGATTTTTTCCTACTAGATAAGGCCGGAAAAAGTTTTTAACTTGAATTTTTATTTCATTGTTCTAATTTGAATTAATTAAAAGTGAAGTGTAGTGTAATAAAAGTGCACAAGTTCTGAATTATCTATTCTACTTTCCACATTACCACTTTATTTGCTTTTTGGCGATTTATTTTAAATGAAAAAACCTTTTTTTTAAATAAAAAATATTAATTCGGTATTTAAGCCGAAAAAGTGAAAAAGTACAAAAGTGAAAATTTTCAAACTCATGTTTATTATCAGTACTTGTTCCTTCATTTTAACTTGCGTAAATTTATCTCGTTTGCGCAACAAAATCATCGCGCAAACTTATCAGCCCTAAGTCTATAATTTTCCATACAAATTTTGACATTTGATTTACGGGGTCGTAAACTTATGCAGAATACGGGGTTTACGAGGCATATACGATTTTGCATGACCCCTATTGTATTTTTGACGAACGGCGCATCCAGTGAGATGGGTAGATTTTATGGTGAGTAAGAAAGAGAAGGGTAGATTCCAACCATTTTTTTACACAGCCCCTGCAAATTTTCACAAAGGTATACTATTTCAAAGATGAGTAGGTATAGCTGATTTCATAAAGGCTTTTTACCTATTTAACAGGCTTTTAAATCTTAAAATGACGTTTGTTCCATACAAAAGACGATATTTAAAAATAAAAAAAAGCTTGTTATATATTTTTGAAACCTAATTTGGGTCTGTTTGGATAAAAATGAAATATTCTTTTTGAGTTTCCAGCAACAATCAGTTCATAGTCGAGAAGGGCAGGAAGAAAGAAGGGTAAACGATATCTTCCCGGTCAACAAGTTCAGGAGATTTTTTTTGACGTTTCTCTTCACACTACGGCGTTTGTGTGCGTTCAACCAAGGTAGTTTAAAAGGAAAATACAGCAAGTCTCCTCCGATTTTGTATCTTCGTGTGAAAGGTACAAGAGATTGTTAAGGAGATTAAAAGAAAACGTCAACAAAAATCCCCAGACACTAGTATCTACGTGTGAAGCCTAGTACACAGATCGCGCTAAAATTTATCTTCCATACAAATTTCCTCCAAAGATAAATTTTAGCGAGGATATTTAGCTAGGCAGTACGCAGCTCACACACTAAATTCAAAAAGTCTCCACTTAATTTAGCGTGCGAAATAATGCTCAACGCATTCTTTCACAGATAAATTTTCACATTTGTGCTCTTAGCAAACGATTGTAGAGATAAGAATTGTAGAAATAAAATTTAGTTTAGCTTGAACTGCATACCTTTCTTGAAAAGGGACTTATATTATGTTCAAAAGTTAAAAAAAAAATTCTTTGACATAAAAATGAACACGCTTATTGTGAAGTGTGATATTAGAACAGTTTGAACTATTTCCAACAGTTTGTATGGTTCTGATCTGTGCTGGGGGTTTATGTATATAATAGCATTGCCATACTAAAACAATTTGCGAAGTTTCTTGGTGAAGGTATTTGATAGAGCTGTTGAACGTTTTTTAAAATCGGATTAGTTCAAAAAATTAAACTCAATTGAATTTAATTCAATACAGTCCACCAAAACAACAACAAAAATTATTTTCTTTTGTTTTTGTTAATTCGTAAGTTTCTTTCCTTTCGATTATTTTTTATCATATAAGAGTACATTAAAGATAAATGCTTTAAACACCTGAAAATGACACACACAAAAATTCATCGTAAGTTTTTTTTTTCAGAATTTTGTCATTTCTTTTATTGAACCTAATAAATTTTAAACAAAAATATTAAAAATATGTCTTAATAGAAAATTTGAATCTAAAACAAATATTAAAATCTGAATCTAAAACAAATATTAACATCATTCTGTGACAGTTTGGGTTGGGTATAGCCCATCCCAGAACCACTGGTCCCAAGACAACTCATCCCACGCAATTCATCCCAAGACCAAACTGGTCCCAAGACAACTCATCCCACGGACAACTCATCCCACGGACAACTCATCCCGGATATGGAATTAAAAATTCCATCGGAGAAAATGGTTCGAGCATATAATAATTTCGGTAAAATTTATTTTTTTAGAAGGTTTGTTAATTTGAGAGGGATTTTTCTGAGAGGATTTTTTTGCGGAACTTAAAAGCAGGAAATTAGTGTAGCACACATAAAAGCCAGTGGAGTAACAAATAATATAAAAATAGGACGCTGTTATTTGTGATTTGTCGAATAAGAATCTAGAGATTGGGTGGCATGTGGGATGGGTTTATTTAAGTACGGGGTCGGATACAAAATATGTTATGTCATTGTTCATGAAAGGGTGGTTCATAAAAATGTCAACTTTGTTGTTTCTTGACCGATTTCGATGAAACTGACATTGGTTATAGCTGACATAGAGTTATGAAGAAAAAAAATATTAAAAAATATTTTCAATACAGGGTGATTCGTAAAACTATCTACTTCGTTGTTTCTTGACCGATTTCAATGAAACTGACATTGGTTATAGCTGACATAGAGTTATGAAGAAAAAAAATATTTTCAATACAGGGTGATTCGTAAAAATGTCAACTTCGTTGTTTCTTGACCGATTTCAATGAAACTGACATTGGTTATAGCTGACATAGAGTTATGAAGAAAAAAAATATTTTCAATACAGGGTGATTCGTAAAAATGTCAACTTCGTTGTTTCTTGACCGATTTCAATGAAACTGACATTGGTTATAGCTGACATAGAGTTATGAAGAAAAAAAATATTTTCAATACAGGGTGATTCGTAAAAATGTCAACTTCGTTGTTTCTTGACCGATTTCAATGAAACTGACATTGGTTATAGCTGACATAGAGTTATGAAGAAAAAAAATATTTTCAATACAGGGTGATTCGTAAAAATGTCAACTTCGTTGTTTCTTGACCGATTTCAATGAAACTGACATTGGTTATAGCTGACATAGAGTTATGAAGAAAAAAAATATTTTCAATACAGGGTGATTCGTAAAAATGTCAACTTCGTTGTTTCTTGACCGATTTCAATGAAACTGACATTGGTTATAGCTGACATAGAGTTATGAAGAAAAAAAATATTTTCAATACAGGGTGATTCGTAAAACTGTCAACTTCGTTGTTTCTTGACCGATTTCAATGAAACTGACATTGGTTATAGCTGACATAGAGTTATGAAGAAAAAAAATATTTTCAATACAGGGTGATTCATAAAAATGTCAACTTCGTTGTTTCTTGACCGATTTCGATGAAACTGGCAGGGGTTATAGCTGACATAGAGTTATGAAGAAAAAAAATATTTTCAATACAGGGTGATTCATAAAAATGTCAACTTCGTTGTTTCTTGACCGATTTCGATGAAACTGACATTAGTTATAGCTGACATAGAGTTATGAAGAAAAAAAATATTTTCAATACAGGGTGATTCATAAAAATGTCAACTTCGTTGTTTCTTGACCGATTTCGTTGAAACTGACATTGGTTATAGCTGACATAGAGTTATGAAGAAAAAAAATATTAAAAAATATTTTCAATACAGGGTGATTCGTAAAACTGTCAACTTCGTTGTTTCTTGACCGATTTCAATGAAACTGACATTGGTTATAGCTGACATAGAGTTATGAAGAAAAAAAATATTTTCAATACAGGGTGATTCGTAAAAATGTCAACTTCGTTGTTTCTTGACCGATTTCGATGAAACTGACATTAGTTATAGCTGACATAGAGTTATGAAGAAAAAAAATATTTTCAATACAGGGTGATTCATAAAAATGTCAACTTCGTTGTTTCTTGACCGATTTCGATGAAACTGACATTAGTTATAGCTGACATAGAGTTATGAAGAAAAAAAATATTTTCAATACAGGGTGATTCATAAAAATGTCAACTTCGTTGTTTCTTGACCGATTTCAATGAAACTGACATTGGTTATAGCTGACATAGAGTTATGAAGAAAAAAAATATTAAAAAATATTTTCAATACAGGGTGATTCGTAAAAATGTCAACTTCGTTGTTTCTTGACCGATTTCGATGAAACTGACAGGGGTTATAGCTGACATAGAGTTAAGAAGAAAAAAAATATTTTCAATACAGGGTGATTCCTAAAAATGTCAACTTCGTATTTTCTTGACCGAAATTCCTTTCCGGGCAATATAGAACTCATCGAAAGAAAATGGTTCGTGCATATAATATTTCCGGTCAAATTCGTTTTTCAGAAGGTTTGTGAATTTGAGAGGGATTTTTTTGAGAGGATTTTTTTGCGGAACTTAAAAGCAGAAAATTAGTGTAGGACAGATAATAATAATAATAGTTTATTATCTGTGGTTGTAGGTATAAAACTTTTGTTGCCCTCTTCCTCAGAATTGTTATTAATTATATGGAGCATTTCTGATTGTCGTAGAATGATGAAATTTGGTAATGATGAATGCAAAAATTGAAAATTTAAGATTTTTTATTAAAAAAAAAAAACCTGTATGCAACAAGTCAGCCGTAGAAAATAATGAACTATGAAAGTACGGTTTAATATCAATTATTTTAAGTAAATAAATATCGAAACAACTGCAAGTCATAAAAGCAGGGGCGAACGCAGAAAAAATTTCGGGGGGGTTGAAAAAAATATGAGATTTTCATAGATATCTTATTTTATTACTAGGTACTCGTATTGAAATAATGTATTCAATAAATACATGAAATTTCACAAGAGTATATCCATACGTATGGTACTTTCACCATTTAAACAAGGTTCTCTTCATAATTCACTTCAAGTTTTAATTTAATCGCTCCGATCTGTAAAAAGCGATGTATTGTTCGATACAATAAACTAAGATTTTGAATCCCCCTCTTTATTCTAACACCAAACCGAAAATTTGATTCAAACTAATGAAATGAAAGAAACAGGAACAGAATCAAACTTTCTTTAGGAAAAGAACACACTTCTATGTAATTCAGTTAAAACACAGGTTCAATCGACATTTTAAAACTTTAGCTCTTGTTATGGGATTGTGAAGACTTAAACTGACGTGTAGCGTTTTAGTTTCATAATGAGCTAAGTGTTAAATTGATCTAGATACAGAATGTAATTAGTTTGACATTTGAAAAATGCTATAACCTCTTATGGGCTAAAAAACAGTCTTATGGGATTTTTTTTTTTTCAGATTTAAAGAGCTTTACTCTGGATTTTGTTAGTTTTGTTGGAATTTAAAGAAATTACGGTAAAAAATAAAGTCGTTTACTTTTGCTCCAACTTCATAATTTATTAAATATCCCTGTTTGGGTAAGTAAGTACAATAGTCCTAACCAAAGCTTCAAATTTTTGTGAATTTTTAAGAAAATTGTTCCAGAGGAAAATCCTATTTTTGGGCCATAATAATATTGAAATATGGACCCATGTTCATATTTGACGTATGCGTCAAAACAATCGAGAAACGATAGAAACTGAAACAATTTTTCAGGGTTTCTCGACTGATTTTCTCGATGCGATATTTTTAAAAAGAAGTAGAAGAACTTGTTTTTTTCCTATGGCACGAAAATGACACAATGTTTTTTTTTTTTTCAAGAAAATGAATCCTTAATTTCTCATTTCAAAAATGGGGGTTTGAACCCCCAAAACCCCCCCTGCGTTTAGCCTGCATGAAAAAAAATGTATATTAAATAAAATTAGTTATCAAAATATTTTTTTTCTTCATAACTCTATGTCAGCTATAACCCCTGTCAGTTTCATCGAAATCGGTCAAGAAACAACGAAGTTGACAGTTTTACGAATCACCCTGTATTGAAAATATTTTTTTTCTTCATAACTCTATGTCAGCTATAACCAATGTCAGTTTCATTGAAATCGGTCAAGAAACAACGAAGTTGACATTTTTACGAATCACCCTGTATTGAAAATATTTTTTTTCTTCATAACTCTATGTCAGCTATAACCAATGTCAGTTTCATTGAAATCGGTCAAGAAACAACGAAGTTGACATTTTTACGAATCACCCTGTATTGAAAATATTTTTTTTCTTCATAACTCTATGTCAGCTATAACCAATGTCAGTTTCATTGAAATCGGTCAAGAAACAACGAAGTTGACATTTTTATGAATCACCCTGTAGTGAAAATATTTTTTTTCTTCTTAACTCTATGTCAGCTATAACCAATGTCAGTTTCATTGAAATCGGTCAAGAAACAACGAAGTTGACAGTTTTACGAATCACCCTGTATTGAAAATATTTTTTTTCTTCATAACTCTATGTCAGCTATAACCCCTGTCAGTTTCATCGAAATCGGTCAAGAAACAACGAAGTTGACATTTTTACGAATCACCCTGTATTGAAAATATTTTTTTTCTTCATAACTCTATGTCAGCTATAACCAATGTCAGTTTCATTGAAATCGGTCAAGAAACAACGAAGTTGACAGTTTTACGAATCACCCTGTATTGAAAATATTTTTTAATATTTTTTTTCTTCATAACTCTATGTCAGCTATAACCCCTGTCAGTTTCATCAAAATCGGTCAAGAAACAACGAAGTTGACATTTTTATGAACCACCCTTTCATGACCAATGACATAACATTTTTTGTATCCGACCCCGTACTTAAATAAACCCATCCCACATGCCACCCAATCTCTAGATTCTTAATCGACAAATCACAAATAACAGCGTCCTATTTTTATATTATTTGTTACTCCACTGGCTTTTATGTGTGCTACACCAATTTCCTGCTTTTAAGTTCCCCAGAAAAATCCTCGCATAAAATCCCTCTCAAATTCACAAACCTTCTGAAAAACTCTTTTGACCGAAATTATTAAATGCACGAACCATTTTCTCCGATGGAATTTTTAATTCCATATCCGGGATGAGTTGTCCGTGGGATGAGTTGTCTTGGGACCAGTTTGGTCCTGGGATGAATTGCGTGGGATGAGTTGTCTTGGGACCAGTGGTTCTGGGATGGGCTGCGTTGACCCGTTTCATTGGGGTTCATAGTCGGATTTTGATATCAATGGATTCTTATGATGTGGCTATATACGTTCATAAAATAAACAATTTTCAAATATAGTTTGCACTACAATTTCCACTCTTCTTCGATTCATCGTGAAAAACTGTTGTTGAACGAAATTGTATAAGAATAATCAGATAACAAGTAGCAGTCCCTGATATCTATATACAATTTAGAAAGAAATATTTTTTGTTAACATTTTTTGCATAATTTTGTATATTTTTCTTACCGTAAATATGAATGATGAAACTGACATTAGTTATAGCTGACATAGAGTTATGAAGAAAAAAAATATTTTCAATACAGGGTGATTCATAAAAATGTCAACTTCGTTGTTTCTTGACCGATTTCAATGAAACTGACATTGGTTATAGCTGACATAGAGTTATGAAGAAAAAAAATATTAAAAAATATTTTCAATACAGGGTGATTCGTAAAAATGTCAACTTCGTTGTTTCTTGACCGATTTCGATGAAACTGACAGGGGTTATAGCTGACATAGAGTTAAGAAGAAAAAAAATATTTTCAATACAGGGTGATTCCTAAAAATGTCAACTTCGTATTTTCTTGACCGAAATTCCTTTCCGGGCAATATAGAACTCATCGAAAGAAAATGGTTCGTGCATATAATATTTCCGGTCAAATTCGTTTTTCAGAAGGTTTGTGAATTTGAGAGGGATTTTTTTGAGAGGATTTTTTTGCGGAACTTAAAAGCAGAAAATTAGTGTAGGACAGATAATAATAATAATAGTTTATTATCTGTGGTTGTAGGTATAAAACTTTTGTTGCCCTCTTCCTCAGAATTGTTATTAATTATATGGAGCATTTCTGATTGTCGTAGAATGATGAAATTTGGTAATGATGAATGCAAAAATTGAAAATTTAAGATTTTTTATTAAAAAAAAAAAACCTGTATGCAACAAGTCAGCCGTAGAAAATAATGAACTATGAAAGTACGGTTTAATATCAATTATTTTAAGTAAATAAATATCGAAACAACTGCAAGTCATAAAAGCAGGGGCGAACGCAGAAAAAATTTCGGGGGGGTTGAAAAAAATATGAGATTTTCATAGATATCTTATTTTATTACTAGGTACTCGTATTGAAATAATGTATTCAATAAATACATGAAATTTCACAAGAGTATATCCATACGTATGGTACTTTCACCATTTAAACAAGGTTCTCTTCATAATTCACTTCAAGTTTTAATTTAATCGCTCCGATCTGTAAAAAGCGATGTATTGTTCGATACAATAAACTAAGATTTTGAATCCCCCTCTTTATTCTAACACCAAACCGAAAATTTGATTCAAACTAATGAAATGAAAGAAACAGGAACAGAATCAAACTTTCTTTAGGAAAAGAACACACTTCTATGTAATTCAGTTAAAACACAGGTTCAATCGACATTTTAAAACTTTAGCTCTTGTTATGGGATTGTGAAGACTTAAACTGACGTGTAGCGTTTTAGTTTCATAATGAGCTAAGTGTTAAATTGATCTAGATACAGAATGTAATTAGTTTGACATTTGAAAAATGCTATAACCTCTTATGGGCTAAAAAACAGTCTTATGGGATTTTTTTTTTTTCAGATTTAAAGAGCTTTACTCTGGATTTTGTTAGTTTTGTTGGAATTTAAAGAAATTACGGTAAAAAATAAAGTCGTTTACTTTTGCTCCAACTTCATAATTTATTAAATATCCCTGTTTGGGTAAGTAAGTACAATAGTCCTAACCAAAGCTTCAAATTTTTGTGAATTTTTAAGAAAATTGTTCCAGAGGAAAATCCTATTTTTGGGCCATAATAATATTGAAATATGGACCCATGTTCATATTTGACGTATGCGTCAAAACAATCGAGAAACGATAGAAACTGAAACAATTTTTCAGGGTTTCTCGACTGATTTTCTCGATGCGATATTTTTAAAAAGAAGTAGAAGAACTTGTTTTTTTCCTATGGCACGAAAATGACACAATGTTTTTTTTTTTTTCAAGAAAATGAATCCTTAATTTCTCATTTCAAAAATGGGGGTTTGAACCCCCAAAACCCCCCCTGCGTTTAGCCTGCATGAAAAAAAATGTATATTAAATAAAATTAGTTATCAAAATATTTTTTTTCTTCATAACTCTATGTCAGCTATAACCCCTGTCAGTTTCATCGAAATCGGTCAAGAAACAACGAAGTTGACAGTTTTACGAATCACCCTGTATTGAAAATATTTTTTTTCTTCATAACTCTATGTCAGCTATAACCAATGTCAGTTTCATTGAAATCGGTCAAGAAACAACGAAGTTGACATTTTTACGAATCACCCTGTATTGAAAATATTTTTTTTCTTCATAACTCTATGTCAGCTATAACCAATGTCAGTTTCATTGAAATCGGTCAAGAAACAACGAAGTTGACATTTTTACGAATCACCCTGTATTGAAAATATTTTTTTTCTTCATAACTCTATGTCAGCTATAACCAATGTCAGTTTCATTGAAATCGGTCAAGAAACAACGAAGTTGACATTTTTATGAATCACCCTGTAGTGAAAATATTTTTTTTCTTCTTAACTCTATGTCAGCTATAACCAATGTCAGTTTCATTGAAATCGGTCAAGAAACAACGAAGTTGACAGTTTTACGAATCACCCTGTATTGAAAATATTTTTTTTCTTCATAACTCTATGTCAGCTATAACCCCTGTCAGTTTCATCGAAATCGGTCAAGAAACAACGAAGTTGACATTTTTACGAATCACCCTGTATTGAAAATATTTTTTTTCTTCATAACTCTATGTCAGCTATAACCAATGTCAGTTTCATTGAAATCGGTCAAGAAACAACGAAGTTGACAGTTTTACGAATCACCCTGTATTGAAAATATTTTTTAATATTTTTTTTCTTCATAACTCTATGTCAGCTATAACCCCTGTCAGTTTCATCAAAATCGGTCAAGAAACAACGAAGTTGACATTTTTATGAACCACCCTTTCATGACCAATGACATAACATTTTTTGTATCCGACCCCGTACTTAAATAAACCCATCCCACATGCCACCCAATCTCTAGATTCTTAATCGACAAATCACAAATAACAGCGTCCTATTTTTATATTATTTGTTACTCCACTGGCTTTTATGTGTGCTACACCAATTTCCTGCTTTTAAGTTCCCCAGAAAAATCCTCGCATAAAATCCCTCTCAAATTCACAAACCTTCTGAAAAACTCTTTTGACCGAAATTATTAAATGCACGAACCATTTTCTCCGATGGAATTTTTAATTCCATATCCGGGATGAGTTGTCCGTGGGATGAGTTGTCTTGGGACCAGTTTGGTCCTGGGATGAATTGCGTGGGATGAGTTGTCTTGGGACCAGTGGTTCTGGGATGGGCTGCGTTGACCCGTTTCATTGGGGTTCATAGTCGGATTTTGATATCAATGGATTCTTATGATGTGGCTATATACGTTCATAAAATAAACAATTTTCAAATATAGTTTGCACTACAATTTCCACTCTTCTTCGATTCATCGTGAAAAACTGTTGTTGAACGAAATTGTATAAGAATAATCAGATAACAAGTAGCAGTCCCTGATATCTATATACAATTTAGAAAGAAATATTTTTTGTTAACATTTTTTGCATAATTTTGTATATTTTTCTTACCGTAAATATTAAAGTCCGATCCAATTTGAACAGTCCAGCCCCTGTAAAGTAAACTTTTCTATGAGCCAACTGCAATGATAGCCATACAAGTCGTTCTCGCAATTCTACATCTTCGGTTGTGTTTAAAAGTTTTGAAACCAATGCTGCACTTTTTCCGCTCTATGTAAATAAATATTTAAACAAAATATCCTATACCTATATAAAATATCTACTTGCCTCCTTAATAGTACTACTACTTCCTTCAACTATTGCCAAAATAATGATCACATACCATATCATTTGAATTAGAAAGAACGCAAAGAATTCATGGGCTTCGAAATATTCCAAACGATTTGGATTAAGCAAAACCTCTAATATGTAATAATCATCGAAGAGTATGAACATAAATGATATACCAACTATTGCTAATAAGGGATATGTAAAGTACTCCTCGATTATAATGCAAATGTCACATAAAAGATTGTGAATGTTGGTAATTTCCTTGAGAGACTGACAGGGACTTCGGTGTATCAGGGAATCCATATTGTAACGCTGATGTGATGATAATTTTCTATCGGAAGGCACCGAATGAAAGGGTGACAGTTGTTCGATTCGATTATTCTGTTCGCATGCATCATCAAGCATATCTTGTAATATCTGCAAGAAAATAGTTATTAAAAAAAAATTAAAAGTTTAGTATTAAATTTTTTAATCTTATAACATTACACCAGTAATAAAGTGCCACGTGTCGTTAACGGTCAAACCCGTAAGAAATTCTTTGGCATATTGAATATTAAATTGAAAGCTCTAAAAATAGGATTCATCGCAATAGTTAAAATTATCGTATGCTTAGAAGATAACACTGGTCGACAATGTTTTTGTTACAGAAACCAAACTATACTTTTCCAAAGGTTTTTGGTGTGCTAAATTCGAATCAAAAGTCGGAAATATTCTAGAACATCGCGTTTTTGAGAAATTCCCGTTAGAATATAAAAAAAAAACAGTCTTTCGCTGTTTTCGGGGTTACGTTAAACCGTGAAGTAATTTTTTTCAATATTATTTGTAACGGTTTCTGAAAGCACTAGTTTTCTTTTTTTTGATTCTATTTAAACCTCTCCGATATCTCTTCCCTTCCCAAAGAAATCCTGATTTAGTTGTAAGCCTTCATCCTATAAAATTTGAAAAGTCGATAGAGGAAGATCACGCCATAGAACGACGACGTACACTCAAGGATGTACCAGATAATAAGTATACAGTTTTTTAGGTAGTGTCTAATACTACGTTTTCACTGCAAGTTAATCTCGTTTAGATTTCGTAAATCCCAAATAGTGTTTTCACCAGAAAAAAAGATTAAAAAATAGATTTATTTTGACAGAATCTTTCAAAATGCAGATGGTGGGTCATTTTTCTTATGAAGTGGAAGTGAGATGGCAAGTTTGCTTTAGCAGCTTGTATTGCGCTGAATAGGGGAATAGGTCTGTTCGAATTTTACCTATGAAGATTTAAAGGAGATTTATTTTAAATCTTGGTTTGAGGAGATTAAAATTTGTATGGTAAATCACGGGATTTGTGAAGAGATTTGTGGTAAATCTACCTAAATCTCGGTTTAGTGGTCGGTGAAAACGTAGTATAACGCTAACCAAACATTTTGCGCAAGGGTTGCCCAGCGTAAAGTGGTCAAGATATAGGGATGCCACGCTTTGAAAGTAATTTTCGGTGTTTACAATTATCTGTCACAGCTCATGCGGCAATGGTACTATATTTTTGAAAAAGTATAGTATCATCGTACTTGTAATAAACTGATACTGTTTTTCATGAAAATATCAATTCGGATGAAATGCGAAAAATCAAAAACCACCAAAAAATTGATGAAAAAAATGTATATTATTTGAAAATTTACTTAAATAAAAACAGAGCTTTAATTAAAAATTTGGCAAATATGGGTCAGTTTAATGCTTATCTGCTTCTCGAAAATATAAAATAAAAAACCAAATCTGTATCATTTTTCGTTCAGAAAATAGATTCCAGACTTTTATCTTTGTCTACCCTATTTTACCCTGCTGTAATTTCGATTTTTAAGAAACCACTTATTTGAAAATTAAATAATAAAATTTCCTTTTACATAGTATTTTCTGTATGTCGTTAAGATTTACCGTCTGAGATGTGTCAGATAGTTGTAAAAACCCGAAAATCGACATTCAAAGCGTGGCAACCCTATATGCCTTGACCAATTTACGATAGGCAACCCTTGCGCAAAATGTCTGGTTAGACAATGGCTAAGCAACAAAACTGTGTACTTATTATCTGGTACCTCCATGAGGGTAGGTCGTTCTATGGCGTGATCTTCCTCTATCGATTTTATATTTTATAGGATTGACATTGATTTCGGATTTTAATGAACCACAGTCCTCCTATCCGAACTTTTTTAACATGTAATTTTGATCGGAAGGCGATAAGTTGAAGTCATACTAACATTTTAAAACAAAACAGTTGACGAAAGGAAAGTAAATTTAGAAGGCACTTACTAACCTCTGCTCGTTTTTACTTACCAAAACTAGCCATTTCTATCAGTTTTAGTCCAAAGTTCGGTCAAAGTTCGTATAAAAAAACTAAAATTGGACTTAAATTAACTGTTTTGGTAAGTAAACAAACTGTAATGTTTTGAAATATTTAAAAATTGTTTTGTGTTTAAAAAAAAAACATTTAAAATAATTTGATCCTTTAACCCATATCCGGCGGCTACCAGTTCAAGTTGACTTAGAAACTTGAAATTTCACATACTGGATATTTTTTGCGTAATTAGAGAAAATATTAAAAAAAAAATGGAAAACCTTTTGGTTTCCCAGAAAATTCGTGTTGCGTTTTCGAAACACTCGGCGCCGAAAGGAGTATCAAAAATATTGAAATGAAATTTTCTTCTTAGAATACATGGATTTTATATGAATAATTTTATGAAAAAATTTTAAATATACCTAGATACACTTGGTTATAAAAAGATTATTGAAAATTAATAAAATTATCTAAGATAAAATAAAAACTTACCTAAAAAATAAATAATTTTGTAAAAAAAAAAAATAAAAACTCAAAAAAAATTTGAAATTAGTTTTTTTTTTCCAAAAATGAACACTAAAGTTACTTATGTATACTTTGTATAAATTTGAAGTTTCTTAAGTTAATCCGTAAGAAGATAAAATTAATTTTTATTATTTCTTTTTTTTTTCAAAAAATGAAAAAAAAAATTAAAAACCTCTTTATTCCCAAACTTTATTTTTTTCTAAAAATGAAGATCAAAATTATCTATTTGTTGTTTAAGTTTGAAGTTTCCCAAACCAACCTTTAAATAGATAAAAATCAAAAAACTGCAAAAAAATTGACCTTTCCATAATTTTAATTTTAAATTAAAAAAAAATTATGAAAAATTTTTTTAATTATTTTATTTTTCAAAAATCTAGATCAAAATTAGATATCCGCTTTATAAATTTAAAAGTTTCTCAAACCAATCCTTAAAAAGATAAAAATCAAAAACTTTACAAAAATTGAAAAAACCTAAAAAAAAATATCTTTTGTTGGATAAATATTTGAAAAAAATCCAAAAACGGGTCGATTAGATAATTCAATTAACTCTCAAATAAGGTGTGACAAAAAGTTAGAGGGTGTAAGTTGGGTTGAGATAGGAAAAATAAATGTATGGAAGGGGGGTTCTATTTCCCCCCATTTAGCCAAGAGGGGTAATTTTCTAAAAAAAAAAGAATTGACTAAACAGAACAAAAATTATTAAAAAACATCGGTTATACTTACAATGTCGTGATATACCTTTTCGTAAAGCCAGAAATCTCCTCCTTTATTTTATTTTTAAATAAATCTGTTTTAGTGAATTGTTTTTGAAATATTAATTTTCAAACTCAAAATTTGGAAAAAAAAATAAAAAAATTTCAAAATGATTTTTTTCAAAATTTTACGTTTTTAAGTATTCTAGTTTTTGAGAATCACCTCAGGTGAATCACCCTGTATAGGTACTTAAGTAATATAGTGAAAATAACTACACATATAAGCAACTTAAACTATTCCAAACTATACTCACTTCATTCAACATCAAGAAACGGCTTTTCACCAAATGTGTTGTGCACATAAATTTGAATACCATAACTGTCGTATTTATATGTGGCAAGGCAAATGTTGTAAATACCACAAATGATGGTTTTATACACGCAGACACCAACAACAGGTAACTTATGATCAAGTATCCCAAATTAAATGTCATCATTACAACCGAGATGACAAAGGAAAAACATAATATTTTCCGATAATCTAATCTTAGTCCCAACCTCACGAATATCTCGTCCACGATAATATTTTTCTGAATTATTTGAATGAGACGGCTTCGTTTGAAGATGGCAAAACCGAATATGCTCAACATGGCAATAACTCCAGCCATCATAAGTGTAATATCACTCAGTTCGGTTATTGTGGTTTTGAAAAAATATCCAATTATGGAATCTCCTTCGATCAAGGACAATCCCAGACACAATGCATAGAACAGAAAATGTCCAACACTCACGAATAGACCCGTTGCCGACGTTTGCACTTCACTAGCCGAATGCATTCGAAAAGGTGCCAAACCGATTAAGGATATATACACCAAGGGCTTTATTGATTGATAAATGTTATCAGCTTTTGTTAGTCGATCCCAACATTTAAGGCCCATTTTGTTAGAGAACCAAGCAAGCACGTCCGTTTGGTATGAATTACAGGAAATAACTGGGCTTCAAGATTCACTGAAGGAATACGAAAGTCTTTTCCTCACTTGACAAACATGTAAATATAATTAAATAGATTGCATTACTATTTGCCATAGCTTGAGGATGGTAAGGTGATGATGCAGGAACTTGACGATAACAACAATAAGATATTTATCGAGAGTAAGACGCGATAGGGGAGAACGGGGCTAAAAGTAACACATTTACTGATGCTTTTCCTATAAGCTTTTGTTTTAAAACCAAGTCAGTTAAACCGTTTTCTGTTGAAAGAGCAATAATATTTCAGTTAAAAAATCAAACAAAAAAGGACTCTTAAAAAATACTGACCAGAGTTTTTCAAAATATATTACATTGATTACCCAATAAACGTTGGAAAAATCGCGCAAAATAAATGTTTTTCTTCTTTTTTTTTTCTTTTTGCAAAATTATCAATAGATAATAGTTGAACGTGTTTTTCGTGCAAAATTATTGACTTGTCAAATTTTTTTCCGCAAAATAATGCTTCGAACATTATTTTTCCTGGCAAAATTTAGTGGAGACTTCACCCTACAGCGGGTACAAACGTCACAATTTTGCGCGTGAACTGCATACTGCCTGGAAAAAAACTGAAGACAAAAATTAGTCCTGGGAAAAATTATGTATGAAAAGAAAAATATTTCCCGATCTGCGTACTATAGGCTTAAGTTGTAACAAAAATTGGATTATCATTTTTACGAACACTATCAATTTATAAAGAAGAAGATAAATAAAAAAAAAAAAAAACAGCACATTTTGTACATCAAGAAAAAAAACATACAAAATATTTATTAAAGTCAAAAAATTATTTAATTAATTGACTAATTTAATTATTATTAAAATATTCTTTAAAAAAATAACTATTTAAAAAAAATAGATTTTTTTAAAATTATGATGAAGAAAATAGTTAAATATTTCATACAAATTAAACCAGCTAGTTTTTGGGACTAACCTCATTAATTTTCTTTTTTATGTCCAATTGACAGCTAAAGTAGACTTGATGTGTTTTTTTTTTACTTGCGATATATATAGGTACTATGTATATGAAAAGTTTTGGATTCGTACAAAAAATTGAACTCGAGATAACAATCAAACTTGACATTACGATGATAGGGAAGACGAAAAAAGTGGGTCTCGCAATTCTGTCTGTCTGTCTGTCTGTGGACTCGCCTACAGCCTAAACCCATGGGCCGATTTTAATTAAACTTGGTAGAAAGTGTTTTCGGGACATTACCCCGACACATTTTTTTCCTTTTATTTTTAGGACCAATAATAACGGTACCTGCCATATAATTTTTTTTTAGCATTTTTGGAAAATCTTATTTTTCTCAAAAATGGCTCGATAGATTTTTCTAAAAAAAAGTCAATACATTTTATTAGGTATATGCTACCATTTGTAAAAATTAAATTTCCAAAAAATGGTTTAAAATGGTACCTCCCATAGAACCATTTATTTTATTTTCGTTTTTCTAGAAAAAGAATAAACTGATTTTGATAATTTTTTTTATGGAGAATCTTCTGAAAAATTTTAATAGTTTTGTATACCAAAATTTTCCAAAAACTTTTTTTTGGATTTTCAAAAAAAGTTTCAAAATTTTTTTTTGAAAACCAAATATTTCGAAAACGACTTTGTTGATTTTTATGAAACTTGGTAACAAGGGATTTTTAGCATTATTTAAAATATTTTGAAAAAAAACTTTTTCGTATAGTCAAAATTAAGAAACCGTTACAGAAAACATAAATTTTCTCGAAAACGACTCCTATGATTTTGATTAAAATTGTTCTAAATACTAATATTAGCATGGTCTACGATCTACCTTTATTAACAGTACCTCTCATAGAACCATTTTCTTTATTTTAGACTATCTCATTATGTGTTTAACCGATTTAAATTAAATTTTTTATACAAAAGCTTCTCATAAGTTGAAATCATACTGCATATCAAAATGTTCAAAAAAAAAACAAATTTTGGATTTAAAAATTTTTTTTTTTTTGAAAATTTGATATTTCAAAAACGGGTATATAATTTTTTTCGAAATTTAATTTTTAATTCAACATAAAAATATACTAAAAAATTGTTTACAAATTTTTGTCCTTAAAAGTTTTTACATAATTTTTATATATAAAAAATTAATTTAAATATTTCCTACGATTTTAATAAGATTAGTTAAATTTCTGCAAAACTAAGATTAGTTAAAGAAATCAGATAGTGTACTTGTTTTAGCTCTCAAAACAATTTAAAAAGACTTTTTTAATAAATTTATTTCGATTTATGTTGATTTTTAATAATTTTTCAATTTAAGCTTTATAATGTAAAATATTAGAAAAAAAAAAGAAAACAAATTTTTTCCCTTCAGACGATTCTTACCCTACTCTCCCCTACATTGAAATTAGTCTATATGATTTTGACATATTATGTTACCTGTGTACCTACGTAATGATATTACACTTATAGTTTTCAGTTTCATTTCTTAATCAACAACACCTACAACAGGTGTCTTTGACTAAACGGAATAAACTACATTAGTTTAATAATTGTATACCTAATGGATTATAAACTCTACACAAGGACATCAATCAGTTTTGATGTTTTCTGCGGGGAACTTGTTTTTTTTTTTCATTAGAGCTCTATTAAGGAGTTAAGTTTCCTTATGTATGCGTTTGCAATTATTATAAAAGGTTGTTGTCTTTTGTGAGTTATTGCTGCAAAGTTGTTTGTCGTGTGAGAATATTTTTTTACTGAAGACCATTAAAAGGGGATTCAGTCCAAAAGTAAACTATATTTGATAACACGGTCAGAACTTAGAACTATAAAACGGAGTGTTCATAGTTGTACAAACGTGGTTTAATATTTAATCCGTGGTTTGGTAATTTTAATGCATGTTAAAAAAAATTTGAACCTCGGCTAATCCACCAAAATCGATGAATTAAAATTGCTGAACCATTTATTAAATATTGAACCAAGTTTGTAAAATAGACCCTAAGCTATAGAGGTATAGAGGTATAATAAGCTAATAGAGCACAGGTGGTCTAACTGCTATTATCTTTTTGTCAGACTGAGAATTTCAAACAATAGTAGCTGGAACACGCTCCCCACTAACGGAAGAGTTCGCCAACGTTAAACTTTTCACGTACAGCACTTTTTGACGTTTCAAATTGTATGAAAAAAAAAACAACAACTGTTTGCGTCGGAAAAAAATATTGTGGTTATTCGTATCGTATTAAAAGAAAAAATATTGGAAATATTGTTTTTCTTCATAATACTTTCAAATCTGTACAGATGTATTGTGGGCACGTACAAAAAATAACGTTCGACACTTTTTGACAGCTCTTCCAGTTGCAGCTGCGGTTCCAGTCGCCGAATTCTATTCTGTTCTGGCTGCGGCACGGCGCGCGGTCGGAGACACCTATCGATGATTCCCGTTCTGTCAGCGAGTTCCGTTAGGAGAAAGGATTCCCGCTCAGGTGCCAATATTTGTGAAGCTTTATTTCTGAAGTATAGACTCTTCGGTTTTCAGGTCAATTATGTATCCAAAACAGTAGAGTATGTGAGTAGGTATATTTTTTTCCATATTTCCATTTTCGGGATACGAAGAGAAAATTATTTGGCTTATCGCTTTTTCATTGCGGGTTATCAAAACCTTAAAAAAAAACTAAGCAGCTCATAATCCTCTTGCGGGGAAGTGACAAATCCACCAAGAGTATCTCGGGTCAAAGAAAAGCGCCACTCACCTTAGCCGTTCGGATTCGGCAGTAAACTGTAGGTTCCCTCGAATCCTACGGACATTCATACAGGGGGTTGAGAGTTGTAAGTCACTAGGCCCTGGTTCATTTTACTTGCGATATACATAAGTACTATAGGGCAAATTTAGGATTCGTGCAAAAAATCAAACTTGACATTACGAAGATAGAGAACACGAAAAAAGTGGGTCCCGCACTTCCGTCTGTCTTGCTGTGTGTCTGTGTATCTGTATGCCTTTCCACGGCCTATAGCCTAAGCCAATGAAGCGATTTTCTTCAAACTTGGAGCACAAGATTTTTGGGTGATTCCCTAGTAAGAAAATCGAAATTTTTTTTGTAGCTCAAAAAATAACGGTACTTGCCATACGACAGTTTTAAAAAAAAGTTATGTATCTTAAAAATGGCTCTAAAGAATTTTTTTTTTTAATTTTTTGTGTGTACTAGTGCTTATGGTCTACATTTTGATGAAAAAAAAAATTACCAAAAACCGTTGGTAACAGTACCTTCCATAGAACCGTTTTTTATGTTTTCGATTCTCTCGTTAACCACTTAACCGATATTGATCAAAATTTTTACTTAGGAGGTTTCATAAAGTAAGAATAATACTGCATGCAAAAAATTTTTTTTTTGGAATTTAAAAAAAAAGAGTTTAAACTTTTTTTTTGAAAAATCACTTTTTGAAAGCGGGTTGATGAATTTTTTTGAGATTTTGGTTTTAGTTGTATATTATTATATTATTAAAAATGGCATACCAAATTTCAAGAAATTTTATTTAAAAAAAATTATTTTTTAAAAAAAACCACTCCAACGATTTTAAATTTTTTTTTTGCATAAATTTACATTTTTTCATGAATTGAGAAAATCTCATTCTGAGATTAAAACATTTTAAGTACTTATTTCGGGTTGAAATTAGTTTTAAACTTATAAAAATGTTTTTAATTTTACGTGTGTCAAGTTAGCACTACATTTTCGGAATTTGAAAAAACTTAGTATGCAATTAATTGTAGCTTTTTTGTTGTAAATTAGTTGTGGAAAGAAAAAAATTCCAAAAATTTTTTTGGCCTAGTTATAAAAAAAAAACTGGGTAGGTAGTGCTAAGTTGATATCAAGTTAGAACTACATACCTGTTTTGTCTTAAATATGAGAGCTACAAATGTTTTTTTTCCACAACTAATTTACAACAAAAAAGCTTCAATTAATGGCATATTTACATTTTCGAATTTCCTTTTTTAATGCCTGGACTCACAGTGTCAACTTAGCAGTACCTACCCAGTTTTTTTCTTATAACTAAGCCAAAAAAATTTTTGGAATTTTTTTCTTTCCACAACTAGTTTACAACAAAAAAGCTACAATTAATTGCATACTAAGTTTTTTCAAATTCCGAAAATGTAGTGCTAACTTGACACACGTTTTAATTTTTTGTCGTTTGCTTCTGTGTTTTGTATTTTGAGCTTACACCCGAGTTTAAAAACTTTAACTGCTCCCTGGAAGTTTGTTTAAATTAAATCGAAATAAAATTAGTATAACGAGTGAATATTATAAGCTTGATTGGACATCTGTGTTTGACCTACTTTAAATCCAGATGTACATTTAAAACCGGATTTAAGTGACTAAATAATATGGCTGTAAAATTCGAAAAAACTTTTACTACAAAAGCAAGTTCGTGCGACCCAGTCGTGCATTTTTTTTTTGGAGTTCATTTTATTAAAGGATTTTTAATAAACGTCAGTTTATTGTTCCGCATTTCGAGTTTACTCCTTTTCCATGGTTTAGTTAAGTAGTGACACAGAGGTGAATTAAGCGTGTTTTATAAGCGTTGGATAGTTGGATTAATCTTCTAAATAAATACGTAGATATACATAAGAAAAATAATTTGCAATTTTATTTAAAAATATTATTACAGCATAAATGTATTTAACACGATTTATGAATCAGTTAAACAAAATTAAAGTAAAAACGAAATCTACTGTGCGTTATTAATTACATAAAGGCACGTTCAATTATTTCCAGTAAGTGTTGTATTTCCCATAAGCGATGTATTTCCAATAAGTGTTGTTGCATTTATATTCGGCGCAAAACCACACGGCGCAGATCCGTTTGGAGTGCTTGAAGTGAATTGCAGTAAAATGATCAAATAAGTTGTAAGTGCTCCAGATATCTAAAAAATTTCAATAAATTTTAAATAAGAACGGTTATCAACTTGATCACAAAAAAAGTTTTACGACTTACCGTAAAATAAAGTGTCCTATCAATATTAAACAGTCCAGCTGCTGTAAAATTGATTTTTAAATGCATCAGCTGCATTGAGAATTGTTGAAGCTTCTCTATGACATCGGGATTTTTGGCTTTGTTCAATAAACCATGTATAATGCCACCAGTTTTCTCACTCTGAAAGATGAATTTTCAAAAATATTCGTTTATATTTTCTTGTACATACCTTCTTAATAGCTCGATTACTGCCCTCGACAATCGATATAATTGCGATTAGATACAAAATCATCTGACACGAAAAGAAAGTTACAAATTCAACAGTCTTAAACTTGCTTTCACGTTTTGATTTTCCCAACAAAGTTTCCAAAACATAGTAAGCATCAAAGACAATTATCAAAAATGCTATCGAAATAATAGTGAGGAGCTGATAGGTAAAATACTTGTTAGCCGTTGAAGCTGCCTCGCAGATAAGATGATGAATTTCCATAGATTCATGAATAATTTCGCATGGATTTTTTGTAACTATTGTGTACATTGAGAATGAATCCAGACAGCTGAGAGAATGACTTTTTGACGAAACTGATCTGATCTTTCGTTTTTCCCATTGATTAGATAAGTTTTTGAGGACCTGCAATGATATACAAAATTTATATTAAAGTGGTGAGAATCGAAGGTGTTTTTTTGGGTTTTATTTTTTCTATAATATTTATTTCCGAACATAAGATGAATTAATTACATTAATTTTTGTATTTTGATCTTCTGTGGGGCAAAACTTTATCAACATTCAACAATATACACTCACAGGCACATTTAACCACCCACCTCGTATTTCTGTAAAATTAAAGAAACCGTCAAGCTTAGACCACATTGGGTGTAAGTAATGTTGAAAGCAAAGTTTGAAAAATAAAAAAAAAAACAAAAATTCTGAGAAAAAACCACTTTAATTAAAGAATTAATACAAAAAACAAACAAAAACACAAAATACTGAAAAAGATGTTATCTTTTGTTGTTAAAAAAGTGGTAAAATTATTTAAAACCTTAATTTTCAATTATAGGTGTTTGCGACGCAGGCTTTAATTACTTCGTGGAGCCGGTTTGACAATCCGTCAATGATGTCCTGAACATCCGACTGAGGGATGTTGTGCCAATCCTCTACAGCAGCTGTCTTAAGCTCTCCTAGAGTGGTAGGGACATGTGTTCTCGCTCGGACACGTCTTTTAAGGTTGTCTTAAAGATGATCGATAGGTTTGCGATCTGGACCACAAGATGGACATGGCAAAACTGGAATCCCGACCTCATTTAGGTAGTTAGTTATAGAATTTGCGGTATGGCAGGGTGCGTTGTCATGCATTAACCGTAAGTGTTCACCAAAAATTGGTGCGAAAGCCATCACATTGGTCTTGAAAAACGTTTTCCACGTATACCTGAGCGTTCACACTGTCTCTATCGAACACAACAAGGTCCGTGCGAGCTTCATAACTGATGCCTCCGCAAACCATTGTAGACCCTCCTTGGTAACCCACTGTTTTGGTTATCGTGTATGGAGCAAACCTTTCGTTTTTTCGCCTGTAGACACGCTGACGTCCATCTGGACCTCGTAGATCTATTCTGCTTTCGTCTGAGGTTAGGACGTCCCTTCCCTCCTCTGCAGTCCAGTTAAAACATTCTCGCGCAAAACGAAGTCTTGCTGTACGGTGCTGCGGGAGCAATTTGGGGCGCGCGCTGGTCGAAAAAAGCTCTATAATTTAATTGTGCCAACATTTTTCTGATGGCACGTTCACTCACATCAACATTCCCCACCTTAAAAAGACGTGTACAAGCTTCAGTAGCGATGCAAAACCGATTTCTCATTACATTGTTTAAGTAACTGAAACAATATCAAAATCGCTGATGACAATTTTATCGGGCGAAATAAGGGTTTTAGTTATTTGTTTCTTGCGAAAATATCCGCTAAACAAAAAACAAATCAGCAGATAAATAATTATAGTGAACTTAAAGAGTTAGGGTGACGAAAAATGCAGGTGGGCGGATAATTGTGCCTGTGAGTGTATAATTCATGCCCACCGCTACCACATGATTCATATTTTATTTTATTAATTATTTAATACTTTATTTAATACCTTATGTAAGCAAGTAAAATATTCTGCTATCTTTTGTGTAACACAAGTAAACATTATTACTATGCCAGTAAGGAAGATATACGGTGAGAAAAATGCTAATTTATCTAAAAACTTAGGTCGAATGTCATATTTCATAAAAAGTGCAGAAATACTTCCCAATATAAAAGTTACATTTAAAAATGTAAACATAAACATTTGACGCAACAACATACGTAACTACCAAACGTTTATAATTAAAACATACTCCAAGACCAATGCAACCTTTTTCGATATCAGACAATAAAAGTATACACTTTTCGAAGGAATCTTTCTTTAAAATAGCAACTAGCTATAATTGCAATTGATAGCCCAACTAATCCATTGATTTTTTGCATATTATAGGTATCTGCAATTTTTGAAACTTGAGTTTGAAAAAAATATCCCATAACCGGAGTGTCGGTGGTGAGTAAATTATAAAAAACATATGCATAGACAAAGATGTGACTTATCATATTGGTCATTCCGAAATAAGATAATCGAACCGAACGATTTCTGAACGGACCACAAATATTTATTGGTATAGTGCCATATAGAGGATGGAAACTATAAAAATTGGTTGGAGTGTCGCGTATACATCGTGAGGATTTGAAATATCCTTGCAACGAATTTTAATCAAGCCAAGAACTTTCCACATTGCCAAATAACAGTTAACTAAAATAGATTTTACAAGTTACGAGTACGATATACGAATAACTGGCTGAACAGAATAGAATGACGGAACTGAAGCCGCAGACGGAACTGGAAGAGCTGTCAAAAAGTGTCGTACGTTATTTTTTTTACATGTCCACAATGGAGCTGTACAGCTTTGAAAGTATTTTGAAGAAAAACAAAAGAATATTCTTGTGTACAAGCTCAGAATTCACATTTTTTGTTTCCAATAATTTTCCTTTTAATAAATAATTTTTTTCGCGATACAAATAACCACAATATTCCGACCCAAAAAGTTTTTTTTTTTTTTTTTTCTTCATACAAATTGAGACGTCAAAAGTGCTGACGTGAAAAGTTAAAAGTTGGTGAACTCTTCCGTCTGCGTCTGCAGTTCCGTGTGCGTCTACGTTCCGTTGTGTTCGCAACATTGAATTTGCGTGTATTCAATATTTTGACAGCTATTACAGCTCCGGGTCCGTCTCCGTCTGCGTCACCATTCTGTTCAGCCAGTAAATTGAATTTCAAATTATTGCGTTAAGGATAGAGAGTGCGTTTTTATAATTTAAATAAATAATCGAATTAATCATTTCTATTGGACTAGGAGGGAGATATCCTTTCAATTCATTAAATTAAGTAACTTTGTTATGGTTTTTTTTTTTTTGAAATGGTTTCAATGTTTATTTAATTCATGCAAGGGCAATTGTTTTAATTTTGTTTTCTTTGAAGAGGAATTCCCACACGCATTTCTAAGAATGTATATTTATGTTCAAAGTTTTAATTGGTGATTTCTAACCAATTTGTTCAGGTAGGTTGAAATAGCCGTCACGAGCAGGGTCGAATTTTAATTTTTTGGCTAGTTTAAATTTTCTATTAAGCCTTAATTACATTCAAGACTTTTTACAACAAGTTTATGGCAAAAAGTCAAAAAGTGATAAACAAAAAATATGTTCAGAGATGCCGGGTCTGTAAAATCAATCCGAAACGACATATCAAACACAATTTTCGTACGCTTTTTCGCACTAGGGTATTTTTACCGCATGTTTAAGTTTTTCACTTTTGCAATTTTAACAAACATTTTGAATGAAGTTAAGACTTTACTGTTCAATAATGAACATTATATGCAATAAGTATCACAGATAAATCATGTTAAATAAAGATAAAAATAATATAACGTTTAAAGTTTTCGCGGCTATAAAAAATAAAACATTTTTACGCGGCTGATCCAAAAAAAAAAAACTTAAAATAATAAAAAAGATGATCATGATCATGAACATACACTGCCGGTTATCGTAAGATAACTAAATATTTACCCCCAGTTTCAAGTCAAAGTTTAAACTTAAGATTAGCTGAACCTGAACTTACTTACTTACTTAGTTCAATTAAACGAACTATATTACCGAACTACCTTACCATTTTCTCTGAAGCGCATGCGCAGTCAAGGCAATTCTCTTATTTTTATATTTCTTTTGAAGAGGAAAGAGAAACACATAAACGAAGAACATGGGAAATATTTTTCTTTCATGGATGAGAGAGTTTATATTTAAACGACAGAATACAAGCGTTTAACTTAAACTGCAGATTGAACTCAGTTCAGATTTAAACGTACACTGTGAAATTTAATTAAGCGTTGAACTCAAGTTTAAACAAAAAGCAGAGTTTAAACTTACACTGTGAAACATGGGGGTTAATGAGACGTACATGAGTATAAATAGGTACATTGATAAGATTTATGTAAAAAATTCTCATGTAAAAAGTATTGTAAAATTAAAATAAAAGGTCTACAGGGACTTTCGAACTTTGACAGTTGATGGCGACCATATTGTTGAAGCTACATCTGTCAAATTAGCTGTCATTTATTCTGTATGTTTTGTCAAATCACCATGGATGGATAAAGCGTTCAACAACACGACCGTGTAAATGATAAAATTGTTTTATCAAAATGGGTGTTCTGTTCGAACAACATTCCACGCTCTTCGCCCATTTTACGGTCGCAATAATCGTCCTACAAATAACGCAAGCCTTCAGTTCGTCCTCTTTGGCCAAAGCTATGAGTAGAGAGATTACAGATCCAATCATTCCGTTGACTTTTTGTTTTGCAACATATCACCAATTCGTGATAGTGGAGTTAGAAAGAAATTCGAAAGTATACATTTGCAGCACAAAGGTCAGCGCCGGATCTACGACTTTTCCGAACAGGGGCAAAAATCTGATTTGGCGCCCCTTTAGCATTTGAGGTAAATGATTTAAAAAAAAGCTGAATAATAGGTAGAGGTACCTACATTATTATACTTGTTGGTTGAGATTTTTTGAAACAGGGAGAAAACTTTTTATTTAACTGCTTTTATGTACGTGTGACATAAATAATAAAATAAATAACAGACCATATAACAAGTATACAGGGTGTTTTGCATAAAATGCTTGTAATTTGGGTGGAGAAAAGAAAAAAAAATCAAAAACTTAGGTCCAGGTTGTCAGTGGTGAGTTAAAACAGAGTTAGATAACTCTGGATATAAATTTATATAAGTTAACCTTAGAAGTTTTCAAAAACTAGAAGAGTTTTAAGGCTCTCCCAAATCGGTGCGAAAAATTCGTTGGGAATGTACCAAGATTCGCATTTGCAGCAGAGTGGGCACTTTTATTAATCACCATGTAAATAAATTTAGAGACTCGTCGTCGCTCCGAATGTTTCGCGTTAGTTTTGGAGAGCCTTTAAGCATAAAAGCCTACGTCTTATTCGTACTCACCTGTATACTTAAATAAATTGATTTAAATAAGTGGAATTGAAATAAATTTAATTTAAAATTAAACTGAATTGGATTACAGTGTGTGACTAAAATTGAAAGGAACATTTGGATATTTAAAGCAAAATACTATTTTGAACAAACTTAGTTTGAATACAATTTTCTTAATTTTTGTATTCAAAATTTTGTTTTTGAAAATAATCCTTTCAAAAACTATTCACTATTATTAATTAATTGAACAAATTAATAAGAGATTTAATTTCTGGCTTTAAAAGCAGTTTTAGCATGACTTTGTAATCGTTGCCGTTATTTTATAATGAATTTTTATTAAATAGATTTTTTAGAAAATTGCCCCTCCCGCCTAAAACATTAGTTTAATGAGATAAAAATATTTAAAAAAAACACAATACCACTGCTTGTCAAATCAATTTTTATGAAAAAATTCCTTCAAACTGATTGTTTCATGAACCGGAAATAACAATAAGAATGTGCCATTTTGATTGTTTATTTTTTGTCTTTTTTCTATGCGTTAAATCATTTTTGTTCTTAAACAATAATTTATTTCAACATACACAACAAAATTTAAGATTGTATATTACAGCTGTAGTAGCCTAGCCGTGGCGTGATGGTTAGTGCGATGGACTGTCATGCCGGAGGTCTAAGGTTCGATCCCCAGCCTCGCCACCTATTTATTTAAAAAGAAAAAACGGCTACTGCCTCTTGCGAGGAATTGACAAATCCTCCAAGAGTATCTCCTGTCACAGAAAAGTGCCGCTCGTTAGCCGTTCGGATTCGGCAATAAACTGTAGGTCCCCTCCATTCCTGCAGACACGCACACAGGATTGGTTGAGAGTTGTAAGTCACTAGGCCCTAGTTCTTCATGAGCTGTTGTGCCATTAAATTTAATTTATTTATTTTTTATTACAGCCGATATTTTGAACAAGGAATCCAAACAAATATGGGATTAACCATCCACTTTTAAATTTAAAAAACTTTGGAAGAAAAGCTGTAATTAAATAATTAGTTAAGAACATTTCTAAAGAAATTCAATTTCTTTTAAGAACACGTCTCAATCGTTTCCGAACACTAACCAGTTGTAAAGTTATAAAAAAAGAAGCAAACAAAAGAAAACTTCCAATACAATTTTTATGGAAAAAAGAAATTAGCGTTGAGCGACCTCTAAATATAACCAGGCTTATTATTTCACTAAAAAGCTAGTGGCTTTAATCATCGGAGACATTTTAGTTTTGTTGAATCTAGTGCGCATACATGAAAAGAACAAAAGTGAAACGATCCGCAATATTTCGACCAAATTGATGAATACTGATGATCCCAGTCAGCGGCATCTCAATTCCCCACGTATTGTTAAAGGCATTACTCCGAGCTTTAACGATATTATGATGAATAGCGGTTGTAATGTGGCGTACACATCCTGGGGGTTTTGTAATATCTTTGATAATACTTGAAATAAACACCCACATATTGTAAATGTATAGTTCCTATATGATTTCCTTTGGTACTATAGAATTTAATGCATTCTACTTTGAAGCAACAATAATTACTTAAGGGGATATAGGATTA
Organism: Epistrophella euchroma; assembly: GCA_947049315.1. Taxonomy (NCBI): domain Eukaryota; kingdom Metazoa; phylum Arthropoda; class Insecta; order Diptera; family Syrphidae; genus Epistrophella; species Epistrophella euchroma. The sequence goes on from OX346245.1 coordinate 18,596,252, forward strand.
TAACGATGATTGATTAAAAAAACGTACCTTTATGTTCATTAAACCTTAACAATAACAACATGCCTCAACGGCTTTTGCATATTATATGATTAGGGATAAGGAAATGAATAATTGTGCGTTAACATTAAGTATGTATTTTAGAACAATGACAAATAAAGTAGTTTATTGGTTTAATGTAATTAGAAACTAATAAGCTAATTGAACGAAATTAGAAACTTGATTTTTTTTTTTGTTCATCTACGTAAAATTTAATGCATCTAATCAGAAGATTAGCAAATGCCGGATGGACAATTCACGTATTTAATTTATAAACGAAATACCTATTCAACCTTGTTCTGATTTTCGCTTCAGTAAAAAATACTTTCGTTTTAAAAATATAAAGTGTTGTTTACTCAATTATTTTAAAGTTTTCAGTTCGATTTAAATTTTAAATCTGTACGAAAATCAACTTCGTTAACAAATTCAATTCGAAACGAAAATCAGAACAGGGGTAATTATGTATGTATATTGGTATATTTTCTATATAAGGTGCGTTTTATTGCTAATTCATAGCTAGCGCAGCAATAAAAGTTCAATAAAACGCTATATCAACATTTATGTCCACTCTTTATTCTCTGGATGTGTTCATACCCTTTTTTGAGTGAAAAACAAACTACGTTACCGACATTTAAGGTTCAAGTCAAGAATATTTGCCCACTTTTATATTCACTACTTTACTTGCTAATTTATCACCACTTTTGGTTTTGTTATTGTTCACCAAGGGACATTTTATTGCGCTAGCTATAAAATCGCCAATAAAACGCATCTATAATAAAAATGAATTATTTTTGTGTTCAGACGCGCATAACTCGGCTACATTCGATTTGCATGGAGTTTTTTTGTTGGATTTGTATTGAATAAGATTACATAACAGAGCCAAAAATTTAAAAATTTGACCAAAAAAGTCAGAAAATCGTGAAAAAATCTTGAAATTTCAAACTTTCTGAATTAGTTTTATGTTCGTGCGCACATAACTCGGCTGAACATCATCCAAATTGGATAGAGATTTTTTTTGTTGGATTTGTATTGAACCAGATAAACACACTAGGGAGTTAAAAATTGGAAAATTAGGCCGCAAAAGTCGGAAAGTCTTGGTAATAATTGGAGCTTGATCGACTTTCAAAAGGAACATAAATAATTTAATCAATTATATATGAAACGAAGTTCGCCCGGTTTATTGCCGAATCCGAACGGCTAACGAGTGGCACTTTTCTGTGATAGGAGATACTCTTGGAGGATTTGTCAATTCCTCGCAAGAGGCAGTAGTCGTTTTTTCTTTTAAATAAATAGGTGGCGAGGCTGGGGATCGAACCTTAGACCTCCGGCATGACAGTCCATCGCACTAACCATCACGCCACGGCTACTACAACTTCCTATACTCGCGTCAACAAAATTTACACATATACCCACGCACGGTCTGTGGGACCGAATTCGCAAGAGCTCGATTTAATTTTCTGTTGGGACAATTTTAATGAAACTAATATTAGGAAGATGTGTTTAAAAAACAAATAACCATCGAATTTCGTTTTATTTATTATTAGAAAATTAAAAATTAAAAAAAGTAATTAAGCTTCAAACGTTGTTCATCCTCGGATCAACTCGTTTTAGTGAGTTTGAATCATATTAAAAAATATACGTTTATTCAATTGGGCCTTAGGAATTTTAAATTTACAAACTTACCTTATTCAAATTCTCTAGAGAGTCGTTTATTAGGAAGAGAAACGACACAAACATCATACTTATAGTTGTAAATATCAAGCAGGGTGAAAAGAATGCCAGGCACTCAGAAGTATAAGGCCATATTCCATTTCGTACCAAAATTCCAAAAACAGTATATACCATATAAAGAATGTTCAATACACAGGGCGCGACCATCAGACTAAATATTACCATTGTAGTCCGCATGTACCTCGGTTTGAGTCCAAAATATTTGCAACGAAAATCAATTTCAGCCAAAGCATAAATGCATGCTTTTAATTTGTCCTTTTTCACCATAGCTATGAGTAGAGAGATTACAGTTCCAACCATTCCATTAAGTTTTTGCAACAAGTCACTTGATTTTGACATAGGATTTAGAAAAAAATACGAAAGAATGAATTCACAGCGCATAAATGCAATAATAAATCCCATCGAAAGTGAAAAAATCCGAAATAACATAAGGAAGTTGATGAAATTTGACGATCGAAGCCAGCGACATCTTAATTCACCTCGAATTGTTAGAGGCATTATTCCGAGTATCAAGGATATGAGGAATAATGGTTGGAGTGTGGCGTAGACATCTTGAGGATTTGTTATGTCCTTGAGGATACTTATTAGAAACGTCAACATAGTGTAAAGAATAAAAACTAACTGTTGAATGAGTTATTCTAAGAATTGTTCCCTTCCCTTTATAATTAGGAAAGAAGTGCATTCAACTGTGACACAACAATTAACTTGATTAGGCTTGTTGTTAGAATAATTGGTCAAAACAAATATTTATCTTCATTAAACTTTAACCAAATACAGTACTAGCTGTCATTAGTAACTTTGAGTTATGCATAAGATTAGAAAAGAGTTTTGTCTGCACAAAAAAAGAGAACGAAAACTGTTTGTTTTTTTTTTTTTACGAAATTAATTCACCTAAAAGACATAAATTGCTTTGATTGAAAGGTTTATTTTTGCGTAATAATGAAAAGAGGATGAGTTTCATCAAAAACTAATAAGTTTATTGGTTTAATGGGAACCAATAGTTTTTGATGAAATAAAGTTTTTAGAACCGAGTGTTGGACGATAAACATTTAAAGGAAGAACTGAACTAACACTCTGGATTCCTTCAAATGAAAATTATTAAACTGATATTTGAATTCTAAATTGCCGTTATTTCAATGCCTCTCGTTTAGAAAGCTAAAATTTAAATTTAAAAAAATGAAAAATCTTTTTTTTTGGATTTAAATTCTTTTTACTCGTATTTTTATTTTTTTTTAATATTTTATTTTCTAAAAAATTATAGTAAACGTATATTATTTTTTTAAAGTTATACATAATATCTCTAAAAATTATAAATTTTTTCTTTAGTAATTGAAAATAAATGTTTTTTTCTTAATTAATCTTTCCTTTGGAATTAGTATAAAAAATTAGGAATATTTACAAATAATCGGTTATTGTAAATTTCGATATGCAATGTATCTTTAAAATTTATGAGCTTTTGCAGACAAAATTTAAAGTAAATCGGCTTAATAATACAATATGGTCCAAAATAAAAAAAAATGGTTGAGAGGTACTGCTAAAAATGGCTAAGTGTAAAATTTATACCTGCATTATTTGTTATATCGTAATAATAGCCCTGTCTTTTTACAAGCCCGAAGGAAATTGGGTTAAAAAAAACTATATCGGGACTTAACAGTTTATGTGTTAAATGCAACAATAACTTAGCCCATTCGGACTTAGCTAAGCACGGAGAATTCTCGGTGCTTAACTTAATCACCGTGTTACCGGCATGAATTCCATAATTGTTATGATAGCTTGTGTTAGTGCTCTTGATTTCGACCGGGAAATACCCACATTACCCGGATACTCGGTTACCCGGATACCCAACCTTTACGGGTATTACCCGGGTAGACGTGTACCCCGGTACCCGTGCATTTCGGATATTACATGGGTATATGGGTACCCGGGTACCCGGTTATATGAGGTACTTACCGGGTACCCAAAAATACCGGGTATTGGTTGGTCATTATGTATTAGATAATTTAAAGTAATAAGATAAGTTGTATTATGTACGTAAAATGCCGAAAGAGTCATGGCTTTTATTTGGTATTATGTTTCAAACGAGTTAGGCCAGGCGCGCACTTGTAACTAAACAGTTTGGTTTCGATTTTGAGTACTATAGGTTTATATGAGTGTCCGCGCACATAAACCAGCTGCGCGCAATCCTATATAAGCCCATATTGTGTTCAAAATTAAAACCAAACTGTTTACTTGCATGTGCGCGCCTGGCCTTAGTGTTTCATTGAGAAAATAATTTAAAAAAATACCCGGGTACCCGACACCTTATTGATACTCTTTAATTTTTCGGGTACCCAGCTATGTTTCAGGTACCCGGGTACCCGACACCTTATGGGTACCCGGTTATTTGGTACATACCCCGGTAATACCCGGAAATTACGGGTACTCGGGTAGTATACTGGTTATCCGGGTGTCAAGAGCTGTTATTTATATGAAATTCCATATTTTTTCTGTGATAGCATCATCGGTAATCCCCGATATCGTTTTTTTCGACCAATTTCCTCCGTGCAAAAAAAAAAAAACACGGCTAATATAAGCTCCTAGTTGTTTTTAGTTTTAATGAGGCTATAGAAAGTTTTACTTAGATCCTTACAAGGGGCTAGTAGGGGTTACCTCGTTGCCTCGAGAGACAAAATGAATAAAACAAAAGTTGGGTTATTTGTGATTCGATCCTTAGTCGATCTGTTTACTAATCGCAGTGCAATAAGCTTTCTATAACTTCAAAAACACTTTTGTATTTTAATAACTTCGCTCCTGTTGAAATAGAAATTTTTTGCCAAGTTTACCTACATATTAAAATATAAAATCAATTTTGTACTTTTTTTTAGTTTGGGCTAGTTTATCGGACTAGGACTTGTAAGTTAAAGGTCCCAGGATCCAATCTTTAATCATCATGAGGCAAAATGGTACATAACTGGCGAGGGATTAGCTAGAAAGTAGTGACACCCCGTTGATATATCCGTGAAAAATTTTCTCACTAAAATCTAGATTCTTTATCCACAATGGATTGCTTGTTGGTTATAAATATTTTATTTTTGATATAAATAAGGTATTTCTGATGGGAAAGTAAAAGTTCTTTCTAGTAAGGGCGTTAACGAGTACTTGACAAGTTTTCCTCGTCTAGATGTTCCATGCTAAAAACTTTTGTGAGGCTTTAGCTAAACATGGCAAAAACTTGCTATTTTTCTTTTAAAGTTTTTAAACAATTGAAGGGAAGGTATTAAATATTAATAATTAATTAATTAATTAAATTAAATAAGATAGTATATCTTACAGTGTAAGCCAAATATTATTTTCTTAGCTTGCTACAAAAATATACATATGCCAGTTCTGTAATTTTTGGTTTTAAAAAATGGAAAAAATGCATCAGGGAAATGTCCAATTTTATTTGTATTTTTATTTTCTTCTGAAAGAAAGTGTATAATAATTTAATGTTTTGGCCTCCAATAGAAAATTGTTTTCAAGTATTAGCCCTTACCTCTTAATCCTAATACTAATTTTATAAACTTAAATTAAATTTTAAATGGTTTTTATTTTAAGAGATTTCCAAGGTGCTAGGTGCCTAAATAAAAACATATTCAGCCCAATTCTAAATGAAAATTCCTGGAAAAATATTTCCCCGGGAAAAAATTATTATTTCTCTAAAATTGGAAATAATTGTTAAATAATGCAAAAAAGCTGTTCTGAACATTCAGAACTCTCATTCCCGCTATCGAAAGAATACATCTCCCGAGAGTTTTTTCCCGGGGAATATTTAGAATTGGGCTGATTACCTTTCTCTTTTGTAAATCCTTACCTTATTAATCATTCGAAAGCGCTGCTTTAGTCGTACCATGCAAGCTGTAAATAGCGTTACAACTGCCAATAAAAATACATGTGGTGAGAAGAATGAAACATTTGCCGCCAAAGATGACCAAATTCCATTCTTGAATAAAAGTCCAAAACTACTCAAAATATAGACTAAGTTCAAACCAAGCATAGCAATGATTTGAGCATGAATATGCCTCTGAGCATATTGATAATTCAAACTAACTCCCAGATCTAGCAGTTTCACATCAATCTTTGCCATCGTATGTAACAATCGTATTATTTTATTCCTTTCGAATAGAGACATTCCGATCATAGTTACCATTCCGAACATTCCGATAAACGTTTGTAAAGTATTTCCGATTCTTGAGATTTCCGTTTGAAAGAAGTAAGCGACAATTGATTCGTTTTTGATGAATGCATACAAAAAGCAAAACATAAAAAGTGACAAATGTATAACGGCATTTAAAAATCCAAAATAATTAACGCGTATTTGTCTTTTGCCCGGAGGTCCTTTAATCAAAAAAGGTGTTAGTCCCATAACAAAAAGGATTAAAAATAATGTCTTAATGGATCCATAGGAATCCGTAGGACTAAAAAGTTCCTTCCAGAATGCTGAACACATATTATTACTGCGATATTTCACCACGAACAAAACAAAACTGATGTTATTCCGGTGATTAAGGATACGCTTTATATAGAAGTTTTTCTTTGATCGGTAATTACCAACAGTGCGAGGCGAGAGCTTCAATTGACAAGCTTAATGGGCTTCAATTTAGAAAGACAATCATATTTCATATATATTAATATATAATACTCGCTGAGAGGATATCAAACTTGCCGACAACAACCTGAAGGGGGCATAAATAATTAGATACTCTTGATATCACATTTGACCTGTGTACTGAAAGTGTTATACAGAAACACATAAGAAGTCACGGACGAGCCGATTAAATTTCACCGAATTAAATTCCATCAACTAATTGGATAAATAAACTTAAATGACAAGCAATTATCGGGAGAAAGGTGAGAGAGTTAACGAAACGTTATTAACCTTTATTGGTTGATTTACAATTATGTAAAATCATGGGGATAACCAACGGACAAAGACAGAGATACCTACATTATGATTGGGGTTGTGATTCTTATAACAAAAGCTTGTTTTAAGGAGTGTTAATGTTTTCTTGCATTGCAACTTGCATTAAAAACTTGCATGCAACTTGCATGAAAAACTTGCATACAACTTGCATGAAAAACTTGCAGGCAACTTGCATGAAAAACTTGCATGCAACTTGCATGAAAAACTTGCATGCAATTTGCATGAAAAACTTGCATGCAACTTGCATGAAAAACTTGCATGCAACTTGCATGAAAAACTTGCATGCAACTGGCATGAAAAACTTGCATGAAAAACTTGCATGCAACTTGCATGAAAAACTTGCATGAAAAACTTGCACGAAAAACTTGCATGAAAAACTTGCATGAAAAACTTGCATGCAACTTGCATGAAAAACTAGCATGAAAAACTTGCGTGAAAAACTTGCATGCAACTTGCATGAAAAACTTGCATGCAACTTGCATGAAAAACTTGCATGCAACTTGCATGAAAAACTTGCATGCAACTCGCATGAAAAACTTGCATGAAAAACTTGCATGCAACTTGCATGACAAACTTGCATGAAAAACTTGCATGAAAAACTTGCATGCAACTTGCATGAAAAACTTACATGCAACTTGCATGAAAAACTTGCATGAAAAACTTGCATGCAACTTGCATGAAAAACTTGCATGCAACTTGCATGAAAAACTTGCAGGCAACTTGCATGAAAAACTTGCATGCAACTTGCATGAAAAACTTGCAGGCAACTTGCATGAAAAACTTGCATGCAACTTGCATGAAAAACTTGCATGCAATTTGCATGAAAAACTTGCATGCAACTTGCATGAAAAACTTGCATGCAACTTGCATGAAAAACTTGCATGCAACTTGCATGAAAAACTTGCACGAAAAACTTGCATGAAAAACTTGCATGAAAAACTTGCATGCAACTTGCATGAAAAACTAGCATGAAAAACTTGCATGAAAAACTTGCATGCAACTTGCATGAAAAACTTGCATGCAACTTGCATGAAAAACTGGCATGCAACTTGCATGAAAAACTTGCATGCAACTTGCATGAAAAACTTGCATGAAAAACTTGCATGCAACTTGCATGAAAAACTTGCATGCAACTTGCATGAAAAACTTGCATGAAAAACTGGCATGCAACTTGCATGAAAAACTTGCATGCAACTTGCATGAAAAACTTGCATGAAAAACTTGCATGCAACTTGCATGAAAAACTTGCAGGCAACTTGCATGAAAAACTTGCATGCAACTTGCATGAAAAACTTGCATGCAACTTGCATGAAAAACTTGCATGCAACTTGCATGAAAAACTTGCATGAAAAACTTGCATGCAACTTGCATGAAAAACTTGCATGCAACTTGCATGAAAAACTGGCATGCAACTTGCATGAAAAACTTGCATGCAACTTGCATGAAAAACTTGCATGAAAAACTTGCATGCAACTTGCATGAAAAACTTGCATGCAACTTGCATGAAAAACTTGCATGCAACTTGCATGAAAAACTTGCATGCAACTTGCATGAAAAACTTGCATGCAACTTGCATGAAAAACTTGCATGAAAAACTTGCATGAAAAACTTGCATGCAACTTGCATGAAAAACTGGCATGCAACTTGCATGAAAAACTTGCATGCAACTTGCATGAAAAACTTGCATGAAAAACTTGCATGCAACTTGCATGAAAAACTTGCATGCAACTTGCATGAAAAACTTGCATGAAAAACTGGCATGCAACTTGCATGAAAAACTTGCATGCAACTTGCATGAAAAACTTGCATGAAAAACTTGCATGCAACTTGCATGAAAAACTTGCATGCAACTTGCATGAAAAACTTGCATGAAAAACTTGCATGCAACTTGCATGAAAAACTTGCAGGCAACTTGCATGAAAAACTGGCATGCAACTTGCATGAAAAACTTGCATGCAACTTGCATGAAAAACTTGCATGAAAAACTTGCATGCAACTTGCATGAAAAACTTGCATGCAACTTGCATGAAAAACTTGCATGCAACTTGCATGAAAAACTTGCATGCAACTTGCATGAAAAACTTGCATGCAACTTGCATGAAAAACTTGCATGAAAAACTTGCATGAAAAACTTGCATGCAACTTGCATGAAAAACTTGCATGAAAAACTGGCATGCAACTTGCATGAAAAACTTGCATGCAACTTGCATGAAAAACTTGCATGAAAAACTTGCATGCAACTTGCATGAAAAACTTGCATGCAACTTGCATGAAAAACTTGCATGCAACTTGCATGAAAAACTTGCATGCAACTTGCATGAAAAACTTGCATGAAAAACTTGCATGCAACTTGCATGAAAAACTTGCATGCAACTTGCATGAAAAACTTGCATGCAACTTGCATGAAAAACTGGCATGCAACTTGCATGAAAAACTTGCATGCAACTTGCATGAAAAACTTGCATGCAACTTGCATGAAAAACTTGCATGCAACTTGCATGAAAAACTTGCATGCAACTTGCATGAAAAACTTGCATGCAACTTGCATGAAAAACTTGCATGCAACTTGCACGAAAAACTTGCATGCAACTTGCATGAAAAACTTGCATGCAACTTGCATGAAAAACTTGCATGAAAAACTTGCATGAAAAACTTGCATGCAACTTGCATGCAACTTGCATGAAAAACTTGCATGCAACTTGCATGAAAAACTTGCATGAAAAACATGCATGAAAAACTTGCATGCAACTTGCATGAAAAACTTGCATGCAACTTGCATGAAAAACTTGCATGCAACTTGCATGAAAAACTTGCATGCAACTTGCATGAAAAACTTGCATGCAACTTGCATGAAAAACTTGCATGCAACTTGCATGAAAAACTTGCATGCAACTTGCATGAAAAACTTGCATGCAACTTGCATGAAAAACTTGCATGAAAAACTTGCATGAAAAACTTGCATGCAACTTGCACGAAAAACTTGCATGCAACTTGCATGAAAAACTTGCATGCAACTTGCATGAAAAACTTGCATGAAAAACTTGCATGAAAAACTTGCATGAAAAACTTGCATGCAACTTGCATGAAAAACTTGCATGCAACTTGCATGAAAAACTTGCATGAAAAACTTGCATGCAACTTGCATGAAAAACTTGCATGAAAAACATGCATGAAAAACTTGCATGCAACTTGCATGAAAAACTTGCATGCAACTTGCATGAAAAACTTGCATGCAACTTGCATGAAAAACTTGCATGCAACTTGCATGAAAAACTTGCATGCAACTTGCATGAAAAACTTGCATGCAACTTGCATGAAAAACTTGCATGCAACTTGCATGAAAAACTTGCATGCAACTTGCATGAAAAACTTGCATGAAAAACTTGCATGAAAAACTTGCATGCAACTTGCACGAAAAACTTGCATGCAACTTGCATGAAAAACTTGCATGCAACTTGCATGAAAAACTTGCATGAAAAACTTGCATGAAAAACTTGCATGAAAAACTTGCATGCAACTTGCATGAAAAACTTGCATGCAACTTGCATGAAAAACTTGCATGAAAAACTTGCATGCAACTTGCATGAAAAACTTGCATGCAACTTGCATGAAAAACTTGCATGAAAAACATGCATGAAAAACTTGCATGCAACTTGCATGAAAAACTTGCATGCAACTTGCATGAAAAACTTGCATGCAACTTGCATGAAAAACTTGCATGCAACTTGCATGAAAAACTTGCAGGCAACTTGCATGAAAAACTTGCTTGCAACTTGCATGAAAAACTTGCATGCAACTTGCATGAAAAACTTGCATGCAACTTGCATGAAAAACTTGCATACAACTTGCATGAAAAACTTGCATGCAACTTGCATGAAAAACTTGCATGAAAAACTTGCATGCAACTTGCATAAAAAACTTGCATGCAACTTGCATGAAAAACTTGCATGCAACTTGCATGAAAAACTTGCATGAAAAACTTGCATGAAAAATTTGCATGCAACTTGCATGAAAAACTTGCATGCAACTTGCATGAAAAATTTGCATGCAACTTGCATGAAAAACTTGCATGAAAAACTGGCATGCAACTTGCATGAAAAACTTGCATGCAACTTGCATGAAAAACTTGCATGAAAAACTTGCATGCAACTTGCATGAAAAACTTGCATGCAACTTGCATGCAACTTGCATGCAACTTGCATGCAACTTGCATGAAAAACTTGCATGCAACTTGCATGAAAAACTTGCATGAAAAACTTGCATGCAACTTGCACGAAAAACTTGCATGCAACTTGCATGATGAACTTGCATGCAACTTGCATGAAAAACTTGCATGAAAAACTTGCATGAAAAACTTGCATGCAACTTGCATGCAACTTGCATGAAAAACTTGCATGCAACTTGCATGAAAAACTTGCATGCAACTTGCATTAAAAACTTGCATGCAACTTTCTCATGCAAATTGCATGCAAGTTTTTCATGCAAGTTGCATGCAAGTTTTTCATGCAAGTTTTTCATGCAAGTTGCATGCAAGTTTTTCATGCAAGTTGCATGCAAGTTTTTCATGCAAGTTGCATGCAAGTTTTTCATGCAAGTTGCATGCAAGTTTTTCGTGCAAGTTGCATGCAAGTTTTTCATGCAAGTTGCATGCAAGTTTTTCATGCAAGTTTTTCATGCAAGTTGCATGCAAGTTTTTCATGCAAGTTGCATGCCAGTTTTTCATGCAAGTTTTTCATGCAAGTTGCATGCAAGTTTTTCATGCAAGTTGCATGCAAGTTTTTCATGCAAGTTGCATGCAAGTTTTTCATGCAAGTTTTTCATGCAAGTTTTTCATGCAAGTTGCATGCAAGTTTTTCATGCAAGTTGCATGCAAGTTTTTTATGCAAGTTGCATGCAAGTTTTTCATGCAAGTTTTTCATGCAAGTTGCATGCAAGTTTTTCATGCAAGTTGCATGCAAGTTTTTCATGCAAGTTGCATGCAAGTTTTTTATGCAAGTTGCATGCAAGTTTTTCATGCAAGTTGCCTGCAAGTTTTTCATGCAAGTTGCATGCAAGTTTTTCATGCAAGTTGCATGCAAGTTTTTCATGCAAGTTGCATGCAAGTTTTTCATGCAAGTTGCATGCAAGTTTTTCATGCAAGTTTTTCATGCAAGTTGCATGCAAGTTTTTCATGCAAGTTGCATGCAAGTTTTTCATGCAAGTTTTTCATGCAAGTTTTTCATGCAAGTTTTTCATGCAAGTTGCATGCAAGTTTTTCATGCAAGTTGCATGCAAGTTTTTCGTGCAAGTTGCATGCAAGTTTTTCATGCAAGTTTTTCATGCAAGTTTTTCATGCAAGTTTTTCATGCAAGTTGCATGCAAGTTTTTCATGCAAGTTGCATGCAAGTTTTTCATGCAAGTTGCATGCAAGTTTTTCATGCAAGTTTTTCATGCAAGTTGCATGCAAGTTTTTCATGCAAGTTGCATGCCAGTTTTTCATGCAAGTTTTTCATGCAAGTTGCATGCAAGTTTTTCATGCAAGTTGCATGCAAGTTTTTCATGCAAGTTGCATGCAAGTTTTTCATGCAAGTTTTTCATGCAAGTTACATGCAAGTTTTTCATGCAAGTTGCATGCAAGTTTTTTATGCAAGTTGCATGCAAGTTTTTCATGCAAGTTTTTCATGCAAGTTGCATGCAAGTTTTTCATGCAAGTTGCATGCAAGTTTTTCATGCAAGTTTTTCATGCAAGTTGCATGCAAGTTTTTCATGCAAGTTGCATGCAAGTTTTTTATGCAAGTTGCATGCAAGTTTTTCATGCAAGTTTTTCATGCAAGTTGCATGCAAGTTTTTCATGCAAGTTGCATGCAAGTTTTTCATGCAAGTTGCATGCAAGTTTTTCATGCAAGTTGCATGCAAGTTTTTCATGCAAGTTGCCTGCAAGTTTTTCATGCAAGTTGCATGCAAGTTTTTCATGCAAGTTGCATGCAAGTTTTTCATGCAAGTTGCATGCAAGTTTTTCATGCAAGTTTTTTATGCAAGTTTTTCATGCAAGTTGCATGCAAGTTTTTCATGCAAGTTGCATGCAAGTTTTTTATGCAAGTTGCATGCAAGTTTTTCATGCAAGTTGCATGCAAGTTTTTCATGCAAGTTGCATGCAAGTTTTTCATGCAAGTTGCCTGCAAGTTTTTCATGCAAGTTGCATGCAAGTTTTTCATGCAAGTTGCATGCAAGTTTTTCATGCAAGTTGCATGCAAGTTTTTCATGCATGTTTTTCATGCAAGTTTTTCATGCAAGTTGCATGCAAGTTTTTAATGCAAGTTGCATGCAAGTTTTTCATGCAAGTTGCATGCAAGTTTTTCATGCAAGTTGCATGCAAGTTTTTCATGCAAGTTGCATGCAAGTTTTTCATGCAAGTTGCATGCAAGTTGCATGCAAGTTTTTCATGCAAGTTTTTCATGCAAGTCTTTCATGCAAGTTTTTCATGCAAGTTGCATGCAAGTTTTTCATGCAAGTTGCATGCAAGTTTTTCGTGCAAGTTGCATGCAAGTTTTTCATGCAAGTTTTTCATGCAAGTTTTTCATGCAAGTTTTTCATGCAAGTTGCATGCAAGTTTTTCATGCAAGTTGCATGCAAGTTTTTCATGCAAGTTGCATGCAAGTTTTTCATGCAAGATGCATGCAAGTTTTTCATGCAAGTTGCACGCAAGTTTTTCATGCAAGTTGCATGCCAGTTTTTCATGCAAGTTTTTCATGCAAGTTGCATGCAAGTTTTTCATGCAAGTTGCATGCAAGTTTTTCATGCAAGTTGCATGCAAGTTTTTCATGCAAGTTTTTCATGCAAGTTGCATGCAAGTTTTTCATGCAAGTTGCATGCAAGTTTTTTATGCAAGTTGCATGCAAGTTTTTCATGCAAGTTTTTCATGCAAGTTGCATGCAAGTTTTTCATGCAAGTTGCATGCAAGTTTTTCATGCAAGTTGCATGCAAGTTTTTCATGCAAGTTGCATGCAAGTTTTTCATGCAAGTTTTTTATGCAAGTTTTTCATGCAAGTTGCATGCAAGTTTTTCATGCAAGTTGCATGCAAGTTTTTTATGCAAGTTGCATGCAAGTTTTTCATGCAAGTTTTTCATGCAAGTTGCATGCAAGTTTTTCATGCAAGTTGCATGCAAGTTTTTCATGCAAGTTGCATGCAAGTTTTTCATGCAACTTGCATGCAAGTTTTTCATGCAAGTTGCATGCAAGTTTTTCATGCAAGTTGCATGCAAGTTTTTCATGCAAGTTGCATGCAAGTTTTTCATGCAAGTTGCATGCAAGTTTTTCATGCAAGTTGCATGCAAGTTTTTCATGCAAGTTGCATGCAAGTTGCATGCAAGTTTTTCATGCAAGTTTTTCATGCAAGTTTTTCATGCAAGTTTTTCATGCAAGTTGCATGCAAGTTTTTCATGCAAGTTGCATGCAAGTTTTTCGTGCAAGTTGCATGCAAGTTTTTCATGCAAGTTTTTCATGCAAGTTTTTCATGCAAGTTTTTCATGCAAGTTGCATGCAAGTTTTTCATGCAAGTTGCATGCAAGTTTTTCATGCAAGTTGCATGCAAGTTTTTCATGCAAGTTGCATGCAAGTTTTTCATGCAAGTTGCACGCAAGTTTTTCATGCAAGTTGCATGCCAGTTTTTCATGCAAGTTTTTCATGCAAGTTGCATGCAAGTTTTTCATGCAAGTTGCATGCAAGTTTTTCATGCAAGTTGCATGCAAGTTTTTCATGCAAGTTTTTCATGCAAGTTGCATGCAAGTTTTTCATGCAAGTTGCATGCAAGTTTTTTATGCAAGTTGCATGCAAGTTTTTCATGCAAGTTTTTCATGCAAGTTGCATGCAAGTTTTTCATGCAAGTTGCATGCAAGTTTTTCATGCAAGTTGCATGCAAGTTTTTCATGCAAGTTGCATGCAAGTTTTTCATGCAAGTTGCATGCAAGTTTTTCATGCAAGTTGCATGCAAGTTTTTCATGCAAGTTGCATGCAAGTTTTTCATGCAAGTTGCATGCAAGTTTTTCATGCAAGTTGCATGCAAGTTTTTCATGCAAGTTGCATGCAAGTTTTTCATGCAAGTTGCATGCAAGTTTTTCATGCAAGTTGCATGTAAGTTTTTCATGCAAGTTGCATGCAAGTTTTTCATGCATGTTTTTCATGCAAGTTTTTCATGCAAGTTGCATGCAAGTTTTTCATGCAAGTTGCATGCAAGTTTTTCATGCAAGTTGCATGCAAGTTTTTCATGCAAGTTGCATGCAAGTTTTTCATGCAAGTTGCATGCAAGTTTTTCATGCAAGTTTTTCATGCAAGTTTTTCATGCAAGTTTTTCATGCAAGTTGCATGCAAGTTTTTCATGCAAGTTTTTCATGCAAGTTTTTCATGCAAGTTGCATGCAAGTTTTTCGTGCAAGTTGCATGCAAGTTTTTCATGCAAGTTTTTCATGCAAGTTTTTCATGCAAGTTGCATGCAAGTTTTTCATGCAAGTTTTTCATGCAAGTTGCATGCAAGTTTTTCATGCAAGTTTTTCATGCAAGTTTTTCATGCAAGTTGCATGCAAGTTTTTCATGCAAGTTGCATGCAAGTTTTTCGTGCAAGTTGCATGCAAGTTTTTCATGCAAGTTTTTCATGCAAGTTGCATGCAAGTTTTTCATGCAAGTTGCATGCAAGTTTTTCATGCAAGTTGCATGCAAGTTTTTCATGCAAGTTGCATGCAAGTTTTTCATGCAAGTTTTTCATGCAAGTTGCATGCAAGTATTTCATGCAAGTTACATGCATGTTTTTCATGCAAGTTGCATGCAAGTTTTTCATGCAAGTTTTTCATGCAAGTTGCATGCAAGTTTTTCATGCAAGTTGCATGCAAGTTTTTCATGCAAGGTGTTTGCAAGTTTTTCATGCAAGTTGCATGCAAGTTTTTCATGCAAGTTGCATGCAAGTTTTTCATGCAAGTTGCATGCAAGTTTTTCGTGCAAGTTGCATGCAAGTTTTTCGATCAAAAATTGGTAGGAGCATTGAATATATTGGGGAATAGACTCCCCTTCAATATGATTCCTTTTTCTTGTCTCAGCCTATCCTACATGCTCTAGCTTTTGTTACACCTTATGCACCTTATGATGCGAATCACAGTTTATACATATAAATATTATACTAGTTAACAAAAAAAATTGACCGACCGTCCGCGTTGTCCGTGTTTGTACGTCGTCGATGCTAACCGGCGACACCCACGAGACAGACAACAACAATGCAGGTATGCACTTCAAGTCACAGTCAGGCATTTTTTGGTTGCGCTCAGTCGTGACAGTGTCGCGGGCTTGCGGATGTCGCCTGTTTTATCCGACGCCGCCGGCCGACGCCTCACCGACAGCCTGCGTAAACTCTAAAAGTCGCCTTTACTTTCATGTTTTTTGCATTTTTATGATACGTAACGCGTACGCTGAAATAATTCTTCGGTTTCATTTGGGCGTTGTCTGTTAAGCCTATACACGTACGACAAAACAGAGTTAAACAAAAAATATACCAAAAATACATGGATATTTTGTCGTATATACCAAAATGTGGCGTATACGACAAAACAAAACTTAGGGATGGGTTATTATGTGGATATACGATAAAATGCATACTGAGTATCTCGGTAACAGTAATTGATAGGCGAAATCTGATTACAGAAATGGAAAGAGTACTTTCGAAAACATAGTACTGCATACCCACTTTAAAAAAGTGCATTTTGGCGTTTACGACAAAACAATTCTCGGACGACGATATGGCTAAGTATTTCAAAACATTCTGAAATATGCTTTATTTATTAAAAATTTACAGATTTCACTCATAGAGTAACCATGGGGACATTGAAAATGACTTTATTTTGCTAGGTAAACAAAAAACATGACTAATCTTTACAATCTTTACAAATTAATTAAAACGTAATAAGCTGTTTCAAACACCATTTTTTTTATGCAAAGTTATACTACCCATATAAAGCTAGCAAAACATAAAACAAAAGTATGCTAGCACAAAAATTGGAACTGCCACACAACAACAGCACAAAAATAGCACCAAATTTTAGTTTTTCTTTTAATTGATTATGTTGAGCAGTTTAGAAGTTTTGCTAGCTTAATATTAAGGTAGCATAGATTTACATAAAACAAAAACTATGCTAGCACAAACATCGAGACTTCCACACATAAATAGCACAAAAAGAGCACAAAATTCTAATTATGGTTTTAATTGATTATGCTAATGTGTATATGCTAGCTTTATACATGTTAAATCTAAAAACAAAAAAAATATGTAGTGTACAAGTGAGATTGTTGAACATAACGTCAATTTTCTGGGGCTAAAAGCCATTAAAACCTTTTTGAAATAGGTACCTACATGCATTTTTTTTATAATGGTGAATCGTTTGGATTCATCTACATGGGTTTATTTAAGACATTAATTATATCAAAAATAAAAAACAAAATTTACACGATGTTGCTCTCGTGGCTAACAAAAATTTTGGTAGTACCTTTCAACGAAAGAAATGTTAAAAAGTCAGAATTACTGGGAACATGATTTTTTTACTTTTGGGTTAATATTTTCTAAATTTTCAAAAGCTATCTATACCTATTGTTTAAGCCGTGTGCGAATTGGGTCAAAATCGCGTTAAATTTTATCCGAAGATTAATTTAATTTTTGACACTAGTTAGGTGAATCTGTAGGTATGTGTACGTACAAACTTCAAAATTCAATTCGCACACGGCCTTAAAATATTTAGAAACACTAGATTACAAAATAATCGTTCGAATCGATTTAACCAACTCAAAAATAGGTTAATTTAAAAAAAAACAAAAACTCCAACACAAATTTCCTTAATGCCAATTTTTCGCCATAACCTGAAGTTATGTTTTAATTTTTTGGTAATGCCTACGCATAGACCTTTATTATTTATTGAATAGACATTAGAAGACACTGTACAAGTTATGATTTTAATGAAAAATATATAAAAATACGGCAAAATATGCACGTTAAACGTAAATATACAAAAAATATGCATTTTTAACAAAACATGGCGCCTAAAAGATAGTGGGCCTTACCAATAATCAAATTTAGTTAAATATTGCAGTGAAATTAACCTTAACGTTATGGATCCTAAACTATTAACCATAGGTTCATTATATTCTCAATTTTTTGAAGTCAGTTGAAATATGGTTCATTATTTATAGTCCACGTAAATATTTAGGTAATACCCTGCACGGTTTATTATTTATAGCCCATTCAATTATGATTCATTTTACTGAAATATTTAAGTCGTAACTAAATTTGATTAATGGTAGGGCCCAGATTTCTTTTAAAACTGATTTCTAATTTATCTCGTCTTAATAGTGTTGTTAGAAAAAAACATGCTCTGGCATATTTTTTGTTGACCTACATATTACATAGGTATATCGATTTCAAGCAAGCTCTACTCCTGCTTGCAAACTCAACTGCATCCCTGGCCTTTCTTATAAGACCGCATTGTATTCTGTATGTCCCCTTTCACACCAAGATACTAGTTGCTGGTGATTTTTTTGACGTTTTCTTTAAATCTCCTTAACAATCTCCTGTGCCTTTCACACGCAGATACAAAGTTGGAGGAGACTTGCTGTATTTTCCTTTTAAACTACCTTGGTTGAACGCACACAAACGTAGTGTGAAGAGAAACGTCAAAAAAGTTTCCTGAATTTGTTGACCGGGGAGATTTCATTTCCCCCTCTTTCTTCCCGCCCTTCTCGCCAATGAACTATTTGTTGCCGGCAACTCAGTTGCCCTGTGTGAAAGGGGACTATGGAATAAAAATAAATACTTATCATTTTCATTTTCAGAAAATCACAACCTACCTACCTACCTCCATAACTATGTAGATGCATACACACATATACAACATACACAAATCTGGCAGAAAACTATCCCCTTTTACTGATTGCCTTGTCTGTTCACCTTATTGTTGTTTTTTTTTCTCTTTTTGAATATACTTTATGACCATTCTCCACTGAAGCTTGCCTGTTGACGACGAACAATACTTTTCTTTCTTCGTTTTTTCCCCGTATACCTATTGCCCACGCCTGCTGTAATTCATCGCTTGTGTTTGTTTGTTTATTTTCATCATTCTAGTAATGTTTTAGTAACACCAACCAAAAATTTGATAGTTATCCCCCTATACGCTGGAGTTCATTTTTCATATTCTAGATTCATGTGTTCATTTCAATCATTTCAGTCATTTCTTTAGTAACACCAACCAAAAATTTCGTTGTGATGCCCCTATACGCTGGAGTTCATTTATGATTTATTATTTATTAAGTCTGTTTTTATGCCGCCTAAGGCCTGAGGACCCCCACAGCCGATTATTAAAAAAAAATATTGGAAACATTAAAAAATACTAGATGAAACAAAGAATGACAAAAAACAAGTTCGGGGCTAAACTATTTACATAGGTGTGCTTTTTTCGTAGCCTTAAGGGATTTGAACGGAAAATATGAGGTCATGCCTCAAGCTCAACTCTTATACAAAGTGATTTTTTTCCTAAACTGAAAGGAGTTTTATGGAGGAAATAATGTCGGTTCTAAACTGTTTACACAATTACCCTCTGCCTATTATTAAATAAATACATATATGTATGTATTGTATATAATGAACTATAATGACAATTATTTTATTCATAAAAAATCGAACGCATGAAGATGAAAATGAAACATGATACTATATGATGATAGAGAACATGAAAAATAAGGCAACAAAATATTTTGCTTTAATTTTAGCTCAAAAATAATAGGAATAATTCTTCCATTGCATTTGTTTACTGAATTCTGGCATAACTAGTCCAGGAAATAAATAGACTTTTACAAAGAAAAAATTAGTTAGAGGCCGAAATTTGGCATGGACGTTGGTAATGGCACTCTTTAAAAACTGAGAGAGTTCCTCATCGATCCGATGACCGCTAGGTCAGTTATAAGGGGTTCGAGGGTCTAAAAATGAGTTTTTGCAAATTATCTTAAAAACGGTTTGTGCTAAAAGGGGCCAAATGCCATGAAAATAGGAGTTTTTTTGCAAATATCTCAAAAACAGTTTGTGTTAGATTGTATTCCCTAATCTTGTAGCCCATGTGATTTTCAATAAAAAAAGATTTTCACTTTTTTTGTAGCATTAATTGTTAAAAAGTTACATCAAATCGAAAAGTCAAAAAATCTCTAAAAAAAAGGAGCAAACATTCATGAAAATGGAGTTTTTGGTAAATATCTCAAAAACGGTTTGTTCTAAATAACATATAGCCCATGTAATTTTCAACAAAAGTGGCTTTTCACTTTGTTCGTAGCATTTACCGTTAAAAGGTTATAGCATTTCAAACATGGCAATGTCGCAAAATTAACCAAACTGTGCATTTTTTTCCACAACACCTTTAAGGTGAAGTGACGGGTGCTTTTTTTTTTATATGGTATCTCCAGTTTTTTTATAAAATTACATGAGCTAAAAGATTACGGGGTAACATGTTTCTCTAGCACAAACCGTTTTTGAGATATTTTTGCAAAAACTTCCATTTTCATAAATGTTTGCCCCTTTTTTTAGAGAGTTTTTGACTTTGCCATTTGCTGTAACTTTTTAACAGTTAATGTTACAAAAAAAGGGAAATGCCATTTTTGTTTAAAATTGTATGAGCCTTAAGAGTGACGAACAAAATTTTCCTTAACACAAACTCTTTTTAAGATATTTGCCAAAAACTCTCATTTTCATGACTTTTTTCCCCTTTTTTTTAGAGATTTTTTGACTTTTCCATTTGCTGTAACTTTTTAACAGTTAATGCTACAAAAAAAGTGAAAATGCATTTTTGTTGGAAATTATATGAGCTACAAGATAGGCGACAAACCGTTTTTGAGACATTTGCCAAAAACTTCCACTTTCATGACTTTTTGCCGCTTTTTTGACATTTCGATTTACTGTAACTTTTTAACACTTAATGCTACATAAAATTTGAAAAGCTTTTTTTGTCGAAAATTGCATGGGCTAAGATTGGGGAATACAGTTTTTGAGATCTTTGCAAAAAAAAAATCCCATTTTCATGACATTTGGCCCATTTTAAGAGATTTTTTAATTTTTCATTTGCTGTTACTTTTTAACGGTTAATGCTACGAAAAAATCGATAAAAGCGTTATTATGGAACATCGCCTCAGCTACAAGATTGAGGAACTTAATTATTCTCTAGCACAAACCGTTTTTGAAATATTTGCAAAAAACTCATTTTTAGACCTTTGGATCCCTTATAACTGACCCAGCGGTCATCGGATCGATAAGAAACTCTCTCAGTTTTTAAAGAGTCCTATTTTCAATAGATAGAGAATAAAATTATATATATAAGAGTGTCCCACAGTAACCGATACAGACGAAAATCAAGGGTTTTCTGAGATCATTTTAAGTCGAAAAACTTAAGAGGTATTTACGCGTGTCAAGTTAGCACTACATTTTTTGAATTTAAAAAAACTAAGAAAAAAAAATTTGTAGCTCTCTTATTTAAGACAAAACAGGTATGTAGTGCAAAAAAGACGACATTAAAGTTAAATAAACAAGTTATCGAATCAGTATACATTTAATTGGCTGAAAAAAATATTCAAACAAAATGACACATGACACCCTTCAAAAAAAAATTAAAATTTTTGACTCGTGCTGTTTCTTATGATTGAGCAATAAGAAAAAACATAAAGCTTTTTGTTTCATCTCAATACGACCACGTTTGACAGAGATACAGCTTTTCAAAAAACACTAAAAAAAGTGAAATTTTGTTTGTTCCCTTCATTTTTTTTTTTGATTGGTGTAGTTCGGAAGGGGAAGTTAATTTTGCCCATACAAATAGTTTTTGTCAAAAAATGCTCCATAAAAAAAGATTAAAATTATCAGATTTGGGAATATAAATGTTTCTATTGGAGCTGCCGTTTATTAGCTTTTTTTTTTTAAACTAAAAGGCAGCCTATACCTATAAGAATTAATTGTTTTAAGAAAAATCTGTGTTTTGAGAAATGTAAAATTTTCCAAAAATGCTAAGCAAAATGGTATGGCATGTACCGTTATTTTTGGTCCTAGAAAATGAAGAAGAAAAACTATGAAGAATTTTCAACTTAAGATACCAAGTTTACCCATTTCCGGCGGCTACCAGCTTTTGGTTTCCCAGAAAATTCGTGTTGCGTTTTTGCAACGTTCGCCGAAAGGAGTATCAAAATTATTGAAATAAAATTTTCTTCATATGCATGGAATACATGAACTTGATATGAATACTTTTATGGAAAAATCAATAAATATACACATCGTAATGAAAAAGATTATTGAAAATTAATAAAATTATCAAAACTAAAAATAAAAATTGACCAAAAAATATTTTTTTTTTAAATTAATAAAAATCAAAAAAAATTCAAAATTATTTTTTTCCAAAAATTAACACTTAAATTACTTATGTATTCTTTGCATAAATTTGAAGCTTCTAAAGTTAACCCTTCAGAAGATAAAAATCAAAAATTTAAACAAAAATCATTTTTCCCCAATTTATTTTTTTTTTCAAAATAAAAAAAAAAAACCAAAAGGCTCATTTTTCCCAAACTTTATTTTTTTCTAAAAATAAAGATCAAAATTATCTATTTATTGTATAAGTTTGCAGTTTTAGAAAACAAACCCCAATTAAAAGATTAAAATCAAAAACTGCAAAACAAATTGACCTAAAAAAATAATTTTTTTTTGAAAAATATATTTTTTTTAATTTATTTTTTTTTTTTACAAAAAGATAAAAATCTTGCCATATTTCTAAAACTCATGTTTTTCAAAATTTTACATGTTGATGATTTTTTGAAATAGGTACACCGAACTTTTTATTTAAATATATTACTATTAATATTATTTTTAAATTGATCGAACAGTTTACAGTGCTGAGTTGATGTGTATAGATGATTTGTTTTTCGTCAAATACCACCTCATACCTGATTAACCATCATAATTCGCATTTCCAACGTCCTGGTAACACAACTAAACAATGACATCGCCACAGAAAGCACTGAATGCTGAAGCACAAAAGTCACATACAAAGCAAAAGATGGCTCAATATTAACCGATTTCATTAATTCAAAACATCCCACAATATAAACCGAATTGAGTACTAGTAAACTTATCATAAATACATAAGCATATCGATAGATTTTATTATAATTAATCTCAACACCGACATCTTTCAATTGCTCATCCATGTAATTTATAAGCATTAAGACTTTTTCGAGACGATGTTTTGGAATGATGGCCGAGATATAAATTACCGTAACACCAATAAATCCACTTAAAACCTGCATGAAATCACCAACGTATGAAACTCGCGTTCGAAAGAAATATCCCACAACTGATTCACAGTCATTGGCCAGAGTTAAGGCATAACACACTCCATACATAACGATGTGGAATAAAGCATTTAAATAGCCAAAAACCGAATGTCTGAGCTTTTTATTGCCATGGGGGTCTTGCGAGATGTAAAAAGGCGTAAGGCCTTGGAAGTATGTAACGAAAAATAATGGTTGAAAGCATTCGTAAAGTTGGTTGGCAGTAAAAAACCGACGGGCCCATCTTTGCAATGGCATACCGTATAAACCGCACACACAAGTTGTCTGATCAACGGATTCTAGAATACTGCATGGGTGTAACGTAACTGTAACATGTATAATGTTGTCATCCCTAGTCTGTCTGTCCTCTGTCCTGTGTCCTGACTGAGGAATAATCCTATAATGGACATTTAATACTAACAAAACAGAATGTGTCACTTTACAATACCTGAGCTACACAATCATAAAATAATTGTTCTCTTCTGTCATCAAAAGGGCAACAGGTTCTAGTCCTAGTTGAAGGAAGCAGTTCACATGAAGTCAATTAGCTAAGGGAAGTATTGTTGTATCGGAAGAGGATATATGATTCTCTAATTACATAGCATAAACGCTACCGGGCAACTCCCACGCGTAAATTATATCAATATTTAATTTTTTTTTTTGGTTCGAAATTAATTAATGAAAGCGAGAAAAAGTAATTAAGAAAGAAATTATTTTCGGTATATTTTCAATTACTTAGTAAAAAAAATATTACAATGTAAATGCAGTACAAAACACAATTTAATTTATTAATAGAAAGGAAAGAATTGATTCATTTAAGTGAATCAATTATTTTTTCAATAAAGAAATTACAATTAACTTATTTTAATATCATGCGGAAATCTTCCTTTGGTTGCTTGTTTGTTTGTCCGGGATTATCTCAGAAACCACAACTCAGATTTTAAAAATTCTTTTTGTATTTCAAAGGTATTTCTTAGGGGATGGCTTAAGGGATAAATTTTGTATGCTATTGGTAGGGTGAAATGAGGTACAAAACAAAAATTAGGCACTTGATTTAAAAAAATTCTTTTTGTGTTATAACAGTTATTCTTAGGGGATTTTTAAAATTATTATTTTAAATTATTTGGACTTTTTGAGCAGATGACATAAAAGAACGAACTTCTGGATTTAAAAAAAAAAAAAAAAAACAGGTATAGCAAGACAGTGTAAGTGTTTCCGTTATTTTTAAATAATTTTTTTTCTATAATCGATTTTTTTAGAAATTTCTCTTCCCAACTAAATGGGGGAAAATAGACACCGCCCCCATCTTATACGATTTTTGTTTTATCTCAACCCAACCTACACGCTCTAGGTTTTTGTCACACCTTAAGAGAACTACCCTGTATATGCAAATAAAAAATAAAAAAAAGAAAATTAAAGGGAAAAACATTATAATTACGAGTAGTATTTGGGAGACGAGAATAAAACAGGTCTACAAATGTTCAACGCTTTATAACTAAACAACTTTTCTTTCTATCAATAAAGTTGCATAAAGTTTTTTATTGCAAATTATGTGAGGTTTAATTTTCGACTCAAGTTTTTTGGACGAAAAACCGTTAGAAATGGAAAATAGATTTTTTTGAAATAAAAAAAGTCATTTGGTCTTTTTACCGTTATAGCTTAGGAAGCGCGCCATCTATCGGTGGGGAACTCTCTGGGATTTAGCAAGAACGCATGTATCAAAATTCAGCTTTGATAGGACTTTTTCGAAGAAAAATTCTAATTTTATTGGACTAAATTCGTTATGGGAACATTGTGGAACATTTCGAATTTGTTATCTTTTTTATAAATTTAGTACATATCTGCATTGAAATCATTTTCATGTAAAATAAAATAAGTACATTTAAGCACATAAGTTTTAGTTTGGCTAAATTCCTACCTTTTCAAACAGTTTATTATGATTTATGAGCTTTAAATTTTCTCAAGTAGGTATTACTATATTCCGATATTAATTGTAAAGTTTCCTTTTTGGACACAACAAATATAGGCCCCACTGAGTTCCAATATCTCTATTTTATTAAGTCTATTAAATTTCATTCATTTTCGTGAAGAATTTTGCATGAAAAATTATTTTTGCTGCCCAAATTCAACAAACGAACCACTAACGATCCCGACGACCCTTATGACGAGAGCAAGACTTTTGACGAAACATAACTTTGTAAGTCTTTTTTTTTTCATCCCAGTAAAATTATAAAATTTTTAAAAATCATCTCCGTGTCCATACATGTCTCGGTATTGGTGTTATTCAATTAAATCAA
Organism: Epistrophella euchroma; assembly: GCA_947049315.1. NCBI lineage: Eukaryota > Metazoa > Arthropoda > Insecta > Diptera > Syrphidae > Epistrophella > Epistrophella euchroma. Next base: position 18,621,611 of record OX346245.1, read on the forward strand.
GTTTCGGTCTATACAGGGTGATCGGTATAAGATGCACCAAGCTGCTGGAGCGATTAGGTTGGGTTAAGACAAGAAAAAAAAATTGTATGGGAGTGGAGGTCTATTATTTCCTCCCGTTTAGGCAGGAGGGGCAATTTGACTTAAAACAGAAAAAAAATATTTAAAATCAATGGTACAATTAAAAATGCCATGCTATACCTTTTTCGAAAGCCAGAAATCTGTTCTTTGATTTTCATTTTAAATTAAGTTGTTTTAGTGGATAGTTTTTGAAAAATTAATTTCCAAACTCGAAATTTTGAAAAAAAAAAAATGAAAAAAAAAATTTCAAACTAATTTTTTTCAAAATTTTATGTAATTAAGTATAATTTTTGTTTTTAAAGTTCAATGCTCTTATTAATTTTTAATAAAAAACAGAAAACCGGATGCTTAAATGTCTTTTAGTTTTTCAGAAAATTGAAAATAACCAAATCTACTTTACTACATATTTTGTAGAAAAAGGATCTTTTGAACAACAAAATAACGGTTGGAAGTCGAATTAAAGGAAAACTTACTTTTGTTATTTTCAATTTTCTCAAAAACTAGACTACATTTTGACATCTGGTTTTCAATGTTTGACTAAAAATTGATGGGAGTATTGAATATTAAAATAAAAATGCTACTAAATAACGTAAAATTTTGAACAAAATCGGTTTGAACACAATTTTTAAATTTTTTCTTTTTCAAAAATTTAAGTTTGAAAATTAAGTTTAAAAAAACTATTCACTAAAAGAACTTAATTTATAAACAAAATGGAAGCACATATTTCTGGCTTAACAAAAAAGTATAGCAAGTCATTTAAGCCATTACCGATGTTCTTTAATAATTTTTTTTCTCTTTCTCCTTCTCCTGTTATTTTCAATTTTCTCAAAAACTAAACGACATTTTAGCATCCGGTTTTCTGTTTTTGACTGAAATCTAATAAAAGCATTGAATTTTGAAAACAGAAAATATACTTAATTACATAAAATTTAAAAAAAAATTAGTTTGAACCTTTTTTTTTTCATTTATTTTTTTTTTCAAAATTTCGAGTTTGGAAATTAATTTTTCAAAAACTATTCACTAACAAAACTTAATTTAAAATGATCAATCAAAGAACAGATTTCTGGCTTTCCAAAAAGGTATAGCATGGTATTTTAAATTATACCGTTGTTTTTAAACATTTTTTCCTGCTTTAAGTCAATTTTTTATAAAATTGCCCCTTTCGCTTAACGGGGGGAAATAGACACCCCCCTCCCATACGATTTTTTTCTTGCCTTAACCCTACTAGCTTCAGCAGTTTGTTGCATCTTATACCGATCACCCTGTATGTGTCACATTTTTGTATTCATTTTTTTTGGAATCGACTATCATAGTTGTAGTTAACGTTTGATTAAAATCTGCAGTTTTTGTACAAACCAATGGCAATAGATACTTCGATATTATTATTTTTCTTAACATGCCGCCTCCACAGGACATGAAGAGGCACAAAACCCCATGTCCATGTCATCAACATGTCGAAGAAAACTACTTTTTGAACAAAAAATGAGCGCTGTTCATAGCTTGGGCCATCAGATTTTATGTTTCATATTTGTGAGATAGGTAGAAGTAGTGCTGAAAGGAATTTTTGTGTGTTTCTCTTGCTCTGACTTCTTAGTGGAATTAAGCTACTAAATTAAACGACATTGACATAATTTGCCCAGTGTTGATTGGATTTTGGTTTGAATGTTGGACATCTATATGTCTTGTCGAGTTAGCATGTATAACAAATAAAAAAATCTTTGATGTACGTGTTTTTGACAAATCTGGAAAATAGAGTCAATACGGTAGGCACTGTTATTGTTAACAAACAAAAAATATATTCCCTGCATAAATTTCAATTTTGTAGATATATTTCCAAATATGACTTTTAAGATACAAATGTTGGTGTTTAATTTTACTTTAAAAATTCAAAATATAAATTAATTATTAAAATGACAGCAAGTAATTAAACAAAAAATTTAAATAGTATTATTTATTATTGCTTTTATATTAATTTGAAAAAAAAAACACAAACTTACTGTATTCAAAACATCCAATCTCCGTCTCACAGATTCAACCAAAGATTTAAAAATACAAACACCTATAGCCAATCCACTTAATTGCATAAAAACAGTTGCACACAGACAAGTCGAAGGATAAACATCCATTCTACGCAATAAGTAGAAAAAACCAAATGTAAAAGCACAATTTATAAAAATAAAAACTCCCAAATTATAAAATAATGCCCGCAAAACTTCCGAATAATTATTCTTTAAACCAATACGTCTAAAGCGTTCGTCAACACTAAGATGAAATTCAAAAACTTTCAATAACAACCATTTGTTATAGGTCGAAGAAATTTGCACTACAGTTGCACCGAAAATACCACTAATTCCCAGAATTATATTTCCGAATTTTGTAATTTCAGTTTTTAAGAAATAACCAATCACTGATTCATTGTTGAGTGCAGTATAGGCATAACATCCAATATAGCAGACACAGTAGAATAACGGAATAAGATAACCCATAAGAGTGTCCTTTACTAATTTTGTTCCTCGTTTACCAACAACAACACGAAAAGGTGTCAATCCGCAAAGGTATGCAAGCAGAAGCAGTGGCTGTAATGACTTTAAGTAGCTGTTTGGTGCTATACCATTTCTAAATCTATGATAAAGTGACATAGTATATTGTATAGGACGACACGTGCGTGAATGTAACGTTATGAAAGTCAATACACAACTGAATAAAAGGATTGACCGGAAGGAAGACATTTGACTGTTGATTTCTCTGTCATGCAATATGTAATTATTAGATGTAAATCAACTTATGAGTATAATTGAAACCACATACATACGCCCATCCCCCCCCCCCCCTCCACTCCCTCTCCATTCTAAGCGATGGCTTTTTATGAGATTGGAAAACCTCTCAATAAAAACGATACCGTAATCGAGAGACCTAGAGACCTCAAAGCTAGTGCTGAAGGATCGTGGGAAAAATCCCTTTCTCTGGGAGTTGTGAAAACCGACCCATTTTGTGGGAATTTTTTGATTTTTGAAATTTTAAGCGGAAAAGAGAACATCAACAAAGTTATAGGGTAGAGTGGGGCAGATACGACACATTTTCTGTAGATTCCGTACAAATTTTTTTAAAAACGCATATTTAATCTATGTTCTTATTTCATTTGAAGCTTTAATAATCTTACTAAAAAATTTGATAATTTTTTAAGACATTACTCAATCGTAACAGTTTATAAAAAATACTTTAAAAAACTACCTCCAAAACCAAAAGTGCCCTATGGGTGGGGCACTTTCGCCTTCATGGTGGGGCACTTTCGACACGAAATCAAGTTTCACAAAAACAAGAACAAATATGAAAAATTTTGTCTTTTATTATAGCAAACTGCTTTATTTAAATTATTCAATCAATAAGAAACATTGAAATTTATGAAATGAGAACATAAAATAAGATAATCCATACTCAATAAATGTTGAAGCTTTTTAGTTAAAGTAAAAGTTTTGTAAACGTTAAAGTAAACTTAAAAAAATCATTAAACGTTGTATTGGCTTATGTCGACGTCTTTAAAAAAGATAAGGTTTGAATATCTTGATGATCCAGCTGGGTGTTTTGGCGATGGCAGCTTCAACTCGATATCACTTCTGAAAACAAAAGCGGCTTATAAAACTGCCAATTCAGCGAGCCCGCCCTTTTCGACCAACCACGAACAAGGAACTGGAACATTATTTTTTGTTGCATATTTAAAAGCAAACTTTCGTGCCATTGAATACGAAAAACCAAACGTTTGGGCCGAACACCTTTTAAAGTAATCCACGAGTTCATGCTCTTGGTCTTTGGAAAACACCGGGGCGACTTTCCATTACGACATCCCGATTTCGAAGTTGATTTTTTTTTTTAGGGGTAGGTAGGCATCTCAATAGAATATTTTTCAAATATTAAGGTGAGGAAACCCCCCTAAATGCAATTAAAAAATGTTTAAAATTTTAAAAATCGGGCATTTTTTTTTTTACCGATTTGCACTTTTTATACGCGGAATTTGGAAACGCGGATAGTCTCATTGGAAAGATGAACACCTAAAAACACTAAATATCACAATTTTAAAGTGAGGAAACATTTATACATAATGTATTTTTAATTAATTTTTAGAAGTTTTTGTTTTGAAAACAATACAAATTAAAGAAATGTCATACGGTCTGTTTAGTATTGCCAGGCATGTATTTTTTCACTTTCATTTCGCGCGAAATTTAAAACTATTATTTAAACTAATTTTGAAATACATTTTAGTGAGTTTAAATAATGGTTTTAAGTCTCAATATTTCTCAAATAAAATGCAAATAACATTGCAACTGTGACTTTTTTCCCGCATATATCACCGTTCAAATTTTACTCTTTTATAACTGATCATATAAGTAATTTCCCTAAAAATCGGGCTAAATTCTGAAAATTCCGAATAAAAATTCCAGAAATCGCAAAAATAAAAAATATCCCAAAACCATTGTGTACGTCTGGCAATACTAAGCATACACTGTCACGACAAGGGAAGTTCTTTCATCCCCATTTTGGTGTTTTTTATTTATTTCCATGCATTTTGTATGGAAAAAGTGTAACTTTGAAAATTAGTTAAAAATACTTACAAATATTTCCTCACCCTAAAATTGTGATATTTGGTGTTTTTTAGTGATTATCTATTGAATGAGACCATCCGCGTATCCAAGTTCGGGATGTCGTAAAGGAAAGTTGAGCCAAAACACCTGTTGCGTCGTATATTTAGAGTTAAATTTTCCACTGTAGTGGTTATCAGTGGACTCGTTATCTGGATTCAGTTTTTTAAGTCTAGAATTAAGTGTCGTCCGCTTAAAATCATATTTTCGAGCAGCTGAAGTGGGTGTTTTTTTTTTGCTTAAAATTTCTTCCAGAGCTTTTTGAACAGTTATTTCATTAATGTCGCTGCGATTAGTCTTCTTCTTATATGAGCGAACCATTCTAAAAAAATAAAGAAATGTTTTCTAGTAACATGGGGCACATTCGACATTTATCGAAAGTGCCCCACGTGCGTTCGGCGAAAGTGCCCCACCCTTTGTTTTTATACAAAATATTATTTTTTGCCAAATTTATAAAAGCAAATTGACGAAAAGTAAAAAAAATCTTATGTTAATAAAACATACTACCATTAAAATTGAACACCCATTGAATTCCGTTAACTTTGCATGAGCAAAGGTACACAAAATCACTTGAAAATTGAAAAATAAGTCTAGACTGCACAACTATTGAAGGAGAAAACACGTATGTGATAGAAGAGAACAGTGTTGCCGACTATGTTATCATTTTTTTCATTGCAAAAGTCAACTGTATTTTTACAATTGCAAAAGTCAAATGTGCCCCACCGTCGAAAGTGCCCCACCCTAACCTAATCAATTTTTCTAGATTAATTCGAAACAAGTCAAAATAAAGTTGAAGAAATATCAAAATTATTTCTTAGAAAAATTAATAACACCTTAAAATAGGTACAAATCCCGATCATGAATAAAGTATCAAAGACTAGACATATTAATATCTTTAGCGTTTGAAGGAAACATGATATAATAAAATGATTCTTCATATACACTTGGACCGATTTGCATAAAATTTGGTACTTGTATGCACTTAATAATATACAAGGTGTCACCTTATTCGTGTAATATATTTTCGGGGGATAATTCCTGGGATCATTCTAGGAAAGAATTGTATGGGGGAAACATTTTATCTCCCCCTACCCCTGAGGCTGGGGCTGGTATTTTCTGAAAAAATTGAATTAAAATGGAAAAAAATATTAAAACTCAATGGATTTTTTGAAGGCTAATATTTAATTCATTTTTTTTTTAATCAAGTTGTTTAATTAAATACATAGGCGCAAAATTTTAAACAGCCTGATGTAAAGGTATTAGCATGATACTTCTTAACAATTTTCTAACTTTAAAGCTCTTTACTAAAATATTCTTAGTTTTAAACATTTTCTAACTACTTTATTTATTTATTTGAATCAAGCTAATTAATATCTAGCGTACAAAATATTTCTTAGAATTAAGAATTTATAAATTATAAAATATTATAAAATATTTTTTTAAAACCAGTATTTGATACATCAGAAAAATTTATTAATACGTTATGATAAACGTTATACAAATTAAAACATGTTATTTAATGGTGAATTTTGCTCATAGTTGGTTCGACAGTGTTTTATATAAATTGGGTCAGTACAACCTTAGATTACGATTTGGAACATTAAAATTAACGCGAGACAAAAGGTTCAAGGCATCGATATTACCATCAATAAGATTAACAATAAAAACAAAATATAAATAAGAACGTCTGCGCTCCAGACTGGGTAAATCTATGATATTAAGACGGCTATTATATGAAGGAAGATTCAATGGATTGTGCCAGCCCAAGCCTCTTAGAGCAAATTTCAGGAACCTTTTTTGAATTTATTCAATTCTTATTTTGTGGCAATTGTAATAGGGGGTCCATACCTGGCAAGCATACTCTATAATGGGTCTGACAAATGTGGTAAATAGTTGTTTGATAACATAAGGATCAGAAAACTGATGTGATTTCCCGGTTAATCCAACCTAATATTGAATTGGCTTTATTACATTTCATATTGATATGCTGTGTGAATTCAAGTTTTTTATCAATTAATACACCAAGGATAGATACATCATTTACATTTAACAGATTTACGCCATTGAAACTATAGTCAAAAGATAAAACGGACAATTTTCTTGTAAAATTTATAATCTTACACTTGTCGATATTTAACAACAAATAATTACGTGCACAGCAATTGTAGAAAGCATTTAGATCAGTTTGAAGCTTTTCACAGTCAAGATTGCTAGAAATGGTTTTAAATATATTAACATCGTCAGCATACATAAGACAATTAGAGTACCTACTTTAAAACTGACGGAAGATCATTTACAAACAATATAAAAAGAACTGGACCCAAATGGCTTCCTTGGGGGACACCAGAATGTACGACAAAACTATTTGAATGGTAGCCGTTAAAATTCACTGAATAAGATCTGTCAAGTAAATAAGATCATACTAGTATCATACTAAACCTATTTTTCTAGCTGAACACGCCTAAAACAGTGACAGTTCAACCCATTTTATCAATTGTAGCTGCCAAAGTGACATTTGGATTAAGACAAAATAGGCATTTGGCGATAGGCATTTAACTTAAGTAAAATGTTAAAAAGATAATACTTGTTTAAAATTTGTAAAATCCTGTTTTTATCCTAGCATCATACTAAAAATACTTTAACATCATACTAAATCGTCTAAAATTTTGCGCCATAAAAAATTAAAATTAATTTCAAAATCAAAATTTTCATTTTTTTTCTAATTTCTCAAAAATTAAAAAAGATTTAAACATCTTATATTCAGGATTGACTAAGAAAAAGAGCATTGTATGTTAGAAAAGAAACAGTGGCACTGACAGTGGCAAAAACTTTTCACTTAAAAAACTTGATTAAAAAAAAAAAAAAAAAACGAATAAAAGGAAATAAGAAAATATTAACTTTCAAAAAAACTATAACATAATTTTTTTCCATTTTAAGTCAACATTTCAACTTTTTTGTTTTCTGTGGGAAATAAAAAGGGAAACAAATATTTGTGGGACAAAAAGGGAATTTTACTGCGTGAAGGGAATTCTGTTAAAAATGCCCCCAAGCACTGCCTCAAACCTTGGATCCATTTAATTGAAAATTAAAAATGTTAGGAATTTCAGCTAAAACAATCAACAAACCAAACAATTAAGGAAATGACACATAAAATTGTTTTTAATAATTTCAAAAAAAAATTTAAACTTACCTTGTTCAAAACATCTATTCTGCAATTAATTAATCCAGTTATGCACCAAAACATAACACAAAATAAACACATTCCACTGTTTTGTATGAAAAAAGTTATACACAAACAAAAATGAGGGCGAACATTCATTATTCCCATTAAATAAATAAAACCAAAAATACAAAAACAAACAATTGTCAAATAAATTATTAACAAAATATAAAAATATCGTAAATAAATTGAATAATTCGGAATAACACCAATTCTCATGAGACGCCCATTAATCTGCTCGAGAATAGAAAACGTTTTTCACAATGTCCGATTCATTAACATACCCGAAATGCCAACTAAAAAAACAACAAAAATACCGGCAACAATTTCAATGAAGCTTCCGTATATTGTAATGCTTGTTCTCATAAAATAACCAATAATTGTTTTCCCATTTTGCAGTGCAAAGATATGGCATCCTGCGAATAGAGTTGTGTAAAAAATTGGAATGAAAAATCCAATAATGTTGATTGACATTCGGTGATGGGTGCCATTTTTGTTGGTGACCACACGCAATGGTGTCAAGCCATAAAAAAAAGTTATATTAAGCAATGGTTGCAGAGATTCGTAGAAGCTTTTGGCTGATAAAAGAGATTTGATATAATTCATTGTTTTTTTTAATTTAAGAGGAAGTTAAATCGGAAAAAATAGGTAAACGTTTTTGAATAACTCAACTCGACCAGGGTCGACAAATAAGTGAAAGCATAAAAAAATTTGTCTAATACTAGAAGAAACAATTTATTGAAATAGTCAAATGAAATATAATAAAGTAATGACACTAAAGGTGCGTGTTATTTACCATTGATTGAGCGCACATACATAGTTTTTAGAAAACGTATAGGTACCAAAAATGTGACAGCAAGTAATACCTAACACCTCACAAGTTTTATCTACCATAACATCTAAGATAGATAAAAATTGGGAGAGTAGGTTAGTTTGTATCAGAAAAATGAAGCTTCCCCCACCAGTCCTAAGCGGTTTTGATTAAAAAGCCTAGGTAGACGAGATTTGTCCAGATATTTCTTATTAACTGATGCCTGAACAGAATAAAGACGGAAACGGAAACGGAGCCGGAGCTGAAATAGCTGTCAAAATATTGAATACACACAAATTAAATGTTGCAAACACAACGGAAGGTAGCCGCATATGGAGCTGCAGCCGCAGACGGAAGAGTTCAGCAACTTTTAACTTTTCACCAGTGCTGTCGAAGTACTACAATTGCAGAATTTGTACTGCTTTTTGAAACTCCGTACTACCGTACTGCTAACACGTCCAAAGTACTTTTTTCAAAATCAAAATCAAAGCCACGAAACTTTGCAAAATCGTGTCGATCAATGATTTGAAGAGATTTATTTTGCTGGACAAAATTAAAGGAACAACAAATGGAAAAGGTTTTCTTATGTTTTTTGAAAAGCCGTTTTTCTATTAAAATGTGTTAAAATAAAAGTTTGAAGTCTTGACATTTTAACATTTAAAAATAGCACGTTAATTCTGAAGAGTCAAGAATTGTAATTAAAGTTTCAATTGAATCTATGAATCAGTTAACTTGTTTTTTGTGCTTTTTTTTTAAATTAAATTTGATATTTTTGCTGATGGTAATTCTGATCCAAAATTTCGGTCAGAAATCTGATTCTGATGAACGATTTTCGCTGTTGATCATTCATATCTCAGTTACTAAATCACAAAATTTAAGGACAGTCTTGAAAATTTGAATGCATTTAATACAAGACCATTTCAAGAGTTTATAAAGTTTCATCGTTTGTTTGAACAAAATAAAAATATATAGCTTTTATCTACCGCCGCCGCGTCGCTTTAAAAAAATTGATTAGTTTATTTTTCCAATTTAAGGATGAAGAAAAATTTACAATCAATGTTTCACTCGACACGAAATTATTTTTGCATGCCATTTGAGTTTACAGGTCAAGAAAAAAGTTATTTTTTATGAACGGAAATTTCACTTCACAAAAATTTGTCAGATATCAAATCAAAATCTTGACTTATAAATTAAATTAAATTTGATGGCACAAAAGTTCATGAAGAACTAGGGCCTAGTGACTTACAACTCTCAACCATTCCTGTGTGCGTGTCTGCAGGAATGGAGGGGACCTACAGTTTATTGCCGAATCCGAACGGCTAACGAGCGGCACTTTTCTGTGACAGGAGATACTCTTGGAGGATTTGTCAATTCCTCGCAAGAGGCAGTAGCCGTTTTTTCTTTTTAAATAAATAGGTGGCGAGGCTGGGGATCGAACCTTAGACCTCCGGCATGACAGTCCATCGCACTAACCATCACGCCACGGCTACTACTCCTTAAAGTTATCTTTTTAATATAAATTTGCTATATGGTTCGTCCAAAAAAGATTATCAGTTCAGGGAAGATAGGATTGTAAGTCTATCGCTTATAAGAGCTCTTATTGCGATGCCATAGGATGCATAATAAAAACTTTTTTTCGTAAAAACTTTGAAAAAAACATTAATTCTCTAAGCTTATGCAATTTGCACACAAACTATAGAAAAAGGAGTAGTTGATGTGAGTAATCTTATCAATGGTAACTCTAATTTTGTGTGAATACTTTTAATAAACACAACAGCAAGATATCGTGTCGTGATTGGTTATCCATAGTGCCCAGCTCACGGCTGTGGGTGATATAGCTCGTGTCGTAAGGGATGTGCATCGTTACCTGAAAAATAAATTACAAAAACAATGCCTTTTGAAGTCTGTGGTTAGTGTAAAAGGCATTTTGTTTCTTGGGTACCTTAGGAAATCGGTAGGTCCCACTGATTTAAAAAAATCTTTCCCATAAGGCATGTACTAACAATCTTTGTTGGACGGACCATAGTCTTGCAAATTCCTCGTTGTGAGCTTTCTCGCGATTTAAAATTTTAATTGTAATGGGTTGTGCGTGATTTAGATGGAGGCGAACAAGTGGGTGTATTTTAGAGGATGTGTGTTGTAATGTATGCGTGATAAGAGAAACTGAATTTTTCATGGAAATTCGTAATCCGCCCTTACCAGTGTTGTGCATACCACATTCTCGTATACAAAAGGAAGAACATAGAAAGTACCAAGAAAAAGATTGGTGAGTTAGTGGTGTAAGAGATAGAATTTTCATATTGTCAAGACTCCGAGTCTGTATTTAATTTATGCCTTTTGCTGCAATTGGGCCAGGCAGATCCTCTTTCCCATTTTAGTAAAATTTATGCCGGGGACTCTATTCCACCCACATATGTTATATATATTTAGTAAAATATATTTTAAAACAACATGAAATAGTTACTAACTTGCCTAATAGACAAAAAAGCATCATAATATATGCAAAAAATTCCAGGATTTCCAGAACAAAAAATTCTTAATTAACTTTATCGATTTGGTTTTTGGAGTTTTAATAACGAAATTGGATACAAAATACGTATTTTTTTAAATTATTATTATTTTAATTATAACTGAAAAAAAAACAAAAATTTACATTTAATATTACACAAACCATATTCAGTCGTTCCAATCTCCAATAAAATGATCTCGTTACACACCAAAACAAATTAACACTCAAACATAATGCATTATTTTGCATGAAAAATGCAACACACAAACACAACGAAGGATTTACATTCATTTTCCGCAATATTTGAATACAACAAATACAAAAAAAGCAATTCACAATAAACGCACAACAAATAAAAATGTTAATGCTATGCAATATTTTAGTATAGTTTATATTAAATCCAATATTTTGTAAATGTCTGTCGGTACGTGTGAGAATGCGAAGCATTTTTAATAAAATCGAATATTTCGTTATGGCAGTTAAGTAAATGACAATAGCACAAATGACACCACTTATTGTTTGAATTAAACAAGAAATTTTTGTTATTTTCGTACGCAAGAAATAACCAATAACTGATTCATCATTTTGCATAGCCAAAATATAACATCCGCCGTAGATAGAACAGTAAAATAAAGAATTTAAATAACCGAGCGGGGTTGTTCTCGCACGTTTTGATCCATCTTTTTTGGTTATAATTCGAAATGGTGTTAGGCCATTGAGGAATGTTAACCAGAATAATGGTTGCAAGGATTCATAATAGTTTTCTGATACAAAGAAACTTTTTGTTGATCGGAAAGAGAACATTTTTCGGAGAAAGTATATTAAATATATATAAACCACAAGAAAAATAGTGCGTATACGCCTAGGTGTACCAGGAATGACTGAATTTATGTAATGGTAGAAGGAAGAGTGATGATTAGAAAGAAATCGAACCATCAACGTAATTAATAAGGACTCTTTTTTTTTCTCTGCGTCGTCTTTGACTTTGCTATTTGCTATTTATATTGAAAATTGATATTACAAAATGCTTTTGGAAGAACGTTTAACCTTTAATCCTATTAAGTGGGTGGAAAATATAAGAAGTTACTAAGGAAACGTAACCTTTCGCCTGTGGGCATACTTTATCAACTTTTTTCAGAAAAAAACATCGCAAACACTGAATTTCAGTCGAATCATTAATGAAAATATGAATATGAATGTATTTTTTTTTTTTATTATTTTCTGCTTCTTCTTTATAGCAAAAATACAGTGTTGAAGGTTTTTTTTGCAAAGAAAAATACCTCATTTTTTTAAGTACCGTGTTTTTAAACAATGACTTGACCAATTATGCTACAATTTCGAAATCAGATACTTAAAAGCAAGCAAGGTAAAGTGGCATAGTAAATTTATTTAATTTAACACCCAAGCCCAACACAAAACATTAACAAGAACAAAGACTTTAATATACACTCCCAGGCATATTTAACCGCTCACCTCGTATTTCTGTAAATTTAAATGAAACCGTCAAGTTGTAAGTGTCTAAGTAATGTTGAAAGCAAAGTTTGAAAAATAAAAAAAAAAACAAAAATTCTGAGAGAAAACCACGTTTATTAAAGAATTCACACAAAAAAACAAACAAAAACACAAAATACTGAAAAAGATGTTATATTTTGTTGTTAAAAAAGTGGTAAAATTATTGACAAACTTAATTTTTAATAATGGGTGTTTGCGACGCAGGCTCTAATTACTTCGTGGAGCCGGTTTGACAATCCGTCAATGATGTCCTGAACATCCGACTGAGGAATGTTGTACTGCAGCTTTCTTAAGCTCTCCTAGAGTGGTAGGGACATGTGTTCTCGCTCTGACACGTCTTTTAAGGTTGTCCTAAAAATGATCGATAAGTTTGAGATCTGGACCGCAAGATGGAAATGGCAAAACTGGACCTCATTTAGGTAGTTAGTTACAGAATTTGCGGTATGGCAGAGTGCGTTGTCATGCATTAACCGAAAGTGTTCACCAAAAATTGGTGCGAAAGGCATCACATGGTCTTGCAAAACGTTTTCCACGTATACCTGAGCGTTCACACTGCCTCTATCGAACACAACAAGGTCCGTGTGAGCTTCATAACTGATGCCTCCGCAAACCATTATAGACCCTCCTTGGTAACCCACTGTTTCGGTTATCGTGCATGGAGCAAACCTTTCGTTTTTTCGCCTGTAGACCTAGTAGACCTATTCTGCTTTCGTTTGAGGTTAAGACGTCCCTTCCTTCCTCTCCAGTCCAGTTAACACATTCTCGTGCAAAACGAAGTCTTGCTGTACGGTGCTGAGGGAGCAATTTGGGTCGGAAAGCTCTGAAATTTAATTCTGCCAACCTTTTTCTGATGGCACGTTCACTCACACCAACATTCCTCACCTCAAAAAGGCGTGTACGAGCTTCAGTACCGATGCAAAACCGATTTCTCAGTTCGTTGTTTAAGTAACTGAAACAATATTAAAATCGCTTAAATTGCAAAAAGTGCTCTTCGATGACAATTTTATCGGGCAAAATAAGGGTTTTAGTTTTTTTTTTCTTGCGAAAATATCCTCTGACAAAAAACAAATCATCAGATAAATTAAAGTGAGCTTAAAGAGTTAGGAGGGTGACGAAAAATGCAGGTGGGCGGATAATTGCGCCTGTGAGTGTAGTTGGAAAAGAACGTGTTGAGATTTTATTTGAACATTTTAGCTATTTCATCAAATTAATAACATTTACTCACAAAAGTAGTAAAATTTAACCAATTAAAGTCTTAAAAATTCACTTTTTCATTGATTTTATTAATCATCTTTATGTTAAAACTGCATTATTTTTGTTATGCTTTATACTATATAAATTTCCATTAAATCATCTTTACATTGTGATAAAACTTTAAAGTGAATTGATTTACACGTCCGGAGTGTATAATAAGCTTAAAGATGATTTTCATGAAAATTGTATAGCTTTTGCAAGTTTTAATGTTCAACAGATGTTCAAAAATAAATACGATTTAATTAATGCAATTTTTGATGGGGTCATAATTTAAAAATTGCAACATTTATGTATTTCTTTTTTAATTTCAAAGATTAATAGAGTTATCGAAGTTTGGTTATTTAGAATGTTTTATTAATTATGTTTAAATATTCATTAATTTATGGTAATTACATAATTCCACATAAAGAATATAATTTAAAGGAAAGCTATGATTAACTACATAGTCATTCAATTAAAGTAAAAATATAATACACGACTCGAACACACGAACTTACGCTCTTGGAAGTTGTGGTTGAAGTGCTTAAGATGCATGAAACTTGTCCTTTAAATTGTTTAATTAACTTCAAAGAAAATTTTAATTCCAAATTGACTGAAATGGTATGAATTTATGCAAAAAATATTTCGGTTTTCAGTGTGACAGAGCTAGAGCGTGTAGGTTGAGTCGAGACACGAAAAAAATCTTATAGGAAGGGGGTCTTTATCCCCCCCCCGTTTGGGTGGGATGGCAATTTTCTAAAAAATGGACTTGAAATAAAAAAAAAAATAATTAAAAAAACTACTGCAACACCTACAATGTCATGCTAAACATATTCTCAAAGGCAGAAATCCGTTCTTCTATTTTGTTTTTAACTAAAATTATTTGAGAGAATTGAAAAATTAATTTCCAATAATTCAAAATTTTGTAAAAATAATGAAAGCTAATTATGTTCAAACTAATATTGTTCAAAATTTTACGTTCTTAAGTAGTACTTTTGTTTTTAATAATCGATGATCCTATCAATTTATAGTCAAACAGTGAATAGAAGATAACAAATAAATAAGTTTGGTGGCACAAACAGCTCATGAAGAGGCAGGGCCTAGCGACTTACAACTCTCAACCATTCCTGTGTGCGTGTCTGCAGGAATGGAGGGGACCTACAGTTTATTGGCGAATCCGAACGGCTGGTGAGCGGCACTTTTCTATCAGAAGAGATACTCTTAGAGGATTTGTCACTTCCTCGCAAGAGGCAGTAGCCCGGAAAAAAAACTTAAGGTGGAAGCGGCTGGTATCGAACCCAGACCTCTGGCATGACAGTCTATCGCACTAACCATTACGCCACGCGCTACTACTTAAACAGAATAAGCATTTAGACCTAATGTATACTGCTGTTATTTTAGAAATCTTATCGTTAATATTTTTCTATTTGATTATTTCAAATTTGTATTGATTGTTTTATTCCGAATAGACTGTCACAATAAGGCCAATAGTTACCCAATTGCTGTTTTTTTTTTTTTCAATTCTATAACACGACGAAAGTATTTTAAATTGAATATTTATTTTTTATCCAATTTACATCTTTTTGTGGGATTCGTATTGAAACAGGTTGGAAAATTTTCCCGAAAAAGCCGGTAAATCGTGGAAGTTATACTTTCTGAATTGGGTTTTTGTTTGTACGTGCATAATTCGGCTGAACACCAAACGATTTGCATAGGAAGGGATATTTATAATTTATTTAATCTTTTTAAAAATTTTAACTTATTTGTTTCTATTGATGATGAATTTCGGGTAGTTCTTCTACGCGTTGCTTCGCAAAATTTATGAAATAATTAGTTTAACTAAATAATATCCTGTCAAAACAGTACTAAGTTAAGTTTAAGTTTTAATTGACTTTTATTTTCCATAAATAATGTACAAAGATTGAATAATCTTAGCCTAATTGGTTTGGCCTAAGGCCGTCTACCAGGTTGACAATCAATATAATACATTTTTTTTTTTTTTAACTAATTATTATTATAATTTAAAAATCTCCCTCAACAATATATTTTCTGTAACGAAGTGCAGCTACCGTGTAGTTGTATAAGACATCCCATCCTATTTCTCTATATCCCCATACTTGGGCTCCGTATAGCATGATTGAGGCTGCGGTTGAATGAAACAGCGTTTGTTTTGCGCTATGCGCTATGTACCTGTTTTGTATACAGCGCTCCCAGATCGATGAAATCGCTCGTTTGGCGTCGGACAATTTTTCCTCCAGATGTATGTTTATATTAAGATTTGCTGATACCAACATTCCAAGATATTTGTATTTCCGCACTATCTCTATTTCTTCTCCGCATAACTTCCACTTTTCAAAGCGAGAGAAGCGACCACCACCATCTCTAAATATCATCATTTTTGATTTGTCTAGGTTAACAGATAAATTCCAACATTTACAATACACGCTCAGCCTGTTTATCATCAGTTGCATACCTTCCACGGTGTCACATAGAAAGACGATATCGTCCGCATACATCAATGCTGGAATCGGTACTCCACCGAACTTTATTCCACCCCTTACTTCATCCGTTATATCGGTAACATACAAGATGAAAAGTAACGCGCTTAGTATGCACCCCTGTTTCACACCCATGGAAGTTTGGAATTCTTCGGAAATTTGATCACCATCCCATACAAAAGCAACATTATTTTCGTACAACGCTCTCAGGATACGAATAATCTTGTTTGATACTCCAATTTTTGTAAGCTTGTAAATGAGTGCTTCCCGAGGTATTGTGTCAAAAGCCGCACGAAAATCCACGAAAAATGCGTATAGCTTTTTTTGTTTACTTTTATATGCTGCTGCAATATTAGTGAGCGCAAATATTTGGTCAACAGTGGAGTAACCTTTTCTAAATCCAGCTTGAAATTCTGTAAGGATGTTCTTTTCTTGAACCCATTGATTAAGCCTTTTGTATATCAGTGCGGCAAACAGCTTGGCTGAAGTATTTAAAAATGAAATTCCTCGGTAATTTGTTGGGTCCTTGTAGTCACCTTTTTTGTGGAGAGGCAATATAATCGATTTTTTGAAATTTTCGGGCACTTCAGCAGTATCGAAGATTCGATTGAATTCCACTGTTAACAATTTTATAAACTCGTTTGTAGCATTTTTATAAAATTCAAAGGGAATACGATCATATCCCGGGGTTTTATTTAATTTTGCATTGGTTATAGTTTCCTGAACTTCTTGCAATGTAAATGGGGCATCCAATTTTTCATCAAGAAAGAAGGGGGCTGCATATTGAAATAAGGGTGAGATTAATGGCATGTTAAGCACACTATTAAAGTGCATTTTCAACTGAGGAGCTTTTAATGTCAGTGCTATATTGTTGGTGCGACCATTAACATATTTAACGGCTTTCCAAAACTCAGCAGAAGATCTTGTATTATTAATTACAGCAATATTTTGATGTTCAAAAGCTGCCTTTTTACTAAAACAAATCTGTTTAAACTCTTTGTTAGCCTCACTATAGAGTACTTTAAAAATATTTGCATTATTTGACCTCAAAACCCGTAAAAACTTAAATGCTTTATCTCTAGCTTTCAAGCACTCTGCATCAAACCACTTTTGTTTAAGAACAGGTTTACCTCTTGTCGAATTACTTGATGTAACAGCTGTCTTGATGATTTCCGTTAACGTTTCTATATTAGCTACGAGATTTTGTGCTTCCAGATCTTCAAGTTTCACATTCAAGTTATGCTGATAAGTATCCCGCATTCTATCGTTCCAAATAAGTTTTGGTAAAAGACCTAATTGTTTCGTGTTATCCTCGTTTTCAGTTGCAGTCACAGAAAAACAGTACTAAATAGGACTAATTGCAATTTCTACCATATTATTGACAAACTTACTTACTTACTTACTTACTTTACTTTAGATGGCGCTCACAGTCCAGGATGGACTACGTCCTCAACCAACAAGCCCCTCCAGCCAGCTCGGTCTCTAGCTAGCTGCCTCCAGTTACACACTCCAAGTTGGTTGAGGTCGTTTTCCACTTGTTTGCGCCACCTAAGCAGGGCCGGCCTAAGCCAAACTTGCGCCCTGTGCAAGATTTGTAGAAAGCGCCCCTCTTTTATATTTACACACATACATACATACATACACACAAAAAAGAACAAATCAAAACAAAAAACAAACTGCCTGCGCAAGAACGATTCGACTATACATTCATCCCTCCTAGCTTTAATTTGTTCACTCTATTTGTTGCTCTTTTCGTAGATAAGAAAACACATGCACAGGTACACTGTACAGTGCGTAATAGAATAGGTAATAGGTTAAAATGCAAATGGAAGTACATATTTTTTTGATCAGATTACATTTTTTTGCTCCTGGTAATGCGCCCCAGAACTTTGCGCCCTGTGCATTTGCACATCCTGCACATATGGTTGGTCCGGCCCTGCACCTAAGGTGGGGTCTTCCTCTGCTGCGCAGACCGTCAGGGGTAGATTCGAAGACTCGTCGGGCTGGTGCGTTGGTGTCCATACGCTCCACGTGTCCCAGCCATCTTAGCCGCTGTATTTTAAGCTTTTTGACCAGGTCGACGTCGCTGTAAAGCCCGTAAAGCTCGTTGTTGAATCTTATCCTCAATACTCCATCGATACAGACTGGATCGAAAATCACCCGAAGAACGATGGATTGGGCGTGGTGGACCACGCCCTATCACCATATTCAGCTTGGACCATCCTTTACGGGACACCCTGTATATACCTACATGGAGGCAGGCAGACGAATTTCGAGACCCACTTTTTTTGCGTTTAGTTTCATCACAAAACTAGATTTGAAAAAAATCCCAAAGTCGATTTTTTATGAATCAAAAATTGCACGCAGGATTAATTGAGAGTTGTAAGTCAATAGGCCCCCTGATGGTTATCCACGAGCTATTACGCCGCCAATTTTATTTATTTATTTAATTATACTTTATTCAGCTTTCGCTGGAAAATAAATTCAAATGTATATTTGTTTCAAATACACCAGAAGATAAACTAAAAAAAATTAGTTACCAAACACAAGTAACATCCATTTAAGCCCCGGTTCATCGAACGAACATTCAAATAACCGCAAAACAAAAGAGTTGAGCAACGAACTTAATTAAAAAAACAATTTACTCATCATAATGTTGGCACAAACCATATCTTACCCTGTCTAATACTTAGGTAAATTCCTATTAAAATGTCCCACAAAATTAAACTCAACCACCAAATACCAAAAACTATATACAACCACACATTACTTTTGTGCAACATGCAATAAATCTAATTGTAATATGAAAATGAAAATATTGTATTCAGGAAAACATAAAAAGAACTTTTTTGAACGAACAAAAAAAAAAAAAAAAATAATTGCCCTCGTGCCACCTGCAGTCATAAAGACTACCACGCTATAGCAATCGTTATAACTCGAATAATGGCAAACGTTCAATAAGCAAAAATGCCACCAACCATAAACTCCAATTTATCTTATACCTACCGTTATTGTGACACTCAAGACAACAGACAGCGATGTTTTCTATAAAAGTCTAACCCTGAATTAGCCTGGATGACCGGCAGAGGTCGTTGTCGTCGGTTTTCATGATATTCAAAGAAAATAAATCTAAATCATATTTGCAACTTTGTTTTGCACAAAACAAAAAAACACGAGAAGTCCAAAACCAATTGAATAAAAACTAAACTGGCAATAATCAACCAAAGAAGATGAATTTCGATTGCGCAATACATGCATCGGATTCTTCATCATTCTGCGATAATGCGGCTGATGTGGTGATGATTTACTCACAAAACTCTGCAAGCAGCACCATCTGGGCAATCTAGCTACATATATTCATGATGCATAGAAGTATAGCGCATATAAGCTCACCTGCCTTAGCAAATGTTTTGCATCGTTGCAAGCGAACAAACCTATTATAAGGAAGATCAGGGCATTTTTCAAAATGGGGTAGATTTATTACAATAAAAGCAATATTTAATTTTTGAAAAAAAAAAAAAAATACATCAAAATATCTTTCTATTTAAGCTTTTAGGTTTTAGACCAATTTAAATTATTTACTAGTATCGCCCTGTGTCGAAATTCGACACTTTCAATTTTGCAAACAATTTGTTTGAAAATATTGAAGGAATTTTTTTTTTTTTTAATTTTATTTCTTTTTAAATATGTACAGTGTTCGATAGTACACAAACATAAATGACCCACAGTATGTAAATGCAATTTTGGCTTTCCAACCATATAAAGATTATCGAAATCGGTCAAATACTTTTTGAGAAAATTGTACCACAAAATGTATTTAAGGCTATTTAAATAAAGATAAATATGAATAATTTAAGGCTACATGAAATTTGGCCCCAATAAAAAGTGGCCCAAAACAAATAATGAAAAATAGCCCTAAAGCTAGGGCTTTTTTCATAATGAAAAATAACCCAATTTTCAAAATAGGAAAATGACCCCAAACTTATGATAAATAGCCCCATAAAAGAATGAAAAGCTTAAACCAAAAGCGAAAAATGGGCCCAAAAATATATACATAAAACAAAAACAACAAATAAAAGTGGGGTCATTTTGAAATTCAAACCCAAAATGAAAAATGAAAAGAGGCCCTAAAAAATGAAAAATTACGCCAATTCACAAAATTTAATCAATTTTTTGTTGTTGTTGATTTTCATATACATTCTTAGGACAATTTTTTATTGGGGCCAAATTTCATGTAGCAATAATTTAATTGTGTAATTTTTTAGGGATGTTAAATATTTAGAAACTTCAGAAAGATGGGCGTGGTAGCAGGACTATTTTCAAAAAAAAAAAAAACAAACACACACATATGTCATGCTTAAGCCCAAGAGAGGTTTATTTCAAAATGTTATATGTATTAAAAGGGGGCGTAGTAATGGGCGGGAAAAATTGCACATGTCATATGCTAGGCTTAAAAGAGCTTAATTACAAAATTTTATATTCTGAAGGATATTAAATAAGAAAATATATCAAAAGTGGGCGTGATAGCTGGTGGTTTTCAAAAAAAAATACAAAATACAAATATCATGCTTTAGAACCACGAAATTCTTATAAGGTAAAGATTTTTAGCTGTGTTAACTTGGCCCCAAAAAGTATCTAATTTTTTTAATTTTTTTTTTTGTAAACGATGACCAATCGAAAAAATTAATTTTTAAAAATGGGGGGCAAAAAGAACGTTGCTTTTTTTCAAATTTGATTAATCGATATGATAAGTCTCTAGTTGGACATTATTAACGACCCTTTAACTTTAAAAAACTCAATTATCTTAGATTACCATCTCTTCAAACGCTCAAACTTCTTAAAAAGTTATTTGTTTCAAAATTCTGAAAAAAAAAAAAAAAAAAAAAAAAAATTAGTCACACAGCTAAGATTTTCAGCTTTTTAAAAAACTTATTTACGAAAAAAATGGGCGTGGTAGTGGGCGGACAAAAAATACGTTTCTCATGCTATAGGTTTAAGAGAGCTTAATTACAAAATATCAACTTCGTAAGGACGTTAAATAAGGAGAATATTAAAATTTAGTAAATGTTGGCATGGAACGTAGTACCTAGGTGTTTTTTTTAAATTGATTTTCAGCTTTTAAGAGACGTTCTTTACTGAAAAATTTCAAATAAACCTCGAGAAAGTAAACGTGAAAGTGGGCGGAAAAATTACAAATATGATGCCACAATTTTAATAGAGCTTAATTACAAAATTCAATTTTTTTTTAAACGTCCAATAAGTAGAAAACCAAAATACCACAAGGCGTAGTAGTAAAGAGATTAGAAAAAAAAGCCCGCACGTGTGTGTTAATTAAGGATAAATACAGGATGATTCACCTACGGTGTGACAAAAAGCTAGAGCGTAAAGGTTGAGTCCAGATAAGAAATAAATGGAAGGGAGGGGGGGGATAATTCCCCCCGTGAGCCGGGAGGGGCAATTTTCTAAGAAACTGACTTCAAACAGAAAGACAAATATTAAAAAACAACGGTTACACTTACAATGCCATGATATATCTTTTTGTAAGGCCAGAAATCTCTTCCTTAGGTGAATTTCCCCTTTATAAATAAAAGTAGGCGTGCTAAAGGGGCGGGAAAAATTGCACAAAATGATGCTTTAGGTTAAAAAGTGCTCATATTACAAAAATTTAAGATTTCTAAGCCAGTTCAATAAGGAGAAACTAAAATAAAACTAAAGTAGGCGTGGTCGTATACGGTTTCCAACAAAAAAAGTGCACATGTTAGCTTTAGGTCTAAGAATATCTTATAATATAGATTTTAAGCTCACTAAAAATTAGGGAGAAAGCTAAATTATAACAAAAGTGGGCACTATCATGTGAGGATTTTATTTTTTGTTTTATTAATTTCGAAACCTTCTCTCTACAAATATGAAAAAATGCTGAAAATTTCATTAAATTCAGTCCAATAGTTTTCAAGCATATAAAACTCCACACAAACTAACATCCAGCACCATCTACTTACTGAAAAACGTTTGATTTACTTGTTTTTCATTCTTTTTAGTTTTAGTTAATTCGAGTTAGTTAATTCGAGCGACGTGGCGTGATGGTTAGTGCGATGGACTGTCATGCCGGAGGTCTAAGGTTCGATCCCCAGCCTCGCTACCTATTTATTTAAAAGAAAAAACGGCTACTGCCTCTTGCGAGGAATTGACAAATCCTCCAAGAGTATCTCCTGTCATAGAAAAGTGCCGCTCGTTAGCCGTTCGGATTTGTTAATAAACTGTAGGTCCCCTCCATTCCTGCAGACACGCACAGAGGAATGGTTGAGAGTTGTAAGTCATTAGCTCTTCATGAGCTGTTGTGCCATCAATTTTTTTTTTTTTTTTTAATTTTAATTTAATTTACTGCGTACTGCCTGGAAATAAAAACTGAAGACAAAATTTGTCCTGGGAAAAATTTTGTATAAAAAGAAAAACAATTTTCCCGATCTGCGTACTTAAGCTGAACAGAAATATTTAAGTTTCGTTTCAGCATATGGGCCTAATAGTCCAGTCAACGAAGGAAAAATAAATGAAAAAAGATAGTGTAGTCTGGATTATTTTTTTTAAGTTGAAGGGGTGACCCACAAGTATAACAGACTAAAAGTCCCCAGCCCGGGCCCGGAAGATTTAAACAGGGGGGGGGGGGGGGGGGGGGGGGTGTAAAGGTCCCCTTTTGTAGTATTTCGTAAATATTTCGAAAACCAAGCGTTAAGGTCCACGTTATGATGGATTAAATTTGTAACCCCTACTCCCCCCGTTCGCAATATTACTTTTTCTGTTATTTCTGGGTAAGTTGATCAATAAAAATTAAACTTTTTGAATTTCTAAGCCCCCCAACTCCATTAGTATCACTTCTAGCGAAAATATGAACACAACCATTTTTGTAGCAAATTTAATTTACTTTCATTTTGTTGAGTAAACTTTTCTTCTTAAACGCTTGGTTTTCGAAATATTTATGAAGTACTACAAAAGGGGACCTTTACCCCCCCCCCCCCCGTCCTGGCTAAAGCTCGCAGGCCTGGGCTGGGGACTTTTAGTATGTTGTACCTGGGGATCACCCCTACACTTAAAAAAAAAAAATAATCCAGACTACACGATTTATTTCATTTATTTGATGATTTTGGTTCTTCGTTGATTGGACTATAAGCCTGATTGTTTTTAAATCTTAGCAATAAAACTAAACAAAGCATTTCTTGAATATGCAAAAACTTTTTGTACCTAAATGAACCAGAAGTTCCATTCTACCCCTGCCTCCCTTATTGTCTAGTCTATTCCTCTGCTGGTGGCTTACGATTCCCGTGCATCTACTACAACCTGAACGAATTCGTCCCTGATAACATCATCTCTACATTATGCACGGTGGGGATAAGATGCGGCGTCAAATTGCATAACACCAGCAATAGAAACATTTTCGCTCACCAACAATATGTCGACGATCGACGACGACGAGGTAGATATATGTTATTTTTCTTCTTCTTTTTTTTGCGCCCAGTTAAAAGAAGTGTCTTCACTTTCTTAAAAAGCTAATTGGTAGTAGAGTTTTTTTGTTTTTAGACCAAGTCACGAAGATTAACCATGAGAATATTCCCGTGTTAAATATGGCAGCAAAAAAATAAATAAATGATTCATCTAACAATACACGCATTTCCAAATAGAAACTGAACAAAAAATTCAAACAAAAGAATTCCCATGGTTCACAGTGTAAATAGAGCTTAAATGGTAGCATTCAGCCACTTGAAAACATACGATGTTACATTAATTGACAGTTGGTGCGAAAATAATAATTCAAATCGTGTTATTAATTGACGGACAAACGTGTGAGTGATTAATACTATAATACACGCAAGACGATACCTCATTAACCCACAACTTAAGGCTCTGTTAGATTATAGATCGGCTTAAACTATCATCGTTTTTATTATATTTTTTTTTTCTCAGCTTTGCTTTGATTTTTGCAAATTCAAATGATGATTGTATTATGATTGTTAATGACCTTAACAATATTTGATTTTTCAATAGCAATATAGCATATACATCAATCTTAAGAGTGCTTCATTTCAAATTCGTTTAATTTGTGATTGATACTTATAATGCATCATTGAACCGAGCTTCCTGAGGCGAGCAGCGAAATAATTAGTGTATTTTTTCGTTAACTTTTGAATTAGTTATGCTAAGTGTTGTTGTTGAGATAAAAATGATGAATTTGTAGTTTTGTAAGGCAATTATTAGATATTTGTAGTTTAACATAATATTTCGTGACGTTTTTTTTTTTTTTTTTAATTTTTAAATTTTTATTTTAGATTGCGTTCAAGTTCAAACTGCAATGGCAGTGAGCAGCTCAAGGTTCTAAGAAATTATTATGTGTCGAAACCGAAGCACAAACTTACAATTAAGATCTTTTCAATTCTTTCAATCGAAGAACAATGAGTTCAATTTTCAACAGTATGGTGACTTATAGTTATGGCGAAATCGTAACTTTAAACTTATTCACATTAGAGCTTAATGATACTTCCTGAGAAATGAATATCGAAGAAGAAGTGTAAAGAGAAGATTTTGTTTACGCTTTTTGTTCACGCTTTAAGTGAAACGATTGAATGGAATTGAAGTTTAAGTTTAATAGGCACTTCTGTATGTTTTACCGAATCCAATTATATGATGATTTGGATTGGAAAATATGTATTTATTTTGAAATGTATCTATTTGTCTACGGTGGTTTTAAAGTCTAAGAATTAAGGGCGAGAGGTTTAATACAATATTTTTTTTACTGTTGGAGGGGGGGGGGGGGTCTGTCTCGCCCCGTTTCACAGTGCGTTGACCAGTGGACAAAAATCAAAAAAATTAATGTGCGATTTTAAGCTGCAATGCTGTGGATTCCAACTAGAACATCTTAAATAACTGTTATTTGTTATTTGTTTAGGAGGTAGGCGCAATTAAAAAAAAAATCACTTAAAATGAAAAAAAGATTATTTAAAAAACAATGGCAACACTTACAATGAAGTGTTCTTACGGGTTTATAAGCCAGAAATCTGTACTTAAATTCTATATTGAAATTAAATTATTTAAGGCAATAGCTAAAAAAAAAAATCGCATGCAAACTCAAAATTTTGATAAAAAAAAAAGTTAAAAAAAAAGTTTAGACCACTTTTTTTTTCAAAATTGTGAATTGAAGTGCTGAATTGATTTTCTGTAGTTAATGCGTATATCAATTCTTAATCCGAATCCGTTTTATGTCTTCTAGTTTTTGATAAAATTGAAAACTACTAAAACTCTACGCATAATATAATGGTAATAGGAGATTTAAATGGACGGATCGCGGACTGTACACCTTCGATAACACTAGGAACTCAAAAAAGAAAGGCCAAAGATACAAAAATAAACGCGGAAGGTAAAAAACTATTGGATCTAGCCAATGATTTTGGGCTAGGAATTCTAAATGGCTCTGTGTTAGGTAATGCTCAACTATTGACTATTGTCTGATTGGAGGGGATTTGCAGTCATCCATAAAACAGTTTGAAGTTGAAAACATCATATATTCTGATCACCTTCCAATTTCGGTGAAAATGGGAACGAAGAAGGTAAAAAATCAAACCGAAGAAGTGAGCTTAATCCCAAATAAGTTGAAATGGAAGAACTGTTATAAAAGTGAGTTTCAGGCCAGAATGGATACTACTTTACAAGAAAAGGAATCACATACTTTTGCTCAATTCCTTCCCTTATATGAGTTGGAAACATTAATAATAGATGCTTCGAATTTGATTAAAAAACCCATTTTTCTAAAAAATAAAAATAAATGGTATGATTTTCAATGTGAAAAGTTGCGAAAAAAATCTTTAGCTCTGTTAAAGTCCCTGAGAAATCATAATTTACAAAGTCTCAGATCTGCGTATGTGGAGGCTAATAAAAATTTTAAAAGATGCTGCAAGGAGAAGAAAACTAAATATGAGGAGTACTTAGCTCTGTCTCAAAGGAGTTTTGGGCTCTGACAAGAAAAATAAGTGGCAATGAAAGTAAAAGTCAGTTGGTGTACCTGGACATAAACGTTGCTCGAGAACACTTTGCCAGTCTCTTATGTGACCAGAGTGATCAACTCTATTTTAATTATGCTAGACCATTTCATCAGTGCGAGGTTTTAGATGCAGATATAAGTATGGAAGAGCTAGATTCCGCCTTGAACTCTCTAAAAGATGGAAAAGCAGCTGGTTCGAATGGAACCCCATCAGAATTTTTTAAACACAGTTCGGATATTTTTAAAGGAAAATTGAGAGATGCTCTAAACTCCATTTTTAAGTTTGGTTACCCGCCTGAGCACTTTTATGAAGCGCTTATCCGACCAGTGCTGAAGAAGGGCGATCCATTTGACGCGCAAAACTACAGAGGAATCTCGTTCTTAAATTCTGCTTTAAAAATATACACGGCCATTCTCTGCAACAGACTAACTCGATGGGTAGATGCAAATGACAAACTAAGTGAGTTTCAGTCGGGTTTTCGAAAGTCTTATTCAACGGTGGACAACATATTCGTCCTATCAAGTACAGCCAGAATAAAGATGAGTCACAATAAAAAGCTGTATGCCTTCTTTGTTGATTTTAAGGCTGCATTTGATACAATAAATAGAAAAGCACTGTTTTATAAACTTTATAACTTAGGAGTGTCTTCAAATTTTGTATCTGCGTTGGAAAAGCTATACCAAGAAACGAGTACCCAAGTTGACAACACTAAAGGAATCTCTCTAAAGTTTGAAATCAATCGGGGAGTAAGGCAGGGCTGCAATCTTAGTCCTCTACTATTTGCCCTGTTCCTTGATGATCTAGTTGAAGAGTTTCGAGAGAAGAAAGCTGGAAATTTGACGGAAATCCTTTGGAGATAGTTAAAGAGTACACGTATTTGGGAATAGTTTTCACATAGATTCTTAATTTGTTTATTTATTTATTTTATTTGGATAAACACCTCAAACTAAAAGCAAACAATGCTAGATCTGCCATATGTACCAATTGGAAAAAAGTGTTCAGCAATAAACTAGTTTCAATTCAAACGAAGTACAAAGTTTTTAACGCTACTGCAAGATCGATACTTTTCTATGGAGTTCAAGTCTGGGGTTTGAAAAAATTTGATACTGTGGAAAATCTGCTACTCTTCTTTTTAAGGAAAATATTTTATCTACCTTGCAATTCACCGAAATACATGTACTATCTAGAAACAGGGCTCTCAACACTTTTCGTCTTGACGTTAAAACTAAATGCGGACTATGTTTGCAGAATTGCAGAAATGCATAACTCGAGGCTGCCAAATATTATCTGGCGATATGCAGTTCAGTTCAAAAAAATCTGCTATGAGAACTGGTCAAGATTAGCAGCTGACTGTGGATTAACGTTTAACGTTAAAGATAAAACGGCTTTAGAATTACGAAAATTGTTATATGAAATAATCCAGCTCACTGACGAAAACGAAAGGTATACCTTTATAGAGAAAGCCAGATCCTCAACGGAGAGAAACTACTACGCCAAAGTCAATTACAATCTTAGTGAACTCAATTATTTCAACTCTAACCTGTCAAGTGCAGCTATAGGTACCATTTTTAAAGTACGAGGGGAAATGTTACATCTTAACTGTATGCCGCATAGAAATGACTTAATGAATATTTGCAGCCTTTGCAATCTACGAGCTAGAGAAGACATTGGCCACTTTCTGGGGGTATGCCCTGTTTTTTTTTTTTTACTAATTTTTTTTTTTATCAAAATTTTGAGTTTGCATGCGAATTTTTTTAAAAACTTTTAGCTTAAATAATTTAATTTAAATTTTAGGCTAAAGAAAAAATGCCTGGCTTTCAAAAGCGTTATAGTACTTTATTGCAAGTGTTCCCGTGGTTTTTTAACATTTTTTTTTTTTTTTTCATTTTAAGTCATTATTTTCTAAAATTGTCCCTACTTCCTAAACGGGGCGAGATAGATCCCTCTCCCATAGTAAAACGTGATTGTTTTTAACCCCTCTACAAAAAACCGTTATCAATTTTTGGCGCCTGACTTATCGTACTCGTGCCTTCATTTATGTTTCCAATAATAAAAATAACACGCATTGTGTTCTTTTTTAAGTTATTTAATCATTATGCATTTTATTTAGGAAATCGTACAAAAAGCAGCTTTTACCAGAGAAAAACCACAAAAATTAAAAATTAACTATGTAAATTAATAGATCATTTAAAAATATTGGATTGCTTTGCTTAATAAGCGAGTTTTTTCTTATGAGTGTTTTTTATATCCGTAAAATACTTGATACTTAAAATTTTACAATTTTCCTTTTAAATAATTAACATAATAATATATTGTTATTATAAATTCTGAAAATAATTTTAAACAAAATTCCATATTTTTAGTACTTAAACATTTTAAGAACTTTCTCGTTAAAATGATAGCTATTTTTAGTTTTTTTCTTAACATTTAAGCACTTTTGGTTAAAATTCTGAGGTCTGAGGAAAATATTAAAAAAGATTTTTCGTGAACTACATTTTGTCTTTAAAAAAAATATGGCGGATTGTGATGGCTGTGTGCTCTTAGCACCCCATATATGGGATATTCGCAAAAAAAAGTATGCAGTCTAAAAGGACAGTAATTGGTCATAAAATGTCAAGTAGTTTTAGAATTTGGTCAGGCTTAGAAAATTTTTAATCCAGGGTTGGAGTTTTTCAAGGTCACCCGCGATTTTTGGCACCTCATTTATGGGATATTCGCCAAAAAAAAAAGTATACCACTTGAAGGGCCACTGGATAGTGATAAAAGGTCAGGGAATTTCAGGAATTGGTAAGCCATAGGTTTTTAAAAATTAATTTTTAAAGTTTTTTTTTTTTTTTTTTTTCAAGGTCACAGTAATGGACTTTTAGCACCTCAGTTGTGGAATTTAAGAAAAACAAGTATGCAGTTTAAAAGAGGTCAGTAAAAGGTCAGGTAGTTTCAGTAATTGGTCAGGCATAGATTTTTTTTAAATTAAATTTTTTAAAGTTTTTTCAAGGTCATTACAAGGTCACATGAACTTTTACCACCTCACTTATGGGATATTCGAACAAAGTATACACCATCTGAAATGTTACTTATTCCTCATAAAAGGTCAGGCAGTTTCAGAAATTTGTCAACTACTGTAGGTTTTTAGTTATGATTTTAACAAAAAAAAAAAATGAAAGGTCATTGACCTTTATTTTGACCAATTTCTGAAACTAGCTGACCTTTTATGAGGATTAAGTAACCTTTCAGATGGTATATATTTTTTTGAATATCCCATAAATGAGATGCTAAAAGTTCATAAGACATTGTAATGACCTTGAAAAAAAACTTTGAAAATTAATTAAAAAAATCTCTGAAATTACCTGACCTTTTATTACTATCTAGTGGCCCTTCAGGTGTTATACTTTTTTTGCGAATGTCTCATAAATGAGGTGCCAAAAATTGCGGGTGAACTTGAAAAACTTTAACCCTGGATTAAAAATTTTCTAAGCCTGACCAATTTCCAAAAATTCCCTGACCTTTTATGACTGACCTTTTAGACTGCATACATTTTTTGCGAATATTCCATATATGGGGTGCTAAGATCCCCACAGCTGTTTGTGATTGGTTTATCTTTGTTTTCTTATACACTGATAGGTAGAAACTAGGTCAAAGGCATATAATATGAGTTTATTTGGATAATTTCTTTCTGTAGTTTTGTAGTTTCCGTGGTAGAAAAAAGAAAAAAACTCGGAAAGTCGGAAACAAAAATTATTCATTAAACATTGAACATAAGGCTGCTATGAAGATGAATGGCTTCAACTTCACATACAATCAAAATAATTAAACTTTAAGGAAATAATAATTAAAAAGCCATAAGTCATGTCTAAATCTTGAGCTTTCAACTTAAACGATCCATGACTACAAACAGCAACTGTTTTTGCCTAAGAAAAAAAGTAAAAAAAAAAAATATTTTCTGCAAAAATATTTGCAGTCAAATACCATTGAGTTTGTTATTATTTTTTCTTAATTCGCATTTCAACTACCTTGTTTGCATTCAAAATTCATCTTAACGAACTTATTGACTATAAACCATCTTATTAACTACCACTTTTCTATTCAACATAATATTTTATTTTAATTTTTTTTTAATTTTCACTTTCGGTCGAATGCCCCTGAGCAGTTAAAGCACTCCTAAGCATGGGATAATCTTTACACTTTAATCTGCCATATATTACTTACCACTGGTTGTATTTACAATTACCCATGAGTATTGCCTAATACCTCTTTGGCACCCAGCCCAATGTATGACAGATATAGCTATAACAAACTATGTATACAGAAAGAAGTTTGTTTGCTTCTTGTGTAGTGTATAGCATAAAACAGTTAGGCATCTTTTTGGAATTATTTCATCTTTGTACTTATAACAACAGAAACCTCTTCCGTATAGTAAGAGTTTTCACTTTCTGATGTGCACAAAAGAGGTCTGGGTTTTTTTTTTTTTGAAGTAGGTATTTGCTATCCAGGCGAGGGTGGT
Source organism: Epistrophella euchroma (assembly GCA_947049315.1). Lineage (NCBI taxonomy): Eukaryota > Metazoa > Arthropoda > Insecta > Diptera > Syrphidae > Epistrophella > Epistrophella euchroma. Next base: position 18,652,632 of record OX346245.1, read on the forward strand.
CTGGGAGGGGGCTCTGAACTCTTAACACCCCATACATGGAAAATTCGAAAAAAAAAAGTATGTAGTCTAAAAGGTCAGTAATTGGTCATAAAAGGTCAGCTAGTTTAAGAAATTGGTCAGGCTTAGAAAATTTTTAATCCAAGGTTGAAGTTTTTCAAGGTCACCCGCGATTTTTGGCACCTCATTTAGGGGATATTCGAAAAAAAAAGTATACCACATGAAGGGCCACTGGATAGTGATAAAAGGTCAGATAATTTCAGTAATTGGTCAGGCATAGGTTTTTTTAAATTAATTTTCAAAGTTTTTTTCAAGGTCACAGTATAAGACTTTTAGCACCTGACCTTTTATCAGGATTGAGCTACCTTTCGGATGGTATACAATTTTTTCGAATATCCCACAAATGAGGTGCTAAAAGTTCACGTGACCTTGTATTGACCTTGAAAAAACTTTAAAAAATGATTTAAAAAAAACTATGCCTAACCTATTTCTGAAAATAGCTGACCTTTTACGAGGATTAAGTGGACTTTCAGATGACATACAATTTTTTTGAAAATTCAACCAATGAGGTGCTAAAAGTCTTATACTGTGACCTTGAAAAAAAATTTGAAAATCAATTAAAAAAAACTATGCCTGACCAATTACTGAAATTATCTGACCTTTTATCACTATCCAGTGGCCCTTCATGTGGTATACTTTTTTTTTTCGAATATCCCCTAAATGAGGTGCCAAAAATCGCGGGTGACCTTGAAAAACTTCAACCTTGGATTAAAAATTTTCTAAGCCTGACCAATTTCTTAAACTACCTGACCTTTTATGACCAATTACTGACCTTTTAGACTGCATACTTTTTTTTCGAATTTTCCATGTATGGGGTGCTAAGAGTTCAGAGCCCTGGAAGGGTGTAATGAATACGATATTTAATTAGTAAGTCAATGTTAAACACATCCACTGAGAAATGAACAAAATGGTTTATGAAAGGGTTCCGAAGGATTCCTGTGAAAGTAGAATAAATCATGGGTCGAAAAGTTAAAGCGTCTTTGAAATATTAGGGGCACCAAAAACCCCATTAGTGCACGTAAATTATATAAAAAAAGAAATTGAAATAAAAAATGATTCGTCAAAGCGCAACAAATAAGCATTTAAAAAGCTACAATTTTGGACACCAAGATAATTATAATTCTCATACTTTTTTTCGCTGACTTTCGACTTATTTTAGCGGAAACTTGAATATTAATTAAAAAAGAGGCTGGGTTTGACCCACACTGATAACTTCCCATTGGCTCCCTTTGAAACTCGACACTTGTTTTCAATAAATTGCTTAATAACATAAATGGTTTCTGCTTTTTATTCGGCCCTTATAATTTGAATATACTTTTGACATAACTTCAAACAATTTTCGGATGAAATTTTTTCTCACTTCGGTGGGAAAAATCTTCATCAAAAAAAAGTTAAGTCATTTTCCACTTTAGATGAAGTTATTTCCCATTTGAAGTTATTTCCCTGCACCAATGTGTATCTATTAAACAATTGCAGGGTCTCCACCCTGCTCTGAAAACCTGAGTTTTGAGCAGGTGCTCCGCTTAATTCGTCGAACCCTTTACCTCCCAACTAACGAACTCTCCAGAGCTTAGCTCTTGAAATCTGAAAAAAACTCCCATAACACACTTTTTTATCTCATATCTATACTTAAGAATTAAGATCTTGTTATAATACTCATATTCATCTATTAACAATTTTATTATAAGAGGTTAGCATTTTTCAAATGTCAAAGTATTTAAATCCTATATCTAGATCAATTTAAATCTTTTAAGTTTCTCGTAATGAAACTTAAACGCTAAACGTCATTTTTAGTATCTACAATCTCATAACAACACATAAATAAGAGATCAAGTGTCGAATGGGAGCTAAAGTTTTTAAATGCCAATCGAACTGCTGTTTTAATTGAATTAAACAAAAGTGCATTCGTTTTCCGAAGAAAATTTGCTTCTGTTCATGTTTCTAACGGATACGCTATCAGCTGGAAAAAGTGGCAAGTTCAAAAATTTGCATGATATCTTAAATTGCTGTTGCGTTAGTAGTTGTTATCAATTGTATTTTCACAAGGGATTATACTAATACGAAACTTAACTTACTTCCAAAAATTATAATGTCATAATGTATTTTCATTGTTTCAAAATAGAAATCTAACAGAATTGAAGATTTTTTTTCGTACATAAGCAATAGTTAAAATGTATAAAAAGAAAGAACGCGCCACAGTAACTTGTTTTTCGTAGTCCCATAAGAGCATTTGAATTCTCATAAAAAGTGTTTCGATGGTTTGCTAAACGTCAAACCGAGCATTCGAAAGCTCATAAGAAGTGTTTTGTCTTCTTGTTCTCTTACTCACTGTGTAAATATAACAATGGTCTCATAAAAACGTTGAACCAAGAGTTGAAGTATCGGTGAACAGCAGCCATATTTCAATACGAATGAAAAGTGTTCTATTTATTTTTAGGGTTACCGTAACATACAAATATGGTCTTAATAAAATATTTTTTAGTTTTTTATTGTGACTAAAATCTTAAAAATGTATTATGTGTAGATAATTATGTGCAAGTTATGTAAACACACAATGGTTATAGTTTTATATTAAAAAGGTGTTCGGAAATTTTAGTTGCATACAGAATTCAATGAACCTCCAGGTTTGAATATTCTTTAATATTGAATATTTCTTTAATACTGGATTTACCACCCAATGCAATAATAGTATTCTGATTAAATCTATAAGTAGATATACTGAAAAAAATATGCAAGTTCATTTTTTTTGTGTTTTGTCTTTATTTGCTAAATAGAGGCAGCAGAATACGCAGTATAAGAGAAATTGCAATTTTATTTAAAGCCAGTTTTTTTTATCTTGTTGGTTTTTGTTATAAAATAAAAATAAATTTGATGGCACAACAGCTCATGAAGAACTAGGGCCTAGTGACTTACAACTCTCAACCATTCCTGTGTGCGTGTCTGCAGGAATGGAGGGGACCTACAGTTTATTGCCGAATCCGAACGGCTAACGAGCGGCACTTTTCTGTGACAGGAGATTCTCTTGGAGGATTTGTCAATTCCTCGCAAGAGGCAGTAGCCGTTTTTCTTTTAAATAAATAGATGGCGAGGCTTGGGATCGAACCTTAGACCTCTGGCATGACAGTCCATCGCACTAACCATCACGCCACGGTTTTTGTTACCTACATAATAATAATGACAATAAATGACAAAAAAAAGTAAAAAAAAATTAAATTTTGTCTGTACTGGTAAATCAAGCATAAACGTTTTTTACAGAAAAAAAAGTATTCATGGTAACCCCTTTTTTGATAAAAATAAGAAACAAAACTATTTAAATACACATTTTTTTCAAAGCGCGTTGTTATTTTTCGAAGCAAAATGTGCAAATTAGTAGATAAAATTTAAATTCCAACAAGATTTTAGTTAACATTATGTCACAATTATCGCAATTAATATACCTATATCAATTTACTTTCCCGACAAATACTCGCATCAAAAAACACATAATTTTTTTTTTGATATGAGAGCATAACGCACACACACAAAAAGAAATATAAAACGTGAGAGATTTATTTTTTTAAGGTTGCGCATACTCGTTCTCTTTCAAGATACTCCTATAGGAAAACACGCACTCTAAGCAGCTTTACAAAGTGGCGTCTGTCATCCCATAAGAAGAATAAATATACTGCTATAAGTATGAAGAGCCTCCCATAACTAGGCCATTTAAGGCTTTTAACTGTCTTGAAGTTCTCTTCAAGAGGTCATTTAGCGCCCATAAGTAAGTCTCATAAAGATTTTGGAGCGTCTTATGAGAGCAAAAATGTTACTTGGGGCTATACCCCCTAAACAATAATCATGAATAAACCAACAAAAACATACAAAAAAAACAGTTAATGATTTTTAACCATTAGGACCCTAATCAAATAAATAATAATTTCGGACTTCCCCTCTAGTTGGAATTTAAGATACGCTCCTTCATATTGTGATCTTCATGAAAGATGTAAGGAAGTTATAGGAAGTCGATAATAAATTACAACTACCTATCGAAGAAACTATTGAATTGTTTTCTTCATTTATTTTATTATTTTTCTTTTTATTTTTGTTAAATTTTCAAGAAAGATAAATAATTGATTTTATTACGTTATATCCACAGCAAATTAATCAAATAAATTTAATGAAGATAAAATTGCAATTCACGTGATGCATTTTTATAATATAAATGAAACATCTTATTATACGTTTATTATTAATGTACCTACACTACTTGTATATATCTCTGAGGCACAAAACTAGGTCGATCATTTAATCTATGCTTGGTCCGAGGTTGACTGCTGTGCTCTGATGGGAGATGATGATGATGCCACACACACTAAAGTTATTAGTTATTAAAAAAAATCCAACTATAGTTATATTGTTGATCATTTTTTGTTTATAAGTTAGAAACATCATCTTCAAAAAGCGATTGTCTGACCTTAGGTAAAGCCACCTCGAATATGCATTTTAGAAAATTGAAAGTATCTGCATCTGGAGAATATTATAGACTCTTATTTATTCATAGATATATTAATAATCCTCTTGAAATTAATTGCGTTAAACAATTAGTTCTAGGTTAATTCTCGTTAATTTGAATAATGAAGGTTATTTTTATGTTATGCGATAATTCAATCAATTGAAAATTGATAACAACTTTTTGTCATAATAATATTGTCATCCTTCAAATTGCATTAATACAGTAAGCTCCATAAAATCATCTACATAAATTTGTTTGACCTAAAAAGCAGATATTTGAATGCAGAAATGTTGATTAGATTTATATGTATATGTAGTCCGGTCACTGCAGTTAAAACAGCAACACTTTAACTCCCCCTAGAGCATAGGGCAGCAACAGAATCCTTCCATCTATCCCGGTTCACAGCATGGTGCTTTAGCTGTGCCCACGTTTGAATATTTAAGGAATGAGCTTCACTAAGTTCATTTGACCTCCATGTTGTGCTTGATGGTCTTCCAATTCGCCTTACACCCTTAAGATTCCATACGAAGGACTGCTTCGCCATGTTATCGTTTGGTTTTCTCAGTTTATGGCCAATCCAGCGCCACTTTCGTTGTTTGATATCAAGATCAACTCTTATCTGACCAATCAACATTTGATATGATTTGTGGCCAAACGAATCTTGAGAATGTATCATAGACATCGGTTAACAAAAGTCTGTAGTCTGCTCGAGATGTTGGCGGAGCATTTCCACATTTCACAAGCGTAGAATAGCACAGATTTAACGTTGACTCGAAGAGTTTAAGCACTGCGGGCTTCTGTTGACAACATCCAAGTCCGTTCCACCATTCCACCTAGATAATTGAACCGTGTAACACTCTCAATAGTCTCCTGCTTCAGAATAATCTGTTGTTGTGTGTTCCGACCGGTCTGCTGTATTTTGGACTTTTTAGCATTGATTCTTAAACCAGCCAACTCACTGTTCGCTTGCAGAAGTTGGCAAATTTGATCCAACCCACCACACTATTGGGCATCGTGTCGGCGTGGACCAAATGACTGGAGCTTTTCAAAGGGATTCCATTAGATATTATTCCTCTCGTTCGTGCCAACCGTGGCAGTCAGTACATCGTCAATTGCCAATAGAAACAGAATTGGTGACAGCACGTCTCCCTGTCTTACTCCTTGACACTCCTCGAATGGATCGAAAAGCTGTCCATTGTGCAAGATGAAACATCTTGCGTTTTTATAGGATTCCTTGATAATAGCTCTACTATCTTCTCAGGGATACCTCTCATGATGAGTGATTTCCAGATGCATTCACGATTAACCCTGTCGAATGCCTTCTCAAAATCTACGAACAGGAGGTATAGAGGTGATTGGATATCAGCTGATTGTTTAAGGATTATTCGAAGGGTGTTAATGTGATCGATGCAGGATCGACCACTGCGGAAACCAGCTTGGTGTCTCTTCAGCGATGACTCTATCCTTTCTCTTATCCACTCGAGAATAATAGTTGTCATTAATTTGGGGAACACAGACAGAACAGTTAAACCATGCCAGTTATTGCAATTTTTAAGATTTCCTTTCTTTGGTAAATTTACAATAACTCCATCCTTCTAGTCCTTCGGATATGCCATCCCAGTCCAGAAGATTTGTTCGTTTTCAAGAGAAGGATCGCATTTTTAACCTCAGCCTTGGTTGGTTGGTCGGTATCGATGCCCCTTGCAGACCTGCGCATGTAAACCATGTTTGGATTTCCATTTGCGATCTGTTCATCGTTCAGCAGTGTGCAGAAATGCTTCATCTATCTTCTTAGCTGATCTTCCATTGTCACTAAAAGATTGGCATTTATGACTAACACGGAACGGTTTGTACTGTTACGTTGCCCGACAATATCCTTAGTGATTCTGTATAGTTCCCTTGCGTCCCCTCTCCTTGCAGCATGTTCCGCATTTTCCGCAAGCTTGTTAACCATTGCCCTTTTATCACGTCGCACACAGCGCTGCACTTCTTTTTGAGTTGCTCTATGCTTAATCTGATGAACTGCTTTCCGATGAACAACATTTTCGGCAATAATTCTCCCTGTTAGTGTTCTTCTGTGGGTGATTTTGTCCCACGTGTCTTGGGATATCCATGGATCTCTAGATCGTGATTGTATCGGAACAGTTGCTGAGCCGGCTTACATAAAAACATCCTTTACTTGGTCCCATTTGTCGTGTCAATCAATAGGCATAATATCATTTACAGCCATGTTCGATGCTGTTTCCATGAGTTCAGTGGAGTAATTACGGCAAACATTTGGATCAGTAAGAGCACTTGTTAGGAATCTTGGTCTCCTAGCTGTTACCTCTGAGCGCCTCTGGACAGCCGCCGCCGTTCGCAGCTAAAGTGTTGCTAGCATAAGGTGATGATCGTTACCAGCATCATCCCTACTAACATTCCGAACATCACGAAGTGACTTTCTCCATCGTTGTTGGTGTTGCATTATGAAGTAGTCAATTTGGTTTTTTGTTTGACCATCAGAAGAAATCCATGTGACTTTGTGATAAGTCTTGTACGGAAACAAGGATCCACCAAAAACAAGCTGGCGAGCGTTACAGAAGTCGACTAGCATATCACCATTTTAGTTTCGCTGACCTAAGCAATGCTTACTCAAAAGGCGTTCAAAACCTGCGCTTTCCGGGCCAAACTTTGGCATTAAAGTCCCCCATGATGATGATGATGTCACCCTTAGGAACGCTACTGGTATACCGAGTTCAAATGAGTGTAGAATAAATTTTTTTCGTCATATTCCGTATCATTTGTAGGAGCATAACACTAAATAATGGTTATCTTCCGAACTTTAGAGCTGAACCGTGCCGTCACGGTTTCTGAAAATAGGGTTCCAGGATATTAGATTTTCGCTAGCTTCCTTAGTCAGCATAATACCCACACCGTTCAATTTTGGATCTCCATCGCTCTCATCCTCACCAGAATATAGCATTCTCGTCAATCCTGAGTTAGCACTGTATTCAGCTATCCCCTTTCCACTTAGTTTCACTCAGACACAAAATGCTGATGCCAAATCGAAGTTTTTTTCGTTCAACTTGCTCGTACATACCCGACCCGTACAAAGAACGTACGTTCCATGCTCCAGTTTTTGAACGTGTTTTATAGCCAAAAGTATCTTGTTTTGGAATTACGAGTAGAAGGATTTCTAGAATCTGTTACTGATTCATTATTATTTATAGCGACTCGATTTCCGCTGTTACATGATAGATGGTGCACCCCCAAAACCCGATGTGCGGTTTACTGCAGTTGGAGGATTCACCAAATGCTGGATACTCTTTGGGGAAAGAATACCGTTTGTTGTGTTGTTTCTTATGTACATATATGTTACCGTAAAAAGCCGAATTAATGAAATTCTAGAATTTACGGGTAAATCCAAGAATTTCTCAGCGCCATTGGTAAAAATTGTTCTAGGATTTACCGGTAATTTCTAGAATTTCATTATTTCGGCTTTTTACAGTAACATATATAAACTTCCTTCGATCCGCCAGTGGTGTTTTTCTTAGATAAGATTAATAACATCCTAAGCCAAGAGCTCGACAGGCATACCAGCCATTATATTTAACAGATTAAATATCCAATATTCATCGCCATTACTTTGTTGACATATTATGACATTTTGTAGAAAATACCAAATGTAGGCAGAAATAAAACTAAGTTATTATATTCACAGATGACATTTGCCAGATGTCAAAAGTCAAAATAATCAAGTTCTTGTGTATTGCAATAAAGATGCCTACCAAATTGTCAGTTTCAAATGACAACTAAGAACTTGGCACACTGACAGATGAAATTGGAAAGAAAAAAAGGCGGGCTAGTTTTGCAATTGCAACAATCTAGATATTTTGTGCCATAAAAAGATTAAAATATCTTATATAAATTATAAAAACATTTTTACTTGCAAGTTTTCTATAAAAAAAAAAAGAAAAGAAAAAACAATTCCAAATATTCATTTGCTTCCAAAATAAAAAAAAAAAATGGCTCCCATTTAAATGTCATTGTGCCAAGAATTTTAGTTTGACATTTAAAAGTTAACGAGACAGAGATACATATATTGCTGTTTTTTTTAAAAAGCTCTATCGTTTCCATTTCGTTGACCAAATCATTGGTAATCTTGCTATTAAGTTGGCCAAATTTCTGCATTTGCTAAAGGGCGGGTTGGACACATCTTCTTTAAAAATGTTCAACTTTGAGCGTTATGTAATGTAAATCGACATGAAAGAAAAGAGCTAGAAAATTGTTGATGCTAATCTGGTAATGATTGGAATTCTCGACGTGGCATCTTTAAGGGTAAGTTTTTTTGTTAACTCTGAATTAAAATATATTAAACTCAAGTTAGTTCAGAAACAGTTTTTCAGGCCAAGTTTTTCAGTGAAAGATCATCCTAGTTTCTGGGGCTTAAACTGGTTAATTAATTAACAGTTAATTTTAGATCCCGATTTAGCTCAAACATTTTGTGAGTTAACTCTTGATCAACTGAATAGCTGTTTTTGTTAAAAATGTTTTGAAATCGAGTTACGACAATAATATGGAAACGTCAGTTTCCTTGGTGGTGCCATTTCGATTTCGATAGCCTAGCGTTGATTTCCATAGTTTTGCACTTCGATTAACTTTAACTTTTAGTTGTCTAAATCTATCGAAGTTAAAAATATGGGGAGACTATGCGTTACTATGAAAAGGGCGTTTTCCGTAATGTCACCCTCTCTACTTTGATAGTGCTTTTGAGACGCATCTGTCAGAAATTTTAGTTAATCCAGAGTTAACTAAGCGAATTCGTTGAGTAAATTAAAAATTAAATACATTTGGTGGCACATTAACTCGTGAAGAACCATCGCCTAGTGACTTACAACTCTCAACCATTCTTGTAAGCGTGTTCTATAGGCAGGAATGGAAGTGACCAACAATTTAATTTCTGCATCCGAACGGCTAAGAAGAGAAATAAACTTTTTCACGACAAGGGATACCTACTCTTGGAGAATTTGTCATTTTCTCGCAAGGCCCTAAAAAGTTTTTTAAATGGAAGCGCTTGATGAGAATCGAACCCAGACCGTTAACGAAGTTAAGTTCGATTAACCTCCGAAGTTGGGATGACGTCGCACTGAAAAACTGTGCCTATAAATCATATAAAATTTTTACCATTCACAGTTAAATACTTTTACTGTCATCCTTCAGTTAATAATAATAATTGTTAGATATTCTGCTTTTTTTTTTAATGTTTTTTGTCTACCCAGCAGCCTATTGTGTATTTTTTTTCTTGATGGTAAATATCTGCATGATGAAGCATAGATATATTATGTAGGTACTATCTCAAAGTCAAAGTAGTTATTAAAAAATAATAATTCACGGTCATCGTAAGGTGACGATGCAAGTTATCTTGAAACGATGAATTTACAATTTAATAAAGAAAAAGAAGTGAAATCACGTTTTGTTTTTTTTATCTATATCTAAGATATCCCATAGTGTACTCAATGGGCTTATAAAGATTTAGAAAACCTCAACGTGCTTGTAAGTACCAATAAGTATAGATGCCCCTAGCTCTTCGAGGAGCAAGTATATGTAGGTATGAGTTGATTATCTTTAACTTTTACTTTCCTTCAAAGTAAACTTCATGGGCAATAGATATACAACTTTACTTGTATATATATAGGATGGATAGATGTAAGATATATTTTGAATTTGAATTTAAATAAAAATGCATAAAATTTGAACAAAAACGCAGGAGCGCAAGTCATGAAAGTGACATCAAATCAAGCGAATCAAGTTTGTTTGGTGAATGTGACGGTTTTTTTCTTTTGTTTTTGTTCGTGCTATACAAATTAGATGTACGGCATGTAATTTTGAATATCTTATCACAAATCAAGGGGTCTGAAGGTTAAATGCGTTGAAGAGAGTACAATTATTTTGAACTTTTATACAGAGGTCATGTACATGCACAAGTAAATAGATAGATTACTTTCGGTAAGCAGCAAGAATTTTTTCCGGCCCATCAGGATATAACTATACTTTTGGTCGGTTCGGAAGAAAAACGACACGACTCAACCTATGAAATTGAAATGTTGGAGCTAATATTACAGATTTGGCAGTGACTGGACACCAAATTTCAACTCCTTAGCATTATTAATTCCTGAGATATAGGACGTCAAAAATTGAGAAAACCATTACTGACTGGATCACTGACAAAACATCAAAATTAAAGAGCACTTCCGGACGACTTACAATCTTGTAATTTCGCAAAACGGTAGGCCTTGTGTTATACATACACCAGGGACAAATCTAAAATATGGGGATCTTGGTATACGCCGACTTTCTCAGAAGGTTTGTATCAATTATATGAAGCATTAGTGAAGCCCGGCGAACTCACTGATTTCTATAATACACTGGATAGTGGATTCCCTACAAAGTATAACAGTTTTTCTGATTCCAATATGAAGATGACAAGTACGTAGGCAACTCAACACTTTAGGTATGTTCAGTGAGGCTGAGAAGGCCAGTTCAAGTTGATGTGATCTTAAAAATTCTACTACAACCAAAGAAGGGTAAAAACCAAAGTGGAATTTCTAAGAAAAACAAGCAAAAGAACCATCACTTGTTTGTAAATTAGATTTTTTGTAATTTAAATAATTGTAAAAGTGAATTTAAAATATTTTAGTTGCAATTTTGTAAAAAAATTTGCATTTCATTATGTTATACAGTTAAACTGTTATACAAAAAAAAATAGGCAACTCAACATTATAACAATTCTCAAATGGATTCAACTTTCTTGTATAGATGCGCTATCCAGTTAATTATAGAGATCAGTGGGCGAACTGCACTCAAATTAAAGTTGTTGGCGTATTTGTTGCAGGTGCTATATTCATGCTTGCATTGCATAGCGTTCTTCGTTTACCTACGAAGAAGGAAAACATAACTAAAAGAATTATTTTTTTTTCTGTTTTAGTGGAATGTATTCAATGAAATTCAATTTAAAGTTTTTTGTGACCTTTGGTCCAATGCGTTTCGCGACCAGGCACGACAGTTGGGCTTATCAGTTAGATGCTGTCGTACCTTTCTAAGACGCAATATTTTGGTCGATGACTACCGACTATAATAAAATCTACAGTAGATATGCACCAGGCCTGTCAGATTGAGCTATTCATCGGAAATTGGGCTATCTTTTTTCAAAATTGCTGACAGCAATTTTAGTATGACAGCCCAATAATAATTGGGCTATAAATAGCCCAAATCTAATCTTGGGCGATATTTTTTCGTACAAATAAATCATATAAATAAAACACTCTTTTCTTCCTTTAAACATACCCTTAATGTAGTCTACAATTTGCCACCACTTTTTTTTCACTGAACATACTCATTGGTTTTGACACTTTAGAATTTCCATTTTCATAAAACAAAAAATATCTTATATCAATGCGAAGTGAAATTCAAATCGAAATGAAACATCAATAAATCTCGCGTCGAAAGGTTTACAAAGAAAATAAATTCTGTTTTATATTTGGTTTAGATAAGTCCGTTGAATTATATTTACTTCGAAACAAATTTTTTTCCTCCTTGTCACTTAAATAATTGCATTTAATTTTATTGTATTTTTCACGCCGGGGAAAAAAGTAATTTTTTTGTATGAAAATTTCACTTCGCTTCGATCTATAAACAAGGTTTTACTGTAAATAGCAGCAAGCAAACAAATTCGAAAATTATCATATTGTGCCAAATTCTACTTCCTCAAAATGGGAAAAATATAAAAAAAACTATATAAAAAAGAGTGGAAAAAACTACCAAATTTGAAGAGTAAATATTAACCTTCTTACGAAAAATTATATTTTATTACTTTCTGCTTAAAAATTTGCTTTTGTTCTATGGTAAAATTGGATAGCTGCGAGTCGAAAAGGGGAAAGTTATCAGAAATGTTTTTTTTTTTTATTGGTATTGGGTTCCTATTTGGGCTACTTTTTCGGCTCCGATTTTGAGCTACAAAATTTTTTGAATTGGGCTATGGAACTAGTTCAGTACATGGCAACCCTGATATGAACTGCAAATTATATTATTTTAGGCGAACATGGTTACATTCTTGCACCTAGAAAAATTATATGCTACCTATTTGTAAAAATTAAATTTCCAAAAAATGGTTTTTAATGGTACCTCCCATAGAACCATTTTTTTTATTTTCATTTTTCTATAAAAGGAATAAACTGATTTTGATAATTTTTTTTATGGAGAATCTTCTGAACAATTTTAATAGTTTTGTATACCAAAATTTTACAAAATCTTTTTTTAGATTTTCAAAAAAAGTTTCAATTTTTTTTTTAAAACAAAATATTTCGAAAACCATTTGCTTGATTATTATGAAACTCTGCACCAAGCGGTGTTTTAACATTAGGTAAAATATTGTATACAAAACTTTTTCTTATATTCAAAATTAACGCTACTTTCCATATAAATGTTAAAAAACCTTAACAGAAAATATAAATTTTCTCGAAAACGACTCCTACGACTTTGATTAAAATTGTTGTGAATACTAATATTAGTATGGTTCACGATCTGCCAAAAACAAAATTTACAGTTAGCCATTATTAACGGTACCTCTCATAGAACCTTTTTTTTATTTTAGACTATCTCATTATGTGTCAAACCGATTTAAATTAAATTTTTTATGCAAATTCTTCCTAAAAGTTGAAATCATACTGCATATCAAAATTTTCAAAAAAACAAATTTTGGATTTTTAAAAAAAATTTCAAATTTTTTTTTTGAAAATTCGATATTTCCAAAACGGGTAGATAATTTTTTCGAAATTTAATTTTTAAGTCGACATCAATAAATATTAAGAAAATTGTGTACCAATTTTTTCTCTTAAAAATGTTTACAAAATTTTATATAAAAAAAACCGCTCGTACGATTTTAATTTTTTTTTCTCCAAAACTAAAGTAATTTAAAAAAAATCAGATGGTGTACTTTTTTTAGCTCTAAAAACAATTTAAGAAGACTTTTTTAATAAATTTCTTTCGAATTATGTTGATTTTTAACAATTTTTCAATTTAAGCTCTATAATGTATAGTACTAGTTTAAACTTAAGGCTCCCATCTTAAAGGCTCAATCTTAAAAATTCGAAGAAACTTTTACTATAAGAGCAAGTTTGTGCGATCCAGTTGTGCGTTTTATTTTTTTAGTTCCACCTAACATTTTGTATAATTTTGAATTGTTTTCTAAAATTATTCCGAAAATGCATGCTCTACTGCAAAAAGGAGTAAAATCTCCTATATACGAAAAAGCCGTGTGTGAGATTTAAAAGAAAGTTGTTCTTAAAATTTATCAGATAAATTTATCATCTTTCGAAGTTATGAACAAGCTGTCTATGAACAAACTGTCTATTAGACAAGAAAAACTAAAAGACAAGAATTATTCTATACAAAGTTTCCTTAAAAAGTTTCTTTAATAAAAAGTATTTGGTAGATTACTTCATATATTCATGGGAAGAAAAATTTTTTTAAAAAAAAATCGTTAATTCAGTGAGTCTATAATAATTATGTATTTTCATTGTTTTCCAGAATTATTATGTATATTTGTACATAAAAGGTTTGATAAGTACATGTCTTTTGTGTATAATAATAAATTATTGTATACAATCTTATAAATAAAATATCTTTCTACGTGATAGAACAATGTTCATCAATTATAAATTACAAACAATACACATGCATATTGTGTTAACATTTGCCTAATTTATTCTTTCCTACGTCAAAGAGTCCTATTCTTTACACGAAACTCATAAAAATGCACAGAAAAATAATAATCATCATCATCATTACCTCAGGTGTTGATGTTGACTTCTTGGGCACAAAACTCCCATACCGACATATTAATGTTAATTATTTATTTTTTTTATTATCAAGCATGTCATCAACATCTACAACACCGCAATCTCACCTCATTTAAGATAGAATCAAATCAAACAGATGAACATAAAAAATTCACTTCATCGCGTGACAATGTTAATTTTGATTACAACTTATTTATTATATTGAAAAAATAAATCAACCTAAGCTGAGTTAAACCAAAAATACAACAAGGAAAAATAAAAAAAAAAATCTTTCCCAATTTAACGCAACATAATGAACCGCATTATATAACCCACCCGCCTGAGGTCTGCCCCAAAACGTATCATCAAAATGCATTATTTGACTTGAACTATACAAATACACTTTCAAGCCAATACTTTTAGCAACCCAAAAGGAAAAAGATACACACAAATCCACGCAACATTGAACATATTCAGCTTTGGTTAAATACTCTTAAGAATCAGTGCTTGGGCCGAAATCTCAGAAATTTCCCAACATTTTTGACATAAATTCCCTTTTCCTTTACTTTTTTATTTACATTTATGATTTTGAACATAGGTACTTACAGAACAACTTATAGTTCTTCTTAAAATTTGTGAAATTCTCTTTTTAACCTCGTAATTAATTTTTTTTTAACACCGTACAATATGACTGTTCGTGCTCTTGACTTTGGAAGTTGGATTCCACAATTCCTTTTTTCGTCGGTTCTTCTTTTTCAATTTTGACTGGTTTGGTGAGTGGTGTTGAAATGTAGGTGGGGGGAAGAAATATCTTATTCCCCTCACGAAAACTTTCAAAAATACCCATAGAGGAAAATAAAAAAGGAACAATTATTAATTATTCCCATCAGTGCATTCAAGTAGCAATTATTACCATATGAAATGACATTATTTCTCTATGGATTAAGGAGGAATGCATTCAAAGGGCCAATTATTAATTTATTCGTTCATAACGTCATAGATAGCAATACTAATTTTGATTTATTTTTATTTCTGAAAATGTCGTGACAAAATTGGAAAATTTTGTAAATCGGGACATAGTATCGAGACAGGATTCAAATATCGCGACTCTCCGGGCGAAAATGGAAGTAATAATAGCGACTTCTAAGGAGGAAAAGAGAAAGAGAACGGTGTGGTAAATTCTAGTGAAGGTTGTAGCGACATAGAGGTGATATTCGAAAGTTATATCAAAGTGTGAAATGATCTACCCAAGGCAACTAGGATAGAATAGAAGCCTTTGAGATGAGAGCGGGAAAACGGATCCCTGAGGAGTTAGAAAGAAAACTTTCCTAGACTAATAAATGGCGAATAACTGGCTGAACAGAATGGAAAACAGAACGGAACTGAAGCCGCAGACGGAACTGGAAGAGCTGTCAAAAAGTGTCGTACGTTATTTTTTTTTACATGTCCACAATGGAGCTGTACAGCTTTGAAAGTATTTTGAAGAAAAACAAAAGAATATTCTTGTATACAAGCTCAGAATTCACATTTTTTGTTTCCAATAATTTTCCTTTTAATAAATAATTTTTTTCGCGATACAAATAACCACAATATTTTTTTCCGACCCAAAAAGTTGTTTTTTTTCTTCATACAAATTGAAACGTCAAAAGTGCCGTACGTCAAAAGTTAAAAGTTGGTGAACTCTTCCGTCTGCGTCTGCAGCTCCGTATGCGTCTACGTTCCGTTGTGTTCGCAGCATTGAATTTGCGTGTATTCAATATTTTGACAGCTGTTCCAGCTCCGTCTCCGGTTCCGTCTGCGTCGCCATTCTGTTCAGCCAGTAAGGCCAGCACTTGGACGATAACTGTCAAAATTTCCGTCCAGCCTAAATCACCTATGTATCTGCAAGCTTTTGTCGGATGAAAGTATGCCCGGTGAATAGAAAAAACCTCTCTGTAGTATGCCCTATCAAATTTAAGATGGTCTGAAACTGACCAACTACAGATGATCAAGTCTCCTACGTATAAGTTAGTTGTATAAATATTTAGTGCGTGGTACAACAATTCTAACTCACCAAACTGAGGTTTAACGATAGTCATTGGCTATTATCACATACTTGCACCCATGTAGCCGTGGCATAATGGTTAATGCGTATGATTATCATGCTGGAGGTCTAGGTTCGACTTCAAGCCTTGTCCAACTTAAAACAAAAAATGTGCGCGGAATCGACAAATCATCCAAGAGCAACTTTTGTCACAAATAAGTTCCCTCCATTCCTGCCAATAATACGTACAATTGTTGAGAGTTGTAAGTCACTAGACCTTGGTTCTACGCAAGATGTCACGCTAACAAATTTAATTTGAACCATGAAACATCGCCATCGTTCAACCTCTGTTAACCCGCTCTAGTTTTGGAAACAGTTACTCTTAAGCAGCTCATGTGAAATTGAATACCAAAACAATTCAAAAAATATTTTTAAATAAACAAAAATCCAGTAATGAAATTTTCGTATACATATTCCTACTTCTGAATTTTTGTCATCTTTTCTTTTAAATTAACCAAAAGTTTTATCTTTAATTTAATCCCATCCTTTAAACCATCGTACAGGCATATGTAGTTAACAATTTAAAACTGCTAAGTCCGGAGGCCGTGGCGTACCTAATGGTTAGTCCGTTGGACAGCCGAGCCAGATGTATGGGTTCGATTCCCAGCATCTGCCACCTAAAAATATTTTTCAGGGTTAGCTACTGCCTCTTTCGAGGAATTTAAAAATTTGTCAAGAGTATAATATCCTATAATAGGAATGTGCCGCTCACCTGAGCCGTCCGGACTCGGCAATAAACTGTAGGTCCCCTCCATTTCCATTCCTCCTGCAGACACGCACACCAGAAATGGTTGAGAGTTGTAAGTTATACTAGGCCCTGGTTCTTCATGAGCTGTTGTGCTGCCAAATTTAATTTAATTTAAAAACAAAAAGCGACTAAATAGCCTCGAACGAAACACAATAAGAAGTAAGTGTAAGGTAGGTAAGTGTAATAAAGATCAGATAAAAAATACATATCTCCATAAAATCATTAAAACCTTTTCCCATAAAATGCGAAATTTCCCTCTAATCCCACAACACTTCAACACAAGAGACAGAAAAATTGCTAGCAACATCGAACATATTCAGCTTTGACTTAGATACTCTTTCGTGCCAAAATAGGTTTGAGATGGTTTGGTATGATGTTGGCTTGCTATGACCATGCAAAGATGTTCCGATGGAGCTTCTAGTTCCATTTCAATGCAGACTTTTGTTTTTGGGGACAGCTATAAACCCAGACTTGCTAGCCGCAACGATCAGTTTGTTAAAGATCATCGTTCTGTTTGGGATTACCTGTATCCTGTGTCTTGTATACCTGGACCATTTGCTTATCAAAAGGATAAACCACCGAGTTTAAATATAGTGTGTGATCGTGCTAAAAAAAAGTGCTTCTTCTTGGATTGTTTCCTTATTTATTAAAAAAAAAAAAGCGAAAGGTAGGAATTGTTTAAATTTTAAACTTAAACTAAGAAAAAAAAATGAAAAATTTGTGATATTTTCCTACAAACATTTAAGTAGCAAAAAAAAAACGTGACCGGACTATTTTTTTTTTTTTTGAAAATTAAGATACACTTGCCATATTTGTAAACAGAAAAGATACAAAATGTGCGATCGAGAATATTTTCGTCTCGTCTTGTCCATCATCTGTGTGTACAAATGTGCTTAAATAGCTCAGAGGCCAAGTGCCAAGTATGCCAACACCATAACACCTCGTCTCGACAATAGTGTCACTCTTCTTGATGGCAAGCATGTACAAAAAAAAAAAACAGAGCCCATCTCTGTACTTGTACTCGTACTCGTACAGCACGATTAAGATACGTTGACTTTCTTTCGTGGAATACCAAACCAAGTTGCCATCAAGTCGATATGATGATGGTGGGTTGAACGTTGAAGACGGGACCACTGCTGTCGTTTTGGCTACTATAGTAGCATTTGGCTACTTTGCTGCGGAAAGGGCTACTGTGCTACCCATATCTCAAAATGGCTCCCCAGTCCCCAAGTCACCACATTAAAGAATTAATTGAAAAGATTGTCTTACATTTTATGAATACAAATTTTTATTTTTTCACATCGCTCGCTGTTTCAAAAAATAGTGCACATTTCTGTTAGGTTTTAGAAAGCGATATAATGATGAAGAACTACTCGAAATGTCAAACTCTTAATGATAGTATTTAACATAGTGATGTTATGTATTTAATTATTAAAATAATGCCCAAAAAGTCTTTCGTTTTCCATTATGTTTATTTATTATACACTAAAGCCAAGTTTATAGATCGAATCGAAGTGAAATTTTCATACAAAAAATTAGCTTTTTTCCCAGGCGTGAAAAATTCAATAAAATTAAATGCAATTATTTAAGCGACAAAGAGGAAGAAATTTGGTTCGAAGTGAATATAATTCAACGGACTTACCTAAACCAAATATAAAACAAAATTTATTTTATTTATAAACCTTTCGAGGCAAGATTTATTGATGTAAATGGATTTCACTTCGCATTGATGTATAAACTAGGCATTACTAGTAAAACAAATTAAGGGAACATAATTTTATACAGTTTTTTTTTAAGTGTTTTTTTTTTTTTGAAGAGCTGTATCTGTTTCTTTGTGGAAAGTGGACGTACTTTACTGTGACAAAAAGTGGTCAAAAATTGATATTTTCTGTTCTATTTTATTGACGATTTCACAATGTTTAACATTTGTTTGTACGACTTGATCATTCGGTAAAAAGAAAACATTTCGATCGATCTTCGATCGGTCTTCAAAATGTTTTACCAAATTAAATCCTACGATTATTTTTGTTAAGTCTATAAAATGCTGTTTTTTCTACTTCTTTTTAAACTAACGTTGAGGTGCCAAAAAACATATTGGCTTTAAAGCTTTGAAAAGCTCTTGTAGAAAATTAACTCAGGATTACAAAACTTGGTCACCCAATTTAAAGTTGTCTTTTTTCATTCAAAGTCAGATATTCTTCGGAAGAAAATTTATAGAACAACAAAACATGATGACATTTAAACTTAATAAACAAGTTATCGGACCACTATATTTAATTGGTTAACAAAAAAATGGCTCGTGCTGTTTCTTTTGATTGTGCAAACTCATTTGCAAAAATGAATATTAAAATTTTTTTTTTCGATAGAAAAAAGTATTTGTTTCTTTTCATTTATGGAATCATATTATTAAATGAATTATTTTGAATTTTTGGGGGCTCCTCAACTTTTAAAAATGCTCCCCAAAATTTCTGAAAAGTGCTACCCCCGGAATTTGGAAAACGACAGCACTGGACGGGACACTCAGATACTCGTATTGAATGGATAATATGTATGGAACGAGAGATGACAAGTGATCTTTTGTGGGGGGTTTCGGAATTGCAAGATTTCTAATCGTCTCCAACTTCTTCGTCTTGATGGTCGTCGTCGCCCGTCCTCATCGACATCGAAATCGAAGTCGTCTTCGGCGGCGGCGGCCGGCGTAGTCTGTCTCGATACACAGGTGGTGTATTATAGTAGTAGACTCTTTAACATTTTGGTGTGGTTGTCATCCTTTGCGGTTTTTGACCCGGATTCTGCAAACAAGTAGTCTTTGTGCAATTCAATCCCATTTGTGGTGATTTTGAAATGTTTCCCGACTCCTTCCCCTTTCCCTTCCCACAACCACTCTCATCACATTTGAACGACTCATAAGTCCGGCCGGCGCGGCGGTAGCGGTGGCGGCTATGATGGCTGAAGTGCCTGTTAAATCAAACGACCTAGTCAATGCATCATTATCTGAATGCCTTGCATGGAATGCACCACAGAAACAACAATCTAATGGAGCAAGTGCCTCTTGGTCATGCCGCATAATGCGGCAACTCCTTCTGTTTTAACGACCAGAAAAAAAAATGTAAATAAACACAAAAGATATTGAAGGTATATAGCTTATGGCCTGAGCCTCGGGATGTGACGGTCTTGATTATGATTATGATAATGATGATGGTTGGTTTGTTAACGGATGGATGAATGGTTGGGTTGCCTTATTATACTGTGCGCCTCCTTGTCAATCCACTCTCTTTAAAAATTGATAGTGAAAACTTTTCCTCCTCGGGGCATTATAATAAGATTCATTTTATTTGCGTGTGGTGCAACTGGCTTGGCAGGCTTTTTCCACAACAACGTTGCCACCGCCATCGCCACAGACAATATGACACGACGATGTACGCAAACGATAGCAGATAAAAAAGAATTTCACGCGTCCGAAAATAATATGCGCGAAAACTTGTTAACTGAATAAAAATTGTAATAAAAAACAATTTACAATATTTTACAAGAAAAAACCTTTACGCGGAGATAAATTTAATAAATTTAATATATTTTATATTTTTTTTTGTTTTTCTTTGTTTTTTTTTTTTTTATTATTATTTTTAATAACAAAAAAACGTGTAAAGTGAAATCGATATTTTAATTGGTGATTGGTGATTTTTGTTTTTTTTTATTTGTTTGTTACCAGTTCCTTTAGGTAAGATGCTACTGTAACTTGGAAAGTATCCGATTGTTGCTGTTTTGGTTTTTTTGAAAATGCAGGATTTTTTTTTTCGTTACTTTGTTTCATGAAGTGAAAGATTGATTTTTATTTAAGTTGTTTTGTATGTTATGTGTTAATTCTTGGATTTAATTGAACTTGTTTAAAATAGTTGTTCTTGTAGTTTTAAAGAAGCCGGAGAAAGGAATCGTTATTGTTTGATGGTTTGGTTATGAATAAAGAGATAAAAGATGTAGAAAGTGAATGTATTTTTGATTATTAATTTTGGATCAGGACGTTCGGGGTTTAGATTAAAGACTACACCTGCTGAAAGACATACTTGATTATTATTTAAAACATCTATTTTTGATTTAAATCAATTGAAAGAAAAAAATGATTCAAATACTTTCAATAGTTCGTTAATATTAATTTTTTTTTTTTGTAAAGCTAACCATTCCCCAAAGTTATAGGCTTCCTTCAATTTCTTAAATAAAAAAAGTAGTTTTTATGTCTAGCTTAGAGAATGTATTTTTAACTATCTTTTTTTTTTACAAATATTTAGGCACGATTGTAAAAGGGATAGTAAAACAAATACACTGTGTATGTAAATTTACCACAATTCAACCTTGTTTTTCATTTGTTTCGTTTTTATTAAAGACAGGATGTGGTTTCAAAACAAAGTGTGAAACAATGAAATGAAACAAAGTTGCATCTTATAGTATTAAGACTTTATTCTAGCCTTGCAATTAATTGAATAAATTAAGGAAACAGGTTGCTTCTGTTGGAATATAGTAACAGGAAGTGCACGTATGTATTTAGAAAGGAATATCTTGGTGGTGCCCTTCGATATACTGCGACGGAACTGATGTAAAATAAGAGATTTTACGTAGGTTCATTACCCTAAAATTCTTCTGACCTCTACGATGTAAAATTTAAAAATTATTTTGTATGAAATGCTTAAACTATAACCTTTTATTCTCATTTATTCTGCTTTTCGATTCAAACGTTGACATACTCGTAACGGTTCTTATAATGAAAATAAAAGAATGTGTACTCGAAATATAAGAGGTTTTTTTAGGAATAAAAATGTGGATATCTAGACAAAAAAAAATTATATAGGAACAAATAATTTGGTGGATTTTTACATGTATCTTCATGCGAGTTCTGCAAAAAATAAGGGTTGCATAATATAAAATGTATGTTTGTTGGAGAGAGAGAGAGAAAAATATAATGCAGAGATCTTCATAAATGCAGATTAAAGGAATGCAAATTCTATCGAAAACGAACATGTTTATGTTCGTAATGGTACTATTTCACAATTCGGTTTTTTGGCATGAATCTGTCTCGCTCTAATTTTCTTGATGTTTGCAGACGATGATGTACTAACATGTATTCGATTTTTTGTATTGATAAATTTTAGCAGATGATTCTTTCAAGTTACAGTTATTGCGCAACCAAAAAAATCAGCACGATAAAAAAATTTTAATTATTTTCTTCCGACTTTGAATGAAAAAAGAGACTTTTGACTTTGGCAATCAATATACCTTTAAGAACACTTGAATATCTTTCAAAAACTCATAACGATTATCTTATTTGGTTGGTTTAAAAATGGACTTGATTTGATAAAACATTTTAAAGACCAATAGACCACCAATAGCCGCGTTTTATCATCCCTTGAAAATAAAACGATACGGATTACAATGACAGCAGTAGTGTTATATGAACATCTCGTTTTTACTTACGTTTTAATTATTTTCAGTTATTTCCTGTCTCTTTTCTTTACACTGCAATTAACTACCTTACCATAAAAGCCATCTATCCGCCACAGTAAGAATTAAAGTTTGGATCTTTGAAATGGATCCAGATAGAGAGCAGGATCCCGAATTGTTTTTGTATTACGTGTTAAAAAATGATCCAGATCCAGATGTAGATCTAGATCCGTAGAAAATAAAACGCGGCTAATATTTATGCAAAATTTCAAATTGATCCATCTAACTACTTTTCGTATACCGAATGATCAAACTCCTACAAACCAATAAAACTGGTGTAATCATCTCCAACTGGAAAAGAAAATTACAATTTTTGTACACTTTTTTCAAAGTCTTGCGTTGGTTACAAAACTTATAAGACTAGACGCATATTAAGACGCATCCGAACAGTAAGACGTGACCTGACGCCTGACGCCTGACGTGTGTCTCATCATGAGCCACTAAAGGATTTGGGATAGGTGCGAGGTTGGGTGTATGCAAAGTTTTTTTTACTTGCTGCTATACCCCACCCCCCTCCCCCCTCACATAGTAAAAAATGTTTGCCTTAAAAACCCTTCTACAAAAATCCCTTATTATTTTGCGGCGTCTGAGTTATCGTAATTATGCTTTTTGTTTTTCCTAATTTTATTGAAATGTGAAATCTTTTTACTCTTCTATGCTTGTACTCTGCAGTCCCAAACTCTTGACTTCGATGATACTCGGGTCCTTTATAACAAGATACTCTTCAAAATCTATTTCTATTCTTTAATTTAACATCTAATTATTTTAAATAAGTGCCGATATGACTTGCAACCGAATTTTGCCGTAATACTCGGTGTAATTGGACCCCAGCTTGCGTGGTATCTGGGGGGGAAAGAGGCGTGGGACAATTTAATTCAAAAAATAAAAAATTTGGGATTTATGTCCCATTTTTAACAAAAAAAATATTTGGGGCTTGGGTCTCATTTAGGTTGGACTTAAGGCCCAAATTCAATTTCGGCTTTATGTCCCACTCAAGTGGGACATAAGCCCCAAAAATAAAAATTTGACCCTATGTCCCTGCACCTCTCATGAGACGTTTAATGGAAACGTTTAACGTCCTTATCCGCATATTGAATCACGTGTTAAAGTCCAAAAAATTCAAATACTAATTAAAAGAAAAAAAAATATTTTTTTCAGAGTGCATTTTGGTTGAGTTAGGGCGACGGTATTACTACAAGGTTAATAGAATTCAGTTTCGACATTATTTAGCAAGTGAACAAAATTTAAAGTAATTTCTTTGCATTTTGAGAGTGCATTATGGTGGCGTGATATCTATGCCAAATTGATGTATTTTTTAATTTGAAATAAATATTAAATTATTTATTGAGTTTTTAAACTGCTATGATAAGTTAAGTAGTAGCCGTGGTGTGATGGTTTGGTTAGTGCGATGGACTGTCATGCTGGAGGTCTAAGGTTCGATCCCCAGCCTCGCCACCTATTTATTTAAAAGAAAAAACGGCTACTGCCTCTTGCGAGGAATTGACAAATCCTCCAAGAGTATCTCCTGTCACAGAAAAGTGCCGCTCGTAAGCCGTTCGGATTCGGCAATTAACTGTAGGTCCCCTCCATTCCTGCAGACACGCACACAGGAAGAGTTGAGAGTCACTAGGCCCTAGTTTTTCATGAGCTGTTGTGGCATCAAATTTATACTTTTTTTTATGCTAAGTTAAGAGTGGGTTCAATTGAATTTTAACAGCCATATTATTCAAATACTTTAATCCGGATTAAATTTATCCGTAAGTAGAACCAAAATGCTTAACCAAAGCGCATTATATATTCAATCTGAGTCGATATCTCCTCTCAAATTCTTATGGTTCTAACATTCCTGGGGGCTCTGAACTCTTAGCACCCCATACATGGAAAATTCGAAAAAAAAGTATACAGTCTCTAAAAGGTCAGTAATTGGCCATAAAAGGTCAGCTAGTTTAAGAAATTGGTCAGGCTTAGAAAATTTTTAATCCAAGCATGAAGTTTTTCAAGGTCACCCGCGATTTTTGGTACCTCATTTAAGGGATATTCGAAAAAAAAGTATACCACATGAAGGGCCACTGGATAGTGATAAAAGGTCAGATAATTTCAGTAATTGGTCAGGCATAGTTTTTTTTAATTGATTTTCAAATTTTTTTTCAAGGTCACAGTATAAGACTTTTAGCACCTCATTGGTTGAATTTTCAAAAAAAAACTGTATGTCATCTGAAAGTCTACTTAATCCTCGTAAAAGGTCAGCTATTTTCAGAAATTGGTCAGGCATAGTTTTTTTTTTTAATCATTTTTTAATGTTTTTTCAAGGTCAATACAAGGTCACATGAACTTTTAGCACCTCATTTATGGGGTATTCGAAAAAAATGTATACCATCCGAAAGGTAGCTCAATCCTGATAAAAGGTCAGCTAATTTCAGAAATTGGTCAGCCTTAAATTTTTTTTAATAAATTGTTTAATTTAATTTTTTTCAAGGTCGATGTATGTCATCTGAAAGTTTACTTATTCCTCATAAAAGGTCAGCTATTTTTAGAAATTGGTCAGGCATAGATTTTCTGTTATGAATTTTCAAAGTTTATTATTTTTTCAAGGTCATAGAGATTTTTAGCTTAATCCTTATAAAACGTCAGCTAGATTCAGAAATTGGTCAGGCATAGATTTCTTTTTATGAATGTTTTAAGTTTTTAATGTTTTAAATTTTCTAAGCCTGACCAATTTCTTAAACTAGCTGACCTTTTATGACCAATTACTAACCTTTTAGACTGCATACTTTTTTTTCGAATTCTCCATGTATGGGGTGCTAAGAGTTCAGAGCCAGTCCTGGGTGATATTTAAACCGTAACTGAAAGAATTTCAATTACTCGTTTGTAACCACCAAAAACGTTTAATTTTTTTTTTAAATTACATTTCCTACATGCATTCGTAAGAACTTTCTTGATCCCAATCGGAATCAAGGTAAGTTGAGAGACATGCTCAAATCATTGTCTTCTCTGTTACCGTTATTATGTATTAAAGCAAGGGTTTGTACAAATCTCAAACAAACAGCCGTTACTCGAAAACCGTTATGATTCGGTAAGAACAAGTTACTAAATTCTGAGGAGTTATGACCTGGCCTATCACCATAATTACTATGGACCATTCTTACCGGGACATCCTGTATCTATGTACCTCTCGGGCCACTTGATGTAGATATCTTTAAGCACAAGAAACATGGTTTTAATTTGACTAAAACCTTTGAAAACATGAGAGAAGTGCTACCTAGTACCTATTCAATTATTTTTCAGTTATCAATTAAACATATTTGCTTAGCCAATTAATTATCATTATGTCAGTAGTTTTCTCTTTCTTTCTAGAGTAAATGTCATTCAAAATAATTGCCGTGTTTAACCAAACATTATCATTATTTTTACCACTTCACCATACTCTCTTCTTATACATAAAGAAATTACCGACTGTCGTCTGTCCAGTCCAGTTCAGTCCAATGCCAGTCCACTTTAGTTCAACCCATTGCAACATGCTCTATTTATATTAATTTTCCATCAGCAGGCCGCAACTCCCAAATTGGAATTGTATCTGCAATTTTCTCCACTCCTTATATGTGAGCGTGTAACATTGAAAACCGACTTTGGACGTGCGCAACTTTTCCATCCGGATTGCATACAATTTTTTTTTTTTTTTTTTGAGTCGTTTAATTTTAATTCAAAACTATAAGTCGCTTCAGACTTGATAGCTCCCTCTTCATTTTGTCTTTTTTTGTTAGATTTGTAAGTCTGTTGGTGCTGATGGTAGTGACTGGCAGCTAAAATTTGTTGTGGAAGGTGTGTGTCAGTCATTTACTAATAATTAGGTGAAAAATCCGTTTCTTCTCATTTTACTGTTGTTGGTGCATACGGTGTACGAGCTAATACCATAGTCGTCATCGTCGTGTCGTGATGGTGTAGCACAATTTAAAAGCAGAATTGAACTAAATTTGTACAAACGCGACGTATCTCTTTACTATGAGGTCTGAGACGACAAATACAGTTATGACAGAAAAGAAGATACTTCCTTTGAAGTGCGCTAGTTACATTTTTAATTGTGCACCATATAGGTTAAGTACTTACCTACTCATGCAAAATTTCCTCTTTGTTGTCATTTCTTTTTTTTTTTTATTATTTTATTCTTGGCTTCTCTGGCGTATGAGTGATATTTTTTTTTTTTTTCATGTATAATTAGTTTCTAATGAGTGATTCTAGGTTTCTGTAAAATTCTTTTTGTTGGTAAACGTTTTAGTGAATGTCATCAAATCATCTCGGTATCCATTTATTTTTTATTTACACAATATTCAAGTCAAGTATAAATGTGAAATCGTTATAAAAGCCAACAAATGGTTAAAAATCATGCGATCATTAATTTCCGTTAACATACTGGTCTTGTTAAAAGTCGAGACTTTTGCAATTTTATTTTGTGGAAAATGGCCTTAAAATCTTATTATTCGCTAATTAAAATGTAATGCGAAAAGAACTATCATTTTTTAAATTTTTTGTATGTCAAAATCGTAAATGTATGAATGGAGACTAATTGTGTGGACACCAATTATGACCTCGTAAAATAAAGCTATGTTTTTCGAAATGGCGAAATACTGCATTGATTAATGTTGATGTTTTTGTTAGGAAAAAAAATATAATGACTTTATTGTACTACAAAAATATTCCTTAAGTATAATTAACTGAAGATTGTCAGGATGGTTTGGATTAATTTGATAAAATGACATCCTGTAATGGATACCGCATTTGAAGGAATATATCAACTGCAGATTCTGAAGTTCATTTCGGGCTTGCTAAAGTTCTTACTATATGTCATGCATTTCCGTATAAATCAAAGGATATTTTCACTTGTAGATCCTTTTAAAGTCAAAAGTATTTTGTTTTTAATATTTTTCTTTTAAATATTTATTTGCTTTGTGGTTTTTGAAATACTTTTCGTTGGTCTGCGCGTTCGTGTTATCACTCTGTAATTTGTGCTAGAGCCTAAATAAGACAATACTGCCAATTTGCTTTTAGTAAGGTAAGGATTTTTTTTTACCGAGATTTTGATCAAACTTGACATTAAGATGATAGGGAATATGAAAAAAGTGTGTCTCGCAACTACGTTCGTCTATCTGTCTGTCCATTCGTCTACCAGCCTAAACGCATCATGGATCGATTTTATTTAACCTTGGTATCTAGCGTTTTTTGGACATTCCCCCGACACATTTTTATCATTTTTTTAGGGCCAAATAAACCGGCAGATATAGGTACATGTAATTTTTTTTTTTTGCATTTTTGGAAAGTCTTATTATTCTCAAAAATGGCTCCACAGATTTTTCTAAAAAAAAATTCAATAAGTTTTCCCTTTAGTGAAAATAAAATTTCGGAAAAATGGTATTAAATGGTACCTCCCATAGAACCATTTATTTTATTTTCGTGTTTTTCGAAAATGAATTAGCTGATTTTAATGTTTTTATTTTTTGTTTTTTTTTTTTTTTTTTTAATGGATAATCTTCTAAAAAATTAAAATAGTATTGTATATCAAAATTTTCAATGAAATTTTTGTTTGGATTTTTAAAAAATTTTCAAGTTTTTTGGAAAATTCGATTATTCGAAAGCGGATAGATAATTTTTTTTCGGAATTTAGTTTTAAATTAAACATTAATAAATATCTACTAAGAAATTGTGTACCTACCAATTCTTTTTTCTTAAAAATGTTTACAAAATTTTAGTTGTACAAAATTATTTAAAAAAAATAAACGCTCCTACGATTTTGATTTTTTTTTTCTTTTAAGAAGATTTCTTAATAAATTAATTTCGAATTATGTTGATTTTTTATAATTGTTCAATTTAAGCTATAAGTTAGTTTACTAACCTTAAACTTAAGACAACAAGTTTTCTTTTTAAATCAGATCAATAAGTTTATGTAATCAGACTTTAAAACCACAGTGTGATCGTAAATAAAACGAAGTCATGCATTTTATTTCATATATTCTTCAATTTTTATATAAATAAACTCTTATAACACACTCAATCTTTAAAATTCGAAGAAACTTTTATTACAAGAGCAAGAGTGACTGTAATATAAAACATATAAATAATAATTATCTACATATGTATTTATCCATTTAATAAATTGAAGAATGGAAATTTGAATATTGAAAAAAGCATGAAGCACGTTCTTTAAATTGATAAAACAAGAACTTAAAATATTTTAATCTCAGAATAAAGAACGCCAAACTTTTAAAAATCTTTGAAGGGGTTTTCTTATGTCGAATTCCTTTTAAGAAAAAAAAATGATTTGTTTAGAAGAAAAAATCGACTTTTCTGGACAAATCCCTTGTATTATAAGAAAAAATTCGATTCAGTTTAGAAAAAAAATCGAATTTTTTTTGGTAAAAGGAATCCGACATTAAATTTAAATTTTGTATGCCTCATATATAAAATTTCTTGAAATTTTTTAGAAAAAATGTATTCCACTTTTAGGAATAGTATAATAATTTCAAAAAAATAACAACACGTTTTCAAAAAAAAAAATTTAAAAAAAAATTCCAAAAATATTATTTTGAAGTATTATTTAATTTTGATAGGACCTCTTATAAGAACATTTTTTTATCAAAATCGGTTAAGCGGTTAACGAAATAGTCGGAAATAAAAAAAACGGTTCTATGGCATGTACCGTTAATAACAGTTTTCGGTAAATGTTGTTGTTAATCGTTGGAGCCGCTTTTGAGATAAATAACTTTTTTCAAAACGGGCGGTTGTATGACAAAAGTACCGTTTTTTTTTTTTTTTGAGGTAAAAAAAATCTAGATTTTCTCACTCGAAAATCACCCAAAAATCTTATTTTCCAAGTTGGAAGAAAATCGCTCCAGGTTTAGGCTGTAGACCGTGAACAGACATACAAACAGTCAGACGGAATTGCGGGACCCACTTTTTTCCTGTTCTCTATTATCGTAATATTAAGTTTGATTGTTATCTCGAGTACGATGTTTTGCATGAATCCATAACTTGCCCTATATTTAGTTCCTATATCGCAAGTAAAAATGGTATCACTCTTTTGATTTTTGAAGAATGATTAATTTCAAAAAAATCTGGTAAGCCATTTTGAACAAAATCCGATTTTCTAAAATGCTAACAAAAGTTTATATGCCAGGTATCTTTATTTTTGGTCCTAAAATTTTTTTTTTTGGGGAATTTCCAAAGAACGTTAGGTGAGGAACCAATTTTAAAGATAATTGACCTTTTCGTTTAGGTTTTAACCGAATCGCCATACATAAAGTGCTTTTAATTTAAGAGTAGAATTTGTTTTAATACATATTACTAAAAAAAAAAAAAAAAAAAAACTAGCAGGCCCGTGCTCGCCTTGCTTCGCATGCATAACTTTATGATTATAAAATACTTTTGTATGTATATGTTTTTTGATATTTTCATATTTGAATATCTGACATTTTAAACAATTTATCCCTTTTTTTTTATATATTTTAACTCTTTTCTGGTAAACTCTTAAAAACTTTGAAAACAAAAGTAGCCTATGTCAATCTTCATTTTCAGAGCTCTCGCTCTACCAATTCTCATTACAATCAATTAAGTATTTTCAGAGATTAAGAGGAACAAACAGACAGACAAATAAACTACATTTATGATGAGTGTACAATTTATAATAGGCCAAAAGATTATATTTATATAGGTAAGTTATGAACCGGATCATTTGAGTTTTCATACATTTTAATCTTAAGGCTATTTAACACACATTGTCCCTCCCACACAAAAAAAAAAAATAATAAAGAGATTAATATGCTGTACTTTCACCAGAAAACACTTGACCAACTGTCTAATTCGAGCTAATTTCTCGAAGAATGACTGTAGGTCACTCTTGCTCTCAAGAGATGTAGTAATAATGAACCTTTTCTCAACCTTCAATTAAACTAATAGTTTGCAAATTAATTTAATAATCGAAATTTGAAAAATATCAACCCAAAAAATAATAATAATTTGAAACTGAACTGAATTTCAAGGTTGCACCCTAATTTCACTAAATTAATAAATTTAATCATCTTAATTAAATTCCCCGTAATGCTTTCAATCCTAAAATTATTTTCAAGGTTTTTTTTCCAAGCTTAAACTAAATCTATTATAACGATTACATCTACCACTTCACCGATTACGCACTCAAAGACTTAATTCACGTTCGCAAACCTATACATAATATCAAAATTCCAAATACTCTCGATCAAATTTATTTGATTACAAGAATTCACGCAAAGTTTTCATATTAAATGAGTAATATCTTCGTCTTGTCCCAAAAATATTATTATGCGTGACATGCAAACAAAAATAATTTTGATTGTCAAATAATTACAAGTGGCCCAAATAAAAAATGACACTCGTTATAGGTATGAGTGCTGAAACTGAAAGCTCCTATCAAACCACACTTCTTTGAATTGACACGACCGATGCGACGCACGAGCACGAGACATCACGGACATTGGCGTTGATACAGACTGTTGACGGAGAAGTATATTAATTCATTAGCTGATGTAACATAAAAATATATTGTATAACGGTAAAAAAAAAAAAACTTAGCATGAAGCATAATTGCGCTTACCCCATTCATCTATGTCAAGCATATTTAGATACACGTTCGAACATTATGCACCATGACCTACGTGAACAAATTCAAGTTGGATCAAGAAGTACCTGAATTTGAATTGCAACCACTTTTATTTTGGCACACGCTCTAATATGGCAATTTTAGGATCGTTTGTTTGTGGCGCCACAAGCCATTTGTCAAAATCTGACAGTTTAATTGTGTAACTATATCGTAGATATCTCTTTCAAAGCCTTAGGCTTAGGTAATTACTTAACTGTTAAATCAGAAATGATTGGAAGTTTTAGGAACAACATTGTTGAATATACATTTGGCAGAAACTCATTATGGTGCGCATATTGACTTAAGGATGCGCTACGATTGCTGTTCAATGATGTGAAAATGATTTGGAAATGACTGGCACTGGCACTGGATTACAAAGTGAAAGGAAACGACATGTTACTGGATGATGCACCGTGAGATACATTCGTTGGTCTTGCATAAGAGTTAATCACGATGAGCAGGACGCTGCCACTGCCGCTGCCATCGCATAGCCGCACGCCGCCACTGACTATGAATACCAACGGCACCACCAAACCAATCGAGTTAATTTCCAGAATCAGTTTGCAATTTGTTGCATAGTCACGTAATACCCGGTTTGGAGTTTGAATATGGGAAAACGATAATAAACCTTTACTTTTTGTAAGCTCTGGTAGCCCGATCTAAATAATTATACAGCAACAAAATAGAGAAGACCCAACTCATTATGATATGCCACCTGCATCAGGTGTTTCCGCCAACAATAAGATACACGGATATATTATGTACCTTCCTCCACTGATATGGCATTTAATTAGGCAATTACACCATTTAAAAGGTTTATTTTATAGTCTTCACGCACTACGGTGCTCACAAATAGAGGGTTTAGACTTTGACTGAAAAACTACCGGCATTTAATTTGCTATCTGGCTACTGAGAAGAAGAGTGTATCTAAACAAAAACTTTCTCCATTAATCATTAACAAAAAAAAAAAGCCTGACTGATGTGGTGTATGGTTAGCTTTTAGTTATTCATGTATGCCTACCAAAATAAATCTTTATTCCGCGACGTTAGTTTAAGTAAGGGCTTGTTCAGACAATGCAGAATCCCTCAGCGGAGGCGTCGGCACTGAACCTCATAGTGGTGCGGAAATAAATCTCAATCAACTATAAACATCACATCGGCAGCAAAGCTCTCCTTCTCCTGCACTGCACTTTACAATGATTTTCCACTAGTGCCGAATCGTCTCACGATGGACGATGATGGCTACAGCAGCAGACAACACTCAAAAACGGCGGATTAACTAAGGTTTGATGATGCGATATTGTTCAAGGTTCGAGTATGTGATAGTAGCCAATTACTTGCCTGAACCATCGCTGAAACTCAGTTAATCCGACAAAATCAGTGAATTAAAATTCCTGAACCACTGATCAACATTTGAACCACGATTGTACAACTGGCACTAAGCCACAAACATAAGATCATATCGCTTATGGGGTAAGAAATAAAAGTGCAGGTATTGTCTTTCCATATGCGAAAAACTTAAGTTTAATTTTAACGAACCCGATTTCAAAAAGTTTAAAATTATATTTTAGGGCCACTTGCACAGAAGTTTTTTTGACAGCAGTAACTCGAACTCCTGATTTATAAATAATAAAGCTATCTGATCGATTTGAATCAATTCATGTTGTAGCAAAATATTTTTTCTCTATCTCAGTTTAAAAAGTCAGTCCCCTTTCACACAAGGCAACTGAATTGCCGGCAACAATTAGTTCATTTGCGAGAAGGGCAGGAAGAAAGAGGGACGAAATCTCCCCGGTTAACAAAATCAGGAGATTTTTGTTGACGTTTGTCTTCACACTACGTTTGTGTGCGTTCAACCAAGCTAGTTTAAAAGGTACAAGCGTGTGAAAGGTACAAGAGATTGTTAAGGAGATTTAAAGAACACGTCAACAAAAATCTCCAGCAACTAGTATCTTTGTATGAAAGAGGACTTATCTTCTCCTCGTTCTCTGGATAAATATTTAAGCTTTGAATACCTCTCACGTCAAATTTAATATGTTAAAACTAGAAATTCGGTTGAACAATGGTTGAATAGCTATAGCTGTTAGCTGTAGCTCGTAGAACTATCTATTTGGCAACGGTAAACTTTTTTTCACAATTTTATGTCAAAACGAATCTGAAAAAAATCCAGTTTTGTAAAACTTGGTAAACATTTCAAGTAAACAGGCATAATGTAAGGCTATAGCAAGAAATGTGTCTAGAAGAAGTTTAGCCTGCTGCTAGCAATGGTGCAATGAATGTAATGCTTGAGTACTAACTAAGAGGTTCGGGTTTGTGTCCCACTGTGTAGGCGACTTTCTTTTCTACATATATGTATACCCCAGTTTGGACTGGACTCCCGGCCCGGCACGTGAGACTAAAGTGATTAGCCAGTCATATTAGACATAAAAACATTCAAATTACAGAAAAATCGCCGGAAAGCTTGATTTTTGCATACAGCCTCCTGTTGGTGTTCTTAGGAAACTGTAAAAATTCCCTATCGATAGGAGCGCCAACCGCTAATAATTTTATGGGGGTTAAAGGCCCCCAAAATAGTTTTCAGCAATATCTCCCTAACGGTGCCTTGTAACATAAAAGATGTTACCTTGTAACATAAAAGATGTTACTGACTAATTTGTAGATTACAAAATTTCCTGCAAAAACTATTATGACACTTTTATTTATAAAAATAACGGTTTTCGAAGTTAATATTTTTAATGTCAAATACAAAATGTACTTTCTGAGCAAGAAATAAGGAATAAATATTCGTCTGTGAAAGTGAAGGCTAGGAATATTTTAACCCTGGAAAGCTAACGTTCGTCAAAATGACGAGCATCTAACAAACATTCCTCTCTAATTCTTTAATTTTTTACCAACGTAATTGTGCTTTTGCGCCAACTCAGTTGCCGGTGATCTGTCTCGCGTGGCGTAAATGTTTTTCTTGTAAGTTATTTGAAGAATTGTTGCAATAGGTGCAAAGTTCCTATTTGTGGCGAACAAACGCTTTGACTTTGTTAAAGTGCTAAAATAGTCTCAAAAAAACATGTCCCATTAAAATATGATTGAAGCATTTAAAAATGAAAGGAATATTTATTCTTATGATATTTATCTTTAATTTATAAATTATTTTTCTTATTAATACTATAAATTTAAATAAAAGTTAATTAATTATAAAAAAAAAAAGTTTTTTAATGTTCGTCAAAAAGTCGAATGATTAGCTTTTCATGGTAGTTTTGGAACGTTAGCTATCTAGGGTTAACAAAAAACTGTATTTGGGGGCCTTTGACCCCCTAAAATTGTTTTTGGGCCTCATATCGAGAGGTAATTTTTGAAGTTTTTTCAAGAATATCAAAAGGGGCTATGCAATAAAATTGGTTGCATTAACATCTTTCCTAAAAAAAATTATATATTTCGAAAACCGTTATTTTAATGAAGAAAAGTGTCATAATCTTTATGGTATGAAATTTCCTAATAAAAAAAAATAGTAGTCAACATTTTTTTCTGTACAAGGCACCGTTAGGGAAATATTGCTGAAAAACCATCTTGAGGGTGGGAGACCTTTAACCCCCGCAAAATTGTTAGGGATGCTCCTATCGATTGTGACTTTTTACAGTTTCTTAAGAACACCATCAGGAGGCTGTATGATGACAAAATCTAGCTCTCCGACAATTTTTACGGAGTCAAATGTCTAATATGACTGGACACAGGACTTATATTCACATGTGTGCCATGAAGTTTTCGGAATTTTTATCTCCAGATTGGAAGTGTTTGGGGCAAAAAAAAAAAAAAAATATTGCGTTTTAATTCCACATAACCCAAACCGCACCTTAAGTCTCTTCTTTCTGAAACAACGAACAACACGTACATAATGTATGATGTAGTTTCCGCTGTGTGTCTAGTGTTAACACAAAAAGTAAACAGTTGTTGTGCATATTTGAGCTTTCCTTAACTTCAAAAAGACGTTACAATTTATTATTCTTGCACAACACTTAACCACCTATATATTTATGATGAATGTTTGGCTAGTCATAAAAGTTTCCCATGCATATTATACTATCTATGTAGCTGTAGCTATTTTCGTATGCCTATATACTTAGTCTAAATAGTGTGATGTAACTTTCTGCTTACTTAGTTCAGATGAACCTTTCATCAGTGTTTTGATTTGTGTTTTACCCAAACATAATACGAGAGTAATCATAATGCTTTCTGCTTGATCGATTTTTATTACGAAAAAAGATTCTACAATCGAGATTAAAATAGGTAGGTATTTACTTTATTTTATTTGTTCTATCCTCTTTAGTTGATGATGAGTGTTTTTATTGTTGTTGTTATTTTTCATTGTCTAGTTGCTATCGGTTGCAAGCAATTTGAATGAACATTATACCCAATAGGGTAATTACATAGGTATGGCATGGCAAACACTACTTGTTGCAATATCATTTATTTGCAGTTTTATTATAATACGGGCTTGGGGCAGTGGCTTTTCAACATTGAATGTAATTTTTTATTTTTAAATAATTTTTCCCAAGTCTTTTACATTAGTGTAATAACATGCATAGACTTCCACACCTAAGTTGTTACAATTATTTGTGACTATTAATTTTATGTTAGTATTTTGATGAAAGTACCTACTGCACGCTATGAAGGTGTTTATGACTTGTTTTGAAGTAAGATTGATGATAAGTAAAATATGTGTGATATCAAGGGAACATTGTTAAATCTGAAATAAGCTTTTATCAAGATGAATTAGCCTGTTTTCGAAAACATCAAATCAAAGTCAAATTGTACCATTAAATGATCGTCATTTATGACGCAGAAATCGCCAAATATGCGCCCTGTTTGCATGCTTTTTGATGAACATCAAAATGATTCTTTTTCCAAGTGCATTTGAAGTTTTCGAAAAAAAGAAACAAAATGGACCCGGTAAAAAAATTTAACACAAAAATTCCTACTGAAAACCTTTTTGGAACCGTTAATTATTATTATTATCAGCAAAAAAAAAAATATTTTAAAAGAAAAAATTTCCTCTTCACCCCGATTTTTTTACTACACAGCGCAGATGATGTTTCCGAACAGGTGACTTGGGCAAACTGCACTATTGCACAATGCACAATGCCAATGCAGTCTGCGCTTTCAAACAGAAATCCTTCTTAAGCCATTCAAAATAAATTTCGTCTAATTTTTATTTTTCGAAGAATTAAAAAACAAGGCCTAATATTGACTATAGCAACTCCTAACCCTACTCATGTCTGCAGTAATGGAGATGACCTAATAATTTAATTTTTTAAGACCAACAATAACGGCATCATTATCGTTCTTCTCAAAACTGGTTCCACAGATTTTTCTTAAAATTAATGCATTCAATTAACTCTTATATAAACCATTCAGTGCACAAATCGATCTCAATTTTTTGAAAAATCTTGGATCTGTGTGTCAGAAAGTAATTAGTTGACTATACTAATTGCTTTGACACTCAAATCTAAGATTTTTCGAAAAATTAAGTTAATCGATTTGTTCACTGAACGGCTCATATATGTATTTATATAGGTTACCTCTTGGTGAGAGTAAAATTTCTGAAAAATGCTTTTAAATGGTACTTCTTATAGAATAATTTTTTTTTATTTTCACTTTCCTCAATATGAAGAAGCTTTTTGATTAATCTATACTATTATATAAAAGAGTAACTTTTTTTGGTTGTCAGTCTGGCTGAATGTATGCACTAAACTCACAAACAAACAAAAAAACTCTTTTAAAAAATAGATATAATACAAATTTCACTTATCTGGTATGCTATAGGATACAGCAGAAAAGAAAATTTTTGTTAAATACCGAATAATAAACAAATTAAAAACTTACCACAAAAAAAATCGTATGGAAATTTTCTAAAATCAAGCATGTAGGTATTTTCCTTGCAAAATACTGCTTTATAGATTTTCAACTCACATTTACTTCAAGCTCAATTATTTATAAGGAGGAGTTGTTTTGCCATGGAAAATTGCCTTTTGTGGCATGTGGATTTGACGATAAATCGTCAAATTCCATATTTTTGGTGGGCTTGGGCTGATTCCTGGAATCGGCTCAAAAAAAGAGTTTTTTTTTTTTTTAGGTAGGGTAGTATTTTTGTTTTTTTTCTTTTTTTATTTTTAGGGAACATTTTTGGTGAAAATTAAGTGGTGGGTAGAAAAAAATCTTCATCGAAAAAAAAAAAACGATTCAAGCCATGTGCAGTATAATGTGCCTTGGTAGGTGGGAGCGAGAAGTGAGTTTTGTTTTCACCGGCGACGAATTGTGTTGATGTTTTTGTGTAATAGGGAAAAGTTCAAATAAAAAAAAAAAAAAAACATCAACGGTAGGGATTTTCTCTTTAGTAAGAAATAGTGGTATGTGAGAGGTAGGTATAATATTTGCAGCAAAAATAAATGTTTACTACTGAAATTGTTTGGTTTGGTGGTGAGTGTTTGCTGGATATGGTAAATGGAAACGAACTATAGGCAAGGGCGTGCACAAGGAGGGGTAATGGGCATTTAATGCACCCCTAATAAAAATTATTTTTAATTTTTTTTCTGAGTAAATTAAACGATCTCAAGAGCGCACGTAAATAGGATGGGGGATGCTTATATTACATGTAAATCGGCTTAGTTAATTCACAACTTGAGTTCAATTTTTGGATTTTAAGGTAAGACTGAAATTGGTTGGTTTGGCGGTGGGTGGTTGGTTTTTTAATACTTTATTTAGGTTAGGTACAAATTTTTTCATGAGAATAAGTGATGGTGGGGTGGTAAAAATATGTATGCAGGTTTTTTGGCAGTGAATTATTCTTCATCGTCAAGAAATAAAAAAAAAAAACAAATCAAACCATGTGCAATGTGCCTTGGTAGGTGGGAGCGAGATAGTGAGTAGAGTTGACTGTTTTCGCGTTTCGCCGTCGACGAATCGTGGTGATATTTTTGTGTATAGGAAGGTATGGTAAAACAAAACAAAACATAAACAGTCGGTAGGTATTCTCTATAGTGTAGTAAGAAATGATTGGAGTAGGTATAGGTATGAGTAGGTAGGTATAATAGGTATTTGCAGCAGAAAAAAAATGTTGGTTTATTAGCGGTGGGTGGTTGGTGATGGTGAATAGAATCGAACTTATTTAGAGGCAAAGGCGTGAACAAGGAGGGGTAAGGGGGCATTTGCACCCCTTATACAAATTATTTTCATTTTTTTTTTCTGAGTAATTACACAATCAAGGACGCACGTAAATAGGATAGGGGGATGCTTATTACATGAAAATCGACTAAATTTACAACGTGAGTTCTAATTGTTGGATTTTAAGGTAAGACAGAAATTAGTTGGTTTGGCGGTGGGTATTGGTGAAGTTAAATGGAAACGAACCTATTTAGAGGCCAATGTGTGCGCAAGGAGGGGTAAGGGGACACTTGAACCACTAATACATTTGTTTTTCTAATTCATTTTGTTGAGTAACTACACAGTCAAGGGCGTAGGTAAGCAAAGGTGATGTGGGGGTGCTTATTACATTCAAATCAGCAAAATTTACACCTTGAGTTCTAATCATCGGATTTTCAAGGTTCGAGATTTTAAACGAAGATTAAATGTAATGTGGGAACACAAGAAGACAAAAACGTGCGCAAGGAGGGATCTGGTTTCCAGAATCGGCTCAAAATTTTTTTTTTAGGTAATACCTACCTACCTAAATATGTATTTTTATTTTAATAGGTAGGTACCTACTTTATTTAGGTAGTACAAGTGGTAAAATTTTTTTGATGTTGATAAGTGGTTGGTGGGGTGGTAAAAAATGTATTCCGGTTTTTTGGCACGGAATTATTCTTCATAGACGGCAATAACCCTTGCTGGGAAAAAATGCTTCGTTTTAAGAATATGATAGGTATATGGTAGAGAAGAAGAAAAAATTTATCTTTTCATTGATAAATTATTAATTTCTTTGTCAAGTGGTTACTAACAAAATTCACGGTCGTTCGTTCCTTAGAGGGTAATGGGAGGTAGGTATAACATAACATACAAATAGTCTGATTTTCAAAGTTGTCTTAAAATTACACTATAGGCAGGCAGGTAGGTTCATAATTAGGTGCATTACATTTTTATTCAAATGCAAGCCCACACAACCCACACACATAATTTTAGGAAAATAATTGTCAATGTTCATTGATACGTGTGGAGGCTTATTTTCAATGTTACCTGACAAAAAAAACGTCAATGCTACCTGACAAGTAACATGGATGGTGTGTAGCGCTCTTTAAGCTGAACATTTTTCGAGTGCTGATTTTAAATCATCTTTTTGGTCGATATTTGGTTGTCAAAAGTTTTACTAAAGAAGACCCGGGCAACGCCGGGTTTTATCGGCTATATATAATAAATTTTATTGAATAGAGAATTTTATGTATAGGCGCACTTAGACGGAATTTTTTGAAATTCAAATTTTTAGTAGGGTAAAATGGGGGTTTTCTGATTAAAGGTAAAAAAACAGTGTTCATATTAATTTTAGTCGATAGATCTTTTAAATACAAGGAAGTATTTAATTTTAAAAAATTCTATAAAATCTACGAAGCGAGTTATAAAATGTTAAAAGTTGAATTTTGAAAAATAGACGTAGACAAATAATTCGCCATAAATTGGGGGTTTTAGTTAGGGACCTAGATTTTATACTATTAGAAAGGGTATGAAAAAAAATTATTGATGTTTCAGGAATTTTTAATGGGATTTTTGTACCCACTTTTTGATTTTTGAAAACCAGACTTTTTTTTCACCCATTTTTTTGTGGGTTTTTATTTTTCATTTTTTTATGGGTGGTTCTAAAAATCTGAAATTTCTACACCTGATGGAAACTATTGATTTATAAATATTTTAAAAATTTCAAATTTTTTGAATACCCCAAACTTGAGGTATTTACAAAATTAATGAAATCTTTTTATGCCCTCACAACTTTTTACTGGATGCATCTATAAATTTAATTTTTCTTTTGCACCTTCGAAAGCTAACGTTTAAATTGATATCTGAATCATAATTCTACAAGCTACACAACCCCCAGAATAGATTAAAAAGTTTCGATTCAACATTTCACAAAAATCTTGAAAAATGGGCATAATTGTTCGTTGTCCACGTGAAATGTGAAAAAGAGCCGATTTGGAACTGGTTTTTAGCTTTCGTTCTAATTGTCAGATTTAATTTTTGATTACATATTTAGAAAGATGAAATATCCGTTCAATACCAGATATAATTTTTTCAAAATTCCAAAAATTTTCATACTAAAATCCAAATTGCATTTTTAGGGAACATAACTTTTTCGAAGGAGAATAAGAAAATACAAAAAAAAAAAACAACAATTCAAACCATGTGTATATGCGTGGTGCCATCGGCAGCAAATCTAGGTTATATTTGTGTATATGTAGGTATAATAAGTTCATATAAAAATAACATCCAACTAAATATCTGATATCCATATCAAGACATTTTCATATATCTTCGCTGGGCAAATCATGTCATGATATATAATTTCGTACCTCGACTGCATGGGAGTTTGATGGTTGATTTTTTTGCAGATAAAAGTGTAACTCTTCGGTTGTTGTATTCTAGCTCAAGAAAATTAAACTTTGACTTCCAAAAAATTCCGTTAGACACAAAAAATAACATTTCTAGACAAAAAGCAACAAAAAACAACCATCTGTCAAATGCCATGTCAAGAGAAAATATCAGAGATAGATCGCTGATTATCATAAGATCAGATATCGCGACTCCACAAGATATTTCATGGCACGATGAACAATCTGAAATGAATTATCTACTGTGAAGTCGGTGTGTAACATAAACAATCGGAATGGATTGCTCAGGGGACTCATTCCGTAAAACGATTATCACCCAACGATAACGTTTCGACGATAGTCCTGCTTCACGTAACCAAAAAATGACTATCGTCTTGACGATCAAAAATATTTGCTTCACGTAAGTCGATTATAGTCAAAACCATATCTTCAAAACGATGGCTTTTGGACGATACCTAAATAGGTATCGTTTCGCATTTGTTTTCATGATTGTATGTAAGTTTCTACGCCACTATAGTTAAATGAGTGAAATAATTTACTTATTTTGGAAAATGACAAAAAAAATTCGAGAAAAATACAAATTATATGAAAAATTAAAAAAAAAAAAAAAAAACTATTTGCCAGTTTGTCAGCAGGGATCGAACACCCAACCTCTCGGTTAAGAAGCAAGTACCTATCCCATTGCGCCACCATCTGATGTAAATTTCTGCCGATTTCTTGGATTTATAAACAAACCGTGCACTTAAGAACTTCGTTCTAATAACGCATTACGCAATATTTGCAGCTGATCTATATCTATATCTATACTTCTATCTATATCTATACTTCTATATCTATATCTATACTATTATATAAAAGAGTAACTTTTTTTGGTTGTCAGTCTGGCTGAATGTATGCACTAAACTCACAAACAAACAAAAAAACTCTTTTAAAAAATAGATATAATACAAATTTCACTTATCTGGTATGCTATAGGATACAGCAGAAAAGAAAATTTTTGTTAAATACCGAATAATAAACAAATTAAAAACTTA
This sequence comes from Epistrophella euchroma, assembly GCA_947049315.1. Lineage (NCBI taxonomy): Eukaryota > Metazoa > Arthropoda > Insecta > Diptera > Syrphidae > Epistrophella > Epistrophella euchroma. The sequence continues at coordinate 18,694,594 of OX346245.1, forward strand.
CCACAAAAAAAATCGTATGGAAATTTTCTAAAATCAAGCATGTAGGTATTTTCCTTGCAAAATACTGCTTTATAGATTTTCAACTCACATTTACTTCAAGCTCAATTATTTATAAGGAGGAGTTGTTTTGCCATGGAAAATTGCCTTTTGTGGCATGTGGATTTGACGATAAATCGTCAAATTCCATATTTTTGGTGGGCTTGGGCTGATTCCTGGAATCGGCTCAAAAAAAGAGTTTTTTTTTTTTAGGTAGGGTAGTATTTTTGTTTTTTTTCTTTTTTTATTTTTAGGGAACATTTTTGGTGAAAATTAAGTGGTGGGTAGTAAAAAATCTTCATCGAAAAAAAAAAAAACGATTGAAGCCATGTGCAGTATAATGTGCCTTGGTAGGTGGGAGCGAGAAGTGAGTTTTGTTTTCACCGGCGACGAATTGTGTTGATGTTTTTGTGTAATAGGGAAAAGTTCAAATAAAAAAAAAAAAAAACATCAACGGTAGGGATTTTCTCTTTAGTAAGAAATAGTGGTATGTGAGAGGTAGGTATAATATTTGCAGCAAAAATAAATGTTTACTACTGAAATTGTTTGGTTTGGTGGTGAGTGTTTGCTGGATATGGTAAATGGAAACGAACTATAGGCAAGGGCGTGCACAAGGAGGGGTAATGGGCATTTAATGCACCCCTAATAAAAATTATTTTTAATTTTTTTTCTGAGTAAATTAAACGATCTCAAGAGCGCACGTAAATAGGATGGGGGATGCTTATATTACATGTAAATCGGCTTAGTTAATTCACAACTTGAGTTCAATTTTTGGATTTTAAGGTAAGACTGAAATTGGTTGGTTTGGCGGTGGGTGGTTGGTTTTTTAATACTTTATTTAGGTTAGGTACAAAATTTTTCATGAGAATAAGTGATGGTGGGGTGGTAAAAATATGTATGCAGGTTTTTTGGCAGTGAATTATTCTTCATCGTCAAGAAATAAAAAAAAAAACAAATCAAACCATGTGCAATGTGCCTTGGTAGGTGGGAGCGAGATAGTGAGTAGAGTTGACTGTTTTCGCGTTTCGCCGTCGACGAATCGTGGTGATATTTTTGTGTATAGGAAGGTATGGTAAAACAAAACAAAACATAAACAGTCGGTAGGTATTCTCTATAGTGTAGTAAGAAATGATTGGAGTAGGTATAGGTATGAGTAGGTAGGTATAATAGGTATTTGCAGCAGAAAAAAAATGTTGGTTTATTAGCGGTGGGTGGTTGGTGATGGTGAATAGAATCGAACTTATTTAGAGGCAAAGGCGTGAACAAGGAGGGGTAAGGGGGCATTTGCACCCCTTATACAAATTATTTTCATTTTTTTTTTCTGAGTAATTACACAATCAAGGACGCACGTAAATAGGATAGGGGGATGCTTATTACATGAAAATCGACTAAATTTACAACGTGAGTTCTAATTGTTGGATTTTAAGGTAAGACAGAAATTAGTTGGTTTGGCGGTGGGTATTGGTGAAGTTAAATGGAAACGAACCTATTTAGAGGCCAATGTGTGCGCAAGGAGGGGTAAGGGGACACTTGAATCACTAATACATTTGTTTTTCTAATTCATTTTGTTGAGTAACTACACAGTCAAGGGCGTAGGTAAGCAAAGGTGATGTGGGGGTGCTTATTACATTCAAATCAGCAAAATTTACACCTTGAGTTCTAATCATCGGATTTTCAAGGTTCGAGATTTTAAACGAAGATTAAATGTAATGTGGGAACACAAGAAGACAAAAACGTGCGCAAGGAGGGATCTGGTTTCCAGAATCGGCTCAAAATTTTTTTTTTTAGGTAATACCTACCTACCTAAATATGTATTTTTATTTTAATAGGTAGGTACCTACTTTATTTAGGTAGTACAAGTGGTAAAATTTTTTTGATGTTGATAAGTGGTTGGTGGGGTGGTAAAAAATGTATTCCGGTTTTTTGGCACGGAATTATTCTTCATAGACGGCAATAACCCTTGCTGGGAAAAAATGCTTCGTTTTAAGAATATGATAGGTATATGGTAGAGAAGAAGAAAAAATTTATCTTTTCATTGATAAATTATTAATTTCTTTGTCAAGTGGTTACTAACAAAATTCACGGTCGTTCGTTCCTTAGAGGGTAATGGGAGGTAGGTATAACATAACATACAAATAGTCTGATTTTCAAAGTTGTCTTAAAATTACACTATAGGCAGGCAGGTAGGTTCATAATTAGGTGCATTACATTTTTATTCAAATGCAAGCCCACACAACCCACACACATAATTTTAGGAAAATAATTGTCAATGTTCATTGATACGTGTGGAGGCTTATTTTCAATGTTACCTGACAAAAAAAACGTCAATGCTACCTGACAAGTAACATGGATGGTGTGTAGCGCTCTTTAAGCTGAACATTTTTCGAGTGCTGATTTTAAATCATCTTTTTGGTCGATATTTGGTTGTCAAAGGTTTTACTAAAGAAGACCCGGGCAACGCCGGGTTTTATCGGCTAGTTTTTTTATAAAGAATGTTTTGAAAAGTTTCAATAGTAGCAAATTTTTCGAAGACATTTTTTTCTGGATTATTCAAAAAAGTTTCAAATGTACATAATGTTGGATTATAGATTGCTCTTACCTCGCGAAATTTGAACTTGCAACGTTCCACACGCAACGAGTAAACGAAAACGCTACAAAGCTACGAAATACTATTTATTTTCTATTTAATTGGGCAGATTTTCAAAATTATCTGGAATATGTTATTGTAAGCAAAAATATTCTCATTTAAAATACAATTTTTCTCCAAATTCCTACGATTTTGATTAAAACTGTTCTGCAATTAGTACCATTTAAGAAAAACAAAATATTTACAGGACGCAATAATTGATTTTTTTATACACTATCAAAATTTTCAAAAAATCAAATTATGGATTTTTGAAAATAAATTAATGTGTTTGTGTTTGAAAATTCGATACTTTGGTGGCCACATGAAAACGAAATAATTAAGCAGAATCACCCTATTTCAGTATCTAAAACGAAATATGGCAATTTTTTATTTTTGGCCTGCTTTGATTTCGTTTCCCGTTATTTCCTTCCTTTTTATTTCACATCAACCTATTAATGAATATGTGTCCGCTTTCTTTGGTTTTGTATCACTAGTTGTATAACAGGAACCGCTACGCAACCAAAATATTAAAATCGACAGAATTGTTTTCGAGTTTTCAAAGAAATTTTTTTTTTTAATTTAAAAAAAAAATATTTCGTTAAAACGAAAAATAATTGTAAAATTTTTAGATGAAATATTTTTTAAAATATTGCTCATTGATTGCGAAAATGACTCAATAATATGATATTTCAAAATAAATTCGATTGAAAATTCCGTTTTTGTGAAAAAGGTATGGAAAAACAACAGTAGTGCAAGAAACAATAATTGAGTTATGACGCACTTGCAATTAATCAGCGATATTAAGATGCGATATAAAAGATTAAAAACCCTAATTTTTGTAATGCGATTTTTTGACAGAAATCTGAAACGCAGTTTTCTCACAATCATTTTAGTCAATATGTCTGTTCCTTTACTTTGAAACTCTGTGATTTTCTGTGCATTTTACTGCCATTTTATTTTTTTATATGAACTTTGACAGAACGTTTGACTGAAATTCACACAAATGCACAGAAAATCACAGAGTTTCAAAGTAAAGGAACAGGGCTATTAAAAGTACAAAGTTTAATCAAAATAGTAAGAAATTGAATTGAAAAATTGGGGGCACAAATAATCGTTGAATAACAGCTACCCGTTTAGCATGAGTCAAAACAAAAACTCTAATTTTTCCCCTCTAGGCAATCTCATAAAAATTCTCTGTACCAAATTTTGATCCACTCATTTAAGCTCTAGCTTAAATTCAACAGAACAGATGCATGGACACGGATTTACTGACGCACAGACCGACCGACCGATGGGCGATGAGTACGAGGAAAACCCAATTTTTCAAGAATCTCCAACACCGGATATTCAAAATCCACTTATTATGAGGCTTCAAGATCGGCCTTAACAGCTGACAGAAAGGCGGTAGTGCTTCTTAGCTATTATTAGGAGTATTCAGTGAGGCTGTTCCGAACAGTTTGGAACAGTTTAGAACAGAAAAGAACAGTTTTTTGCTGTTCAGTGAGAAATTTTCTGTTCTAAACTGTTCTGACTTGCTGTTTAGTGAGTCTATTTGGAACAGTTTGGAACAGTTTAAAGCAGGATTTTCTGTACTTGCTTTTGAGGTAGAACAACTTCGAACAGATTAGAACAGAGTTGTGAGAAATGTCAAAATCAGTTGTTGTTCTGTTCTGTCCTGTTCTGTTCTGACCATTTCTTCACTTAACAAAGCTATTGCAATATGTATACAGGATGATTTACCTAAGGGGTGACAAAAAGCTAGAGCGTGTAGATTGAGTTGAGATAAGAAAAATATTGTAGGGGAGGGGGGTCTTTTTCTCCCCGTTAAGGCGGGAGTGGCAATTATTTGAGAGAAAAGTTTTTGAAAAATTAATTTTCAAACTCAAAATTTTGAAAAAATAATGAAAAAAATTGTGTTCAAACTTGTTTTTTTTTTTGGTTCCAAAATTTTACGTTATTATTTTGTTTTTAATATTTGATTCTTCTATCAATTTCTAGTTTAACACTGAAAAAAAGATGGTTGAGTGTTTTTAAGTTTTTGAGAAAATTAAAAATTAACTAAAAAAATTAATTTAAAACAGAAAAAAAATAAAATGCACGACTGGGTCGAACGAACTTGCTCTTGTAGTAAAAGTTTCTTCGAATTTTAAAGATTGAGTGTTAATAAAACACACAATTATTAATAATTAATATGTATGTAGTACCTACATATATGTATTCATTCATTTAATAAATTGAAGAATGGAAATTTGAATATGGAAAAAAAATCATGAAATACGTTCTATAAATTGATAAAATAAGTACTTAAAATGTTTTAATCTCAGAATGAAGAACGCCATCTAAATTCTTGAAAAAATGTGAAATTTTGCAGACAAAAAAATTTAAAATCGTTGGAGCGGTTTTCTTAAAAAAAAATTTTTTTATTATATATTTTTTCTTGATATTTTTTAGAAAAAAAAATTGGTATGTCATTTTTAAGAATATAATAATATACAGCTAAAACCATAATTTCAAAAATATTCATCAACCTGTTTTCAAAAAAATGATTTTTCAAAAGAAAATTTTTAACTTTTTTTTTTAAATCCAAAAAATATTTTTTTGAAAATATTTGTATGCAGTATTATTCACACTTGATAGGACCTCCTAAGTAAAAATTTTGATCAAAATCGGTTAAGAAAATAAAAAAAATGGTTCTATGGCAGGTACCGTTAATAACGGTTTTTGGTAAATTTTGTTTGCACCAAAATATGCCAACACTAGTACACACAAAAATTTAAAAAAAAATTCGTTAGAGCCGTTTTTGAGATAAATAACTTTTCTTTAAATGTTCCTATGGCAAGTACCGTTATTTTTTGAGCTATAAAAAAAACTCGATTTCTCCTCTAGGGAATCACCCAAAAATCTTATGTTCCAAGTTTGAAGAAAATCGCTTCAGTGGTTTAAGCTGTAGGCCGAGGTACAGACAGACATACAGACATACAGACATACAGACATACAGACATACAGACATACAGACATACAGACATACAGACATACAGACAGACAGACGGAATTGCGGGACCCACCTTTTTCGAGTTCTCTATCATCGTAATGTAAAGTTTGATTGTTATCTCGAGTTCGATTTTTTGCACGAATTCATAACTTGCCCTATAGTACATAGGTATATCGCAAGTAAAAATTAGTAGGAATCCAAATTTGGCAGTATTTATGAAGATGAATTTTTGTCATTCAATTAAAATGTATTTAATTTCTTAATTTCTTTTTTTTTATATGTAATGTAGGTTGAGATTTTGTACAAATTGTACGTCCCTAACCTATGCCAAATCTCGTATAATTATTTTACATCTGAATTAGAATTCCATTATGGTCAAGTCATTAACGCCAAACCCTTGCAAAACCATTCGACTGAAAAATTCCATATCTTAACCTTAAAACGAGTATAAATGTGCTCATAGAAGCACCTGTTTTCAAAATATTTTTACAATACCTCGGCCCTCTTTTGTAAAGCTGTGTATTTATTTACCATTACAAAATACTCCACTGTCCACCCCTTTGAATTGTTATTTCTTTTAATGTTTGTATGTTTGAGAACAAAGTATGTAAACAAAAATATTATAAAAACAAAATGTTGCCGCGAGGCCGTTCAGCCTAAACCTATTGAACTTTGTCAATAACTAATCAAAATCGTCATGGCTGACCGGAAATGGGTTAGGTGGGATCATTCATTAGTTAAACAAATTTAATTTAGAACAAATTTTCACCAGCAACTCAAAACCGTCATCATTTTTTGTTTAATCATTTCAGAAAATGTCGGTGCTACGGACAATGGTGTTGCTGGCGATCGGCGCAACGGTAGCTTTGGCTCAACGTCGACTGGCTCTTCCTGATCCCCGAAGCTGTGCTAATCGTAAGGATTCCATTTTTTAAACTATAACTACAATCTACATATCTGTAAATCTTTTCGTTTTATTTAATTAAGGTGTACGTCATGCAACATACCGTGATGCTCGAGGAGTGGCACATTCGTACTTCTTCAGCTGGGAACATGCACCAACTAGAAGTCTCGAAGTTGATTGGTTGGATGCACGAAACATTTGCCGTCGTCACTGCATGGATGCTGTGTCTCTAGAAACACCACAAGAGAATGAATTCATCAAGCAACGTATTGCTCGTGGCAATGTCCGATATATTTGGACATCGGGTCGCAAGTGTAATTTCGCTGGATGTGATCGTCCCGACTTACAACCTCCAAATGAGAATGGATGGTTCTGGTCTGGTTCTGGAGCAAAGATTGGGCCAACGAGTCAAAGGAACACTGGTGACTGGTCTCAAACAGGAGGATACAACCAACCCCAGCCAGATAACCGAGAAGCAGCCCAGGGTAATGACGAATCTTGCTTGTCCATTTTGAACAACTTCTACAATGATGGACTTAAATGGCACGATGTAGCTTGCCACCATTTGAAGCCATTTGTTTGTGAAGACTCCGAGGAACTATTGAACTTTGTTCGTTCACGTAATCCAGGAGTTCGTCTTTAATTTGATTGATTTATTGATAATGGCTTATATAATATTGAAGAGTTAATTTATTTTCCAAACACCTCTGTGTGCATGCAACATTGTGCAACTAGGTGCAGTATTGTGTGAAAGTATATTGGGTGGGTGATTCGAGGCAATTTATATTATATATAAATTTGTAATTGTTTTTGTTTTGTCATTCTATTTAGAAAAAAAAACGTAAAATTTTTCAAGAAAAAAAAAAATCTTATTTTATTCTTAGAATTTATTAAAAACTTAAATTAACAGTATTTATGATTAATTAAAGAAATTTAAAAAACTAAACAAAAAAGATTAATGGATTTATTTAAGTTCAAAAATTTAGTTCTGTTCTCACAATATTCTTTATTCTCTTATTTTATGTAATAAAATAGATTTATGAAAATGAAAAGTTATTTTTCACTTAAAATTTGTTTTTCAGAGCAGAGGTTTCAAAATCTCGCAGCATAATCAAACCAAAACAACCAATTTTTTTTTTAATCGCTCTTGGCCAACCAAATAAATAGGTTTTAGTGTGTTTCCATTTCCACAACAGTAATTTTTGTATTATTTTTCACTCATATACATATTTACAAAGTATGGAGAACGGTAAAGAATGAGCATCTGATATTGCTTGTTGCTTGTCATCATCTCTAAATCAGAGGATCAAACATCAAAAGCCGTCCTTCCTGTCTATTTTTTAAAAATTAAATTATTACTTTACACAATTTTTAACTCTATTATTAACTTCCCATTGGAAGTTATTGTAATCGGTCCGATTTGTCGAATAGAAAATTTTGACATTTCTCGACGTTTCGAGATCTCTGGAGTCGGATTAAATTTTTCTTGAGAGAGATGTCTGTGGTACCATGTATGTTCGTGCGTTCGGATTCACCGACGATATCTCGAGAACGCATAGAGATATCGACTTCGAATAAATTTTATTTTACAGATAATAAGGCCATAACGTGCAGAAAGGATTTTCAGAAAAATTCAACAAGCGGTTTTTTTAATGCAGTAATTTAAAAAAAAAAAAAGATGTAAAATTACTTTTTTCTCGAATATCTTTAGAGCAGATAATTCTATAGACTTCGGCCTGCTTTCATTCTATGCAAATTGACGTACATAGATACAAATTGGTAAAACTAAAAAAAAAATCAATTTAAAGTTTTTTTTTTTTTCGTTAAAAAATTGTATTTCGGCTCGTATGTCACTAGAACCTTCAATGATAATCAACTCCGGGATAAGGTTTGTAAAAAAAAATCAAAATCAAGAAACTGCTAAAAATTGTTGAAATTTTTCGTTTCGCATATATTTACAGCAAACGGTCCAACACAACTGATAAGTTTTCGAAGGTTTTAAACTGGTAATTTAATTATAAAAAATAGCATCGGGTGTCGAGTTTCAAAGGGAACCAATGGGAAGTTAGCAGTGTCGGTCAAATCCATCCTCTTTTTCTTGCAATAAATTCTATCAAATGAAGAACGAAGAAAAATACATACATAGGTATAACATATGGCCAAAATATTGCAGATATTTATATTTAGAACAAATAAACGTAAACGATAAAACAATATCGTTTTTACAATAATCATCTTACTCACATATGAAAATAAAGATTGAAGGCTGTTTCACAATGTGACGAGAAAACGAGACGTCAGCGTGACGAGATCTCTTCGCAGTTTCTCTCTCTTAAAAAAGAATTTTAAACAGTGAAATAATACATAATCAAGCATTTCTCGTCGTCTCGTCACGTCGTAAAATTCGAAAAATTGAAAAAAAGATGCAACGTGACGACGAGTAATACTTTATTATGTATTATTTCGTTATTTGAAACTCGTTTTTAAGAGAGAACAACTGCGAAGAGATCTCGTCACGCTGACGTCTCGTTTTTTCATCGCATTGTGAAACAGCCTAGAGACCTGAAATATGTTTATCCCCCTTGTTGTCGTTTGTTGATCGATAAACGAATTAATTCCAGAACGGAAGTCGATCATCTTAAATTCAAGATACATATCTAAGCTGTTGTTAAATAAGATGTAATCAGCTATTTTTTCAATATAACTTAAGGCCTTCTGCACACGAAGCGTCTCGTCATAGACGCGTAAAACGAATGTTTGCGGCTTGTGTGTAGTTATCTCACGTTTGTTTCAATAGAGAACTGAACACGAGGTGTAAGCTGCATGTTTTCGTCGCAGCACAGAAACTGCAAATCGCCGGGCGTACAACAATGTCAGTCGCCAGGCGTATACGGCTTGAAGTATAACGTCGGATACATACCAAAATTGTTAAACTGATTGAAAATATGTAGTGATTTATCTATGACGTGACGTTTCGGGTTTTGAAGACTAGCCGTACTTAAATCGTCGATTCATTACGAATATTGTACGGGTCTATGACACGAAGATTCATGTGCAGAAGGCCTAAGGCTACCCAGAAAGCTTTTGATAACAATTTGAACGCACCTAACTTTTTGATCGGATCGACTTTTGTCACACCCAACGTACGACTCTCCCGGGTATTAAGCCGGAACCACATTATGTCTCGTGTGGTGTATTGTGGACTGTGCACACGAATCAAGCGTGCTGTTACAAACTGTCATTTAAGATTTTTAATTCTATTTTGTAGAAAATTGTTTTATCTATCCGGCAATCTAGGAAAAATGTCTGCGACACAGCATGGTAAGGAAGGCGCAATCGTAACAAATTAGATTCCGACACAACACACAATTGGACATAAATATGGCTCTACGCCAGTGTTGCCAGATGAAAAAAAAATTTCCCCCCAGAAAAATTTAAAAACCCCCCAGATTACCACATTTTAACAAAAAAAACCCCTAAGTTTTTTTTTCAACTTTCAATTATTTATTCACAGCTCATACATGTACATATTATGTACCTACAAGTACTTTGGTATTCAAATAGCATTTAAAAAAATTGTTTATATTTAAAATTTTATTGAGCAGTAATTATTTGATATTCTTTGATAGTATATTCAATTTCAGAGGAAAATGCAGGTATTGGAATAATTTAACTTTAAAATTAATCCCCCCAGATTTCCCCCCAGATTTTTCCCCAACGATGAAAAAAAAACCCTAAATCTGGGGGGAAAACCCCCAAACTGGCAACCCTGCTCTACGCATATAAAAACATTGCAGCGATAGCGACACACGACTCCACAACACAACGTTGTGTTCTATGGAAGATTCCGCTATTATAAAATAAAAAAAAATAGAATGTAACTACTTATTACTATTATTTTACTACACAAACAAAAAAAAAATAAAAAAATCACTAGACTAATCTTTTAAAACAAATAAGAAGCTTATCCTAAACTTTTTTTAATAGTTGCATGGCAGTTATTTTTGATCCTTGAAAAATGCTAAAACGATAAATTTTTTGACAGCTAAGCATTGATTTTCATTACCAAGAAATTGTTCTTTAATTTATTTGAGAAAAATAAAAATTCCTTTAAAATTTTAAGCAAACAATTATTTAAATGCTTTTCTTTTTTATCTCTTTATTAGGCATAGACCAAACATTTATTTACTTTAAAATGCGAGCCTAAACGACTTAATTTATGCTCTCGTCAGTAAAAATATTCCAATATTTTTTGTTTGAGCAATTCTTTCAATTTTGCTAGTTTTTTTTCTAATGAACAGATTTTTTCTGGCCATCAGTCCATTGTATTTTCCCCTTTCGCAAAAAATTATCGTTTTTCACTCCTTGTTTCTTATGAAAATCCTTTTTTGCCGTTTATGTATGTATTGCACGGATATTTATTTATTTTATTCACTCGATATTTTAAACTACTTTCTGGTAAAAAAAAATAAAATCTTGATGTAAGAAGAAAACATACGTTGGTTTCTTTCGTATAAATAAGGCTAAAAGCTAAATTTTCTGAGAACGAATATTTTGTTCTCTCCACGAATGAAATCTACTTTCGGATGAACAATTCCGAATGTAGAAATAATGCGAGACTCAAAAAAAAAAAAAACAATCCGTAGTGGGAAAAGTAATAAAAATATTGTATGTACCTATTTTGAAAGTTTTACAAAGTACTAATTTAAAACCAAAACGAAAAGCACTTTTGTTGCCTTTCGGAACGAAATATAGAGTAGGACCCCTTAAATCAAAAAGAGAATTTAGTACACGACTTTAGAGTAGAAATTTTAACTTTAAAACAGCCACAAATGTGAGTTTTTAATATCTATTAGACTTGATTCAACAAAATTAAACTGTCTCCGATTTTCAGTGCCTCTAGCTTTTTATTTTAGTTTAGTGAAATAATAAGCCTGGGTAAAACTTTAGCCGTTTAGATTAATATTTAGAGGTCGCTCATCGCTTATTTCTATTTTCCATACAAATTGTATGGGAAGTCTTCTTTTGTTTGCTTCTTTTTTTTATACCTTTACAACCTGTTGTCGTTTGGAAATGATTGAGACGTATTCTTAAAAATAATTGAATGTATGAACATGTTTAATTTTTTGAGAAAGATAGATTGTGTGAGATTGATTCTCCACCGAAAGTTAAAAATAAAATAAAAATAAGTGAACGGTAATGTATACTTCAATGCAAATTTTCTATGAGCCGAACGTAACGAGAAATGACCACAAAAAAGTTCAATTGCTGAGAATCAGCTTAAGGAATAAAGGAAATATTATGGACTTTCTATGAATATATTCATTCATTAGTAAATTATTTTCAACACATAAACTATATATGTATATTTTAGATTCTTGTAAAATCGTAATTCTTGAAAAATAGTAAATTTTTAGCTATCACTTTACACAGAACAAAGAAAAGTTGATATTCAAAATTGACTATTATAGTGACAATCAACTATCGCCTTACTCGATTCCACTTCTGATTCTTTTAATATTTTATTCTCCGAGTATTACCCGCTTGAATTATCTCCTAAGAAACTGATTCACTGTCAATAACTGTATGTTTAGAGTTAACTAACATTGGTTTAGGGTTTGTTATCTCTAAGCAGATCACATATCGGCTCCGTAATAGGTGTCATAACTGGACACTGTCTAATAGGCAAACATATGCCTAACTCGAAACTCGAGTTATACTCGAAAGATTTCTGCAGAAGCTGTATGGACGAAGTACATGTCCTGTTCTCTCTTAAAGACGTAGGGTGTTTTCATAAACGTCTGACTAACTGATTTCTGCAATTGCAAAATTGATAAAAAACCATCTATTTTTTACAGGTAAACATTTTACTGGTTCGATTTTAATAAGTATTTTTGAAATACTTAAAAATCATGAGCTAAAACATTTAAAAAAGTAGTTTTTCATTCGTTTTTGTGATTTCAGAAATCGGTTAAAGAGACGTTTATGAAAACACCTGTAGGCTCCATCTAGGAGAGTTCTACTATAATGATCCTAGCGATTTGGCAATCATAGACATTAATCGTCTCGCACGCTTTGTAAGAAGCTCTAAATGGTTCAATGAGTAGGAAGAATTTCTATTTGATTCATGTGGTATCACAATGGACCAACTCATGGTCTAAGTGTGTCAAGCACTTGTGCTGACAGCCACGATAACCTAACCTAACATTGGTTTAAAATTCACCACTGAAAAACTGGGCCTGAATATTTATTTATTTTACAAAGCCTAGACATGAAATGAACGCGATTATTTTGTTTCATTTATTTGTCTCAAAACGGTCAAGTCAAATCGGAATTTATTCCGGTCGCATTTGATTTAAATTTCACTATTTCTTTCGAACGGATTGTCACAATCGAATTTCTGGAACTGCATGTGGCAAACGCCAAGGGCGAAGTATGTACTTAAATGAAGATACGAATTCAAAGAACGAAGATCTACTCCCAGCTGGGATTAGTACACCACTATCGGAAAGGAAAACAAGAAGTTGTTGTTCTTGTATTATAAAACTGAAAATTGCAGTGAAGAATCGCCCGTTTTAACTCCATATTAGATAACTCGATCGTTTTTTTTTTTAAATAAAAAATAAAAATTTATGTTTATTAAAAAAAAAACAACATTTATTATTATCATCATCTAATAAATCCGTATATAAAGTTGAATTCCGCTTTCATTTTTTTTTTTTTTGTTCCACATCTAATATTTTTATTTCGATCATTACCTTGTTTTTTTTGTTGTTTGTTTTAAACATTTTTATAACTACATAAATATATTCGAATATAATATTACGCAAATAATTTTTTTATTAATAGAAAAAAAAAACAAAATTAATATCTCGTAGAAGACACTAATTGATATTTTAAATATTTGTTTTTTTTTTTTGTTATGGAATTACATTAATTTGATAAGCAATATTAATTTTAATTTTTGTACGTATGTATAAGTATATAGATAATTACTTTTTATAAAAAGTAAAATATCATTATATTTAAAAACTTATTTATAATTTCTTTGAGAAATAAAAACAGATTATATAATCATAGCCTTATTAATATTTTAAAAAAAATGTACATTTGAGAAATAAAAAAAAAAAAAAAAACGTATACATAATTATAATAAAATATAAAAAAAGGAAAAATAAAATACATTTTATATTGTATTCTCTTAAATGACTAGGTAAAGTTACAAAAGTATTATAAACTATTTTTTTTTATAGGAAGCAACAACAAATAAAACATAAAAGAAATACATAATTCATTAATTTTTTTTCTTTTGTATCAAATGGACCACAGATAGGATAATATTAACACTTTTTAGTTGTGCATGCATAGCAAATAACAAATTAAAAATATTATTAAATGAAACAGAAAAACTATCATCATTATGTTTAAAACATTCGTTTTTTTTTCGTTCATATAAAAAATGCCTACGATATCTAAATAGTACATAAATATTTCATACGATATTTATTGATTAAACAAAAGGAAATATTTTGCGTGTGACAAATTTTACAAGAAAAATACATAAATAAGAAATATTTAGATACAAATATTTATAAACAAGTAGAAAGAGAAAAAAAAGGGTCATAAAAAGAGAAAGTTTGTTTAAATTTTAAAGGTTCTTGTCTTGAATATCGTTATACGTATATTATGTATATTATATACTACATTGATAACTTTTTTTTTGCTCCCGATCCGTATTTCTATAAATTTTATTTAATCTACGATATAAATTAAGACATTTACTATATTTAATGATTATTTCGGGATTAACATTTATATGTATTTTTTTGTGCGTTGACTTAGTTTTTTTTTTTCTTGAATTTATTTTTGGAACTTGCAGGGTTGTTGTTGAATGTGTAATACCTGTATACACACGTAGTGGCACAAATTATATTTTATCAAACGCTGAAAACCCAAAACCTATAAAAACAAAACATTTTTATCATTCATGCAACACAAATACAATAATTTTTCTTTTCTTTTTTTTTTTTTAATACATATTTTCGGCAAAGAAAATATGTTTAAGTAATATTCAGCAAGTGTTACATTTTGAACAGGAAAAAGAGCGATACAAGGGATGGGGTTAGTTGTTGTTAGGGCGTTTGTGCAATAATTTTTACTTTCTGGTGGTTTTTTTTTTTTTTTTTTTTTTTGGTTTTAATTTGAAAATGTGTTGTCATATTAATATCTCTGGGTTAAACTACTCTCTGTCTTGATAGCGATTAGTTTGATTTGTTTTAAGCAGTACTTGAGTTATTTGCAGCGCCACTGATTGCATTGAATAAAGCCATGCTGTTGCGATGCTGCGTGCTATTACAACTCTCGTCCAGCGGAGCAAAAGGCTCGTCGAGTAGCTCACTTAGTGCGGTGCAGAGTTTCTGGTAGTTGTCCTTCAAGGCAGAATGATATTCAACTTGGTCACTGGAAATCATACGGGCGTTCAACTGGAGGGCTGTGTTGCAAACGCTTATAAAGTCTCTATAATTATAATTAATTAATATTTAATGTTTTATGTAAAAGAAAAATTAAACAAAAAAAAAAAAAAATACCTAAAAACATCTTTCAAATCTTCGACACGGTCAATTTGGAAATTATCTGATATTTTAGGATCCAAGAATGCCGAAGCATAAGCCAATGGACCAGCATTGACTGTTACTGCAACACTACCTTGCAAACGCAATTGAAGTTTCTTAACATCGGCTGGTGGAAGAATAACTTCTTCCAATTCGGAAACTTTAGTCTGCATCTCATCGATGGCAACTTCGATGGGACTTAGTTCGATAATTTGACGGTCTTTGATTGGAATTCTTTTGAGGACATAAGGGAAAGAGTATGTGGCTGAAAGAGAAGATATTTTTGATCTAGTATATGTAAATGAAAAAAGAATTTAATTAATATAATTTTACTTGTGACAATTGTTTTCCTTTTCCATTGATCTTCAACATTACCACGTGCACCACCTGTTTTTGTAAATGGTGTCTCATACATAAAAGTATCAACATCATGATTTTGTTCAAATTCATTTAAACGGTTGTCTAGTTCGTCTTTGCAGAAATAGGGAATGACATGGGTAACTTGAATGTAAGCAAGTTTGGCATCTAATCCATTAACATCAACCTTAAAATAAAAAAAAATAAAACAATATTCATTTTATTGTAAATAAATAAAAAAAATCTCCTTTTTTCTTTAAATAAAAAAAAAAAAAAAAAAGTATACGCCCCCGGGTGGGCTCGAACCACCAACCTTTCGGTTAACAGCCGAACGCGCTAGCCAATTGCGCCACGGAGGCAAGTTGTAGAGCCCGGCATATAATCAAGTTTTCACATTATTAAAGTAAAGTAAAATTTAAAGTAACATTTTCTTCAGAGAATATTATTTACAGTAGAGCTCCAAGAATTATGACGATAAATAGTTAGGATTTACATTACTTACTGAACCAAATTCCCCAGCATAATTTCTCAGTTTTTCTTTCAAAACGCAGTGAAAATAAAACGCACGACTGGATCGCACAAACTTGCTCTTGTAGTAAAAGTTTCTTCGACTTTTAAAATTGAGTGGATTACAAGTACCTACATGTATGTATTTATCGGGTATGGTTTGTTTCGTTTTGTTCATCTCGATTTTTGATTACTTCGTTTTAGTCGCTTTGCTGTTCGTTTGTTATGTATTTTGATCAAAATGTTTTTCAATTACTTGGTTTATATTTTTCTCGAAAAAATATCATTGAGTCTTTTACTTAGTTCATTTTAAATTCATTTCATCTTATATTATTTGATTTTCGATTATTTCGGTTTTTGTTCATTTTAATTTTTGTTCATTTCGATTTCGATTACTTCGCCATCGTTTGTTTCGTTTTTATTTATTTTTTTGATGTGGAATTTTAATGCCCTTGGTCTCTTTACAACAAAAAACAATTTTTAATCGAACACTGAAAACTAGATGGTTTTATGTCTAGTTTATGAGATATATATTTGAAAATTACCAAAACTACTTTTTTATTCATACATATTTAATTTTTAATTTTTTTTTGTTATTTAAGTAAGCTTGCTGACATAAATACAGTGCTAGCACCCAGCATTACGGCGCATAAACAATGAGATATTTAAGGGGGACATGCTGCCATCCTACAACCCCCCTGCTTGGCCAACTATAGGATTTGGGGTAGGTGCGTGGTTGGAAGTATGTGCAAAGTTTCTTTTGCATTTAAAGAATCTGCATTTAAAGAAACTTTGAACTTATCATATATCCAATATCAACGTCATAAATTTTTACAAAATTGTAAAAAAATCCATTATAATTAAGTTTTTCTTTTCCCCTTACTGATTTAAATACGTTACAAATTGTATATTTATCCATTTTAAAACTTTTTAATATTTTGTTTGATAGTTTGCAGCTTGCCGCGCACGATTATAATCACACTGAAGACAAAATAAACCCACGCCAAAACAATAGATTCTAATACAAAACAAAATGCGAAATAAACAGTAAACGAGATAACCTTGATCTAAATGACTCATTACATTTTTAAAGAAATTGCAAAACGAGTAAAAAGAGAAAGAAAGAAATGCGAAGTGATCGTAGCGCGAAGTGATTGAAAAAAAAGAGGCTGGGTTTGACCCACACTGATAACTTCTTATTGGTGCCCTTTGATAGTCGATACCCGATATTTACTTTTATAAGAAAATTATCAATTCAAAATCTTCAAAAATCTTATCAGTTGTGCAATCAAGAGAAGGCCTAAGTTCGGCTGTTTGCTCTGAATATAAGTTTTTGACATGGATTACAGGTCTTTCTCGGACGGTTGGGTGTGATGTAGCGAAATGAGGACTGTCACGAAAACATGTACCGCTCGCGCCCTACTGCTAAGTGACTGTTTGCACTACAGACATCCTACATATACCAATCGATAGATAAAGATTGCGCAAAGATTATAGAGGAATTGTTTTATAGCTATCGCCTCATAGTTGATGAGTCATCGCGTTTGGGGTAAATTGCAGCTAAATAAGGAGTACTCAAACTAATTTGAGCTCAATTTCTTCTGATATATAAGTGCCACTGAAGTCATTGATATCTCATTCGAAAGGGTTTGAAAAAGGGCATCCCTGCGCGTATTTCTTATACCGTTAATTAATTAATGTAATCCATGTTCGGTAGGTGCCACAAGGGCGATCTACCAAGGGTATTTATTTTTTCAGTTTTTTTGTCCTAGAAAAAAACCGTAAATTGAAATTTTTTGAAAACCTTTGTTAAACTTTAATTATTCGGAAGTTTATAACATTTTTTTAAATTTTTAGCAGTTTATTTCTACAGTTTTGTTGCCTTGAAAAAAAATCGTCAATTGATTTTGTTTAAAAACCTTATCAATTACTAAGTATGGTATTGTGTGTAAACTAAAACTATTCGGGAGTTTACACCATTGGTTGTTTTTGAGATATTCGAGCAACATTTTTTAACAATTTTTAGCAGTTCTTTTTGCAGTGTTTTTGGCCTAGAAAAAAAACCGTTAATTCAATTTTTTACTTAAAAACTTTACCGATTATCAGGTATAACTTTGTGTATTAAAAAAATTAACCCGAACTTAATATCTTTGCGTGTTCTCAAGATAATCGATATTTTTTAACGATTTTTAATGGTTTTTTTTAATTTAAAAAAAAAACCGGTGGGTTGATTTTTTTTTAAGTACTACCTATTTTTCACTACGTCAATATTTATGGAATAAAACCAGGCCGAAGTCGATAGCTTTATTTGTTCTAGAGATATTCGAGAAACAAGCCATTTTACAATTTTTTTAAAAAATTACTATAATAAAAAAACCGCTAATTGAATTTTTCTGAAAATCCTTTCAGCACGTAACGGCTTTATTATCTGTAAAATAAAATTTACTCGAAGTCGATATCTTTACGCGTTCTTGAGATATCGTGAACGAAAAAAATCTTCCGAACGTACGAACGTACATGGTACACAGACATCTCTCTAAAAACAATGTAATCCGACTCCAGAGACCTGGAAACGTCGAGAAATGTCAAAATTTTCAATTTCACAAATCGGACTGATTACAATAACTTTCAATAAGAAGTTAACAAAGTAAACATAATCGAAGTAAATAAAAATAATTATAAGAAAAGCGAAACAACGAAATGCGAAGTGAAAACAAAAAAAAAAAACGAAACAACAGGCACCCGTATTTATCCTTTTAATAAATTGTAGAATAAAAATGTGAATATGGAAAAAGCATGAATCTTGTTCTTTGAATTGATAAAAGAAGTACTTAAAGGGCCTTACCAATAATCAAATTTAGTTATGACTTAAACATTGCAGTGAAATTAACCATAACGTTATGGATCCTAAATAATTAAGCATGCATTATATTCTCAATTTTTTGGAGTTGTTTCGATATATGTATGTATGTACATACATACGGTTCAAGTAAAAATTTAGGTAACACCATGAACGGTTTATTATATAAAGCCCATTCCATTACGGTCCATTTTACTGAAATATTTAAATCGTAACTAAATGTTATTATTGGTAGGTGCCAAAATGTTTTAATCTCAGAATGAAGTACGCTGTCTCAATTCTTGAAAAATATATGAATTTATGCAGAAAAAAGTTGGAGCGGATTATTAAAAAAAATTTAATAGGTATGCCATTTTTAAGAATATAATCATATACAATTAAAACCATAATTTCAAAAAAAAAATCATCAACCCGTTTTTAAAAAAATGAGTTTGAAAAAAAAAAATTTATCTATTTTTTAAAAGTCAAAAAAATATTTTTTTCTTGAAAATATTTTTAAGCAGTATTATTCACACTTCAAAGGAGCTCCAGAGTAAAAATTTTAATCAAAATCGGTTGAGCGGTTAACAAGAAAGTCGAAAATAAAAAAAAAAAAAAAAAAAAAAAAAAAAAAAAACGTTTTATGGCATGTACCGTTAAGAGCGGTTTTTGGTAATTTTTTTTCACCAAAATGCAGACCATGCAATCACTAGTGCACACAAAAATTAAAAAAAAAAATCGTTGGAGCCGTTTTTGAGATAAATAATCTTTTTCAAAACGGTTGTATGGCAAGTACCGTTATTTTTTGAGCTAAAAAACAAACTCGATTCCCCTCTAGGAAATCACCCAAAAATCTTATGTTCCAAGTTTAAAGAAAATCGTACATACAGACACACAGATACACAAAAATACAGATAGACAACAGGCGGAATTGCGTGCCCACTTTTTTCGTGTTCTCTATCATCGTAATGTCAAGTTTTATTGTTATCTCGAGTTCGATTTTTTGCTCGAATCCATAACTTGTCCTTTAGTACCTACATAATGTATATCGTAAGTAAAAAGGGTTTATGTATCAATGTGTACGTTCAGAAGACGTAGGTGACTAGAAAGCTAGGCAAGTTTCTAGTTTCTGATTGGTCAGCTGTCAAAAATATGCCTCTTCCAACCTAGGCAAATTTTATTGGAAAATGACTGGAAAGCTAGGTGAAATATATCTCCTTACATTTCTAGTCAAGTGCATTTATGTCAGAATATCAGCTGATTATATTTTTTATTAAGTAGCAAGCTGAACTTTATTCTTTCGTGACCTGTTTTTTTTTCACGTTTATCTTAATAGCTCGAAATAAATAAATAAAGATTCAATTTAAACAATGTGTCATTATTAAGAAAAGTTTACAAATAGTATTACAAAATTCCCAACAGATTTCTGCCTTGTGTGAAGTAATTCTCAGATAAAAATATTATTAAAAGTACTTTCTTCCTATCAACGGAAGGTAAAGGTTTGAAGTAAAGTTCGTAGTTTGGCATTAATGACATCTCTAGTCATCAAATAGGTTCCTAGGTCAAATTTGCGTTCAATGAACGTAGTTGACTACATATGAAGTTCCCTATGTCTTCTGAACGTACCCAATGTGTTCACACGCAAGAAGTGAAACTTCTATGCGCAAGCGAATGCCAAACCAATGAAAAGTCAAAATCTAAACGTGATTAGTACGAAGCAGGACTTGTCAGTGCCGAACTTTCACCGTTGGACACTTCACCACCAGCCTTTTTAGTGCTTGAAAATTTCGCTACTGGGTAGTTCGCTGTCGTTCGTTCACCACTAGACTTTTAAACACTGCCTACAGAAAGGTAATGCAGTATTAATTATTCAATATACCCTGTTTCTTTTTGATTAAAAATGTGGTTAGTCACAATGACACAGATTTTTCACCAAGCCTATTTCGTATTATTATTATTTTTTTTTTTTTTAACAATAAAACATGCCATCCGCCAATAAAAATAGTGTTTTTAAATTATTTTCTATTAATTTATTTCATTAATTTTTAGTTTTTGACTTTTTTTTGGAAAAGTCACTGTTTTGCAAAATTTCCTAATCAAAATAAAAATGGTTAAATAAGCGGAAAAAGAGCACGGTTTGTTATTTTTGATATCGAAATCAATATAAATGAATTGTTATTGTGACTTAACTAACCATTTGTAATAAAATTTAAATTCTTGCCAACACGAAGACCAAATATCCAGACACGAAAAATCTGGCACTTAAAATTACGACACTGAAATATTCAGCACGCGAACAGCAGCACTTAAGGCCGCGAATTGGTTTAAAATTTCGATTAAATTTTATCCGAGATTAAAATTTTACATTTCTACGTACAGATAGTAGCCGTGGCGTGATGGTTAGTGCGATGGACTGTCATGCCGGAGGTCTAAGGTTCGATCCCCAGCCTCGCCACCTATTTATTTAAAAAGAAAAAACGGCTACTGCCTCTTGCGAGGAATTGACAAATCCTCCAAGAGTATATCCTGTCACAGAAAAGTGCCGCTCGTTAGCCGTTCGGATTCGGCAATAAACTGTAGGTCCCCTCCATTTCTGCAGACACGCGCACAGGAATGGTTGAGAGTTGTAAGTCACTAGGCCTTAGTTCTTCATGAGCTGTTGTGCCATCAAATTTATTTTATTTTTTACGTACAGATTCACCTCACTTGTGTCAAAAAATAATTTTTGGATAAAATTTAACGCGATTTTAACCGAATTCGCACACGGCCTAAATATCCAGCTCTCAATTGGCTGTGGTGAAGTGTATGTCTATCAGTTTGCGGTTGCCAAAGTTACCGTACCCTGATCAATGGCATGTATCCTTTCCTCCTTACCTTTTTAATGCTACTAGATTTTTCACTACTGTCACCTATCCTCATATATAAATAAAAAGAAGTGTACGACAAATTGAGTGAGAGTGACAATTACTATTAAAATAATATGCCTGTTTGTTAACTAAAAACGTTGTACGGCGTCAAAACCAAGAACACCAAGAACAACCAAGGCTTAGTGAACATTGCAAAGAAACAAAAGTAAACAAACAGACTGACTGTATTCCTCTTCTTTCATACATGGGAACTCTTTCCTTTTTTTTGTAACGAATTTCTCATTGTTTTCGTTACCAAGTTTCAAATCATACCCCCGGCCCCGATGAAGAATTTTGACTTCAAAAATAAATTCTATAAGGCTTTCCCAAAGTTTCTGAGTTTGTACCAGGCACTAAGCAATAAAAGAAGTTCTTCAGAAGAAAAAATAACGGTTTATATGCTTATCGCTAAATAAGGGATTATTTTAAGTTTTTTTTTTAACTTACCGGTGAAGAATCCATTATCATTTTGACAACTTCAGCTCCAAATTTGTCCTTGTATTGCTTATAGAGCCTATCAGAAATTTCACTAAGCGAAGTCAGCTTAGGTTCTTTATAAACAAACTCAACAGCATGGTCTTCTTCGAAGTAAATCTAGGACAAACAAAAAAACAACAAATTAATAACAAGTTTTATAAAAAAACTCATCATAAGCTGAACAAAAGCAATAATGCAATCCATAATCCTACAGCAAAGAAAGAAATTCTCTGTAACGATTAGAAATTGTTGTGTCAATATAAATAAGCATTATTTGGTAAGCATGTGATTTATTATTGATATTCATTTAAATATAAATAATGCCTCATCTTACCTGTCCATAGAAAACCACTCTGTAGAATCGTCCAAGCATTCTTTTTCCAGATCGATTCACTTCAACTACTTTGTTGTAGGATTGTGTTAGGTGTTCATAGGAATGTGCCAATGCCACATAATCACGTCGTTTCTCATATATTGGTATAATTAATTTATACAACGGTCCTAAGCATTCAAATCGCTCGCCTCTGTCCAAATAGTCTGCACACTCCTTCAATTGATCCAACATCATCTGCTCGGTGTATTGTGAATCTTGTGCGCCGGAATCTAGTTTCAAACCTTTTTCGTCCCGCGGAATATTTCTTGAAATAGCAGTGAATGCAGCTGCACCCCAATCCATCGTGCCGCAACCCTTGAGTTTCAAATATTCCGACATGAGAGCAGCAATGTGCAAATGACAGCAAGCTGCTTCGGAGATGTTTCCATTCTGTTCATGATTTCGAGCCATAGTTATCAGCCAAGTGTGTCGGAGTTCAGGAGTGGATGCGTAGGAATTTGCTAGAGATAGTTGCAATTCGAGCAATCTCTCTGGATCCATATGATGGGCTTGCATTTGGGCTGTGGCCATTAAAACTGTTCTCACTCGCCTTGTCAGGTCTTTAACCTCCACTGGAAAGCCAGTTCCTTTCATTGCCTTATCACTATTGGCATAGCTGTTAATTAACGACAGAGACTCCTGGAATCTCGCATTATTCAGTCCAATTACGTTGCCAATCATCTGAGACACGGAAATTATAACTTGCAGGTGAACTCTCGTCAGACCCTTTCTTCCGCTGAACTCGAAATTACTTCGCATCAGCAAATAAAGAACAGCACATGATTCATGCCGAATTGTCACTAATCTACTGTCACACGCTTTCAAGAGCTCATACACCATCTGTCCACAGAGAAGCGCATTCCCCTTGAACAATGCTGGAGAAAAATTATTTATAAATGCTCGAAGTGCAGCAAACACATGTTTGGATAGATTCTCCGACTGACCCAGCTGCAGATAGCGCAAATAAACTCGCGCCAACTTTGGCAACACACAACTCTCGTTGAGTTTATCTCGAAATTGTATCGAGTAGAGGCCCATGCAATCGAGGATGATCATACCGACTTCTGTGGCAAAATTCGACTCATACAACGCCAACTGACTACGAACTGTTTCTTCGACTAGATTCTCCCGATTCTGGGTGAGATTCAAAGTGCCCGTTTCATGGGCATTACCATTTTCCATATTTGGTGGTGCCATTCGAGCTGGCAATGTGCTAGCCTTGGCCAAACGACTGCTCTTTCCCAAATCATCATTTAAAATGAGATTTTTCTTTCCCACATAGCGGAAATGGACTAGACACAGATCAAGGATGGTGAGGAATGATACAATTTCAGACTCAGTGCAATTCTGCCACCATCCAATCATCTGATCCTGGGCCAGGTGCTTTATGACAAAGAGAAACGCTGTGAGCAGATCTTTTGTTTCTATCGCTGAGAATTTATCACTTCGTGTCATCGGTTGGGTAACACTTATGGAACGATTATGTCCATTCCGGAGGGCAACTTCGTTTTCGTAATGTATATGGGTTGTGTCGTTCGAACCAGATTCTGAGTTCATAGAGTTCAGCGAAGTCTCTGAGTTGCCGTTTGTTATAATCTGCCCAGCAATAGCTGCCAGATAGTTTGAGTCTTTAATATTCATAGAACCGCGCATCGGATTGGGATGTTCGATGTGAAGGGTCATTCTGTTGCGGGCTCTAGGAGTACTTGAAGATGACATTACTCCGAGGTCCTTGGAGAACACATAACTGCTGCTAGATGAAATTCGCTGAGTAAAAGAACCATTCTCGCCTCCAAATGGTTGTTTCTGGGCTCCCTCTTCCATGAGATCAGGGATTCTATTCAAATTCTCCAGAACAATGCCCAGCCAGGGTACGTATAGCAAAGCAATTCGTCCCAATTGACCTCTATTTTGATATCTATCATCCAATTCATGTTTCGCTAGAAGATTCTTGAAAATACCCAATGCATGACGTCTCACATTCGCCATCTCATTTAAGCTACTCTTCACCTCTTGCAACATCAGGCCGGAGAGGAAGTGCTGCCGGCAGAAATCCTCCGACAGCGTGAAATGATGCATCATCTCTGGTGGGCGGTTTTTAGGATTCAAAAGGAATGGCAAGTTCAGAGGAACAAAATGCTCATGCTGACAGATCTCCTGCAGAAAGTTGAACTTGAACTCCTGCAGAGTGCGAGCATCACCGGGGCCAAAGCTCTCCATATAGAATCGAATTAATTTAAAGACGAATCCTCGATCCATATAAGTCAGACATCGCTTGACAAAAACCGACAAGGACTTATTCAATTGTTGTGTTTCTATTGGAAGATCCTTGTAGCGTGCAATCAAATATGGCACCAACACCTGAATCAACGATTCAATTTTAGCAGGAAACTCTTTGGGAAATCTCTCATTTCGATGCATTCGTATCCTCCCAGTATCAAGCAAATGCTGAGCCATGCTTTTGATCACAATCTCAAAGAAGATTCCAGAGTATTTCATGAATTTATTGACAATCAGAAAATCAGTATTGTTAGGATGCAAAATCGATGGCAAATGGCGACACAATTCCCCATGAACAGTTCTAGCTTGACTGCCCAATCCTTTCTGGCTAAAATTTGGCGCATAGAAGACATACTTCGAGTACGATGCCAGTAATTCTTTTCGTCCAGCTTCTTCGATAACCATGTGAATGATGTTGGTCAACAGCCGTATTACATTAAGACCAATTTCTTCGCTGGTTGTATTTACAAGCAGTGTAAAAAGTTCATTGAGAACTGTTGGCAGGAATGTTATAAGTGAGGTTATGTGAATGGCATGAGCGGCTTTGAGTATTTTACAAGTTTCAGATTCGGCCGGAATTGCTGAGATTTTACCACTTTCGAGGAGCTTCTCAGCATGGGCAAAGAAATTGTGTAAATGCTGATCGCCTGTTAGAACAGTTGAATCCAATCGGAATGTAACCGTAAACAGTGGACGCTGATTATCAATCCATTGTATTTCGGGACCACAATTCTGCTAAAAAAGATATAAAAAGCAAAATTCGTTTTGTAGTAATTTGTTTTGATTTAAGAATTAAATTTTTATTAAAACAAAAAGGAAAATCATGCAGAAATGACAAGAAAGTTAAAAAAAATTGACGTTGAGCAAAAAATGTTTAAAAAAAAAACTGGGCCTTTATAAATAGCATGGGAATGATTTTTTTTTTTTTTTGAATTAGTGCATTTAAGGGGAAATTACATAAAAATATGATTTTTTTTTTAATTGTGGGATGCTTATTTAAAATTAGTTGTTGATCTAGTTGTACAATAGTTGTTCAAATATTGATCCGTGCAGCTCAGAAATTTTAATTAACCGATTCCGGCGGATTAACTGAGGTTAAACGATTGTTCCAGCATTGTAATTCTCTATTATAACAAACTGAAACCTTGAACCAACGTTAATCCGCCTAAATCGTTGAGTTTAGATTGTTGAACAACGGATCTATATTTAAACCACTTTTGTACAATTGGACCTTTGTAAATTACAACCAAATTTAAAAATGCAATATCGGTTTGAAGTCAAACGGAGAAACTTATCAAGATCAAGGTCAAGATAAGAAAAAGGTTGTAGGGCAAATGGACAACTTCGCCTTTCTAGCTGTACAAGAGGAAATTTTATTTGATTTTCTTCCCTAAATTAATTAGTCTTACAGAATCAAGAATCATGCAATTAAACTCAACTAAATTGAGATAATAATTTTGGCTTTGTCTTAAAGAGAAGACAAAGCCAAGTTCCAATGATTAAAACTTACATATCATGCAAACAATTTTTTTTTTAATATAAAAAGATGCTGCAAAATAATTTAAACATGCCTCATAGAAATCTAATTGTAAACCTTAATCAGCTTTAAGCCACATTCTTTTTGTTTTGTTGGTTTCACTATTTTTTCGTATTTTAATATTTTTGTAGGTACATTTAAATTAGTCATTACTTTTTTTTAGTGTTAGCTGTAAGTCTATGTGGCTGTTTAATCTTCTATATACATAAAAATGAATCCCTATTTCTGTTCGTACGCGCATAATTCGGCTAAACATCATCCGATTTAGTTGGGGACTTTGGATTTGCATTGAATTAGATTAACAAAAAATAGAGCCAAAAATTGGAAAATTTGACAGAAAATCAGAAAATTCGACCTAAGAAGTACGAAAATCTTAAAAACGCCTTGAAATTTCCAAATTTCTGAAATTAAATTGTGCTCGTACGCGCATAACTCGGCTAGACATCATTCGATTTGCATGGAGATTTTTTTGTTGGATTTATATTAAACCAAGTTAACACACAACGGAGACGAAATTTGAAAAAATCAAACGAAAATTAGAAAATTCGATCAACAAATTCAGAAAATCGTGAAAACATCTTGAAATTTCAAACTTTCTGAATTAGATTTTTGTTCGTACGCACATAATTCGGCTAATTATTATCCAAATTATATACATATTTCTTTTGTTGGTTTGTATTGAACTAGATAAACACACTACGGAGATAAAAATTGGAAAATTAGGCCGGAAAAGTCGGAAAGTCGTGATAACAATTGGAGCTTGCTCGACTTTCAAAAGGAACATTAATCAAACATTTAATCAATAGCTACGTAATACAAAAACAATTCGGGATCCTGCTCTCTATCTGGATCTATTTCAAAGATCCAAACATTAATTCTTACACTGGCATGTAGATGGCTTTTATGGTAAGATAGTGTTAATCGCAGTGTAAAGAAAAGAGACAGGAAACAACTGAAAATAATTGAAAAGTAAGTAAAAAAGAGATGCTCATATAACACTGCTGTCATTGTGATCCATATCGTTTTTTCAAGGGATGATCCTGATCCAGATCCGTAGATAATAAAATGCAGCTAATTATAGGTGGAACGAAGTTCCCCGGGTCAGCTAGTATAAAATATAAAATCCTATATTTGTTTGCGTACTATGGTTCTGGATGACAACTCAGAGTTTTATTTCCCAACAATTTAATATGAAAAGCTAACAATAGCAAAGCAATTGCAAGGACGGAGATAACACATAACCACAACAATGCATTCTCATGTTCCAAGTTTTTGCTCGTGACCTAGAAATTCACTATCATAAATGCTAAGAATATTTTTTTCCTGCATTTGCACTTGAGAACTTGACTCTTTTTGTTATCATTTAAGAACAAAAGAACAGATATATGTATGCACATTTATATTTTTCTTCAAAACAAGCATTCTGGCATAATTTATTTTTTTATCTTAACAAATTAAAATAAACCTTAACAAATCAATAAACTGTAGGTCCCCTCCATTTCTGCAGACACGCACACCACACAGGAATGGTTGAGAGTTGTAGGTCACTAGGCCCTAGTTCTTCATAAGCTGTTGTGCCATCAAATTTATTTTTTATTTATTTGCTGCGCTAAGGGATTCAAGTAGCGATGCTAGAAATCATGAAGACGAAGCTTCCGTCACAGCTCTTATGTGGTGTTTACATTGGAGCTTCGACAAGAGCTGTTTTTCTAATAAAAATTATTTTTACGAAGATTATTTTTTAATACAAATTCTATATATTACTGAAATAAATCAGTCAAGTAGAAGACTTAGCATTATTTAATTGGACTTGTTGAATTATTGATTTAAAATAGCTTTTAACGGCCTTTAGTCTTGGCATTTCGTCCCGGAGATCTCACTTGGACTCATCAGATGACTTGTGAGGACGCAATTTCTATTACGTTCAGTTCATATTACATAGATTTAATAGTTCACACTTCACACTAGGTATTTATCATGAAATCTATGTCAGATAAACTGAACCTAATAGAAATTGCGTATTGACAAGGCCCTCATTAGTCAGTCAACTGAGAGTCCGGGACGAAACGCCAATTTGTATGCTCTGAAAAAGAACGTTAAAAGCTATTTTGAATCAAAAATTATTTTTGTTTTTAGATTAGATATTGAATATCATTAGGGTCCAGTGTGAGAATAAAATATTCTCGAAAAAAGCCTCAAAAATAAAAGCTATGATTTTTTTTGTTAGTATCGCTCGAACATAAAACACCCTTTGATAAATAGCTACGTATAATGATTGGAGTATTGTTTTTATAATGCTTCAGTTAACAAGTAACGTGAACTTATTGTCAATTGAAAACTAACTTTTAACAAGACTCCGTGGCGCAACGGTAGCGCGTCTGACTCCAGATCAGAAGGTTGCGTGTTCAAATCACGTCGGGGTCAACCATTTTCTTTTTTTTTTTTTGGATCGAAATTTTCAATTCAGTACAAAACATGTCTCTTCTAAATGGAAATGTGAATTAAGCAAGAAAATACACATTTAAAAATTACGAGAAGTGTGAAATCATTTTTTTAACATAAAAAAACTATTTTTAACCCTTAACCACCTACCACCGGTCTCAGAGACCGCAACGAATTTTTAAATCGAAATATTTCACTGTTTGCGTGTCCTGTGACAGAGTCCATCCATGTACCTTTTTTACTGATCAACAAGTATCATTCCATGAGCTGACAGACTCAAAACCTGCACGCGTTTGACCTAGGTTAGTAAAAATGTTTCGCCAGCGGTCTCCGGGACTGCATTTTTTTTAAATTTACATATTTAGTATAGTTTTTTTAGTGTCAAAATAAATTTAAGCGACACAAATATTGAAATATTGCTACAGCAAGAGATGTCTTATGATAAAAATATGCCAGACGAGGATTGCAGTTACGTGCAACCTGATGTGACCAAGATTACCGCCCAGTTTGAGAAAAATTTACGGTAACTGACATAAAAATTGTAAATGTCAATTTTGTTGAAGTTTTTATCTTGTTTAATTTTTAATTTTAACATTATTGTTTGAACCCTTAATAAGAATTAATACAAAGAATTTGAAATTTTTGAATTCTTACTGGTACAGGTCTCATTTTATGAGCATAGTCATTTTATGTGCTAAAAGTGGGTATTTGTGAAGATTTAAGGAATATTACAATATTTTTCTCTAGGTTATGTCAGTTCAGTCTCTAAAATAAATCTTAAGAGTACTAACAGACATTCTATTCAATTTTGTATTTATTTAAAACCTATAAATCCCGAATTCAAGGTAATAATCTTTGCACGGTCTTCAGGACCGCACGTAGGTGGTTAAGGGACTGAAATAGGTGATACGTGGTTAAGGGTTAAAAAAACATTGCAATTTTGTATAGAAAAGAAAAACTATTCGTTGAAACAATACAATATTTTAAACTTGTAGACTTTTTGTGTATTCTTGATTTTAACAGATTATTTGAAATTCAATTTTTTATTTAATTTTCTGTTTGAAAATTAGATTTGTTAAATTGTGTCATTTTTCTTCCTAACCAACGATATGAGAAGTAAGTTTAATTGTATGGTGTGATGTTTATTAATATGAACTGTTATCTGGAGTTTAACACTTTAAAAATTACCGCAATCCTTAAAATGGATTGATACATATTTATCAATTTGTGTTTGATGAATGTTTTAAATAGTTTCAATAGTATTGTTTGCCATGTTTTTCAAAAAAAAAAAAAGTTTTAATTTGTTATAAAATTAATATTCCGAAACGTTCTACTCAATTTTTACCAAATTTGGCACTAGCGTTACCTACATACATATGTATATCCAGCAGATTTGAAACAAAAACTATTTAAAAAAAAAAACAAAAAACAACAGTACCTTGCTTACAAGTGTATAAAAACTTTTAAGAAAAATTTAATTTTTCTCAAAAACGAGCCCTACGGCTATGATACTGTGAGTTATCATAAGGAATTAGAATTCTTTACGTATGTATGTATGTCGTTAGGTAGTATATTTAATTTTTTTCAGTGTCAAGTTCTTCGTGATACCGTGTGTATTCAGACAGAACTGTTTTGAAAAAAGCTTCTCCATGAGCCTTGTACCGACAATTTTTGTTAAAAAAGATAAAATATAATCGGGATTTACATTAACCAATTTTACCAAATACGCGGCAAATATACTTAATGAAAATTACTGCATTGAATCCAAATCTATAGAAAAATAATTAAGAAATAGGAAAAATCTGAGCTTACAAAGAACAGAAGCCAAATCGGAAGATCTGGATAAAACAATAAAATATCAGCAAGTCAAAACACACTCTATGGAACGACGCCGACGCAACGGGCACTTAAAAAGTAAAATCGGTAATTATTTTGATGCCAATGTAAAGCTGATGATTCAATTAATATTTATTGCGAAAAAAAATTTCGCTTGGGTCCAACCTTCCACTTAAATTGACTTTGATTTCTTCAATGATTGCACTACCATATCAATGGTCATTGAAAAAATAAAAGACACTTCATGAGAAAGTTTGGGCCGAAATAAAATTTTTGTTGGTCAGATATAATAATTCAGTCATAATCTTTATTTTGGCATCAAAATAACCATAGATTTAACATCCTAAATATCTTAAAATACATCATTAAAATTTTCAATGATGAATTTAAATGATAGCTATAATATATATGGGAATTCGAGGCTTGGAAGTAAGTTAAAAGTGGGCTTGGAGTAAAGCCTTGCATATTGAACACAGAAAAAAGGCAAGAATTAAGACAAAACATTTTATTAGAGGGAAATGGATTATTTTCGAAATGGCAATTTTCGAGCCCACATGATGAACAAGGGTAAGAGTTTAACTTGTGTTATCAATAAACAATCTCACATTAATTTACAATTTTTCGAGCAACAATATTTTGCTAATAAGTTTTTAATAATTTTCCAACTTTGTATAAAAGTGATAATAATAAATGTACTTTCTGCTAGAAACAGAATGATCATATTTACGCCGATCATGGAATTAGGAATACTGAATCAGTTGTGATTCGCAGAGAATACTTTTTTTCACCCATTTATTCTGTAAAAAAAAAGAACGCTGTACTACGAATCACTGTGGATCCCGTATTGCGAATTTCATAATCAGTGCCTACGTTCTGTAATTCTCACATGCATAAAATTGGTCGAGAAACGATGAAAACTGAAACAAAATACATGAGTTTTGTTCCATTTTTCAGCGTTTCTCGACTGATTTTTTCGATGTGAGAGCTACAGAACGTAGGCACAGTATTATTAAAAACTGGCCATTCCATAGATGATCGAGCCAAATTACATCATGTGTTTAAATTCGGCCGAGTCATTTAGACTTTGAGCAAGTAATACCTAAATGCAATAGTCCAATAGGCAGGGAGCCAAATGGACTTATCGTGTATGGCTTGGCCAGCTTAAAACAACGACGTTATATTAAATGGCAACTGCTTGAGACTAAACTGCGATTGCGCTCTTAAATAAGCCAGCAAACACTAAAGTTGTCCATACACGATTGAGCCAAATGGCTTGGCCGAGCTGCTGATGTGTATTTATTGCTAGATGAGTATAATTGAAATTCTTCATTAATTTTTAGTCCTGAAATTATTTATCCCCTTTAGGAATTTTTCAGTAGGGAAGCTTTTTAAGAGAATTTCTTGCATCCATCTAAAAAGTATCTGACTCAGTCAGTATCATTAATTTTAGTTCATTCGCCCACATCATTAGCATTGCCACCTCCACTTTCATAAAACAAATATATGTCTAAATACGTCACCCATTAATAAAGTATATGAAAATCTACCCCCCCCATGTATGTAAGTATGTATGTATATATTTACGTATGTATGTCAATTGTTATTTATAGAATTTAAGCACATGGATTTATTTTTTTTTTTATTTTCATTTTTCAACAAAAACAAAAATTAAATAAACAAGAAAGAAAATTCCTCAAAAACAAAACACAAAAAAAAAAAAAAAACTACAATTCACTACAAAATTTAAAACTTACCCCCTTGCCAAGACCAAGTGGCTGAATGGACAAATATCCGCTAGGCAATGTGGCAGCCACTGGCAATATTTGTTCTTCTAAATTAATTTTTCCCTTATTTAGCAGAGGCAACCAGGCATAGCCTACTGGCGTCTCAAATGAAGCATTCGTATCGCGTTTCTTCGAAAGATTACAGGAAACGTGAAGGAATGAGAAGAGTAAATGATGCTGATTCGTTAAATGCAATGGCAGGCGCAATTTAATCTCCTCATACCATGTCGGTGTGGTACTATGATGCAGTACCGGACAGGCTATTTGAGAAACAAACAAATCTTGTCCCGGTCGTCCGTATATGCACTAGAGAAAAAAATAGAAAGAATGAGATAAGTTTTTTTTTGTTTTTTGGTAAATCAGTATCTAAAATGAGGTTTTACTTTGAGTGCTTTTGAGTCATCTCCATCCGTTTCTCGTAGTTCAATAATTACTGTTATATTGCGAGCTCTTGAAAACACTTTCTGGCTATCGAATGAAAGTCCAATTGGATAGACAAAGAAATGATTTACAAATGTTGTATAGGGATTTATATCACGTTCTGAGGTGCTCTGGAATTCTGATAGTTCCAGTGTTGGCTCAACTACTGGAGGCATAGGAAATGGCTTCAGTGGCGCCAGAGTCGTCGTCAAGGAGTCTAAAATACAAATAAACAATTAAATAAGGAATTTTTGGTTAGGTTATTCCACTCGTGTATTCTTACTATTTGGCAGTTCCGATATTCCTTCGATATCGATTTTAATACATCCGGGTATCACAGTTAGTTTACTAAATTTGTCCGGCTTCCGGTACTCGGCCAGAAGTCTCAACAGCTCTTCGTCTTTTAATCGATTTGCATCTTGTCGATAAATCGCAGGGAACTCAATTGTTGTATCCAGCTCACTGCTGTAAAGGCGGAACAAAGGTCTGGCAGCCCATGCGAATGGCATGCGATAATGACCGATTTTCTGCGCGTACGACCTAACCGACTTGTGCAGTTTTAGACCTGCTTTGGGATCTTTTGCACCTTTAAGATATGGCTCTGTCGACTGATTAATCCCACCCTGAAGGATCTTTTCGATTTTCACGACAAGAAAAACATCAGGATGAGGTGTTGTTACACTTAGGATTGCCTGTTTTGGAAATGTTAGCCAATCATCGGGTAGTTTTGCTAATTCACCTGGGACATCACCATTCATTATTTTTTTCGGACCACCATTCATCTCAGTTCTGGACCCACAGCAGTGACTTGGCAGCATGTCTCTAACATTCTCCGAATTTATATCAAAATAAAATGTTTCAGTCAATTTTCGTCCAGCTTTGGCATCATACAAAGCCAGACTCGTTATGTATGGCTCAACTTGACACAGAGATTCCTTTTCCCCATCCGATGGGTTTTGTAGGCGAAATTTTAAACTCTTGCAAGTAACAAGTATCCGTTGACCGAATTGCTCACGATACTGATCAACATGGTCAGTAATTGTGGCTTTGCTTGGCGATTGATAACAAGCAAAGAGCCTTCGTCTATTTTCTCTCCTAGCCTGAGCTATCGATATGTCAGTCTCACGACCATATTTAATTAATTGGGGATTCATGCTTTGATCGAGGCCTTTAAGGGTTCCAAACATCATGGTACTGGGACTAGGTGGTGGAGCTCGCTCCAAACTAGAGACACGTTTATCCTCTTGGATTTTGTTTTGTTGCAGGACCGATGACAGTTTACATAGCCAGTCTTTGAAATCTTCATCGTTTTCTGCTGCGAGGGTAAATGATTTGTGTCCAGCTGTCATGCGTAACTCAAAGCACAGGCGACTTCTTTTCGGATTCTAAATGATTCTGATGTAAGTTACAGCTTAAATCGTTATTATTACATAAAGCAACTTACCTGTACAACTTCTGTACAAAAGTCCATGACAATAGTAGCCTTAGCTTCACCCTGCCTTTCGTCTTTGTGTAGTTCTAAGATGTATGTTCCATCGACCTCCTGACGTAGATAACAGTATCTCCGTTTGAAGGACTTTGAACCAATGTTGGCAAACATTCTTTCGGAACTAGTGTCAGGCCCTTTCAATAGATAGCCTTGTTTGGTTATTGAATCAGCCTGTGACTTCGTCATTTGCTCGTCAATACGATCCTGATCGGCATCGATTTCATAGAGTTCTTCTTTTAATTGTTCCGCCGGAATGATTCTGAAAAAGAAAATTAGCTTTAAGAAGTCCACAACTTAGTTAATAAAAATAGAAATTTATAACTTACTTGGGAAGATCATGACAAGTTCCACCATACGTACTGTATTTATAGTGAACCAAATGATTATTCGTTTGATACGTATAGAGTGACTGTCGAGTTAACAATGTCCCGCAGGCCATTGGTGATGATGGCCTCTGACTTATCGTTCCAGTGCTTGTCTTTAAAGTCGAACTCGACGAGGACGATGAAGAAGAAGTCGCCGACAATGGTGATGTAATTGAACCCAATGAACCATTCGGAGAGGACGATTGTGTGGACGATAGTGAATTTTGTCTTGATAAATTACCATTGCCATTGCCATTCTGCGAGGAAATACTTCCATTGTGCGATGATACGTTATTATTGTGCGTGATAATTGTTGTATTTGGTGGTGCGCTAAATTTTGGTATTGTACTCGAGATTGTGCGAAATTTACGTGGCAAAACAACTTCCTGTTTGATGATGTTGATGATGAGAACGAGAAGAGAGATGTGGGTATTAAATTAATTAAAAAGCCAACGTTGCGTGACAAGAAGGTTGGTTGTTGTAAAATAATTGAAAAGTGTGTCATTTAAATCTCAATGTAGTGCCTCTTATCAATTTAATTTCAATCTGGGTAATTTACAATGAACTTTTTTTTCGTTTTTTTTTTTTTGTTACGTGTTACATGAACAAGTTGGATGTTTCGTTTTTTGTGTGAAGATTAATTAAGGGTTGCCTGAAATTTGACACATCATTTTGTATCAACTGGAATAGAGTTGTAAGTTGTTATAGCAACGGGAATTGCGTCGTATAACTTAACCAAAATTGTCTCATTTTTTTATCAAACTGTAAAAGAGGCGTTGTGTTTTTATTACTCATTAATGGTCAAAGTGATGGGCGCTGTTGTCTTCATTTGATAAGGAAATTCTTGATTGGGATATTTTAGTTGTGGTTTCGTCAGACTATCACCAAGTCTGACACCCAGCGTTTGCTTCATTCAGAATTTTGTTTATCATTTAATGCATTTCTGGGAGCTAGACTCAATGATTCAGATTGAAGAAAGCATAAACAAAATATTTTATATCACTTAATTGCTCGCAAACAAGTACAAATCACAGTATTCAATATTTTTGTTTGCATTTATAGAGAAATAGAATGAATGTTTCTATATTAGAAACAAGACGATTATTGAAGCTTTGCATTCTAGACAGTTAGCCAGTTCACGTTTCTGATATCTCACTGAGGTTTCACTGAGCAAGCTCTGTCAGCTCCACTGAGCAGAAGGAGAAACCTGAACAAAATTTCTCCGCTAGAAGTCAAAACCAATTTCCATCTCTTTTTTTATTAATTAATCAACTGCGACAAAAAATAATTGAGCAAGCGAATCCAAAAAATATCAGTCTCAGATTTTTGCACAGCAAAAGTGAGGAATCTCACTGAGGAATTGCGTTCGGATTTCTGAGATTGCTGAGGTCTCTGAGATCTCAGTGAGCTTGAGAAACCTGAACTGGCAAGGTAAATTCAATTTTTTAAATGTTAAAAGTAATTTTTCGTTTAAATTATGACATTTTGGATACAAAAATAACTAAATAAATAAATACAAATTAATTTGGTGGAACAACGGCTCATGAAGAACCAAGGCCTAGTGACTTACAACTCTCAACCATTCCTGTGTGCGTGTCTGCAGGAATGGAGGGGTACAGGAAATTGTTCTTGTAAGTGACGTCAGTACCTAGACACCGGGTTGAGGAGAGGTATCTTCACCGCTGTATTTTGAGGGCATGATCCTCTCCTTTACCCCCACTGGGTAGATCGTCCCCCCCCCCTACCAGGCCCGGAGGAGCGTTCGGCCTCTCACAACGTCTGGTAGGTGGGTTTGATGGGTCAGTGGTGGTGGTGGTGTGTGTGTCTGCTCTGTTTCGTCTGGCTGGAATGAATTATACAAGTCTTGGGGAGGGGTGGTTACCCGAATTCAATGATACTCGAATTCACCGCAGGAGCGGCAAAGACTGGTGTAAGGCTAGCTGCCCAAACTGCTTTTATTGCCACTCCTCCAGGAATTGCGTGTGTCTTAAAATCGTAATACATTTGTTCTATTATTGTAGGTCGGTTGGTTGTTGGGATTTAGGAACTTTCGAGCCATTTAGTAGCGTTAATGAATTTTAAAAGATTCTTGCTAGGAACATCGGAGAGTTCCTTTAAATCGTCGAAGAAGTACTTCTCGAGGAGTCTGCTTCTCATATGACATATCGCATGGCAGTGTCACCGGTAATGAGGAGTGTCTTCATGAACTTCCTCGTCACCACGGCCTCTGCATAGGTCATCCGAGCTAAGTTGCATCTTTTTCTTGTTGTAGCCCAATAGGTTGTGACCCGTGGTAATGCTCACATGAAGAGAGAGTGTCTTTTTGTTCAATTTTATGATCTCTTTAGTTCTTTGTTTATTAAATTCTGGCCATAACTTTCTAGTTATGACACAAGTATCGAGTGAGCTCCATCTCCTGTTTGTTGAAGATAGAATTTTACCCTCGATCATACTTGTTTGAGATTACAGGGTGGGATCTGGACTATTGAGTCTGTCTGAACTAGGTCAAGTGTTGAACCAATTCGTGCCAGTTCGTCAGCACTCTCGTTGCCTGGAACACCACTGTGACCAGGAACCCAACAGAGCCTTACGTTGTGCTGTGTTCCAACAACCCTAAGCTCTTTGCGACAGCAATTAACAAGCTTTAATTGCTGCTTGGCTATCAATGAAGAAGGTGATATCAGCCCTGTGGTATTGCCATCATTGAGACCTGTTTGGCAGCTTCAGCCACTGCCAAAACCTTAGCTTGGAAGACACTGCTGTAGTTGGGCAGTCTGAATGAGCTGTCTAGTCCAAGAGTTTCTGAAAAGAAGCCTGCACCAACACCAGCATCCATCTTGGAGCGCCGGTTGATGGAACGCTAGTTTCCCAGTCCTCTCTTCTAGGAAAGGCGGTTGTGAACCGCATATGAAAGTCTAAACGGGGTATTAAGTAGTCAGTGCTTATCTTATTTCCCATGAATTTCTGTAGGATGTGCGCGTGACCAAAGGTATTCTGTTTCCAGCTACCTGTTTGACTAAGCCGAAGTGCGCTTTTGGCTGTCGATTCTTGCACGTATAGATCGAGGGGTTTTAGGTTGAGTAATGCTTCCAATCCCGCTGTGGGGGTGAACCTCATAGCCCCACTGTTTCCAACACATGCCATTCTTTGAACCTTGGTCATGATTTTAAGGTTGGAAGCTTTGTCTAATGCAATCCACCAGACTACATTTACGTATGTCAGTACAGGTCTTACAAAGGCCGTTTACATCCAATTGATAATTTTTGGGCTTAGTCCCCAGGTTTTGCCAAAAAAACCTATTACACGAATAGAATGAAAACATGGCTTTGTTGGTTCTTTCCTTAATGTTGAGACTCAAGTTAAGTTTCTTATCTTAAATCACACCAACATACTTTGCGTGATCAGAGATTTTAAGCTGGGTCCTTTCAATAGAGGGAATTCTAAATGTGGGTAATTTTCTTTTGTTTGTGAAGAGGACAAGTTGCGAGGATTGAACCCAGACCTCTGGCATAACAGTCCAACGCACTAACCATTACGCCACGGGCTACTACAAAAATAACTAGGTTCCAAAAAAAAAAATGAAAATTTTGATTTTTTGACGCAGATCAACAGTTTTTTTTTTTTTAAGTTCTAGAGCAAGTTCGTGCGATCCTTTCATGCCTTTCATTTTAACTTATTACTGAAATGAATTTATTATTTATTTTATTTATTATTTTTACTTACTGAAACATCATCACTTGGATACATTAACAACTCTCGATGTGGATCATTTTGAATAAGTGTTTTGTTTTTGGCAATAAATCCTTCGAAATCGATCGGTTCCACTACTGATGGTTTGTTCTAAAAATATAATAAAAACGCAAATTCAAATAAAATTTATTTTAAAATGGAATGAAGATTATTTTTTAAAAGAGTACACAAAGCACACAAAGCTTAAAAATAATTATAATTGTTTGTTATACTGAGTATAAATAAAAAATTGTCAAAAAAAAAATTATTATCGTTAATTGACACACCTCTGTCAGTAAAAAATTTAAATTTGTTCGAGATAAAAAATATGAAACAATATAATTACTGTCCCATGTCCATTAAACTTACAAGCAATAATGTGTTTCGATTGCTCAAGGCGAAATTTTTAAGACACACAAAGGAAATAATATTTGACGATTTTTTAGGCATTCTTTTATCAATCTATTTCAAACAATAACCGCCATATTATTCACTCGATACATCCAGATTTAAACTTAAATTCAGATGAATTTACATTGAATTTGTATGATTTACATCCAGATTTAAGTTTTAATCTACATGTATTGAGTGAATAATATGGCCGTAAAGGGTAGGAATCGTAGGTATGTATATGGAGATAAATAGTAGCTATGGTAGATGAAAAGAACAAGCAATAATAAGCTTGTGGGTACAATAAAATTGATTTTAAATTTCGTTAATGGATCTAGATCAGAGATCAGAAATAACTGTTGACCTTTATTTTCAATTGGTTTCTCTCTGAGAGTTACCCCATTTCAGTTTGAGATTTATTTATTGAAAAACAAAATATCGGTTATCGGTTGAGATTTATTTTTTATTTTTTAAAATATCTCTCAATGGTTGAGTTTTTTACGAAAAAATTAATGGAAAAGGTCAACCTTTAACCTTTTTCGTAGAAAATAAATCAAAAATGGTTAATTCGAACAAAAAATTTTAATAATATAACTAAGCGACCTAGCGACTTCAAAAATGCATATTCGTAATCTAGGAAGTGCCACCTTTTCAATTGATGCATGTCATTATATGAAATATCGACTTTTATCTTTAAATACGATTTGCGGCTAAGCTAGACATGCTAGAGGTATCAAAGTTTGCATCTTTAAACTTGACTTGCGGCTAAACTAAGCGACCTATCGACTTCAAAAATACATATTCGTGATCTAGGTAGCGCCAGTAGTTCTAAAAAATCAATAAAAAAGTTGGTAAAAAAAGTTTGTTTTTTTTCAAAAACTTTCAAAAAAGGCCGGGCAAGGTGCTTTTAATAAAAAAGATTGTAAAGAGAAATTAAATTTTTGGTTAATGAGTATTTTGGTCAAGAAAACTGTTCACATTGGCGCCTGCCTGGCGACTGAAAACCCCCTAAGCGGAGCAACGGATTTTTATGTTTTTTTTTAATTTATGGTAATAAATTTCGCTAATGATAAACTCTCAAGGTTTTTTTGACCCAAGATTGTCCTTTTTGTCACTAAAAATAAAATTTAAAGATGAAAATTCCCTTTCAATTTTGAATTCAGTCGCTGGGACGCCAAGCAAATATGTCAGGAAACTTGATGATGATGACTAAAAAGCATGCAGTGCTAACAAAAAACTAAGGGACATACTAAGAGACATTCTGATTGATAAAATTGCAGATAAGATTTATTTTTTTCTCTCAGCGATTTCTCTCACTGGTTGACCGTAACATAAAAAAAAACAAAATAAAGGTTTCGCTCAGACCTTGACCGAAAAACTTTTTTTTTTAGAACAAAGGTTATTTTGTGACTTTTATTGAAAATAGCAACAAATAAGAGTTATAAAGGGACCTTTCAAAAGGTTGAGATTTATTTCTGATCTCTGATCTAGATAATATTAATGTACATATGTGTGTAATGTACGTAATATATATAATGACGGTGGTCTTTAAACCCATTCGATACACAACAAAAAAGTTTACTAATTTTTAACATTAAAATAATAATACATAATATAACAGATAAAATGTGAATCTTGTAAAATACAACAAGAAATTGTAATTCGAAGTCAAGGAAGGGGATATTTTCTAAAAAAAAAAAATTTATTGGAAAAAAAGTTGTAGGCCCCTTCAATCCTACATACTAACAATAAGGACTCAGGAATGTTACTGTTATTTGAATAACAGTAGCTTTTCAACGGCAAATATTACGAAATTTCTACGAAAAAAAAATCATAAAACCTTTTTTGTGGAAAATTGCATCAACTACAACATTGAGAAAAAAAAATTTCCCTAAAGCAAACCTCTTTTGAAATATTTCTAAAAAAAACCATTTGACCTTTAATTTCTTTAACTGGCTTAGCAGCCATCGGATCTCCGAGGAACTCTCTCAGTTTATAAAGATTCTCATTACCAATATCCACGCTAATCTAATAAGTTTCTAATTTTTTCCTTGTAAAAATCTATTTTGTAAGTCTTAAATTTGGTGACCGCGACAGCTCGTTCAGAATCGGTACTCATACAATTCACAGCAGCAGGAATGGATGGGACCTATAATTTTCTACCGAATCCGAACTGCTTAGGTGAGAGTCACTTATTGTTGAGAAGAGTTACTCTTGGATGATTCGTCACTTCCTCACAAGAGGCAGTAGCCGCAAAAAAACATTTTTTGTTTATAGGTCGAAGAGCCTAGGAATCCTCTTTCGAGTGAGTGCATATGAGCAAATCTGATTTATTTCTACCTTACCTACACACAGTGTTGCCAGATGAAAAAAAAATTCCCCCCAGAAAAATTTAAAAACCCCCCAGATTACCACATTTTAACAAAAAAAAAACCCTAAGTTTTTTTTTCAATTTTTTATTCACAGCTCATACATGTACATATGTACCTACAAGTACTTTGGTATTTAAATAGCATTTAAAAAAATTGTTTATATGTACATATTTAAAATTTAATTGAGCAGTAATTATTGGATATTCTTTGATAGTATATTCAATTTCAAAGGAAAATGCAGGAATTGGAATAATTTAGCTTTAAAATGAATCCCCCCAGATTTTCCCACAAACATTTCGTCCTCCCAGATTTCCCCCCAACGATGAAAAAAACCCCTAAATCTGGGGGAAAACCCCCAAACTGGCAACTCTGCCAACACAATTCTTTTATTTAATTTTTCATATAAGGCGATCTTGATGAACTACATGAGTTTCTATTGATCAGTTGTGAAAACCATTAATAAATCCAACAAAAAATTCGAAAAAAAATTCATATAAGAAAAGTTTCGAAATTTTCATATTAATATTGAAAATATTAAAAAGTCCCTTACATTAGTTTTTGTTGGATTTAAAAATGATTTTCAGAATCATTTAGAAGAATTAAAACAACACTTAAAACCATATCATTTATCCAAATGAAG
Source organism: Epistrophella euchroma (assembly GCA_947049315.1). Lineage (NCBI taxonomy): Eukaryota > Metazoa > Arthropoda > Insecta > Diptera > Syrphidae > Epistrophella > Epistrophella euchroma. The sequence goes on from OX346245.1 coordinate 18,736,507, forward strand.
CAAGTAATGTAGAAATGACATGAAGAAATGATATGAAATTTTGGAAAGTCATAAACAAACCATGCTGTAACTTCTAAGCTACTTGCTTCATTTGAACGATTGAAACAGTTTCGAGTTTTGAAATTAATCTTTAACCGCACTCTTGAAATAAGGGTAGTCATAACCGTTTACATGTCAATTATAAAAAAAAAAATATATGAATGAATTGCAAGGCCCACCACTTTGATCGTTATTCGCTTCACGTGAAGTGCGCCATATCACATTACATGCTTTGTTGATCCCGAAACGAATTGTTCTTAATAAACAGCAAACAGTTGTATATTTTTATTCCAAACAATCCAGACCAGCCTCACTGATAAAATTGATATTATAAATTTGACATTGTACTCTTATTTAACTCTGAAAATAATGTAACCTATTAATATTTTTTGGAACTAATTTTTCCTTTGACTACGCACGGTGAAAATATGTTAAAAAAAGATTTTAACTATTAAACATTTGTATTCTGTTTTTCTATCGATGTGTTCTCTTGTGGAACTAAACAGCCAATATAATTTATTTCAATTGAAGACAGATCAAAACCTTGACCTACATCTACATCTACCCTAGTATGTTGGCGTATATTATGTATGTATTTAGTGTTTTTTTTTTTTTTATTAAGCTCCATACTTCCGTTTGTATCTAAACAATGTAAAGCACATCATTTCACATCGCCCCCGAATTAGTGTGAAGTTTACAATTTTTAACTTACTCTATAGGGTAAGTATTGGTTTCATGTAAAAAAAAAATGTCAAAGATTTAGGCTAGGCACGCACTTGCGATTTAAAGTCGTTGCGACTAAAAAGTCGCTCTAAAAATGGAACCTGTTTCATTTTTTTTAAGCGCCGTGTTTCATTTTTTTTTTTAAAACCACGTGTTTCATTGAAAAATCGCGCGACTGATAATGGCAAGTGCTTGCATGTTTATTTCTTTCCGCGACAACGATTTTTAAATCGCAGAAATTTAAATCGCAAGTGCGGTCACAAACATGTAATTGCATTTGTTTCATTTTATTTTGAGACAAAATCTCCATCTATGTATATGACCGCGCGCCGCTAAAATAAGTTTAACTGTATTTTCAGTAGGTAGGGGAACCCGGGGCATAACGGGCACCTTAAGGATTATTGTTAATAAAAACTGCAAAAATGTGAATAGAATTTCGGAAGAACTGGGAGTTTAAATATACCCATAATACAAGCACTCCTCGTCTTCTGAATTTGCTTTCTTCCTGTTTTCCTTAAACCTTAAACCCTGTAGCCAAAACACATTTTTCTGGCTTCATTCTTGTCACCTGGTCTTCCTGTCATAATTGCGAACCATCTAAGAAAATGTATAACATGCTGATAAAAACAGGGGTTCCCATTTTGCCCCGCCCATTCTGCCCCAAACCTCTTTTTAAATAAACATTTAAAAAATAAGTTAAAAACTTAACCTTAATAGAAAAATGAATTTATATATATAAACTTATTTACTTATTTTGGTATCAAATAAAGAGAATCCAATATTCAAGTGAACAGTTTCTCGAAAATACACTTGAAAAAAACCTCAAAATAATACAAACACTGTCGAAAATTTTGTTTTGTTCAAAACGAAGAGCAACTGCCATTTTTATTCAAAAAAGGGGTTTCCCCTAATAGCGAGCGATGTATTGAAACTGTAGATTGCGTTTTGGAGCTGACCCTTTATTCGACGTAGAAATACAAGGGGGGGGGGGGGGGCATTATGCCCCGGGTTCCCCTACAATAGGCTTCAGACCAATACTCTTTTTTGACCTAAAAAAAAATCAAACAAAATTATTTACCAAAAGCCCACAAGAGGTATTAACATTTAAATAAAAATGTCACAAAAACGGAAAATAATTGAAAAATTGAAAAAAATATGAAAAAAAAAAAATATTTTCAAGGAAAATAAAACCTTATACACGGCTGTTCTAATTTCCGACCGAATTGTAAAACGAAAAGGGAAACTGAACCCGCACGGATTGAATAATATTATAACCCATGGCCAGTTTTCAAAATGCAAATTAACCCAAAAATTAAAAAAATGAAAAGAGGCCCCAAAACAATGAAAAATGACCCCAATTTAATAAAATTTAACTAATTTTGTGTTGTCATTTTTCATTTTTTGTTTGAGGCCATTTTTCATGGGGCAAATATTATGTAGCCGAATTGTTGTTGTATTATATGCTTCCCCCTATTTATTATTATTAAATATAAGATTTTTTTTATTAAGAAACAATAAAAACTTGCATTTATCATCAACCGAATCTGCAATCCGCCAACAAAAAGATGACCGAAATGAAAATGTCAAATTTTTATCGGATTGCGCATCCGTTCAATCCGTAAAATCTCAAACAATACGGAATTCAAAAAAACTAGCGGAGCCCGACGAACGTTGTATCGCTCTGAAAATAAAGTATTTGGCGTATTTTTTTCAGGTGCTATTCATGCTTGCATGAATTTTTAATAAGGACACTCTTGGACTGCTAACTAAGATTTCCTTCAATTTTTAAAAAAAATCTGACATTTATTTTTATAATTACTTCAAAAATGCATGGGCTGCTGTGTTGTTGGTGAACTGCTTAACCGACTTTGACTAAACACACTCAAGAGCACTCTCGGACTTCCACGTACTTGAATTTCTTGAATTTTGAGCAAAATCGAGTCGTGTTTTCTGAAATTATTCAGAAAATGCATGCACTGCGCTGAACCTTGTTGGCAAACTATTAGACCGACGTTGAACAAACACGCACAGGAACACTCTTGGACTTCCACGTAAGATTTCTTGAAATTTTGAGCTCAATCGTTATGGTGGTTTCTGAGTCCATTTATTGAACAGAAAAAAACAAATGTGCGCCCAACGAAATGTGCTTATACAACGCCACCTGTTGAGAATTTTCCTACTTTTATTTTTTTTATAAACCTTCACGTAGCAATTACAGTAATTTTCAAGTTTTAAGCATCCGAACAAACCACGATCCATTTTAATATAATAGATATCCCAAAATCTTTGTTGTAGGAAATTTTCGAGGGTACAAAATTCACCCTAAATATTCCTTCCTAATACGACCGTTAAAGAGATTTTTACAAAAACTGTTTTAGGGGGCTTTTGACCCCTTGAAATTGTTATTGGCCCTCATGTTGGGGGGGACTTCATGCATAAAAATTCGCATAACGCAAATATGATTTCTTTATTCAATTATATCACGTTAGAATAGATCGTTTTGCGAAAAGTGTACGAAAGATTTTTTTATTAAAATACAAAAAAAGTCAATGAAAAAATTCCATTCCTCTTAAGTTGTAATGTTTCCTTAAATAATGTAATAATGTAATTTTATTAATAAACCATTATAATACTTGTTCAAAGAGCAAGTTCATACAATTCATTGTCAGTCGTGTATTTTATTTTAATTAAATTAACACTACATGCGGTGGTGCGTGCGTGCCTTTTGAAGAAATCGCGCTCATCGGCACAATAAAAACCAACAGGGAAAGTGGGTGTAATTTGGACACATCACGCAAACAAGATGCCTTCTCTCACTTGGCGATATAGCATTATTTGTCATCGTGCGATGATGTTAATGATTGACATTAGACTCATGTGCTCTTGCATCTAAATAAGGCAAAATAAGAATAAACATTAACTACTGTCACACTTTATGCTTTAACAAAATACGATGTGACTTTTTGTGCCATCCGAGGATTGATGGTTTTTGTTGATGATTGTCGATTAGTTTTCATGGCCAATGAAACGTGTTTTAAATGCGGCAAATAATTGTAATGATCAGACCTTCTTGTCTCTGCTTGATGATTGGCCTGAACATTGAACAATTTAATCATCATCGATGAAAATAAAGATTCGCAAACATATTAAATAGAAAGTTAAACAATTCGTTTGACGCGACGTTGTTTTTGAACAAGTTGGAAACATTTTCTTTTCAAATTAATGTAATTGGGCTTCAAAATAAAAAAAAAAAATAATAATAAAAAGTTAATGAAGTGTAATACATATAAAAGAAGTTCAATCCCAATTACCATAAACGTTCTTTTAATGCAAAACATGTGTCACCTGTCACATAGATAAATTGTCTTCATAAATACAAATTGACTTTACAAATGTCCCACTTATGAAGTTCTAAGATCAGAGAGCCGCTAAATTTAAAAAATTCAATTTTATAATTTAAAAAGTCAATTTATCATTTTTTATTTCATTTCTACCGAGTTGTGGTGTTGATGACTTTCGTTTAGTAAATGAGCTATTTATAGGGTAAAGTGGTGTAAAATAAAAAAAAAATGGAATCCGATTTTTAAAATTATTTTTGTGTGTAAAATTATATTTATGAGGACATACTTAAATAATGAATGCAATGCAAGATATTTTTACTAAAATTAATACCTATTTATAAGGTGAAATGGGGCAAACACAAATACAGGGTGGGGCAAAAGGTATGAACCGGTTTTAAAGGGATGTAAAACAAAAACCATTCAACTTACATAAATTGTGTTTACATTGTTTAATTCAGTACATAATGTAGTTTTTTACACTAAGACCCATTTGCTGAAGCGAAACTTAAGTATTTATGTTCAACTTAAATGCTTATGTTCTACTTTTACCTCAGCGTAAACTGTCACATAAGGTCTTATGTTGAACTTAATTATCTATGTTTCGTTTGAGCAAACGGGCCTAAGTTTTAAAGATAATATCACGTAGGTGGCGGCCGTCAGCCGCGATGCACTCTTGAAGGCGAATTCTGAAGATTTCAACCGCTCTTCGGCACATTTCGATGGGTATTGCCGTAACTTCCTTTCTGAAGGAGTTCCGAAGGAGTTGCTGTTGAACCAGTGTTTTCCAATGTCTTAGCCCAACGTCTAATTGCATTACCGCCAGGGACGTTTCCTCCAACAGGGATATTGAAGTGCTGTCGGCAGGCTCTGCAGGGCGATAACAGAACGGCCATTTAAAAAAAAAAAGTCATAACATCAAACCCACGATGTTCTCCCGTCCAAAACATGGTTGCTACTCAAACCTAGACTCTCTCACTGCCACAACGAGACCCCTCCCCTTTCCCCACCACAACCACAGGCCGAGCGCCAGCTGGTCAAAACCGGTTCATACCTTTTGCCCCACCCTGTATTATATTCGATTTTAAAATCTTTTTGAGTTTAAGTGTAATTTTTAGTAAAATTTTGCTATTTATAATATGAAATGGGGTACACAAATTATATCTCATTTTAAAAGCGATTTTTGTGTCTGGAAGGTAATATGTATGTCTCACTGTCCAAATCTACAAATTTGTACGAATTTACGGCGAAATTATTTCAAAGATCATATAACAAAAATAATTCGTAGAAAGTCGCAGTTCTAGACAGTACACCAACCCCGAACAGATATAATATTATGAGAATGGATTTCGAGGATGGCGAAATAGTTTTTCAAAATGTAAATGGCGATAACCTATCGCAACGTTAAATATTGAAGCGATTCATTCCTCTCTTATCGCCTCTCGAAATATTGGGTTTCTGTAACTCGATGCCATAACTTCAAGTGGCTTGGTTTACAACAAGATCTTGGGAGTCGTCTTAGCTAAGAAGAGCTTCACCGTTGCCATGAATAAAGATTAACACCAAAAACCGCCCATTAAAGAACACCGTTCGTGTGACCATGAAGGCCGGAGCTAGGCGCTCTCTGAAAAAGTTGAGTAACCTCCTGACCGGTGACAAGTACCGCTCCGACAAAATCGACAAAAGATTCCAAAAAATGTCCATATGAAATTAATTTCGACATTTGCTTGAAAATCGAAAACTGCCGACATAACTTTTATATAGACATTTTTTCAAATCTTTGTTTGACTTGAAAAATCTTTGTTTCAGAACTTAGAGGACTCCAAATAAAGCTCAGAACAGTTTCAATCATCCAAATAAAGCAAGTAGTTTAGAAATGGCAGCATAGTTTGTCTATCACTTTCAAAAATTTCATATGATTTTTTCATGAAATTATTGAAAGTGAAAGTCATTTCTAAACTACTTGATTCAATTAGTCGACTGAAACGGGTTTAAGTGTTGAAATTTATCCTCTAATACTGGGTTTTCATTAGAGCAAATGAGGTAATTTCGTTTAAACTCTCCAAATTCAATTCAAAATCATCTCATTTCCCATACAAATCCAAATTTTCAAATGAGGTAATTTTAACCAAATTTGCACGAAATTCGGTAGAAAATTACGTACAACTTTTATGAACAACACCCAAATGGAATCCATTCAAAGTGAAACGTATTTAAAATGACAGAATTCAATGTAAAAAACAACAAAAACAAGCGATTGACAATCTGAACCGTCAAACAAAATTAGGAAATTTGAAATGTGAACACTTTTTTTTTGTAATTTGCCAAATTACCTCATTTTAGCTCTAATGAAAACGCAGTTTTAGTTGTTTCTGAAAATTATTTTTTAATATAACATAAAACTCAAAAAATTTCATATCAGAGACATTTCCACATTTTCAATATTATATGAACATGTTGAAACGTCTTAAATATGGAATTTTTTCGAATTTTATGTTAGATTAAAAAATGGTTTCCAGAACCACTTTAATGGAATAAAATTTAAAATTTCTTTTCAAATTTCAACCTTGATATGGGAACTTAAATCCTTTTTTTTTTTTTTTTTTTTTTTGCCTGTATAGGCAGACGACAGTTTTTTTTTTTTTTTTGCCACCAGTACATTTGATGGTTAGGTGGGAGTTGCAATTGCAATTTTCTTAAAAATCGACTTGATATAGAGAAAAATTATTTAAAAACAAACGGCAACACACTAACAATGCCACAATATAGATTAGCCAGAAATCCATTTTTTATTGTTTTTAATTCAAATTCTTTGATTGAGAAGTTTTTTTTTTTTTTTTAATTAATTTCCAAACTCAAAATTTTGAGGAAAAAAAATTAAAATTTTGTTTTTAATTTTAGGTTATTCAAAAGATATTCACTAAAATTATTTGAATACAAAATAGAATAAATAAATGGACTTCTAGCTTTCAAAAATTTATAACATTTTAAGTGTTGCCGTTATTTTAAAGAGTTTTGTTTTTATTTCAAGTCGATATTTTAGAAAATTTAACAATTTACTTAGATATATAGTAAAATTTATAACTCAATGTATGCGCCTGTGTCATTAGCTTTCTTAGAGATCAGTGCAATGGGTGTTGTGAATAAAAAAAGCTAAGGCTACAACTTGGATTTTTAAGTAAAAGCTAAGTTTTGAGTGAATAAATTTAAGCTTAAGCCAGCCATGAATAGTTTACCGTAGATTCTTGTAGCTTTAGCTTTTTTTTTCAGCTTAACCTTCAATTCGTGTGATCAAAAATAGCTTAAACTAGAATATTATGGTAAAAGCTAATCAAATTTCAAAATTCTTTTATCCCACCAAAAACATTTCATGTAAAAAAAGGTCGCCAAGACTCACATGTACATAACGCTTTCGCTGTGAAAAAGTTATGAGATCTCATGAAGAGCCAAGCCCATAACTCTACAAGGCCTAACTTTACAAGACCTAACTCTACCAACCCTACATCGTGGTCAAAAAGTATGGCTTGGCCGTTTCGCAGCCAAAACACAGACACTTCCATAGATTTTCGGTAAAATTAAGTCTGTCATGCTAAAGTTTTATGAAACGGCCAAGCCATACTTTTTGACCACGATGTAGGGTTGGTAGAGTTAGGTCTTGTAAAGTTAGGCCTTGTAGAGTTATGGGCTTGGCTCTTCATGAGATCTCATAACTTTTTCACAGCGAAAGCGTTATGTGCATGTGAGTCTTGGCGACCTTTTTTTACATGAAATGTTTTTGGTGGGATTTCATTTCTTTTTGTAGGATCAATTATTATCCATAAAAAAAACACCTGAACCTCCCTTAAATACTTCACGGTGGGATTCTGATTCCAATGAAACTACTTCCCAATTAATATTGTAGCAATAGGCCTAATACCTCGAAATAAAGTAACTACCTACATACCTAACCTTTATACTGAGCTAAGTCTCATAGCAAAGACCAGAAACATGAACGCATTTATTTAGAAATTATATAAGTAAAAGTAACGCGTATATTTTTATCTTCGCAAAAATTAAGGTAATAAGGTACTTAAACCTTAAAAAAATGATCCGTCAATGTAAAATCTCTTTATTTATTTTGACCGAAGCGAAAAATGAAAGTTCATTATTTTTTCCTATCGCACACCCCTGAATATAAGTACATATACATACATAAAATTCCAAGGATACGTCATACTAAACGAGACGAAAGTTCACCGATCGTGGTGAAAATCATACAATATATAAACAACCCTTATTTCAAGCAAAGCCATATGTGCATTGTTTTTTGTGTTCGTGAATATAAAATAAAAAAAAACAACCCTCACATCAATTATAGGCGGGGTTTGCATTGCATTGTTGTGTGTGATTGTGAAAATTGTTGTTGTTTTTGAGGTTTTATTATGAACCTCCACTTTTGGGGTGTTGGAGGGTGAAAGTTACAGATTTCTTAATTTTTTTGTTGTTTGTATGCAAATCCTAGTCTACATTCCAAATTTCAGCTTTCTAGCACTTCGGGAAGTACCCTTTAGGTTTTGATGAGTGAGTGGTCAGTGACAAAATCGACGTTTTTGGCTATTAATAACATCCAAACTATAAAAGCTAGAAATATGAAATTTGGTGTGTTTTATAAGGCCGCGGACTACATCTAATCCTGAAAATTTGAGCTCTCTAGCTCTATCTATACCGAAGCTATGAGGGCTTGAAAATACGACGAAACGTTTCGAGAAAATATATAGTAGTGCTAACCGCTCGTCTTGGCGGGCGCACTACCGTGCGCCTAGATCCATTTCTAGAAACCTTTGACTTAATATGGCTGAATTTACACGCGTAAAACAACCAACATTTTTGTTTTGGGTTTTCAAAAAAAAAAAAAAAAAAAAAATGGACATTGGGGTGATTTTGACTCAGCAGAGCGTAGAGGAAAGACATGGAACTTTGGGCAGAGAATAAGGATATTTTTATGATATCTGTGTTCACCTATATAGTCAGTATACAAAAATGTTAGGTACGTGGCTAGAAAGATTATGGAATCAGAAAAGTCAAAATAGACGTTGCCTGGAGATGGGACCGTACAGAACGACCGACAAAAAAAATTTAGGACTTATCCATCTATAGAGTTACAGTTTTAGCTTAAGCTTAGCTGACGCATGTAAATAAACAAATGAAAGCTAAAATTACTATGCTTAAGCTAAAATTTTCTAGCTCAAGCTATAAAGCATATTCCATTTTTTATTCACATAAAACAAAGCTTATGCTAGAACTTTCTAGCTTTAGCTATTAGTAAAAGCTATGAAAAGCTTTTATTTTTTTATTATTCACAAGAGTTGAATTTTATGATTTTCAAATGAGTTTAAATCATTTAAATTTTGTTTTAATAATTTTTTCTATTTTAAAAAATTCCCCTCTGAGCTAAACTGGTGGCAATAGACCCCCTTTCTATAGAAAAATTGATTTTTCAAGGAGAATAATCCGGCTTTTAATTTTCTTCGCCTAATTTATCATATTAGCGCCCAAGTTAACAACATAAATTTTTATAATTATGTACCTACTGGGATTATAAAAATTTTATTGTAGGGTACAAGTATTTAACTAGCATTTAGTAAGCGCCTATGATGTATTGCTGACCTTACTCTACTAATTTAAAGGAGATTGTATTTTCGTACCTTTTGAAGTTTTATGGCCGTATTTAACTGAGATGGGGTGTGTATGGAATTACATGAAAGATAATATTCAACCCTCAGCCATTACAAACATACCTATATTTCTCAATACTTTGTCAAACGATGAAATAAAGCAATAAATATTTTCAATTATTATTTCTTTTCGAAGATTTTTTTTTTTAATAATACAAATTCTATATACTACTGAAATAAATCAGCCAAGTAGAAGACTTAGCACTATTTTATTGGACTTGTTGAATTATTGATTCAATATAGCTTTTAACGGCCTTTAGTCCATGAAAATTTTTGGCGTTTCGTCCCGGCGATCTCACTTGGACTCATCAGTTGACTAGTGGGGCCTTGTCAATACGCAATTTCCATTAAGTTCAGTTCATCTTACATAGATTTCATGGTGAATACCTAGTGTGGTTAGTCTGGTTAGATATAGTTCACACTAGGTATTCACCATGAAATCTATGTAAGATGAACTGAACTTAATGGAAATTGCGTATTGACAAGGCCCCACTAGTCAACTGATGAGTCCAAGTGAGATCGCCGGGACGAAACGCCAAAAATTTTCATGGACTAAAGGCCGTTAAGTTTATGGTATGTTTCGCCAGAATTGTTTGGCAAATTAACGTTTCGCGGTGGTACATTTCGCCGTTTTTCGTTTCGCATTTTTTTATTTAGCATTTTGTTATTTCGCAATTTTCGCTTTGCAAATTACGTTTGGTTTTTTATATGATATGACAAACCATCATTTCGCAATTTTCACTTAATATTTTGTTTGATTGGCATATTTAGGTTTGGAAATTTTTTATTTGGCATTTTGTTATTTAGCTTTTTCTTATTTGGCATTTTATTATTTTGCTATTTTTCATTCAGCATTTTGTTATTTTGCTTTTTTTTATTTGGCAATTTGATGTTCAGCTTTTTTTTATTTGGCATTCGATTATTTGGCAATGTTTTGGATTCCATTAAATTACATGCCTTAAGATTTCGCGCGAAATTTTAAGGCATGTAATTTAATGGAAGCCAAAACATTGCCAAATAATCGAATGCCAAATAAAAAAAAGCTGAACATCAAATTGCCAAATAAAAAAAAGCGAAAAAACACTGAAAAGAAAATATAAAAAATATAATTCACCTAAGAAAATAACTGCCCAATTGCTTAAAACCCTTTTTTCCTTGGAGTAAAATGTGAAAATCCTCTTTCTGTTATGTACTTACCTAAACTTAGCAAACAAACTGAAATCCTAAATCGCGAAAGTGATTACGGCAAAAATTGCAAAACAACTAAAAAAAATATTACCAACGCAAGCACGACTAAGCAACGGTTCAGAAAAACTGTTAATCTTGAAAAGAAACCATGGTAATGATTGGTCAAACGATCAAAACAACTAAACGGCGAAATGATCTATTAGCGAAATAATAAAACGAATTGACGATATTTATCGAAATGATTAAACGGCGAAACGTTATTTCGCAAAATAATGAAACGGCGAAACAATATTTTGCGAAAAAACACTTGGCCAAATAATAAACAATTTAACAAAGAAAAACTAAAGAATAAATTTGCCAAATGAATTTTGCGAAATGATTGAACATTTTTTTAACAAAAAGCGAAATATAAAACCGCCGAATGTTAATTGCAGAATGATTGAAAAACGTAATGAATAAAAAAGAAAATGTAAATTGCCAATTAAGAATTGCGAATTAAACAAAATATTTAACGACTAAGACGAAACAAGAAATGCCAAATGAATTTTGCCAAACAATGGTGACCTGGCCGTTAAAAGCTATATTGAATCAATTATTTCTTTTATTAGGGCAAATGTGTAAGTCATTAATTTTTGTTGGCTTATTATTATTATTTTATTTTTTTAGTTTTTTTCTGAATATTTTTTTTCTGGATCGCAAAGATGACAATCAAAATATTAAAAATTGATTTAAAATAGGCCACGGAGTCAAAAATGAAATATAACAATAAAAATGTTTATAAATTGTATATTTACCTATTTAACGCACCCTGCGACAGCTTAATTTAAAATTTAATAAAAAACGCAATTATACAGAAGAGCCATTTTATATTTAAAAATGGCTAACAAACAACAGTTTTATTTAAAATACTATTTTAAAAGTTATTCAGTTGTTTTATTTTATTATTATATTGCATTTAAAAAATATGTAAATATGTGAAAGAATACTGACCTTAGCCTACTTTTTTTGTATACAATTTAATAAGAATTCAGGACACGAAGTATAAATAAGCGCATCGGTTCCATTTCAGTAGAGCCATAGTCAACTTCGAATCATGAAAAATCATGCAACATTCCGTGAATTCCTTCAATTTTTTTTTTTTTTGCGGAATCCCACATCTTGTCTTTTATGTTTAAAAGCTCTTCTTTATATCGAATTATTCAGATTACACTCATTTTCAACTCACATCATACACATTTTCCCATAAAGTTAGGGAGTTAGTGGCAGTTATGGTTTAAGCGGTACTTATTGTGAAATTTTTTTTTTCTCTTAAATATATTAATAGTTTAACCAAACAGAACCTTGACCCTGTTTATATATCGAAAGTTAGATCTAGCGGACAATTTGCTTAAAAAAATTAATTTTCGATTGTTTTACATCTATCAGAAATCTTTTTCTGACTTCAGATTCAAATACATCGAACAGAAAAATTGTCAAATTTTTAAAAACTATATTATTTGCGGTCATGTGCTGGAGACTTTCAGTATGTTGTTGTACCTGGGCTTCACCCTTATCTTAGAAAAAAAAAAAAATAATAATTAAGGATAATATAAGATATCATCAGAGTACATTTTCGACTACTTAATGACACGCCCACTTTTTATAAGAAGTCTTCTTAATTGTCAAAGCTGATAAAAATAAGGGATGAGCGAAAGTTGTAGATAATGTAATTTTTAATAATCTTATCGTACAAAATTTTTTTTCACGCCCATTTTTTGGGGCGTTTTTTTTTTTTTTTTTTAAATAATGTTTTTTTGGATGTCCGTCAAGTAAGCATTACCACTTCAAAATTTAGAAAAACCAATAATGGGATTAATTGTCGTGAGTTGTTCGTAAATTTGTGGTGAAAGAAAAAAATTTGTCGCCCCTATTTTTTAAAAATTACCCCCAAAATTAATTTCAAAAAAAAACGTCGTTAAATGTAGTGTCGTAAATTTGTCGTGAGATAATAAAAAAAAATATCGGAACTGTTTTTCAAAAATTAACACCCCCCCCCCCCCCACAAAATTAATTTCAAAAAAAAATTTGAGTACGTCTTAATACGTAGGTCGTGAATTTGTCGTAAATTTGTCGTGAGAGAAAAAAAATTCATTATAAAAAATTATAAAGAAAGGTCACGTAAATTAATAACAACTTTAAATTAATAACAACTTAGAAAAAAAAAATATCGGACTTGTTTTTTTTTTTTTTTTTTGAATTACCCCCTGGTACTGCTTACTTGACGGTCAAGTTAGCATTACCAGGGGGTAATTTTTAAAAAGAAGGTGCGACAAATTTACGACAAATTTACGACAAATTCACGACAATTAATCCTATTATTGTTTTTTCTAAATTTTGGTAATGCTAACTTGACAGACATTTTTTTTGACCAATTTCTATGAAAAAAATTGCCATAATAGCTTAAATAAGAGCAAAATGATCATTCAAAATGTTTACCACGCCCATTTTTGGGGATGTTTTTTTTTTGTTTTGTACAAAAGTCCTGTTTATTTAATCGTTTCCTTGAAATAAAAAAGATAAAATAAAATATATAATATATGGGAAGTGCCTTATTTAAAATTACCCTAAGCAAAGTTTTTTGGCACGCCCACTTTTTAGGGGTGTATTAGAGAAAATCATTTAAGTATAAACGTATCTATGAAATGGTCTCTTTGTAGACTAAAATTTTGTCCGCCAATCTTAAATTTTGTCTTGACAACTTAGGTTAGCAATCTAAAAAATAAAACAAAATTACAACTATGACTATAAAAGTAACGACTAGATTGCCAACAGCTCCTTAGCTATTACTATCTGATTGCGCTATTCACAACTCAAATAAAGTAGATCAAATTGCATTTGGCTTGTCTACCCAGTATCATAGAATAAAGTCCTAGTCCCTCTACCCATATCATCATCACCGAAACCCATCAGCGACTGCCTATATGAGATTACATGGTTAAAATTTTCTTCATAAATTCCAGTTCAATGCATTCTGAGTGCATTTTATGCAGATTTCATTTTCGAAATGATGAAAGGCATAAGAGAGCAACTTCTTTTTTTTTTTTTTGTTATACAAATTGTACACGAGGTTTACCGAATGATGATGATCATCATAATGATGATGAGGAGTCAATGAGGATGAGGAAGTGTGTATCGATTTTCTCTTCTCTTATCTGGCAAAATACAATCGAGAATGACACGTAGGAGGAAATTATGTGAAGTGATTTGCAAGCGAAGAAAAAAAAAATTATTAAAATAAAAATAAAATCGATAAAGCACGATTTGCAATAAGGTATCATACAAATTGGGGTTAGTTACCCCGTAAAATGTGTATATGTTCGATAAGACTGCTATTTTAAATCTTATTATTATTTATTGTTATTTGGAGATTTTTTTTTTATCTACAGAAAAGCTTTTGTTGATAAGAAAAAAATGAAAAAAAATATGGATTTTTTGTTAAATAATTAACGCTTTTCCTTTCCCGTCCTTTATTCATTATTCCGAATAGCCCCTTGCAATAAATAATTCGGATTATTGAGACATTACCATATACTTATATATCCATGAGTTTATATTAAAAGAATCTATCGACTACAAGAACAACCAACTCTTTATCATTTTTGGTATAGAAAATAGTTTTTAGAATTTTAGCTTTGTTTACCCTAATTTACCCTATTGAGTGCGATTTTTACAAAACCACGTATTTGAAATTTTTTTAATAAAATTTGTATGTGGTATTTTATTAATGTCATTCAGTCATACCATCTGAGCTATGTCAGATAATTGTAAAAATAAAAACCAAAAAAGGGACGTTTAAAGTGTGGCAACCCTATGCCCCTAATTTTGTAATTTCTGAATTCTGGGATTTTTAAATTTCTTAGATTTTGATTCTCTGGGTTTTGGTATTTTGAGTTTTCTGGATTTTAAGTTTCTGGGATTTTGGGTTTTATGGATTTTCTAGATATTAATTTTTCGAGATTTTGGGTTTTGATATTTTGCGTTTTCAAAGATTTTGGGTTTCCGGGATTTTAAATTTCTTGGATTTATATAGTTTTCGGGGTTTTAAGTTTCTGGGATATTATGCTTTCGGGATTTTGGGTTTTTAGGATTTAGGGATTTTCGGATTCTGACCCCAACCCAAAAAAGTCGGTCAACGACTTTTTAACATTTCTTTTCACATTTCGGTTGGTGGTATGTGTGTACAATAAAGGAGAAGTGGGGGAAAGATAGCCCCATGTGCAAGACTGTTTTTGTACTATGTTGTATGAAAAAGAAATGGAAATGTCAACACTTACAAAGAAAAAATGGCTTTTGGTATGATCGATCATATCTTTCAGTATGAGGTAGTTCGGTTGAGACGTCGAGAAGTTACGGTAGTTTTCATGATTTTTCGGAAAAACGTTATCGCTCGGGTGAAATGTAAGTTGTGTTCTTAACAGTAAAATACTTAAAATTATTGGCGCAAAATTTTAAACAGCCTGAAGTTAAGGTATTAACATGATATTACTTAACAATTTTCTAACTTTAAAGGTCTTTACTAAAATGTTCTTATTTTTAAAGACTTTTTATTTAGTTTAAAAAAGTGACAGATCACACAAGTGACATTTGGAGTTAGTATGATACTAAAAAGATAAAACAGCCATTTGGATATTTTAACTTTAGTAAAATGTTAAAAAGATAAGAAGATTCTAACTCGTTTAAAATTTGGAAAATCCTGTTTTTAGCCTAGTATCTATAAAAATGCTATAAAAATGCTTTAACATCATACTAAATCGTCTAAAATTTTGCGCCATTAACTTTATCTTTTTTGTTACCTATTAGAAAGTGCATATTAAAAATTATTTATTGTGAAAGAAAGGAGACATAAAGAACAAAAAAAAAAAAACTCGATGAACTTTCGGTAAGATCTGGAAGGGGCAAAACCGCACATGGGCTCCGGTTCCCGACAAAGAAAAAAAAAAGTAAGTCAACGTAAAAGCCGGCAAAGAAGGTAAGTGACAGGCTCCAAGGAATTTCGTTGAAAGTGAAGATAAGTACACTAGTGTTTCAGATGGCACTTGCATCTTCTGTTTGAAGCTTTTTTCAAATCGAATTCAACTAATGGGTAGAATTAAATACACCATGTGTCCTGGGTGGGCTCTCGAAGCTTTTGATGGAGTTGGAGCAGATGAATAAGTCACATATATCTGCGACTTTTGCAAATAGTTTGCATTTTAAAGGGATAACACCGTGTTGCCCCCAATAAACTGTTTCCTAAAAGTTTATTATCTTTTTTTGAGTTTTTTATTTATTTATTTTAATAAGTAAAACTCCTAGAAAAAAAGTAAGCCTAAGTGAATAAAAACTATTTTTTTTTATTAAAAGACGTTTTTCAATGGATTTTACGGCAGTCAAACACTTAAGGTGCGGTCTTGCCCCCACTTCCCCTACATATACGTTCATATAAGAAAACTTTAAATCAGGAAAAATTCCGACAAATCTGAATTTCGGTGATAGCAATATTTGAATGTGTTAAGCATTTTCTTATAAGAATACGGTAAATTTTAAAAAGGGTTTTGTGAGTGAAAGGTGCAAAATTTTGTTTTTTTTTCTTCATTGCTCTAAAACCATCTGTTTTTGATAGAAGCATGAAAGCATCAAATTTAAGTTATGAAATCCTACATAAAAGAAATTATTAACACTTTTCGTAAGAGCAATACAGATTTTGAAATTAGCTAACTTTATAGCGCGGCAGCATGTGGTAAAAATCACATTAAAATAAGCAACTGATTGTAATTTTTTCGTACCTACGTTTTTCCCCAAATTTTTTGATCGTTCAAAAAAAAGTATCAGTACGTTTTTCTAGAAAATTGTATAAGCTAAAAATGTTTACTTTTTTTTAATTCTTGGCGACTTCAACGCCAAGATCGGAAAGGAGGGCATCTTTGGTTCGATAGTCGGAGGACACACTTCCGGTAACGGACTCAGGCTCATTGATTTCGCGGCGGGGCGAAATGTCATTATAGCAAGCACTCTATTCCCACACCTCAATATACACAAAGGGACCTGGCGGTCTCCGGATCAACGAACCGTCAACCAGATTGATCATGTTGCGATAGACGCCCAGACATGCTTCCAGTATCCTGGATGTCCGAACGTTCCGAGGTGCCAACATAGACTCGGATCACTACCTGGTATAGTAGCGCAAGTACGTATGCGGATATCTATGACGCCACAATGACGAGCCGATGCTGTAAAACGATTTAACGTCGCGAAGCTAAAATCGCAAGAGATAGCCAGGACTTTTGCAGACCACGTCTCTCTTAAACTCTCAACAAGCCCGCCACAAGCATCATCTGTAGAGGACCAGTGGAAGCACTGCCAAAATGCCATCAAAAGTGCCGCTACT
Source organism: Epistrophella euchroma (assembly GCA_947049315.1). Classification (NCBI taxonomy): domain Eukaryota; kingdom Metazoa; phylum Arthropoda; class Insecta; order Diptera; family Syrphidae; genus Epistrophella; species Epistrophella euchroma. The sequence continues at coordinate 18,753,915 of OX346245.1, forward strand.
GATGTGCTGGGTTTCACTAGGCCACCACAACGAAACCCCTGGTGCGATGAAGAATGCAGACTGGCGCATGAAGCAAAGAACGAGGCCTACCAAGCAATGCTGCAGACTAAAACCAGAGCTGCTGAGAGAGCAGCCCGGAAGCTCTACGGCCAAAAACGAAGGGAGGAACGCCGACTTCTCAGGAGGAAAAAGAGAGAGCATGCGAAGCGGGCGGTCGAGTCTATTGAGGACTGTAGCGGCAGGGGGGATGTTCGAAAGTTCTACCGAAGGGTGAAGCAAACTACCCACAGATGCCCTGCCAGCCAAGCTATTCAAAACTGGGGGAGATGACTTGGTGGGGAGTATACACCAGCTTATCTCCAAAATTTGGTCAGAGGAAAGTATGCCCGGTGAATGGAATCTCGGTATAGAGTGCCCTATCCACAAGAAAGGAGATGCTCTGACCTGTGCCAACTCCCGAGGTATAAGTCTCCTCAACGTCACATACACCGGTCATCTTTACTGTGTGATCGGTTAAAACCTTTTGCCAACGATCTGATCGGCCCCTATCAGTGTGGTTTTAGGCCCGGCAAATCAACCGTCGATCAAATGTTCACACTACGACAGATTTTAGAAAAAACCCAGGAGTTTCAAATCGATACACACCACCTCTTTATCGATTTTAAAGTCGCATATGATAGCGTAGACAGAGACGACCTATACAGAGCCATGGCGTATCTCGGCATCCCTGCCAAACTCGTCCGCTTGTGCAGGATGACGATGGAGAAATCTCGCTGCTCCGTCAAAGTCGGCAAGAACACCACCGAACCCTTTGATGTCGAGAAAGGTTTGCGGCAAGGTGACGCGTTATCCTTATCATGCAACCTGTTTAACATCGTTCTTGAAGCAATTGTACGCAACTCGCAAGTCAACAACAGGTGTACAATTAAGTTCGTTCTACTACTTGCTTATGCAGATGATATTGATATCATTGGGAGAAGGAAGCGAGCTGTTACCGGTATGTTTGCAAGTATTGAATCGGAGGCGGCGAAAATGGGTTTGGCTGTTAATGAGGGCAGGACGAAGTATATGCTATCATCGAGAAAGGAATCTCAACATCGTCGGCTCGGGCAAAACGTCACGATGGATAGATACAATTTCGAAGTCGTCAAGGACTTTGTCTACCTGGGCTCCACTGTAACATCGCGCAGAGATCAAACGAAGAATTACTCTTGCCAATCGCTGTTTCTTCGGGCTAAGAAGGAATTTGAGTAATAAAGCCCTCTCTCAGAGAACCAAGAAGACCTTATATAAGACCCTTATCATCCCGGTCCTGCTGTATGGGGCAGAAGCATGGACCCTGACAAAAACGGATGAGAATCAACTTGGGTGCTTTGAAAGGAAGATCCTTCGGGTGATCTTCGGTCCAGTCTGTATCGGTGGAGGATGGAGGAGAAGATTAAACAACAAGCTTTACGGGCTTTACAGCGACGTCGACCTGGTCAAAAAGCTTAAAATACAGTGGCTAAGATGGCTGGGACACGTGGAGCGTATGGACACCAACGCACCAGCCCGACAAGTTCTCAAATCTACCCCTTACGGTCTGCGCAGCAGAGGAAGACCCCACCTTAGGTGGCTTAAACAATTGGAGAACGACCTTAACCAACTTGAAGTGCGTAACTGGAGGCAGCTACCTGGAAGGGCTTGTTGGTTGAGGCCGTAGTCCATCCCGGGCTGTGAGCGCCATCTAAAGTAAGTAAGTAAGTAAGCATTCCTATTAGTAATGCATTTTTTGAAAGAATTTTTTCTATAATAGAATCGGTTTGGATAGCAGACAGAAGTATGCTAAAAGTTGCTGAACTGTGTAAACGAATCAATTTCGATATGGAATTTTTTGAATTTATTCAACCCCAATCCAAAAAAAAAAATGCTTTTATCAGCAAAATTTCATCAAAGTATAACTTTTTATGAAAAATAATTTTACATAAATATGATATAATTAACATGTAATGCATGTAAAAATTTTGAGTACCTTGAATTTTCCTAAGTTATTTATTTAATTTCATTTGACTTTTAACGGCTATATTATTCACTCAATACATCCAGATTAAAACTTAAATCTGGATGTAAATCATACAAATTCAATGTAAATTCATCTGGATTTAAGTTTAAATCTGAATTAAAGGAGTGAATAATATGGCCGTAATTATTTAAGAATTTTTTAATTCGGGAATAATTAGATATTTATGCCGAGTTTTGAAAAAAAAATTACTCCATACTTTGAAAAATCCTAAAATGAGTCAAATGTATCTTTAAAAAAAAAAAAAAAAATCTTGTTTTAATCTTGAAATGATGTGTGGGGTGTCGCCTAGGCCTTTCCAGAGTTGGTAACCCTGTAAATTGGCATAATTTAAGATTGCAAGTCCATATAAACCTATACCGATGCATTTTATTTAATTAATTTCAGTAAACCGACAGAATTTTTACATCATTTGCATACATCTGGTTCTTTATGTGACGACATGCTAAATATAGAGTTCTTATCTCCAGTTTTCCGGTACACATAGAAAGTCAAGTGTATCTACGGAAATAAAAAATTCTTTCCATCAGATGCAACGTTGCCGGCCCAAAGCACAATGTACACACTCAATACATTGTTGTTGTGTAATAGAATCCTTGTTTCCTCGGAACCCGCTGTCATTATGGGCTCTATACATACGTACATATATTATAGGGTGGTAGTAGGCATTTATGTTACATGTCATTTTTACTCTTTCATCTATGAACATGAACAATCTTTTCCAGTCTTTCGGCATCTTTTGTGTTGCAACCTCATCACACCCATCCTCGAATTCAAATTACCCAGCTATGTTGCCCGCAAGAGAATTTGTGTACAAAGCGCTTCTAACAGCTCCAAACTGACATTTTGCAGACAACTTGTCTGGCTTGGTCTCTGGCTCTAAAATACAAGCACGAGTATGCTGCTTTGTCTGTGTTTGCTCTCGAAAAGATGTCTGAGCTGAAAGTGTTTTCTTTTTTTTTTTTTTGTCTCTATGTAAACGCGCGCCATCGTTTTTGAACTTGAAACTGTATCAAAAACCTTCTCATTCCGTTGCAGTTTTTTTTTTTTTTTTTTTTTTTTTTTGAAGTTGCACAAGTTGGCTATGAAGAGGACTGACTTGTACACATTCTTTAACGTGTCAGGTTCAATCTCAACTCAATTTGATATCTCAAAGAAGGTGCGGATGGGGCATAAGAAAATGAGGGTTGTACTTGTTTACGGCGGCGGCGGGCGCAGCATAAAAATATATACTTGCAAATACTTGGGTAAATACTCCGCTCTAGGGTTCCATAATTAAAAGACCCTTGGGGTGTTTGAATTCGAATAAACACTTGAATCTGTGAATGGAGAATGGATACAGTAGATATGCGAATTCAACGTGACCTGTTAGCTGGATCGCAGCATGACTTTAACCCTTGTATAGTTAGACATTTAAATTAACGTGTTTTATTCGTTAGGGCAAAAGAACAAGTGAAGCTTGAATATTGTTGTTGTGTTGAGGCGTTGGTCGTCGCAGAGTTTAATAGAAAATCGTCGTATAAGGGTTGAACAATAAAAGGGTGATGATATCTTTGGAGGAACACATAAAATACCTAACTGAGTTTTGTCAATGGAAGCCGGATGTTGGATATTTTAAGGGTTGCTAGATACATTTACCTTTACATAAAATCATTTCATTCAATAAAAAAAGAATAAAACAAGGTGGCTAATTACTATCTAACGGAAATATTAAATTAAAGCTTGATTCTTTTGTTTAAAATTAAAATTAAAGCTTAATAAAAAAAAATTGGTGGAAATAGATAACCTTACAACATACAACCATTCCAAAATGAGTGTTTTTAGACAGCAGGGATGGATTGGATAGGACCTACAATATTCTGTTAAATACGAACCGCTAGATTACAGAGATGTAAAAGAATGCAATCATTTTAGAGCTGCAGTTGATTGAATAAAAAGAATTATTTTAAAGTATTTTTACTTCACCTCAGCCCTTCAACTTCACAAACAATAATTCCTAATCAATTTTGAAGTCTTTAATAATGCAATCATTTTAGGCAGTTAAAACAAAAGACTAAAAGTCAAAAGAATGCAATACTTAAAGACTGCTTGAATTCTTTGAAGTCTTTTAAAAGTCTTTTACACTGATTGCATTCTTCTGCAGTCTTTTGACTGCAATTAATTTTTTTTTACTTTAAGGAGTCTTTTAACTTGTAGTAGCCGTGGCGTGATGGTTAGTGCGATGGACTGTCATGCCGGAGGTCTAAGGTTCGATCCCAAGCCTCGCCACCTATTTATTTGAAAGAAAAAACGGCTACTGCCTCTTGCGAGGAATTGACAAATCCTCCAAGAGTATCTCCTGTCACAGAAAAGTGCCGCTCGTTAGCCGTTCGGATTCGGCAATAAACTGTAGGTCCCCTCCATTCCTGCAGACACGCACACAGGAATGGTTGAGAGTTGTAAGTCACTAGGCCCTAGTTCTTCATGAGCTGTTGTGCCATCAAATTTATTTTTTTTTTTAGTCTTTTAACTTCTTTGAAGTCTTTTGATTGGTTGAAGTCTTTTAACCGCTTAAAGTCTTTTAAGTTCTGGAAGAAGTTGGAGTTGAATCTGCCATTTTGGACTGGATTTATTCCATGCTCAATGGTAGGGTCATAAACTCGCAACTTGGAGACACTATTGTTGATGAGAAAAAAGTTACAAGAGGCACACCACAGGGAGGGGTAATCTCACCTCTTCTTTTTAAAAGTTTTAGGAATAAAGGTATCAAAACAGTGGCCTCTGCAGACGACATAATAATTTTGATATCAGGTAAGTTTCTTACTACTATCAGGGATATTATGGAATCTGCACTTAATGAACTATCTTCATGGGCAGAACAAAAGGGTCTCGGAGTTAACCCGTCAAAAAGTGAACTTGTTCTGTTTACATAAAAAGAAAACTAAACGATTTTATTCCTCCCAAGCTAAATGAAATACCTCTGAAACTCTCCAATGAAGCCAAATATCTTGGAGTAATCATTGATTTAAAGCTAAGATGGAAACGGAACACAGAGGAAAGAACAAAGAGAGCACTTTGTGCTTTCTACACATGCAAAAAAACCTTCGGTACACGGTGGGGAATGCGACCGCAAGTCATCCAATGCATGTACATGGCGATCGTTCGTCCCATAATTACCTACGGTTCGATTGTATGGTGGAAGGCCGTAGAAAAGATAGAATAGGAAATAATGGACTCGTGGAAGCACAGCACCTTTGGTCATGGGTCTATCTGGCAACGATATGCCGGACTTGATGTGACCACTGACTACCTTCCATCCGTAATAGATTTTAGAAAAAACTTCCCGGTTCTAATACCCGAAAGACATGGGAACCCAACTCACTACTCAGTGAACGGGGTATCCCCTTCTACACTGATGGGTCAAAAATAGAAGAAGGAACAGGAGCTGGGGTGTTTTGCGAAGCTCTTAATATTAGAGAACCTTACAAACTACCAGATGAGTGTAGTGTCTTTCAAGCTGAGATGTATGCTATTGAAAAAGCAGCCGAAATTGTTCACGAGGAAAAAACTGAGCTCGTAAGAGATCACTTTTTTCGTAGATAGCCAAGCTGCTATCAAAGCATTAGCCAGTGAGACTATAAGATCCAAGGCAGTAGCAAAATGTCGAGGCATACTGAAGAATATAATGTTACACTAACCAAGTCAAACTGTGCTGGGTTCCTGGACATAGCAATTTAGAAGGGAATGACATAGCAGATGCACTGACAAGGAAGGGGTCAATATCATATACAGACAGTAGTAGCCAATTAGGCATGGGACTAAACGTCCCGATTAGCGTAATAAAAAGGAAGATAGACCTAATAACTAAAGAGCAAATCAATAACTCCTGGATATCCAGGAAAGATTTGAATTAGTATAAAATAGAAATGAGCAAACTCAGATAAAAATATTGCGCTAATGGGAGCGTAACACAAAATCCCGAATCACGAAATCCCGCCGAAAAAAAAAAAAAAATAAAAATTTCAAGAAAACTCATTTTTAAGCTGGATTTTTTTAAGTCTGCAAAATGCCTTAATGCATAAAAAAAATATGTTTACGCTTAATTTTAAACGTTTTTTATGAATTCAAGGAAGTGGACGGAAAAATGGGCAGGCGCCAAAGTCAACAGCTTTCTTGATCAAAATACATATTAACCAAAAATTTAATTTCTCTTTACAATCTTTTTTAGTCCTTAAGAGAACATTTAATACCATACATTACTTCAGCTGCCTTTTAAGCTATTATGTACATAATTGTCGGACCTTTTTTTTTAGTATTCGCTTGCATCGGCAACAAAACTTTATTACCTAAAGTAAACTGGGCTGTTTTCAGAATAATGTTAATTTCTCCGTCAGTTAGTTGACCACTAAAAATACCATAATAAATATTTTAAAAAACTAACCCCCACCCCCCGCCCACCGACAAAAATTTCCCCTCATTCTAAAAACATCGTCTTAAAAAAGACCCCCCACCCCCCTTAGAAAAAAAACCACCCAAAAAATACCCTCCCCCCCTCGACAGTCAAACGGTCGTTCTGACATTTCGTTAGTCAAGATATTAGTTTCTGGCCTTTTTGTAAGTTCATCATCCTATAACTTGCATTGAACGGAGAAAAAATGAAATTGCCCTATAGCGCAAGATCGCTATGTAAGTTGTGTAAGTGTACCAGCGATATATTTTTTTATCTGAATTTGCTCATCTCTATTTTACGAGTAGGTATACTAATTAAAACGAAAAAAAATCGTCGCAGCATTTTGGTTTTCGAACCTTTGTCTTTCGATACTTTGTCTGTCGAGACTTTGTCTTTTCGAAACTTTGTCTTTTCGAAACTTTGTCTTTTCAAACCTTTGTCTTTCAATAATTTGTCTTTTCGAAACTTTATTTTTCGAACCTTTGTCTTTCGAAACTTTGTCGTTCGAACCCTTGTCTTTCGAGATTCTGTTACTATTTTCTGGAAGTTTATGGCCTAGAATTAATGAAAAGGAAACTCAGTATGTTTTTTTTTGCTGAGTAAAAAGAATATTAGAACGCTGATAGGTGTACTAACGGGACATTGTTCTATTGGTACCTATAATGACCGCTAGATTGGGTGTATACGCACCCGATTTCTGTAGGAGCTGTCAGGATGTTTTGAAGAAATAGAAACCATTAGGCCGGCCGCACATTGGATGCGTCAACATACGAATTCATATCGTACTTAAACGTGTGAATACTGGTCGTACGAATCGAGTGCGCACACTGAATACATTTTTCTCCGTCAAATACGCAGTATCCTGGTGACTCATCGCTTTCACGAAGTCCTCTTTGCACACATTTCAATGTGCTTAAAAATCCCAACAAGTTCGGATTCATTTCGTACGTCGGAAGTAAACGTACGTATACGTATGACTCACTCGCACCCAGTGTGCGCACTCCCATAGTACTTAGAAGGTTGGGATTATTCGTGCGTGTTTGTACGTAATCATACGCAAACATGAGGAAATATATAGAAATCACGGGCTGGTTCGTAAATGAACCAGTCTACATATATGTCAACCACTAACTTAGGATTAATCTCTGTTATAGGGGATCACAATGGATCAATAGGCCCTCGTGTACGCAACAGCCTCAGAGCTCGGCACGCCCTTCCTAACCTAACCTAATGTACCTATGTTTATTAAATTCTAAAAAATTTGTTTCAAAAAAAATTTTAAGAAATTTTGGTCCTTCGATCCGGATCGTGTTCCTAGGTAAGATTTGCCCATGAAATAAATGTATGTATTTAAAATTAGTTAATAAAATTTACTTACATGTACTTTAAGATGTAGGAGGTACTCCAAAAAAAATTCAATAAATAAAAAATGTACTTCTTTACCACGTTATAAAATCGAATGAAGCACTTTATTGAAATTTAAAAAAAAAAAAAAAAAGTAAAAATTTTACAGCAAAATTTAATGAATACATCTGGAGAAGTTCCAAATAGAATGGTTGTGTCCTTTGCTAAACTTTTATCTTTTATTTAAAAAAAATAAATAAATTTTATGGCACAACAGCTCATGAAGAACTTGGGCCTAGTGACTTACAACTCTCAACCATTCCTGTGTGCGTGTCTGCAGGAATGGAGGGGACCTACAGTTTATTGCCGAATCCGAACGGCTAATGAGCGGCACTTTTCTGTGACAGGAGATACTCTTGGAGGATTTGTCAATTCCTCGCAAGAGGCAGTAGCCGTTTTTTCTTTTAAATAAATAGGTGGCGGAGGCTGGGGCTCGAACCTTAGACCTCCGGCATGACAGTCCATCGCACTAACCATCAGGCCACGGCTACTACTTATCTTTTATTTGATTTTATTTATTTTTCATTTTTATCTCAAGAGGGTCATTAGCACTGTCAGTAGAAAATTTATATTTCCTAAAGGTTGTTAAGAGCTTTAATTAAGATTCTTAGTTTTATTTCAAAAAGAATCTTCTTACATGCATCAAGAACAGATACATCTCGAAATACCTTATAAAACTTATAATAAAACGAATCATTTAAGAATGAACAAAACCTGCACTTGACTCAATAGTTCTAATCTTTATACGAATGTCTGCTACAGGTACACCTTTTATTGTAAGATTTAACTTCATTAAAAGAACGATTTCAAAAACAGTTGATTTTCCTTCGAGATTTTAATGAGCCAGCCATCAGTTACACTATATAATTCTTGACTATGACTATGACTCATACATGTCCCACTCAAGGGCATCCCTTTCACATAAATAAGAGACATTCTACATGATGAGTCATACTTCCCTTTTATGAATGTGAAACACTGAACATAATTTAAAACTGAGAAGATAGATATGTGTATATATTTTAAGAGCTTTATGTAAATTCATAGCTGTAAAAAAACAGTTCATATACACTGCCGGTCAATAAAATAGGTTCACCCTGTAAACGACAACGAATAGCCTTTTTCTCCTAAAAAAGGATGTAAGAAAAAGCCTTTTGTGGGTGCACTTTCAAAAAGTGACCTTTTCCCGACCTATTAATAAGAAAGAAGCAAAAATAAAACAACCGTGCCGTTAAATTTCAATAGGTTTCTGCAATGCTCCCCCAAAAAAAGCCTTTTCCGATGGGTCAATAGAATAGGTTCACCTGTTTTATCAGTGGAAATGAGGAGAAAATGAAAAAAAAAAAGTAAAGTAAAACACATTTGTTTTATAGTTTGATTTTTCTTTTATTGTATTAATAATAAATAGAACCTTTTTTATTTGTGATAATCTCAAAAATTCTATTAGGCATAGATTCGTAAAATTTGTGTAAGTAATTTTAGTTTATTTTTGTCCAGGTATCTTGTATTGCTGTTTTCAGTGATTCTTTGTTTTCAAACAGTTGTCCTCACCTATAGACCTTACGAACAAGCTATCCGCACCCATTCTCAATAATATTTAGGTATGGAGAATAGGGAGGCCATATCAACGTTTTGTTCACTTATCCAGGCTGAAACTGCTCTAACGGTGTGAATTGGGGCGTTATCCTGCTGGAAAGTCTATTTGAGAGGTCCGAATATTTTACTCAACTTTGGAAAAGCTCTTTCAAGAATACTTTTGTATGAATTTGCTGTCATTCGTGATGGTGGAAGGAAACTCGAGGTCAATCGTTCCATATTAGGAAATAGCACCCCGAACCATAACTCCGCCCTCACGACTATGATGGCGCTGCAAAAACAGTTCATCCTTTCATAGATCATGACCATGACAACAATAATTAAAGCCGTCTGGACTGTCAAGGTTAATTTTTTTTCGCCCGAGAAAATAATAAGCTGTAAATCTTTTTTCCACGACATCTGGCACCTACAAAAATCCAGTCGCTTTTCTTTTATTTGAGAGTTCAACGGAGGTTTCTTTTAGAGTTTCTTGCGTTTCAGATTTGGGACACTTTTAATTACTCTCCTAACAGTTGAAAGCCTTGCTAAAGTTCCAGCTGATGTTTTTTTTTTTAGTGTTGTGAGGCAAGAATTGGACGCCCACCAAGCGATAAGTCTCCTTTCTGCAGGTGGTGTAGCTTTTTTCCGTCCTTTCACGTTTTTACCGTAGTTTTCCTTGTTTCTTAAGAAATTGCTCACTACGTTCTGGGATCTTCCGATTTTTTTTTTTCAGTATTACAGACGCACTTAAATTTTGTTCGGTGTATAACTCGATTTTTATTTTTTCCTCGGAAGTAAGTGCAACGGTTGTTTTATTTTTGCTTCTTTCTTATTAATAGGTCTGGAAAAGGTCAGTATTTGAAAGTGCATCCACAAAAGGCTTTTTGTACATCCTTTTTTTTTGAGAAAAAGGCTATTCGTTGTCGTTTACAGGGTGAACCTATTCTATTGACCGGCAGTGTATTTCAACAACAAGTGTCCTTAAATGTATATTCAACCTTCAACTTTTTTTTTTTCATTCATTACAATGGATAATAATTTTTCAAGTTGGAAAAGGATTTAGCATTCACATGCCGTAAATATGCATTTTTATTTTCTTTGCTGAACGAAAATCTTTATTTTTTTTTTTTTTTTGTATTTTCCCACAAGTCAGGAAAGAAGCACAAATATATGTAAGAGAAGGCAAAGCACTTTTCACAATGCTCCCTTAACAAAGAATCCTTGAAGGATTGAGAAAAAAAAAATGAAAAAAAGCCCCAGAGATACAGGACACTTTCGAAGTAATTAATTTCTATTTTTCTTTATAAACTAAGCATATTCTTAGTTTTTAATTCATTTTAAGTGCGGAGCATGTAATTTGGTGAAGTGCACAAATTTAGTTGAGAATCACAGCTTATGAGGTTGTTAACCTGTGAAAAAAGTGTTACAAACAGAATTGTTTAGTAAAATTTAATTTTTAGGAATTAAATACACAGAATTTCAGATGGAAAAAAAAAGCACAAAATGATAAATAGCTTAATTGGAGTTGAAACTTTTTGAAATCTTCGACTTATCTGCCCTCTGTTTTTCATAGTTTTTGTTAGTCCTTTGAACGTGTGGTAACATTTTTGACTGTTTAAACAGTGTCTAAGTGCCAGTTGTACAATCGTGGTTTAAATCTTGATCCGCGGTTCAGGAATTTTAACTCGCCGATTTCGGCGGGTTAACTGAGGTTCAACGATGGTTCAAGGTTCCAATATGCACTAAAAGCCAATTACATGCCTGAACCATCGTTGAACCACAGTTAATCCGCCGAAATTGCTGAGTTAAAATTCCTGAACTACGGATCAAATATTTGTACAACTGGCCCTTAGGGTCTATTTTGGGTTTTCTGGTTTTGGGGGTTTTTGGGATTTCATGTCACCACATTATTCGCGACTGACATTTTATTGAAAAATTCAGGTAAAGGACAAAATCGCGAAAACCAAAATTCCTAAAACTCATAAACCCAAAATTGCTCGATTTTTTTTATTTTAAACAACATTCCAGGAACACAAAAAACATTAATCTTCTCAAATGTCATTTTTTTCGCTCACAATTACTAAACCTAGTACGCAGATCGGGAAAAAATTATTTCTCATACAAATTTCTTCCCAAATTCTCAGACAAATTTTGTCTCGGATTTTACTTGAGCAGTACGCAGTTCACGCGCAATATCCAAAGTTTTGTTTCAAACTGTACATGTAAAAGTCTCCACTTAATTTTTCCAAGACAAATAATGTTCCAAGCATTATTTTGCTGCAAAAAATGTTGACGTTTTATAAAATTTAAGGTTTTTCTTAACCAAAAGCATATCCCCCTTTTGATTTGTTCAATAATAAAAGACATTTGGGTGAACGATGACCGAAAAACTATAAATAAAATATGAAAGAAAAAAACAAGAACTGAGTCAATGGCGTAGGTAATAGGAAAGGGTTCTCACCAACTTGGTGCGGGAAAATTGTTTTAGAAAAAGTACGAAATAAAACTGAATTTTATAGAAATAAAATTTATGTATGATAACATAAATACTTGTATCTCAGGGTAAAAACTGCAATGCAATTTGTTAGACTTAATTTTATTATTTTTTTTTTTATTGTTATTTTAATACTACAGCCTAAATAGACTTATGAGAGGTCAGGATAATTTCATTTTTCAACTAAAATGCAATTCAACACCAAAAACACAGCAGGGAAGTAAAGTTATAAAAAAAACATCTCGAATATCAATGACATTAGATACTGCAGTTTTATTTCCCATACTCAAAATTTTCTAGCTACGCTACTGTTCTCATTTCTATTTCATTTTTATCTCTACACCTTTAAAGTTTGTCTTGAGAAAAAAATTGTAGACATTAAAGAGGCCGTGAGAAACAGAGTGGCCTAACTGACTATTTCTCTTTTTTCAGTAGAGCGAAAACAAAAAACAGCTCTTTTTGAAACAGTAATAACTGTTAATTAAAGTATGATATGAATGATTTTCTTTTTGTGATATGTCTAGAAATAAGTACAGAATTCTTTGCAATTCATATTTTCCCACAAAATACCGTTTAAACTTATTTTTAAGTCAGTTAGGCCACTTTGGCACTGAGGAAAAAACAATTTAATTCAATGAAGCAGAAAGATAGGCCAAAAGCGTTAATTTAAAAATGCGATTTTTATTTAAATTGTTAAGTTTTTATTTTTAAATGAAGAAATTAAAGTAAATTATTCACTTCTCAGAACATCAAATAGCTTCTATTTCAGTAAAAATTCCTGAATTGTCCCTCAGAGCGGTATAAAATTGTGTTATATTGGAGTTTTGAATGCAAGGACCTCTGTTAAATCTTTTTTTTTCCCGGACCTAATAAGTCTTGCATCAGGATATAAAACAGTCTTTTCGTTTGAAATATTTTAGATCATTTTTTTTTACGCTGAAATAATTAAAATATATTTTTTATAAAGGTAAGAGGTACAGTGTCAAAACTGAAGCTATGAGACCTTCCAGGACTTGCACTCGTATGACAACAAATAAAGAAACCGCTAGTGAAAATGCTATAGTCATTTTAATAAATCTAATTTAGGGGGAGCTTATCTCAAAGCTTCGGGTTCTGAGCCGCTTGGTCTAGGTTCAAGTCAATGAATGAAAAAATATTTCAACTTAAAATGAATATTAGACTAAGTAGGTACAGGTTTGTGATGGCGCGAAGCGTTTTTCAGGAAATATAGGCTCCTACGTATATGATTATCATACAAAGGACAAAACCTCATTTCCATGATTTTCTATTACATATAATAAAAAATTATATTTTGAGCCCTGTTGAAGTACCTATAGTATTTATAGCTGTTTTGCATTATTCAGTTATGATCTGGAAAATTTTGAAGGATTTTCGAGGTAGCTATCGGTCTAATTTATAATATAGAAAACTCGGCCTAATCTAATATTTTGAGAAAAACGAAAAATGTTAACGCAAAAAGGGCCTGAGAAAGATAGGCCACTCTGTCACTAAACATTTTGAATTGTTTGTGTTTGGCCTAAGTTAAAAACGCGCTTAATTTATATTGTTAAACCGTTTAATCCAAAAATTTTGATGCAGGCATAAAGATAAATACATAAGGATTCAATTTTTGTGAAAAACCGGATTTCGGTAAAAAGTCAGTTAGGCCACTATGCTTCTGACGGCCTGATATATGGTTTGTCTAGAACTGCATACTAGGCTTTAGTCCAGGCAATTAATTATATGCAAAAAAAAAAAAAAAAAAAGTGGAGAACTCTCCAAAGAATCTACTACATTCATCAATTTCATTTATAGAACAGTGATTTACTGCAGAACGAAAAGAAGAAAGATATGTTTCGTTATTTCTTTTTTACTTTGTGAAGTAGTGTAGGCCGTCAATGCTAGTTGTTTTTGATATATGATTTAAAATTCTTATTGCAAATCTGCATTTACCTGTGATTGTGATTTAATTTTTGAAAGAAAATGTTTCAATTTGACTCGGAGCCGTAGATTTCGAACTAGAAGCGAAACCAAAAGTCCATTCACTCACAGAAAAGCCCATTAGCACGTTGTAATTAAGCTCGGCTAAGCAATTTCGCTCAAATGTTTATGGCCAGCTTTATTTGAATTTTTTTAATTTATTCCCGAGATTTTGGCTTATCAGGATTTTATGTTTTCCGCGGATTTTGGTTTTACTGGATAAAGTTTTTTGGGATCTTGTTCCGCTCCCGATTAATTAATTTTCTTTCAAAAAAGAAGTTGTGGAATATAATTTAAGGCTTAAAGAACGATCGAATAAATCAGTGTTAAATCGAAAGTATTTCGGACCCTGTTAAAAAATGTTCCTAGCTTCCCATATCGGGGAAAAATGTAACAAATCAATACTTTTTGTTCACTGATAGCTAGGGGTTGTTGTGAACAAACTCAACGATGGTTCAGGTATGTATATGTAATTGGCTATTATCAAATACTTACGACTTGTCCCTCTTACCTGAATTAATACTGCTAAAGAACATTTCAAAATTTATAACCTCAGTAGATACGTATAGGTACTTATAGTGCTTCGCAAAAACTAATGTTTTATTTTATTTTATTAATTTTTCTAAATAAATAAATACAAATACAACACAAATTCATCCACAGTAAGCAATAACCGGGAAATCCACCAACAAATTAATAATGTTGGCGTGTCTTCTAGGAAAGGATTATGAGTCGTGGGCGCCACTATAAATGGCCGGCACTGTATAATACGATTAAAGGTTTCAAATATTCTTCGAGCCGTCACTGGAATAATAAATTTCTTTTGCCATGAGCATTAGAGATTTATAAATTTTTGCAGAAGAACTATCGAGACCCGATATCTAGGTATTTAAAGTGACAGATTGCCTATTCCTATAGGCTTCTCAAAATAGATCAACAAGGGTACACTTCCAAGGAAAGTAATTTTTTAAATAAATCCTTTAATCCGTGAAGTGTGATCTCAAAACAATTAAAGAAACACATTTAAGATAGTAAATTTTTATTTCGTTGGATATATTTAACATTCTTAACTTCTTGTCAAACATATATACGTCCTCAAGGTTGCTCGTGGCCACCATTTCTACATTTACCTAATAGGCTACATAATATGATCTCTTCTTAAAGACTGTCCTTTGCTAAAAGCAAGTTCTGGTTCTTTTTTTTTTTCTTTATTTGTCTTCTAAAACAAATTAGATACAAAAGAAAAATCCAGATAAACTATAGCTTGATTGATGAGCCATATTAAAAAAAAGTATTTAAAAAAAAAAAAACGTTTGATACATTCAACTTCATATATTGCTCACGTCATCCCTAATAAGGAACTCTCTTTTAACTCAACTTCACTTCAACCAATCTGTCACAACTTGTCGAACAGATTTTTACAAAAGTAATTAAATCAAAGAAAGGTATCCCTAACGCAGCTGTTTGCCATAATTCTTTATAGCTGAAGTGAAACTATTACTAATTCCCATGTAAGTCAATTAAACTATAGAACCATATCATATGGATGGTGTGTTTCTGGTGGCTTTTTTTTTTTTTTTTTTTTTGTCGTTCTTTTCTCACCTGAAGACACTTATGTACAGGTCGTGTGATATGGTATGTCTAAGAAAACACGAAGTAAAGTATCATCGTTGTCCGTGAAAGTCCATAATCGCCTTATAGGTGCAGTTAAGTGGTGAGTCTTGGTTTTATGCGATTATTATGCAATTAGGTGTGATAAAGCTTTTCTATTTAGCCAAGAAAAAATTTTTTTTTTTGCTCATCAGTTTTCTTTGAAAATATAGAACGTGTTAAGAAAATTGACAGAAAATCGAAAGATAATATAAAATCATAGAAAAAGGTAGATGTAGAACTTTTATTCTACAAATAGTTTTATATTGTTTACAGTAAAATGTAAATTTCCCACAAAAATGGTACATATGATTTTTTTCGTACCATTAACCGTTTAAAAGTTACAGTACTTTTTCATGACCTTTGGCCCCTTTTAAGGGATTTTTTGACTTTTCGATTTGCTGTAACTTTTTAACGGTTAATGCTACGAAAAAAATATTATATACCATGACGCAATTTGTCTGTACGTGACAACCCATTAAAAAATTCCTAAAAATATAAGGATGAGCCTTTTAAATATTTTTTTCTCATAACTACTAACTTTGATTCTTCCTTATTATTCGGTTCTTACAAATTTTCGATTGATGTCTAATAGTTTTGCTGAAATCTGAATCTGAATAACAATGTAGAACATTAGTTAACTCGACCCGTCTGTACGTGACACCTTTTCTTATTTTTTTTTTTTTCTAAGAAATTTAAAAGAATACCTTTAAAGTTTTTGCAAAAAATCGAAGACTAATGTAAAAACTTTTGAAAAAAATTAATACATGACCTATCTAATCAATGTTTTGAAAATAACAGCCTTATAATAACAGAAAATTAGTTGAATTTGTCTGTACGTGACCATGGAATGCTCCTTAAGCTAATACACTGGCCGATCGGAGAACATACGGCGAAGCTGGGCATCCCTCACAATACTCACTGTCGTAGCTGTTTACAACAGGGAAGTCGGTAGGGGCTGTTTTTTTTTTTAATTTGCACCCACTAATTCTATATTAATTTGATTTATCAACCAAAGAAAAGGAACTGACTTAAAACAAGAAGTTCGTGTGACATCAAGAGAGTTTTATACATTAAACCCTTAAAAAAAACACCCTTAAAACAACATCCTACAGTATATTTTGATATGCGATAATTTACATTATTCAACATTCATGTATATGTTTATTTATTCTCATTTTATAGTAATTGTTATTGCAACAACTCAACTAGAGCCTGAAACACAATCTCATACATAAAATGAATTCATAAATAATTCTAAACTTGTTACCATTCAGTAAAGAATACTCGTATTATGTGTCAAAACATCCATCAATCCATCGGACACTATATAAATAAACAGACACAAACAAATAAAAACAATCGATATAATGTCGACCAACTATGACAAGCCCCCCGCGTAAACCGTGTATCACTCTATCTCTAACACTATTCTGGAACAGGGGTATCGATTTACTTCAAATCATTGATATGTATCGAATGATAGGTAATATTGTATATAGGATGTGGCTTCCTTTCATTGATAATAGCCCAATGTTTAGCTATAAAAATGATGCCGTCACAACACAATCACAATCAACATTAGACATAGACATCAATAATAGGCCTTCTTTATCTACTAGGTATATCAAAAAAGCAACCGTCTGTAATTACATCCCCAAGTTTTTTATAATATCTGCTACTCGTAGACAGTCGTACTCGTATGTCTCTCACCTCGGATTGGTTTTCTATCTTGAACTTGAGCAAAGGCAAGTTTCATTAAAATTCGATAAAATAAAAAAAAATGCCTGCCATTCGCTACACTTAAAGAAAAAAAATGATTTAGGGGTCGGTTATAGCGATCAGGGAAATGAATTGAATTTGAATTTGTAGGTGTAGGGAACTTTACGAATCTGTCAATGTCAAAAGTGACAGCCATAACTTTGTGGGCTTGACACATGCGAACGAAGAACGAAAGCGAAAATAAAAGAAGGCGGTTTTTTATGCTAGAAGTTTAGTATGTTGTTCCGAAGTGAAAACATGTCAAGCCCACAATGTGATGATTTTGACGTTTATGAGTGAACGAGAGAGAGATATATTGCTATTTGGTAAAGAGCCCTATTTCGTGACGATTCTCCAAAGAAGCTCATCCGAGGACGATGAACAACCACCCAATTTTCTTTTACAAATATTCTCTCTCCTTCACTTCCTTCCAATATGGGCGTTCACATGGATTAGCATGTTTGACAGTATGAATTGACAACCACTGGTGTTTGATCATTAGCAGGGTTCACATGTATTAGCATGGCTTGATCATTGAAACGCAAAAACAAACGCGTTTTGAAAACATTCTATGTTCTTTCTCCTCGCGAAAATTGTACCTACAAGAGTGCATTACTAATTTCCCCGTGTTTGCACTATAAAGAAAATCTACTGTTTCGGCCTAATCCAAATGGCCGAACAGGGAAATAACGTCGTGGGCTTACGTGAATCGTCCAGCCGTGCGTGGGTATGGCGTCACTGCAACCTTCTTTCTGACGGAGCGAAATTTAGAATAAACTAGAGACTGGTTTTTTTTTAACAATATAATTTGTTTTATTTAGTAGTAGCACGTAAGTAATAGTTCGTAAGGTATTTTAAGTTACTTTAGGTTTAATTTTATTACTCTAAGTTATTTTAAGTAAAACTTTAATGCTAGAGGTTCTACACGTGATGAATGACAAATTGAGAATGAGAATAGAAAATTAAGATGGGGTCGACTTCCACTTTCGACATGGCAGCCAACTCCCAGTATTAAAAAAAAATACTGGGAAGTTGGGCGCGTTCGAGAGTGGAAGTGGAACATAGGCTTGTTCGCGCATACTGCGACTGTCAGCACAAGTGTTTGAGTCCGCGTTGCGCGGACTAAAAACACTAAGTGGCGGACAGCTACAATATGCGCGAACATTACTGCCCCCCTTGGCGAGATGCGCCAAAAAAGTGATCTAGGAAGAAAATGTCTTTTTAAATTATTATTAATTTAAGATTCATTGAAAAAAAACAGGCATTGAAAATTTAAGTTAAAAAAAGTTAAGAGAAGAAAAGGTGAAGTATAAAATTCTTTAAAGATTGAATGGCATATAGAATATACATACTTATAAGAAAATAAAAATTGCAACTTACTTTAAAGGTAAAATACACAGTTTAACAATCGGTCGCATAATTTCACCGTTCTGAGTTTTCAGCGTCGCAACCCTCACTCTTCCGTCAGCGCCGGGGTGTACATTTATAACTCTCCCTAAGCGCCATTCTGTCGATGGTAAATTTTCATTTTTGATAACGACTAGGTCATTTAACTTGACATCTTCCTGAGGCGATTGCCATTTATTTCTTTGATGAAGTTCTTTCAAATATTCGTCTTTCCATCGACGACAGAATTGTTGCTGAAGGCACCGAATTCTTTCCCACCGATTAATGAGGGACAAATTGGCATCGGCCAAATTAGGTTCGGGAAATGCTAAAAGAGGACTTCCGCGTAAAAAATGCCCGGGCGTTAAGGCCAATAGATCAGAGGGATCATTGGACATGGATGATATAGGACGCGAATTTAAACACGCCTCGATACGTGCTAGGACCGTGGAAAATTCCTCGTACGTTAACTTTGTACCGGTCCCCAGTTTCCTCAAATGACTTTTACAACTTTTAACACCGGCCTCCCATAGGCCGCCCATGTGAGGTGCACCCGGAGGAATAAAATTCCACGTGAGACCCTGAACGCCATAAGTGGCAGTAGTTTCCTGAGGAACAGAAGCTAGAAATTTTTTGAAATCTTTGCGTAGAATGGCATCAGCCCCTACAAAATTGGTACCATTATCAGAGTACACTTCCTTTGGTAAACCTCGTCTTGCTGAGAATCTTGCGAAAGCCGCTAAAAAGGCTTCGGAGGATAAATCACTTACAGCCTCAAGGTGGATGGCTTTGGTAGCAAAGCAAACAAACACACAAGCATACCCTTTGGTCATGCGACAATTTCTGGCATTGAAACTCTTAATCACAAATGGGCCTGCGAAGTCGACCCCTGTAATAGTGAAGGGGGGAGAAAAAGTGCATCTTTCGGGGGGTAAGGCAGCCATTATTTGTTGACTAAACTCTTTTTTATGAATAATACAAGTTTTACACTGACGTATGCAGGACTTAATGAGACTTTTTAATTTGGGTATCCAAAAACTTTGCCTAAGAAGACGAAGCATCAGAGAATTGGCACCATGCATTGAGATTTTATGAATGAATTGAGTGAGAAGATAGGTGAATCGTGCATTATGAGGCAAGATGATAGGATGTCGTTCATTGTAAGAAAGGTCGGACTGAGAGAGTCGACCGTTTACTCGTAGCAGATTATGTGAATCTAAAAATGGGTTGAACGAAATAATAGAACTCTTGGAGTGAATGGGTTTACCTTCCATCAGAAGCGAATGTTCTTTAGGATAAAAGGAGATCTGAGCTAGGAGTATTAGACGATTTCTTACGAATTCCATTTCGTGGGGTGAAATATTGTGGGAGTTATATTGATGAGTTTCTCTCTTAGATAATTTGAGGAAAAAACGAAATATGTAACAAATTACACGCATAGCGCGGGGCAATGTTGAAAAACGCTCGAGGATATCCTCTGGGTTCTGTTGAACTACCAAGGACACAACTGTTCGTTGTTCGAGTTCTTCAACACATGGGGCGACTGGAGGCGTTTCAGGCCATTGAGAAACTGGTTGGGAAAGCCATGAGGGGCCTTTCCACCAAAACGTATTAAGCCTCAAATCTGACGGCATTAGGCCGCGAGTGGCTAAATCCGCTGGATTATCAGCTGACTTGACATGCCTCCATGGGACGTTCCCTACATTATCCAAAATTTCGCTTGTGCGGTTTGCTACAAATGTTTTCCATGCACATGGCGGTTTTTTAAGCCATGCTAAAACGATGGATGAGTCTGTCCACAGAAAAGTGCTATGTGACTGAACAGGAAAATGTGGAATATATGATTTGACTAATTTGGAGAGCAGAAGCGCACCACACAACTCAAGGCGTGGTACCGATACAGATTTGATGGGAGCAACTTTTGATTTTGCACACAGCAAATGAGATGAGATGATTCCGTTAAATTGACGGATGCGTATATATAACGCAGCGGCATAAGCCTTTTCGGAAGAGTCGCAGAACCCATGAAATTGGACTTCTGACGACGGAGAATATTCTACCCATCGGGGTATTTGGATCTGTTGGATATCGGTTAACGATTGCGCAAAATTTTTCCACGTTTGAAAGGTTTCTGATTTAAGTGGATCGTCCCAAGCAGTTTGTTCTGCCCAAACTCTTTGCATTAACATTTTTGCAATGATCACAATGGGGGCTAGCCAACCCGCGGGATCAAATATTCGAGCTATTTCGGAAAAAACTTCCCGTTTTGTGGGACTTTCAGATAAGACAATTGGTTTTGTTGCAAAATAAAAATTATCTCCCTTGGCATTCCACCGTATCCCTAAAGTCTTCGTATTGCTGTCAGTGTCAAGCTTCAAAAAATTGTCGTTCAAAATATGGTCTCGGGGCAAATGATCAAGTAAGGCAGGAGTGTTCGAAGTCCACTTCCGCAGTGGAAACCCCGCTGAATCAAGAAGTTTAATAAGCTCAGATTGAGCTCTTTGTGCGGAATGAATGCTATGAGCGCCTGACAAGACATCGTCAACGTAAAATTCTGACTGAAGAATCTTGGCAGCAAGTGGGAATTCAGTTTTGCCAATTTTAGCCAATTCGAGAAGAGTTCGAATGGCCAAATAAGGAGCACAATTGACACCAAAGGTGACAGTCAAAAGTTCAAAATCTTCAATTTCTACGTGGGGAGAAGTGCGAAAGAGAATTCTCTGGAAAGGGGTATCTCGAGGATCGACCATAATTTGTCTGTACATTTTTGCTATGTCAGCATTAAAAACGAACTTATAAAAACGCCAGCGAATAATAAGTGAAGATAAGTCTTGTTGTAAAATTGGGCCTGGGTATAATATATCATTTAAACTGACACCATTTGAAGAGGCATTAGAAGCGTTGAAAACCACGCGTACTTTGGTTGAGCTACTCTCAGGTTTTATGACCGCATGATGCGGTAGATAAAAAGACTTTACTTTGCCGTTTTCAATGTTCTCTGATGGGGAAACCTTTCGCATATGACTGAGGGAAAGATACTCAGAAATGACATTTGAATATTGTGATCTCAGATCGGGTTTAGAAGCTAAAGTCTTTTCAGTTCGACAGAACTGTTTTAATGCGATGAATCTTGAGTGACCTAAATTAGTTTTTGAAGTTTGTGGTTTGAAAGGAAGGCGGACAACAAATCTGCCATCAGCCCGTCTGTAGGTGGTTCTCTTATACAATTCTTCGCAAAAGCAGTCTTCTTTCGATCTAATGGCAGTAGAAGGCAATTCTTCTAACTCCCAAAATTTACGAAGTTGAGTATCTAAATTAGAAGCGCTTTCGGAGGAAGTGACATATATGTTAAATGACTGGAAAGACTCTGGAACTGGTCCAGACAAAACCCATCCAAACATGGTATTTTGTGCGAGAAGCGAATTTGATATATGTTTTACGCCGTTACGAATGATAGAGGGATAGAGATCGGCGCCTATGAGAAGGTCCACCTGAGACGATTTATTAAATGTGGGATCGGCCAATGTGAGACCTGCGAGAACATTAGGTTCAACTATAGAGAACGAAGAGCTTGGAAGATTATTTGTGAGTGATTTTAGCACAATGGCTTGAGCAGATAAAGTGACATGAGGATTGATGAACGAAGTGATTGAAAAAGAGCAAAGTTTCTTCGATTTGACTGAGAGATTTCCACTTATACCGGAAACTGTTGTGTTTCTTTCAACACAAGGTAAATTGAGTCGATTTTGTACAGCTGAGGAAATAAAGGATATTTCGGAGCCAGGGTCGATTAGTGCCCTTACGACGTGCACTGTTTCCCTTCCCACAATACTAACCAAAGCAGTTGCGAGCAGTATCTTTTTGCTGGTTGTCACCATATAATTTTGAAAGGATGCTTTAGGAATGAATGGCTGAGCAGAAGCCGAAATTTGAGAATCTTGTGAATTTTGTTGTTGAGGAGTGGACTGTAATTTTAAAGTTTTGCCATTTTGGCTTGAAGGAGGATTTGTTGCAAGGTGGAGAAGAGTGTGATGACGTTTCTTGCAATAAGAGCATGAGTACTTGCTAGAACAAGCCGATTTCTGATGATTGGTGCCTAAGCAATTGTTGCACATCTTATGATGGCGTACTGCTTCGATACGAGAAGGGATAGACATCGCGGAAAATTTGGGGCATTCATATATAGAATGATTGGCTGCACATATTTTACACTTCGTTCCTCCCGCCTTTGCGAGAAACGTATTCACTTTGCTGAACTTTTGAGGTATATTCTTTCGAGAATTCTGTTGACTGACTGATGCAGATGGTTTTGAAAGCGTAGTGTCCGAAATGGACTCAAGTGTTTGGAATCGAGCACTTAGAAATTTGTCCAACTGTTTCCATGTTGGTACTTTTGTGGGCTCGTCCAATGATTGCTCCCAAAGGGCTAGCGTATTTTTGGGCAATTTGTTTGAACACGCAAAAACAAGGATGGGATCCCAATTCTCAGTGCTAACATTGTGAATTTTGAGTGCTGCTAGGGAGTCGTTGATTTTACATTGGAGTGATCTAATAGACTTGGCGGATTCTTCCTGTGGCGTAGGCAAATTAAAAATATTTTTTACTTGGTTGTTGACCAAGATGCGCGTATTTTCGTACGCAGCGCGCAATGCTTCCCAAGCTAGAGCAAAACTAGCGTTGGTCAATGGAAACTGATTGACAGTCCTTGACGCATCGCCTCTTGTTTTACAGCGAAGATGGAAAAGTTTTTCCACTTCCGACAACTTGGAATGTTTGATGTAGACTGCTTCAAACATGTCACGGAATGCCGGCCATGAAAGGTAATCACCGTGAAAAATGTCTGTGTCGCAGGGTGGTAATTTAATGGAATGAGAAGGCCCAGAACTCTGAGGGAGATTGCTCAATGCAGAAGCATCCTTGCTATCTATGGAAACAACAGGTTTTAGTTTCTCTTGAAGCTCCAGAAACAGAGCCAAACAACTAATGTAGGTCTCATTACTGTGTCTGTATTTAGACTCGATAACGTCCATGTCTAACGCTGCTTGCTTTGCAGAAGGTCGAAACCGAGCACATTCAGCGTAATTATCTTTTACCTTTTGCCACAAATCTTTTAGTTCTATTTTTCTTGCTTCAAGAGTCATATTGGTGTGGTTCTGCTCAGGAACCTCTTTGACGGATGCATGAAATTTTACAAGCAAATCCGCGGCAAAAATGAGCTCATCCAAGATAGACATGATTGGTCGAAAAAAAATAAGTAGCAAGAAATCAGGACGAACACACACGAATGTGGTGCTGAGAAAGTGATATTTATCAACGAGGGAGGACTGAAGGTTGATATCAGTCAACTCTTTCGTAAGAATCTAAGAGGAATTCACGAAATACAGAAAAAAAGAGATGAAAGAACAAGGAGATTGTTAAAGAATCTCAGAATGTTTGGAAAGAGAAAAACAACTTTTTCCAATGAGGGTAAATACACTTGAGAATTTTTTTTTTTTTTTTTTTTTTTTTTTCAAAAAAAAAATAGTTTTGAAAGCACGAGGATACAATGCACAACCAGATTGCTAAAGAATCTAGGAATGTTTGGAAAATATAATTTTTTTTTTTTTTTTTCAATGAGGATAAATGCACTTGAGAATAATAAAAAAGTTTTTCAAAAATAGTTTTGAAAACACGAGGATACGATGCACAATAGATTGCTAATGAATCTAGGAATGTTTGGAAAAAATAATACTTTTCAATGAGGATAAATGCACTTGAGAATAATAAAAAGTTTTTCAAAAATAGTTTTGAAAACACGAGGATACGATGCACAATAGATTGCTAATGAATCTAGGAATGTTTGGAAAAAATAATACTTTTCAATGAGGATAAATGCACTTGAGAATAATAAAAAAGTTTTTCAAAAATAGTTTTGAAAACACGAGGATACGATGCACAATAGATTGCTAATGAATCTAGGAATGTTTGGAAAAAATAATACTTTTCAATGAGGATAAATGCACTTGAGAATAATAAAAAGTTTTTCAAAAATAGTTTTGAAAACACGAGGATACGATGCACAATAGATTGCTAATGAATCTAGGAATGTTTGGAAAAAATAATTTTTTTTTCAATGAGGATAAATGCACTTGAGAATAATAAAAAAGTTTTTCAAAAATAGTTTTGAAAACACGAGGATACGATGCACAATAGATTGCTAATGAATCTAGGAATGTTTGGAAAAAATAATTTTTTTTCAATGAGGATAAATGCACTTGAGAATAATAAAAAAGTTTTTCAAAAATAGTTTTGAAAACACGAGGATACGATGCACAATAGATTGCTAGGAAACTCTAGAGAAAGGGATTGCAATAGAGTATTTCTCAACTTATAGAGAGAAATGTTTGATCATATAAAGACTATTTCTCACTTAGATCGAATTCAACATGTGACTAATTTTAATGTCCCCTTTGTGATATTGGATGATTTTTCAGAATGTTGAAAAAATTAAAAATATATTAACAAACTCAATCAAGAAGAAAAAACTTATTCAGCTTACGCGCTAAATATTAGAGAAGTTCTAAAAGGAACCTTTGCGAAAAGTCACGATTTCAACCGTAAGACTTAAAAAAAAAATGTTGGATTGTATATGTACGATTGAAAAGGTTGAGAAAAGTCAAAACTTTTTCAAAAAAGCAAAAATATTGTGAACTAATCAGACTATAAGTGAAACCTGATTTAAGAAAAAGAAAAACCACAATGGTAAGAACTGTATGGCTCTTAAAAGAACTTTTGTCAAAAATGTTTAAAGAGTACAAACGCTAACTTTAAACGTCTTTCAACAAGAGTGAAAAAAGTTGGTGAAGCAAAAAACTTTTTCAAACGAGAGAATAAGAACTGTTGAGTTCTTAAAAGAACTTTTGTTATAAACAAATGCTTGAAGAGTAAAACGTTAAACTTCAAACGTCTTTCCAACAAACGAGAAATAAGTTGGTGAAGCAAAAAACTTTTTCAAACGAGAGAATAAGAACTGTTGAGTTCTTAAAAGAACTTTTGTTATAAACAAATGCTTGAAGAGTAAAACGTTAAACTTCAAACGTCTTTCCAACAAATGAGCGAAAAAGTTGACGAGGCAAAACTTTTTCTAAATAAAAGAATAAGAACTGTTGAGTTCTTAAAAGAACTTTTGTTAAAAAATGCTTGAAAAGTAAAACGTAAAACTTCAAATGTTTTTCAAACAAAATAGTTGAAAAAGTTGATAAGTCAAACTTTTTCAAAACAAAGGAATAAGAACTGTTGAGTTCTTAAAAGAACTTTTGTTAAAAAACAAATGCTTGAAGAGTAGAGCGTAAAACTTCAAACGTTTTTTTTTTTTTTTTTTAACAAAATGAGTGAAAAATTTGATAAGTCAAAACTTTTTCAAAACAAAAGAACAAGAACTTTTATTTAAACAAAATGCTAAAAGAGTAAAAAACGTTGAACTTCAAACGTTTTTCAAACAAAATGGTTGAAAAAGTTGATAAGTCAAACTTTTTCAAAACAAAAGAATAAGAACTGTTGAGTTCTTAAAAGAACTTTTGTTAAAAAACAAATGCTTGAAGAGTAGAGCGTAAAACTTCAAACGTTTTTTTTTTTTTTTTTAACAAAATGAGTGAAAAATTTGATAAGTCAAAACTTTTTCAAAACAAAAGAACAAGAACTTTTATTTAAACAAAATGCTAAAAGAGTAAAAAACGTTGAACTTCAAACGTTTTTCAAACAAAATGGGTGAAAAAGTTGATAAGTCAAAACTTTTTTAAAAACAAAAGAACAAGAACTGTCTAGTTCTTAAAAGAACTTTTGTTATTATATTACAAAGGAATCTTAGATAATGATTCTCAAAATTGTCTAGAGTTCACCTGGGACCGGAACCAAAGCAGCGCAAAAAGGAAAATTCTATCAACTTATTAAAGAAGTAATGAAAGTAGAAAAATCTTGGACTAATGCCAGTTAATAATGGTGTCTTATACAGGAAATATAGTTATACTATTTAAGAGAATATCCGTGAGGTAGATTCACCGTTTGCAAAAGAATTCGGTAAATTGAATGACTTGCAGCAATGATTAGCCGTTGGAAGCACGAACATTTAAAAGCAAAACGTTATTAAATAGAATGAGTGAGTTTATTTTACTTACAAAAAAAAACTTCTTAATTTTTTGTTTCCGAAGAACAAGATAAATGACCAAGTAAAACGCGGAGTTGACAAAAAATTCGGAACCGAAAATGGAGATTGAGTTTGACACGGAATGATCTCAGAAAATTTGTGCGTATATGATAATAGGTAAGTATTGAAAAATTATAAAAAATGCCAAACAATAGCTAAAAAACTTTACACTCACCTGTACAATTTTCTTGAAATTTAATTTATGTTGATTTAAGATGTTGATTGATGATGTTGATTGATGATGTCTTCTGATGATGATGTGTTAACCTCCGAGGATCGATTTGGCTTCTTGTTTTCTTCGTCTTCCGACACACCAATCGAAACAATGGTGGTGCTCCCCCACCAATCGAGGCAATGGTGAAATATTAATTTTTTGTTTTAACTGGCAACAGATTTTGCCAAAGTTGCTTTAACTTTACCGCAACTGTGGTCAACAAAGATGACTTGCGTGATCGTATGCACGCACAAAATAGTGAGTTGCAGCGTGGTAAATAGCGTGCTGCAATATGCACAAAAGCAACGGTCGATGGCACCAAGGTGATGGTTATGTTGCTGAATTGCACAAATGCACAATGATGCAGTGTGCCACAAAAAACAACACTTTTGTACTTCACTGAGCGTGGTGACAACGGGTGAAGGCGGCAACTAAAAACGAGGTTGCTCAGTAACTTGGTGACGACGGTGACTTCACAGGAGGACGTGTGATGGCGGCTTTGGTCCACAAACAGCAAAAAAGATGTATGTGGCGTTCTTTTAACAGCGTAGTAGCAACGTCGCTGTAGCAGAACGATGATGATGACCAACAAAAAACGTGTGTTGCGATGAAGTTGCACCCAATGGCGTTCACAATGAACGGTACGGATTAATGTTCCGTTGTATTTCGGCAGCGTCGCTACAGCAGACCAATAAAGATGACGGCCGAGAAAACGTGTGCCGTTACTTTTTCCACCAATGTTGCAACGAAGTTTCACCAATTGGCGTTCACAATGAACGGTACTTATGTGCCGTTGTATTTCGGCAGTGCACTGGCGTCCAACGAAGATAAAAAATGGCGTCGATGTAGCAACCACAAAAAAATGACTTTTTTTGTTTGCACAAACCCACTGCTGGAACACAGATCACTGGAGCAATATCTGGCTCGATTGACCAAATGTTTCGGCCTAATCCAAATGGCCGAACAGGGAAATAACGTCGTGGGCTTACGTGAATCGTCCAGCCGTGCGTGGGTATGGCGTCACTGCAACCTTCTTTCTGACGGAGCGAAATTTAGAATAAACTAGAGACTGGTTTTTTTTTAACAATATAATTTGTTTTATTTAGTAGTAGCACGTAAGTAATAGTTCGTAAGGTATTTTAAGTTACTTTAGGTTTAATTTTATTACTCTAAGTTATTTTAAGTAAAACTTTAATGCTAGAGGTTCTACACGTGATGAATGACAAATTGAGAATGAGAATAGAAAATTAAGATGGGGTCGACTTCCACTTTCGACATGGCAGCCAACTCCCAGTATTAAAAAAAAATACTGGGAAGTTGGGCGCGTTCGAGAGTGGAAGTGGAACATAGGCTTGTTCGCGCATACTGCGACTGTCAGCACAAGTGTTTGAGTCCGCGTTGCGCGGACTAAAAACACTAAGTGGCGGACAGCTACAATATGCGCGAACATCTACCCTTCCCTATCTAACACCCTTAAAATCCATGGATCTCTCACTCACACAAAAAAATCTCTATGCTGAATTCGAGAATATTTATTGAAACTGGTACATCGGCATAATAAAATCTACCCGTCTCACTGGTTGCGCAAATCCATTTTAAACAGGCACTAACAGATCATCCCCAGCAAATTTAATGTGACTT
This sequence comes from Epistrophella euchroma, assembly GCA_947049315.1. NCBI lineage: Eukaryota > Metazoa > Arthropoda > Insecta > Diptera > Syrphidae > Epistrophella > Epistrophella euchroma. The sequence goes on from OX346245.1 coordinate 18,782,690, forward strand.
GTGTCCCACCCTTAATTTCATTGCATTTCATTGTTATTATTTTCTGAACGCTGCCAACTAATATTGCAATTATCTTTCCAGTAGTGCTGGAAAATTGATTGGTTGGTGGGTGGAAAAATCGAAACGTCGCATTTAGGTTACGACAAATAAAAACAAAATTTACATAAATTGAAATTACCTTGTTCTTACATTTTTCTTTTGTTTTATTCCATTGCTTCAACTCCTTTATTTGTTTTTATTCATGAATATTATATAATAAAACGTTTTTATTCATTTGTATTTGGTTTTTATAGTGTCGTGAATTTTCAAGTGTCGTGAACAAATACTCGGTCTCTTTCTGGCTCTCACTCGCACCAATTATGCAAATTATACTTTTATTGTTTTTTTAGTTTTTGTGGTGCAATTGTTTCATAAATGTTTGCATTCTGCACTTCTGTGCAAAAAAAAAACTATCTAACGATTTTATATGCCTTTGGCTTTTGTAGACCGCGTATAATGTACCACAAAAATCGTGTTTGCCGTTAAATTATATGATTATTTCGAAATTAATATCTTTGTGTGTTCTCACGGTATTACACATTTTAATAATTTTTAAAACCATTTTTTTTTTTAAGTACGTATTACCAATTTTTCACTACGTCATTATGCATAGGCCGAAGTCGATAGCATTATTTGTTCTAGAGATATTCGAGAAACAAGCCATTTTAAAACTTTTTTTTAATATTACTGTAATAAAAAAACCGCCAATTGAATATTTCTAAAAATTCTTTCTGCACGTTATGGCCTTATTAGCTGTAAAATGAAATTTATTTTAAGTCGATATCTCTATGCGTTCTCGAGTTATCGTCCACGAAAAAAAGCTTCCGAATGTACGAACGTACGAACATACAAACATACGAACGTACGTAGACAGACATCTCTTTAAAAACAATGTAGTCCGACTCCAGAGACCTCGATTCGTCGAGAAATGTCAAAATTTTCAATTTCACAAATCGCACCGATTACAATAACTTCCAATGGAAAGTTAAAAATTCTTTAATTCACATGGTAGTTTTTCTATCAGTGTATAGCAGAAAAGTGGGTTTGTTCGTTGATTCATTCAATCATTTTTTGTTAAACGAGATCTAGACACGAACTTTTGCGGAATAAGGTAAAGTATAAAAACATATTTCCTTTGCCCACCATTTGGCGGTCAGTGTCAATGTGAAAGACAACATCAAGACATACTATCATACTATACTGTGGAGGTTTTTGATGCATATTGATATTGTGAACTGTTTGTTAATTTAATAGAAATGAAGAAATGAATTATGCTAATTTGATGAGAATTTATTTATTACCGTTAATATTTTTTGATTGAAATTTGATTCTATTTCGAATGAAAAGAAAAGTTTTGGAAAATTAAATCCAAACGGAATTTGATGGCAAAAAGAAAGTAAAAGTTTTTGTTTTTAGGTGTTTGGTGAAAATAAAAGTTAGGTATAATTTAGGTTGGACTTAAATTGGAATTTATAAATTCTAGGTGGATTTTATAATTTTCATTACAGCAATGTACTGATTCGGAGTGAACTAAAGAGGGAAAATATTTTTGCGTGGTCCGTTTGATGGAAGTATCAAGATTTTGTTTTGCTTTTTTTTTTATAATTTACGCGCACTCGAGGGGTTTTTGGAGGAGGGGATTTTAAACGGAGATGTTGGTGTACATTGGTCTTGAATTTCTGAATATCACAATCAGAAGGAAAGACAGAGCTTGAAAGAGCATTCCACATTCGCGTAGTTCGGTTAAAGAATGTACTTGACAGTACGACCGAAATCGGGTTCAAGGGAAGTCTGATGAGCATTCCTAGAAGTGCGAATATTACGGTTAAATTGTTTAAGGGAAGGAATACAACTGGCTATTTCACTAGAGCACTGACCACCGTAGAAATAACGATAAAAGAGAGAGAGAGAGACCAGGAAACGTTACGACGGTGTTCGAGGGACGTAAATAATTTTATAATGTTCATATCTCCTATCATTTTGAAGACTCGTCTTTGAATACTGTCCAAGAAACTTAAGTAAGTTGCTGAAGCACCAGTCCAGAGATGATGGGAGTTTTACTCAAGCTTTGGTCGTATATAACTTTTATAGATAAGAGCCAGATCAGAAGGGGAAAAAAATTTCTTGCATATCCAAATGAATTGAAACACACGAAAAATTAAGTATTTTTCAAGCAGGATTTCGAGTTGGATACTTAACCTCGGACCAAATTTTTGTCCTGCAGAATATAGCGCGGCATTTTTTTTGAAATGAAAAAAGGATTATATTGCATGTTCGTAGATTTTAAGGCAGCATTCGATAAAGTAAACAGGAATAGCCTTGTATATAAATTATCACTACTAGGCGTACCAACTAAATTTATTAAAATGTACATTGAACTGCTTTCTGGAACATCGGCCGCTGTTGATGGAATTGTAGAGAGCTCAAATTTCTTTAACACATCGACAGGTGTACCTCAGGGATGCGTCTTAAGTCCAATTTTGTTCGCGTTATTTATTGATGACGAAATTCAATTCTTACCGGGCGGAGTGAGTTTTGCAGGAATACTCGTAAAAGTTCTACTTTATGCCGACAACTTGGTAATAATGGCAGATAATCCAACAACTCTCCAGCTAATGATAAATAAGTTGTCCAATTATTGCAAATTATGGGATCTAGAAATCAATACTTCCAAGTCAAAGGTACTGATTTTTGGTAGTAATGCCAGAAGAAGAGCAACGCAAAGATGGACATTGAATAATGAAAATCTGGAAGTGTTGGACGAGTAAAAGTATCTGGGCTTAGCTATCTCATCAAACCTAAATTTAAAAAACACCTCAAGGCTAAATGTTCTGATGCACGATCAGCTATCAAATACAATGTGGAAGTCCTTTTACAGTAAACAAGAAATATGCACCTCGGCAAAATATAAAGTATTTAACGCCACCATCAATGCGTGTCTGTGTTACGGGAGTGAGGTTTTCGAATGCTCTTACGTTGAAGAATTCGAAAAACTACAACGATATTCCTTCAAACGATTGTTCAGACTGCCGGAAACAACATCAACATACGCAATTCATATAGAGACAGGGATACCAAACATTTATTTAAAAAATCTCAAATCTAGCTGTGACTACATCATGAAAACTATGAAAAGGAATAATTCTTGCTTCCAAAAACAAACAATGCTGTTCCTATTTAGGACATCTTCGGGAATTTTCAAAGAATGGAATGAACTAGATAGGTCCAATAATTTCGTTTTAAGTCTACCACAAAATCATAAAGAATGCATAATTCTTTTTATGACTTGATTGAAAAAGTTGATGAAAATTTGTATCAGAAAAATTTAAATTTGGCAACCTCTTCAAACACAAGACTGATTTATAAAAACTTGAAAAACTTGAACCATCAGCTAGGTGAAAATAACTATTTAATGGATAAGATGAGTATCAATAAAATAAATGTAATTTTTCGTTTAAGAACAGAAATTATTAACCTTAACTTTATCCCTTATAGGGAAGATCTGCCGGAAATATGCGGACTATGCAACTGTCACGAGCGTGAGGATGTTAGTCATTTTATTGCGAGATGCCCGATACTGCAAGAAATAAGAAGACTACACTTTGGAAACAGCTTTCTTGAACAACATGAACTGTACGATCTCCTGAATGGATCCAAAGGGTGGAACTGTTTGTATAATTTTTCGAAACACGATCTTATGTACAGAAACGAATTCATGTAATGCTATCATTTCCGCAATTAAGTTCAAATTTGTATTGGTTTTATAACTGTAATTGTGTTTTGTAATTCAGAGACACCAAAGCGCCAACAACAAGCAAAAACCCCAACGATTTGAGTGAAGTAAATCTCACTTATGCTGAAGTGTCTTTTGTCCTATTTTTCTTCTCCTTTAAGTTTTTCTTTTTATTAATTTTTTAAAGTATCTAAAAATGTATAAAATAATAATTGAATGGTTTGGTTTTCTTTTTAGCTTGTTGACATAATTTTCCTTTATTGTAATATATGTATTTACTTATGTTCAATAACCAAATCTAATCTAATCTAATCTAATCTATAATGAGCTAAACAGAAATTTGACAAGGCCCTCACTAGTCAACTGATGATGAGTCCAAGTGAGATCGTTAGGACGAAATCCCAATTTCTGTGGACTAAATGCTATTTTGTATCAAACATAAAATTATTATTTTTAGTTCTTTTGATTTTTAACTATTTTTTCGTTAAAGATATATAACATTATTGTTTTTCACTACAAGAGGAAGTTCGTGGGATACAGTCATGCATTTTTTTTTTTTTTTTTTCAAAAAACCGGATCTTAATTTTTTTTCACAACTGTTTTTTTTTTACATACAGTCCACGAAGGGATTTTTTACTTATAATTCAATCTTATCTATTTAAAGTGATAAAGAAATAAAGTTTCCCAGAATATTCCACAATTTGAATGTCTTCTTTGGGAAAAATCAAATTCAATTTCATCATCGGAAATAGTGTTTCCCTTATTCTTCCGTCTTTCCGTTCTTTTTGCAAATGATGCATTGCATGAAATTCAACATCCAAACCAAGTTGGTAAATTAAAAATAAAATAAAATTTGCTTTCCTTTTTCCGATGATGGTAATGCAATTACCTTGCATACACATTTATGAATTTTAAAATACCACAAAATGTGTTTTGGCTTTCAAGTGCTTTTCCATTTCAATTAATATCACAACTCTCTAAGAAGAAAAATGTTGCAATCATAGTTTTTTTTCTTAATAAAAATGATATGAAATTAAATAAACATTTTCCCAGCCACAAAATTGATGTTAAGTGTTTTTTTTTTTGTTTTTTTTTTTGAAAATCATTAGGGTTAAATTTTATGACCAAATTCAATTTGTTTGAAGGGCTTAGAAGTCTACTAATTTGTGTGCAACACTCTATAGGAAGAGTTCAATGCGGATGAACTCATTGGGAGACATAATTAAGTTGACGGAATGAGTCAGACGCAGATATACCATATGAAATGCTGACTGGAGACTATGTTAAGTACAAAGAGAACACCAAATAAGCATCTATATATGAATAGCCTTAAATAAATTTTGTGGTACTATTTTTTTTTTAAAAAGTATTTGACCGATTTCGATAAACTTTATATGGTTGGAGAGCCAAAATTGTGGAGATGTGCAGAATATACTTGAGACACGCATTTACACACTGTGGAACGCTGTGCATATTAAAAAAAAAAAAAAATTAAATTTGTTTGCTTCAATATTTTTAAACAAATTGTTTGCGACACAGGGCTAACATTTTCAAACGGTACTCAGTGTTATGCGTGTAATAACAAAAACACTATTAATTTGTATATATTGAATTCAATTTACTTTAATTATAAAAGAATTTTATTCTTTAAATATAAAGGCTCGAAATTCGAAATTAATAATTTAATCAATCTTAGGTGAAACAAAGTTTGCAGGGTCAGCTAGTGTAATAATAAATAAAAGTAAAAAGTAGTTTCGCTGAGCGTTTGTCGGCATATTAATGCTCACGAATACCATAAAGAAGATTTAATAATAAACATCTAATCACATTGTAAAAACCTCTCACAAGCCTAGACCTCTATTCTATTAACACCCGTTCGATAAATTTCGCATTAATTTGCCGCGAAGCATTATAGGTTTTTTCTATTATTTTTGATTTGTGTATATTTCACCCCAGGCTAAAAAATCACGCTTCTCTATGACCCTACCTATAAAATTTGCCATATCGAAAGCTTTTTTTTATCTAACAACTAATTTCCTCCATTATATATGCGTATCAATTTATTTTAATTTTCTTATGACTTTTGAAAAATGTGTCCATATTCTATAGGTTATCTACACTCACCCAACCAAATAGTCTAGGGGTATAGCGTTGCATTTTGAAAAGTTACAAAAAAAAAAAAAATAAGTTAAAAGCACGAGTGGGTCGCACGAGCTATTGTTTGAACTATTTAGAAGCACCAGATTCGAAAATTATAAAAAAAAACCGTAAAAACACATACGGGAATAACCCAAAATTAAAGCAATTTTCTATAAAAAAAAAAAAAAGATACTTCAAAACCCCATTTCCAAATTATTTTTCAGAAACCTGAAAACGCAGTTTTTTTTACAAACTTGTTAAAGTATTTTTAAAGACAAAAAAAACATTGTATGGGAGCTACCCGTTTCATATGAACTAAAATAATAAAATTCACAATTTCCCACCTGGGGACCCAATTAAAAATGCGCTCTATCCGTTTAGGCGCTAACTTAAACTACACTGAACCCACGGACGTACAGTGGGGTCGAAGAGGAAAAGTGCCGATTTCGATTAGGTGATTCAGGTTTCTCACAGTATATTAGCCAGAGCACCTATGTAGGTACACGAAGGACTAAGGCCGAAATTCAAGTAAATTTCAAAATATTGCCAAGAGTTTTACGTCAATGGTTAAAAAAAAAAAAAGTTTTTTTTTTGAAGGTTTGAATGCAAGAACAACAACTTGAGCCAGCTACCACCAAGTATTATAGCTCACTCAAGTTCTTGTTCTTTCATTCAAACCTTAAATATTAATATGATGGTGCGAAATCTTAGCAGCCTAGTGTGTTTGACACAAAAAACCTTTCGAAGTTTTTTTTGCTTTAATCGGGTATATGTACAACTTATGAGAATTAGTCGATAGTAGTGGAAAGAAAGTAGAAGTCCTATCCAACTATGAACTATAGAGTCCGAATCGCGAGAAGGATTAGTTGAACTTTTGTGTGGGCGTGTCTGTGGGCGGAAATCTTCTGTAGTCATTCCTCATCATTTTAAAATGTTATTAAAATTGATTAGGTGGTTGAGATTGTGGGTGTCGGACAGAATCCTGAAAACCAAAATCCCGAAAACAAAAAATTTTAAAAAGCCCACTATCTCAAGAATCGAAAGTACAGAAAGCGCAAAATCTAGAAAATCCTAGCCGTGCAAAGAATCTTTGTTTATTCGATTTTATTAAAAGGCATTATCTTCAGGTATGGTTTAATTAAACAACACCCAAATTTATATCAATTTTGTGAAAGATATAACATTTTTTTAGAAGTGGGCGTGGCAATGGTCGGAAATTCAGTGTGTTGATTTCTCCTCATCACATTAAGTGCCAGTTGTACAATCGTGGTTTAAATTTTGATCCGTGGTTCAGGAATTTTAACTCGCCGATTTCGGCGGGTTAACTGAGGTTCAACGATGGTTCAAGTTTCCAATATGCACTAAAAGCCAATAACATGCCTGAACCATCGTTGAACCACAGTTAATCCGCCGAAATTGGTGAGTTAAAATTCCTGAACCACGGATCAAATATTTGTACAACTGGCCCTAACAATCACAAGTAAACATTATAAAAATCGATTTAGTGGTTTATTTTTTATTGAATTTTGTCCGCTTTCCAATATAAAAAGTGAGCATTACCACTGTGAGGCACACATACCGATCAACGGACGTTAACTTAACCCACTTTTCGAACTTCCCTATATCCTCACAGTCTTGATTTTGATTAAAACCTTGCATTTTTATTCGAAACCAATATTTCTTGCAAGTACCCGCCTGGAAAAATGACAAGTTTTTGGCAAGTGTCGGCAAAGCCCTGGAAAATTTTCGGTAAGGAAAACCTAGATGACAAAGCCCTATTAGTGCTCGCTGATAACATTTATTTAATAAAATACTGATGAGGCTCTTGTTAGTAACTAACTATGTAACAGTACCTATAATTGAAAACTCTAAACGAGAATTTGACACAATGATTTTTGACTGAAATTTCAGTTCTTTTTTGCGTTCAACAAAACAAAAATTCTGAATTTTCAGATTTTAAAATTTTCAGATTTTCCGTTGAACGCGGCCATTTAAACAGACTTTCACGCATACCTACCCAATTAAATGACATTTAACTAAACGTCAGTTTGAATATTCAATTATTGTTAAGCTGAATTTTATCATCCAGGACAAGTATACAAGGAGCCAATCTTCCATGGACACGACAGAGATCATTTAGATAGCAATATAATATAGAGCGACTGACAGCTTCTAGCTCTGACCCCCTTATATGAAATGGTTCAATGGAAAACCACCTAAAAGAAAATATGTGGAACAAATTTAGGTTTTACTAGTCGGAGCCTAGACAGGATTTAGCTGACGATGCAAAAAGGTACATAACTGGCGAGGGCCCAGCGAATGCCGATAGTTACCCTTGCTAGAACCTTGTTAGTAACTATGAAAAACTTACCAAAGCCTCATTGAAAACTATATTCTTTTCCCAAGCGGGTAATAACGGTATCTGTTTTTTATTGGAAAAATAGGATTTTTTCAACTAAAACAAAGTCTAAAGTGACTACAGTGCGGTGCTTGAAACACCATTTTAGAAAATAATTTAAAAAAAATGTAAACAAGGATTGTAGGTGTTTAGAAATATACGTACATCACGGACAGACAAGTTTTTATTGAGTAAAAAACAATATTTAGCAACCCTACGTCCCAGACTATTTGGGACATCGACTTTATTTTTGATTGCGTGAAATTAGTGGGCAGGAAATTCGCAACGCCCATTACACTATGATATCCATATCAAAGCTCTTCCCCATCACAGCATGACTGACGAATTAGTGCTTCTCTCATGAGGTCAATAAATTTGAACCCAAAAAAAAGTTGGTCAATTTTGAAAATGATTGCTGTCCTATAAATCTAGAAAAGAAACGCACACACACAAACCACCCAACACAAACACACATTCGATGAGAGCTAAACGAAAGTGAGTTGCTGTTTTTGTTGACTTGATGACCATTTGAGTCCGAAATGACAGTGACAGTTAAATGAAGACGATCTTAAATGTCACCCAGTTTCACGATCCACACACAGACATGCTCTGCCTGCCCATGCTCTATACTCATTGCAGATTATATTATTACACACAAAATGTCAACTAACGTGTTAGGCATATTTAATTCGGTTTATTACTAAATTAATGTTTTTAGAAAAAAAAATCACACTAAACTATTTATAAAGCCGTCAGACTGTCACCCATTTAAGCAGGTTAGTTTGTTTAGTGTTTACATTGCGAAAGTGGAGAACGAAACGAGGTTATAGTGATGCGATAATATGGATGGCAGGAGCATCTGTCATCAACTTCATGCGTGTGCAATTTGTGTGGCAAAACTATTCGCCTTAAATGTCACTCTTAACTTGCTCGTATAACCGTTGAAGGTAATAAAAATCACGATATTAATTTTTTTCCTTCATCACGTACACAAATGTACAGTTAATTGCGAAACTATCGATTAATAAACCATTTTTAATTGGCGAAAGAAAAATAATTAATTATTGTTTCTTTTTTATTATTATACTGTCACCACCGCCGCCGCCGGCCGTCACGGTAACTTGCAAAACAAATGTCAATTTTCCTGTTATTTCTTTGAGTTCCCAATCATAGGCATAATAGTTTATGGTCAATATTTCATTTTAATTAGATTTTATAGACAGCATAGCGCCATTTAATACAATAATGTGGGTAAAAAGAAAAAATGCGACAGGTTTAACGAACTTAAAATGCAATTATTCCACTTTTATTGAAATACCTACATATTTGGGAGAAACCATTCAATTTGGAAGGTCAGGCGTTTAGATGATATTCGTGAGAAGTTTGCTAATTCATCAGCTGCCTTGGAACTACTTTCATCAAAAATGCATTGAAAATTTTATTTTGTTTAAATTTTGAAACCTTAAACGTTTTATAAATAATAATAATGTGAGCATACAAATGTAGGTTTTATTACAAACCTTGGGACACTAATATAATTCACACTCTTCTTCAATTTGGGAAAAGTTGGATGCTCAGAAGGTCATATCTTAGCTAAGTAATATATATTTATTTGTTTTTGTTTTATATGGAATAGGCATTAACACACTTTACGAGTTTATTTTATTATAGAAACTAAAATTTTGTAGTATCTACAGTTTACACGGTCTACAAAAGGAGAATGTTTTGTTCCATAGAATTGCAGAAAATATAAATTTATCAAATCATTTAACCACAAATAAGTTAAATTAACAAAAGATAATTTCGTCTTAAGAGCGATCGAGAGAGAAAATATTTAAATACATATGAACCCGGCTAGAAAAATAGCAAGTTTTTGCTAAGTTTAATCAAGGCCGTGGAAAGTTTTCTGTAGGAAACATATAAACGAGGAAAACTTGTCAAATACTTGTAAGGGCCTTGTTAGCAAAAACTTGTTGGGGAAGTTTTGCTACCCGCCTGGAAAAAGAATCTAGTTTTCAATAAGGCCCTGGCAAGTTTTTCATTGTTACTAACAAGGGTCTAGCAAGGGTTACAATAGGCATTCGCTAGGCTCTCACCAGTTATGAACCTTTTTGCCTCGTCAGACAAATTCTGCCTAAGCCCTGACAAATAAAAACAAGATTTGTTTCACATATATTCTCCATGGTTTTTATTTCAAGAGACACTTCTTGTTGTTGTGTTGCTTCGAAGACTTCAGTGTACTCACCACGTTTCAGCTTGCCGATGAACTGGTGGTCATCCTGGTTGGACCTGTCTCCAACATAATTCTCATGGTACCTATCCTGCCGTTTGTGTGCATTTACGTGTCGGTTTTAAGACGTGCAGCGTCCGGTAGTGTCATCGTTTGTGATTCTGCGGTGATGCGCTTTCTGTTGCTTATATTGAGAGGTTTGGAGGTATTCGAAACACGTTTTTTCTTGTTTAAGATAATAAAAGTTGACTAATTTCACGAATTAACCGCGAATCCATTTTTTTTTTAAATTTTATTTTATTATAAAACACTGACACTAAAAAATTCTTGCACTTGCTTTTTAGGTAGAACAACCTAGAACAGATCTCTAATAAATGTCAAAATCAGTTGTGATTCTGTCTTATTCTGTTTTGTCTGCAGTTGCGATTTTACTACTTGACACACCGATTCACAGTCATTATTTAAATAAACGTTCTCAGCGAGGCACTAATAGGGGCCTGTCATGTTTTCCTCTTCCATGTTTTCCTTACCGAAAACTTGACGGGGCCTTACCTAAACTTACCAAAAACTTGCCATTTTTCCAGGCGGGTAGAAATTCCCTGAATTAAATCACAAATAAACCAAAATTTTATATTTTTTTTTGGTCTCTCGAGGTAATATTTTACATAACTGGCAAGGGCCTTGCTAATTTCTATAGTAACCTTCACTAGCCCCTTAGTAGGATCTACATACATATATCGTTATTTCGGAAGAAAAACGACGAAACTCAACAAACCTCATTTTTCAAAATAGGCAACAGAAAAATTAATGATAATTTGTATTTTGAATTAATCTGTTAAAATATCAAGACTTCAAAAATCACAATAGCTCATTAAGTTTCAAATATTATAGTAGAGTCTGGTATTTTTCCGATTGATGACTTTTTCTTCTAAGCCGACGATATGTAAAACTTTCTAGAGCCTCATTAAAAGCTATAGATGATTATTTTTTCCAGGTGGGTTAGGTCCTAGGTACTTAAAAAAATCTACTAACAAAGCTAATCTTGCCCAACAAGTTTTTACTAAGCAAGGGCCCTACGAGTATTTGACAAGTTTTTCTTGTTTAATGAAAATTTCCCAGAGCCTTGTTTAAACTTGACAAAAACTTGTCATTTTTCCAGGTGGATGGTTTCAAAAACTATAATGGCTAGCACCAAATCTGTTACTTTAATAAAATCTCAAAAATGACTCACAAATGTGACTTTTCAATCTTTATCTCTTATCTCGTTCTTAGAAATTTAGTTATCTTATAAAAACCCAAATAGCACAAAAAAAAAACAATCCCATGACAATTTAATCTCTTTTTTTTTTGTATATATTTTTAATTTTCCAGACACCAACTAAGTCCTTGTTATCAAATCTGATAACAAAAAAACAGAATTTCAGTCATATACCAAAATAAGAAAAGGAAATCAAGCGATTACCGGTTTCTTTAACTAAAGACTTATTTTATGAGGAAATGAATAATAAATATACCAAAACTCCCATAAAAGGAAAAACTTAATAAACACACACACATGATGGTATAAGTGGCAGACACATCATAAAAAAATACAAATGCTAATATGGATAAGAAGAAGAAATGAAAAAAGAAGAAACGAAAAAATAAGGAATTTCAAGGATGTGTGGAATTCTCATTTGAAAAATACATCTCGAGTTGTGTTATGTAGAAAAACCCATCACAAGGAGAAAAGCAGAACATCGAACATAAAATCAATAGCACTTATGGCAATAAAAAGATAGAGGAACTTCTTTGCTAAATAATAAAATTCTCTTGCTTAACTATAAAAATTTTATTCAAAAAAAATTTGAACAATACATTAAATAGTTGGTATATATTTAAGTTTATAAAAGAGGGTTCTAGTCAAATCAGATTTGTTTAAAAAAAAAAAATAATATATTGAAAATGAGTTAGGTACTATAATTAATATTATTTACCCCTTTTTGTATAAAAAAAAAAATGAATTTTTATTTCAGAACATTTTACTAAGTAAATAGGGGAAGAATTTTTTACATCTCATGCAACATATAAAAGAAGGTACATCTAAAAAAAACTTTAATTTATATTTATGAACTTGAATTTACCCTATTTCCATCGTTCACCGATGTGTATATCTACAATGAAATCAAAAAGAATATTTAAAAATATTTTAGTTAAAAATTTTCATTTTCATTTAAGTTTTTGAGTTTTTTTTAGTTTTTTTTTTGTATGAGTTGAATATACTTAAAATATACACAATTTAAAACATTCTCCAGTTCGTACTCATCATCACAACATTAAGATATTTCGTAAACAATAAATTTATTATTAAAAGATTTTTGTTTTTTTATTTTAAATACACATTAACACATTTCAAGAAAGAATTCGAGGGAAAGTGCGAGGGAATGATTAAGATGCTAAGTAGATGTGACGTCAAACAAAAAACTAAAAACATATTAATTTCTCTCAGACTGTTTATTATTGTTTACTTTTTTTTTTATCTCATTTGCGTTGCGAAATTGTTGGCATTTGTTTTTGTATTTTTTTTTTTTTGTATTTTGCAAATCCTCATGTCTAAAAAAGATAAAAGTGATGTTGAAAAGTTAAATATTGTTTCTATACAACTCTTAAGTAACACACACCTCCGCCCATCCATCCACTTTGACATGCAAACAAATTATAGAAACGAGAAACGAGTAAAACACCTGTAGATGAGAATGACGAGGAGCACAGTGGGACAGCGTGTTTGGAAAAGTTGGAATAAATTGAAAAATTAATATACATTAGGGTGGCGCTTATTCTGGCAATGTTCGAATTTCTTTCGTCCCTCTCCCCCTCCCCTAAAAGTAATGAGGCTGACTTAAAAAAATTCTGTACAAAATTTCATTGAAATCGGTTAACGTTAACACGTGCCCCCGAGCACTTGAAATTTCCCATACAAATTGCAGGTAGATTTTTAGTCTTTTACTTAAAAATTCCGCAAAATTGTAATTTTTGATGAACAAAAATAAAACTTGCCAAAAATTTTAAAAATATAACATAGTATAAAAAAAATATTTTTACATTTTATAAAGTTTTTTTACCAACTTAAAAATAGCGATGAAAAACAGTGATTTTTCGTTTCGTTAACCGATTTGAATGAAATTTTGCACAAATTTTTTTTAAGTCAGCCTCATCACTTTTATGGGGGGGACGAAAGAAATTCGAGCACTGCCAAAATAAGCGCCACCCTAATATATATATATATGTACATATATTTTTGTCACGGGTGTGACACTTATCACTTTATAAATCAACTGCGCATAAGCTCAATTTGTGTTTTCTACTGAATAATAAAATTGCATCTTAGTCATACTTAGTCAAAATAAGTACATAATAACAAAAATCTCTCTTGGAAAATTTATTATTCAAGACCATATACCTATAAATTTTCATAAAAATAAAATTTAACAAATAATTAAAAACCTTGGACGTTTCCCAGAGAACGTCTCGATGATTATGAATTCCAAAATTCCTTGGACGTGATTTAAGAAAATAAAATACGAAAATTTAAAATTTATTATTTTATTGGCTCTTGTGTACCCCACTGTGCGACACGATGGAAATGTCAACATTTTAATAGTTAAATTTACTTTTTTTTTTCCTTCTAAACACACAACTACATAAGTTTCAAGGCAAAAGAAAATCTATTATAAAATATTCTTGGTTTCGAAATGATGGACTTAATGACAGCATAACGCGACGCACGATAGAGATGAAGATGATTCTATGATTAAGAAATGAAAAATGAAAAAGCACCCAAAAGTGTTTGACTGAGGTTTTTTTTTTTAATTTTTCTAAAGTGCATATTGTCATGTCAACATGATGATGGCAATAGGTCGGAGGTCATGGTATAGAATGTTTTTTTTTTTTTTTTTTTTTTTTTTATTTCTATAATAGATCTGGTAAACAACTTTGGTCAGTAAAATGAGGTTAAATAGTTTCTTTATAAGATAAAGTCAAGTCAAGAATAAGTGTCGCAGTTTTTCGATACAAAGTCAAATGATAATTTTCAAGCGACGAACGATTTATTGAATTTGAGCACGATATTAATGAACTATTTGTTTCATACTCAACTTTTTGCACATGTTATTCTCAACTGGCGTACACATACATATATAGATATACAGCTGCGGTCAAAATAATAGCAGTAAGAAGTGGAAACCGAAAAAATTCATTAAAATAAATACCTAATGCTCATTAATCGTTATAAATATTTATATTTATTGGCAAAGGCCATGCAAAATGATTTAATTAAAAAAAAAAAAAAACATTGTAAAGATATATGTATGTAGGTATTTGGAAATAAATCTTAATCTAATCTAATCTAATCTATCTAATCTATATTTATTAAGGTACAAACAAATTTTGATCATATCAAATAAGTAAAAATAAAATAATGTTTACCTTCAAGGTAAAGATTTTCTTCGGTCAAAAAATAGCAGTATTCTTTAAAGTTAAGGAAAAAAACAAAATTTTGATGAAAATTGAAAAAAAAAATTGTTAATATTTGGTTGTAGACCCCTTATTGCATGTAACGGCCTCACATCGTCGCTTCATGGAGTCTACCAAAGCCTGACATCTCTCCAATCGGATACCTTTCCATGCAGTCTTCACTGTAATCCACAGCTGATTATTGTTAGTGGGTTTTGATGCTGCAACCATTTTCTTAACATCTGCCCAAAGGTTCTCTATGGGGTTCAGGTCCGCTGATTGGGCAGGCCAATCCAAAACAGAAATGTTATTGACCCGAAACCACTCCTTAGCTTTTTTGCTGGTGTGCTTCGTGTCATTGTCTTGTTGGAAGACCCATCTGATTGGCGGCATTTCCTCCTCTGCGTAAGGCAGCATGGTTCCCTGAAGAATGTCAACGGAAACATTCTGGTCCATCACACCATTTACTCGATGTATGGGACCTACACTATGGTATGAGAAGCAACCCATGATGCTAAAACCACATGATGCTAAAACCACTATGTTTTATGGTTTTTCGCGTATACCTAGGCACGTATTCAGCGTTAGGTGGGCGTCGCACATATTCACGAGATCCAGGGCTGCCATACAAAACGATTTTGCTTTCATCTGTCCATAAGATATTTCGCCAATACCGAAGGGGCTTATATGAACATGGGTCTTGGCAAACTGAATTCTTTTGGCAATGTGTTTTTTTTTTTGTCAAAAGTGGAACTTTTCTTGGGCTTCTGGCGTTGAGATTATTTCCTCTCAAAATTCTTCTGAATGTTTCTACACTTGCATTTAAATTTAATTGTTTTTTTTTTTATCTCAGTAGCAGGCAAGTGGGGTAGGGCCTTCGAGCATCTCACAATCCTCCTTACCGATTTCGGCGATAAAATTTTTTTTCTGCCGCGGGTTTCAGGTTTTTCTTTATAATTCTTTGAATTTGAAATCATATTTGCACAGATTTTAAGTGTCTATTGGATTTCTGCATAAGTTTTTCATTCACAAAGAAGTTTGCGAATGATTCGGCGTTTCTCCGGAGTGCAGTGTTTACTACGGCGCATACTGTAAGTGTATCTAAGTATAAATGTGTAAATACTATGAGGCCTCGGAGGCTTACCTTGAAACCTGAAATGATTATACTTTAAATATTCCCACGATCAAAAAAAACAATACTAAAATAAGCTAGCGAACACTGTTATTATTTTATCTGCTAAAACACACACTTTAAGAACATTTTGTTAATATTTTGGAAAAAAAACGTTATGTCATGGCGTTTTTTTTTTTTTTCGGAAACGAAAGACAAAATCTTTTATTACCAGAAAAGTAGTTAATCGCGAGTTTACACTGCTATTATTTTGACTGCCATTGTATATTTAAGTGTGGGTGTCACAATTTTCTAAATAAAAAAAAGTTAATAAGATTAAACCTATATATAATAAGACAAAAACCCAATGGCAACTCTATCAATATAATATTTTCTTAATTAAAAAGTTTGGACAAACAAATTTTTAATCGACAAAGACTATAATAAATCAAAAAACATTATCGTTTCTGACCTATTAAAAAAATTTTCCTTTATTAATTTTTCGCCACCATTTTACATCGCTAGTAATTTTCTTTTAATAAATTATGTCCTATATTTTAGAAACAATAATAAAATTGTACTCTAAAAACTCACTAAACCAAAATATTCTCTTACGCAAAAATAAAAACATATAAAATTAAATATTTCACACAATTCGCATATATTCATCAGTCACACGTAGCCTACCCCAACGGAAGTTCTAATGTATGTATATGCGTTTGGTTTTTTCTTATTTTTTTTTTTTTTTTTTTGTAAATTCTTTAAGATTTTCGAAATCGAATAAAATATAGCGCCAGAGAAGTCTGGCAAACGAGAAACACAAAGTTGCACAATATAGCTGATGGTTATGTTATGACCCTTGTGGGTGGTGCCATTATTTATTTTGACGAAGGGCAAGCACCATTTAAGTGTGTTTGTGTTTGTCTCGAGTTGTGTTCCAAAAAAAAAAAAAAAAAAATAGAGGAAAAACTTTTTCAAAAAAAAAAAAAAACAGCCACAAAAGATGTTTGATGTTGAACTCTATATCCCAAAGATATTCCTCCACAGCAAACAACAATGAAAAAGATTCCTTTACTGTTGCAAGTGTAAAATCATAAACAAGTACGTCGGATGTACTTGCTTTAAAATAGTACATTTATTTGAATGCCATAAGGGTTATTTAACCACGAATTTTCATTTAATTTTTTTAACTTTGAGAAAAAAATGTATGTTATACAGGGTGATCGGTATAAGATGCACCAAACTGCTGGAGCGAGTAGGTTGGGTTAAGACAAGAAAAAAATCGTGTGGGAGGGGGGGTCTATTTCCCCCCGTTTAGGCAGGAGGGCAATTTTCTAAAAAATTGACTTAAAACAGAAAATAAAATATTTGAAAACAACGGTACAATTTTAAATGCCATGCTACACCTTTTTAGAAAGCCAGAAATCTCTTCTTTGATTTTCATTTCAAATCAAGCTGTGTTAGTGAATAGTTTTTGAAAAATTAATTTTCAAACTCGAAATTTTGAAAAAAAAAAAAATATAAAAAAAAAACTTTCAAATTAATTTTTTTCAAAATTTTATGTAATTAAGTCTAATCTTTATTTTCAAAATTCAATGCTCTTACTAATTTTCAATAAAAAACAGAGAACCGGATGCTTAAATGTCTTTTATTTTTTGAGAAAATTGAAAATAACGAAATCTACTTTACTACATATTTTGTAGAAATAGGATCTTTTGAACAACAAAAGGTGCGTTTTATTCGTAATTCATAGCTAGCTCAGCAATACAAGTTCAATAAAACGCTATATCAACTTTTATGTCTACTCTTTATTCTCTGGATGTGTTCATACCCTTTTTTGAGTGAAAACCAAACTACATTACCGGCATTTAAGGTTCAAGTCCACACTATTTATCCACTTTTATATTCACTAATTTACTGCCTAATTTATTGGCACTTATGGTTTTGTTATTGTTCACCAAGGGAATTTAAGTAAAACTTACTTTTGTTATTTTCAATTTTCTCAAAAACTAGACTACATTTTGACATCTGGCTTTCATTGTTTGACTAAAAATTGAACAAAATCAGTTTAAACACAATTCTTTAATTTTTTTTTCAAAAATTTAAGTTTGAAAATTAATTTTTAAAATACTGTTCACTAAAAGAACTTAATTTATAAACAAAATGGAAGCACATATTTCTGGCTTAAGTCAATTATTCTGTATTAAGGCAATTATTTTAGAAAATTATTCCTCTTGTTATTTTCAATTTTCTCAAAAACTAAAAGACATTTTGGCATCCGGTTTTCGGTTTTTGACTAAAAACTAATAAGAGCATTAAATTTTAAAAACAAAAATTATACTTAATCAAATAAAATTTTGAAAAAAATTTGTTTGAAACTTTTTTTTTTCATTTTTTCTTTTCAAAATTTCGAGTTTGAAAAATTAATTTTTCAAAAACTATTCACTAACACAACTTAATGTAAAATGAAAATCAAAGAAGAAATTTCTGGCTTTCCAAAAAGGTATAGCATGGCATTGTAAATTGTACTGTTGTTTTTAAATACTTTTTTTTTTTGTTTTAAGTAAACTTTTAAGAAAATTGCCCCTCCTGCCTAAACGGGGGGAAATAGACCCCCCCCTCCCATATGATTGTTTTCTTGTCTTAACCCAACCTATTCGCTCCAGCTTTTTGGTGCACCTTGTATAATTTGAAAAAATAAAATAAAAAAATGGTGGCATGCAGCTGACTGCAGACATCAACTGACTGCATTCCTTATAATTCTGCGCAGAGCTCAGTTCATGGATTAGCCTTGCTTACCCGAAAGCAGTAACGGTAGGAATCTAATTCCAGCCTCATGGCTAAAAACCAGAAAAAAACATATGGACACTCGAAAGCAAGAGGGGAGTAATAATTAAGGCTCTTTACAGGGAGAAAAAGGTCTACTTTACCGACACATACGGTGACAATTTTTTCAGAAGCACAAAAGAGGACAATCTTTTATTAACGTAAAAAAGTTTAAGAACGAATTATATTGAAAAATATATTTTAACGGCCTATAATAGTCCAGACAAATTGGCGTTTCGTCTCGGCAATCTCACTTGGAAAAATCTACAAATTAGTACTTCATATGTAGTTTAATCTTTTGGCTCCAGTTTCTCAGGATCTCTGAGATCTCAGAGTTCTCAGACATCTCAAAAATCTGAACTAAAAAAAAAAAAAAAAAAAAAACATATATACTAATACCTCAAAGACATTCCTCACTTTTTCCGTCAAAAGCTGAGGCTTTAACTAACTAAATTAGCCCCTAATTTCTGCATCATTAGATTTTTGAATTTCCGTTGTGGTGGACCCAGCTTGACGGCATAATGACGTCATCAAATCAGTTTTTGCCCTTTAAAGGGTGAAGGGAATTCGGGGCTCCTTTGGGATTGGAGTACTAAATAAGCCCCAAAGTAGCCCCTAATTCCTGCATCATTAGATTTTTGAAATTGTGTTGGGAGGTGTGGTGAACCCAGCTTGACGTCATTTTCCAATAAAATTTACCTAGATTGGAATGCCTATTTTTGACAGCTGGCCAAACTAAAACTAAAAAACTTGCCTATAGCTTCCTATAGTCACCTATATGTCTTATAAACGTACCCATTCACTTTTTTTTTATTGTCATATCTCTGTACCTATCAAATAGGATGAACTGGTTGATTATGGCTCTCATCTTATCACAAATCTTCTTAACCGATACCAATCAGTCTTTTCTATCATCTTTACTATTTTCCTGAGTTCAAATTTATTACAAATCCCTAGAGACCCTTTGGTTTATTCTTTCAAGTAATTTGCGAATAATACACGACGAAAATATAGGGGGTAGAGAGGTTCGTTCACATCATGAAGTTGGCAACATTTCAAAATTATAAACTTATATTATTATATCCTCCTTATAGTTTCACTGCGCCGGGATTCATTTTTATTATTGTTCTTGTTGACTCTAAAGTAGGTATCTGCACCTCCAGGTTTTATTTCTTTCTTATCTTTGCAAAAACTGAGTGCAAATTCTATTTTTAATTTTAATTTTTAATAAATAAAGTCTTGGGGGAATTTTAACTTTATGTGGTAGATTTAAGTTTTAGGTAAATGTGGAGCAAATCTAAGCGACTTCTGAGTCCTGAGTACACTTCAGGAAAATAAGCTAAATATGTGAATTAAATTGAATAAATATGATAAATATTTAATTAACTATATAAGTACTCTAAAGTAGTCTGAGAATTTGCATTCACGTGCATCAGGTTCCCAACCAAAAGATGAGATTACAGAAATATAAAAAAACAAAACACTTTTGAATGAATAAGCAGATAATCTGGTTTAAATTTATTAAAGGTAATGAAGCTTAAAGAATCATTGGTTCAAAAAACTGACAATAACGGTGAAGACTTGATACTTACGTAATATTGATAATAATTTTCAAAGACATAACCTATACCTACTAATCAAGTTAAAACAAGATTTACGTAGGTATAATGTTCATCATGATAAAAAAAACTGAGCTTTATTATACCTGTCATACCTATACCTACAAAATGTCACTTGAATAAATAAAATCACAGTTTAACAATCAATAGAATTCTTATTAAAAGTTGAAAATGTATTAATTTTGAAGGAAAATCTTTATTTGGTGAAAGAAACCTTCCTTATATGTATATGTACACAATGTTATGCATATATGTATGTACGATTATACGTACTTAAAAAGCAAATGATGTAAAAATACGTTGTTAATTTAGAAACAAAATTAAACAATGAAAATAAAACGTGGTTGTTTATAAAAATATTGTGCTGGGGAATAACAATTTGTATTCCAAAACATTAATTTTGCTTATCGTGTAACTTGAGTTAGTTCGTGCGCCGCCGCCGTCGGTAATTAAAATGCTAATGGAAAACAAATCAGTTTTAATTATGTTTATCAGTACAACTGCAGTTTAATGAGCAGTCAAATCGTAGATTAATTTTTTTTCTTGCTTTTTTTTTAAGTTTCTGTTTTTGAATCTGACATCAGATTAAGAATTATGACAGTTGACACTTGACAGTAGTTTTAAAACATGTCCGTCAAGTTAGCATAACCACTTCAAAAGTTTGAAAAACCAATAATGGGATCAATTGAAGTAAATTTGTCGTGAAAAAAAAAAATAGAAATTTTTTTTGAAAAAAAAGTTCAACAAACGTGAAAATGGCATTTTTCCATCAAGTTAGTATTACCACAACTTTAAATAACTATGTATAACTTTTTTGCTAGAAGCTTTTTTGCAATGAACTTTTTTTAAACAATTGTCGCTCGATGTCCTTAAATAAGCTGTGCCATCAAAAAATTTGCCGCGACAATTGTTTAAACAAATTTCCTGTCAAAAAAGCTTCTAGGAAAAAAGTTATAGTTATTTAAAGCTGTGGTAATACTAACTTGTTGGAAAAATGTAATTTTCGCGTTGCAAAATTCTCTTGCGATTTCGAAAAACTTAGGCGAAGGACGTATGTGGTCGCCGGGGTAGACGAAATTGCAGAGGTTGAACAAATTGCAGCGTTATCGCTCTTTCTTCTTTGGTGTTTTTCGTTATTGTCGGAGTATGTTTTATTTCAATTCGTCTTCTACACTGTGAACTTCTTTTCACTTACGCAAAGTATACGAAGACGGAATGAAAAGTGATAAAAAACGCAGAGATAAAATTTGAAGTGTGTAAAAGCGTCTTTGCAATCACAAGCAAACCAAAAGAGAAATCGCAATAGAATTTTGCAGTGTGTAAAAGCAATCTAATTATTTTTTTCTTTAACGACAAATTCACGAAGATTAAAATTTACTCAAAATTTGTTTTGAAATCAATTTTTTCAAAAAAAATTTCTATTTTTTTTTTTCACGACAAATTTACTTCAATTGATCCCATTATTGGTTTTTCAAAATTTTGAAGTGGTTATGCTAACTTGACGGACATGTTTTAAAACTACTGTCAAGTGTCAACTGTCATAATTCTTAATCTGAATCTATAACTAGACTGTCAAGTTAGCATTAAGGCTAAGCATGCACTTGCGATTTCGATCACGCGACTATTTTGTAACGAATATAATATAAATAATCACCGCCGGCCGAACTGCCATCAGAACCGGACATCGTCATCCATTGTGCAGAAAAGCTATCCACCAGCACCCTACAATTAAACCCACAATCGCCAAACCTCTCACCACACACTGATACCGCTTTGCGACGGAGAACCAAATCAAAAAACTCGACGTCATCACTGAAAGCAATTATGTTCACTTCATCATTATTACAATTCACAGTGTGTCGTTACCGCAAATATAACAAGAGGACGTATGAAATGTCAACAATTCAAAGCTTATTGACTTGAAATTTTCTTGTTTGCGAATTAGAATAGCAGTCTAACGCCCAATTTCTTCACATAGGTACTAAGCCAGCTTAGTACCAGGTCTAGCTGGACCAGGTACTAGGTCTGGTACTGGGTCCTAATGAAAAGTTAGTACCTGAGCATTTCTTCACATTATTAGCACCCGATCTAAATTCACTCAGCGGAACTAGGAACTTAATACGCCTAAAACTGGTCTAATACTAATTTTGACGCTATTTTGACATTTTTAAAAATTATTTTGATAATTATTGAAAATGTAGGTAGTATGATCGTTTTTGGAAAATCTTTTAGCATAATGTGCAGTTTTTTAACATGTTCTTCTACAAAATTTTACTTTAGCTTTCCGCAATCTATTTAGCTGTTTGTTTTGTTTCGCAAATTCACAAAAAAAATAATTAATTTTACTATTAGAAGTCGTCATTCGTCCGTTTTCTTTTTTTTTTTGTGATACAAAGTGTGGTATGAGGAAGAGACGGGAAGCTCCAAACGAAACCGACGCCGACAATGTTAACGTAGTGCAAATTGGAACCAAATTGACACCGATTTGTTGTGCAACCTCGTAAGGGGAAATAGGGTTGAAATCGGTTCTAAATTCTCGAACCAATGGCACAACAAACGAAATTAAGAGTGCGGATTTGATATCGATTACTGAGAGATTTAACTCTCATCCTTCTGTGTGTCAATAAAGTAAAGTCATAATTTATAATAAACAGGGGCCGAATCCCTGCATCGGCGAGTGGGCCATACGTCACTGAAATATGCAACACTCAAATGTCGAAAAGCGAAAACTAGCAACAACGATGATGAGGAATAGGTACTCTGCCAATGCAAGCAATAAATATTAGAATATGCATTTTTTTGTAAATAAAATTATCAAAATAATACATTTTTGTTTTTAATTATTGCAATTGCAAAATAATTTCTTCTCTTACAGTACGATTCCTTTATATATTTCGATTTGTCCATTGATTATCCCTTCTCGAAAACGGTTTTCATTTTCTGGTGTTTGTGGTGGCTCTGATTCGTTGGCTTCGATGCATATATTATGAAGTACTGCACATACAGTTATAATTTTTTGCGCTGTGCTTGTTTTTGCACGCATGCCCACACCGATTAAACAAATTTGAAAAATGAAACAAAATCTAGAATCAAAATTAACAATTTTAACAAGAAAACGCATTTATTGCCTATTTATTCAGAACAAAAGGCAAGAAACTGTCAAACCAAATGAAATTATTTGCTCTGATTTAGGTATTAACCTGCTAGAGCTAGACTATCGATTTTAAGGTCCTAGCTTATAACAAGTCCTAACTAGTACTCGGTACCAATTTGACAAGACTAGGGCTTAGTACTTATGTGAAGAAATCATTTGGTACCGATTTGAGTACTAACAACTGGTATAATAACCAGGTCCTATCTGATTTCGAGGAGCTAGCTAGTACCGAGTCCTTAATAGTACTCCGTACCAAATTGACAGGAATAAGCCTTAGTACTTGTGTGAAGAAATGAGTTGATACAGATTTGAGTACTAACTTTAGGACTAGTACCGGTACTAGCGTTAGGACTCTGTGAAGAAATTGGCTGTAAGTTTCCGGCTGATTTTAGTTTGTAGCAACTGCTTCAGGTTCGTTTCGTGGTGCATTCGTGCATACGTAAAGCTAACATTTTTGGTCCTAAAAATATTACGTGGTAATTTCCCTCTCGCTTTATTGAGTAGTGGGCTGGAATTAGATTCCTACCGATATTCCCCTTCGGCACGGTGCAAGTTTCAGGCCTCAGGAAAAATGAGAAGAGGGAAACCCCTATCAACTCTACCACAGAACCTGCCACCGCAACCTCTACAATATCCACCCTACCTACCCTTGCTTCACCTACCACAGCAACTCAACCCACCTTTCCCCAAACTACCACCACACTTCCCCCAACTAACATTCCCTCCCTTATCATCCTTCCAACACCTATCGCCACATCCCAAGTAATTCCCCCTCCAACTCCCTTCTCCATCGCTTTGCAAAAGGATGAAAGCCAGGCTGAGGAACTGGCAGCCGGAGTCGTAAGTCGATTAGGAGTAGATATGGAGGGCATTGACCTCTCTCCTAACCGATTCGACGAGGATGAGCTGCTTCCCACAGAAGAGGAGGAAGAAAGTCTGCTCGCAGACGAGGGGGCTCTACCCCCCAACCCATAAATTAAAGATGACTGGACGCGGGATCAGCACCAGGATGGCCCAGGTGAATATCCACCATGCTAAGGCGGCATCAGCCGTCATAGCACAAAAATTCATTAAGGATAACCTGGGTCTAATACTGATCCAAGAACCCTGGATAAACGGGGGCCAAGTAAGAGGCCTAACAAGTAAGGACTCTCAATTAATATGGGACACGAGACAAGCCTCGCCCAGAGCATGCATAAAAATAAGAAATAACATTAATTTTATATGTCTTTCAGAATTTATGACAAGAGACCTGGTGCCAATACAGGCTCAAATCTACATCGACGGCAACCCCCAAACGATGGTAATTGCGGCAGCATACTTCGCTGGTGACGAAGCCAACATACCACCAACGGAAGTAGAGAGGCTTGTGAACTACTGCTTCAACAAAAGACTACCGGTTATGGTTGGGTGTGATGCAAACGCCCACCATACAACGTGGGGTAGTAGCGATATAAACCAAAGGGGTGAGTACCTTTTAGACTTTATTATCGAAAAAAATCTAGATATATTTAATGTGGGGAACACACCTACCTTTGTAACTAGAAATAGAAAAGAAGTTTTAGACTTAACTTTCGGATCTCCGATTGTAAGTAATTTTATCAGGGATTGGAGAGTCTCCAACGAACCCTCAATGTCTGATCACAGAATTATAGTGTTTACCTTAGACAACCTTCTCACAGAGAACACATCTGGAAGGAACCCTAAGAAAACAAACTGGAATCTGTACAAAGAGGCCCTCAAGATAAACCTTGAGAAAGTAGGTCCAGCTGAAACTACAAACAGTTACCTTGAATTAGAGCACATAGTTAACGAGTTTACCGGGGCGATAAATGAGGCCTATGAACTCAGTTGTCCATTAAAACCCGTTAAAAAGCAAAAAGATGCTCCTTGGTGGAACAATAGTTTGGCAAAGCTAAGATTCAAGGTAAGAAAACTCTTTAATGAGGCTAAGAGAACTGGAGAGTGGCATAACTACTCTGCAGAGTTGACCAAATATAATGGGGAAATAAGAAGAGCTAAAAGGAAGAGTTTTGCAACGTTCTGCGAGGGTATTTCATCTACCCCTGCAGCTGCAAGACTACACAAGGCTCTAGCAAAAGAAAAGGCTTTAACGTCGTTAGCACTTCGTTACCCTGATGGTAGCTTTACAGAAAATGAGGAACAAAGGGTCACTCTATTGTTAAACACTCATTTCCCGGGCAGTTTACCTATTATAGGAAATACAAATGAGAGAATACCTCTCAAGCCAAACCGGGACAGCTGGAAGATAGCCTCAACTATCTGTTCAGCTAATAGGATCGATTGGGCATTAAACACCTTTCAACCTTTCAAGTCACCGGGAGTAGATGGCATTTTCCCAGCCCTCTTGCAAAAAGGGAAAGAGGAACTAATGCCCTATCTTATTAGCGTACTTCGAAGTAGTATTGCACTTGGACACGTACCTAATCTATGGAGAAGAGCTAAGGTTATTTTTATTCCCAAAATTGGGAAAAAGGATACAACACATCCAAAGTCATTCAGGCCAATAAGTTTAACATCCTTTCTACTGAAGACTTTGGAAAAGGTTATTGATAACTTTATTAGATCAGAAGTATTAATAAATATGCCTTTGAACCAACGCCAGCATGCTTACAGAGCGGGAAGATCTACAGAAACCGCCCTGTATGCACTCACAAACACCTTACAGATTGCTTTAGAATCCAAAGAAACGGCCTTATGTGCCTTCTTAGATATTGAGGGGGCTTTCGACAACACCTCTCATGAAGCCGTAAATAAAGCTCTAGTAAGGAAGTGCGTTCCCATTACCATCATCAGGTGGATAAGTGAAATGCTAGGCACAAGAACGGCGGAAGCATACGCAGGACAATGTGTCCAGAAAGTCATCACAACAAGAGGATGTCCTCAAGGCGGGGTTCTCTCACCCCTGCTGTGGAGTCTTGTAGTAGATGAATTACTAGAAAATCTTTCTTCTCAAGGCATACGATGTATCGGCTTCGCTGATGATATTGTAATATCAGCCTTGGGTAAGTTCGAAGATACTCTTTGCGATATAATACAAAGAGGTCTATCCATTACAAGGAAATGGTGTCTATCAGTGGGATTAAATATAAACCCCACAAAAACAACGATAGTACCGTTTACTAAAAAGAGGCTTCTACCACGCATGAAACCCATCCGGTTGGCGGGAGAAGTAATCGAACCCCAGAAGGATGTTAAATATCTAGGAATTACACTAGACAGTAAACTCCTCTGGAACAAACAAGTTGAAATAACTGTCGGGAAAGCCACTAGGGCCCTTATGATATGCAAGAGACTTGCTGGTAAAACATGGGGCTGTAAGCCAAACATCCTGCGATGGATGTACACCATGATGGTAAGACCCATCATTACCTATGGTGCGGTTGCATGGTACAAAAGGACCGAACTAATTACAACCAGGAAATCTCTGGAAAAGGTACAAAGGCTCGCGTGCTTATGCATTACTGGAGCAATGAGAACATGCCCTACAGCAGCAATGGAGGTAATCCTTCACCTAACCCCACTACATGTGGCTATAGAAAGTGCTGCTATGGGAGCCATCATGAGATTTGCAAAAGAGGACACTGGGACGGGAAGCTGCATAGGTCATAGGGAAAGAAATTCGATCAGCAAGTCCACAGTAACAAACCTCATTGACATTCCAAGAGATGGCATGATTAAAAGATATAATTTCGTAAAAAACTTTCGAACGGAATTATGTAGCAAAAAAGAATGGGTAGGCGAATCAGTTAACTACACTCTTAGGGCAAATGTCATCAAGTGGTACACTGATGGATCGAGAACAAGTGAAGGGACTGGGGCAGGAATCTTTGGGCCAAGAACCAAACTTTCCTTACCGATGGGGCAGTCTACTAGCATTTTCCAGGCGGAAGTCAACGCCATAGGAAAATGTGCAGAACGTAATCTCGACAGGAATTACCGTAACCAAAACATTGCCATCATGTCAGACAGCCAAGCTGCACTTAAAGCACTGAACTCTTACACCATCAGTTCTAAACTGGTATGGGACTGTGTGTGCAGACTGAATGAACTGGGCAAAAACAACAATGTAACACTTTGTTGGGTACCAGGCCATATTGATGTCCAAGGCAATGAAGTGGCAGACTCCTTAGCGAAAATAGGTGCAACAACACCCTTAACGGGTCCAGAGCCCTATTGTGGAATAGGAGAAAACGTGATTAAAAATAAAATCAAAACAGAAGAGGAGGCTAAAAGACTAAAAATCTGGAAAGAACTCCCCAAACTAAGACAGGCCAAACTACTACTTGGGAACTACAACCAAGAACGTTTCAAGTCCTGTATTAGCTTAAGTAGAAATAACTTAAGAATAGCTACGGGCATCCTCACTGGCCACTGTAAGCTAAGGAGACATCTCAAAATCCTTGGCTTGGTGAGCAGTGCCACATGCAGATTCTGCAACAACCAAGATGAGACACCGGACCACATTTTAGGCAGTTGTGAAGCACTTATGCATCAGAGATACAAATATCTGGGCCGCCACCAGATAGAAGTGAGCGATTTACCCTCCCTGAAAATACTCCAAATGCTGAAGTTCCTCAAAGAAACAAATTTGGAGGAAGAGCTGTGAATGAGCAAGCTCATCTGGCTCAAAATGGGGGCACAATAGATCTAAAGGTCGCAGTGCAATTATAAACCCCAATTCATTCATTCATTCATTCATTCCCCTCTTGCTTTCGAGTTAGAAGCGGGCCACTTGTTATTTCTTTGGGTTAGCCAGAGACCGGAATCAGACTCCTACCGTTTTTTACTTCTTCTAAGCGAATCTTGTGGGCTGAGTTTACTCTCCTGTAGCTTATAACAAACCAGCTTTGTATTATATGAAATACGTTGTTATTTAGAATAAGTTTATAATGAAATTGTAAGATTATAAACAAATTATTTGTTGAAATAAAGTTTTATGTTAAATTTGGTAAATGGTTACCGCGACCGCCATATTATTCACTCGATACATCCAGATTTAAATTTAAATCCAGATGAATTTACATTAAATGTGTATGATTTACATCCAGATTTAAGTTTTAATTTGGATGTATTGAGTGAATAATATCGCCGTTAGAGTTCTTACTTTCTTAACCCGAGTTTTACTTGCTTTCTTCGGGAATACCTTGGACTTCGACGAGCTTAGTTCAGCCTAGAGAAAAAAGCATCACAATTTAGTCGCAAGAAATAGAACAAATGAGTTTAAATGTAAGTGACCACACTTGCGACCGAGATATCGCGACTGAAATTTGTTTCATTTTTTGAGCGACGCGATTGTCGCAAAATAAAATAAAACAAATGGAATTACATGTTTGTGACCGCACTTGCGATTTAAATTTCTGCGATTTAACAATCGTATTCGCGGCGAGAAATAAACATGTACGCACTTGCGATTGTCAGTCGCCCGATTTTCCTTCAATGAAACACGTGGTTTTAAATGTGAGTGCACGAACATGCGACTGAAGAATCGCGGCTCTTAAAAAAAATGTAAGAGGTTCCATTTTTAGAGCGAGTTTTCAGTCGCAACGACTTTAAATTGCAAGTGCGTGCACATCCATTAAAAGATGTACCTATGTTGCATTCGATAGCGATTAAAATCATGCGACTAAAAATCGCAAGTGCGTGCACAGCAAAAATTTGTTGCCATCGCGATTTTTTAATCGCAACGACTTTAAATCGCAAGTGCGTGCTTAGCTAAACAGGGGCTAAGTTTAAAAAAAAAAGACAATTTTTTTTCTTTCACGACAAATTCACGATAATTAGCAATTTTTTACGTTTGGTTGGAGTATTTTTGTTTTTCTTTGTTTGGGGCTTTTTTTAATTAAATAAAGGGTCCATTTTTTCTTATACCTCTGAACAATTTTATGTATGTTCACCACCTGGACGTACACAAATTTTAGCAAAGACTATTTTCAAAAATTCAATTTTGGTTAAAAAGTTTAGGCTTTAGGGAGTTACATTCAATTAGAAATTAAAAAAAAAAAAACTATTTTGTTTACCGTTTAAAACTATTTTGAATAGTTTTCCACTTAGCTGGTCCAGTAGTACCTACATACAGAATTTGTATGTCCCCTTTCACACGAAGATAAGATACTAGTTGTTCTTTAAATCTCCTTAACAATCTTTTGTACCTTTCACACAAAGATCCAAAATCGGCGGAAACTTGCTGTATTTTCCTTTTAAACTACCTTGGTGGAGCGCCCACAAATGTAGTGTGAAAAGAAACGTCAAAAAAATCTCCTGAATTTGTTGACCGGGGAGATTTTGTTTCCCCCTCTTTCTTCCTGCCCTTCTCGCCTATGAACTAATTGTTGCCGGCAACTCAGTTGCCTTGTGTGAAAGGGGACTATCATACAAAAATCTTCGTATAAAAAAATATTTTCTGTTTCTTTTTAAAAATTATGGTAAGAAGACATTCGGGCAAATTTTGGGTGTTGCTGTACTGCCGACAAAATCACATCACATCGAATTCAATTCCTAATTTTGTTCGAGCCTGATAAGATCAGGATCAACTTTCACATACAGGTTGTACTTTTAGATGCACATTTAAATTATTATAAAATATTTATTTCAAACAAAATCTTTGTTCTCTATAGACTCAGTTGTTTTGATCTGAGTGCTGTTTCTTTTTGTTTAATCTTGTTTCAATATATTAAATAATTTACGGTCAGTTAAATTTTATTTGAGTTTAGTCTCGTCAAACAAATGAATACAACATGTTTTTTTATAGGTACACAAAATGTGATCAAAACACGAACGGTTCTCCACTCAATGAACAAAAATAATTATTCTCTTTACTGAAAAATAGATAAAACAAACAAATAATTTAGATAGGTACCTATGCTCTATTGAAATGGAAATTTCTAAATAAACAAAAAAAAAATAACAGTTAACCTTGAATAAAATTAACTCATTATTAGTAAAAATATTTAAATTAAAAGTGAAAATATTTATTGTATTTTAGTGACAATAATAATACTGAAAAGTTTTGCTTTAAAAAAAATTGATGATTAGTATCTTTTGTCAAAAAAAAAGCATCTTCTCTGCTTTCCCTTTATTTTTTGTTTGTTTCGATAAAGACAGAAGTAAAGACAAAATAGAATAAAGATAAACCTTAAGTTTGTTTTGCAAATTAAAATATTTTTTGTTTTTTTTTGTATAAAATGTTAATTCAAACTACATTATGTAGGTTATGCAAAATTAATTATGTATTCACGAAATTATTAATAAAGTTTTTTTTTTTTAATCATTAAATGCATTCGCATCCGAATGAAGTTTGAATTCAGGAATTACCTTCATCGAATTGAGGTTGAATAATAAAATTGGTGGCATTGCACAAAAATGAAACCGAAAATGAGACATATTATATGACGATTCTTCAGCACAGAACTGGTTCAAAGATGAATTTTTAAATTAAAATAATTTTAGAGATTCATATGCGTAAATACAGATTTTGCTGCTAACTTGACGTCCTACAATCGTAAATAATTGTGTGCATACGATTATATTCCTTTTTTTTATTTAAGAAGGAATTCTCTGCATAAGCTTCTTATTTTTATTTGGTGCTGAAGAATGTACTCTCAACAGCCGACAACACTATCGGCAGCAACCACTTTTCGTTTGGGTTTCATTAAGCACAATGTAAATACTCAAATTGAGAATACGAAAAAGTTGCGACAGTAAATTGCCAGTTGGACACTTACTAAATAAGAATTTCTCTATATGCGTCTAACTGATCGATCCACAGTGTAGTTTATCGGGTTACTTTTAAATTATTTTTATTTGAATCAAAAATCTAAACTCAAACATTGATTCGAATCGACAACCTTTGTGGTTTACAACCTTTGTGGTTTGGTATTGGTGCTCAATAATAAATTGTTTTCTACTTCAAAGAGGCAATACTACTTAACCTAGTTTAAAACCACACAACATGAAGAATAAACCTGCAGTAAAACAACTTAGATTTCATCAGACGCCACTGTGTCAACACCAAAAAATTGATGGCCTCTGATTTTAGTCACAGGTTAAACGCCCAGTTTTCTACACACAATTAAATTTGCCGACTCAGTTTGTCTGCCACTGGCACTTGATGCAATGGGAAACCATTACCCGACTTTGTTCACAAATTGCTGTTTTGACATTGTTCCAGTGGTAACGACCTGATAGCGATCTATGTTAATGAAGACAATATAAACTATCATCAAGCGCCTGACTAGGTTAGATAGGTATCCAGAGACGCAGGCATACTAAAAGTAAGCACAGCACAGACGCACTAGATGGCATTTATATTGCAGTTTATCGTTCTCAGTAGGTCCGTCTAGGTATCTGTGTATCTTCACAGTCAGTCGAATTGAAAACACATACCTATGTATAGCAAAGCCATCTATAGTTATTTTTAGACAACTCTTCTTGTTCCCCCACAATTTAAGGTTTTCATTTTCTGTTCCTTCTTTGGATTTGCGTCCATATTTTTTCTTTGCAAATTTAGTGGAGCGCACGAATATTAATATCACGTTTTCATGTTTTGCATGCGCTTTCGTGTGACTTCGAAAAAGACTGCAAATACGAGTAAATATACATACCTATCTATAGTAGGAATAGTTGCTTGGTTTTATGCTTATAAAGTAGGTATCTTTTCTTATAGAAAGAAATAAAAAGGCATCTATAATTGGGTGTCAGCCAGACTGATTGCTGGTTGTTTATATATTTTTTTTTTGCTCTATTTGGTAGCTGTTTCGTGTGACCTTGGCCTTTGCATGTGTGTGTTTTTATTGAAAAATAAGATCATTTACATAAACAGGCACAGGAACACGATGTGCAGTCAGCAACGAATATAAAGTCTTCATAAAGTAGGTAGGTAGGTAGTAGTTTTATTTTAATTTGTTTTATTGAAAGATGTCGTGTTTTTAGTTATTATTAGTCTCAGATAGTAAAAGAAAGTGAATGATTAAGGGAGAGAGCTTTTTTTTAAGAAACTGTGAACTGGTAGCTTACCTGATGTTTGCATTTTGATTTTTTTTCTTTTTGCTTTTTGTTTAATTTTAGTTTTGGACATTTTTAACCTATTTTTAGGTTTATTTTAAATTATTTCAGATGTTTATATGAATTTCATGATTTTAAAACAACTAAAAGTTGTTAAAACGTTTTTTTTTTTTTTCGAAATTTACTAGGCGCTTATTGCCTAACCAAACAATTTCAGTGACTAGGTAGGAACCTACCTATTATTATGATTTGTTGTATTATTCATACTAGAATGTCAGTTTATTAGACTTGACCATTCTTTATTGCGTCAATTTCATTGAATTCTTGAACAACAACAACAACTTAAAGGCGCTACCACCAATTGTTTTCGAACTAATTTAAGGTATTTTAATTCGTTTTATTTTTGTTTGGCTGGAGATATAGCTATTTCAAGGGGTGCCAAGCCCTATCATCAGTCGTCTCCTTTTAGTGGTGCTGAGCTTTAATCCAATTTTACTGTGAAAAATTTTCTACATGCACATTATGAGATTTGAACTCACGCATATCAGATTTACTCAGTTCTCGAAGTCGTATGCACTACGCATTCCACTACTTATGACCACTGACGTCACAGGTCAAGATGTGCTGTTTGTTTATCAAATGCATTTGGAGTATGTACCTTTACCTACTTTTTCATGTGTGAGGGTAGTAAATAAATAATTGACGTGAGGCAACTCATGGAAAACCAGGACCCCGTGACACTCTCAAACATTCCTATTCAAGACATTTATTTTGATATTTTCGGAGTTAAATTTGAATTAACATACAAAATTTATTGAGTTAACACCAAAACTTTAATGATATTGCACTGATAAATTTGGCTTTTTAGGTAGGATATATTTATTTTTTTTCAAACATTTACAGCTATGGACAGAAAAATAGCACACTTCTGAATTTTGTATGAAAGCATAATATATTTCTATTTTTTCAAACAAAGTAAGTATGTACTGTAATTTATATGTACGGAAATTTGGAAAATATTGAGGATTCTTTAAAATTATATATATATTTTAGTTTGTGATGACAAGATTTTTGGTGGACACAGAAATAGCACACATTTGAAGAAATGTAAACAAAAAAAAAAAAAAAATTTGTTAAAGGAGACTTATAATAAACACTATTTCTGAATTAGCTAAGTTTAGCTAAGTTAATACTTTTTAGATTTACCATGATTTTTTAGATTAACTTTCCACCTTCTGTGGAAACTCCTTACCAACTCTTTGCATCTTCTCTATCAAATGGATTTCCACGCTTTCTTTTGCCTTAGTTTTTGTTTCCTTTACCCGATATGAACATTTACATCATAACAAAGATGCTACACAAAAGGATGGGAACTTTGTGTTCAGCAGCATACAAAATATCAATTTTTTTTTCTAACAACCAATTTTGTATGTACCACTACCAACTCCTGCATGGTTTTGGTCATTTTGATACATTAAAATTCAAATAAAAGACATCAACTCAAAAAAAAAACGATCCATCTTTTAATGTTAGACCTTGAAACTTACCCATCTTGCCACCCATATTTATAACTGGAGCCATTCGAAGGCATAATATAGCCCAGACTATAGCACGCTTCCTCCACTATGATTATTGGTATTTTAGGGTACATTTGCAGTTGTATATCTGGCTTTGAGGGTGATGGACAAAAATATTTTCCCCTAGTCCAATGCGTTAAACCTTCATTTCATAGTTCCAAACCATTTTCGAAAATTTTACAGCTGTAATTTAATCAGTCTCAGCAAATATTTATACAGGCTTCAAAATTCAGACATCAAGATAAAATTTTTCTTTGATTTCAGCTAGGTACTATGAACCACAGGATTTGAAAGAATTGCACAACGTTTTTTTTTTAATGTTGGCTTGGATTACAACTTCGTGATGGTTTAGCTAACGAGTTTGGTTTTTTGTTTGAAAATTTGAATCGATTTTCACCAAATTAACGGAATTCTAAACCATTTTTTACAAACAGTTCAGTAATAATAACGTTTTGAGGGATAAATTAGTTGTTTGTAGAGTTCATAGATAAAACAATTTTTTCCCGCTTATAATGGGACCATTTTTTAATTATCTTTTAAGAACATGTCTGCTTTAACACACCCACCAAAAAACTGTAGGTAATTATCTGCTGCAACTCTCGATTTAAAAATCAAAATTAAAATACAGAAACTGTGCTATTTCTTTGTCCAATTGAAAAAGGCTATGGAATGATATAATTGAGCGGGAATTAAATTATTGGAATAATAACAGGATATTTGGGACGAACTCTTGCTCTTGTAGTAAAAGTTTTTGAAATTCTTAAAATTGATGATCGTAAGATTTTTGACTAGTTAGACAGTGTTTTATTGTGTATTTCGAAACAGTCAGATATTTAATAAAAACAAATTACATTTGTCAAAGTTTAGACAATCCGTGCGTTCAACATACATCTGAAATTTCTGAATTTTTGGAGCTTCTGATTGGCCAGCTGTCATAAAAAGTTAGATGACTTTTAGTGACTTTTAGTTACTGGCCAATCAGAAGCTCCAAAAATTCAGAAATCTGAAATTTCAGAAGTAGGTTGAACGCACGGAAAGAATTCTGTGCTGATTTTTTTTTTTAATCCTAACAATTTTTTTTTTTTTGAAAATTTTGGTACCTACTTACATACAATACCTAGGTACTATTTGATTTGAATATCAAATCAGCGAAATCGAAAATAAAAAAATGGTTCTATGGAAGGTATCTACCATTTAAAACCATTTTTCGGAAATTTTATTTTTAGCAGAAGGTAGTCTGTACCTAATAAAATTTATTAATTTAAAAACAAAAATCTGTGGAGCCACTTTTTGAGTAAAATAAGATTTTCCAAAACTACTAAAAAGCATTATATGACAGGTACCGTTATTTTTGGTCCTAAAAAAAATTAAAAGAACATGTCGGAGGAATGTCAAAAAAATGTGTTTAGGTTGTAGGCAAACACACAGACAGACAGACGAACTGAATTGCGAGACCCACTTCATGGTATGTCAAGTTTGATCAAAATCTCGAGATCGATTTTTTTACGAATCCAAAACTTGCTAGTAAAAAATAGGTAGGTACTTCAATTTCAAAATCGTTGTTTTTTGAAAGACATGAAATAATTTTTTTTAATAACTTAAGTACCTACCTACGAGTCTGTAGTATTTTTAGAAATAACAATTTGAATGAAAAAAAAAAGTAATAAATGACATCACTTTCTTTCCCAACAGCAAAAAAAAAAAAAACAAAAACAATTCGTGCCTCACATTCTATCGCATCCCCTTTGGCTCAACCTGTCAGCCACAGCGAGAAATTCATTGAATTTACTTTAAATGCCGCACCGGAATGTGGCTGCCAAATAGTTTGGCAATAGAGTTCAAATATTGATTATTTACTGATTGCTAGGTTTCGGCTTTAAGAACCTTTGTCTACCGACAGACAAAACGATCCGAGGCCAACATTAACAGAATAAGTACATATCATGTAGGTATATGCAATTTTTCGAGCAATGCGCACATCTGCATTCCATCGGAATTCCATTTTTTCATTTTCTCATATCGTTGACACAGATTACGTAAAAATATTACATAGTGATGAACAGAAGACAGGCACAGCACTCCCATACTTTAGCATCTTTCATCAAAACATCATAATATATCTTCCTTCATCTAATTCTGGTTGCTTCATCCCGATTCAGCCTGGGACGGGAGTGCAAAAATAGTTTCGAAAAAAGATAAAACATTGAGCAAACAAAAAATAGACGAAGAAACTATCTAAACATACAACGAGCGGGAGGGTAATCAAAAATAAACATAAAAATGAGAGATGTGCAAAATCAGAATGAAAAAAAAAAATAGAATAAAAGTAGACACGATGCAAGCTATGAGCATGAATATGATACATGCATATTGTAGATTGTACAAGTGAATATAACCACTTCTGGACATGGACGACAATGTGCACCGCTCGCACTGACAACAACAACAACGAGAATGCTGAACTAAAAAAGGGCGTGTATCCTTTTCTACACACAGAACGAACATCAGCAGCATGACATTCTATGCAATTCTACTGACTCCACAACACCAACCATCCAGAGTGGCACCAAAAACCAACTCGAACCTTATACGTACAAAGTTGGGATTATGCAAGGCGGTTGTAGGGATTATTGACCGCATCGTCTTGAATTCCTAATCAATGAGGCACACGCAATTCAAGCTCCATTGTGTCAACAAAAGCCAAACAAAAAGCGTGCAAGGCAGATGAAGAATATAAGAACTTAAGTTAAGACCTTCACTTACCAAAACAGCACTTTCGCGAACAACTTGTGAGACGGTTTCTCGAAGCTGGGCAGCCATTCCTGGCTTGTTTAGGCCACGGGTGAACTTCCTTTCTGTCATTTTGGTCGTGTTGTTTAGGGACTATCCTTTTTCGTTTCAGATCTCTTGCTTCGTTCTTGGGTCTTCGCCGATTCAGAATTTACAAAAATTATTTTATTTTTTTAAGGGAATCACTTGTTTTTTTTCACATTTTTTACCGGGTAATGGTCTTTTCGTGTTTTCACTTATAAATTTTGTACCTGTGCTTTAATGTTTCAAAAGATTTTCCACTGCACCGCTTAAAGTGGTGGTGATATTTTGTTTTGTAATTCCAATAAATTTTTTTCTGAATATAGAGGAAATAGATCACATTGATGGATTTTAATTGTAAACAATTGAATTTTTTGTTTGCAAAATATATACATATACACTCAGAATCAAGGAAACGACATAAATTTGTTGAATGATATAGAAAAAGGGGTGGGCAGTAGAAGGTATGGATTTGATGTACAATCCACACAAACGCACACAAAAATTATTTATTTTCCGGCAAATCCCGAACTTCACGAGACAACGCGTCGAATACGACTGTCAGAATTGTTGTTTGAAAAAATACAAACTTGACCAATAAAAAATTATTGCGTCGACGGAGAGCATCGCTTCAACGCTCATCGCATTTGAAATTAGTACCACTAAAGTGAAGCCAAATTGCATTAGAAATAGTTTTAAGTTAATAACAGAAGCATGCATCATTATTTACCTCTGCTCGTTTGCAGAGTTCATGACGGACATGGATTTTGTGCCTCCATTGGATTTTTTGTAGACATGTACATAATAGGCGCGTCCGAAACTACCGAAAACTACCATTTTCTACCAGATTTAGCCCAAACCTGTTCACGTTTGCACATTTTGGGTAGTTTTGGGTAGAAGAGAACGCTCGCGAGAGAGTAAATTATTTCCCCTTCTTGCCAGATTTTACCCGAGAAATTTCTTCCAGCAGAAAATGTAAAGTTCGGTACTCTGTCAAAAAGCTAGTGGGAAGAAAAAAACACAACAAAAATACAAAATGGCTGCTGTTTGTTTACTTTTAGTTAGTTTGTTTTTTTGTAAGAACTGAATATTTTTCTTTGTTTTCATCTTATATTTTCTGATAAACCTCTGAACAAAATTGAAAGGAAGTATGTTAAATTCAATTTAAAAGCTCTCCCAAACCAACGCGATTAATCGCTGCGACAAAAGAAAACAACAATAACAACACGTGGTTGTCAAACAAAACAACACGTTGTTGTTATTGTTTTCTATTGTCGCAGCGATTAATCGCGTTGGTTTGGGAGAGCCTTAATTTGTTTACTTCAATTTTAATTAAAAAGACTTTCAGTAAGTGTATTCTAATGTTATGGTTTTGTTTACTTTTTGGGGACGTTCAAAATCTGGCATTAATTTTTGGTTCAAAGCGTTCGTGTACTTTTAGACTGTTTTCATTCTCCTTGAGAGAATTTCATCCCCACTCCTCAATATTTGATAATTTGCCAGTTTTAGTCCGGAACTTACACGAACAAACCTAATCCTGACATCGTTCATGGCCTGTGGAGGCGGCATGTAAAGAAATTAGTTTGCTTGGACTGCTTTTACACTACAGCGATTTTTAATATTTGTTTATCTTTTGGTTTCCTTCTGATTGCAATGAAGGACAATGAAAGACTGCAATATTTTAAGAAAATTAACTTTGTGCAAGTGGAAAGGTTTCATCTACCTGCAGTCTTTACTCTTCTTGATTTAGCGCAGTTCACTGAGTAGAAGGCGAACCACATACGTCCCTAGCACACGTGCTTAAAAATCCCAAGAAAATATGGCAGTGTGTAATAAAATATTTCCACTGACATTGCACAATTTCAAGAACTCAATTTCAAAATTACGCAAAGTGTTGGCACTAAAAATGAAACAATTTCGTCTGACAACTTACATTGGAAACCATTTTGATAATTGAAATAATAAAATTGATTTTTTTGACGAAAAAAATTAACTGATGTCGTTTTCCGTTGGTCACTCCTAGCACTCTTTTTTCACTCCATCCACACTCCCAACACTCCAAAAACCTTCCATTTGCAGTTCGTAGTGATGATTTAGGAGTGTTTTTTCACTCCGGATTTCATTAAGGAGTGCTAGGAGTGCACTCTGAAAACACACATACGTTTAAAAGTATGTGTTGGATTAATTGTCAAAATAGTAAATGCTTCTTCTTGGGATGTTCTGAAATTGAAATTATTGAAGAGTTCATTTTAGTTTTTACTTCTACATAGATACACATATTACGGAAGAGAGTTTTTCATATTCCATTGGAATCAAAAAGAGTGAAACACTCTGAAAATCCAATCGAAAACGACATGAA
Organism: Epistrophella euchroma; assembly: GCA_947049315.1. NCBI lineage: Eukaryota > Metazoa > Arthropoda > Insecta > Diptera > Syrphidae > Epistrophella > Epistrophella euchroma. The sequence continues at coordinate 18,822,201 of OX346245.1, forward strand.
TAATTCCCTTCATTTAGATATCAAAATAACATCAAATTTCTTTCTATAAACCAAGAAAAGATAAAGAGAAATCACAGAAAATATAAAAATAATGAAATTGAAATGTAAAGCAAGAAATATTTTTTCTTTATACAATCATTTTCTTTAAGTTGTTTGTATAAGGCCTTAATGATCATTCACATACGAGTTATATGCCGGCTTTTGTAAGAACTAATTACACAATTTTATTAAGAGCTTTCATAAGGCCTAATTACATCTGTTCAAGAAAAGCTATTGAATTGCATAGCACTTTTGATCATAGGTCTTATATGAGGTATATTGCTTCTATAATGTGCGCCAAAATGGTTGGTAAAAGGCCTTTTGGTGGTACTATACAAGCCGGGGAATAGCTTGTATTGAACCTAACACAAGTTAAATTGTTAGTTGGGAAGTGGTTTTTAATTAAAGCTGTAATAACTGGCGCCTACTATTTTTTTGTCAGTCTTTGTAGTTCTGTTCGTTTACTTTATTGGGAAATAATTGTTATAACTATTATAAAACGCAATTTTGTTCGCAATTTCATTGAAATTGAGGTGATTTGAGATGATTTTGAAATTGCGTCGTTGTATTGGAAATTGTGCAATTTTGAAGATGATTTCGGAAAAATAATCCGAAATTGCTCAATTTCGTTCAGTAGACCATACTATAAAATCATCAGTCTTGCTCAAAAGTGGTAATATACTACAGCTTTATTTTTTTTTTTGTATTTATTGTAAAGCCTTAACTACATAAGCCACTTTTTGCAAAATTACAAAAGTAAAAATATTTTTTCCCAGCTAGCGCAATTGTTTTGTGAAAAATAATATATACATTTAATTTTTAAACCAAAATTTAAGCTTTCTGCATCATTTTTATAAGTTTTCCAGTGAGAAAAACTATCCCAAAATGAGTTTGAAAATTTTCACTTTTGTACTTTTTCACTTTTTTGGCTTATGTAGTTAAAGTCTAATTATCAAAATAGGAGTTTATTAAATAACCGGACTTCAATCATAAGTAGTGTGGAATCAAATAAAAATTAAATATCACCTCAACCGACTTAACAATTTATCTCACACAATAAATGAATGAAAAATAAAATCATGAAGATCAAGGGCCTACTTACAACTCTCTCTCAACCATTCCTGTGTACATGTCAACAGGAATTTAGGGGACCTACAGTTTATTGCCGAATCTGAATGGCAATAGATACTCGTGAAGATTCATCGCAAGAGGTTTTAGCCATTTTTTTTTATTATTATTAAGGTGGACATTAATATAGTGAGATCATGAATTTTTTGGGTTTGGTTCTTAAAACCATCCCAAATTCTTTCTTATTCGTGGCAAGGGATCAAGGAAGGAATAAAACAATTTGTTTGGATGCAAAAGTGTGGAAGCAAAATATAAAACCATTTTTTGATAAAAAATTTTAGCAGCCGTTTGTAATTCTATCCCACTTTTTTGACATGCATTGGTTATTCCTACTCCGTGTAATATAGTACTTTTAAAATATGTTTCAGAATGCATTGTTTGTTGTGGGAATTGGATGAAAAAAAAACGATGTAGGGGCTCAACAGTTTACGTGTTAAAGCCAGGTACGCAGTTCAAGCTAAACTAAATTTTATCCCTACAATTTTTATCTCTACAATCGTTTGCTAAGAGCACAAATGTCAAAATTTATCTGTGAAAGAATGCGTTGAACATTATTTCGCTTGCTAAATTAAGTGGAGACTTTTTGAATTTAGCGCGTGAACTGCGTACTGCCTAGCTAAATATCCTCGCTAAAATTTATCTTTGGAGGAAATTTGTATGGAAGATAAATTTTAGCGCGATCTGCGTACTAGGCTTAAAAGCAACAACTTCAGCCGTTTCATTATCGGGGTTTACCGACGCCATCACAGAAAAAACATGGAGTTTCCATACAAACTATCGATAACATGTATGGAATTCATACCGGTAACACATTTCTTCTCCGTGCTTAAGTTAAGCACCGAAAATTCTCCGGGCTTAGCTAAGCACGAATGGGCTTAGTTGTTGTTGCATACGTAAACTGTTGGCCCCGATGTCGTTTTTTTCATCCAATTTCCTTTGGGCTTGCAAAAAAACACGGCTTCCATGTTTTTTCTGCGATGGCGTCGGTTAACCCCGATATCATTTTTTCGACCAATTTCCTCTGTCCTCCGTGCTGTCAAAAAAACAGGCCTTAAATCAAATTAAAGCCTTAAGCCTTAACTACATAAGCCAAAAAAGTAAAAAAGTACAAAAGTAAAAATTTTCAAACTCATTTTGGAATAGTGTTTCTCACAGGAAAACTTATAAAACTGATGCAGAAAGCTTAAATTTTGGTTTAAAAATAAAATGTATATATTATTTTTCACAAAACAACTGCGGTAGCTGGAAAAAAATATTTTTACTTTTGTAATTTTGCAAAAAGTGGCTTATACTACGTTTTCATTAGAGCCGAAATGAGGTAATTTCGCAAATTACGTAAAAAGTGTTTTCATTACAAATTTGCTAATTTCGTTTGACAGTTCAGGCTGTCAACCGCTTGTTTTTGTTGTTTTATACATTGAATTCTGTCATTTTAAATGCGTTCCACTTTGAATGGATTCCATTTGGGTGTGTTCATAAAGTATTTACGTAATTTCCTACCTAATTTCGTGCAAATTTGGTTGAAATTATCTCATTTGGAAATGTGAATTTGTATGGGAAATGAGATGATTTCGAATCGAATTTGGAAATTTTCAACGAAATTACCTCATTTGCTCTAATGAAAACGTAGTACTACGTAGTTAAGGCTTTAACTACATAAGCCAAAAAAGTGAAAAATTACAAAATTAACAATCTTCAAACTCATTGTAAATCATTTTTTCTCACTGAAAAACTTAGAAAAATGATGCAGAAAGCTTAAATTTTGGTTTAAAAAAAATTGTGTATATTCTTTTTCACAAAAAAACTGCGCTAGCGGAAAAAAAAAATGTTTACTTTTGTAATTTTGCAGAAAGTGGACAATGTAGTTAAGGCTTAATAAAAATCATGTATATCCCGTCAAAAGTTGAAATTTGGCTTCACCTGGTATAACTCTATTTGTATTCTTCTTGTTTCATGGCAATGCTCCACGTGAGGAGAACGAGAACGTCATTTTGACGTCTTGTGCCAGAAAAAAAAGAGCTGTAGAAAATTTTCGAAGGAAGAGATCTCACGAATTTTTTCAATCACGAAAAATGGCATCGATTTTACGTTCGGGAAAGTTATTTCGCTTTTTTGCGGGCTTAACACGAAGTGCTGTCTTTCAATCTGTTCCTGAAACGGAAGGAAGCTTTGTCCGGAATACACAATGCGTTTGTAGCAATCTAATCAAGTGAGTAAAATTTCGAGAAAAGTCCCAGCAGCAGGTTATGTATTGTATGAATGGGGGAATACGAAAAAAAACCTCCCGGCTATTACGCAACAAATTAAATTATTCCGTAATTCTATTTAAAGTCATGGGAATAGCTTCCAAAACATCTAAGTGCATAGTTTTTTTTTTATGGAATTAAACTCATTCTCTTTGAAATATTATCATTTCACACTTTTTCTAACCTACAATGTTTGCAATAACACATTTTTTGTTTCAGTGGCTATGCAACAACCGCTGCCAAACCAGACATCAGCTTGGAAAGGCAACTGAAACGACTGGATTCGGATGTCCGGCGTACTGGTCGCATTGCACGTAAAGATATTGAAGAAATTCTCGATGAGATTCGTCATCAGCGCTCTGCAACTAGCTCGCAATCGTTGCTAGTCATTCGATGTTGCGGAAATCTAGTTCCAGAGGAATTGCCTGAAGTTCGTACCGCATTGGTGAAAGAAATATGGAACACATTAAATTCACTAAACGTTCCAATGGACATTTCACATTACAATGCTTTGCTCAGAGTATACTTAGAGAACGAACATCAATTCTCACCGGCTGAGTTCTTGTCGGAACTCGAGTCAAAGGCAATTGAACCCAATCGTGTCACCTATCAACGACTGGTGCTACGATATTGCCAACAGGGTGATATCGACGGTGCAACTAGAATATTGGAATACATGCGAGAAAAGAACTTGCCGGTCAATGAGAGTGTCTTCAATGCTTTAATCTTGGGCCATTCACAGGTAAATAAATAACATGAATTTTAAGATAGGAGAGATTTTTAATTTTTTTAAAGCCTTTTACACGAAACGCTTTGCTTTGATTGTTAATCTTTTTTTGTATATTTGTTTTCTTTTTATTTAAAATATTTGCTTATTTTTGAAGTAATATCAAATATGAATCTAATAATTTTACATATTATTTTAGCAAAGTTAAAACGTCTTTTCTCACTCTCCAGGCCAATGACATCGAATCAGCAAAATCAATCCTTACGGTAATGAAACAAGCTGGACTTGAACCTAGCGCTGACACCTATACAACTCTGCTGTGCTGCTATGCACGTCACGGTGATATCGATTCTATTCTTCAAACCATCGAAGAATGTGAGAAAAATGAAATATTCCTACTCGACAAGGATCTTCTCGATGCTGTATATGCTCTTGCTGTAAACGGTCATGAAGCCAAAGTAGACAGAGTTATGGAGAAACTTAAAAAATTCACTGGCTTCAATCAAGAAGCTGTGAATGTTGTTCTTCGTTTAGTGAATAAGGGCTACGATGATGTTGGATTAAAAATTATTCGAGTTATGCCACGTTCCACCCGACCAGATGGACAACTAGTTGACGCTGGATCGTTTTTCATTCGTCAATTGGTCAAAGTCAATCGACCAATTGAAAAAATTCTAAGTATTTGTAAGGTACTTCAAGATGAAGGACTCAATCCAAAAGCATTACTCATTGCAACCGAATCTGGTTTAGTTAATGGGGCCAAACAAGCAACTTTGCCATTGCTTAAAGAGCTAAAGAACTCAGGACAGCCAATAAGACAACATTATTTCTGGCCATTGTTCTGCTCAGCTGAGCCGAATGAAGTTGTTGACATTATAGAAAAAATGCAAAACGAGTTTAATTTACAACCAAATTCAGAAACTGTTCGTGAATATGTAATTCCAAAGCTTAACGAAAAGCGTTTCGATCGTATTGTTAGTATTCTGACAAATGCAGGAGTTTCAAATGGCACTGCTGCTTCAGCAGCCGCTCACAGTGCATTGATTCAAAATAAAATTGCAGATGCTGCAAATCTAGTTGAAAGCTATCGGGCTTACTATTCTCCAGCCTTATTCCGTTATCCTCTTATTCAAGCTTTAAGCAAAACTGACGACTTTAAATCTTTCACGAGAATTGTTCGCCAGATCCATGATAACTTGGGCAAGGATAATCTTTCTCTTGCAAGTCAAGAAGAAAGCGCAAACGAACAAGTTGATGAGGGTGAATCGAAGGCTGGAGAGAGATCTGTTGAAACGGAAACTCAAAACTCTCGGCCCGCATTCATTGGACAAATTGTTAACGATTCAGTCAACTACTTCCGCACTAATCGCGTAGATGTTCTTGAAAATATTCTAACTCATTTTGTTGAACAAGGTTTGTCCATGGATAGTGCATCAGCATCGAAGATTCAAGATCGTCTAGGCTCGGAAATGACACCAAAAATATCTGAACTGTTGACCAAGATGACATCCGGTGATCTGGAACCCGTGCGTTTAGACGGAATATCATCACGCAAACGTACCCTAGACAAGTTAAACATCGACGAACTTGAGCGATTCATTGCAACACAAGAGGCCAAAGGTGACAACACAAACAACATCAAGCGACAGTTGCTTATTACCTGTTTTAGGTCAAAGAATCTAGAAAAAACCATTGAGGTGATTGATCGCCTTGAATCAGAAAAATTTGTAATCCCTACTGGCATCTGGGCACAACTCATTGACTTATATGCTCAAAATGAGCGCTTAGATGAAGCTTTACAACTTTATCAAAAGTTAAAAGCCAACGACCCTGCATTCATATTGGACAACTTAAAGTCTATTCGTATTGCCGAAATGATGCTGAAATCAGAAAAAATTGACGATGCAATAGAATTTTTAGTAAAAAACAAGAAGGACGAATTTCGCAATGATAACGAAGCATCATTCGTTTACACATCGTCATGCTGGAGGCTTTTGAATCAATTAGCCGAATCTGGAAATGCCGAGAAGTTGCAATTGATGTTTGATACTCTTGTGAACAACAATTATATTATGCCCACAAATGTTCTACTGGGACCCTTGATCAAGGTGCATTTAGTCAAGGATGACATCCAAAAGGCAATGGAGCAATTTGAGAAAATTACTACAACATACAAGTCAACTCCATGGAAGAACGAACTTGCTTGTAGATTGATTCAAAAAGAAGATGCGGCCAATTTGCAAAAATTGACCGATCTCAGCACAAGTATTCATGGTGAGGTGAACAGTTTGTATGACTTGGTGTTATCGTTTGTTGAGTGCGGGCGTATTCGTCAAGCTAGAAAAATCCTTGAGACACCCGGACTTCGAACACGTCCAAAGCGTATTGATTTTGCATGTGAGCGATACAGAAATGAGGGAATGGTTGAACCGCTCGAAGGTTTGATCGAAGCTACAAAAGATCTGCAACATATCGATCGTAACTCGATATTTTATAACCTTTTGCTTAGCTATTGCAAGAATGAAGAAGCTGACAAGGCTTTGGGTTTGTGGACTAAAATGCAAGAGGAATCCTTCGCTCCTAGTGATGAGTTCCTTAAGAAATTGGCGCAACTTTTAAAGAGTAAGAATATGGAGATTCCATTTGTTGTTCCACAGGACGCCTTGAATGAAGTTCCTTTAGTCAGTGAAAAACGTGTTCCAGTTGAAAAAACAGACAGACCCAAGAATACAGCTAGTACACGCCAGAACTCAACCCTCCTAAGTGAATTCCGATCAGCTTTAATATCAACAGATGTTGATAGGGCAATTGAATTGAAGGAGAAATTACCCATTGGTCAGTCGCCAAGTGCCAATGATATATCCCAGCTAATAGAGAATTTAATTCACGCCCAACGCCTTACCGAGGCTACAAAGTACGTTTTCGAATTGCTAGACCAAGGTCGCAGGCCAATTCCAAAGGTCTTCAAGTTCTTTATGAATAAAATTGCAGCAACTGGCGATGTGGCAACAATGGAGAGAATTGGTGAAAAGCTCACAAGCGAGCAAAAAAAACTAGTTTCGTTCGATAATCGGTATTGCCATGCGAACATTGCTAGTGGAAAATCTGAACAGTATTTGAATAGCTTAGCCCAAGAGATTGCTAAGGCAAATACGCCAGAGGAAATACTAGCGGCAGCAGAAAAATTCCCACGAGGTGGATCATTGGGTATTCTTGTAAATCATCCCGAATTATTGCCCAAATGTAAGTAGATCCTAAAAAAGAATTTCCTTCAATGATTTTTCCAAGCTAATTTTGTCTTATCTTTTTTTTTACAGTCGAAGATCTAGCAAAGGCTTACGCCGATAAAAATCAAACAGCAGCAATGAATGTCCTTTGGGTATATCACTCGATAAATGGAAATGAGGCTGCATCTAAAGCAATTTGGGATAAATACCTTATTCATGAACCCCGATTGATGTTCCAGAGGATTTTACAAAAAGCTCGGGAAAATAACGATGAAAAGCTAGCTCAAAATCTTCTCAATCAATTGGCAAATTCAAAAATAACAGGCGGAGCTCTTGGTAATGCTTATAGTTGCCTTTTGGACATCCAGTGTGCTAAGGAAGAATTCGACAAAGGATTAGAGACATTAAATACTGCCCTTAAAACCGGTTCAATTGAACACATTAATCGCACCGCATTGATTCGTCTTAAAACAGGCTTGGAAGCCAGCGGTAAGAAGTTCCCTCACACAATACCCGAAAAGAAAAACGAAAAATCCAGCGATCCAATTAGTAGTAGTGATACTTCAGGCAGCAGTAGCAGCGATAGTGACAGTACCTCTAGCAGCGATGATGATGTAAAGAGGGGCCCAAATAAGCCTTAGATTTTAAGGCATCAAGAAAAAATTAATACAAGTTTAGTATTTGTACCTAGGTGTTAATTATATAATAATAAGACATTGATTTATCCGTTGATGTATGTATAATGATTTCGATGGATAGAGCTTCTTTAACCAAATTATAGTTGTAGCCATTTAATTATCATTAATGCCATCTTCTGTTTCAGTGAATGCATTTTCAAATAAATACCTACAGTTGATATAAAAATAAAGATAATGTACGTATGTTAAAATTAATATAGTTAAAGGCACAAGATGTGCCGTTCTAACTTAGTTACTTGGAATGTTTTATTTGTTTATGATATTGTTGAGAATAAAACCTTAGAGATAACCGCAATGTTCTAAAAAGGAACTAAAAATTGACAGAACACTTCTGGAATGGAAAAATTTGCCGTAGCTACCTTGCCATCGGAAAACAAACGGAAAAGGTGTATATCGTTACTTTGATTTAAGAAAAGTACGATAAGGGTTTTCAGAACGCAAAGAGCAAATGAAAAAGTTAATTTTCTAAAGAACACAATTCCTGGTAGTTTTCGTATGCCTTTATTTTGGTATTTCTCTTTCGAATCGCGTTTATATTTTGGACGATAATGGAGAAATGTGGATTTATAGCAGTTTCTCGCCATTAAAAGTCGGGGTGCATTAGCTAGTATGCTTCGCGCGAATTGAAAAACAAACTCGGCAGCCAAAGTATGCCCATCGGCGGCGGAGGCCCTGGCCCTGCGGGCCCGAATGAGCATTTCTATTATAAACAAGAGTAGTAAATTGCCATGACTAGCTAGAGTTGCAACTGCTATGTTAAAAAAAAACTTGGGCAAGAATTTGTAATACACGCTTCATATGCAAATAGAATTATACCTAAACGATCAAATTTATTTTTATTTATTTATAAATTAAATATACTTCCAATACGATTAGATACGCATTCATGAGAAATGTTACCTACACCTTGTTTTTCTCCAAATTATAATGCGACATTCAGTTTAGATTGGAGTAAGGTTATTTTTTGGGTACCACACTTTAAAGCTGTCCGACAAACTTGGCATTTGCCAAAAATCCTTTTACCAAATCACAAATTCTTTTCAAAATCATCTACTTTGTGAATGAATTTTTATTGCGAACAGAAAAATTTCAATCAAATTTGAAAGAAACTCGTATAGATTTATTAAAAAAATCAAAAAAATTTAAATTAAAAACAATTGAAAAACTTTTGATCAAAAATATAAGAAATTGTTGTAAGAAAAACTGAAAAAGCAAACCAGAATAAGAAACATATAAATAGCCAATACCTAATGAACCAGAAAAAATTCTCAGCTAATTTGGAAATTGGTAAGTAAGATCATTCTAAGACCAGCGCTAATTATAATTAAAAAATTTAACATTTCTTTGTCATAATTAAACATTTTTTTCTTTTATTAACAGACTTTTGAAATTCGTTATTTTGGAATACCTAAAAACGTAATGTTAAACCTAAAGAATTTTGGAACATCGGATTATGGAAAATGATATCTATGGACATATACATTTTTAAAGAAAATTTATTTTAAAATCATGTGTGTTTATTTATGTTTTTTTAGTGTTAAGCATGTAAAATGTTTATTTAATGTTTTTTTTTTTTTTTAATTTGAATTGTTAATTTCTATTTCAATGAAAAACATAACAAAAAAAAAACTAAAGAAATATTAAATGTTTTTTTAAATTAATATCAGCCGCCGCGTCGCAGCTCAGCTTCAATCAATGAAAGTCTTCGATATATATTGTTCATATGTGCTGTAACAAGGGCAATTTGAGTATTCATTCGAGTTTGAATTTGTCTTTCAAACTGATTTAATCTCCAAGCAAGCAGCGATATTTCGCTTTCCCTTGAAGGAAATCTATTTGTTTGTGTGTTATGCTGTCTGGATATGTTTTCTCTTGTTTGTGTATTGGAGTGTCTGTTAGGAATTCTAACAGGAATTCTGGATGGAGCCATATTTTGTGTATTATATGGTCTGTCAACTCTAATTGGAATTCTAGATGGAGCCATAATATTGTAGTATATATCTTAAAATTAAAGGAATACATATTAAGAAAAAAACATTTTATGTAACATAAAATAAAAAAATATTTTATTTCATTTTAATTTATTTCATATAACATTATTCTCACTTACTTTATCTTTCTTTACTTATTTTCTTCCTTTATATTTTGTATACAAGTCTTGCTTTCTGCTTCGAGTCTCTAGAAAATTAAAAATATACCATTACCACATTTTATTTTATTTAATTTTATTTATTTTTATTTAATTTTCCTTACCTTATTTTTTTCTCAATGTTTATTCCTCAATAATTTCCAACGTAATGATTTATTTTTGAAGTTTTCATTGAATAAAATTTCCAAGGCTACTACTACATAGATATTAGAAAAACAAAAAGACAGTAAAATTTTTGATTGAAATAATAATATTATGTTGATAAATAACTTAGTGACCAAAATGAATACATGTCTAGAAATGGTCAATCAAAGGTGCTGAAGATGACCACCTGACCTACAAAAAAAAAGTGCAACACATCCAAAAATATGGATTTCAGAGCTTTTTTTAAAGAAAAGCTATTAATAATTGTGGGCCAACCATGAACCCTAGGGTATCAATATGACCACCTACATGGAGGTGTTGAAGATGACCACCTGATCAATTAAGAAAAAGTGCAACATATCCAAAACTATGCACCCCAGAGCATTTTTAAGAAAAAGAAGTGGTATTAACAATTGTGGCCCACCCATGAACTCTAGGGTACCAATACGACCATCAAAATGAAGGTGTTGAACATGACCAACTGATCCGTTAAGAAAAAGTGCAACATATCCAAAATTATGCACTCCAGAGCATTTTTAAGAAAAAGAAGTGGTATTAATTATTGTGGCCCACCCATGAGCCCAAGGGTACCAATACGACCATCAAAATGAAGGTTTTGAAGATGACCACCTGAACCGTTAAGAAAAAGTGCAACATATCCAAAACTATGCACCCCAGAGCATTTTTAAGAAAAAGAAGTGGTATTAACAATTGTGGCCCACCCATGAACCCTAGGGTACCAATATGACCACCTACATGAAGGTGTTGAAGATGACCACCTGATCCATTAAGAAAAAGTGCAACATATCCAAAACTATGCACCCCAGAGCATTTTTAAGAAAAAGAAGTGGTATTAACAATTGTGGCCCACCCATGAACTCTAGGGTACAAATACGACCATCAAAATGAAGGTGTTGAACATGACCAACTGATCCGTTAAGAAAAAGTGCAACATATCCAAAATTATGCACTCAGGAGCATTTTTAAGAAAAAGAAGTGGTAATAACAATTGTGGCCCACCCATGAACCCTAGGGTACCAATACGACCATCAAAATGAAGGTGTTGAAGATGACCACCTGATCCATTAAGGAAAAGTGCAACATATCCAAAACTATGCACTCCACAGCATTTTAAAAAAAAGAAGTGGTATTAACAATTGTGGCCCACCCATGAACTCTAGGGTACCAATACGACCATCAAAATGAAGGTATTGAACATGACCAACTGATCCGTTAAGAAAAAGTGCAACATATCCAAAATTATGCACTCAGGAGCATTTTTAAGAAAAAGAAGTGGTAATAACAATTGTGGCCCACCCATGAACTCTAGGGTACCAATACGACCATCAAAATGAAGGTGTTGAACATGACCAACTGATCCGTTAAGAAAAAGTGCAACATATCCAAAATTATGCACTCAGGAGCATTTTTAAGAAAAAGAAGTGGTAATAACAATTGTGGCCCACCCATGAACCCTAGGGTACCAATACGACCATCAAAATGAAGGTGTTGAAGATGACCACCTGATCCATTAAGGAAAAGTGCAACATATCCAAAACTATGCACTCCACAGCATTTTTAAAAAAAAGAAGTGGTATTAACAATTGTGGCCCACCCATGAACTCTAGGGTACCAATACGACCATCAAAATGAAGGTATTGAACATGACCAACTGATCCGTTAAGAAAAAGTGCAACATATCCAAAATTATGCACTCAGGAGCATTTTTAAGAAAAAGAAGTGGTAATAACAATTGTGGCCCACCCACGAACTCTAGGGTACCAATACGACCATCAAAATGAAGGTGTTGAACATGACCAACTGATCCATTAAGAAAAAGTGCAATATATCCAAAACTATGCACTCCAGAGCATTTTTAAGAAAAAGAAGTGGTAATAACAGTTGTGGCCCACCCACGAACCCTAGGGTACCAATATGACCACCTACATGAAGGTGTTGAAGATGACCACCTGATCCATTAAGAAAAAGTGCAACATATCCAAAACTATGCACTCCAGAGCATTTTTAAGAAAAAGAAGTGGTAATAACAATTGTGGCCCACCCATGAACCCTAGGGTACCAATACGACCATCAAAATGAAGGTGTTGAAGATGACCACCTGATCCATTAACAAAAAGTGCAACATATCCAAAACTATGCACTCCAGAGCATTTTTAAGAAAAAGAAGTGGTAATAACAGTTGTGGCCCACCCACGAACCCTAGGGTACCAATATGACCACCTACATGAAGGTGTTGAAGATGACCACCTGATCCATTAAGAAAAAGTGCAACATATCCAAAACTATGCACTCCAGAGCATTTTTAAGAAAAAGAAGTGGTAATAACAATTGTGGCCCACCCATGAACCATAGGGTACCAATACGACCATCAAAATGAAGGTGTTGAAGATGACCACCTGATCCATTAACAAAAAGTGCAACATATCCAAAACTATGCACTCCAGTGCATTTTTAAGAAAAAGAAGTGGTAATAACAATTGTGGCTCACCCATGAACCCTAGGGTATCAATACGACCATCAAAATGAAGGTGTTGAAGATGACCACCTGATCCATTAAGAAAAAGTGCAACATATCCAAAACTATGCACTCCAGAGCATTTTTAAGAAAAAGAAGTGGTAATAACAGTTGTGGCCCACCCACGAACCCTAGGGTACCAATATGACCACCTACATGAAGGTGTTGAAGATGACCACCTGATCCATTAAGAAAAAGTGCAACATATCCAAAACTATGCACTCCAGAGCATTTTTAAGAAAAAGAAGTGGTAATAACAATTGTGGCCCACCCATGAACCATAGGGTACCAATACGACCATCAAAATGAAGGTGTTGAAGATGACCACCTGATCCATTAACAAAAAGTGCAACATATCCAAAACTATGCACTCCAGAGCATTTTTAAGAAAAAGAAGTGGTAATAACAATTGTGGCTCACCCATGAACCCTAGGGTATCAATACGACCATCAAAATGAAGGTGTTGAAGATGACCACCTGATCCATTAAGAAAAAGTGCAACATATCCAAAACTATGCACTCCAGAGCATTTTTAAGAAAAAGAAGTGGTAATAACAGTTGTGGCCCACCCATGAACCCTAGGGTATCAATACGACCATCAAAATGAAGGTGTTGAAGATGACCACCTGATCCATTAAGAAAAAGTGCAACATATCCAAAACTATGCACTCCAGAGCATTTTTAAGAAAAAGAAGTGGTAATAACAATTGTGGCCCACCCATGAACCATAGGGTACCAATACGACCATCAAAATGAAGGTGTTGAAGATGACCACCTGATCCATTAACAAAAAGTGCAACATATCCAAAACTATGCACTCCAGAGCATTTTTAAGAAAAAGAAGTGGTAATAACAATTGTGGCCCACCCATGAACCCTAGGGTATCAATACGACCATCAAAATGAAGGTGTTGAAGATGACCACCTGATCCATTAAGAAAAAGTGCAACATATCCAAAACTATGCACTCCAGAGCATTTTTAAGAAAAAGAAGTGGTAATAACAATTGTGGCCCACCCATGAACCATAGGGTACCAATACGACCATCAAAATGAAGGTGTTGAAGATGACCACCTGATCCATTAACAAAAAGTGCAACATATCCAAAACTATGCACTCCAGAGCATTTTTAAGAAAAAGAAGTGGTAATAACAGTTGTGGCCCACCCATGAACCCAAGGGTACCAATATGACCACCAACATGAAGGTGTTGAAGATGACCACCTGATCCATTAAGAAAAAGTGCAATATATCCAAAACTATGCACTCCAGAGCATTTTTAAGAAAAAGAAGTGGTAATAACAATTGTGGCCCACCCATGAACCCTAGGGTATCAATACGACCATCAAAATGAAGGTGTTGAAGATGACCACCTGATCCATTAAGAAAAAGTGCAACATATCCAAAACTATGCACTCCAGAGCATTTTTAAGAAAAAGAAGTGGTAATAACAATTGTGGCCCACCCATGAACCATAGGGTACCAATACGACCATCAAAATGAAGGTGTTGAAGATGACCACCTGATCCATTAACAAAAAGTGCAACATATCCAAAACTATGCACTCCAGAGCATTTTTAAGAAAAAGAAGTGGTAATAACAGTTGTGGCCCACCCATGAACCCAAGGGTACCAATATGACCACCAACATGAAGGTGTTGAAGATGACCACCTGATCCATTAAGAAAAAGTGCAATATATCCAAAACTATGCACTCCAGAGCATTTTTAAGAAAAAGAAGTGGTAATAACAATTGTGGCCCACCCATGAACCCAAGGGTATCAATACGACCATCAAAATGAAGGTGTTGAAGATGACCACCTGATCCATTAAGAAAAAGTGCAACATATCCAAAACTATGCACTCCAGAGCATTTTTAAGAAAAAGAAGTGGTAATAACAATTGTGGCTCACCCATGAACCCTAGGGTATCAATACGACCATCAAAATGAAGGTGTTGAAGATGACCACCTGATCCATTAAGAAAAAGTGCAACATATCCAAAACTATGCACTCCAGAGCATTTTTAAGAAAAAGAAGTGGTAATAACAGTTGTGGCCCACCCATGAACCCAAGGGTACCAATATGACCACCAACATGAAGGTGTTGAAGATGACCACCTGATCCATTAAGAAAAAGTGCAATATATCCAAAACTATGCACTCCAGAGCATTTTTAAGAAAAAGAAGTGGTAATAACAATTGTGGCCCACCCATGAACCCTAGGGTATCAATACGACCATCAAAATGAAGGTGTTGAAGATGACCACCTGATCCATTAAGAAAAAGTGCAACATATCCAAAACTATGCACTCCAGAGCATTTTTAAGAAAAAGAAGTGGTAATAACAATTGTGGCTCACCCATGAACCCTAGGGTATCAATACGACCATCAAAATGAAGGTGTTGAAGATGACCACCTGATCCATTAAGAAAAAGTGCAACATATCCAAAACTATGCACTCCAGAGCATTTTTAAGAAAAAGAAGTGGTAATAACAGTTGTGGCCCACCCATGAACCCTAGGGTACCAATATGACCACCTACATGAAGGTGTTGAAGATGACCACCTGATCCATTAAGAAAAAGTGCAACATATCCAAAACTATGCACTCCAGAGCATTTTTAAGAAAAAGAAGTGGTATTAACAATTGTGGCCAACCCATGAACCCTAGGGTACCAATATGACATCCTACATGAAGATGTTGAAGATGACCACCTGATCCATTAAGAAAAAGCGCAACATATCCAAAACTATAAACTCCAGAGCATTTTTAAGAAAAAGAAGTGGTAATAACAATTGTGGCCCACCCATGAACCCTAGGGTACCAATATGACCACCTACATAAAGGTGTTGAAGATTACCACCTGATCCATTAAGAAAAAGTGCTACATATCCAAAACTATGCACTCCAGAGCATTTTTAAGAAAAAGAAGTGGTAATAACAATTGTGGCCCACCCATGAACCCTAGGGTACCAATACGACCATCAAAATGAAGGTGTTGAAGATGACCACCTGATCCATTAAGAAAAAGTGCAACATATCCAAAACTATGCACTCCAGCGCATTTTTAAGAAAAAGAAGTGGTAATAACAGTTGTGGCCCACCCATGAACCCTAGGGTACCAATATGACCACCTACATGAAGGTGTTGAAGATGACCACCTGATCCATCAAGAAAAAGTGCAACATATCCAAAACTATGCACTCCAAAGCATTTTTAAGAAAAAGAAATGGTAATAACAATTGTGGCCAACCCATGAACCCTAGGGTACCAATATGACCACCTACATGAAGGTGTTGAAGATTACCACCTGATCCATTAAGGAAAAGTGCAACATATCCAAAACTATGCACTCCAGAGCATTTTTAAGAAAAAGAAGTGGTAATAACAATTGTGGCCCACCCATGAACCCTAGGGTACCAATACGACCATCAAAATGAAGGTGTTGAAGATGACCACCTAATCCATTAACAAAAAGTGCAACATATCCAAAACTATGCACTCCAGAGCATTTTTACCCATGAACCATAGGGTACCAATACGACCATCAAAATGAAGGTGTTGAAGATGACCACCTGATCCATTAACAAAAAGTGCAACATATCCAAAACTATGCACTCCAGAGCATTTTTAAGAAAAAGAAGTGGTAATAACAGTTGTGGCCCACCCATGAACCCTAGGGTACCAATATGACCACCTACATGAAGGTGTTGAAGATGACCACCTGATCCATTAAGAAAAAGTGCAACATATCCAAAACTATGCACTCCAGAGCATTTTTAAGAAAAAGAAGTGGTAATAACAATTGTGGCCCACCCATGAACCCTAGGGTACCAATACGACCATCAACATGAAGGTGTTGAAGATGACCACCTGATCCATTAAGAAAAAGTGCAACATATCCAAAACTATGCACTCCAGAGCATTTTTAAGAAAAAGAAGTGGTATTAACAATTGTGGCCCACCCATGAACCCTAGGGTACCAATATGACCACCTACATGAAGGTGTTGAAGATGACCACCTGATCCATTAACAAAAAGTGCAACATATCCAAAACTATACACTCCAGAGCATTTTTAAGAAAAAGAAATGGTATTAACAATTGTGGCCCACCCATGAACCCTAGGGTACCAATACGACCATCAAAATGAAGGTGTTGAAGATGACCACCTGATCCATTAACAAAAAGTGCACCATATCCAAAACTATGCACTCCAGAGCATTTTTAAGAAAAAGAAGTGGCAATAACAATTGTGGCCCACCCATGAACCCTAGGGTACCAATACGACCATCAAAATGAAGGTGTTGAAGATGACCACCTGATCCATTAACAAAAAGTGCACCATATCCAAAACTATGCACTCCAGAGCATTTTTAAGAAAAAGAAGTGGTAATAACAATTGTGGCCCACCCATGAACCCTAGGGTATCAATACGACCATCAAAATGAAGGTGTTGAAGATGACCACCTGATCCATTAAGAAAAAGTGCAACATATCCAAAACTATGCACTCCAGAGCATTTTTAAGAAAAAGAAGTGGTAATAACAGTTGTGGCCTACCCATGAACCCTAGGGTACCAATATGACATCCTACATGAAGGTGTTGAAGATGACCACCTGATCCATTAAGAAAAAGTGCAACATATCCAAAACTATGCACTCCAGAGCATTTTTAAGAAAAAGAAGTGGTAATAACAATTGTGGCCCACCCATGAACCCTAGGGTACCAATACGACCATCAACATGAAGGTGTTGAAGATGACCACCTGATCCATTAAGAAAAAGTGCAACATATCCAAAACTATGCACTCCAGAGCATTTTTAAGAAAAAGAAATGGTAATAACAATTGTGGCCAACCCATGAACCCTAGGGTACCAATATGACCACCTATGTACATGAAGGTGTTGAAGATTACCACCTGATCCATTAAGGAAAAGTGCAACATATCCAAAACTATGCACTCCAGAGCATTTTTAAGAAAAAGAAGTGGTAATAACAATTGTGGCCCACCCATGAACCCTAGGGTACCAATACGACCATCAAAATGAAGGTGTTGAAGATGACCACCTAATCCATTAACAAAAAGTGCAACATATCCAAAACTATGCACTCCAGAGCATTTTTACCCATGAACCATAGGGTACCAATACGACCATCAAAATGAAGGTGTTGAAGATGACCACCTGATCCATTAACAAAAAGTGCAACATATCCAAAACTATGCACTCCAGAGCATTTTTAAGAAAAAGAAGTGGTAATAACAGTTGTGGCCCACCCATGAACCCAAGGGTACCAATATGACCACCAACATGAAGGTGTTGAAGATGACCACCTGATCCATTAAGAAAAAGTGCAATATATCCAAAACTATGCACTCCAGAGCATTTTTAAGAAAAAGAAGTGGTAATAACAATTGTGGCCCACCCATGAACCCAAGGGTATCAATACGACCATCAAAATGAAGGTGTTGAAGATGACCACCTGATCCATTAAGAAAAAGTGCAACATATCCAAAACTATGCACTCCAGAGCATTTTTAAGAAAAAGAAGTGGTAATAACAATTGTGGCTCACCCATGAACCCTAGGGTATCAATACGACCATCAAAATGAAGGTGTTGAAGATGACCACCTGATCCATTAAGAAAAAGTGCAACATATCCAAAACTATGCACTCCAGAGCATTTTTAAGAAAAAGAAGTGGTAATAACAGTTGTGGCCCACCCATGAACCCAAGGGTACCAATATGACCACCAACATGAAGGTGTTGAAGATGACCACCTGATCCATTAAGAAAAAGTGCAATATATCCAAAACTATGCACTCCAGAGCATTTTTAAGAAAAAGAAGTGGTAATAACAATTGTGGCCCACCCATGAACCCTAGGGTATCAATACGACCATCAAAATGAAGGTGTTGAAGATGACCACCTGATCCATTAAGAAAAAGTGCAACATATCCAAAACTATGCACTCCAGAGCATTTTTAAGAAAAAGAAGTGGTAATAACAATTGTGGCTCACCCATGAACCCTAGGGTATCAATACGACCATCAAAATGAAGGTGTTGAAGATGACCACCTGATCCATTAAGAAAAAGTGCAACATATCCAAAACTATGCACTCCAGAGCATTTTTAAGAAAAAGAAGTGGTAATAACAGTTGTGGCCCACCCATGAACCCTAGGGTACCAATATGACCACCTACATGAAGGTGTTGAAGATGACCACCTGATCCATTAAGAAAAAGTGCAACATATCCAAAACTATGCACTCCAGCGCATTTTTAAGAAAAAGAAGTGGTAATAACAGTTGTGGCCCACCCATGAACCCTAGGGTACCAATATGACCACCTACATGAAGGTGTTGAAGATGACCACCTGATCCATCAAGAAAAAGTGCAACATATCCAAAACTATGCACTCCAGAGCATTTTTAAGAAAAAGAAATGGTAATAACAATTGTGGCTCACCCATGAACCCTAGGGTATCAATACGACCATCAAAATGAAGGTGTTGAAGATGACCACCTGATCCATTAAGAAAAAGTGCAACATATCCAAAACTATGCACTCCAGAGCATTTTTAAGAAAAAGAAGTGGTAATAACAGTTGTGGCCCACCCATGAACCCTAGGGTACCAATATGACCACCTACATGAAGGTGTTGAAGATGACCACCTGATCCATTAAGAAAAAGTGCAACATATCCAAAACTATGCACTCCAGCGCATTTTTAAGAAAAAGAAGTGGTAATAACAGTTGTGGCCCACCCATGAACCCTAGGGTACCAATACGACCATCAAAATGAAGGTGTTGAAGATGACCACCTGATCCATTAAGAAAAAGTGCAACATATCCAAAACTATGCACTCCAGAGCATTTTTAAGAAAAAGAAGTGGTAATAACAATTGTGGCTCACCCATGAACCCTAGGGTATCAATACGACCATCAAAATGAAGGTGTTGAAGATGACCACCTGATCCATTAAGAAAAAGTGCAACATATCCAAAACTATGCACTCCAGAGCATTTTTAAGAAAAAGAAGTGGTATTAACAATTGTGGCCCACCCATGAACCCTAGGGTACCAATATGACATCCTACATGAAGATGTTGAAGATGACCACCTGATCCATTAAGAAAAAGCGCAACATATCCAAAACTATAAACTCCAGAGCATTTTTAAGAAAAAGAAGTGGTAATAACAATTGTGGCCCACCCATGAACCCTAGGGTACCAATACGACCATCAAAATGAAGGTGTTGAAGATGACCACCTGATCCATTAAGAAAAAGTGCAACATATCCAAAACTATGCACTCCAGCGCATTTTTAAGAAAAAGAAGTGGTAATAACAGTTGTGGCCCACCCATGAACCCTAGGGTACCAATATGACCACCTACATGAAGGTGTTGAAGATGACCACCTGATCCATCAAGAAAAAGTGCAACATATCCAAAACTATGCACTCCAGAGCATTTTTAAGAAAAAGAAATGGTAATAACAATTGTGGCCAACCCATGAACCCTAGGGTACCAATATGACCACCTACATGAAGGTGTTGAAGATTACCACCTGATCCATTAAGGAAAAGTGCAACATATCCAAAACTATGCACTCCAGAGCATTTTTAAGAAAAAGAAGTGGTAATAACAATTGTGGCCCACCCATGAACCCTAGGGTACCAATACGACCATCAAAATGAAGGTGTTGAAGATGACCACCTGATCCATTAACAAAAAGTGCAACATATCCAAAACTATGCACTCCAGAGCATTTTTAAGAAAAAGAAGTGGTAATAACAGTTGTGGCCCACCCATGAACCCTAGGGTACCAATATGACCACCTACATGAAGGTGTTGAAGATGACCACCTGATCCATTAACAAAAAGTGCAACATATCCAAAACTATACACTCCAGAGCATTTTTAAGAAAAAGAAATGGTATTAACAATTGTGGCCCACCCATGAACCCTAGGGTACCAATACGACCATCAAAATGAAGGTGTTGAAGATGACCACCTGATCCATTAACAAAAAGTGCACCATATCCAAAACTATGCACTCCAGAGCATTTTTAAGAAAAAGAAGTGGCAATAACAATTGTGGCCCACCCATGAACCCTAGGGTACCAATACGACCATCAAAATGAAGGTGTTGAAGATGACCACCTGATCCATTAACAAAAAGTGCACCATATCCAAAACTATGCACTCCAGAGCATTTTTAAGAAAAAGAAGTGGTAATAACAATTGTGGCCCACCCATGAACCCTAGGGTATCAATACGACCATCAAAATGAAGGTGTTGAAGATGACCACCTGATCCATTAAGAAAAAGTGCAACATATCCAAAACTATGCACTCCAGAGCATTTTTAAGAAAAAGAAGTGGTAATAACAGTTGTGGCCTACCCATGAACCCTAGGGTACCAATATGACATCCTACATGAAGGTGTTGAAGATGACCACCTGATCCATTAAGAAAAAGTGCAACATATCCAAAACTATGCACTCCAGAGCATTTTTAAGAAAAAGAAGTGGTAATAACAATTGTGGCCCACCCATGAACCCTAGGGTACCAATACGACCATCAACATGAAGGTGTTGAAGATGACCACCTGATCCATTAAGAAAAAGTGCAACATATCCAAAACTATGCACTCCAGAGCATTTTTAAGAAAAAGAAGTGGTATTAACAATTGTGGCCCATCCATGAACCCTAGGGTACCAATATGACATCCTACATGAAGGTGTTGAAGATGACCACCTGATCCATTAAGAAAAAGTTCAACATATCCAAAACTATGCACTCCAGAGCATTTTTAAGAAAAAGAAGTGGTATTAACAATTGTGGCCCACCCATGAACCCTAGGGTACCAATATGACATCCTACATGAAGATGTTGAAGATGACCAACTGATCCGTTAAGAAAAAGTGCAACATATCCAAAACTATGCACTCCAGAGCATTTTTAAGAAAAAGAAGTGGTATTAACAATTGTGGCCCACCCATGAACCCTAGGGTACCAATATGACCACCTACATGAAGGTGTTGAAGATGACCAACTGATCCATTAAGAAAAAGTGCAACATATCCCAAACTATGCACTCCAGAGCATCTTTAAGAAAAAGAAGTGGTATTAACAATTGTGGCCCACCGATGAACCCTAGGGTACCAATATGGCTACCTACATGAAGGTGTTGAAGATGACCACCTGATCCATTAAGGAAAAGTGCAACATATCCAAAACTATGCACTCCAGAGCATTTTTAAGAAAAAGAAGTGGTAATAACAATTGTGGCCCACCCATGAACTCTAGGGTACCAATACGACCATCAAACTGAAGGTGTTGAAGATGACCACCTGATCCATTAACAAAAAGTGCAACATATCCAAAACTATGCACTCCAGAGCATATTTAAGAAAAAGGAATGGTATTAACAATTGTGGCCCACCGATGAACCCTAGGGTACCAATATGACCACCTACATGAAGGTGTTGAAGATGACCACCTGATCCATTAAGGAAAAGTGCGACATATCCAAAACTATGCACTCCAGAGCATATTTAAGAAAAAGGAATGGTATTAACAATTGTGGCCAACCCATGAACCCTAGGGTACCAATATGACCACCTACATGAAGGTGTTGAAGATGACCACCTGATCCATTAAGAAAAAGTGCAACATATCCAAAACTATGCACTCCAGAGCATTTTTAAGAAAAAGAAGTGGTAATAACAATTGTGGCCAACCCATGAACCCTAGGGTACCAATATGACATCTTACATGAAGGTGTTGAAGATGACCACCTGATCCATTAAGAAAAAGTGCAACAAATCCAAAACTATGCACTCCAGAGCATTTTTAAGAAAAAGAAGTGGTAATAACAATTGTGGCTCACCCATGAACCCTAGGGTATCAATACGACCATCAAAATGAAGGTGTTGAAGATGACCACCTGATCCATTAAGAAAAAGTGCAACATATCCAAAACTATGCACTCCAGAGCATTTTTAAGAAAAAGAAGTGGTAATAACAGTTGTGGCCCACCCACGAACCCTAGGGTACCAATATGACCACCTACATGAAGGTGTTGAAGATGACCACCTGATCCATTAAGAAAAAGTGCAACATATCCAAAACTATGCACTCCAGAGCATTTTTAAGAAAAAGAAGTGGTAATAACAATTGTGGCCCACCCATGAACCATAGGGTACCAATACGACCATCAAAATGAAGGTGTTGAAGATGACCACCTGATCCATTAACAAAAAGTGCAACATATCCAAAACTATGCACTCCAGAGCATTTTTAAGAAAAAGAAGTGGTAATAACAATTGTGGCTCACCCATGAACCCTAGGGTATCAATACGACCATCAAAATGAAGGTGTTGAAGATGACCACCTGATCCATTAAGAAAAAGTGCAACATATCCAAAACTATGCACTCCAGAGCATTTTTAAGAAAAAGAAGTGGTAATAACAGTTGTGGCCCACCCATGAACCCTAGGGTATCAATACGACCATCAAAATGAAGGTGTTGAAGATGACCACCTGATCCATTAAGAAAAAGTGCAACATATCCAAAACTATGCACTCCAGAGCATTTTTAAGAAAAAGAAGTGGTAATAACAATTGTGGCCCACCCATGAACCATAGGGTACCAATACGACCATCAAAATGAAGGTGTTGAAGATGACCACCTGATCCATTAACAAAAAGTGCAACATATCCAAAACTATGCACTCCAGAGCATTTTTAAGAAAAAGAAGTGGTAATAACAGTTGTGGCCCACCCATGAACCCAAGGGTACCAATATGACCACCAACATGAAGGTGTTGAAGATGACCACCTGATCCATTAAGAAAAAGTGCAATATATCCAAAACTATGCACTCCAGAGCATTTTTAAGAAAAAGAAGTGGTAATAACAATTGTGGCCCACCCATGAACCCTAGGGTATCAATACGACCATCAAAATGAAGGTGTTGAAGATGACCACCTGATCCATTAAGAAAAAGTGCAACATATCCAAAACTATGCACTCCAGAGCATTTTTAAGAAAAAGAAGTGGTAATAACAATTGTGGCCCACCCATGAACCATAGGGTACCAATACGACCATCAAAATGAAGGTGTTGAAGATGACCACCTGATCCATTAACAAAAAGTGCAACATATCCAAAACTATGCACTCCAGAGCATTTTTAAGAAAAAGAAGTGGTAATAACAGTTGTGGCCCACCCATGAACCCAAGGGTACCAATATGACCACCAACATGAAGGTGTTGAAGATGACCACCTGATCCATTAAGAAAAAGTGCAATATATCCAAAACTATGCACTCCAGAGCATTTTTAAGAAAAAGAAGTGGTAATAACAATTGTGGCCCACCCATGAACCCTAGGGTATCAATACGACCATCAAAATGAAGGTGTTGAAGATGACCACCTGATCCATTAAGAAAAAGTGCAACATATCCAAAACTATGCACTCCAGAGCATTTTTAAGAAAAAGAAGTGGTAATAACAATTGTGGCTCACCCATGAACCCTAGGGTATCAATACGACCATCAAAATGAAGGTGTTGAAGATGACCACCTGATCCATTAAGAAAAAGTGCAACATATCCAAAACTATGCACTCCAGAGCATTTTTAAGAAAAAGAAGTGGTAATAACAGTTGTGGCCCACCCATGAACCCTAGGGTACCAATATGACCACCTACATGAAGGTGTTGAAGATGACCACCTGATCCATTAAGAAAAAGTGCAACATATCCAAAACTATGCACTCCAGAGCATTTTTAAGAAAAAGAAGTGGTATTAACAATTGTGGCCAACCCATGAACCCTAGGGTACCAATATGACATCCTACATGAAGATGTTGAAGATGACCACCTGATCCATTAAGAAAAAGCGCAACATATCCAAAACTATAAACTCCAGAGCATTTTTAAGAAAAAGAAGTGGTAATAACAATTGTGGCCCACCCATGAACCCTAGGGTACCAATATGACCACCTACATAAAGGTGTTGAAGATTACCACCTGATCCATTAAGAAAAAGTGCTACATATCCAAAACTATGCACTCCAGAGCATTTTTAAGAAAAAGAAGTGGTAATAACAATTGTGGCCCACCCATGAACCCTAGGGCACCAATACGACCATCAAAATGAAGGTGTTGAAGATGACCACCTGATCCATTAAGAAAAAGTGCAACATATCCAAAACTATGCACTCCAGCGCATTTTTAAGAAAAAGAAGTGGTAATAACAGTTGTGGCCCACCCATGAACCCTAGGGTACCAATATGACCACCTACATGAAGGTGTTGAAGATGACCACCTGATCCATCAAGAAAAAGTGCAACATATCCAAAACTATGCACTCCAAAGCATTTTTAAGAAAAAGAAATGGTAATAACAATTGTGGCCAACCCATGAACCCTAGGGTACCAATATGACCACCTACATGAAGGTGTTGAAGATTACCACCTGATCCATTAAGGAAAAGTGCAACATATCCAAAACTATGCACTCCAGAGCATTTTTAAGAAAAAGAAGTGGTAATAACAATTGTGGCCCACCCATGAACCCTAGGGTACCAATACGACCATCAAAATGAAGGTGTTGAAGATGACCACCTAATCCATTAACAAAAAGTGCAACATATCCAAAACTATGCACTCCAGAGCATTTTTACCCATGAACCATAGGGTACCAATACGACCATCAAAATGAAGGTGTTGAAGATGACCACCTGATCCATTAACAAAAAGTGCAACATATCCAAAACTATGCACTCCAGAGCATTTTTAAGAAAAAGAAGTGGTAATAACAGTTGTGGCCCACCCATGAACCCTAGGGTACCAATATGACCACCTACATGAAGGTGTTGAAGATGACCACCTGATCCATTAAGAAAAAGTGCAACATATCCAAAACTATGCACTCCAGAGCATTTTTAAGAAAAAGAAGTGGTAATAACAATTGTGGCCCACCCATGAACCCTAGGGTACCAATACGACCATCAACATGAAGGTGTTGAAGATGACCACCTGATCCATTAAGAAAAAGTGCAACATATCCAAAACTATGCACTCCAGAGCATTTTTAAGAAAAAGAAGTGGTATTAACAATTGTGGCCCACCCATGAACCCTAGGGTACCAATATGACCACCTACATGAAGGTGTTGAAGATGACCACCTGATCCATTAACAAAAAGTGCAACATATCCAAAACTATACACTCCAGAGCATTTTTAAGAAAAAGAAATGGTATTAACAATTGTGGCCCACCCATGAACCCTAGGGTACCAATACGACCATCAAAATGAAGGTGTTGAAGATGACCACCTGATCCATTAACAAAAAGTGCACCATATCCAAAACTATGCACTCCAGAGCATTTTTAAGAAAAAGAAGTGGCAATAACAATTGTGGCCCACCCATGAACCCTAGGGTACCAATACGACCATCAAAATGAAGGTGTTGAAGATGACCACCTGATCCATTAACAAAAAGTGCACCATATCCAAAACTATGCACTCCAGAGCATTTTTAAGAAAAAGAAGTGGTAATAACAATTGTGGCCCACCCATGAACCCTAGGGTATCAATACGACCATCAAAATGAAGGTGTTGAAGATGACCACCTGATCCATTAAGAAAAAGTGCAACATATCCAAAACTATGCACTCCAGAGCATTTTTAAGAAAAAGAAGTGGTAATAACAGTTGTGGCCTACCCATGAACCCTAGGGTACCAATATGACATCCTACATGAAGGTGTTGAAGATGACCACCTGATCCATTAAGAAAAAGTGCAACATATCCAAAACTATGCACTCCAGAGCATTTTTAAGAAAAAGAAGTGGTAATAACAATTGTGGCCCACCCATGAACCCTAGGGTACCAATACGACCATCAACATGAAGGTGTTGAAGATGACCACCTGATCCATTAAGAAAAAGTGCAACATATCCAAAACTATGCACTCCAGAGCATTTTTAAGAAAAAGAAATGGTAATAACAATTGTGGCCAACCCATGAACCCTAGGGTACCAATATGACCACCTACATGAAGGTGTTGAAGATTACCACCTGATCCATTAAGGAAAAGTGCAACATATCCAAAACTATGCACTCCAGAGCATTTTTAAGAAAAAGAAGTGGTAATAACAATTGTGGCCCACCCATGAACCCTAGGGTACCAATACGACCATCAAAATGAAGGTGTTGAAGATGACCACCTAATCCATTAACAAAAAGTGCAACATATCCAAAACTATGCACTCCAGAGCATTTTTACCCATGAACCATAGGGTACCAATACGACCATCAAAATGAAGGTGTTGAAGATGACCACCTGATCCATTAAGAAAAAGTGCAATATATCCAAAACTATGCACTCCAGAGCATTTTTAAGAAAAAGAAGTGGTAATAACAATTGTGGCCCACCCATGAACCCAAGGGTATCAATACGACCATCAAAATGAAGGTGTTGAAGATGACCACCTGATCCATTAAGAAAAAGTGCAATATATCCAAAACTATGCACTCCAGAGCATTTTTAAGAAAAAGAAGTGGTAATAACAATTGTGGCCCACCCATGAACCCAAGGGTATCAATACGACCATCAAAATGAAGGTGTTGAAGATGACCACCTGATCCATTAAGAAAAAGTGCAACATATCCAAAACTATGCACTCCAGAGCATTTTTAAGAAAAAGAAGTGGTAATAACAGTTGTGGCCCACCCATGAACCCAAGGGTACCAATATGACCACCAACATGAAGGTGTTGAAGATGACCACCTGATCCATTAAGAAAAAGTGCAATATATCCAAAACTATGCACTCCAGAGCATTTTTAAGAAAAAGAAGTGGTAATAACAATTGTGGCCCACCCATGAACCCAAGGGTATCAATACGACCATCAAAATAAAGGTGTTGAAGATGACCACCTGATCCATTAAGAAAAAGTGCAACATATCCAAAACTATGCACTCCAGAGCATTTTTAAGAAAAAGAAGTGGTAATAACAATTGTGGCTCACCCATGAACCCTAGGGTATCAATACGACCATCAAAATGAAGGTGTTGAAGATGACCACCTGATCCATTAAGAAAAAGTGCAACATATCCAAAACTATGCACTCCAGAGCATTTTTAAGAAAAAGAAGTGGTAATAACAGTTGTGGCCCACCCATGAACCCAAGGGTACCAATATGACCACCAACATGAAGGTGTTGAAGATGACCACCTGATCCATTAAGAAAAAGTGCAATATATCCAAAACTATGCACTCCAGAGCATTTTTAAGAAAAAGAAGTGGTAATAACAATTGTGGCCCACCCATGAACCCTAGGGTATCAATACGACCATCAAAATGAAGGTGTTGAAGATGACCACCTGATCCATTAAGAAAAAGTGCAACATATCCAAAACTATGCACTCCAGAGCATTTTTAAGAAAAAGAAGTGGTAATAACAATTGTGGCTCACCCATGAACCCTAGGGTATCAATACGACCATCAAAATGAAGGTGTTGAAGATGACCACCTGATCCATTAAGAAAAAGTGCAACATATCCAAAACTATGCACTCCAGAGCATTTTTAAGAAAAAGAAGTGGTAATAACAGTTGTGGCCCACCCATGAACCCTAGGGTACCAATATGACCACCTACATGAAGGTGTTGAAGATGACCACCTGATCCATTAAGAAAAAGTGCAACATATCCAAAACTATGCACTCCAGAGCATTTTTAAGAAAAAGAAGTGGTATTAACAATTGTGGCCCACCCATGAACCCTAGGGTACCAATATGACATCCTACATGAAGATGTTGAAGATGACCACCTGATCCATTAAGAAAAAGCGCAACATATCCAAAACTATAAACTCCAGAGCATTTTTAAGAAAAAGAAGTGGTAATAACAATTGTGGCCCACCCATGAACCCTAGGGTACCAATACGACCATCAAAATGAAGGTGTTGAAGATGACCACCTGATCCATTAAGAAAAAGTGCATTATATCCAAAACTATGCACTCCAGCGCATTTTTAAGAAAAAGAAGTGGTAATAACAGTTGTGGCCCACCCATGAACCCTAGGGTACCAATATGACCACCTACATGAAGGTGTTGAAGATGACCACCTGATCCATCAAGAAAAAGTGCAACATATCCAAAACTATGCACTCCAGAGCATTTTTAAGAAAAAGAAATGGTAATAACAATTGTGGCCAACCCATGAACCCTAGGGTACCAATATGACCACCTACATGAAGGTGTTGAAGATTACCACCTGATCCATTAAGGAAAAGTGCAACATATCCAAAACTATGCACTCCAGAGCATTTTTAAGAAAAAGAAGTGGTAATAACAATTGTGGCCCACCCATGAACCCTAGGGTACCAATACGACCATCAAAATGAAGGTGTTGAAGATGACCACCTGATCCATTAACAAAAAGTGCAACATATCCAAAACTATGCACTCCAGAGCATTTTTAAGAAAAAGAAGTGGTAATAACAGTTGTGGCCCACCCATGAACCCTAGGGTACCAATATGACCACCTACATGAAGGTGTTGAAGATGACCACCTGATCCATTAAGAAAAAGTGCAACATATCCAAAACTATGCACTCCAGAGCATTTTTAAGAAAAAGAAGTGGTAATAACAATTGTGGCCCACCCATGAACCCTAGGGTACCAATACGACCATCAACATGAAGGTGTTGAAGATGACCACCTGATCCATTAAGAAAAAGTGCAACATATCCAAAACTATGCACTCCAGAGCATTTTTAAGAAAAAGAAGTGGTATTAACAATTGTGGCCCACCCATGAACCCTAGGGTACCAATATGACCACCTACATGAAGGTGTTGAAGATGACCACCTGATCCATTAACAAAAAGTGCAACATATCCAAAACTATACACTCCAGAGCATTTTTAAGAAAAAGAAATGGTATTAACAATTGTGGCCCACCCATGAACCCTAGGGTACCAATACGACCATCAAAATGAAGGTGTTGAAGATGACCACCTGATCCATTAACAAAAAGTGCACCATATCCAAAACTATGCACTCCAGAGCATTTTTAAGAAAAAGAAGTGGCAATAACAATTGTGGCCCACCCATGAACCCTAGGGTACCAATACGACCATCAAAATGAAGGTGTTGAAGATGACCACCTGATCCATTAACAAAAAGTGCACCATATCCAAAACTATGCACTCCAGAGCATTTTTAAGAAAAAGAAGTGGTAATAACAATTGTGGCCCACCCATGAACCCTAGGGTATCAATACGACCATCAAAATGAAGGTGTTGAAGATGACCACCTGATCCATTAAGAAAAAGTGCAACATATCCAAAACTATGCACTCCAGAGCATTTTTAAGAAAAAGAAGTGGTAATAACAGTTGTGGCCTACCCATGAACCCTAGGGTACCAATATGACATCCTACATGAAGGTGTTGAAGATGACCACCTGATCCATTAAGAAAAAGTGCAACATATCCAAAACTATGCACTCCAGAGCATTTTTAAGAAAAAGAAGTGGTAATAACAATTGTGGCCCACCCATGAACCCTAGGGTACCAATACGACCATCAACATGAAGGTGTTGAAGATGACCACCTGATCCATTAAGAAAAAGTGCAACATATCCAAAACTATGCACTCCAGAGCATTTTTAAGAAAAAGAAGTGGTATTAACAATTGTGGCCCATCCATGAACCCTAGGGTACCAATATGACATCCTACATGAAGGTGTTGAAGATGACCACCTGATCCATTAAGAAAAAGTTCAACATATCCAAAACTATGCACTCCAGAGCATTTTTAAGAAAAAGAAGTGGTATTAACAATTGTGGCCCACCCATGAACCCTAGGGTACCAATATGACATCCTACATGAAGATGTTGAAGATGACCAACTGATCCGTTAAGAAAAAGTGCAACATATCCAAAACTATGCACTCCAGAGCATTTTTAAGAAAAAGAAGTGGTATTAACAATTGTGGCCCACCCATGAACCCTAGGGTACCAATATGACCACCTACATGAAGGTGTTGAAGATGACCAACTGATCCATTAAGAAAAAGTGCAACATATCCCAAACTATGCACTCCAGAGCATCTTTAAGAAAAAGAAGTGGTATTAACAATTGTGGCCCACCGATGAACCCTAGGGTACCAATATGGCTACCTACATGAAGGTGTTGAAGATGACCACCTGATCCATTAAGGAAAAGTGCAACATATCCAAAACTATGCACTCCAGAGCATTTTTAAGAAAAAGAAGTGGTAATAACAATTGTGGCCCACCCATGAACTCTAGGGTACCAATACGACCATCAAACTGAAGGTGTTGAAGATGACCACCTGATCCATTAACAAAAAGTGCAACATATCCAAAACTATGCACTCCAGAGCATATTTAAGAAAAAGGAATGGTATTAACAATTGTGGCCCACCGATGAACCCTAGGGTACCAATATGACCACCTACATGAAGGTGTTGAAGATGACCACCTGATCCATTAAGGAAAAGTGCGACATATCCAAAACTATGCACTCCAGAGCATATTTAAGAAAAAGGAATGGTATTAACAATTGTGGCCCACCGATGAACCCTAGGGTACCAATATGACCACCTACATGAAGGTATTGAAGATGACCACCTGATCCATTAAGAAAAAGTGCAACATATCCAAAACTATGCACCCCAGAGCATTTTTAAGAAAAAGAAGTGATATTAACAATTGTGGCCCACCGATGAACCCTAGGGTACCAATATGGCTACCTGCATGAAGGTGTTGAAGATGACCACCTGATCCATTAAGAAAAAGAGCAACATATCCAAAACTATGCACTCCAGAGCATTTAAAAAAAAAAGAAATGGTATTAACAATTGTGGCCCACCGATGAACCCTAGGGTACCAATATGACCACCTACATGAAGGTATTGAAGATGACCAGCTGATCCATTAAGAAAAAGTGCAACATATCCAAAACCATACACTCCAGAGCATTAAAAAGAAAAAATAAGTGGTATTATTAATTGTTGCCCACCGATATGAACCCTATGGTACCATTATGACCATCAAAATGAAGGCGTTGAAGATGACCACCTAAACCATACAGAAAAATTGCAACATATCCAAAACTCTACACTCCAGAGCATTAAAAAAAAAAATTGTGGTCTACGCATGAAGCTGGACAGCTGTGGTTTTCAACCAACTAAGAAACCCTAACCTATGACAAACATGACAAGAGACAACAAAAACCAACAAAAATCTAGCGGGGATATACGCTAAAGTGTCGGCAGAAGTCACTTTACAGACCCTTTAAAATAAATAATACAAAATAAGCTTTAGTGGAGTCACTGTGGCGTATACGTACTTTTTTATCAGCATATATTAGTTAGATTTAAAAATGTGTACATAACAGCTTTAAAGATTCTCTTATTAAAATTGAAAAAAAAAACAAGGGTCTATTCGGAATCAGTACAAATTTGAAATAATTAATGTCGAATTCCTTTTACCAAAAATATTCGATTTTTTTCTAAACAGAATCGAATTTTTTTCTTTTAATACAAGGGATTTGTCCAGAAAAGTCGATTTTTTTCTAAACAAATCGATTTGGTCGAGGGCTTGTTTATGACTTTTAATTTGGCGAGAAACTTTTGGGCCCAACTCAACCATTTCTAATCTCTAAAATTTAAATTCTTTGGATCGCCTTGGCCATACCTGCGTACGGCTCTTTTTGCATTCTCCATCCTCTTGAAATCTAAATCTTGATTTCTTTCCTTGTTCTGCTTTTTTGGATCTACCATTTTCAGGAGTACATAGTTTTGGATATGTTGCACTTTTTGTTAATGGATCAGGTGGGCATCTTCAACACCTTCATTTTGATTGTCATAGTGGTACCCTAGGGTTCATTGGTTCAAGGTGCATTTAGTCAAGGATGACATCCAAAAGGCAATGGAGCAATTTGAGAAAATACAACATACAACATACAAGTCAACTCCATGGAAGAACAAACTTGCTTGTAGATTGATTCAAAAAGAAGATGTGCCGCTTTGCTAAAATTGACCGATCTCAGCACAAGCATTCATGGTAAGGTGAACAGTTTGTATGACTTGGTGCTATCGTTTGTTGAGTGCGAGCGTATTCGTCAAGCTAGAAAAATCCTTGAGACACCCGGACTTCGAACACGTCCAAAGCGTATTGATTTTGCATGTGAGCGATACAGAAATGAGGGAATGGTTGAACCGCTCGAAGGTTTGATCGAAGCTACAAAAGATCTGCAACATATCGATCGTAACTCGATATTTTATAACCTTTTGCTAAGCTATTGCAAGAATGAAGAAGCTGACAAGGCTTTGGGTTTGTGGACTAAAATGCAAGAGGAATCCTTCGCTCCTAGTGATGAGTTCCTTAAGAAATTGGCGCAACTTTTAAAGAGTAAGAATATGGAGATTCCATTTGTTGTTCCACAGGACGCCTTGAATGAAGTTCCTTTAGTCAGCGAAAAACGTGTTCCAGTTGAAAAACCAGACAGACCCAAGAATACAGCTAGTACATGCCAGAACTCAACCCTTCTTCCGATCAGCTTTAATATCAACAGATGTTGATAGGGCAATTGAATTGAAGGAGAAATTACCCATTGGTCAGTCGCCAAGTGCCAATGATATATCCCAGCTAATAGAGAATTTAATTCACGCCCAACGCCTTACCGAGGCTACAAAGTACGTTTTCGAATTGCTAGACCAAGGTCGCAGGCCAATTCCAAAGGTCTTCAAGTTCTTTATGAATAAAATTGCAGCAACTGGCGATGTGGCAACAATGGAGAGAATTGGTGAAAAGCTCACAAGCGAGCAAAAAAAACTAGTTTCGTTCGATAATCGGTATTGCCATGCGAACATTGCTAGTGGAAAATCTGAACAGTATTTGAATAGCTTAGCCCAAGAGATTGCTAAGGCAAATACGCCAGAGGAAATACTAGCGGCAGCAGAAAAATTCCCACGAGGTGGATCATTGGGTATTCTTGTAAATCATCCCGAATTATTGCCCAAATGTAAGTAGATCCTAAAAAAGAATTTCCTTCAATGATTTTTCCAAGCTAATTTTGTCTTATCTTTTTTTTTACAGTCGAAGATCTAGCAAAGGCTTACGCCGATAAAAATCAAACAGCAGCAATGAATGTCCTTTGGGTATATCACTCGATAAATGGAAATGAGGCTGCATCTAAAGCAATTTGGGATAAATACCTTATTCATGAACCCCGATTGATGTTCCAGAGGATTTTACAAAAAGCTCGGGAAAATAACGATGAAAAGCTAGCTCAAAATCTTCTCAATCAATTGGCAAATTCAAAAATAACAGGTGGAGCTCTTGGTAATGCTTATAGTTGCCTTTTGGACATCCAGTGTGCTAAGGAAGAATTCGACAAAGGATTAGAGACATTAAATACTGCCCTTAAAACCGGTTCAATTGAACACATTAATCGAACCGCATTGATTCGTCTTAAAACAGGCTTGGAAGCCAGCGGTAAGAAGTTCCCTCACACAATACCCGAAAAGAAAAACGAAAAATCCAGCGATCCAATTAGTAGTAGTGATACTTCAGGCAGCAGTAGCAGCGATAGTGACAGTACCTCTAGCAGCGATGATGATGTAAAGAGGGGCCCAAATAAGCCTTAGATTTTAAGGCATCAAGAAAAAATTAATACAAGTTTAGTATTTGTACCTAGGTGTTAATTATATAATAATAAGACATTGATTTATCCGTTGATGTATGTATAATGATTTCGACGGATAGAGCTTCTTTAACCAAATTATAGTTGTAGCCATTTAATTATCATTAATGCCATCTTCTGTTTCAGTGAATGCATTTTCAAATAAATACCTACAGTTGATATAAAAATAAAGATAATGTACGTATGTTAAAATTAATATAGTTAAAGGCACAAGATGTGCCGTTCTAACTTAGTTACTTGGAATGTTTTATTTGTTTATGATATTGTTGAGAATAAAACCTGAGAGATAACCGCAATGTTTTAAAAAGGAACTAAAAATTGACAAAACACTTCTGGAATGGAAAAATTTGCCGTAGCTACCTTGCCATCGGAAAACAAACGGAAAAGATGTATATCGTTACTTTGATTTAAGAAAAGTACGATAAGGGTTTTCAGAACGCAAAGAGCAAATGAAAAAGTTAATTTTCTAAAGAACACAATTCCTGGTAGTTTTCGTATGCCTCTATTTTGGTATTTCTCTTTCGAATCGCGTTTATATTTTGGACGATAATGGAGAAATGTGGATTTATAGCAGTTTCTCGCCATTAAAAGTCGGGGTGCATTAGCTAGTATGCTTCGCGCGAATTGAAAAACAAACTCGGCAGCCAAAGTATGCCCATCGGCGGCGGAGGCCCTGGCCCTGCGGGCCCGAATGAGCATTTCTATTATAAACAAGAGTAGTAAATTGCCATGACTAGCTAGAGTTGCAACTGCTATGTTAAAAAAAAACTTGGGCAAGAATTTGTAATACACGCTTCATATGCAAATAGAATTATACCTAAACGATGAAATTTATTTTTATTTATTTATAAATTAAATATACTTCCAATACGATTAGATACGCATTCATGAGAAATGTTACCTACACCTTGTTTTTCTCCAAATTATAATGTGACATTCAGTTTAGAAGGGAGTAAGGTTATTTTTTGGGTACCACACTTTAAAGCTGTCCGACAAACTTGGCATTTGCCAAAAATCCTTTTACCAAATCACAAATTCTTTTCAAAATCATCTACTTTGTGAATGAATTTTTATTGCGAACAGAAAAATTTCAATCAAATTTGAAAGAAACTCGTATAGATTTATTAAAAAAATCAAAAAAATTTAAATTAAAAACAATTGAAAAACTTTTGATCAAAAATATAAGAAATTGTTGTAAGAAAAACTGAAAAAGCAAACCAGAATAAGAAACATATAAATAGCCAATACCTAATGAACCAGAAAAAATTCTCAGCTAATTTGGAAATTGGTAAGTAAGATCATTCTAAGACCAGCGCTAATTATAATTAAAAAATTTAACATTTCTTTGTCATAATTAAACATTTTTTTCTTTTATTAGCAGACTTTTGAAATTCGTTATTTTGGAATACCTACAAACGTAATGTTAAACCTAAAGAATTTTGGAACATCGGATTATGGAAAATGATATCTATGGACATATAAATTTTTAAAGAAATTTTATTTTAAAATCATGTGTGTTTATTTATGTTTTTTTTAGTGTTAAGCATGTAAAATGTTTTTTTTTTTTTTTTAATTTGAATTGTTAATAATATTTTTAACAATTTCTATTTCAATGAAAAACATAACAAAAAAAAAATCTAAAGAAATATTAAATGTTTTTTTTTTAAATTAATATCAGCCGCCGCGTCGCAGCTCAGCTTCAATCAATGAAAGTCTTCGATATATATTGTTCATATGTGCTGTAACAAGGGCAATTTGAGTATTCATTCGGGTTTGAATTTGTCTTTCAAATTGATTTAATCTCCAAGCAAGCAGCGATATTTCGCTTTCCCTTGAAGGAAATCTATTTGTTTGTGTGTTATGCTGTCTGGATATGTTTTCTCTTGTTTGTGTATTGGAGTGTCTGTTAGGAATTCTAACAGGAATTCTGGATGGAGCCATATTTTGTGTATTATATGGTCTGTCAACTCTTATTGGAATTCTAGATGGTGCCATAATATTGTAGTATATATCTTAAAATTAAAGGAATACATATTAAGAAAAAAACATTTTATGTAACATCAAATTAAAAAATATTTTATTTCATTTTAATTTATTTCATATAACATTATTCTCACTTACTTTATCTTTCTTTACTTAT
The DNA here is from genome assembly GCA_947049315.1 of Epistrophella euchroma. Classification (NCBI taxonomy): domain Eukaryota; kingdom Metazoa; phylum Arthropoda; class Insecta; order Diptera; family Syrphidae; genus Epistrophella; species Epistrophella euchroma. Next base: position 18,858,990 of record OX346245.1, read on the forward strand.
TTTCTTCCTTTATATTTTGTACAAGTCTTGCTTTCTGCTTCGAGTCTCTAGAAAATTAAAAATATACCATTACCACATTTTATTTTATTTAATTTTATTTATTTTTATTTAATTTTCCTTACCTTATTTTTTTCTCAATGTTTATTCCTCAATAATTTCCAACGTAATGATTTATTTTTGAAGTTTTCATTGAATAAAATTTCCAAGGCTACTACTACATAGATATTAGAAAAACAAAAAGACAGTAAAATTTTTGATTGGAATTATAATATTATGTTGATAAATAACTTAGTGACCAAAATGAATACATATCTAGAAATGGTCAATCAAAGGTGCTGAAGATGACCACCTGACCTACAAAAAAAAAGTGCAACACATCCAAAAATATGGATTTCAGAAATTTTTTTTAAGAAAAGCTATTAATAATTGTGGGCCAACCATGAACCCTAGGGTATCAATATGACCACCTACATGGAGGTGTTGAAGATGACCACCTGATCCATTAAGAAAAAGTGCAACATATCCAAAATTATGCACTCCAGAGCATTTTTAAGAAAAAAAAGTGGTATTAACAATTGTGGCCAACCCATGAACCCTAGGGTACCAATATGACCACCTACATGAAGGTGTTGGAGATGACCACCTGATCCGTTAACAAAAAGTGCAACATATCCAAAACTATGCACTCCACAGCATTTTTAAGAAAAAGAAGTGGTAATAACAATTGTGGCCCACCCATGAACCCTAGGGTACCAATACGACCATCAAAAAGAAGGTGTTGAAAATGACCACCTGATCCATTAAGAAAAAGTGCAACATATCCAAAATTATGCACTCAGGAGCATTTTTAAGAAAAAGAATTTGTAATAACAATTGTGGCCCACCCATGAACCCTAGGGTACCAATATGACCACCTACATGAAGGTGTTGGAGATGACCACCTGATCCGTTAACAAAAAGTGCAACATATCCAAAACTATGCACTCCAGAGCATTTTTAAGAAAAAGAAGTGGTAATAACAATTGTGGCCAACCCATGAACCCTAGGGTACCAATATGACCACCTACATGAAGGTGTTGAAGATGACCACCTGATCCATTAAGAAAAAGTGCAACATATCCAAAACTAAGCACTCCAGATCATTTTTAAGAAAAAGAAGTGGTATTAACAATTGTGGCCCACCCATGAACCCTAGGGTACCAATATGACATCCTACATGAAGGTGTTGAAGATGACCACCTGATCCATTAAGAAAAAGTGCAACATATCCAAAACTATGCACTCCAGAGCATTTTTAAGAAAAAGAAGTGGTATTAACAATTGTGGCCCACCCATCAACCCTAGGGTACCAATACGACCATCAAAATGAAGGTGTTGAAGATGACCACCTGATCCATTAAGAAAAAGTGCAACATATCCAAAACTATGCACTCCAGAGCATTTTTAAGAAAAAGAAGTGGTATTTAACAATTGTGGCCCACCCATGAACCCTAGGGTACCAATATGACCACCTACATGAAGGTGTTGAAGATGACCACCTGATCCATTAAGAAAAAGTGCAACATATCCAAAACTATGCACTCCAGAGCATTTTTAAGAAAAAGAAGTGGTAATAACAATTGTGGCCCACCCATGAACCCTAGGGTACCAATACGACCATCAAAATGAAGGTGTTGAAGATGACCACCTGATCCATTAAGAAAAAGTGCAACATATCCAAAACTATGCACTCCAGAGCATTTTTAAGAAAAAGAAGTGGTAATAACAATTGTGGCCAACCCATGAACCCTAGGGTACCAATATGACATCCTACATGAAGGTGTTGAAGATGACCACCTGATCCATTAAGAAAAAGTGCAACAAATCCAAAACTATGCACTCCAGAGCATTTTTAAGAAAAAGAAGTGGTAATAACAATTGTGGCCAACCCATGAACCCTAGGGTACCAATATGACATCCTACATGAAGGTGTTGAAGATGACCACCTGATCCATTAAGAAAAAGTGCAACATATCCAAAACTATGCACTCCAGAGCATTTTTAAGAAAAAGAAGTGGTATTAACAATTGTGGCCCACCCATGAACCCTAGGGTACCAATATGACATCCTACATGAAGGTGTTGAAGATGACCACCTGATCCATTAAGAAAAAGTGCAACATATCCAAAACTATGCACTCCAGAGCATTTTTAAGAAAAAGAAGTGGTATTAACAATTGTGGCCCACCCATCAACCCTAGGGTACCAATACGACCATCAAAAAGAAGGTGTTGAAAATGACCACCTGATCCATTAAGAAAAAGTGCAACATATCCAAAATTATGCACTCCAGAGCATTTTTAAGAAAAAGAAATGGTAATAACAATTGTGGCCAACCCATGAACCCTAGGGTACCAATATGACTACCTACATGAAGGTGTTGAAGATGACTACCTACATGAAGGTGTTGAAGATGACCACCTGATCCATTAAGAAAAAGTGCAACATATCCAAAATTATGCACTCCAGAGCATTTTTAAGAAAAAAAAGTGGTATTAACAATTGTGGCCAACCCATGAACCCTAGGGTACCAATATGACCACCTACATGAAGGTGTTGGAGATGACCACCTGATCCGTTAACAAAAAGTGCAACATATCCAAAACTATGCACTCCACAGCATTTTTAAGAAAAAGAAGTGGTAATAACAATTGTGGCCCACCCATGAACCCTAGGGTACCAATACGACCATCAAAAAGAAGGTGTTGAAAATGACCACCTGATCCATTAAGAAAAAGTGCAACATATCCAAAATTATGCACTCAGGAGCATTTTTAAGAAAAAGAATTTGTAATAACAATTGTGGCCCACCCATGAACCCTAGGGTACCAATATGACCACCTACATGAAGGTGTTGGAGATGACCACCTGATCCGTTAACAAAAAGTGCAACATATCCAAAACTATGCACTCCAGAGCATTTTTAAGAAAAAGAAGTGGTAATAACAATTGTGGCCAACCCATGAACCCTAGGGTACCAATATGACCACCTACATGAAGGTGTTGAAGATGACCACCTGATCCATTAAGAAAAAGTGCAACATATCCAAAACTAAGCACTCCAGATCATTTTTCAGAAAAAGAAGTGGTATTAACAATTGTGGCCCACCCATGAACCCTAGGGTACCAATATGACATCCTACATGAAGGTGTTGAAGATGACCACCTGATCCATTAAGAAAAAGTGCAACATATCCAAAACTATGCACTCCAGAGCATTTTTAAGAAAAAGAAGTGGTATTAACAATTGTGGCCCACCCATCAACCCTAGGGTACCAATACGACCATCAAAATGAAGGTGTTGAAGATGACCACCTGATCCATTAAGAAAAAGTGCAACATATCCAAAACTATGCACTCCAGAGCATTTTTAAGAAAAAGAAGTGGTAATAACAATTGTGGCCAACCCATGAACCCTAGGGTACCAATATGACCACCTACATGAAGGTGTTGAAGATGACCACCTGATCCATTAAGAAAAAGTGCAACATATCCAAAACTATGCACTCCAGAGCATTTTTAAGAAAAAGAAGTGGTAATAACAATTGTGGCCAACCCATGAACCCTAGGGTACCAATATGACATCTTACATGAAGGTGTTGAAGATGACCACCTGATCCATTAAGAAAAAGTGCAACAAATCCAAAACTATGCACTCCAGAGCATTTTTAAGAAAAAGAAGTGGTAATAACAATTGTGGCCAACCCATGAACCCTAGGGTACCAATATGACATCCTACATGAAGGTGTTGAAGATGACCACCTGATCCATTAAGAAAAAGTGCAACATATCCAAAACTATGCACTCCAGAGCAATTTTAAGAAAAAGAAGTGGTATTAACAATTGTGGCCCACCCATGAACCCTAGGGTACCAATATGACCACCTACATGAAGGTGTTGAAGATGACCACCTGATCCATTAAGAAAAAGTGCAACATATCCAAAACTATGCACTCCAGAGAATTTTTAAGAAAAAGAAATGCTAATAACAATTGTGGCCAACCCATGAACCCTAGGGTACCAATATGAACACCTACATGAAGGTGTTGAAGATGACCACCTGATCCATTAAGAAAAAGTTCAACATATCCAAAACTATGCACTCCAGAGCATTTTTAAGAAAAAGAAGTGGTAATAACAATTGTGGCCAACTCATGAACCCTAGGGTACCAATATGACATCCTACATGAAGGTGTTGAAGATGACCACCTGATCCATTAAGAAAAAGTGCAACATATCCAAAACTATGCACTCCAGAGCATTTTTAAGAAAAAGAAGTGGTAATAACAATTGTGGCCCACCCATGAACCCTAGGGTACCAATATGACATCCTACATGAAGGTGTTGAAGATGACCACCTGATCCATTAAGAAAAAGTGCAACATATCCAAATTTATGCACTCCAGAGCATTTCTAAGAAAAAGAAGTGATATTAACAATTGTGGCCCACCCATCAACCCTAGGGTACCAATACGACCATCAAAATGAAGGTGTTGAAGATGACTACCTGATCCATTAAGAAAAAGTGCAACATATCCAAAACTATGCACTACAGAGCATTTTTAAGAAAAAGAAATGGTATTAACAATTGTGGCCAACCCATGAACCCTAGGGTACCAATATGGCTACCTACATGAAGGTGTTGAAGATGACCACCTGATCCATTAAGAAAAAGTGCAACATATCCAAAACTATGCACTCCAGAGCATTTCTAAGAAAAAGAAGTGATATTAACAATTGTGGCCCACCCATCAACCCTAGGGTACCAATACGACCATCAAAATGAAGGTGTTGAAGATGACTACCTGATCCATTAAGAAAAAGTGCAACATATCCAAAACTATGCACTCCAGAGCATTTCTAAGAAAAAGAAGTGATATTAACAATTGTGGCCCACCCATCAACCCTAGGGTACCAATACGACCATCAAAATGAAGGTGTTGAAGATGACCACCTGATCCATTAAGAAAAAGTGCAACATATCCAAAACTATGCACTACAGAGCATTTTTAAGAAAAAGAAATGGTATGAACAATTGTAGCCAACCCATGAACCCTAGGGTACCAATATGGCTACCTACATGAAGGTGTTGAAGATGACCACCTGATCCATTAAGAAAAAGTGCAACATATCCAAAACTATGCACTCCAGAGCATTTCTAAGAAAAAGAAGTGATATTAACAATTGTGGCCCACCCATCAACCCTAGGGTACCAATACGACCATCAAAATGAAGGTGTTGAAGATGACCACCTGATCCATTAAGAAAAAGTGCAACATATCCAAAACTATGCACTCCAGAGCATTTTTAAGAAAAAGAAGTGGTAATAACAATTGTGGCCAACCCATGAACCCTAGGGTACCAATATGACCACCTACATGAAGGTGTTGAAGATGACCACCTGATCCATTAAGAAAAAGTGCAACATATCCAAAACTATGCACTCCAGAGCATTTTTAAGAAAAAGAAGTGGTAATAACAATTGTGGCCAACCCATGAACCCTAGGGTACCAATATGACCACCTACATGAAGGTGTTGAAGATGACCACCTGATCCATTAAGAAAAAGTGCAACATATCCAAAACTATGCACTCCAGAGCATTTTTAAGAAAAAGAAGTGGTAATAACAATTGTGGCCAACCCATGAACCCTAGGGTACCAATATGACATCCTACATGAAGGTGTTGAAGATGACCACCTGATCCATTAAGAAAAAGTGCAACATATCCAAATTTATGCACTCCAGAGCATTTCTAAGAAAAAGAAGTGATATTAACAATTGTGGCCCACCCATCAACCCTAGGGTACCAATACGACCATCAAAATGAAGGTGTTGAAGATGACCCCCTGATCCATTAAGAAAAAGTGCAACATATCCAAAATTATGCACTCCAGAGCATTTTTAAGAAAAAGAAATGGTATTAACAATTGTGGCCAACCCATGAACCCTAGGGTACCAATATGGCTACCTACATGAAGGTGTTGAAGATGACCACCTGATCCATTAAGAAAAAGTGCAACATATCAAAAACTATGCACCCCAGAGCATTTTTAAGAAAAAGAAGTGGTATTAACAATTGTGGCCCACCCATGAGCCCATAGGGTACCAATACGACCATCAAAATGAAGGTGTTGAAGATGACCACCTGATCCATTAAGAAAAAGTGCAACATATCTAAAATTATGCACTCCAGAGCATTTTTAAGAAAAAGAAGTGGTATTAACAATTGTGGCCCACCGATGAACCCTAGGGTACCAATATGACCACCTACATGAAGGTGTTGAAGATGACCACCTGATCCATTAAGAAAAAGTGCAACATATCTAAAATTATGCACTCCAGAGCATTTTTAAGAAAAAGAAGTGGTATTAACAATTGTGGCCAACCCATGAACCCTAGGGTACCAATATGGCTACCTACATGAAGGTATTGAAGATGACCACCTGATCCATTAAGAAAAAGTGCAACATATCCAAAACTATGCACTACAGAGCATTTTTAAGAAAAAGAAGTGGTAATAACAATTGTGGCCAACCCATGAACCCTAGGGTACCAATATGACTACCTACATGAAGGTGTTGAAGATGACCACCTGATCCATTAAGAAAAAGTGCAACATATCCAAAACTATGAACTCCAGAGCATTTTTAAGAAAAAGAAGTGGTAATAACAATTGTGGCCAACCCATGAACCCTAGGGTACCAATATGACATCCTACATGAAGGTGTTGAAGATGACCACCTATGTAGGTGGTCATATTGGTACCCTAGAGTTCATGGGTGGGCCACAATTGTTATTACCACTTCTTTTTCTTAAAAATGATCTGGAGTGCATAGTTTTGGATATGTTGCACTTTTTCTTAATGGATCAGGTGGTCATCTTCAACAACTTCATTTTGATGGTCGTATTGGTACCCTAGGGTTCATGGGTGGGCCACAATTGTTATTACCACTTCTTTTTCTTAAAAATGCTCTGGAGTGCATAGTTTTGGATATGTTGCACTTTTTCTTAATGGATCAGGTGGTCATCTTCAACACCTTCATGTAGGATGTCATATTGGTACCCTAGGGTTCATGAGTTGGCCACAATTGTTATTACCACTTCTTTTTCTTAAAAATGCTCTGGAGTGCATAGTTTTGGATATGTTGCACTTTTTCTTAATGGATCAGGTGGTCATCTTCAACACCTTCATGTAGGTTGTCATATTGGTACCCTAGGGTTCATGGGTTGGCCACAATTGTTATTACCACTTCTTTTTCTTAAAAATGCTCTGGAGTGCATAGTTTTGGATATGTTGCACTTTTTCTTAATGGATCAGGTGGTCATCTTCAACACCTTCATGTAGGTGTTCATATTGGTACCCTAGGGTTCATGGGTTGGCCACAATTGTTATTAGCATTTCTTTTTCTTAAAAATGCTCTGGAGTGCATAGTTTTGGATATGTTGCACTTTTTCTTAATGGATCAGGTGGTCATCTTCAACACCTTCATTTAGGTGGTCATATTGGTACCCTAGGGTTCATGGGTTGGCCACAATTGTTATTACCATTTCTTTTTTTTTTAAATGCTCTGGAGTGCATAGTTTTGGATATTTTGCACTTTTCCTTAATGGATCAGGTGGTCATCTTCAACACCTTCATGTAGGTGGTCATATTGGTACCCTAGGGTTCATGGGTTGGCCACAATTGTTATTACCATTTCTTTTTCTTAAAAGTGCTCTGGACTGCATAAATTTTGATATGTTGCACTTTTTCTTAATGGATCAGGTGGTCATCTTCAACACCTTCATTTTGATGGTCGTATTGATACCCTAGGGTTGATGGGTGGGCCACAATTGTTAATACCACATCTTTTTCTTAAAAATGCTCTGGAGTGCATAGTTTTGGATATGTTGCACTTTTTCTTAATGGATCAGGTGGTCATCTTCAACACCTTCATGTAGGTAGCCATATTGGTACCCTAGGGTTGATGGGTGGGCCACAATTGTTAATACCACTTCTTTTTCTTTAAAATGCTCTGGAGTGCATAGTTTTAGATATGTTGCACTTTTTCTTAATGGATCAGGTGGTCATCTTCAACACCTTCATTTTGATGGTCGTATTGGTACCCTTGGGCTCATGGGTGGGCCACAATTGTTGATACCATTTCTTTTTTTTTTAAATGCTCTGGAGAGCATAATTTTGGATATGTTGCACTTTTTCATAACGGATCAGGTGGTCATCTTCAACACCTTCATTTTGATGGTCGTATTGGTACCCTTGGGCTCATGGGTGGGCCACAATTGTTAATATCACTTCTTTTTCTTAAAAATGCTCTGGGGTGCATAGTTTTGGATATGTTGCACTTTTTCTTAACGGGTCAGGTGGTCATCTTCAACACCTTCATTTTGATGGTCGTATTGGTACCCTAGGGTTCATGGGTGGGCCACAATTGTTATTACCATTCCTTTTTCTTAAAAATGCTCTGGAGTGCATAGTTTTGTATATTTTACACTTTTCCTTAATGGATCAGGTGGTCATCTTCAACACCTTCATGTAGGTGGTCATATTGGTACCCTAGGGTTCATGGGTTGGCCACAATTGTTATTACCACTTCTTTTTCTTAAAAATGCTCTGGAGTGCATAGTTTTGGATATGTTGCACTTTTTCTTAATGGATCAGGTGGTCATCTTCAACACCTTCATGTAGGTGGTCATATTGGTACCCTAGGGTTCATGGGTTGGCCACAATTGTTATTACCATTTCTTTTTTTTTTAAATGCTCTGGAGTGCATAGTTTTGGATATTTTGCACTTTTCCTTAATGGATCAGGTGGTCATCTTCAACATCTTCATTTAGGTGGTCATATTGGTACCCTAGGGTTCATTGGTTGGCCACAATTGTTATTAGCATTTCTTTTTCTTAAAAATGCTCTGGAGTGCATAGTTTTGGATATGTTGCACTTTTTCTTAATGGATCAGGTGGTCATCTTCAACACCTTCATTTAGGTGGTCATATTGGTACCCTAGGGTTCATGGGTTGGCCACAATTGTTATTACCATTTCTTTTTTTTTTAAATGCTCTGGAGTGCATAGTTTTGGATATTTTGCACTTTTCCTTAATGGATCAGGTGGTCATCTTCAACACCTTCATGTAGGTGGTTATATTGGTACCCTAGGGTTCATGGGTTGGCCACAATTGTTATTACCATTTCTTTTTCTTAAAAATGCTCTGGAGTGCATAAATTTTGATATGTTGCACTTTTTCTTAATGGATCAGGTGGTCATCTTCAACACCTTCATTTTGATGGTCGTATTGGTACCCTAGGGTTGATGGGTGGGCCACAATTGTTAATACCACATCTTTTTCTTAAAAATGCTCTGGAGTGCATAGTTTTGGATATGTTGCACTTTTTCTTAATGGATCAGGTGGTCATCTTCAACACCTTCATGTAGGTAGCCATATTGGTACCCTAGAGTTGATGGGTGGGCCACAATTGTTAATACCACTTCTTTTTCTTTAAAATGCTCTGGAGTGCATAGTTTTAGATATGTTGCACTTTTTCTTAATGGATCAGGTGGTCATCTTCAACACCTTCATTTTGATGGTCGTATTGGTACCCTAGGGTTCATGGGTGGGCCACAATTGTTATTACCATTCCTTTTTCTTAAAAATGCTCTGGAGTGCATAGTTTTGGATATGTTGCACTTTTTCTTAATGGATCAGGTGGTCATCTTCAACACCTTCATGTAGGATGTCATATTGGTACCCTAGGGTTCATGGGTTGGCCACAATTGTTATTACCACTTCTTTTTCTTAAAAATGCTCTGGAGTGCATAGTTTTGGATATGTTGCACTTTTTCTTAATGGATCAGGTGGTCATCTTCAACACCTTCATTTTGATGGTCGTATTGGTACCCTAGGGTTGATGGGTGGGCCACAATTGTTAATACCACTTCTTTTTCTTAAAAATGCTCTGGAGTGCATAGTTTTGGATATGTTGCACTTTTTCTTAATGGATCAGGTGGTCATCTTCAACACCTTCATTTTGATGGTCGTATTGGTACCCTTGGGCTCATGGGTGGGCCACAATTGTTAATATCACTTCTTTTTCTTAAAAATGCTCTGGGGTGCATAGTTTTGGATATGTTGCACTTTTTCTTAACGGGTCAGGTGGTCATCTTCAACACCTTCATTTTGATGGTCGTATTGGTACCCTAGGGTTCATGGGTGGGCCACAATTGTTATTACCATTCCTTTTTCTTAAAAATGCTCTGGAGTGCATAGTTTTGGATATGTTGCACTTTTTCTTAATGGATCAGGTGGTCATCTTCAACACCTTCATGTAGGTAGCCATATTGGTACCCTAGGGTTCATGGGTTGGCCACAATTGTTAATACCATTTCTTTTTCTTAAAAATGCTCTGTAGTGCATAGTTTTGGATATGTTCCACTTTTTCTTAATGGATCAGGTGGTCATCTTCAACACCTTCATTTTGATGGTCGTATTGGTACCCTAGGGCTTATTATGTTTTTTATGAGACCTTTAGATAAATGAAACAAACGAACGAGTTGGAGAGTAGAACAGGAATGAATTTTATTCATAATTATATTTAACAAAAGCTGCAGAGTCATAGCATAGACAAAGAAAAGAAGAATGTGCTGTGTGCACGAAATTATAGAATATTGTGTGGGTAGAGAGTATAAAGTATCAAATGCAGAGCATGCAAATAAGAAGATCTATATGAGGAGTTTATAGTGTATACATAACACCTCCCTCCTTAGGAAAAGAAAATAGTGGAAAGAAATGAATTGAAATGAGAATTTACAATTTTCTTACAATATTTTCGAATTAATTTTATACAAAATTTCGCTTAGAACTATATTGTACAGTTTTCTTTTTATGTGTTTATTAAAATTAAAATAAAGAGAATTTACTTATTTACATATTTAATTACATATTTTTAATCGGAAGTAGAAAATCCGGGTGATAAGCTGTTTCGGGACGATGAAATTGATCGTCTGGAAGAAATGTAGTTGACACGAGTTTTTGAAGATTTAGTGTCTGATTCTGTTATAGGTAACCTGCTATTTTCTCGTTCTTGTACTGCTTGCATGGTTATTGGTGGAGAAGAATATGTTTCTGGAGATGATTGACCGCTACACTGATTGTAGATTGTCACAAGACATCCTGGTGAAGATCCTCGTCTTTTGGGCTTACAGCATAGTAGTCGGAGAAATGTATATAATCCAATACAAGAAAACGTCTTATGTAAGATACAGCATACTATTATAAAAGCGATTATTTTAAGGGTTATTATTACCCAATTACCATGTTGAATTATGGTATGTTTGTTTATCATGTGGTCAAGTTGATCATCAATATATTTTAGTCGATGTGCTGCATGTTTTAGATCATCAAGTTTAATATTTGTAAGATGAATTGGTGAAAGATAAAACGTGGAATTTGTTTTATTCATCGATGCTTTGGGACAACAGTCATCTTCAAGGATATTTATGTTCGGAATAATATTGTGGTATTCTGTGCTAATTTTTCCAGTTGCGATAAGTTGGACAAGCCTGGAGTAAGCACGACATCCTTCTGAAAGTTTGAGGATTCCCGTATCTTTTATGATCTCATCAAATATGTCTTTATTTGGACAGTCAACAGTAATTCTTTGTGGTTCACTCAGTACATAGATCCATTGATTAAATTTGAGTGGTTGCCAGATCTCTAGATTTCCTTTAATGGTATTGACTTTGCAGGTTTTTGGTAACTTGTTGTTTGCTGTGATGAGAATTGTTGTTTCACATATTGGTTTATCCATTGTGGAATACACCATTTGATTTTGGCAGATGTAGTCTTCTTCAGATAATTTTTTACAAAGGTCTAGATTATTCATTTGTTTATAAGATTGCTTATTTTTTGACAATGCTATATATTGAAAAGTAGGCTCTATATAAACATAAGTTGAAGTATCTTGTACAATTGGTAATGGAATTAGTTTATAAATATTATACAATAGATTTGTTATCAAAGGAATTTGAATGACAAAAATCAAACGTTCATTTGAATAGAATGCTTTTAATGTACTTATTTCGAATATTTTGTAAGCATAAATATATTGTAAAGGTAAAGGAAACATTTTTCCATTTGTTAATGTTTTTACATTGTTATCGAGTTCATTTATAAAATTTTTAGGAGTTATAATACATGGATGTATGATATTGGCTTTGATAAGTAAAATTGCATCTGTTAAAAGATCAAATTGTTCATCGAGTTCATTACTTAAATAAGTTAAATAATTTATATGATCTAATAATACGACAGAGTTTTCGATAGAACTCTTGGTTTCTTTAAAGTTTTTAATAAAATGATTTAATTTGTTTATATTAGCATTAAAAGTTTCTTCATGCATTTTCAAAGCACTAATAGAATCATTAAAATTTGAAATTGTACTTGTTATCACTTTTGTTTGTTCTTTCATTAAATTTTGCAAATTTGAATTATCTTCTTCAAAATTTTTAATAGCTTCATTGTAATATTGTGCGTCGTCTGCATCTGGATTACCAAAAAGCCAGTTTAACGCGTAACCACCACCATTGAATATACCCCTTTTCTGTTTTCTTTTCTCTTGCGAATGATTCAATAAATGGGATAGAGTTTCTTGTTTTTGAAATAAGGTATGAATTTTGATAGATAAAAATTTTAACGTTTGAGAACAATGAAATGAAGGATTTTCTTCGGGACAAAATGATTGCGTTTGTTCGAAAACTTTTTCAATGTTATTAAGTTTCCTTGAGTAAAATGAGATATTAGTGTAAATGATTAGTTCATATTTATCAGAATAAAATTTTACATGACCTATTTGCTCGTAGTATATACCACTACTAGTTTTTATTGGTTGAATCTCGAAAGAAGACACTTCCTTCATCAACAAGGTGATTAGTCTGGAAGAGAAGATAATGGTTTTAGTCTATTGACATGAACACGAACAAATTTATTTCTGATTTTAATTGTAACGTTTTGATTCTTGTGAACTTTTACTATTTTGTAAGGACCCTTAAAGTTCGGTCTAAGCTTTTTGCTTTTACCAGGTTTACTTTCAGTAGACTCTAAGTAAACCTCATCACCTATATTATATTCGGATATGTTAACGTTTTTGTCATAACGTTGTTTAGAATTTTGCTTTGAGCGCATTATATTATCACGTGCAATTTGATGAGTTTTGTTTAGTCTATATTTTAACGAGTCATGATACGAATCATAAGAGTATCTAAACTCTGGATTAGATGTGATTGAATTTGGAAGAATAGCTTTGTGTCCAAAAAGTAATTCGAAAGGCGTAAATTTCGTAGAAGCATGGACACTAGTATTGTAGGCAAACATTGCTAGCGGAATATACTCATGTCCGTTTGATTGGAGTTGATAAAATGCTTCAAGTAATCTTTCAAAGTTGAGTGCGAGCGTTCTAGTGCTCCGTTGGTTTGAGGGTGATAAGCAGTAGAAAACTTGTGTTTGATGTGTAATAGTTTAGTTACATTTTTCATTAGATCTGAGGTAAAGTCAGATCCTTGATCAGTGAGAATACTTTTAGGTATGCCAAACATGGTAATGAAATGTACAAGGTTTTCTCCTACTGTTTTAGCTTCATGATTTTGCAATGGAATTGCATATGAGTACTTTGTAAGGTCATCTTGCATAGTTAATACAAATTTGGAACCATCCTCACACAAAGGTAATGGACCGACTATGTCTAGTGCTAATCTTTCAAACGGTTGAAAGCTTGTACTCGTTATTTCCATTGGAGCTTTATGTTTTTTCCTAATGGTTTTATTTATCTGGCACGAAGTACAATTTTTAATGTACTTTTTAATGTCTTTCCTCATTTTTGGCCATTTATATTTGACAGAAATTCGTTTTAGCATTCTGTGATAACCACAGTGCCCTGAGAGAGGACTATCATGATTTTCTTTCAGAATAATAGGAATTTGATCGCTCGATGGATTTATAATAGTATCGTTAAATAAAACGATTTTAATGTTTGAATTTCGGAAAACAAACAGTATTATCTGTTTACATTTATCGTATTTAAACTGGTTGAAATCATCAACAGGATTAGCGATTGCTATTGAATTGACATTATCTTTATTTAATTCAATTTTTAGATTTTGTATGGTATAAAAGAAATCCGCGTATTTGGGTTTTTCAAAATACAAATGTTTGATAAAACAGTGATAGATATTTTTTCCATTTTTGTTTTGAGATTTAGAGATGGAATAGAGCCCATGAGAAGAGTTAGTAATGATTTCGGGATTTTTGGACATTGATAAAATATCATCCATATAAGGATTATCTTCGGATAGATCAGTAGCAGTTAAATATGCTATATGATCTTGAGATTTAAGTATAACTTCTGAACTTTCGGTAAAATCATAGATATTTGGAGTAAGAGAATTGTAGTAGAATTTAACGTAATCTTCGAATGATTCTTTTATCTCGGTAAACAATACATTATTATTTGAATTTATTCGTGATAAGCAGTCGGCATTCATATTAACACGACCAGGCTTATAAACAATTTCGTAATCATATTGCTCGAGTTTTAGTCTCCAGCGGACTAATTTCGAACCAGGATCTTTCACATTGAATAACCAAACTAGTGGTCTGTGATCCGTTACGATTTTGAAATGGTGACCATAGAGATATGGTCTAAAATGATTCGTCGCCCATACAATGGCTAATAATTCTCGTTCGGTGGTACTGTAATTAGATTCTGAACGGTTAAGTGTTCTGCTTGCATACGCAATAGGCAAATCAGTACCTATAACACCTTGGCTTAGGACTGCTCCAATTGAAAAATTGGAGGCATCTGTTGTAACGATAAATTCTTTGGAGAAATCTGGATACTGTAATAATGGTTCGGTAGTTAGTATTTTCTTCAAAGTATTAAAAGAGTTTTCTTGATCTTTTGTCCATATGAATGTAATATCTTTTTTAAGAAGTTTGGTTAAGGGTCTAGTAATAAACGAGAAATTTTGTATAAACCGACGGTAATAGCCAGCTAATCCAAGGAAGATTTTAATATCTTTTGGATTTTTAGGAGTAGGATAGGATAAAACGTCTTTTATTTTCTCGGGATTAGGTTTAACTCCATCTTTTGTGATGACATGACCCAAGTATGTTACGTCTGTATGCATAAATTCACATTTATCAGGCTGAAGTTTGAGATTATGAATTCTAATTCGATTGAATATTTTTTTTAATTTCATTTCATGATCTTGAATATTGGACGCGTAAATGACAATGTCATCGAGATATACAAAACAATATAATCCTTGATATCCTGAAAGAACTGAATCCATTAACCTTTGAAAGGTCGCAGGAGCGTTCTTCAACCCAAAGGGCATTCGATCGAACTCGAAGTGTCCTAATGGTGAAGAAAAAGCTGTTTTAGCAGTATCATTCGAATTCACTTTGATTTGGTGAAAACCAGAGGCTAAATCAAGGGTTGTGAAATAAACGGAATGACCTAGTTGGTCGAGGATTTCAGATATGTGCGGGAGAGGATATGCATCTCCTACAGTTACATTATTTAATTTTCTATAGTCCACTACGACACGCCATTTTTGAGTGCCGGAAGCATCCTGTTTTTTGGGAACTACCCAAAGTGGTGCAGACCATGGAGATTTGGATGGTTTTATAATATTTTGATCAAGCATTTGCTTAATTTGACGTTTCACTTCGCTTTTATGAGCTTCAGCATAACGATATGTTTTAGCAGCGATTGGAGGTGAAGATCCGGTATTGATATCATGTGTTATGGTATCAGTACTAGTCAATGAATCTCCTTCTAAGAAAAATATGTCATTAAACTCTTGACAAATTTTGAGTAGCGAAGTTTTTTCTTCATCATTAAGATGTGAAGTTCTTATATTTTTTAAAAGTTCATGCTCTCTTGTATGAGAAATATTTTTTGAATGATTTTTTGAACTTGATTTATTAAAATTTTCTGGAATAGGTTCAAGACATAATTCGATTTCTGGAAGAGTATAATTTTCTTCAGTAGTATTTAGAATAGAAGCATACGCTTTAGATTTAGAGCCGACTTTAGTAACAGCTTTACTTAGAAATACTCCGTTTTTTAAAATTATGTTAGGTAAAATACCTTCTTTGATTTCTGGATTTTGGACTGTAACCTCAATGAGAGTTTCAGTTCTAGGTTTAAGAATTTGAATGTTATTTATTTTGTTTTCGTATTCATAAAGTATAGAAATTTTTTTCTTGTCAACAATAATCATGTGATTTTCGTAGTCAATTGAAGCTTTATATGCTTTTAAAAAATCATTACCCAAAATTCCGTCAAAAGGAATGTTTGAGTTTCGATTAAGAACATGAAATTGGTGATTAAAGAATTTTTCTGATATTTTCAGGGACAGAATAGAATAACCACTCGTTTCTATTGAGTGATCAGGACTTATACCATTGAGGATAATTTTATTATTAAGATATACTGGTGTGTTTTCCTTTAAAGATTTTGCTTTAACAATAGAAACATTTGCTCCAGTATCGATAAGAAGTTTGAGTTTACCGTTTTTTGAAGAGTCACATAATATAGAGATAGTTGAGGAACATTTTCCTTCGAGGAGAATTTGTTCTTCTTTAAATGGATTAGAATAATTAGAAATGTTGCTTGGTTTATTTATTCTTCCAGCAGAGCAACTACTGTTGAAGAATTTGACCCGTTTTTTGGATTTTGATTTGAGGCTGAAATGTTCTGTTGTTTTTTATTATTATTGTATGTTCGTTTACGGCATTCCTCTATTAGATGTCCGTATTTTTTGCAATATTTGCAATGTTTTTGGTTAGAACCATTTGATTTGGGACTATTTAAGCTTACGGAAGTTGAGCAAGAAGCTTGATTGATCTGTTTTGACTTATTTCGAGGTGGACTTTGATACATATTTAGAACTTGCTCTTCAGCTATAGCGATTGATATCGCTTCGTTAAGTGTTTTAATTTCTCTTATTCTAAGGGAATTTGATATCCGTGGTAAGGAAAAGAAAATAAATCTATTAAGAGCAATTTCATTAAGCATTTCTAACTTCCCAGTAAGATGAGCACCTTCTGGTGTAGCATTTATTGTCCGTTTTAAGAGTGTTTCCACTCGATACACGAATTGTGCAACGGATTCATCAACGTTCTGTTTTAGATTTGTTAAATCACAAAGAGTAATGTTTTTTATCTTGATACATTGTTTTAAGAAATGCTTTGAGTTCATCCCAATCTTTAAAGCTTCGGTTGACACAAGCCGCTTTGGCTTTGCCGGAAATTTGTGTTTGTATATAGTCTAATAGGATATATTTTTGCGTTGCATTTGCAAGGCCAAAGGCTTTATTACAATCTGCAATAAATCCATTCAGTTGATCCCTGTTCCCGTCGAAGCCTTTAATAAATTTAATGAGAAAGGTGATTGGGAGTTCCGAAGAATCTCCACGAAAATTTTTTTGTTCATTATTATCATTTATAACTTCATCTCCAACATTACTTATATCCTCATTCGACATGATTTTTAAATTTTTAATTCAATGAATTATCACGAGAAGTTAACGCACAATTAGCACAATAAGCACAAATTAATATAACAAAATGCGAAAAACAAAATGATAAATCAAGTACTTACACTGTTGCTATATATTCCATATTCATTCAGTAGGTATAGATACTTCAATTAATTAAACTGTGAATTCAAACTTTTTTTTTTTCTTGACCGAATTGAACTTGAATTTATAATATTTTTTTTTTTATTATTATTTTACTTCTGACACCAAATTTATTATGTTTTTTATGAGACCTTTAGATAAATGAAACAAACGAACGAGTTGGAGAGTAGAACAGGAATGAATTTTATTCATAATTATATTTAACAAAAGCTGCAGAGTCATAGCATAGACAAAGAAAAGAAGAATGTGCTGTGTGCACGAAATTATAGAATATTGTGTGGGTAGAGAGTATAAAGTATCAAATGCAGAGCATGCAAATAAGAAGATCTATATGAGGAGTTTATAGTGTATACATAACAGGTTGATGGGTGGGCCACAATTGTTAATATCACTTCTTTTTCTTAGAAATGCTCTGGAGTGCATAGTTTTGGATATGTTGCACTTTTTCTTAATGGATCAGGTGGTCATCTTCAACACCTTCATGTAGGTGGTCATATTGGTACCCTAGGGTTCATGGGTGGGCCACAATTGTTAATACCACTTCATTTAATAAAAAAAATTGGAAATCTTGGGATTCCACTCTTCCCTTCTTAAATGGATTAGTAGCTATTTGGTGGATCGTTCACAATTTGTAAAAATTGGTTCTAAAACATCTTTTAAGATATTGAACCATTCTGGTGTACCGCAAGGCAGTCACTTAGGCCCTTTGTTGTTCTTGCTTTTCATTAATGATCTCCCGTCTGTAATTAAATTCTCAAATTGTCTTATGTTCGCGGATGATGTTAAAATCTTAAAATCTATTAAGTCTATAGCTGACAGTTATGATTTACAGACAGATATTGATAAAATGAATGATTGGTGTTGTAAAAACTCCTTGTTTTTGAATATAGACAAATGTATCACTATGTCTTTTTCAAGGTCTGCATTTCCTATCTTATTTGATTATAAGCTTCAAAATGTTACTCTTCAAAGAGTTACTAGCCAAAAGGATTTGGGAATCATTTTTGACTCGCATTTAGCTTTTAATATGCATTTTGACTACATAATTTCTAGAGCTAACGCTATGTGGGGATTTCTATTTAGGAACTCCTCTGAATTTAGAGATCCTTATACATTGAAGGCTCTATATATTTCCTTAGTTCGTCCCATTCTAGAATATTGCTGTGTAGTATGGTCTCCTTTATTTAATAAAGATATGCAACGTATTGAAAAAATTCAAAGAAGATTTTCTAGATATGCGCTTCGAAAACTGAATTGGTCTACTTCCTTACCATCGTACAAGAGCAGATGTGAATTAATTGGTTTAAAGCCTCTATCATTTAGAAGAACATATTATTTTATAACTTTTGCGAGAGATGTCATAACAGGGCATATTGACTGTGCTCCTCTTTTAGCTTTGTTTGGTATTTATGCTCCCTCAAGAACTCTAAGACCTAGAATTGATGAGTTTTTCTTTATTTCTCATCATGCTACAAATTATGGTCGTAATGAACCAATCACCAATGCTTGTATTAACTTTAACCGTTATGCAAATGTAATTGATCTTGAATTGAATAGAAATATTTTTAAGTTTAGTATTCTTGAAGCCATTAATGAATAAGATAATTATTTTGTTATAATATTTAAGTTATTTTAGGTACATATCTGCTTAGTCTAAGAAAGTTTTGTTACTTATAGACGTAAATAAATAAATAAATAAATAAATAAATAAATTTTCTTAAAAATGCTCTGGAGTGCATAGTTTTGGATATGTTGCACTTTTTCTTAATGGATCAGGTGGTCATCTTCAACACCTTCATTTTGATGGTCGTGTTGGTACCCTAGGGTTGATGGGTGGGCCACAATTGTTAATACCACATATTTTTCTTAAAAATGCTCTGGAGTGCATAGTTTTGGATATGTTGCACTTTTTCTTAATGGATCAGGTGGTCATCTTCAACACCTTCATGTAGGTAGCCATATTGGTACCCTAGGGTTCATGGGTGGGCCACAATTGTTAAATACCACTTCATTTTCTTAAAAATGCTCTGGAGTGCATAGTTTTGGATATGTTGCACTTTTTCTTAATGGATCAGGTGGTCATCTTCAACACCTTCATGTAGGTGGTCATATTGGTACCCTAGGGTTCATGGGTTGGCCACAATTGTTATTACCACTTCTTTTTCTTAAAAATGCTCTGGAGTGCATAGTTTTGGATATGTTGCACTTTTTCTTAATGGATCAGGTGGTCATCTTCAACACCTTCATGTAGGTGGTCATATTGG
Source organism: Epistrophella euchroma (assembly GCA_947049315.1). NCBI lineage: Eukaryota > Metazoa > Arthropoda > Insecta > Diptera > Syrphidae > Epistrophella > Epistrophella euchroma. Next base: position 18,878,993 of record OX346245.1, read on the forward strand.
TACCCTAGGGTTCATGGGTTGGCCACAATTGTTATTACCACTTCTTTTTCTTAAAAATGCTCTGGAGTGCATAGTTTTGGATATGTTGCACTTTTTCTTAATGGATCAGGTGGTCATCTTCAACACCTTCATGTAGGTGGTCATATTGGTACCCTAGGGTTCATGGGTTGGCCACAATTGTTATTACCACTTCTTTTTCTTAAAAATGCTCTGGAGTGCATAGTTTTGGATATGTTGCACTTTTTCTTAATGGATCAGGTGGTCATCTTCAACACCTTCATTTTGATGGTCGTCTTGGTACCCTAGGGTTGATGGGTGGGTCACAATTGTTAATACCACATCTTTTTCTTAAAAATGCTCTGGAGTGCATAGTTTTGGATATGTTGCACTTTTTCTTAATGGATCAGGTGGTCATCTTCAACACCTTCATGTAGGTAGCCATATTGGTACCCTAGGGTTCATGGGTGGGCCACAATTGTTAAATACCACTTCATTTTCTTAAAAATGCTCTGGAGTGCATAGTTTTGGATATGTTGCACTTTTTCTTAATGGATCAGGTGGTCATCTTCAACACCTTCATGTAGGTGGTCATATTGGTACCCTAGGGTTCATGGGTTGGCCACAATTGTTATTACCACTTCTTTTTCTTAAAAATGCTCTGGAGTGCATAGTTTTGGATATGTTGCACTTTTTCTTAATGGATCAGGTGGTCATCTTCAACACCTTCATGTAGGTGGTCATATTGGTACCCTAGGGTTCATGGGTTGGCCACAATTGTTATTACCACTTCTTTTTCTTAAAAATGCTCTGGAGTGCATAGTTTTGGATATGTTGCACTTTTTCTTAATGGATCAGGTGGTCATCTTCAACACCTTCATGTAGGATGTCATATTGGTACCCTAGGGTTCATGGGTGGGCCACAATTGTTAATACCACTTCTTTTTCTTAAAAATGCTCTGGAGTGCATAGTTTTGGATATGTTGCACTTTTTCTTAATGGATCAGGTGGTCATCTTCAACACCTTCATTTTGATGGTCGTATTGGTACCCTAGGGTTCATGGGTGGGCCACAATTGTTATTACCACTTCTTTTTCTTAAAAATGCTCTGGAGTGCATAGTTTTGGATATGTTGCACTTTTTCTTAATGGATCAGGTGGTCATCTTCAACACCTTCATGTAGGTGGTCATATTGGTACCCTAGGGTTCATGGGTGGGCCACAATTGTTAAATACCACTTCTTTTTCTTAAAAATGCTCTGGAGTGCATAGTTTTGGATATGTTGCACTTTTTCTTAATGGATCAGGTGGTCATCTTCAACACCTTCATGTAGGTGGTCATATTGGTACCCTAGGGTTCATGGGTGGGCCACAATTGTTAAATACCACTTCATTTTCTTAAAAATGCTCTGGAGTGCATAGTTTTGGATATGTTGCACTTTTTCTTATTGGATCAGGTGGCCATCTTCAACACCTTCATTTTGATGGTCGTATTGGTACCCTAGGGTTCATGGGTGGGCCACAATTGTTATTACCACTTCTTTTTCTTAAAAATGCTCTGGAGTGCATAGTTTTGGATATGTTGCATTTTTTCTTAATGGATCAGGTAGTCATCTTCAACACCTTCATGTAGGATGTCATATTGGTACCCTAGGGTTCATGGCTGGGCCACAATTGTTAATACCACTTCTTTTTCTTAAAAATGCTCTGGAGTGCATAGTTTTGGATATGTTGCACTTTTTCTTAATGGATCAGGTGGTCATCTTCAACACCTTCATTTTGATGGTCGTATTGGTACCCTAGGGTTCATGGGTGGGCCACAATTGTTATTACCACTTCTTTTTCTTAAAAATGCTCTGGAGTGCATAGTTTTGGATATGTTGCACTTTTTCTTAATGGATCAGGTGGTCATCTTCAACACCTTCATGTAGGTGGTCATATTGGTACCCTAGGGTTCATGGGTGGGCCACAATTGTTAATACCACTTCTTTTTCTTAAAAATGCTGTGGAGTGCATAGTTTTGGATATGTTGCACATTTTCTTAATGGATCAGGTGGTCATCTTCAACACCTTCATGTAGGTGGTCATATTGGTACCCTAGGGTTCATGGGTGGGCCACAATTGTTAATACTACTTCTTTTTCTTAAAAATGCTGTGGAGTGCATAGTTTTGGATTTGTTGCACATTTTCTTAATGGATCAGGTGGTCATCTTCAACACCTTCATGTAGGTGGTCATATTGGTACCCTAGAGTTCATGGGTGGGCCACAATTGTTATTACCACTTCTTTTTCTTAAAAATGCTCTGGAGTGCATAATTTTGGATATGTTGCACTTTTTCTTCACGGATCAGTTGGTCATCTTCAACACCTTCATGTAGGTGGTCATATTGGTACCCTAGGGTTCATGGGTGGGCCACAATTGTTAATACCACTTCTTTTTCTTAAAAATGCTGTGGAGTGCATAGTTTTGGATATGTTGCACTTTTTGTTAACGGATCAGGTGGTCATCTCCAACACCTTCATGTAGGTGGTCATATTGGTACCCTAGGGTTCATGGGTGGGCCACAATTGTTATTACAAATTCTTTTTCTTAAAAATGCTCCTGAGTGCATAATTTTGGATATGTTGCACTTTTTCTTAATGGATCAGGTGGTCATTTTCAACACCTTCTTTTTGATGGTCGTATTGGTACCCTAGGGTTCATGGGTGGGCCACAATTGTTATTACCACTTCTTTTTCTTAAAAATGCTGTGGAGTGCATAGTTTTGGATATGTTGCACTTTTTGTTAACGGATTAGGTGGTCATCTCCAACACCTTCATGTAGGTGGTCATATTGGTACCCTAGGGTTCATGGGTTGGCCACAATTGTTAATACCACTTTTTTTTCTTAAAAATGCTCTGGAGTGCATAATTTTGGATATGTTGCACTTTTTCTTAATGGATCAGGTGGTCATTTTCAACACCTTCATGTAGGTAGTCATATTGGTACCCTAGGGTTCATGGGTTGGCCACAATTGTTATTACCATTTCTTTTTCTTAAAAATGCTCTGGAGTACATAATTTTGGATATGTTGCACTTTTTCTTAATGGATCAGGTGGTCATCTTCAACACCTCCATGTAGGTGGTCATATTGATACCCTAGGGTTCATGGTTGGCCCACAATTATTAATAGCTTTTCTTAAAAAAAATTTCTGAAATCCATATTTTTGGATGTGTTGCACTTTTTTTTTGTAGGTCAGGTGGTCATCTTCAGCACCTTTGATTGACCATTTCTAGATATGTATTCATTTTGGTCACTAATGTCGAATTCCTTTTACCAAAAAAAATCGATTTTTTTTCTAAACAGCATCCATTTTTTTCTTTCAATACAAGGGATTTGTTCAGAAAAATCGATTTTTTCTTCTGAACAAATCGATTTTTTTATTAAAAGGAATTCGACATAAGTTATTTATCAACATAATATTATAATTCCAATCAAAAATTTTACTGTCTTTTTGTTTTTCTAATATCTATGTAGCAGTAGCCTTGGAAATTTTATTCAATGAAAACTTCAAAAATAAATCATTACGTTGGAAATTATTGAGGAATAAGCATTGAGAAAAAAATAAGGTAAAGAAAATTAAATAAAAATAAATAAAATTAAATAAAATAAAATGTGGTAATGGTATATTTTTAATTTTCTAGAGACTCGAAGCAGAAAGCAAGACTTGTACAAAATATAAAGGAAGAAAATAAGTAAAGAAAGATAAAGTAAGTGAGAATAATGTTATATGAAATAAATTAAAATGAAATAAAATATTTTTTAATTTTATGTTACATAAAATGTTTTTTTCTTAATATGTATTCCTTTAATTTTAAGATATATACTACAATATTATGGCACCATCTAGAATTCCAATTAGAGTTGACAGACCATATAATACACAAAATATGGCTCCATCCAGAATTCCTAACAGACACTCCAATACACAAACAAGAGAAAACATATCCAGACAGCATAACACACAAACAAATAGATTTCCTTCAAGGGAAAGCGAAATATCGCTGCTTGCTTGGAGATTAAATCAATTTGAAAGACAAATTCAAACTCGAATGAATACTCAAATTGCCCTTGTTACAGCACATATGAACAATATATATCGAAGACTTTCATTGATTGAAGCTGAGCTGCGACGCGGCGGCTGATATTAATTTAAAAAAAAAAACATTTAATATTTCTTTAGATTTTTTTTTGTTATGTTTTTCATTGAAATAGAAATTGTTAAAAATATTATTAACAATTCAAATTTAAAAAAAAAAACATTAAATAAACATTTTACATGCTTAACACTAAAAAAAAACATAAATAAACACACATGATTTTAAAATAAAATTTCTTTAAAAATTTATATGTCCATAGATATCATTTTCCATAATCCGATGTTCCAAAATTCTTTAGGTTTAACATTACGTTTGTAGGTTTTCCAAAATAACGAATTTCAAAAGTCTGTTAATAAAAGAAAAAAATGTTTAATTATGACAAAGAAATGTTAAATTTTTTAATTATAATTAGCGCTGGTCTTAGAATGATCTTACTTACCAATTTCCAAATTAGCTGAGAATTTTTTCTGGTTCATTAGGTATTGGCTATTTATGTTTCTTATTCTTGTTTTCTTTTTCAGTTTTTCTTACAACAATTTCTTATATTTTTGATCAAAAGTTTTTCAATTGTTTTTAATTTAAATTTTTTTGATTTTTTTAATAAATCTATACGAGTTTCTTTCAAATTTGATTGAAATTTTTCTGTTCGCAATAAAAATTCATTCACAAAGTAGATGATTTTGAAAAGAATTTGTGATTTGGAAAAAGGATTTTTGGCAAATGCCAAGTTTGTCGGACAGCTTTAAAGTGTGGTACCCAAAAAATAACCTTACTCCAATCTAAACTGAATGTCGCATTATAATTTGGAGAAAAACAAGGTGTAGGTAACATTTCTCATGAATGCGTATCTAATCGTATTGGAAGTATATTTAATTTATAAATAAATAAAAATAAATTTGATCGTTTAGGTATAATTTATTTGCATATGAAGCGTGTATTACAAATTCTTGCCCAAGTTTTTTTTAACATAGCAGTTGCAACTCTAGCTAGTCATGGCAATTTACTACTCTTGTTTATAATAGAAATGCTCATTCGGGCCCGCAGGGCCAGGGCCTCCGCCGCCGATGGGCATACTTTGGCTGCCGAGTTTGTTTTTCAATTCGCGCGAAGCATACTAGCTAATGCACCCCGACTTTTAATGGCAAGAAACAAAATATAAACGCGATTCGAAAGAGAAATACCAAAATAGAGGCATACGAAAACTACCAGGAATTGTGTTCTTTAGAAAATTAACTTTTTCATTTGCTCTTTGCGTTCTGAAAACCCTTATCGTACTTTTCTTAAATCAAAGTAACGATATACACCTTTTCCGTTTGTTTTCCGATGGCAAGGTAGCTACGGCAAATTTTTCCATTCCAGAAGTGTTTTGTCAATTTTTAGTTCCTTTTTAGAACATTGCGGTTATCTCTAAGGTTTTATTCTCAAAAATATCATAAACAAATAAAACATTCCAAGTAACTAAGTTAGAACGGCACATCTTGTGCCTTTAACTATATTAATTTTAACATACGTACATTATCTTTATTTTTATATCAACTGTAGGTATTTATTTGAAAATGCATTCACTGAAACAGAAGATGGCATTAATGATAATTAAATGGCTACAACTATAATTTGGTTAAAGAAGCTCTATCCATCGAAATCATTATACATACATCAACGGATAAATCAATGTCTTATTATTATATAATTAACACCTAGGTACAAATACTAAACTTGTATTAATTTTTTCTTGATGCCTTAAAATCTAAGGCTTATTTGGGCCCCTCTTTACATCATCATCGCTGCTATAGGTACTGTCACTATCGCTGCTACTGCTGCCTGAAGTATCACTACTACTAATTGGATCGCTGGATTTTTCGTTTTTCTTTTCGGGTATTGTGTGAGGGAACTTCTTACCGCTGGCTTCCAAGCCTGTTTTAAGACGAATCAATGCGGTGCGATTAATGTGTTCAATTGAACCGGTTTTAAGGGCAGTATTTAATGTCTCTAATCCTTTGTCGAATTCTTCCTTAGCACACTGGATGTCCAAAAGGCAACTATAAGCATTACCAAGAGCTCCGCCTGTTATTTTTGAATTTGCCAATTGATTGAGAAGATTTTGAGCTAGCTTTTCATCGTTATTTTCCCGAGCTTTTTGTAAAATCCTCTGGAACATCAATCAGGGTTCATGAATAAGGTATTTATCCCAAATTGCTTTAGATGCAGCCTCATTTCCATTTATCGAGTGATATACCCAAAGGACATTCATGCTGTTTGATTTTTATCGGCGTAAGCCTTTGCTAGATCTTCGACTGTAACAAAAAAAGATGAGATAAAATTAGCTTGGAAAAATCATTGAAGGAAATTCTTTTTTAGGATTTACTTACATTTGGGCAATAATTCGGGATGATTTAGAAGAATACCCAATGATCCACCTCGTGGGAATTTTTCTGCTGCCGCTAGTATTTCCTCTGGCGTATTTGCCTTAGCAATCTCTTGGGCTAAGCTATTCAAATACTGTTCAGATTTTCCACTAGCAATGTTCGCATGGCAATACCGATTATCGAACGAAACTAGTTTTTTTTGCTCGCTTGTGAGCTTTTCACCAATTCTCTCCATTGTTGCCACATCGCCAGTTGCTGCAATTTTATTCATAAAGAACTTGAAGACCTTTGGAATTGGCCTGCGACCTTGGTCTAGCAATTCGAAAACGTACTTTGTAGCCTCGGTAAGGCGTTGGGCGTGAATTAAATTCTCTATTAGCTGGGATATATCATTGGCACTTGGCGACTGACCAATGGGTAATTTCTCCTTCAATTCAATTGCCCTATCAACATCTGTTGATATTAAAGCTGATCGGAATTCACTTAGGAGGGTTGAGTTCTGACGTGTACTAGCTGTATTCTTGGGTCTGTCTGGTTTTTCAACTGGAACACGTTTTTCACTGACTAAAGGAACTTCATTCAAGGCGTCCTGTGGAACAACAAATGGAATCTCCATATTTTTACTCTTTAAAAGTTGCGCCAATTTCTTAAGGAACTCATCACTAGGAGCGAAGGATTCCTCTTGCATTTTAGTCCACAAACCCAAAGCCTTGTCAGCTTCTTCATTCTTGCAATAGCTTAGCAAAAGGTTATAAAATATCGAGTTACGATCGATATGTTGCAGATCTTTTGTAGCTTCGATCAAACCTTCGAGCGGTTCAACCATTCCCTCATTTCTGTATCGCTCACATGCAAAATCAATACGCTTTGGACGTGTTCGAAGTCCGGGTGTCTCAAGGATTTTTCTAGCTTGACGAATACGCCCGCACTCAACAAACGATAACACCAAGTCATACAAACTGTTCACCTCACCATGAATGCTTGTGCTGAGATCGGTCAATTTTAGCAAAGCGGCACATCTTCTTTTTGAATCAATCTACAAGCAAGTTTGTTCTTCCATGGAGTTGACTTGTATGTTGTATGTTGTATTTTCTCAAATTGCTCCATTGCCTTTTGGATGTCATCCTTGACTAAATGCACCTTGAACCAATGAACCCTAGGGTACCACTATGACCATCAAAATGAAGGTGTTAAAAATGACCACATGATCCTAAGAAAAAGTGCAACATATTCAAAACTATGTATTCCTGAAAATGGTAGATCCAAAAAAGCAGAACAAGGAAAGAAATCAAGATTTAGATTTCAAGAGGATGGAGAATGCAAAAAGAGCCGTACGCAGGTATGGCCAAGGCGATCCAAAGAATTTAAATTTTAGAGATTAGAAATGGTTGAGTTGGGCCCAAAAGTTTCTCGCCAAATTAAAAGTCATAAACAAGCCCTCGACCAAATCGATTTGTTTAGAAAAAAATCGACTTTTCTGGACAAATCCCTTGTATTAAAAGAAAAAAATTCGATTCTGTTTAGAAAAAAATCGAATATTTTTGGTAAAAGGAATTCGACATTAATTATTTCAAATTTGTACTGATTCCGAATAGACCCTTGTTTTTTTTTTCAATTTTAATAAGAGAATCTTTAAAGCTGTTATGTACACATTTTTAAATCTAACTAATATATGCTGATAAAAAAGTACGTATACGCCACAGTGACTCCACTAAAGCTTATTTTGTATTATTTATTTTAAAGGGTCTGTAAAGTGACTTCTGCCGACACTTTAGCGTATATCCCCGCTAGATTTTTGTTGGTTTTTGTTGTCTCTTGTCATGTTTGTCATAGGTTAGGGTTTCTTAGTTGGTTGAAAACCACAGCTGTCCAGCTTCATGCGTAGACCACAATTTTTTTTTTTAATGCTCTGGAGTGTAGAGTTTTGGATATGTTGCAATTTTTCTGTATGGTTTAGGTGGTCATCTTCAACGCCTTCATTTTGATGGTCATAATGGTACCATAGGGTTCATATCGGTGGGCAACAATTAATAATACCACTTATTTTTTCTTTTTAATGCTCTGGAGTGTATGGTTTTGGATATGTTGCACTTTTTCTTAATGGATCAGCTGGTCATCTTCAATACCTTCATGTAGGTGGTCATATTGGTACCCTAGGGTTCATCGGTGGGCCACAATTGTTAATACCATTTCTTTTTTTTTTAAATGCTCTGGAGTGCATAGTTTTGGATATGTTGCTCTTTTTCTTAATGGATCAGGTGGTCATCTTCAACACCTTCATGCAGGTAGCCATATTGGTACCCTAGGGTTCATGGGTTGGCCACAATTGTTATTACCATTTCTTTTTCTTAAAAATGCTCTGGAGTGCATAGTTTTGGATATGTTGCACTTTTTCTTAATGGATCAGGTGGTCATCTTCAACACCTTCATGAAGGTGGTCATATTGGTACCCTAGGGTTCATGGGTGGGCCACAATTGTTAATACCATTTCTTTTTTAAAAAATGCTCTGGAGTGCATAATTTTGGATATGTTGCACTTTTTCATAACGGATCAGGTGGTCATCTTCAACACCTTCATTTTGATGGTCGTATTGGTACCCTTGGGCTCATGGGTGGGCCACAATTGTTAATACCACTTCTTTTTCTTAAAAAGGCTCTGGGGTGCATAGTTTTGGATATGTTGCACTTTTTCTTAATGGATCAGGTGGTCATCTTCAACACCTTCATTTTGATGGTCGTATTGGTACCCTATGGGCTCATGGGTGGGCCAAAATTGTTAATACCACTTCTTTTTCTTAAAAATGCTCTGGGGTGCATAGTTTTTGATATGTTGCACTTTTTCTTAATGGATCAGGTGGTCATCTTCAACACCTTCATGAAGGTGGTCATATTGGTACCCTAGGGTTCATGGGTGGGCCACAATTGTTAATACCATTTCTTTTTTTTAAAAATGCTCTGGAGTGCATAATTTTGGATATGTTGCACTTTTTCATAACGGATCAGGTGGTCATCTTCAACACCTTCATTTTGATGGTCGTATTGGTACCCTTGGGCTCATGGGTGGGCCACAATTGTTAATACCACTTCTTTTTCTTAAAAAGGCTCTGGGGTGCCTAGTTTTGGATATGTTGCACTTTTTCTTAATGGATCAGGTGGTCATCTTCAACACCTTCATTTTGATGGTCGTATTGGTACCCTATGGGCTCATGGTCGGGCCACAATTGTTAATACCACTTCTTTTTCTTAAAAATGCTCTGGGGTGCATAGTTTTAGATATGTTGCACTTTTTCTTAATGGATCAGGTGGTCATCTTCAACACCTTCATTTTGATGGTCGTATTGGTACCCTATGGGCTCATGGGTGGGCCACAATTGTTAATACCACTTCTTTTTCTTAAAAATGCTCTGGGGTGCATAGTTTTTGATATGTTGCACTTTTTCTTAATGGATCAGGTGGTCATCTTCAACACCTTCATGAAGGTGGTCATATTGGTACCCTAGGGTTCATGGGTGGGCCACAATTGTTAATACCATTTCTTTTTTAAAAAATGCTCTGGAGTGCATAATTTTGGATATGTTGCACTTTTTCATAACGGATCAGGTGGTCATCTTCAACACCTTCATTTTGATGGTCGTATTGGTACCCTTGGGCTCATGGGTGGGCCACAATTGTTAATACCACTTCTTTTTCTTAAAAATGCTCTGGGGTGCATAGTTTTAGATATGTTGCACTTTTTCTTAATGGATCAGGTGGTCATCTTCAACACCTTCATTTTGATGGTCGTATTGGTACCCTATGGGCTCATCGGTGGGCCACAATTGTTAATACCACTTCTTTTTCTTAAAAATGCTCTGGAGTGCATAATTTTAGATATGTTGCACTTTTTCTTAACGGTTTAGGTGGTCATCTTCAAAACCTTCATTTTGATGGTCGTATTGGTACCCTTGGGCTCATGGGTGGGCCACAATTGTTAATACCACTTCTTTTTCTTAAAAATGCTCTGGGGTGCATAGTTTTGGATATGTTGCACTTTTTCTTAATGGATCAGGTGGTCATCTTCAACACCTTCATTTTGATGGTCGTATTGGTACCCTAGGGTTCATGGGTGGGCCACAATTGTTAATATCACTTCTTTTTCTTAGAAATGCTCTGGAGTGCATAGTTTTGGATATGTTGCACTTTTTCTTAATGGATCAGGTGGTCATCTTCAACACCTTCATGTAGGTAGCCATATTGGTACCCTAGGGTTCATGGGTGGGCCACAATCGTTAATACCATTTCTTTTTTTTTTTAAATGCTCTGGAGAGCATAGTTTTGGATATGTTGCACTTTTTCTTAATGGATCAGGTGGTCATCTTCAACACCTTCATTTTGATGGTCGTATTGGTACCCTAGGGTTGATGGGTGGGCCACAATTGTTAATATCACTTCTTTTTCTTAGAAATGCTCTGGAGTGCATAGTTTTGGATATGTTGCACTTTTTCTTAATGGATCAGGTGGTCATCTTCAACACCTTCATGTAGGTAGCCATATTGGTACCCTAGGGTTCATGGGTTGGTCACAATTGTTAATACCATTTCTTTTTCTTAAAAATGCTCTGTAGTGCATAGTTTTGGATATGTTGCACTTTTTCTTAATGGATCAGGTGGTCATCTTCAACACCTTCATTTTGATGGTCGTATTGGTACCCTAGGGTTGATGGGTGGGCCACAATTGTTAATATCACTTCTTTTTCTTAGAAATGCTCTGGAGTGCATAGTTTTGGATATGTTGCACTTTTTCTTAATGGATCAGGTGGTCATCTTCAACACCTTCATGTAGGTAGCCATATTGGTACCCTAGGGTTCATGGGTTGGTCACAATTGTTAATACCATTTCTTTTTCTTAAAAATGCTCTGTAGTGCATAGTTTTGGATATGTTGCACTTTTTCTTAATGGATCAGGTGGTCATCTTCAACACCTTCATTTTGATGGTCGTATTGGTACCCTAGGGTTGATGGGTGGGCCACAATTGTTAATATCACTTCTTTTTCTTAGAAATGCTCTGGAGTGCATAGTTTTGGATATGTTGCACTTTTTCTTAATGGATCAGGTGGTCATCTTCAACACCTTCATGTAGGTAGCCATATTGGTACCCTAGGGTTCATGGGTTGGCCACAATTGTTAATACCATTTCTTTTTCTTAAAAATGCTCTGTAGTGCATAGTTTTGGATATGTTGCACTTTTTCTTAATGGATCAGGTGGTCATCTTCAACACCTTCATTTTGATGGTCGTATTGGTACCCTAGGGTTGATGGGTGGGCCACAATTGTTAATATCACTTCTTTTTCTTAGAAATGCTCTGGAGTGCATAGTTTTGGATATGTTGCACTTTTTCTTAATGGATCAGGTGGTCATCTTCAACACCTTCATTTTGATGGTCGTATTGGTACCCTTGGGCTCATGGGTGGGCCACAATTGTTGATACCATTTCTTTTTTTTTTTAAATGCTCTGGAGTGCATAATTTTGGATATGTTGCACTTTTTCATAACGGATCAGGTGGTCATCTTCAACACCTTCATTTTGATGGTCGTATTGGTACCCTTGGGTCCATGGGTGGGCCACAATTGTTAATATCACTTCTTTTTCTTAAAAATGCTCTGGGGTGCATAGTTTTGGATATGTTGCACTTTTTCTTAACGGGTCAGGTGGTCATCTTCAACACCTTCATTTTGATGGTCGTATTGGTACCCTAGGGTTCATGGGTGGGCCACAATTGTTATTACCATTCCTTTTTCTTAAAAATGCTCTGGAGTGCATAGTTTTGGATATGTTGCACTTTTTCTTAATGGATCAGGTGGTCATCTTCAACACCTTCATTTTGGTGCACATATTGCTACCCTAGGGTTCATGGTTGGCCCACAATTATTAATAGCTTTTCTTAAAAAAAAGCTCTGAAATCCATATTTTTGGATGTGTTGCACTTTTTTTTTTGTAGGTCAGGTTGTCATCTTCAGCACCTTTGATTGACCATTTCTAGACATGTATTCATTTTGGTCACTAAGTTATTTATCAACATAATATTATTATTTCAATCAAAAATTTTACTGTCTTTTTGTTTTTCTAATATCTATGTAGTAGTAGCCTTGGAAATTTTATTCAATGAAAACTTCAAAAATAAATCATTACGTTGGAAATTATTGAGGAATAAACATTGAGAAAAAAAATAAGGTAAAGAAAATTAAATAAAAATAAATAAAATTAAATAAAATAAAATGTGGTAATGGTATATTTTTAATTTTCTAGAGACTCGAAGCAGAAAGCAAGACTTGTACAAAATATAAAAGAAGAAAATAAGTAAAGAAAGATAAAGTAAGTGAGAATAATGTTATATGAAATAAATTAAAATGAAATAAAATATTTTTTAATTTTATGTTACATAAAATGTTTTTTTCTTAATATGTATTCCTTTAATTTTAAGATATATACTACAATATTATGGCTCCATCTAGAATTCCAATTAGAGTTGACAGACCATATAATACACAAAATATGGCTCCATCCAGAATTCCTAACAGACACTCCAATACACAAACAAGAGAAAACATATCCAGACAGCATAACACACAAACAAATAGATTTCCTTCAAGGGAAAGCGAAATATCGCTGCTTGCTTGGAGATTAAATCAATTTGAAAGACAAATTCAAACTCGAATGAATACTCAAATTGCCCTTGTTACAGCACATATGAACAATATATATCGAAGACTTTCATTGATTGAAGCTGAGCTGCGACGCGGCGGCTGATATTAATTTAAAAAAACATTTAATATTTCTTTAGTTTTTTTTTTGTTATGTTTTTCATTGAAATAGAAATTAACAATTTAAATTAAAAAAAAAAAAACATTAAATAAACATTTTACATGCTTAACACTAAAAACACATAAATAAACACACATGATTTTAAAATAAAATTTCTTTAAAAATTTATATGTCCATAGATATCATTTTCCATAATCCGATGTTCCAAAATTCTTTAGGTTTAACATTACGTTTGTAGGTTTTCCAAAATAACGAATTTCAAAAGTCTGTTAATAAAAGAAAAAAATGTTTAATTATGACAAAGAAATGTTAAATTTTTTAATTATAATTAGCGCTGGTCTTAGAATGATCTTACTTACCAATTTCCAAATTAGCTGAGAATTTTTTCTGGTTCATTAGGTATTGGCTATTTATGTTTCTTATTCTTGTTTTCTTTTTCAGTTTTTCTTACAACAATTTCTTATATTTTTGATCAAAAGTTTTTCAATTGTTTTTAATTTAAATTTTTTTGATTTTTTTAATAAATCTATACGAGTTTCTTTCAAATTTGATTGAAATTTTTCTGTTCGCAATAAAAATTCATTCACAAAGTAGATGATTTTGAAAAGAATTTGTGATTTGGAAAAAGGATTTTTGGCAAATGCCAAGTTTGTCGGACAGCTTTAAAGTGTGGTACCCAAAAAATAACCTTACTCCCTTCTAAACTGAATGTCGCATTATAATTTGGAGAAAAACAAGGTGTAGGTAACATTTCTCATGAATGCGTATCTAATCGTATTGGAAGTATATTTAATTTATAAATAAATAAAAATAAATTTGATCGTTTAGGTATAATTCTATTTGCATATGAAGCGTGTATTACAAATTCTTGCCCAAGTTTTTTTTTTAACATAGCAGTTGCAACTCTAGCTAGTCATGGCAATTTACTACTCTTGTTTATAATAGAAATGCTCATTCGGGCCCGCAGGGCCAGGGCCTCCGCCGCCGATGGGCATACTTTGGCTGCCGAGTTTGTTTTTCAATTCGCGCGAAGCATACTAGCTAATGCACCCCGACTTTTAATGGCGAGAAACTGCTATAAATCCACATTTCTCCATTATCGTCCAAAATATAAACGCGATTCGAAAGAGAAATACCAAAATAGAGGCATACGAAAACTACCAGGAATTGTGTTCTTTAGAAAATTAACTTTTTCATTTGCTCTTTGCGTTCTGAAAACCCTTATCGTACTTTTCTTAAATCAAAGTAACGATATACACCTTTTCCGTTTGTTTTCCGATGGCAAGGTAGCTACGGCAAATTTTTCCATTCCAGAAGTGTTTTGTCAATTTTTAGTTCCTTTTTAGAACATTGCGGTTATCTCTAAGGTTTTATTCTCAAAAATATCATAAACAAATAAAACATTCCAAGTAACTAAGTTAGAACGGCACATCTTGTGCCTTTAACTATATTAATTTTAACATACGTACATTATCTTTATTTTTATATCAACTGTAGGTATTTATTTGAAAATGCATTCACTGAAACAGAAGATGGCATTAATGATAATTAAATGGCTACAACTATAATTTGGTTAAAGAAGCTCTATCCATCGAAATCATTATACATATGTACATCAACGGATAAATCAATGTCTTATTATTATATAATTAACACCTAGGTACAAATACTAAACTTGTATTAATTTTTTCTTGATGCCTTAAAATCTAAGGCTTATTTGGGCCCCTCTTTACATCATCATCGCTGCTAGAGGTACTGTCACTATCGCTGCTACTGCTGCCTGAAGTATCACTACTACTAATTGGATCGCTGGATTTTTCGTTTTTCTTTTCGGGTATTGTGTGAGGGAACTTCTTACCGCTGGCTTCCAAGCCTGTTTTAAGACGAATCAATGCGGTGCGATTAATGTGTTCAATTGAACCGGTTTTAAGGGCAGTATTTAATGTCTCTAATCCTTTGTCGAATTCTTCCTTAGCACACTGGATGTCCAAAAGGCAACTATAAGCATTACCAAGAGCTCCGCCTGTTATTTTTGAATTTGCCAATTGATTGAGAAGATTTTGAGCTAGCTTTTCATCGTTATTTTCCCGAGCTTTTTGTAAAATCCTCTGGAACATCAATCAGGGTTCATGAATAAGGTATTTATCCCAAATTGCTTTAGATGCAGCCTCATTTCCATTTATCGAGTGATATACCCAAAGGACATTCATGCTGTTTGATTTTTATCGGCGTAAGCCTTTGCTAGATCTTCGACTGTAACAAAAAAAGATGAGATAAAATTAGCTTGGAAAAATCATTGAAGGAAATTCTTTTTTAGGATTTACTTACATTTGGGCAATAATTCGGGATGATTTACAAGAATACCCAATGATCCACCTCGTGGGAATTTTTCTGCTGCCGCTAGTATTTCCTCTGGCGTATTTGCCTTAGCAATCTCTTGGGCTAAGCTATTCAAATACTGTTCAGATTTTCCACTAGCAATGTTCGCATGGCAATACCGATTATCGAACGAAACTAGTTTTTTTTGCTCGCTTGTGAGCTTTTCACCAATTCTCTCCATTGTTGCCACATCGCCAGTTGCTGCAATTTTATTCATAAAGAACTTGAAGACCTTTGGAATTGGCCTGCGACCTTGGTCTAGCAATTCGAAAACGTACTTTGTAGCCTCGGTAAGGCGTTGGGCGTGAATTAAATTCTCTATTAGCTGGGATATATCATTGGCACTTGGCGACTGACCAATGGGTAATTTCTCCTTCAATTCAATTGCCCTATCAACATCTGTTGATATTAAAGCTGATCGGAATTCACTTAGGAGGGTTGAGTTCTGACGTGTACTAGCTGTATTCTTGGGTCTGTCTGGTTTTTCAACTGGAACACGTTTTTCACTGACTAAAGGAACTTCATTCAAAGCGTCCTGTGGAACAACAAATGGAATCTCCATATTTTTACTCTTTAAAAGTTGCGCCAATTTCTTAAGGAACTCATCACTAGGAGCGAAGGATTCCTCTTGCATTTTAGTCCACAAACCCAAAGCCTTGTCAGCTTCTTCATTTTTGCAATAGCTAAGCAAAAGGTTATAAAATATCGAGTTACGATCAATATGTTCCAGATCTTTTGTAGCTTCGATCAAACCTTCAAGCGGTTTAACCATTCCCTCATTTCTGTATCGCTCACATGCAAAATCAATACGCTTTGGACGTGTTCGAAGTCCGGGTGTCTTAAAGATTTTTCTGGCTTGACGAATACGCTCGCACTCAACAAACGATAGCACCAAGTCATACAAACTGTTCACCTAACCATGAATGCTTGTGCTGAGATCGGTCAAGTTTAGCAAAGCGGCACATCTTCTTTTTGAATCACTCTACAAGCAAGTTTGTTCTTCCATGGAGTTGACTTGTATGTTGTATGTTGTATTTTCTCAAAGTGCTCCATTGCCTTTTGGATGTCATCCTTGACTAAATGCACCTTGAACCAATGAACCCTAGGGTACCACTATGACCATCAAAATGAAGGTGTTGAAGATGACCACCTGATCCATTAACAAAAAGTGCAACATATCCAAAACAATGCACTCCTGAGCATTTAAAAAAAAATAATTGTTATTAACAAAATGAAGGTGTTAAAAATGACCACATGATCCTAAGAAAAAGTGCAACATATCCAAAACTATGTACTCCTGAAAATGGTAGATCCAAAAAAGCAGAACAAGGAAAGAAATCAAGATTTAGATTTCAAGAGGATGGAGAATGCAAAAAGAGCCGTACGCAGGTATGGCCAAGGCGATCCAAAGAATTTAAATTTTAGAGATTAGAAACGGTTGAGTTGGGCCCAAAAGTTTCTCGCCAAATTAAAAGTCATACACAAGCCCTCGACCAAATCGATTTGTTTAGAAAAAAAATCGACTTTTCTGGACAATTCCCTTGTATTAAAAGAAAAAAAATTCGATTCTGTTTAGAAAAAAAATCGAATATTTTTGGTAAAAGGAATTCGACATTAATTATTTCAAATTTGTACTGATTCCGAATAGACCCTTGTTTTTTTTTTTTTTTTTCAATTTTAATAAGAGAATCTTTAAAGCTGTTATGTACACATTTTTAAATCTAACTAATATATGCTGATAAAAAAGTACGTATACGCCACAGTGACTCCACTAAAGCTTATTTTGTATTATTCATTTTAAAGGGTCTGTAAAGTGACTTCTGCCGACACTTTAGCGTATATCCCCGCTAGATTTTTGTTGGTTTTTGTTGTCTCTTGTCATGTTTGTCATAGGTTAGGGTTTCTTAGTTGGTTGAAAACCACAGCTGTCCAGCTTCATGGGTAGACCACAATTTTTTTTTAATGGTCTGGAGTGTAGAGTTTTGGATATGTTGCAATTTTTCTTTATGGTTAGACGGTCATCTTTAACGCCTTCATTTTGATGGTCATAATGGTACCATAGGGTTCATATCGGTGAGCAACAATTAATAATACCACTTCTTTTTTCTTTTTAATGCTCTGGAGTGTATGGTTTTGGATATGTTGCACTTTTTCTTAATGGATCAGGTGGTCATCTTCAACACCTTCATTTTGATGGTCGTATTGGTACCCTAGGGTTCATCGGTGGGCCACAATTGTTAATACCATTTCTTTTTTTTAAAAATGCTCTGGAGTGCATAATTTTGGATATGTTGCACTTTTTCTTAACGGATCAGGTGGTCGTCTTCAACACCTTCATTTTGATGGTCGTATTGGTACCCTAGGGTTCATCGATGGGCCACAATTGTTAATATCACTTCTTTTTTTTTTAAATGCTCTGGAGAGCATAATTTTGGATATGTTGCACTTTTTCATAACGGATCAGGTGGTCATCTTCAACACCTTCATTTTGATGGTCGTGTTGGTACCCTAGGGTTCATCGGTGGGCCACAATTGTTAATACCATTTCTTTTTTTAAAAAATGCTCTGGAGTGCATAATTTTGGATATGTTGCACTTTTTCTTAACGGATCAGGTGGTCGTCTTCAACACCTTCATTTTGATGGTCGTATTGGTACCCTAGGGTTCATCGATGGGCCACAATTGTTAATAACATTTCTTTTTTTTTTAAATGCTGTGGAGTGCATAATTTTGGATATGTTGCACTTTTTCTTAATGGATCAGGTGGTCATCTTCAACACCTTCATTTTGATCGTCGTATTGGTACCCTAGGGTTCATCGGTGGGCCACAATTGTTAATACCATTTCTTTTTTTTTTTAATGCTCTGGAGTGCATAGTTTTGGATATGTTGCTCTTTTTCTTAATGGATCAGGTGGTCATCTTCAACACCTCCATGTAGGTGGCCATATTGGTACCCTAGGGTTCATCGGTGGGCCACAATTGTTAATACCATTTCTTTTTCTTAAAAATGCTCTGGAGAGTGCATAGTTTTGGATATGTTGCACTTTTTCTTAATGGATCAGGTGGTAATCTTCAACACCTTCATTTTGATGGTCGTATTGGTACCCTTGGGCTCATGGGTGGGCCACAATTGTTAATACCACTTCTTTTTCTTAAAAATGCTCTGGGGTGCATAGTTTTGGATATGTTGCACTTTTTCATAACGGATCAGGTGGTCATCTTCAACACCTTCATTTTGATGGTCGTATTGGTACCCTTGGGCTCATGGGTGGGCCACAATTGTTAATACCACTTCTTTTTCTTAAAAATGCTCTGGGGTGCATAGTTTTGGATATGTTGCACTTTTTCATAACGGATCAGGTGGTCATCTTCAACACCTTCATTTTGATGGTCGTATTGGTACCCTTGGGCTCATGGGTGGGCCACAATTGTTAATACCACTTCTTTTTCTTAAAAATGCTCTGGGGTGCATAGTTTTGGATATGTTGCACTTTTTCTTAATGGATCAGGTGGTCATCTTCAACACCTCCATGTAGGTGGCCATATTGGTACCCTAGGGTTCATCGGTGGGCCACAATTGTTAATACCACTTCTTTTTCTTAAAAATGCTCTGGGGTGCATAATTTTAGATATGCTGCACTTTTTCTTAATGGATCAGGTGGTCATCTTCAACACCTTCATTTTGATGGTCGTATTGGTACCCTTGGGCTCATGGGTGGGCCACAATTGTTAATACCACTTCTTTTTCTTAAAAATGCTCTGGGGTGCATAGTTTTGGATATGTTGCACTTTTTCATAACGGATCAGGTGGTCATCTTCAACACCTTCATTTTGATGGTCGTATTGGTACCCTTGGGCTCATGGGTGGGCCACAATTGTTAATACCACTTCTTTTTCTTAAAAATGCTCTGGGGTGCATAGTTTTGGATATGTTGCACTTTTTCTTAACGGTTCAGGTGGTCATCTTCAACACCTTCATTTTGATGGTCGTTTTGGTACCCTAGGGTTCATGGGTGGGCCACAATTGTTAATACCACTTCTTTTTCTTAAAAATGCTCTGGAGTGCATAGTTTTGGATATGTTGCACTTTTTGTTAATGGATCAGGTGGTCATCTTCAACACCTTCATGTAGGTGGTCATATTGGTACCCTAGGGTTTATGGGTTGCCCACAATTGTTAATACAATTTCTTTTTATAAAAAATGCTGTGGAGTGCATAATTTTGGATATGTTGCACTTTTTCTTAACGGTTCAGGTGGTCATCTTCAACACCTTCATTTTGATGGTCGTATTGGTACCCTAGGGTTCATGGGTGGGCCACAATTGTTAATACCACTTCTTTTTCTTAAAAATGCTCTGGAGTGCATAGTTTTGGATATGTTGCACTTTTTCTTAATGGATCAGGTGGTCGTCTTCAACACCTTCATTTTGATGGTCGTATTGGTACCCTAGGGTTCATGGGTGGGCCACAATTGTTATTACCACTTCTTTTTCTTAAAAATGCTGTGGAGTGCATAGTTTTGGATATGTTGCACATTTTCTTAATGGATCAGGTGGTCATCTTCAACACCTTCATTTTGGTGCACATATTGCTACCCTAGGGTTCATGGTTGGCCCACAATTATTAATAGCTTTTTTTAAAAAAAATTTCTTAAATCCATATTTTTGGATGTGTTGCACTTTTTTTTTTTGTAGGTCAGGTGGTCATCTTCAGCACCTTTGATTGACCATTTCTAGATATGTATTCATTTTGGTCACTAAGTTATTTGTCAACATAATATTATTATTCCAATCAAAAATTTAACTGTCTTTTTGTTTTTCTAATATCTATGTAGTAGTAGCCTTGGAAATTTTATTCAATGAAAACTTCAAAAATAAATCATTACGTTGGAAATTATTGAGGAATAAACATTGAGAAAAAAATAAGGTAAGGAAAATTAAATAAAAATAAATAAAATAAAATGTGGTAATGGTATATTTTTAATTTTCTAGAGACTCGAAGCAGAAAGCAAGACTTGTACAAAATATAAAGGAAGAAAATAAGTAAAGAAAGATAAAGTAAGTGAGAATAATGTTATATGAAATAAATTAAAATGAAATAAAATATTTTTTAATTTTATGTTACATAAAATGTTTTTTTCTTAATATGTATTCCTTTAATTTTAAGATATATACTACAATATTATGGCACCATCTAGAATTCCAATAAGAGTTGACAGACCATATAATACACAAAATATGGCTCCATCCAGAATTCCTGTTAGAATTCCTAACAGACACTCCAATACACAAACAAGAGAAAACATATCCAGACAGCATAACACACAAACAAATAGATTTCCTTCAAGGGAAAGCGAAATATCGCTGCTTGCTTGGAGATTAAATCAATTTGAAAGACAAATTCAAACTCGAATGAATACTCAAATTGCCCTTGTTACAGCACATATGAACAATATATATCGAAGACTTTCATTGATTGAAGCTGAGCTGCGACGCGGCGGCTGATATTAATTTAAAAAAACATTTAATATTTCTTTAGTTTTTTTTTTGTTATGTTTTTCATTGAAATAGAAATTAACAATTCAAATTAAAAAAAAAAAAAACATTAAATAAACATTTTACATGCTTAACACTAAAAAAACATAAATAAACACACATGATTTTAAAATAAAATTTCCTTAAAAATTTATATGTCCATAGATATCATTTTCCATAATCCGATGTTCCAAAGTTCTTTAGGTTTAACATTACGTTTGTAGGTTTTCCAAAATAACGAATTTCAAAAGTCTGTTAATAAAAGAAAAAAATGTTTAATTATGACAAAGAAATGTTAAATTTTTTAATTATAATTAGCGCTGGTCTTAGAATGATCTTACTTACCAATTTCCAAATTAGCTGAGAATTTTTTCTGGTTCATTAGGTATTGGCTATTTATGTTTCTTATTCTTGTTTTCTTTTTCAGTTTTTCTTACAACAATTTCTTATATTTTTGATCAAAAGTTTTTCAATTGTTTTTAATTTAAATTTTTTTGATTTTTTTAATAAATCTATACGAGTTTCTTTCAAATTTGATTGAAATTTTTCTGTTCGCAATAAAAATTCATTCACAAAGTAGATGATTTTGAAAAGAATTTGTGATTTGGAAAAAGGATTTTTGGCAAATGCCAAGTTTGTCGGACAGCTTTAAAGTGTGGTACCCAAAAAATAACCTTACTCCAATCTAAACTGAATGTCGCATTATAATTTGGAGAAAAACAAGGTGTAGGTAACATTTCTCATGAATGCGTATCTAATCGTATTGGAAGTATATTTAATTTATAAATAAATAAAAATAAATTTGATCGTTTAGGTATAATTTATTTGCATATGAAGCGTGTATTACAAATTCTTGCCCAAGTTTTTTTTAACATAGCAGTTGCAACTCTAGCTAGTCATGGCAATTTACTACTCTTGTTTATAATAGAAATGCTCATTCGGGCCCGCAGGGCCAGGGCCTCCGCCGCCGATGGGCATACTTTGGCTGCCGAGTTTGTTTTTCAATTCGCGCGAAGCATACTAGCTAATGCACCCCGACTTTTAATGGCAAGAAACAAAATATAAACGCGATTCGAAAGAGAAATACCAAAATAGAGGCATACGAAAACTACCAGGAATTGTGTTCTTTAGAAAATTAACTTTTTCATTTGCTCTTTGCGTTCTGAAAACCCTTATCGTACTTTTCTTAAATCAAAGTAACGATATACACCTTTTCCGTTTGTTTTCCGATGGCAAGGTAGCTACGGCAAATTTTTCCATTCCAGAAGTGTTTTGTCAATTTTTAGTTCCTTTTTAGAACATTGCGGTTATCTCTAAGGTTTTATTCTCAAAAATATCATAAACAAATAAAACATTCCAAGTAACTAAGTTAGAACGGCACATCTTGTGCCTTTAACTATATTAATTTTAACATACGTACATTATCTTTATTTTTATATCAACTGTAGGTATTTATTTGAAAATGCATTCACTGAAACAGAAGATGGCATTAATGATAATTAAATGGCTACAACTATAATTTGGTTAAAGAAGCTCTATCCATCGAAATCATTATACATACATCAACGGATAAATCAATGTCTTATTATTATATAATTAACACCTAGGTACAAATACTAAACTTGTATTAATTTTTTCTTGATGCCTTAAAATCTAAGGCTTATTTGGGCCCCTCTTTACATCATCATCGCTGCTATAGGTACTGTCACTATCGCTGCTACTGCTGCCTGAAGTATCACTACTACTAATTGGATCGCTGGATTTTTCGTTTTTCTTTTCGGGTATTGTGTGAGGGAACTTCTTACCGCTGGCTTCCAAGCCTGTTTTAAGACGAATCAATGCGGTGCGATTAATGTGTTCAATTGAACCGGTTTTAAGGGCAGTATTTAATGTCTCTAATCCTTTGTCGAATTCTTCCTTAGCACACTGGATGTCCAAAAGGCAACTATAAGCATTACCAAGAGCTCCGCCTGTTATTTTTGAATTTGCCAATTGATTGAGAAGATTTTGAGCTAGCTTTTCATCGTTATTTTCCCGAGCTTTTTGTAAAATCCTCTGGAACATCAATCGGGGTTCATGAATAAGGTATTTATCCCAAATTGCTTTAGATGCAGCCTCATTTCCATTTATCGAGTGATATACCCAAAGGACATTCATTGCTGCTGTTTGATTTTTATCGGCGTAAGCCTTTGCTAGATCTTCGACTGTAAAAAAAAAGATAAGACAAAATTAGCTTGGAAAAATCATTGAAGGAAATTCTTTTTTAGGATCTACTTACATTTGGGCAATAATTCGGGATGATTTACAAGAATACCCAATGATCCACCTCGTGGGAATTTTTCTGCTGCCGCTAGTATTTCCTCTGGCGTATTTGCCTTAGCAATCTCTTGGGCTAAGCTATTCAAATACTGTTCAGATTTTCCACTAGCAATGTTCGCATGGCAATACCGATTATCGAACGAAACTAGTTTTTTTTGCTCGCTTGTGAGCTTTTCACCAATTCTC
Organism: Epistrophella euchroma; assembly: GCA_947049315.1. Classification (NCBI taxonomy): domain Eukaryota; kingdom Metazoa; phylum Arthropoda; class Insecta; order Diptera; family Syrphidae; genus Epistrophella; species Epistrophella euchroma. The sequence goes on from OX346245.1 coordinate 18,902,718, forward strand.
TCCATTGTTGCCACATCGCCAGTTGCTGCAATTTTATTCATAAAGAACTTGAAGACCTTTGGAATTGGCCTGCGACCTTGGTCTAGCAATTCGAAAACGTACTTTGTAGCCTCGGTAAGGCGTTGGGCGTGAATTAAATTCTCTATTAGCTGGGATATATCATTGGCACTTGGCGACTGACCAATGGGTAATTTCTCCTTCAATTCAATTGCCCTATCAACATCTGTTGATATTAAAGCTGATCGGAATTCACTTAGGAGGGTTGAGTTCTGACGTGTACTAGCTGTATTCTTGGGTCTGTCTGGTTTTTCAACTGGAACACGTTTTTCACTGACTAAAGGAACTTCATTCAAAGCGTCCTGTGGAACAACAAATGGAATCTCCATATTTTTACTCTTTAAAAGTTGCGCCAATTTCTTAAGGAACTCATCACTAGGAGCGAAGGATTCCTCTTGCATTTTAGTCCACAAACCCAAAGCCTTGTCAGCTTCTTCATTTTTGCAATAGCTAAGCAAAAGGTTATAAAATATCGAGTTACGATCAATATGTTCCAGATCTTTTGTAGCTTCGATCAAACCTTCAAGCGGTTTAACCATTCCCTCATTTCTGTATCGCTCACATGCAAAATCAATACGCTTTGGACGTGTTCGAAGTCCGGGTGTCTTAAAGATTTTTCTGGCTTGACGAATACGCTCGCACTCAACAAACGATAGCACCAAGTCATACAAACTGTTCACCTAACCATGAATGCTTGTGCTGAAATCGGTCAATTTTAGCAAAGCGCCACATCTTCTTTTTGAATCAATCTACAAGCAAGTTTGTTCTTCCATGGAGTTGGCTTGTATGTTGTATGTTGTATTTTCTCAAATTGCTCCATTGCCTTTTGGATGTCATCCTTGACTAAATGCACCTTGAACCAATGAACCCTAGGGTACCACTATGACCATCAAAATGAAGGTATTGAAGATGACCACCTGATCCATTAACAAAAAGTGCAACATATCCAAAACTGTGCACTCCTAAGCATTTAAAAAAAAAAATGTTATTAACAAAATGAAGGCGTTAAAAATGACCACATGATCCTAAGAAAAAGTGCAACATATCCAAAATATGTACTCCTGAAAATGGTAGATCCAAAAAAGCAGAACAAGGAAAGAAATCAAGATTTAGATTTCAAGAGGATGGAGAATGCAAAAAGAGCCGTATGCAGGTAAGGCCAAGGCGATCCAAAAAATTTAAATTTTAGAGATTAGAAACGGTTGAGTTGGGCCCAAAAGTTTCTCGCCAAATGAAAAGTCATAAACAAGCCCTCGACCAAATCGATTTGTTTAGAAAAAAAATCGACTTTTCTGGACAAATCCCTTGTATTAAAAGAAAAAAAATTCGATTCTGTTTAGAATAAAAATCGAATATTTTTGGTAAAAGGAATTCGACATTAATTATTTCAAACTTGTACTGATTGTTTTATTCCGAATAGACCCTTGTTTTTTTTTTTGTTTCAATTTTAACAAGAGAATCTTTAAAGCTGTTATGTACACATTTTTAAATCTAACTAATATATGCTGATAAAAAAGTACGTATACGCCACAGTGACTCCACTAAAGCTTATTTTGTATTATTTATTTTAAAGGGTCTGTAAAGTGACTTCTGCCGACACTTTAGCGTATATCCCCGCTAGATTTTTGTTGGTTTTTGTTGTCTCTTGTCATGTTTGTCATAGGTTAGGGTTTCTTAGTTGGTTGAAAACCACAGCTGTCCAGCTTCACGGGTAGACCACAATTTTTTTTTTAATGCTCTGGAGTGTAGAGTTTTGGATATGTTGCAATTTTTCTTTATGGTTTAGGTGGTCATCTTCAGCACCTTCATTTTGATGGTCGTATTGGTACCCTAGGGTTCATGGGTGGGCCACAATTGTTAATACCATTTCCTTTTATAAAAAATGCTCTGGAGTGCATAATTTTGGATATGTTGCACTTTTTCTTAACGGATCAGGTGGTCGTCTTCAACACCTGCATGTAGGTGGTCGTATTGGTACCCTAGGGTTCATGGGTGGGCCACAATTGTTATTACCATTTCTTTTCCTTAAAAATGCTCCGGAGTGCATAGTTTTGGATATGTTGCACTTTTTCTTAATGGATCAGGTGGTCATCTTCAACGCCTTCATTTTGATGGTCGTATTGGTACCCTAGGGTTCATCGGTGGGCCACAATTGTTAATACCATTTCTTTGTTTAAAAAATGCCCTGGAGTGCATAATTTTGGATATGTTGCACTTTTTCTTAACGGATCAGGTGGTCGTCTTCAACACCTTCATGTAGGTGGTCGTATTGGTACCCTAGGGTTCATGGGTGGGCCACAATTGTTATTTCCACTTCTTTTTCTTAAAAATGCTCTGGAGTGCATAGTTTTGTATATGTTGCAATTTTTCTTAATGGATCAGGTGATCATCTTCAACACCTTCATGTAGGAGATCATATTGGTACCCTAGGGTTCATGGGTGGGCCATAATTGTTATTACCACTTCTTTTTCTTAAAAATGCTCTGGAGTGCATAGTTTTGGATATGTTGCAATTTTTCTTAATGGATCAGGTGATCATCTTCAACACCTTCATGTAGGTGGTCATATTGGTACCCTAGGGTTCATGGGTGGGTCACAATTGTTATTACCACTTCTTTTTCTTAAAAATGCTCTGGAGTGCATAGTTCTGGATATGTTGCACTTTTTGTTAATGGATCAGGTGGTCATCTTTAACACCTTCATTTTGATGGTCGTATTGGTACCCTACGGTTCATGGGTGGGCCACAATTGTTATTACCACTTCTTTTTTTTTTTAATGCTCTGGAGTGCATAGTTTTGGATTTGTTGCACTTTTTCTTAATGGATCAGGTGGTCATCTTCAACACCTTCATTTTGATCGTCGTATTGGTACCCTAGGGTTCATGGGTGGGCCACAATTGTTATTAGCACTTCTTTTTCTTAAAAATGCTCTGGAGTGCATAATTTTGGATATGTTGCACTTTTTTTGAACAGATCAGTTGGTCATCTTCAACACCTTCATGTAGGTGGTCATATTGGTACCCTAGGGTTTATGGGTGGGCCACAATTGTTATTACCACTTCTTTTTCTTAAAAATGCTCTGGAGTGCATAGTTTTGGATATGTTGCAATTCTTCTTAATGGATCAGGTGGTCATCTTTAACACCTTCATGTAGGTGGTCGTATTGGTACCCTAGGGTTCATGGGTGGGCCACAATTGTTATTACTTCTTTTTTCTTAAAAATGCTCTGGAGTGCATAGTTTTGGATATGTTGCATTTTTTCATAATGGATCAAGTGGTCATCTTCAACACCTTCATTTTGATGGTCGTATTGGTACCCTAGGGTTCATGGGTGGGCCACAATTTTTATTACCACTTCTTTTTCTTAAAAATGCTCTGGAGTGCATAGTTCTGGATATGTTGCACTTTTTGTTAATGGATCAGGTGGTCATCTTCAACACCTTCATTTTGATGGTCGTATTGGTACCCTAGGGTACATGGGTGGGCCACAATTGTTATTACCACTTCTTTTTCTTAAAAATGCTCTGAGTGGTCATCTTCAACACCTTCATTTTGATGGTCGTATTGGTACCCTAGGGTTCATGGGTGGGCCACAATTTTTATTACCACTTCTTTTTCTTAAAAATGCTCTGGAGTGCATAGTTCTGGATATGTTGCACTTTTTGTTAATGGATCAGGTGGTCATCTTCAACACCTTCATTTTGATCGTCGTATTGGTACCCAAGGGTTCATAAGTGGGCCACAATTGTTATTACCACTTCTTTTTCTTAAAAATGCTCTGGAGTGCATAGTTTTGGATATGTTGCACTTTTTCTTAATGGATCAGGTGGTCATCTTCAACACCTTCATTTTGATCGTCGTATTGGTACCCTAGGGTTCATGGGTGGGCCACAATTGTTATTAGCACTTCTTTTTCTTAAAAATGCTCTGGAGTGCATAATTTTGGATATGTTGCACTTTTTTTGAACAGATCAGTTGGTCATCTTCAACACCTTCATGTAGGTGGTCATATTGGTACCCTAGGGTTCATGGGTGGGCCACAATTGTTATTACCACTTCTTTTTCTTAAAAATGCTCTGGAGTGCATAGTTTTGGATATGTTGCAATTTTTCTTAATGGATCAGGTGGTCATCTTTAACACCTTCATGTAGGTGGTCGTATTGGTACCCTAGGGTTCATGGGTGGGCCACAATTGTTATTACTTCTTTTTTCTTAAAAATGCTCTGGAGTGCATAGTTTTGGATATGTTGCATTTTTTCATAACGGATCAAGTGGTCATCTTCAACACCTTCATTTTGATGGTCGTATTGGTACCCTAGGGTTCATGGGTGGGCCACAATTGTTAATACCATTTCTTTGTTTAAAAAATGCTCTGGAGTGCATAATTTTGGATATGTTGCACTTTTTCTTAACGGATCAGGTGGTCGTCTTCAACACCTTCATGTAGGTGGTCATATTGGTACCCTAGGGTTCATGGGTGGGCCACAATTGTAAATACCATTTCTTTGTTTAAAAAATACTCTGGAGTGCATAATTTTTGATATGTTGCACTTTTTCATAACGGATCAAGTGGTCATCTTCAACACCTTCATTTTGATGGTCGTATTGGTACCCTAGGGTTCATGGGTGGGCCACAATTGTTAATACCATTTCTTTGTTTAAAAAATGTTCTAGAGTGCATAATTTTGGATATGTTGCACTTTTTCTTAACGGATCAGGTGGTCGTCTTCAACACCTTCATGTAGGTGGTCATATTGGTACCCTAGGGTTCATGGGTGGGCCACAATTGTTAATACCATTTCTTTGTTTAAAAAATACTCTGGAGTGCATAATTTTGGATATGTTGCACTTTTTCATAACGGATCAAGTGGTCATCTTCAACACCTTCATTTTGATGGTCGTATTGGTACCCTAGGGTTCATCGGTGGGCCACAATTGTTATTTCCACTTCTTTTTCTTAGAAATGCTCTGGAGTGCATAATTTTGGATATGTTGCACTTTTTCTTAACGGATCAGGTGGTCGTCTTCAACACCTTCATGTAGGTGGTCGTATTGGTACCCTAGGGTTCATGGGTGGGCCACAATTGTTAATACCATTTCTTTGTTTAAAAAATGCTCTGGAGTGCATAATTTTGGATATGTTGCACTTTTTCTTAACGGATCAGGTGGTCGTCTTCAACACCTTCATGTAGGTGGTCGTATTGGTACCCTAGGGTTCATGGGTGGGCCACAATTGTTATTACCATTTCTTTTTCTTAAAAATGCTCCGGAGTGCATAGTTTTGGATATGTTGCACTTTTTCTTAATGGATCAGGTGGTCATCTTCAACGCCTTCATTTTGATGGTCGTATTGGTACCCTAGGGTTCATCGGTGGGCCACAATTGTTAATACCATTTCTTTGTTTAAAAAATGCCCTGGAGTGCATAATTTTGGATATGTTGCACTTTTTCTTAACGGATCAGGTGGTCGTCTTCAACACCTTCATGTAGGTGGTCATATTGGTACCCTAGGGTTTATCGGTGGGCCACAATTGTTAATACCATTTCTTTTTATAAAAAATGCTCTGGAGTGCATAGTTTTGGATATGTTGCACTTTTTCTTAACGGATCAGGTGGTCGTCTTCAACACCTTCATGTAGGTGGTCGTATTGGTACCCTAGGGTTCATGGGTGGGCCACAATTGTTATTACCATTTCTTTTTCTTAAAAATGCTCCGGAGTGCATAGTTTTGGATATGTTGCACTTTTTCTTAATGGATCAGGTGGTCGGTCATCTTCAACGCCTTCATTTTGATGGTCGTATTGGTACCCTAGGGTTCATCGGTGGGCCACAATTGTTAATACCATTTCTTTTTATAAAAAATGCTCTGGAGTGCATAGTTTTGGATATGTTGCACTTTTTCTTAACGGATCAGGTGGTCGTCTTCAACACCTTCATGTAGGTGGTCGTATTGGTACCCTAGGGTTCATGGGTGGGCCACAATTGTTATTTCCACTTCTTTTTCTTAAAAATGCTCTGGAGTGCATAGTTTTGGATATGTTGCAATTTTTCTTAATGGATCAGGTGATCATCTTCAACACCTTCATGTAGGTGGTCATATTGGTACCCTAGGGTTCATAGGTGGGCCACAATTGTTATTACCACTTTTTTTTCTTAAAAATGCTCTGGAGTACATAGTTTTGGAAATGTTGCAATTTTTCTTAATGGATCAGGTGATCATCTTCAACACCTTCATGTAGGTGGTCATATTGGTACCCTAGGGTTCATGGGTGGGCCATAATTGTTATTACCACTTCTTTTTCTTAAAAATGCTCTGGAGTGCATAGTTTTGGATATGTTGCAATTTTTCTTAATGGATCAGGTGATCATCTTCAACACCTTCATGTAGGTGGTCATATTGGTACCCTAGGGTTCATGGGTGGGTCACAATTGTTATTACCACTTCTTTTTCTTAAAAATGCTCTGGAGTGCATAGTTCTGGATATGTTGCACTTTTTGTTAATGGATCAGGTGGTCATCTTCAACACCTTCATTTTGATGGTCGTATTGGTACCCTACGGTTCATGGGTGGGCCACAATTGTTATTACCACTTCTTTTTTTTTTAAATGCTCTGGAGTGCATAGTTTTGGATTTGTTGCACTTTTTCTTAATGGATCAGGTGGTCATCTTCAACACCTTCATTTTGATCGTCGTATTGGTACCCTAGGGTTCATGGGTGGGCCACAATTGTTATTTCCACTTCTTTTTCTTAAAAATGCTCTGGAGTGCATAGTTTTGGATATGTTGCAATTTTTCTTAATGGATCATGTGATCATCTTCAACACCTTCATGTAGGTGGTCATATTGGTACCCTAGGGTTCATGGGTGGGCCACAATTGTTATTACCACTTCTTTTTCTTAAAAATGCTCTGGAGTGCATAATTTTGGATATGTTGCACTTTTTGTTAACGGATCAGGTGGTCATCTTCAACACCTTCATTTTGATCGTCGTATTGGTACCCAAGGGTTCATGGGTGGGCCACAATTGTTATTACCACTTCTTTTTCTTAAAAATGCTCTGGAGTGCATAGTTTTGGATATGTTGCAGTTTTTCTTAATGGATCATGTGATCATCTTCAACACCTTCATGTAGGTGGTCATATTGGTACCCTAGGGTTCATGGGTGGGCCACAATTGTTATTACCACTTCTTTTTCTTAAAAATGCTCTGGAGTGCATAATTTTAGATATGTTGCACTTTTTGTTAACGGATCAGGTGGTCATCTTCAACACCTTCATTTTGTTGGTCGTATTGGTACCCTAGGGTTCATGGGTGGGCCACAATTGTTATTACCACTTCTTTTTCTTAAAAATGCTCTGGAGTGCATAGTTTTGGATATGTTGCACTTTTTCTTAATGGATCAGGTGGTCATCTTCAAAGCCTTCATTTTGATGGTCGTATTGGTACCCTAGGGTTCATGGGTGGGCCACAATTGTTATTACCACTTCTTTTTCTTAAAAATGCTCTGGAGTGCATAATTTTAGATATGTTGCACTTTTTGTTAACGGATCAGGTGGTCATCTTCAACACCTTCATTTTGATGGTCGTATTGGTACCCTAGGGTTCATGGGTGGGCCACAATTGTTATTACCACTTCTTTTTCTTAAAAATGCTCTGGAGTGCATAGTTTTGGATATGTTGCACTTTTTCTTAATGGATCAGGTGGTCATCTTCAACGCCTTCATTTTGAGAGTCGTATTGGTACCCTAGGGTTCATGGGTGGGCCACAATTGTTATTACCACTTCTTTTTCTTAAAAATGCTCTGGAGTGCATAGTTTTGGATATGTTGCACTTTTTGTTAATGGATCAGGTGGTCATCTTCAACACCTTCATTTTGTTGGTCGTATTGGTACCCTAGGGTTCATGGGTGGGCCACAATTGTTATTACCACTTCTTTTTCTTAAAAATGCTCTGGAGTGCATAGTTTTGGATATGTTGCACTTTTTCTTAATGGATCAGGTGGTCATCTTCAACGCCTTCATTTTGATGGTCGTATTGGTACCCTAGGGTTCATGGGTGGGCCACAATTGTTATTACCACTTCTTTTTCTTAAAAATGCTCTGGAGTGCATAGTTTTGGATATGTTGCAGTTTTTCTTAATGGATCATGTGATCATCTTCAACACCTTCATGTAGGTGGTCATATTGGTACCCTAGGGTTCATGGGTGGGCCACAATTGTTATTACCACTTCTTTTACTTAAAAATGCTCTGGAGTTCATAGTTTTGGATATGTTGCACTTTTTCTTAATGGATCAGGTGGTCATCTTCAACACCTTCATTTTGATCGTCGTATTGGTACCCTAGGGTTCATGGGTGGGCCACAATTGTTATTACCACTTCTTTTTCTTAAAAATGCTCTGGAGTGCATAATTTTGGATATGTTGCACTTTTTCTTAATGGATCAGGTGGTCATCTTCAACGCCTTCATTTTGAGGGTCGTATTGGTACCCTAGGGTTCATGGGTGGGCCACAATTGTTATTACCACTTCTTTTTCTTAAAAATGCTCTGGAGTGCATAGTTTTGGATATGTTGCACTTTTTGTTAATGGATCAGGTGGTCATCTTCAACACCTTCATTTTGTTGGTCGTATTGGTACCCTAGGGTTCATGGGTGGGCCACAATTGTTATTACCACTTCTTTTTCTTAAAAATGCTCTGGAGTGCATAGTTTTGGATATGTTGCACTTTTTCTTAATGGATCAGGTGGTCATCTTCAACGCCTTCATTTTGATGGTCGTATTGGTACCCTAGGGTTCATGGGTGGGCCACAATTGTTATTACCACTTCTTTTTCTTAAAAATCCTCTGGAGTGCATAGTTTTGGATATGTTGCAGTTTTTCTTAATGGATCATGTGATCATCTTCAACACCTTCATGTAGGTGGTCATATTGGTACCCTAGGGTTCATGGGTGGGCCACAATTGTTATTACCACTTCTTTTACTTAAAAATGCTCTGGAGTTCATAGTTTTGGATATGTTGCACTTTTTCTTAATGGATCAGGTGGTCATCTTCAACGCCTTCATTTTGAGGGTCGTATTGGTACCCTAGGGTTCATGGGTGGGCCACAATTGTTATTACCACTTCTTTTTCTTAAAAATGCTCTGGAGTGCATAGTTTTGGATATGTTGCACTTTTTCTTAATGGATCAGGTGGTCATCTTCAACACCTTCATTTTGATCGTCGTATTGGTACCCTAGGGTTCATGGGTGGGCCACAATTGTTATTAGCACTTCTTTTTCTTAAAAATGCTCTGGAGTGCATAGTTTTGGATATGTTGCACTTTTTCTTAACGGATCAGGTGGTCGTCTTCAACACCTTCATGTAGGTGGTCATATTGGTACCCTAGGGTTCATGGGTGGGCCACAATTGTTAATACCATTTCTTTGTTTAAAAAATACTCTGGAGTGCATAATTTTGGATATGTTGCACTTTTTCATAACGGATCAAGTGGTCATCTTCAACACCTTCATTTTGATGGTCGTATTGGTACCCTAGGGTTCATGGGTGGACCACAATTGTTAATATCACTTCTTTTTCTTAGAAATGCTCTGGAGTGCATAGTTATGGATATGTTGCATTTTTTCTTAATGGATCAGGTGGTCATCTTCAACACCTTCATTTTGATGGTCGTATTGGTACCCTAGAGTTCGTCGGTGGGCCACAATTGTTAATACCATTTCTTTTTTTTTAAATGCTCTGGAGTGCATAATTTTGGATATGTTGCACTTTTTCTTAACGGATCAGGTGGTCATCTTCAACACTTTCATTTTGATGGTCGTATTGGTACCCTAGGGTTCATGGGTGGGCCACAATTGTAAATACCATTTCTTTGTTTAAAAAATACTCTGGAGTGCATAATTTTGGATATGTTGCACTTTTTCATAACGGATCAAGTGGTCATCTTCAACACCTTCATTTTGATGGTCGTATTGGTACCCTAGGGTTCATGGGAGGGCCACAATTGTTAATACCATTTCTTTGTTTAAAAAATGTTCTAGAGTGCATAATTTTGGATATGTTGCACTTTTTCTTAACGTATCAGGTGGTCGTCTTCAACACCTTCATGTAGGTGGTCTTATTGGTACCCTAGGGTTCATGGGTGGGCCACAATTGTTAATACCATTTCTTTGTTTAAAAAATACTCTGGAGTGCATAATTTTGGATATGTTGCACTTTTTCATAACGGATCAAGTGGTCATCTTCAACACCTTCATTTTGATGGTCGTATTGGTACCCTAGAGTTCGTCGGTGGGCCACAATTGTTAATACCATTTCTTTTTTTTTAAATGCTCTGGAGTGCATAATTTTGGATATGTTGCACTTTTTCTTAACGGATCAGGTGGTCATCTTCAACACCTTCATGTAGGTGGTCATATTGGTACAATAGGGTTCATCGGTGGGCCACAATTGTTAATACCATTTTTTTGTTTTTTTAATGCTCTGGAGTGCATAATTTTGGATATGTTGCACTTTTTCATAACGGATCAGGTGGTCATCTTCAACACCTTCATTTTGATGGTCGTATTGGTACCCTAGCGTTCATCGGTGGGCCACAATTGTTAATACCATTTCTTTTTTTTTTAAATGCTCTGGAGTGCATAGTTTTGGATGTGTTGCACTTTTTTTTTAACGGATCAGGTAGTCATCTTCAACACCTTCATGTAGGTAGCCATATTGTTACCCTAGGGTTCATGGGTGGGCCACAATCGTTAATACCATTTCTTTTTTTAAAAAATGCTCTGGAGTGCATAATTTTGGATATGTTGCACTTTTTGTTAACGGATCAGGTGGTCATCTTCAACACCTTCATGTAGGTAGCCATATTGTTACCCTAGGGTTCATGGGTGGGCCACAATCGTTAATACCATTTCTTTTTTTAAAAAATGCTCTGGAGTGCATAATTTTGGATATGTTGCACTTTTTTTTAACGGATCAGGTGGTCATCTTCAACACCTTCATGAAGGTGGTCATATTGCTACCCTAGGGTTCATGGTTGGCCCACAATTATTAATAGCTTTTCCTAAAAAAAAAGCCCTTAAATCCATATTTTTGTATGGGTGGCACTTTTTTTTGTAGGTCAGGTGGTCATCTTCAACACCTTCGATTGACCATTTTTAGATATGTATTAACTTTGGTCGCTTAGTGATTTAGTAACATAATATTATTATGTCAATCATAAATTTCACTGACTTTTTGTTTTTCTAATATCTACATTTATGAATGTAGTAGTAGCCTTGGAAATTTTATTCAATGAAAACTTCAAAAATAAATCATTACGTTGGAAATTATTGAGGAATAAGCATTGAAAAAAAAAATAAGGTAAATAAAATTAAATAAAAATAAATAAAATTAAATAAAATAAAATGTGGTAATGGTATATTTTTAATTTTCTAGAGACTCGAAGCAGAAAGCAAGACTTGTACGAAATATAAAGAAAGAAGATAAATAAAGAAAGATAAATAAAGAAAGATAAAGTAAGTGAGAATAATGTTATATGAAATAAATTAAAATGAAATAAAATATTTTTTGATTTTATGTTACATAAAATGTTTTTTTCTTAATATGTATTCCTTTAATTTTAAGATATATACTACAATATTATGGCACCATCTCGAATTCCAATTAGACTTGACAGACCATATAATACACAAAATATGGCTCCATCCAGAATTCCTGTTAGAATTCCTAACAGACACTCCAATACACAAACAAGAGAAAACATATCCAGACAGCATAACACGCAAACAAATAGATTTCCTTCAAGGGAAAGCGAAATATCGCTGCTTGCTTGGAGACTAAATCAATTTGAAAGACAAATTCAAACTCGAATGAACACTCAGATTGCCCTTGTTACAGCACATATGAACAATATATATCGAAGACTTTCATTGATTGAAGCTGAGCTGCGACGCGGCGGCTGATATTAATTTTAAAAAAACATTTAATATTTCTTTAGTTTTTTTTTTGTTATGTTTTTCATTGAAAGAGAAATTAACAATTCAAATTTAAAAAAAAAAAACATTAAATAAACATTTTACATGCTTAACACTAAAAAAACATAAATAAACACACATGAGTTTAAAAAATATAATTTCTTTAAAAATTTATATGTCCATAGATATCATTTTCCATAATCCGATGTTCCAAAATTCTTTAGGTTTAACATTACGTTTGTAGGTTTTCCAAAATAACGAATTTCAAAAGTCTGTTAATAAAAGAAAAAAATGTTTTATTATGAAAAAGAAATGTTAATTTTTTTGATTATAATTAGCGCTGATCTTAGAATGATTTTACTTACCAATTTCCAAATTAGCTGAGAATGTTTTCTGGTTCACTATTGGCTATTTATGTTTCCTATTCTTTTTTTCTTTTTCAGTTTTGTATACAATTTCTTATGTAGGTACATACATATATTTTGGTAAAAAGCTGTTCAATTGTATTTAATTTAAATATTTTTGATTTTTTTAATAAATCTATACGAATTTCTTTCAAATTTGATTGAAATTTTTCTGTTCGCAATAAAAATTAATTCACAAAGTCGATAATTTTGAATAGAATTTGTGATTTGGAAAAAGGATTTTTGGCCAAGTTTGTCGGACAGCTTTAAAGTGTGGTACCTTACTTCAAAGCAACACAAAAACTAAGGGTCTTTAATTTTAAAGTGGGCTTTCCTCATCATATATATGTATGTATGTTTATTCAATAGGATTTTCAGCATTGTTTAAGACTACAAATAGAGCAATCCTATCGTAAGAAAACAGTTCCAAAAAGTGATATCACTTCTATACTGAATGTCGCATTATAATTTGGAGAAAAACAAGGTGTAGGTAACATTTCTCATGAATGCGTATGTAATCGTATTAGAAGTATGCATATTTTTAATTTATAAATGAAATAAAAATAGATTTGATCAATCAGGTATAATTCTTTTGGCATATGAGGCGTGTTTTACAAATTCTTACACCAAGTTTTTTTTTGACAAAGCAGTTGCATATAGACATGCAACTCTAGCTAGACATCCAGTACAAAACAGTTTTGATTATAAAAGTAATGCAGGTTTTTGATCGTACTTTTATCGTGCGATAAAGGCTATCGTGGTCGCCACCGCCATCGCTTAGGTTTGCGCACAGCCTTAAGACTTGACCAATTTGAAAGACATACAAATTAGAATGACCACTCAAATTTGGCTACTTATATCACATCTGAATATGATATATAAACGACTTCCATTGCTACTGCGACGCGACGGTCGTTATTAACTTCAAAAACATTTAACATTTGTTTTGTTTTTGATGTGGTTTTTTTTTTTTAACTGTTAGAACCTCATTTATTAATTCGTTTTAGAGACGGAGTAAGGCTACTCCGACTTAACGACACCTCTAATCCTGAAAAATTTATTGATAAAAAAAATACACGCGGAATAGACGTTCCGCTAAAACTAGTACATAACTAGTACGCCCGAGTAAAGCCGTTTTAGGATCTATGTCATTTTGACATGGCATCGTGTGAAATTTACAAAAAGGAGTGCAAACGAAATCGCAGTTTTCAGACCGTTTTCTTTTATTATGCTTATCCATTCATTAGATAGGTAATTATTTAGATAAAATAAAACCAATAATAATATAAACAAATGAATAATTGTGGAAATTAGTTGGGGTTTGTTTACGTTTTTAATAACCAGAGTTTTTGGGCTTTTTTTTTATAATATAGTTTATAAATAAGAATTTGTTTGACGCGGCGTAAAGAGGGAGTAAGTGCTTCGACTCGGTTTAACTACTCTGAGGTTAAAACGAGTATTAGTGAAATCTAATAAATAATTATATTAACAATAATTTTAAAAAAAAAACATTAAATCAACATAAAAAACAAACACTAACAAAAAAACCTGATATACATGATTGTAATATGAAATTCCTTTAAAAAAAATGAATAGAATAGTCCTTTGGGAGCATCCTCATTTCAAGAACAAGCTGGTTTTTAGTTAAACCCGTTCACATAGTTATATGAATAATGTCATAGGTAGAATAGTGTTTGATTACCGAGAACTTCAAATTTTTCATACACAATACATGAAATTTTCAGTAAAACGGTTGTAAAATCTTCAAACTTTGTAGGTACATTTATTTTATAATTAGTATCTTATCAAATTGGTCCTTCGTAAATATAAAAGTTCAGCAACCCTGCCACATTCAATTCCTAGTACTGCAGGCAAATATTTTCTGTTTTAAATTTTAGTTTGATACTGTTTTAAAAGTGTTGGTGTTTGCTCTGATCTCAGAGAAATAAGTTTGTACCCGAAATGTACATAAATAGTAAAAATTTTTTCAATAGTTTTCCTTCTTGAAAATCCAGATAGTTTGTTATGCGTATGGTTAGATTTTTTTAACGGGTTAATATTGTCGCATTTGTTTTAAATGAAGAAGTTTATAAACATTACTTGGATTTTATTTACTTTAAATTCGTGTTTATTTTTATCAAAAACTGCGTTGAGAGCTCCACAAAAATAAAATGCAAATACGAAGATTAATTAATTTTGATTGTTATACAACCCACGGTCCAAAAGAAAAATAAAAACGCTTATGTATATCACCTTAGGCGAATGCAAAAGAGGTAGGTACGTCCTCCAACATAAGTACCTCTGTCCACTTTGATTGGTTTGGAGTCATCACCATGACCAATGCACTGAAAAATCAATATTTTCATAAATCGTCCAATTCAATTTTTTGCTTGTATGGAAGGTTTAACACTATCCGTTTCCGTATCCTTCAGCTTTGTTAAAAGTCACAGAATCACCATGTCACTACAGATAGCGGACTGCAGAGGCATGTTTTTTTAAGTTGAGAGGCCAGAATGAATTGAATTCCTACATATATAAATAAATAAATAAATTTGATGGCAGAACAGCTAATGAAGAACTAGGGCCTAGTGACTTCTAACTCTAACGTTAGCTGCACTTTTCTTTGACAAAATTATTAGGTGGCGAGGCTGGGATCGAATCTAGACCTCCGGCATGACAGTCTATTAACCATCACACCACGGCTGCTACTGAATTCCTATATGGATATCCATTCAAAAAGCATAACATTATAACCAAATAAAAAAAAGAACATCAATATTTATTTTATTTTGGATCCTTTTTCATGTTAATCATGCGAATGTCGTTTTTTTCTTGAGGTGGTTTAAAAGATTTGATCAAAATTAAATGTTTGGGATAGATTAAAAAAAGTCTCTTTTAGCCCCTAAAGACCTATAAATACACATCTGTGTTGGCTATCTTTTTCATCTACCTTTGCCTTTTGACATGGATTACATGTCTTTCTCGGACGGTTGGGTCTGATGTAGCGAAAAGAGGACCGTCACGAAAACATGTAACGCTCGCGCCCTACTGCTAAGTGACTGTTTGCACTACAGACATCCTACATATACTAATCCATAGATAAAGATTGCGCAAAGATTATAGAGGACTTGTTTTATAGCTATCGTCTCACAGTTTCAGGTGATGAGTCATCGCATTTGGGGTAAATTGCAGCTAAATTAGGAGTACTCAAATTAATTTGAGCTCAATTTCTTCGGATATAAAAGTGCCACTGACGTCATTGATATCTCATTTGAAAGGGTTTGAAAAATTCATGTTATAGCACATAAGACATGTAATCCATGTTCGGTAGGTGCCACAAGGGCGATCTACCAAGGGTATTTTTTTTTTACTGTTTGGTAAGCATAATAAATTTGGTTAAAAATTAAAATTTCGTCATTACAAAACAAAGAAACAACATTCTGTCTCATTACTTAATTATAACTTTCGCAAGTTGATTTCTGATACTCGATTAAGTCATTTCTTCTTCATTACACTTCGTTTAAATAAAAAATTAAAACTTTTTAAGCCAACAATTTGCATATTTATACGTTTTATTTATACAAACTAAGAAAGAGAATTAATAAAAAAAACTACTTAACATACTAGAAATAGTAATGAACCTGGTTTAGGGTTCAGATTTTGAATCCATGCTAATTCACTGAATTAATGAGTCTTTTTCAATTTGTCTTTCGCTGCGCCAGTACTGCTGCCCCCTAGGATCTTCTTGCGCTGTGAAAACATATGCAAATACATCTGAGGGAACAAAGGAATGTACAGGAGCATTACAATCCACAGGAGATAGAAATAGGAAAATGTTGCGTTCAGGCTGTTTGGCATTTCAGTTGACCAGATTTTGTTTGTTCGAGCAAAGCTTTGTGCCCACCAGAAGCACAGCAATTCTCCCGTCACTCCGATTGGGTAGAGAGCAATAAATGTTGTGTAACGTAGCCAAACTACAACTTGCGGCACAAGTTTGACGATGTTCAGGGCATAGTAACCATATCGAATGATTTCAGTTACAGCCCAGGCGAAAAGTGCGATTGGCAGTCCAGGCGACACTTTACCTGTTGGTGTGGCCATAACCACGCCAATTACTACCATCATTCGACTTAAAACCTGGAATGTTGTGATCACAGGATTACTTTTGACCAAACCTAATGATGCATTAATTATTTCCACAGCTGCTGCATTCTGGAATATGATTACTGATAATTTCGTGTAGTCCCAAAGAGTCACGCTTGTTCTGAATTCTGGTCCGGCAATGAAGTAGTAGTTAGCGAGCTGATAAAGGATGTAACTCCAGCCGACCACTTGAGCTGCATTGTAGCCGAATAGGTAAGCCTTGGTAAGGAAGCCTTGTTCTTGTTTTGGTTTCGCTGCTTTTGACTGTGACATAATGTGATATATGTATATGATTTATAAAATGAACTTTCACCTGTGGGCTGATTTTTTACACACAAACTATTCAACTTTCACTACCACTTAACTGCGTACGTCGTACGAAGACGATAGACGAAGACGAACAAATCCTAACCCACCGGGCGGAGACTTCTTGTGGTTGAAAAATGTTTGGAAGACGAGGCGCGAGGCGCTAGGCCAGAATATTTTTGCGCTAGGCGCTGAATCAAAAAGCGTTTCGTTTCAGGTTAATGAAATGAGTGTATTCAGGAAATTATCTATGTTGTGTTTTGCTTCAACGACATCAGGGCCCCTATTCCGGTTCTATGATAAAATGAAATGATAAGTTTTTATCACGAACGTTTTTATACGCTTTTTCATTTTATCATTTCATTTAATGCAAGAAGTTGATTCTGGTTACACGTATGATAAAATCAGCTGATTTTGTTTGTGTGCTGAACGAAAAAAAAATCAACAACACGGCAAGTTTTCAAAATATTTTGAATACCGTGATCTGATCATCTGGGATTTCTGATCGCTTTCGGGATTTTGGTTTCAGAGTGCAAAAAAATAGCAAAACAAAAGAATAAATAATTTCAGACTTTTTTGTGCGTCCAATGTTACGTTTTTCAGATCTGAATTTTTAGATCTGTCAAAAACATGGTGATGAACGCGGCCATTGTGCTAAGTTTTTGCTGTCATTAGGCGTGTCCTACCAAATAAAATCTCACTGAGCGCTCAATGTCAATTTGACGGAGGCGACATCATTTCGTGGGACAACATTTTCCGCTCAATTGTAAAAAACTCATGTGTTGTAATTCTCGTACTGAACTTCTGAAAAATCACTTTCAACTTTTTCTTAAAATATTTAATTTTTTGAAGCATAAAACTTATAGAAATGTTTGAGAAATAATAACAAGTTCAATTTATTTTAGTTTTTATTTACATTCCGTCTTTATTTTGTATTTATTTACCACTTTTGCACTTGTGCACCACAACAAAAATTGAATTTGATTGTCAAAAGAACATCTGTTTTGGCTGAGAAAGAAAACTAAGGTATGAATCCGAAAAATTTTCGTCTCACATATCTCAGCAAAATATCTCAGTGCTCAGGTGAGATTTTTTGTCCCACAAAAAAATCTCTGAACGCTCAAAGCGCTCAGAGATTTTTTCGTCGTGGGAATTGAATTCAGCAATTCTGCATATCTTTCTCTGGACGCGCCCATGCAGAGTTCTACTCACGTCAAAATTGACACTTGAACAAAAATGTAAACAAAACAAATAAATACCTTCTACCCAGTTTTTATTCCATATTTCATTTGTTTTGAAAATAACTATACACTAGTACCTTATCAGCCACTTAAGTCTTCAACTAAATTACATCAATAAAAAGTCTCAAAATGAGAGCTACTTGTCCAGCTTTCCGATTTCAGAATTATGATAACAATGATAACAGTTGTGAGGCTACTTCAACCATGGCGACGACAAAACCACTAGAAACTGCCGTATTAATAGTTCACATTTTTTTAACAATACTGCCAACATATTTCTCAGTACTTGTTTCCCACATAATATCACAGAAAATCCGCTTTTCTAATGATGCATGGAAATATCTTTTTGATTTCGTTTTAATTATTGTGCCGATAGTTTTAAATGTAACTCTCTGCAATCCGTATGTGGAAGTGATATGTGTGATTCTAATGACTTTAGTGTTGGGAATCCTTAAAAGAAGCGACATCATTTATTTGGAAAACAAAAAGAGAGTTATAAATTTGGGTCATCAACCAAATTCCTTAACATTAATACGATCCACCATTAATATCGTCACAGCTGTATGTATTCTCGCTATAGACTTCCCAACGTTCCCCAAATCATTTCGAAAAAGTCGCTTCTACGGGGTGGGGTTGATGGATACTGGAATTGGATTATTTGTCTTCAGCATGGGTATCGTCTCGAAACCTTTAAAAACACAGGCGGATTTTGAAAAAATACCAAAAATGGTTGGACCGGTTTTGTTCCTTGGTATTGCCAGAACGATTGTGATTCAAGCTATCGATTATCATCAAGACGACACAGAGTATGGAAAGCATATGAATGCCTTTTTCACTCTAGGACTCACGAAACTATTCGGTGGATTAATCAGTGCAGTCATTGGATCAGAATTACAACTTCTTCTGCTAGGAGTCTTCATTCTTACAACACACGAATGTCTTCTTCTTTATTGTGTTGCTGATTTTGTTATGAATCGAAAAGAAGACCGTTCGACTTTTTTCATTGCAAACCGAGAAGGATTCTGCTCACTTCCCGGATTTGTTGCAATCTACTTATTAGCTATGTATATTGGACGTTTACTGTTCTCTGAGACAACATTGATGGTACACGAATACTCGAAAAAGGTAAAACGGTTGGCTATCATGGCTGCATGTACTTGGATTATCACATTCATCTGTATCCCAACAATTAGAATTTCACGACGAATATCTAACTTTGGATATGTTTCCTGGATATTATCAATCGCTCTGACAATACTTTTACTTTATATAATTTTGTCGGACTATCTTTTCTTTGCGTGGTCAAAGTCTCAGGAGTATAAGTTGCCTTCGCTGATAGAAGCAACAAATCGCAATGGATTGGTTTTCTTTCTTTTGGCAAATGTCCTTACGGGTTGCGTAAACATGTTTTTGGAACCAAACACCCGTAGTCCTGGTATCACTTTTCTTATATTAATTTTGTATATGTTGTTATCTTGCTCTCTAGTGTATATTCTTTTAAGACTACGAATTAAAATTGCATAAGCGAAGCTGGTATATTTATATTTTAATTCTTTTTGTTTTCCTCCAGTATAAAACTTAAATAAATAGGTATTTAATTATTTGGGTTATATTTAACAAATAATAATTCATGCGCTGTCTTTCAAGGAAAATTTCCTAAGTCGCATTTATTTGTTCATAGCCAGAGCTTATCTTCTTGTGGAAATAAATAAACGAATGTGAGTAGGTACACAAAATACATTCATCTAAATATAAAACTTGTCCTAAATCATTATGGTTTGTATAGTTAAAAATAAAAAGTAGTCCGGGAGGTGATCGTAAGATTACCTTTCTTATACTGCTATTAAAAATATTGGTATCCTATTTTTCAATAGCCGCGATGAGATAGGTAATCTAACGGTCGCATGCTGGACTAAAAACGAAATAAATTTTTTACAATCTTAACTCTCATTCCATTTTCTCTAAAAAGTCACTTTCAATAGAAAGTTGAGGATTCTTTTCCGAGTACGGTGCCATTAGACATTTCTGTGCCCATTGCATTTTTTCGTCACGTTCTAAAATTTTATCCATAGGTGTCCAGCTAGAGTCAAATTCCAACCGGTAGCTTCCAACAAATTTGTGATCGCACGATCCATTCCATTCCTGAAAACAAAAACAAGCATATTTGTGACATTATGTAGGTAGGATGAAAATAGTTTAGAAAAGATTTAAATTGTTTTCTTACTGCTGGAGATAACATGCTAAAATAATGTTGACCCGATGATCTTTGATAAAGATGGTATATATTTCCAGGCTTCTTTGCAAAATTACAAGTATACAATTATTACCATGGAGAATACGACTTTCTTCCGTTTCTTGCAAAATAGAAGCGGCTTGAGCTTGGAGCATTTTTATCTTTATTGGAATAGTATAGTGGTTGTTATCGAGGTAAAATAGGTACGTGTAGCAAGAAAATCATTTTACCTGGTCAAGTATTAGAGTCAATTTGCCACATGCATTCGATTGCAGATGTTTGTCGGCTTGTTGAATTTGTGTTGCCAAAGATATGATATCATTTGCATCATGTATTGAAACACGACTAGGATCCAAAAGGCCAACACCATTTGGCATTGGATTCCTTTCGACGAGCTGTGCTAAAAATAGAATTATTTGTTTAAACAATGATAGTTTATGTATTTTAATTATTTATATACCTTTCTTGACTGCAACTTGATAGGATAAACGTTCCATCGTGGCTCGCCTTTTCATTATTCAAATTAATAAAATAAAATTAAAGAAATAAACAATTTAATTTCTGATAATTTCACCACCTACCTGCGTGCTGCGTGTTTTGTATCGTTTTGAAAAGAGGTGATCAAAAACAGCTGTTGACATAAAGGCTGAAACACAATTACAGGGTGAACAGGAAAATAAAGTCCTCCTGGGCCTACACAAGACTAGAACAAAAATCAGGTTTTGTTGAGGCGATAAATTATCGGATAGTTAGAGCTCTACCAAACCAGCGCGAAGCGAAATTTTCAGAGCGATTACACGACATGTTCCAAAATTCACATCGCACCGTCGTTGCCCCTTATGTTTAGCCTTGTTTTTTTTGAGACAGTGAAACAATTATCATTTCATATTTAAGATAAAATACTACGTTTTCATTAGAGCAAATGAGGTAATTTCGTTGAAAATTTCCAAATTCGATTCGAAATCATCTCATTTCCCATACAAATTCACATTTCCAAATGAGGTAATTTCAACCAAATTTGCACGAAATTCGGTAGGAAATTACGTAAAAACTTTATGAACACACCCAAATGGAATCCATTCAAAGTGGAACGCATTTAAGAGCCCTTCACCTAAATGTGGGAACTATTTGTAGAACCTATTCATCATCTGAGATTCTCACCCCAAGGTTTAAACATCAGATAATAAAAAAAATGCAATCCAATAATCCACAAAAAAAAAACATCCACCACGCACCACCGCACCACCGTTTACTCCATCAAGTCAGAGAGAAACACACGCAACGGTTGAACTCAGCATTGAAGTGTGTGTGCGGTGCGTGCATTGTTGCTTGTTTTTTTTCTTTTTACTGTAGGTCAATAGAAAGAAAAAAAAAATTGAATACGATGATGAAAAGGTTAGACATTACCTTGTGTGCTTTATTTGTGTGTTGTTTTTATGCAAAAAACTGGTTTCGTTGGTAGAGTAGGTGTATTTTCTCTTGATTGGCGTGACCCAGGTATATTTTTGCAAGATGGGTTTCATTCATTTTTGGGTTGTCTTTTTGATTTTATTAGATAATAAAGCCCTTCAAAAACCTTTTTAAATCATTAATTACTATTTTTAAATATGAAAACACGCTTTTGATATCTAATTACAATTTTAAAAAGTAAAAAACAAGTCACCTACATAGATTATTACAGTAAGTGTTTTTTTCTTTTGTTAATAAATTCACAGTAATTGGTCATACTGATTTGGTGTTGACTAGCATTTGTTTAGTAGGTACATTTTCTTCATAAATAGCTTTTTACAGTGATCGGGAAAAAATCCATATGTTATATATTTTAGACTGTGCGTAAGGAAAATTAAGGACAAGGTCGGTTTCTTGCTTCTTGGACAGAATTCACAACTTGTTGAATTTTGAATTTTGAAAATTAGGTATAAATCATATTCACATAGGTATCTATTTTAAGAATATTACGAAATTGTAATTTCAAAATAGTAGAGAGATTGTTGAGAAGATTTGTTTTCTTTTCTGCATTTCGTTTGGTTTGATTATTGAAAAAAATGTTAGATTAAAAATGAAAATATACCTATGTACCTACCTACCTATACTTACATGTATGTACATATGCAGGTAGGCAGTCCTACTATAACAGATAGGTATGTGAAATTTACTATTTCAAGCCACAAGGCGACATAACGCTGCAATTTATGTATTGTAAACGGAAGTAGGTATAGGTAAATTATTTCTTGATTTACTGTGAGTACCTACATAGTATTAAAAACTTTGAATGGTACATCTAGGTTGGTAGGTATAGGTAGGTCTTAGAAACTAAAATGAAATGTAAATTTAAAGCAAACTTTGTAATGTTTATTAGGTAGGTATACCTATATTATTGTTTAATTATAAATTTAGAAAAAATGAGAGGATGTAGGAAAGAAAGTTCCCTAGTATGTTCAATAATGGGTACCTAGAAAAGGTACCTACTTTCTAATGTTAGGTCTTTTCCACACCACCCATGAGGTAAGACATTTGGCGCGTTTTTTTTAAAGTGGTATCCCCAATAGGCCTACTCCACAAAAAAAAATATTTTTGTACCTACTCACCTACTACATTCTTAGATAGGTATAACAATCTGGAGTTTAAGTTTATACATATGTTATATTATTTTCATTATTATTTACTTGATGCTAACACTATTTGCGAGATCAAATGCTCTTTTTCAATTGCTGGATTGGATCCGATTGCAGCCATCAAAAACAAGAAACTTAAATTTATTACAATTTCCGATGAAGGTTCAATAACAGGGCTTAGTAAGAGTCATATTTACTATTATCAAATTCAAGGACAATTGCATATTTCCTAAAGGAATATCTGTGTCTTTGCAATTTGGACTAGCAGCAAATATGATCTTTACGTTGAAAGAATAGAAAAGGATGACGACTTTTGGGAAAATCAAATGGTGAACAAACTTTCATCTTTTTATGAAGATTGGCTTTTGCCAGAGCTAGTAGATCCCCGCATCCCTCGTGGTATGGAAGTACGTACTCCATCAAGTAAATAATAATGAAAATAATATAACATTATGTATAAACTCAAACTCCAGATTGTTATACCTACCTAAGAATGTAGTAGGTGAGTAGGTACAAAAATAATTTTTTTTGTGGAGTAGGCCTATTGGGGATACCACTTTAAAAAAAAACGCGGCAAATGTCTTACCTCATGGGTGGTGTGGAGGAGACCTAACATAAGAAAGTAGGTACCTTTTCTAGGTACCCATTATTGAACATACTAGGGAACTTTCTTTCCTACATCCTCTCATTTTTTTCTAAATTTATAATTAAACAATAGGTATACCTACCTAATATTTAACATTACAAAGTTTGCTTTAAATTTACATTTCATTTTAGTTTCTAAGACCTACCTACCAACCTAGATGTACTATTCAAAGTTTTTAATACTATGTAGGTACTCACAGTAAATCAAGAAATAATTTACCTAACCTACTTCCGTTTACAATACATAAATTGCAGCGTTATGTCGCCTTGTGGCTTGAAATAGTAAATTTCACATACCTATCTGTTATAGTAGGACTGCCTACCTACATATGTACATACATGTAAGTATAGGTAGGTAGGTACATAGGTATTATTTCATTTTTAATCTAACGTTTTTTTCAATCATCAACCCAAAAAAGAATCCAAATGCAAAATGGAAGACTTTCAGGCGACTAATGCGCCTTCGAACAAAAAAACGTGTTTAATTGTAGGTATTTTAAAAAACTACCTACATATGTGCACATACATATATACCTACATATATACTATACATATACATAATATATGCACATACACCTGCGATATACCTACATTAAATTCATTTTTGATTTAATTTAATTCATTTATAGGTAATTGATAAACTGTAGTGTTATGTCATATTGTGATTTTAAATTAGGTAGGTATCTACTTATTTCGCATACCTATGTAGGCATCTACCTACTCCCACTTTTATTTTAAAAAAATACATTATGTACCTATACCTGAAATCTTACCTTCCCACCTATGCTTCCTTATTGAAAATATACCTAAGAACAAAAAAATACACGAAGTAAAGAAGATACCTAGGTACATACATACATATTTTTGTACCTACATACGGAAAACAAAAAGTCACTTCATTACTATAACATACCTACTACAGGTCCTATCTACTTATGTATACTATAAATACCAAACTACTTTTCTGCCTAACCAAACTAAACTAAACATACCTAGATAATGTACATATGTACCTACCAAAATATTTTAACTTTCAAAACATATTATAGAAATCTAATGGTTACTTGTAATCAAAAAACATGATTACAGAAACAACCGAAATCATAAAATTCAATAGAACACAGATTACCTATATTGAGATTTTTCGCAAAAACCAAATACCCATTTTCTTGGCAAACAAAAATAAGAAAACAAATAATAATTACAAAACTTCTACCGCACCAACACCAAGCATTTAAAGTAACCATATACACACATACAAACCATATTTCACATCTCCATACAGCGCACACCAAACTAAAAATGCACACGGTTTTTTTTTTTTTTTGTTCTTGATACAAACTCTAGCGGTTGCTTGGAGAAAAAAATAAATGGAATGATTTGTGTCTGAACTAAAATCTTGATAATTTTGTTTGGGGGAGATGTTTTAAAAATTCTTTGTTTTATATGAAAAACACGATTACTGATTAATTTTTTTGATTGAACTTGACTAAAGAAATATCAAATTGTTAGCAGGCATCATTACAGATGCAAAATTCGTTAATTACATACAAGAAAAAACGTGTTGAAACACAGTATTTTTACTGTTTTTAAAATCAATATATTGTCGAAACGGTGCTGAAGTTTGTTTTTTTTATTCCTGTAGTTTAAAGATCTATTTAAACCCTTCAAAACAAAACTAAATTAGATTTAATTAAGTTACTAATTTACCCAAAAAGCAGCATTTGGATAAGGAGTTTTTGCAAAAATCTGACAATATAGCAGTACATTTTTTGAAATATCTTATGTTTTGTGCAAACTATCAAAAAAATAATACCTGCAGTTCAAAGGCAATAAACAACTCTTTTATGTGCTATTTAAATTATTGTCATAAACGCTCAAATGACTTCGTAAAGTAACATAGCGAATGAGCATTTTTCGTTTTTTCCTCAAATGTAAGGAAAGGCCTCTTAATATGATAGAATTCAATGTATAAAATAACAAAAACAAGCGGTTGACAACCTGGACTGTCAAAAATGAAATAAGCAAATTTATAATGAAAACTGTAATTTGCGAAATTATGTCATTTCGGCTCTAATGAAAACGTAGTATAAGCCTTAACTACATTGGCCACTTTTTGCAAAATTACAAAAGTAAAAATATTTTTTTTCCCGCTAGCGCATTTGTTTTAAGAAAAAGAATGTACCCAATTTTTTTTAAACCAAAATTTAAGCTTTCTGCATCTTTTCTATAAGTTTTCCTGTGAGAAACACTATCCCAAAATGAGTTTGAAAATTTTCACTTTTGTACTTTTTCACTTTTTGAGCTTATTTAGTTAAGGCTTAAGACCGCACCCGGCGGATCTGCACTTCAGCGGAACTAAACCAATTTCATACAAACAATATCTGCGTTTTATTTTCCACTAAATCTGATCCGGATAAGATCATGATAATAAAACAAACTGGATCACAAATTTATTTATTTCTCACAGTTGGCTTTATTTGCACAATAAAATTCACAGAAGGAAAGTTTTCACAAATCTTGTTTGAAATAATATTGGAAATTAAAGGATTAATTTTCATTAAGTTAATAGTTTTTGTATTTTTTCCGTGCCTCACGACGCGTAGCCGTTCAAGTTTTGAAAAAACCTTTCTAATTGTTGCTAAAGTGATCTAACTTTTTATCTTACTTTACACTTACCGCCATATTATTCACTCGATCATCCAGATTTAAACTTGAATCCAAATGAATTTACATTGAATTTGTATGTTTTACATCCAGATTTAAGTTTTAGTCTGGATGTATTGAGCGAATAATATGGCTGTAACACTTAACGTAATTTGCGAAATAACCTCATCATGTCGGCTCTAATCAAAACGTAGTATTTAGACAACGTAATCGATTGTCTAAACCTTTACAGATGTAATTTTTTTATTAAGTAAAGCATATTTCCGACTGTTTCGAAATACTTACGGCCATATTATTCACTACTTTAATCCTTAAATCCAGATGTAAATTAAATCAAATCCAAGGCCATTCACTCATTAAATCCGCAGTTACCCCGAGGCCACACAGGCAAGTACTGGCAAGCAAGTTGGGTACATACATTGCCTGCCAAATTCGTATCTGTGTACTTGCTGTGACGTAGGCGGCACGCAACTTGCCGAGTAACTTGCTTCTACGTTCTGTTTTTCTCTACTATTAGTGCGAGATGTGGTGAACGATTTGCTTAAAGCTTTTCATACACACCGCTGCAAATTTGTGGGCATGCCACTTTTATGATTGAAGAACAATCAAAATTAAAAATGTGATTGATCTATTGGTTAAACAAAAAAATTAAATCATTTGGGAAGAATATTCGATACAAAAAATGACAAAAGTTCACTTTAGTTAACTCAATTGAGAAAAAGAACGTACTACTTGCTTTGCTACTTGCTTCGCTACTTGCTTCTCAACTGGCTTGGAAAAAGGCGAGCAAGTAGACGAGCAAGTTGCTTCATTTTATTTATTTATTAGTTTAACATCAATCAGAGATACCATAACCCCTTATAGACTACCTATATGTGTTAGTAAAAAATTGAAAGAGTATTGCAACTTGCTTGCCAGTACTTGCTCGTGTGGCCTTAAGGTTAGATCCAAATTTTTAAATTCAGATTTAATAAATCCAATTGAATTTAAACTGCTCTCCGGAGGACAGTTTAAGTAAGTACATCCAGATTTAAACTCAATTTATATTCGTTACAAGTCTCGAATGTTTGATTTTTGTGCTAGAAAATAAATGTTATTCCTACACAGGATTTAAAAATATATAAGTGAAATTGAATGAGTGCGAAGGAGAAAAAAGATCGTATTTCACCTTCGCACTCATTGAATTTTGAAAAGAGTTATGACTCTAGAGTCAACGTGTAATAGGGCACTAAGTTCCAGTTCAAAAATAATTGGAAAACTAAAAATAAAATAAAAAATGGATTAGAATAATATGGACATGGATTTAAATTTTTGGATTGCATAAATCCACTTGGATTTGAAGTTCACTTAAATCCAATTTAAATCCAATGTGAATAATATGGCCGTTAGACATAGTCAGTGGCGTAGCTAGCCCTTTGAGGGCCCTGTATCAAACAATTTTTGGGGGCCCCTCTCTCTTGCCTGACTTTTTTTTTTAATTACCTAAAACACTTGCGTCAACATATAAGATAAGTTTAATTTAACATTACATTTTATTGAACTTAAAAACAAATGTTTTTGGACTAAAACTCCTCAAATTAACACTTTTCTTGACTTTTTTTCTACAAATTTATTGATTAAATCTTCCATAGCCGAACAAGATTTCAATTTTTCAAGTTTTTCGGCTTCTATGGAATTGATAAATCTTATAACATAACCGTTTCTGTCCCATAGAAGCTGGAAAAGCTTCTTTCAGCGGTTGCTGTTTGTTGTAACCAAAATCGTGTAGTGATAACTTCGAGAAAACCAGAAGCAAGATTATTCAATTCAATCACCAATAATTTAGCAAGTTATTTTATGGAAGAAGTTTTTGAATTTCGGATTTTAAACAGTTTTTTACAAGTATTTTTTTTATAAATTTTTCAACCAGTCTTCCAGCACATTTTTTTTATTATGTCGTTTGAAAACGATAACAATTTATCTGGTTCTAAGACTTCGAACATACTACTTAGATTATAGAAGCTTTGAAATCTTTATTTAGTTTGAGTAATCAAAATATCTAAGCAGCAATAATACACGGGTTGGGGTTGAAATTCTACCTGGGTCAAAATTATTTTGTCAAAATTCTGATCCAAATTTCTGCTTTTTAAAATTCTGCTTTCAAAATTATACTTTTCAAAATTCTGTTTTAAATAATTATGCAATTAATAAAAAAGTTTCAATAAATTGAACAGGCTCGTGCTATTTGCAGTATTATGTAAAACAGTGTTGGTTTTAAATTTGAGTTCTGTTTTATAATTTTAAAAAGAAACATTATTAAGCGTATTTATAAACGTTTTTTTAACTTGCAGCCATCCAAGTTATAAATAAGAAATTTTAATTGTTGCTAAAGTGATCTAATTTTTGACAACTGAATAGATTGTCTTTACCTTGGTAAATTTATCTAAGATTGGTTTTAATAAACACGACTATTTGAAAATACTAAAACAACACGACTATGTATTTATTTATAGAAAAAATATTATTTTTTATTTTTTCATAATTTTATATTTATTCTGTTAAAAAGCTCAAAATCAAAAACGGAATCATTTCTTGGAACGAAAAAGAATTGAGGAAGTATAAATTGTTGCTCTTAAAAGTATTGGTCGCTCGGTCAAGTCATATGATATGGATTTTACAATCTCAATAAGAAAAAAACTTGTTTTTTTGTCAAAAGCTGAAGCAGATGATAGAACCACAAAATGGGAAGAATATAAAATCAAAAAATAAAAAAAAAAAACAATTGAAAATATAACTAGGCTAAAGCCAAATAAGATTTTTTAATAAAAAATAGCTAAAAATATACTCTAACTTTGCTCAGATTAGCTATTATTTATATTTTTAATTGTTAAATACTGACATTTTTTGTTGTAAACATCAACATTTTAAGTTTGCATAAATATTGGTAATAAATGTTTCTTTGGAAAAGCAGATTGAGCAGAATTTTATTCTTTTAAATATTTATTATCAGTTTGTATTTTGAAAAGTAGAATTTTGAAAAAACAGATTTTTGTAAAACCGAAAAAAAAAACAGAATTTGAAAAGCAGAATTTTTGCAAGGCAAGGCAGAATTATGAAAAGCAAAACTTCTAAAGCCTAATTTTGACCCCCTCTCATAATAAACATTAACTATCGAAAAGACAATGCAAACAAATTGTAAGTACATCTAAAAATCGACCTCAATGAAATTTTGTTTTACTTTCTTGTCGGGTACTCTGTATCTTCAGGGGCCTCTATATCTCGGGGGCCCCAATATCTCGAGGGCCCTGTATCATTGATACAGCTGATACAGCGGTAGCTACGCCCCTGGACATAGTTTAAACAGTCAAAAATCTAATAAATACGACCACTAGTATATGCTACAGTATGTAATTTAAATTTTATTTTCGAAATCAAAAGCAGTTTTAGTTGGGTTTCGGGCACGCAATAACTGACCTAGTTTAAACTTACAGCATCTGGAACGTAGCTAATTCTTCAATAAAAGTGAGAAAAATTTGTTTGATCGATAATTTCAAATTCCTTCATAGTGGGTATTATCAAAGTGTACTTTCGTTGCAACATCAAAAATCTCCAGAGTGTCAATATTCAAGTATGTATTTGTAAACATATAATTTTCTAATTTTTCTTAAGTATTTTTAACTTTTAAAACACTAGTTTTATTTGTTAAATTCTTTGTTTTAATTTTATCAGAAATCATCTAGTTCTTTAGTTTTTGAATCGGCTCATTACCGTTTGGAATCGTAGTTTTTCTGCTCATGCTCGTTATGTGTTGTCACCTTAATTCCCAACTGTCAGCTGAACTGACTCATAATTTGACATTTGCGTTCAAAGAAACTGAATATGAAGAAATGAATCATCGGCTGTCATTTGAGTTTGCCTACAAGCTCTATCAGATAAAAAATGAGAAAGTATGTGTAATAATGCGCATGAAACTCACACATTCACAGTAGGGATCTTCACACCACGGTGGTGAACTAAATTGGCGGTTATTTTGAAAATCTCATGAGGTCCGATGGGTATGTTCAAAAAGTAGTTCGTAGGTATAACCAATTTATGTGCAAGTGCTCATCAGCCCTAATTTTCTGTTGAATCAGCCTTAATTTTATGTTGAATTGCTTTTATGAAGAAAACTGTGTGTGCATACTTAACTGTGTTGTATTTTTATGCTGCAAAGTGCAAGTATTGCAAGATTATAATCTGTATACATATTTGGTTGTTAGAGTGTAAAGGTTAAACTACATTTAAGGCTTTTCGCAAAAAGTGGAAAAATAGAACAACGAAAACATGCGCTGACTGTGTGAATTAAAGCATGCCAAAATTGTGCCTACGTACTGTTTGACTTCCACCGCACTCTGCCAGGCAGTGTTCAGTTTAACCAGACCTTAATATTTATTTGCATTTAAAACTTAATTGATCTAAAGCACCCGGTTTAATATTTTATCATGGAACACTAGTTTACAAATTTTGGGTTCATCTTTCTTTTATCTAGATGTACCAAGCATTTGTAAACTAATGTAATTTCGAACGCTATAAATAATCACATTTGTATTTTATAATAATTTATATAAAAATGATCGTTACCAGCTTTCTGGTTTGTCCATATGCATTCTTGGCACGCCAAAGGTGGACCGACCACTGAAGCAAATTATAAATCTAACAGTAGCATCTGTCATTTTCGGAACTAAAACTGACGTTCGGGCGTCCACAACAAAGTCAACTTTCATCGTTCTTTGTATTGAATTCCAAATGTATTTAATTTTTTTGTTCAACCTATTTCGTATGGTCGATCAATTACATTTTAATTTTGATTGTTCCTCAATAATAAAAATGGCATGCCTACAAATTTGCAGCTGCGTGTATGAAATGCTACATCTCGAACTAATATTACGACCATATTATTCACTCAATACATCTAGATTAAAACATAAATCTGGATGTAAGTCATACAAATTCAATGTAAATTCATCTGGATTTAAGAGTTTAAATCTGAATTAAACGAGTGAATAATATGGCCGTTAGAGAAAAAAACCAAGAAGCAACTTGCTCGGTTGCAAGTACACAGATACAAATACGGCAGGCAGTGCATGTACCATACTTGCTTGCCAGTACTTGCCTTTGTGGCCTCAGGGTTAGGTACATAAAATCTATTGGGTGCTTATTTTTTTTTTAATTCCTGGTTATATGTACCTAAAATTCTTTTTGCAACCATATTTGAACTTAAAAAAAAAAAACAAGGGTTTGGACAGTTGAAGGAAAAAATATGAATGAATTTTTATATTACCAGACTAGATAATGTTGAATTCCTTTCAGCAAAAAATTCGATTTTTTTTTTCTAATATTGAATTCCTTTTAACAAAAGATTTGATTTGTTCAGAAGAAAAATTCGATTTTTCTGGACAAATTCCCTGCATTGAAAGAAAAAAAATCGATTTTGTTTAAAAAAAAAAATGAATTTTGTTGTTAAAAGGAATTCGACATAAACAGAATCGACTTTTTTTTTTGTAAGCCCGATATTTGTGTTAGCCCGATCCCCGATATTTTAGCTAAAAAAATGTTTATTTACAAAAAAAACACTAACAAAGTGGCAGACAACCAAAACAGAATACAGAAATAAAATTCTCACCACAGCAATAGCAGAAAAAAAAATCGATCTGTCAAAATCAGACAAATTCCCCCCGTTAAATTGTTATTGCAATTTTCATTTATTCACCGACACGAATCGAAATTACAAAAACAACAATGTAAACAAATGGGTTTTGGAGGGTGAAACGTACGAAGGATTCATTTCTTTATATTTAGTTTCTTTGTTTGCGTTGTTGTCCAGAAAAAAATATTTTACGGGGGAAAGTTTTTTTGGTTTTTTGTACTTTTGTTATTAAAATTGAGCTCATTTTCTTAAAAAAACATAACATTTTTATTTAAATACTTATAAATAATGGAAGGCGAAAAAATCGAAATGTGCAAAAGCCTTATAGAATGGTTTAAAACACTGAATCTCAAAGCTCCTCACAGCAATGCAGAACAGCTCAGTGATGGCGTAGCACTAGCTCAGGCTCTTAATCAATTTTCACCTGATTCTTTTACGGGTAATTTTTTTTTGCAAAATTATCTGCATATTCTTTTCTCAATAATGTTTACTAACTCGATTTTAAAGAATCATGGCTATCCAAAGTAAGATCAGATGTTGGGTCCAATTGGCGTCTAAAAATGAGCAACATGAAAAAAGTTATCGAGGGCGTTTACGATTACTACACGGATGTCTTAAATTACACTCTTTCCGACTATCCCCGCCCAGATGCTCAGAAAATTGCAGAAAAATCCGATATGCTTGAGTTGGAGCGTCTTTTGCAGTTAATTCTAGGGTGTGCAGTGAATTGTGCTGACAAACAAGATTACATCACACAAATAATGGAATTGGAGGAATCACTGCAACAGAATATCATGCGTGCTTTGCAAGATCTAGAATCAACACTGCAGGGTTCATCACCATCAAGAAATTCCATATCTATGGTCAATTTTGACTTTAAAATTTTGCAAGAAGAACGAGATGCTTTGGCCCAAAAGTGCTTTGAGGCAGAAAAAAAAGTAATTGCCTACTGAAACCTGTGAATTTTTAATCTTTTTGAAAAAATGTATTTCTCTTTAAGATTGTCCTGCTGGTTGAAGAGAAAACAGTCATTCAACAAGAACTTGCAAAACTCCAGCTCGAAATGGAGAAACAAGAAAACCTATCAACAATGGGAGAAGATGGTACATCTCTTGGACCAATGCAACCGGGTTCAGCACGTTACAACGAACTACGTCGGCAAATGGAACTCCTCAAAGAAGAACTCCTCCAATCCGAAACCACTCGAGAAGATTTAAAAATGAAAACCCAGCAGCAGGAAAAGGAATTAACCACCTTGCAACAGAAAATTGAGGAACTTACGGTAACTAATTGAATTACGCATTATTATTGGTTTGCTATTTATGCTTATTTCATTGAAATACAAATATATATTTTTCTATTTTTCCACAATCAATTAGCCAGTTCACGTTTCTAAGATCTCACTGAGATCTCACTGAGCAAGCTCCGTCAGCTCCACTGAGCAAAAGGAGAAACCTGAACAAAATTTCTCCCCTAGAAGTCAAAACCAATTTCCATCCCTTTTTTATTAATTAATCAACTGCGACAGAAAATAATTGAGCAAGCGAATCCAAAAAATATCAGTCTCAGTTTTTTGACAGCAAAAGTGAGGAATCTCACTGAGGAATTACGTTCAGATTTCTGAGATTGCTGAGATCTCTGAGATCTCAGTGAGCTTGAGAAACCTGAACTGGCTAAATATTCATCGATTGATTTTGTTTTTAATTTTTATTACAGCAAAACACTGCAGAATTGTCACAGTTGAAAGATGAAGTCGATATACTTCGTGAATCGAATGACAAATTAAAAGTTTATGAAACACAGTTGATTACTTACAAGAAAAAACTAGAGGATCATAACGATTTGAAGAAACAAATTAAAATGCTTGAAGACAGAAGTGCAGAATATTTGCAACAAAATGCTGCCTTTGAAGAAGACGCAAAAAAGTTTGCTACGGTTAAAGGGCAAGTTGAACTTTACAAAAAGGAGGTAAACGATTTGTTTGAATTAATATAACAACATTAACTAAAATTACTTGTTTTCCATTCCAGATCCAAGAACTTCATAAGAAGCTTGATATTGAGTTGAGCAAAAACGACAAGTTAGAATTCAGTAATAAAAACTTGGAAAGCAATTTGAGTGCATTGCAAAGAGCTAAGGAAAGTTTGTTGAAAGAAAGAGATAATCTACGCGAAGCTGTGGATGAATTAAAATGCGGAGAATTGTCAAAGCGAAAAGGTACGTATATTTTGTTTGTATATCCCCTCAAAGATTTCAATCAAACCTGATATTACGATGATAGACAACACGATAATAGTGGGTAATTCTGTCTGTCTGTTTGAATGTATCTCGTCGTAAACCATTGAAGCGATGTTAATCGAACTTAGAACTTAATTTTTTTTTTAGCTATAATATGCCCCATAATCTTCGTCAATAGGTTGTGTCATAAGTTGATTGTTAAAACTAAATATCTCTCTGATAAAGTTTTTAAACTCAAGGTCTTAAGGTCTGTGCGGTGTTCATTGTAGATACAATTTTAATTTTAGGAAGTAGTAGAAAAAGAATGAGCATTATATTTAGCAAAGTTAGCTAAATTAATTTCCATATAGTTTTTAGGTTACTTCCACACCCAAGCTTTTTTGTGCTCTCAAAAATTCAGTTAACATTTTAAAGCCTATAACAATTTTATCAAAAAGTAAATCAAAAACTATATGTCCTTGAATCGCCATAAAATATATCCAAGGATTTCTGCATTTTGCATATAGACCAAAGTTTCAGTTCAAACATCCAATTTTAAAAACAATAATAAAACTTTAAAGTGGTTCTTGTGGTTTTATAATCTGAAACTTCGGTAATCCGTCTTTGTATTCGAAAAAAAAAATCTTATGTGAATGATAGCAAAAATTCAATGATGCAATAAGATAGGTCTTTACTTTCTATTCGCAAATATGCAAGTCTTGCAAGCTGTGGTTGGGGCGTTGCTGCATTAATAATACATTTTTTTCTGAAAGCCCAGATAAAAGGTATAGCACTTAAAAAACTATATTTAATAAAAGAGCTGAATACCATAGACATGAATATGAGGACCTCGTCTAAGGGGTCTTGGACCCTCATATTCATGTCTATGGTATTCAGCTCTTTTATTAAATATAGTTTTTTAAGTGCTATACCTTTTATCTGGGTTTTCAGAAAAAATGCATTTTCAATGGAGCAGTCGGCCTTATAGAGGTAACCGTCGGAGCAGAATTCTCTCCGATTTCCTACGAATCGGAGACATTTTGCTTCGAGGTAGTTCTCCGACCAGCAAAATGTCTCCGATTCTTAGGAAATCGGAGAGAGTTCCGCTCCGACGGTTACCTCGATAGGGCCGATTATCTGCAAACGCCTCAACCACGGCTTGCAAGACTTGCATATTTGCAAATAGAAAGTAAAGACTATCCCTTTCCTGCTGGTCCCCACAGCTACGATAGTGAGTGTTGTGAGGGATGCCCAGCTTCGAGGCATGCTCTCCGATCGGCCAGTGACCAGAAAAGGTCGCAACGACCCTGGCTATGTCTCGCCTGGGTCTGCATAACAAGTCAGTTGTTCGGGTTTTGCTATAGGTGGGCCACGTCTTTCTAGATATGACGCTAAACTGCGCCACCTACGGTTGGATTCATTTAGAAAAATTGAGAATATATTGCCCTTCATAACCTCAAGAGGAATATTGACTTTTTCCGCAAGAGAGTCATGAAGGGCTGATCCTTGCCTGGCCAGTTCGTCTGCTCGCTCGTTTCCCTCAATGCCACGATGACCTGGAACCCAGATAAGAGAGACCCTGAGGTTCCCATCTAGGCTTGCGAGCTCATCACGACATTTTCTAACCAATTTGGAAGACGAGATTCAGAGATTCGGAAAAGACACCCGAACCAACTCCACACTCCATCTTTGAACCATCAGTGAAGATAGTTGTGTCGAAGTCTCTCGTCACGAGGTCATCTTTCCGTTCCTCCCTGGTAGGAAAAATAACTTTAAAATCCGTACTGAGGTCCAGAATAGGAGTGCAGTAGTCAGTAGCTGCTGAAAACATGTCCATGGGGATTAAATTTGTAATATTGCTGCTATGACCATAAGGTCTGGCAAACCAACAATTCGACTCCTTTAGTCCTACCGCGCTGCAGGATACTAAATATATTATATGTAGGACTATCTTATTGCATAACTGAATTTTTGCTATCTTTCGCACCCAAACATTGCTGTGGGCTCTCGGTCTAGAAATATATTAACATCAATATCAAAGTATTAATTAAATTAAAAATTCTATGCTAATGACTTATTTTTTAAGTTTTGTTTTTAATTTTATTTTTGTGTGCTTTGAGTTAAAAACAAAAAAAAATATTGAAATCTAAACGATAATATTTTGTTCAGAAAGTGGCAACACAATGTCAAAGGAACTTCAATCACCTGCTCTGATTGAAAAAATCGAACGCTTGGAAGCTGAAAATAAGGCTTTGCGTGAAGGCCAAGGTGGACAAACAGCCTTAGCGGTAAAAAATATTTTTAACTGAAAAAAAAAATATATTTAAAAACGAATTTATTTTCCAGCAATTGCTTGATGATGCAAATAAGCGTAATGATAACCTCAGGGAACAACTCAAGTCAGCAAATGAGCAGGTTCTTTCTTTGAAATTAGCATCTACTAAAATCGATCCTGATTTAAAGGAGTAAGCTTTTTTTTCTATCCTTCCCAAAATAATTTTAATTTAAAATTTATTTATTTAAAATTTCAGCGGCGAATTGGATAAACATCTTAAGCAGTTAATTGAACTCAACGAACAGAAAAGTAATATATACGATTTTCGTTTTCTTTTTTCAAACTTAACTATTATTTTATTTATATAATCATTTAAGCATACCAATTAGAAGAAGCACTGCAAAAAAATACTGCTTTACAAGGAAAGATTACTAAACTAGAGAGCACGGTATCTTCAAGAGAACAGGAACTATTAGCATTCGATGCAAAGTATAAGAAATGTGTGGAAAAGGCAAAGGAAGTCATAAAGAATCTTGATCCTAGAATAGCCAGTGGTAAAAAAAAAAAAAACAAAAGTAAAAGTATGTCAAAAAAAAAAAAAAACTATTAATTTATTTTTAGTTATGGAAAATATTGGTTTAGAGAAAACCCAAGAAACCGAAACAGAAAGCAAAGCTGGCATGAGTACTATGGAGGAACAACTAATGACAACAGCCTTCTATAGGTATACAAATATCACTTTTTTTTACCTTTTCAAAATAATTAAAAATTTTTCTTATTTCATTTCTATAAGACTTGGAGTCAATGCACAACGTGATGCAGTAGACGCAAAACTTGCCATGCTTATGGGTCAAGGACAAACTTTCCTAGCCAGACAAAGGCAGTCAGCACCCCGAAAACCTCAGCCCAACACATTCAAATCTAAATAACATACTTTTGCATGGCATGACTCTATATTTTATATTGTTATAATTATTATTATAAGTAAAACAAAATGTTTTCTTTTTTTTTTTTCATTGCAAATTAGTTTTTCCTATTTATAAAAATTCATCACATTAGGCTAAAAAGTTTTGTTTTCACTCATTTGTATTAGAATGGATATTATTATACTAATATATATATTATATTTACACATTTCGAAAAAAAAACTTGTTTTTATTCTTTTGCTTCCATTTGCCTCCCTCAGTCCACTAGGATTTGCTAATTCTACAGAAAAACTCAGCAGCTTTGTTTTAATAGCTTGGAACAACTCGAACAGGGCCCGTATTACGAATTACAAAACGAAAGGCAAATCAAACGATACCCAAAAAAAAAACGATTTTCATGAAATAGACCGATTATGATTTACGAAAATGGATGCATGAGTATATTGCCGGACAAAATCAAAAAATCAATTTTTTTTTAATAAATGTGCGACAGATACATAATAAACCTCAGTCAGAAGTACCAAAACTTTAAAATACGACCGCCATAAGCAGTCGTAAAAGAAAACGAGTATCGTTTTAAAAAAACAACAATCGTAAACTGTAATCGCAACTTAACGATTACGAGGAATTTTGAACGATGATCGTAATTCGTAATACGGGCCCAGATTTAGTTCTTTTTCGAAGCTTGCATGAAGTGTAGTATAAAAACCAACTAGCGTCTTTTAACTTAAATTAAATACTAAAGACTAAGAAAGTTATGAATACTTCTAGGCGATTAATTTTTAATTAGCAAAGTCAGAGGGATCTTAAACTTGAATCTGTCTAATTCTTAGAGTTAAGAAGAGGAATAACAAAAATAAAAGAAAAATATTTTTGTTGTTGTTTAGTGGAATGTATTGAACTAAATTCAAATGGAAGATTTTTTTTTTGCGACCGTTAGTCCAATGCGTTTCGCCCAGGCACGACAGTTGGACTCATCAGTTAGATGCTGTCGTATCTTTCTAAGTCGCAATATTTTGATCGATGAATACCGACTTTTAATAAAATCTACAGCGCATATGCACTGCAAATTGTATTATTCTAACCATGTTACCCTAGAATAATACAATTGGCAGTGGATAAAGGTCACAAAAAAAAAATCCATTTTAATTCTTAGAATGACAAAATAATCAAGATAAACTGGAAAGTTTCATCCGAAAATTGTAGGTCCCCTCCATTCCAGCCGAATAACAACCCACACACTTGAATAATTATGAGTTTTAAGTCACTAGGTATTGGTTCTCCACGAGTTATCGCGCCACCAATACATTTATTTTGTTAACTTTTTTATTTTACACCGGTCAATAGATAATTTTTACAGAAATTAATATTTATTAAATACATCTAAGTTTCGTCGAACCCGAACCTCTTTAAAATACACAAATAAAACGATTTTTTTAAGAAATAATTTTCCTTATTCATACGCATATTTCAGCATATTATTATATATATTTTATTATATTTCTTATTTTCAGTTAATGGTTTTTAAATTCTCTTTATGTTTATTATACTATTATTTCAAATAAATATCTAACAATTAATAATTTTTTTTTTCACAGAATAAAATAGCTATCTTCTAACTAATAAATAAAAATTAGAAGCCTCTATAATTTTTTTCTTAGATTTTTCTTTTTAGTAAAGAAATAATGAATCTAATAACAATAACACAACAAACAGAAGAAAAAAATAAAACTTTAAACAAACTAATTACATATTTACTTAGCTTTTAATTAAATAAATGCTTAATGCTTTTATAGACGGTGGATAAGGT
Source organism: Epistrophella euchroma (assembly GCA_947049315.1). NCBI lineage: Eukaryota > Metazoa > Arthropoda > Insecta > Diptera > Syrphidae > Epistrophella > Epistrophella euchroma. The sequence continues at coordinate 18,941,898 of OX346245.1, forward strand.
TAATTATGTTTTTTTGTTTTTATTTTTGTCTTATTTTCGGTCTTGGGAACGAAAAAATTATCAATTTTACATAATAAAGAGATGACTAGCATTCCTTTGGCACAGTTTTTAATATATTTATAATTTGTAGAGTAACTTAAAAAGCTGAAATACAACAACAAAGACTTATTTGGTTTTCAATTTAGATTAATCTTCTTTCTCTTTCTTTCTTTAAAGATCGTTTTTTTTTTCTTTTTACATTTTACTTTCTGATGGAATTCATATACTCTACCAAGGACGCCACATATTATCGTCCATTTGTCTCGATTCACCACCAAACATTCCAACGCCACCACCCTCCTGTCGATTAAGGTAGTTTTGATTATTTTGATTTTGATCCGAATTATCCATGTTTATATCACTGTCGGCATCTTCGACGTTTATTGATTTTGTCGATATCATCATAGGCGGGGTCACTGACGGTTTTTCAATATCAACATCAATTTCCAATGATGTTGATTGTCCAATGTGTACTTGTAGTGGCTGCTGCTGCTGCTGCTGGTGTTGCTGTTGATGCTGCTCCAGCTGATGTTCAATAATGGGACTATGTCTGGGTGGACTAGAAGCAGAAGCCATAAGGGAGGTAGCTGGAATCATTGCAACTGTATTTAAAGAGGTTGCGCCAGCCTCATCCCTAGGTAGATCCATTGGACATTTGTCATAGTTGTCTAATTTGTCACTGACAATCGACGTCGATTGATTTCTGTTTAATTCAATAAGCCGCTCAAAGTCGGTTCGGGTCGCAATTGGATCAACGATTGGTTGAGTACTGAGGCCTAAAGCAGCAGCTAGTTGCATATAATGCGGTGGTAATACCAGTACGTTACTTGAATCGTTCACTTTGATGTTTTTGTATGCATCAAGGTTACAGGGCTGAAAAAATGTTGTTGAAAACAAAATCGTTAGTATATAAATGTATGTATATTTTTTTTTTAAATCAAAAATAGTTCACAAAAATGCTCTCTCACCTTATTTCGAATATCACCTGGACTAAGGCCAGAGTTGACATCAATCATTCCTGAAGATGTTGCCATTGGTAGTCTGAGATTATCTAAATTGTTGTCTGTTATATCCATTTCTTGGCCACGATTGTTATTTTCGTCCTTTAATTGATTTTCTTTTTATATATAATATACAATTGAAGTTAAAAGAATGAAAATGTACCTGATTGTTAACATGTTCAGTTGAAGTGGAAGATATCGTATGCGCAGTAATGTTTACCCTGGTTGCCTTGCTAAAATCCAATGGATTCGAGTCCTGACTACTGTAGTCAAGGGAGTTTTCATCTTGTCTGTAGTAAACATTTAATTTTAGCCGAAATTTGTTCTCATTCCAATGATTTCATTTGCAACTACTTACGGTTTCTTGGCGCAATTGATTTCAAAACAACTACTCGACGGACTATCGGCATAAGCAGTTGTATGTGGGCATATTTCAACATCAATTTCAGCAATACACTGATCCAAATGACGCAATAGTCGAGCTTTTGATCCAGGATCAGATAAAGATGGCAAATTTGGAAGAGGTGGTGGCTCAGGTGTTGCAAGGTATCTTGCAACTTCTCGTGCACAATCTGTGTATCCTGCTCTGTATTTATTGATTGCTGAAGATAACGTAAAGATTAGATCAAAATATGTTGCATTTGCAATTCGATTTATTTTTCTGAAACTTACTAGGGTCATCAAGATTTCTATGTCGCTGAAAATGTCGAACTGTTAGCTCAAGAATATCAGCTTTTTCTAATTTCGTATGCTTTGTTTGTCCATCGGTACTTTTGGCATTAGCTTTTGTAGACTCAAGAATGAGAGCCTTAAGAATGGCCAAACTTTGGTTAATACGTGCCCTCCGGCGTTTCTCCATTAGTGGTTTATTAGTGCGTTTCGTTACTTCTTGACTAGAGCTTACATTCTGTGTAGACGTAACTAAACCGATTGTTTTTGAATTCAGCAATGTGCTGGTTTGTGTGACTCCTAGGCCTTTAAATAAATATAAATAAATATATAAGTTAATATCTTCCTAATGCAGTTGTAGATTTTAAGGAGATATTATTTGGAGCTCGGAAGTAAGTAGCGTGAGTTTGAGTAGTTATATGGTAAAGAGAGGTGACTAAAACGTAGGCTTTATAATGATTTATTTTACACACCTACTAAATAATTTAATTACACTGGACAACACAATATATTGCCGTAGAGCCAAAGTATACTTTACGATGTTTTTTGTTGTGCTGAACTCGAATCTGAAGTCAGTAATATTCAATTACATAACGTTTTTGAGATATTTCCGTTTGTATTTGTTTCAACATTATTTACAACGGTTTCTAAAATATAAAATTTTCTTCTTTAAAATTCTGTTGAAATCTTTTGGATATCTCTTTTCTTCCCCGAAAAATCTTTAGATGAGGTTAATGTGTTTAAAAGAAAAGAATTAACAAAAATAAAAAAATTAAAGAAAATTATTTTTGTTGTTTTTTTAGTGGACTGTATTGAATTAAATTCAAATGGAAGATTTTTTGCGACCTTTAGTCCAATGCGTTTCGCTCAGGCACGACAGTTAATGTGTTTAGTATATTACAACATAAATTTACTGTTGAACAAAACTTCTGTTTTTTTTTTTTTGTTTCAAAAAATTCATTAATTCTTAATATAAAGAAAATCTTGAAGAATAGAATTAGAAATTTAAGAAACCGTTACAAATAGTTGGAACAAATTACCTTGTGTTATAGCATTATCTCGAAAACGCGAATGTCTCAAAAACGTGATGAAAAAATTAATTTTGTTGACCAGTGTTATTAGGGTAAATCAATGCAATCAAATCAGGACCTGATTGTAGAAATCGGAGTGCGTCAAATTTGTTTAGGAATTCGTTTTTTTAACAATTTTAATACTTCAGTTAGGTTTCGGTTTAAAATGAAGTGTTTTAATTTTTACATTTCGCATCCAAATTTTTGGAAGTATGCTAAAAAAAATGAACAAACGAAATAGAAAAGAAAAAAAAAGCCATAATAATGCAAGAGAGTTTTTAACATGTCCCTCAAGTTAGCAGAGCAAGGTCAGCAGAACAAAGTTTTAATGATGTCATCATTAGGTGCTTAATAAGTGCTAATTAAGTACCCAACAACAAAATTAAGTGCTCCAGTACTTTTGGCAAAATTAATGTTCTGCTAACTTGATTTCAAGTTAGCAGAGCAATTTTCGAAAACTGGTTAGAACGCATGGAAAAAAAATTGGTTTGCTCTCATAATTAGGTGCTATTTAAGTGCTCTACGAATCAAAAAAAAAAAATTGAAAAAAATTATTTTTTACAAAAAAAAAAAATATTTTAAAAATTTTGAAAAAAAGATAATTTTTTTTTATTTGTTTCTACTTTTTTCGTCATAAATATACTTGAATAATTAAGACTTTATCTAATTAGAGTTAAGTACCCCATTTTCCGAAAGATTTTCCAAGATTTGAAGAAAAAAAAAATAATTCAATTTTCCATACAAAACCCTGCTCTGCTAACTTAAATTCGATTTTTCTCAAACAATTCAAGATTTTTTCACCCAAATCTTTTTGATTTATTAAAAGCTCATCAAACTCGAATTAAGTACCCTATTTTCCGGAAGATTTTCCAAGATTTGAAAAAAAAAAAAAAAAAATAATCCAATTTTCCATACAAAACCCTGCTCTGCTAACTTAAATTCGATTTTTCTCAAACAATTCAACTTTTTTTCACCCAAATCTTTTTGATTTATTAGAAGCTCATCAAACTCGAATTAAGTACCCCATTTTCCGAAAGATTTTCCAAGATTCTAAGAAAAATAAAATAATTCAATTTTCCATACAAACCCTGCTCTGCTAACTTAAATTCGATTTTTCTCAAACAATTCAACTTTTTTTCACCCAAATCTTTTTGATTTATTAAAAGCTCATCAAACTCGAATTAAGTACCCTATTTTCCGGAAGATTTTCCAAGATTTGAAAAAAAAAAAAAAATAATCCAATTTTCCATACAAAACCCTGCTCTGCTAACTTAAATTCGATTTTTCTCAAACAATTCAACTTTTTTTCACCCAAATCTTTTTGATTTATTAAAAGCTCATCAAACTCGAATTAAGTACCCTATTTTCCGGAAGATTTTCCAAGATTTGAAAAAAAAAAAAAAATAATCCAATTTTCCATACAAAACCCTGCTCTGCTAACTTAAATTCGATTTTTCTCAAACAATTCAACTTTTTTTCACCCAAATCTTTTTGATTAATTAGAAGCTCATCAAACTCGAATTAAGTACCCCATTTTCCGAAAGATTTTCCAAGATTTGAAAAAAAAATAAAATAATTCAATTTTCCATACAAACCCTGCTCTGCTAACTTAAATTCGATTTTTCTCGAACAATTCAACTTTTTTTCACCCAAATCTTTTTGATTAATTAGAAGCTCATCAAACTCGAATTAAGTACCCTATTTTCCGGAAGATTTTCCAAGATTTGAAAAAAAAAAAAAATAATCCAATTTTCCATAAAAAACCCTGCTCTGCTAACTTAAATTCGATTTTTCTCAAACAATTCAAGATTTTTTCACCCAAATCTTTTTGATTTATTAGAAGCTCATCAAACTCGAATTAAGTACCCCATTTTCCGAAAGATTTTCCAAGATTCTAAGAAAAATAAAATAATTCAATTTTCCATACAAACCCTGCTCTGCTAACTTAAATTCGATTTTTCTCGAACAATTCAACTTTTTTTCACCCAAATCTTTTTGATTAATTAGAAGCTCATCAAACTCGAATTAAGTACCCTATTTTCCGGAAGATTTTCCAAGATTTGAAAAAAAAAAAAAAAATAATCCAATTTTCCATAAAAAACCCTGCTCTGCTAACTTAAATTCGATTTTTCTCGAACAATTCAAGATTTTTTCACCCAAATCTTTTTGATTTATTAGAAGCTCATCAAACCCGAATTAAGTACCCTATTTTCCGGAAGATTTTCCAAGATTTGAAAAAAAAATAAAATAATTCAATTTCCCATACAAACCCTGCTCTGCTAACTTAAATTCGATTTTTCTCGAACAATTCAACTTTTTTTCACCCAAATCTTTTTGATTAATTAGAAGCTCATCAAACTCGAATTAAGTACCCCATTTTCCGAAAGATTTTCCAAGATTCTAAGAAAAATAAAATAATTCAATTTTCCATAGAAAACCCTGCTCTGCTAACTTAAATTCGAGTTTTCTCGAACAATTCAACTTTTTTTCACCCAAATCTTTTTGATTTATTAGAAGCTCATCAAACTCGAATTAAGTACTCTATTTTCCGGAAGATTTTCCAAGATTTGAAAAAAAAAAAAAATAATTCAATTTTCCATACAAACCCTGCTCTGCTAACTTAAATTCGATTTTTCTCGAACAATTCAACTTTTTTTCACCCAAATCTTTTTGATTAATTAGAAGCTCATCAAACTCGAATTAAGTACCCTATTTTCCGGAAGATTTTCCAAGATTTGAAAAAAAAAAAAAAAATAATCCAATTTTCCATAAAAAACCCTGCTCTGCTAACTTAAATTCGATTTTTCTCGAACAATTCAAGATTTTTTCACCCAAATCTTTTTGATTTATTAGAAGCTCATCAAACTCGAATTAAGTACCCTATTTTCCGGAAGATTTTCCAAGATTTGAAAAAAAAATAAAATAATTCAATTTCCCATACAAACCCTGCTCTGCTAACTTAAATTCGATTTTTCTCGAACAATTCAACTTTTTTTCACCCAAATCTTTTTGATTAATTAGAAGCTCATCAAACTCGAATTAAGTACCCCATTTTCCGAAAGATTTTCCAAGATTCTAAGAAAAATAAAATAATTCAATTTTCCATAGAAAACCCTGCTCTGCTAACTTAAATTCGAGTTTTCTCGAACAATTCAACTTTTTTTCACCCAAATCTTTTTGATTTATTAGAAGCTCATCAAACTCGAATTAAGTACTCTATTTTCCGGAAGATTTTCCAAGATTTGAAAAAAAAAAAATAATTCAATTTTCCATACAAAACCCTGCTCTGCTAACTTAAATTCGAGTTTTCTCGAACAATTCAAGATTTTTTCACCCAAATCTTTTTGATTTATTAGAAGCTCATCAAACTCGAATTAAGTACCCCATTTTCCGAAAGATTTTCCAAGATTTGAACAAAAAAAAAATAATCCAATTTTCCATAGAAAACCCTGCTCTGCTAACTTAAATTCGATTTTTCTCAAACAATTCAAGATTTTTTCACCCAAATCTTTTTGATTTATTAGAAGCTCATCAAACTCGAATTAAGTACCCCATTTTCCGAAAGATTTTCCAAGATTCCAAGAAAAATAAAATAATTCAATTTTCCATAGAAAACCCTGCTCTGCTAACTTAAATTCGATTTTTCTCAAACAATTCAAGATTTTTTCACCCAAATCTTTTTGATTTATTAGAAGCTCATCAAACTCGAATTAAGTACCCCATTTTCCGAAAGATTTTCCAAGATTCCAAGAAAAATAAAATAATTCAATTTTCCATAGAAAACCCTGCTCTGCTAACTTAAATTCGATTTTTCTCAAACAATTCAAGATTTTTTCACCCAAATCTTTTTGATTTATTAGAAGCTCATCAAACTCGAATTAAGTACCCCATTTTCCGAAAGATTTTCCAAGATTCCAAGAAAAATAAAATAATTCAATTTTCCATAGAAAACCCTGGTCTGCTAATTTAAATTCGATTTTTCTCAAACAATTCAAGATTTTTTCACCCAAATCTTTTTGATTTATTAGAAGCTCATCAAACTCGAATTAAGTACCCCATTTTCCGAAAGATTTTCCAAGATTCCAAGAAAAATAAAATAATTCAATTTTCCATAGAAAACCCTGCTCTGCTAACTTAAATTCGATTTTTCTCAAACAATTCAAGATTTTTTCACCCAAATCTTTTTGATTTATTAGAAGCTCATCAAACTCGAATTAAGTACCCCATTTTCCGAAAGATTTTCCAAGATTCCAAGAAAAATAAAATAATTCAATTTTCCATAGAAAACCCTGCTCTGCTAACTTAAATTCGAGTTTTCTCGAACAATTCAACTTTTTTTCACCCAAATCTTTTTGATTTATTAGAAGCTCATCAAACTCGAATTAAGTACCCTATTTTCCGGAAGATTTTCCAAGATTTGAAGAAAAAAAAAATAATTCAATTTTCCATACAAAACCCTGCTCTGCTAACTTAAATTCGAGTTTTCTCAAACAATTCAAGATTTTTTCACCCAAATCTTTTTGATTTATTAGAAGCTCATCAAACTCGAATTAAGTACCCCATTTTCCGAAAGATTTTCCAAGATTTGAAAAAAAAATAAAATAATTCAATTTTCCATACAAACCCTGCTCTGCTAACTTAAATTCGATTTTTCTCGAACAATTCAACTTTTTTTCACCCAAATCTTTTTGATTAATTAGAAGCTCATCAAACTCGAATTAGGTACCCTATTTTCCGGAAGATTTTCCAAGATTTGAAAAAAAAAAAAAATAATCCAATTTTCCATAAAAAACCCTGCTCTGCTAACTTAAATTCGATTTTTCTCAAACAATTCAAGATTTTTTCACCCAAATCTTTTTGATTTATTAGAAGCTCATCAAACTCGAATTAAGTACCCCATTTTCCGAAAGATTTTCCAAGATTCTAAGAAAAATAAAATAATTCAATTTTCCATAGAAAACCCTGCTCTGCTAACTTAAATTCGAGTTTTCTCGAACAATTCAACTTTTTTTCACCCAAATCTTTTTGATTAATTAGAAGCTCATCAAACTCGAATTAGGTACCCTATTTTCCGGAAGATTTTCCAAGATTTGAAAAAAAAAAAAAATAATCCAATTTTCCATAAAAAACCCTGCTCTGCTAACTTAAATTCGATTTTTCTCAAACAATTCAAGATTTTTTCACCCAAATCTTTTTGATTTATTAGAAGCTCATCAAACTCGAATTAAGTACCCCATTTTCCGAAAGATTTTCCAAGATTCTAAGAAAAATAAAATAATTCAATTTTCCATAGAAAACCCTGCTCTGCTAACTTAAATTCGAGTTTTCTCGAACAATTCAACTTTTTTTCACCCAAATCTTTTTGATTTATTAGAAGCTCATCAAACTCGAATTAAGTACCCTATTTTCCGGAAGATTTTCCAAGATTTGAAGAAAAAAAAAATAATTCAATTTTCCATACAAAACCCTGCTCTGCTAACTTAAATTCGAGTTTTCTCAAACAATTCAAGATTTTTTCACCCAAATCTTTTTGATTTATTAGAAGCTCATCAAACTCGAATTAAGTACCCCATTTTCCGAAAGATTTTCCAAGATTCTAAGAAAAATAAAATAATTCAATTTTCCATAGAAAACCCTGCTCTGCTAACTTAAATTCGAGTTTTCTCGAACAATTCAACTTTTTTTCACCCAAATCTTTTTGATTTATTAGAAGCTCATCAAACTCGAATTAAGTACCCCATTTTCCGAAAGATTTTCCAAGATTTGAAAAAAAAAAAAAATAATTCAATTTTCCATACAAAACCCTGCTCTGCTAACTTAAATTCGATTTTTCTCGAACAATTCAAGATTTTTTCACCCAAATCTTTTTGATTTATTAGAAGCTCATCAAACTCGAATTAAGTACCCTATTTTCCGGAAGATTTTCCAAGATTTGAAAAAAAAATAAAATAATTCAATTTCCCATACAAACCCTGCTCTGCTAACTTAAATTCGATTTTTCTCGAACAATTCAACTTTTTTTCACCCAAATCTTTTTGATTAATTAGAAGCTCATCAAACTCGAATTAAGTACCCCATTTTCCGAAAGATTTTCCAAGATTCTAAGAAAAATAAAATAATTCAATTTTCCATAGAAAACCCTGCTCTGCTAACTTAAATTCGAGTTTTCTCGAACAATTCAACTTTTTTTCACCCAAATCTTTTTGATTTATTAGAAGCTCATCAAACTCGAATTAAGTACTCTATTTTCCGGAAGATTTTCCAAGATTTGAAAAAAAAAAAAAATAATTCAATTTTCCATACAAACCCTGCTCTGCTAACTTAAATTCGATTTTTCTCGAACAATTCAACTTTTTTTCACCCAAATCTTTTTGATTAATTAGAAGCTCATCAAACTCGAATTAAGTACCCTATTTTCCGGAAGATTTTCCAAGATTTGAAAAAAAAAAAAAAAATAATCCAATTTTCCATAAAAAACCCTGCTCTGCTAACTTAAATTCGATTTTTCTCGAACAATTCAAGATTTTTTCACCCAAATCTTTTTGATTTATTAGAAGCTCATCAAACTCGAATTAAGTACCCTATTTTCCGGAAGATTTTCCAAGATTTGAAAAAAAAATAAAATAATTCAATTTCCCATACAAACCCTGCTCTGCTAACTTAAATTCGATTTTTCTCGAACAATTCAACTTTTTTTCACCCAAATCTTTTTGATTAATTAGAAGCTCATCAAACTCGAATTAAGTACCCCATTTTCCGAAAGATTTTCCAAGATTCTAAGAAAAATAAAATAATTCAATTTTCCATAGAAAACCCTGCTCTGCTAACTTAAATTCGAGTTTTCTCGAACAATTCAACTTTTTTTCACCCAAATCTTTTTGATTTATTAGAAGCTCATCAAACTCGAATTAAGTACCCTATTTTCCGGAAGATTTTCCAAGATTTGAAGAAAAAAAAAATAATTCAATTTTCCATACAAAACCCTGCTCTGCTAACTTAAATTCGAGTTTTCTCAAACAATTCAAGATTTTTTCACCCAAATCTTTTTGATTTATTAGAAGCTCATCAAACTCGAATTAAGTACCCCATTTTCCGAAAGATTTTCCAAGATTTGAAAAAAAAATAAAATAATTCAATTTTCCATACAAACCCTGCTCTGCTAACTTAAATTCGAGTTTTCTCGAACAATTCAACTTTTTTTCACCCAAATCTTTTTGATTTATTAGAAGCTCATCAAACTCGAATTAAGTACCCTATTTTCCGGAAGATTTTCCAAGATTTGAAGAAAAAAAAAATAATTCAATTTTCCATACAAAACCCTGCTCTGCTAACTTAAATTCGAGTTTTCTCAAACAATTCAAGATTTTTTCACCCAAATCTTTTTGATTTATTAGAAGCTCATCAAACTCGAATTAAGTACCCCATTTTCCGAAAGATTTTCCAAGATTCTAAGAAAAATAAAATAATTCAATTTTCCATAGAAAACCCTGCTCTGCTAACTTAAATTCGAGTTTTCTCGAACAATTCAACTTTTTTTCACCCAAATCTTTTTGATTAATTAGAAGCTCATCAAACTCGAATTAGGTACCCTATTTTCCGGAAGATTTTCCAAGATTTGAAAAAAAAAAAAAATAATCCAATTTTCCATAAAAAACCCTGCTCTGCTAACTTAAATTCGATTTTTCTCAAACAATTCAAGATTTTTTCACCCAAATCTTTTTGATTTATTAGAAGCTCATCAAACTCGAATTAAGTACCCCATTTTCCGAAAGATTTTCCAAGATTCTAAGAAAAATAAAATAATTCAATTTTCCATAGAAAACCCTGCTCTGCTAACTTAAATTCGAGTTTTCTCGAACAATTCAACTTTTTTTCACCCAAATCTTTTTGATTTATTAAAAGCTCATCAAACTCGAATTAAGTACCCCATTTTCCGAAAGATTTTCCAAGATTTGAAAAAAAAATAAAATAATTCAATTTTCCATACAAACCCTGCTCTGCTAACTTAAATTCGATTTTTCTCGAACAATTCAACTTTTTTTCACCCAAATCTTTTTGATTAATTAGAAGCTCATCAAACTCGAATTAAGTACCCTATTTTCCGGAAGATTTTCCAAGATTTGAAAAAAAAAAAAAATAATCCAATTTTCCATAAAAAACCCTGCTCTGCTAACTTAAATTCGATTTTTCTCAAACAATTCAAGATTTTTTCACCCAAATCTTTTTGATTTATTAGAAGCTCATCAAACTCGAATTAAGTACTCCATTTTCCGAAAGATTTTCCAAGATTCTAAGAAAAATAAAATAATTCAATTTTCCATACAAACCCTGCTCTGCTAACTTAAATTCGATTTTTCTCGAACAATTCAACTTTTTTTCACCCAAATCTTTTTGATTAATTAGAAGCTCATCAAACTCGAATTAAGTACCCTATTTTCCGGAAGATTTTCCAAGATTTGAAAAAAAAAAAAAAAATAATCCAATTTTCCATAAAAAACCCTGCTCTGCTAACTTAAATTCGATTTTTCTCGAACAATTCAAGATTTTTTCACCCAAATCTTTTTGATTTATTAGAAGCTCATCAAACCCGAATTAAGTACCCTATTTTCCGGAAGATTTTCCAAGATTTGAAAAAAAAATAAAATAATTCAATTTCCCATACAAACCCTGCTCTGCTAACTTAAATTCGATTTTTCTCGAACAATTCAACTTTTTTTCACCCAAATCTTTTTGATTAATTAGAAGCTCATCAAACTCGAATTAAGTACCCCATTTTCCGAAAGATTTTCCAAGATTCTAAGAAAAATAAAATAATTCAATTTTCCATAGAAAACCCTGCTCTGCTAACTTAAATTCGAGTTTTCTCGAACAATTCAACTTTTTTTCACCCAAATCTTTTTGATTTATTAGAAGCTCATCAAACTCGAATTAAGTACCCTATTTTCCGGAAGATTTTCCAAGATTTGAAGAAAAAAAAAATAATTCAATTTTCCATACAAAACCCTGCTCTGCTAACTTAAATTCGAGTTTTCTCAAACAATTCAAGATTTTTTCACCCAAATCTTTTTGATTTATTAGAAGCTCATCAAACTCGAATTAAGTACCCCATTTTCCGAAAGATTTTCCAAGATTTGAAAAAAAAATAAAATAATTCAATTTTCCATACAAACCCTGCTCTGCTAACTTAAATTCGAGTTTTCTCGAACAATTCAACTTTTTTTCACCCAAATCTTTTTGATTTATTAGAAGCTCATCAAACTCGAATTAAGTACCCTATTTTCCGGAAGATTTTCCAAGATTTGAAGAAAAAAAAAATAATTCAATTTTCCATACAAAACCCTGCTCTGCTAACTTAAATTCGAGTTTTCTCAAACAATTCAAGATTTTTTCACCCAAATCTTTTTGATTTATTAGAAGCTCATCAAACTCGAATTAAGTACCCCATTTTCCGAAAGATTTTCCAAGATTTGAAAAAAAAATAAAATAATTCAATTTTCCATACAAACCCTGCTCTGCTAACTTAAATTCGAGTTTTCTCGAACAATTCAACTTTTTTTCACCCAAATCTTTTTGATTTATTAGAAGCTCATCAAACTCGAATTAAGTACCCCATTTTCCGAAAGATTTTCCAAGATTCCAAGAAAAATAAAATAATTCAATTTTCCATAGAAAACCCTGGTCTGCTAATTTAAATTCGATTTTTCTCAAACAATTCAAGATTTTTTCACCCAAATCTTTTTGATTTATTAGAAGCTCATCAAACTCGAATTAAGTACCCCATTTTCCGAAAGATTTTCCAAGATTCCAAGAAAAATAAAATAATTCAATTTTCCATAGAAAACCCTGCTCTGCTAACTTAAATTCGAGTTTTCTCGAACAATTCAACTTTTTTTCACCCAAATCTTTTTGATTAATTAGAAGCTCATCAAACTCGAATTAGGTACCCTATTTTCCGGAAGATTTTCCAAGATTTGAAAAAAAAAAAAAATAATCCAATTTTCCATAAAAAACCCTGCTCTGCTAACTTAAATTCGATTTTTCTCAAACAATTCAAGATTTTTTCACCCAAATCTTTTTGATTTATTAGAAGCTCATCAAACTCGAATTAAGTACCCCATTTTCCGAAAGATTTTCCAAGATTCTAAGAAAAATAAAATAATTCAATTTTCCATAGAAAACCCTGCTCTGCTAACTTAAATTCGAGTTTTCTCGAACAATTCAACTTTTTTTCACCCAAATCTTTTTGATTTATTAGAAGCTCATCAAACTCGAATTAAGTACCCCATTTTCCGAAAGATTTTCCAAGATTTGAAAAAAAAAAAAAATAATTCAATTTTCCATACAAAACCCTGCTCTGCTAACTTAAATTCGATTTTTCTCGAACAATTCAAGATTTTTTCACCCAAATCTTTTTGATTTATTAGAAGCTCATCAAACTCGAATTAAGTACCCCATTTTCCGAAAGATTTTCCAAGATTCCAAGAAAAATAAAATAATTCAATTTTCCATAGAAAACCCTGCTCTGCTAACTTAAATTCGATTTTTCTCAAACAATTCAAGATTTTTTCACCCAAATCTTTTTGATTTATTAGAAGCTCATCAAACTCGAATTAAGTACCCCATTTTCCGAAAGATTTTCCAAGATTTGAAAAAAAAATAAAATAATTCAATTTTCCATACAAACCCTGCTCTGCTAACTTAAATTCGATTTTTCTCGAACAATTCAACTTTTTTTCACCCAAATCTTTTTGATTAATTAGAAGCTCATCAAACTCGAATTAAGTACCCCATTTTCCGAAAGATTTTCCAAGATTCTAAGAAAAATAAAATAATTCAATTTTCCATAGAAAACCCTGCTCTGCTAACTTAAATTCGAGTTTTCTCGAACAATTCAACTTTTTTTCACCCAAATCTTTTTGATTTATTAGAAGCTCATCAAACTCGAATTAAGTACTCTATTTTCCGGAAGATTTTCCAAGATTTGAAAAAAAAAAAAAATAATTCAATTTTCCATACAAACCCTGCTCTGCTAACTTAAATTCGATTTTTCTCGAACAATTCAACTTTTTTTCACCCAAATCTTTTTGATTAATTAGAAGCTCATCAAACTCGAATTAAGTACCCTATTTTCCGGAAGATTTTCCAAGATTTGAAAAAAAAAAAAAAAATAATCCAATTTTCCATAAAAAACCCTGCTCTGCTAACTTAAATTCGATTTTTCTCGAACAATTCAAGATTTTTTCACCCAAATCTTTTTGATTTATTAGAAGCTCATCAAACTCGAATTAAGTACCCTATTTTCCGGAAGATTTTCCAAGATTTGAAAAAAAAATAAAATAATTCAATTTCCCATACAAACCCTGCTCTGCTAACTTAAATTCGATTTTTCTCGAACAATTCAACTTTTTTTCACCCAAATCTTTTTGATTAATTAGAAGCTCATCAAACTCGAATTAAGTACCCCATTTTCCGAAAGATTTTCCAAGATTCTAAGAAAAATAAAATAATTCAATTTTCCATAGAAAACCCTGCTCTGCTAACTTAAATTCGAGTTTTCTCGAACAATTCAACTTTTTTTCACCCAAATCTTTTTGATTTATTAGAAGCTCATCAAACTCGAATTAAGTACTCTATTTTCCGGAAGATTTTCCAAGATTTGAAAAAAAAAAAAATAATCCAATTTTCCATAAAAAACCCTGCTCTGCTAACTTAAATTCGAGTTTTCTCAAACAATTCAAGATTTTTTCACCCAAATCTTTTTGATTTATTAGAAGCTCATCAAACTCGAATTAAGTACCCCATTTTCCGAAAGATTTTCCAAGATTTGAAAAAAAAATAAAATAATTCAATTTTCCATACAAACCCTGCTCTGCTAACTTAAATTCGAGTTTTCTCGAACAATTCAACTTTTTTTCACCCAAATCTTTTTGATTTATTAGAAGCTCATCAAACTCGAATTAAGTACCCTATTTTCCGGAAGATTTTCCAAGATTTGAAGAAAAAAAAAATAATTCAATTTTCCATACAAAACCCTGCTCTGCTAACTTAAATTCGAGTTTTCTCAAACAATTCAAGATTTTTTCACCCAAATCTTTTTGATTTATTAGAAGCTCATCAAACTCGAATTAAGTACCCCATTTTCCGAAAGATTTTCCAAGATTTGAAAAAAAAATAAAATAATTCAATTTTCCATACAAACCCTGCTCTGCTAACTTAAATTCGAGTTTTCTCGAACAATTCAACTTTTTTTCACCCAAATCTTTTTGATTTATTAGAAGCTCATCAAACTCGAATTAAGTACCCCATTTTCCGAAAGATTTTCCAAGATTCCAAGAAAAATAAAATAATTCAATTTTCCATAGAAAACCCTGGTCTGCTAATTTAAATTCGATTTTTCTCAAACAATTCAAGATTTTTTCACCCAAATCTTTTTGATTTATTAGAAGCTCATCAAACTCGAATTAAGTACCCCATTTTCCGAAAGATTTTCCAAGATTCCAAGAAAAATAAAATAATTCAATTTTCCATAGAAAACCCTGCTCTGCTAACTTAAATTCGAGTTTTCTCGAACAATTCAACTTTTTTTCACCCAAATCTTTTTGATTAATTAGAAGCTCATCAAACTCGAATTAGGTACCCTATTTTCCGGAAGATTTTCCAAGATTTGAAAAAAAAAAAAAATAATCCAATTTTCCATAAAAAACCCTGCTCTGCTAACTTAAATTCGATTTTTCTCAAACAATTCAAGATTTTTTCACCCAAATCTTTTTGATTTATTAGAAGCTCATCAAACTCGAATTAAGTACCCCATTTTCCGAAAGATTTTCCAAGATTCTAAGAAAAATAAAATAATTCAATTTTCCATAGAAAACCCTGCTCTGCTAACTTAAATTCGAGTTTTCTCGAACAATTCAACTTTTTTTCACCCAAATCTTTTTGATTTATTAGAAGCTCATCAAACTCGAATTAAGTACTCTATTTTCCGGAAGATTTTCCAAGATTTGAAAAAAAAAAAAAATAATTCAATTTTCCATACAAAACCCTGCTCTGCTAACTTAAATTCGATTTTTGTGAATATTATATAGTAGTTTTTTCTTCAAATCTTGGAAAATCTTCCGGAAAATAGGGTACTTAATTCGAGTTTGATGAGCTTTTAATAAATCAAAAAGATTTGGGTGAAAAAAAGTTGAATTGTTCGAGAAAACTCGAATTTAAGTTAGCAGAGCAGGGTTTTCTATGGAAAATTGAATTATTTTATTTTTCTTAGAATCTTGGAAAATCTTTCGGAAAATGGGGTACTTAATTCGAGTTTGATGAGCTTCTAATAAATCAAAAAGATTTGGGTGAAAAAATCTTGAATTGTTTGAGAAAAATCGAATTTAAGTTAGCAGAGCAGGGTTTTTTATGGAAAATTGGATTATTTTTTTTTTTTTTCAAATCTTGGAAAATCTTCCGGAAAATAGGGTACCTAATTCGAGTTTGATGAGCTTCTAATTAATCAAAAAGATTTGGGTGAAAAAAAGTTGAATTGTTCGAGAAAACTCGAATTTAAGTTAGCAGAGCAGGGTTTTCTATGGAAAATTGAATTATTTTATTTTTCTTAGAATCTTGGAAAATCTTTCGGAAAATGGGGTACTTAATTCGAGTTTGATGAGCTTCTAATAAATCAAAAAGATTTGGGTGAAAAAATCTTGAATTGTTTGAGAAAACTCGAATTTAAGTTAGCAGAGCAGGGTTTTGTATGGAAAATTGAATTATTTTTTTTTTCTTCAAATCTTGGAAAATCTTCCGGAAAATAGGGTACTTAATTCGAGTTTGATGAGCTTCTAATAAATCAAAAAGATTTGGGTGAAAAAAAGTTGAATTGTTCGAGAAAACTCGAATTTAAGTTAGCAGAGCAGGGTTTGTATGGAAAATTGAATTATTTTATTTTTTTTTCAAATCTTGGAAAATCTTTCGGAAAATGGGGTACTTAATTCGAGTTTGATGAGCTTCTAATAAATCAAAAAGATTTGGGTGAAAAAATCTTGAATTGTTTGAGAAAACTCGAATTTAAGTTAGCAGAGCAGGGTTTTGTATGGAAAATTGAATTATTTTTTTTTTCTTCAAATCTTGGAAAATCTTCCGGAAAATAGGGTACTTAATTCGAGTTTGATGAGCTTCTAATAAATCAAAAAGATTTGGGTGAAAAAAAGTTGAATTGTTCGAGAAAACTCGAATTTAAGTTAGCAGAGCAGGGTTTTCTATGGAAAATTGAATTATTTTATTTTTCTTAGAATCTTGGAAAATCTTTCGGAAAATGGGGTACTTAATTCGAGTTTGATGAGCTTCTAATTAATCAAAAAGATTTGGGTGAAAAAAAGTTGAATTGTTCGAGAAAAATCGAATTTAAGTTAGCAGAGCAGGGTTTGTATGGGAAATTGAATTATTTTATTTTTTTTTCAAATCTTGGAAAATCTTCCGGAAAATAGGGTACTTAATTCGAGTTTGATGAGCTTCTAATAAATCAAAAAGATTTGGGTGAAAAAATCTTGAATTGTTCGAGAAAAATCGAATTTAAGTTAGCAGAGCAGGGTTTTTTATGGAAAATTGGATTATTTTTTTTTTTTTTTTCAAATCTTGGAAAATCTTCCGGAAAATAGGGTACTTAATTCGAGTTTGATGAGCTTCTAATTAATCAAAAAGATTTGGGTGAAAAAAAGTTGAATTGTTCGAGAAAAATCGAATTTAAGTTAGCAGAGCAGGGTTTGTATGGAAAATTGAATTATTTTTTTTTTTTTTCAAATCTTGGAAAATCTTCCGGAAAATAGAGTACTTAATTCGAGTTTGATGAGCTTCTAATAAATCAAAAAGATTTGGGTGAAAAAAAGTTGAATTGTTCGAGAAAACTCGAATTTAAGTTAGCAGAGCAGGGTTTTCTATGGAAAATTGAATTATTTTATTTTTCTTGGAATCTTGGAAAATCTTTCGGAAAATGGGGTACTTAATTCGAGTTTGATGAGCTTCTAATAAATCAAAAAGATTTGGGTGAAAAAATCTTGAATTGTTTGAGAAAAATCGAATTTAAATTAGCAGACCAGGGTTTTCTATGGAAAATTGAATTATTTTATTTTTCTTGGAATCTTGGAAAATCTTTCGGAAAATGGGGTACTTAATTCGAGTTTGATGAGCTTCTAATAAATCAAAAAGATTTGGGTGAAAAAAAGTTGAATTGTTCGAGAAAACTCGAATTTAAGTTAGCAGAGCAGGGTTTGTATGGAAAATTGAATTATTTTATTTTTTTTTCAAATCTTGGAAAATCTTTCGGAAAATGGGGTACTTAATTCGAGTTTGATGAGCTTCTAATAAATCAAAAAGATTTGGGTGAAAAAATCTTGAATTGTTTGAGAAAACTCGAATTTAAGTTAGCAGAGCAGGGTTTTGTATGGAAAATTGAATTATTTTTTTTTTCTTCAAATCTTGGAAAATCTTCCGGAAAATAGGGTACTTAATTCGAGTTTGATGAGCTTCTAATAAATCAAAAAGATTTGGGTGAAAAAAAGTTGAATTGTTCGAGAAAACTCGAATTTAAGTTAGCAGAGCAGGGTTTGTATGGAAAATTGAATTATTTTATTTTTTTTTCAAATCTTGGAAAATCTTTCGGAAAATGGGGTACTTAATTCGAGTTTGATGAGCTTCTAATAAATCAAAAAGATTTGGGTGAAAAAATCTTGAATTGTTTGAGAAAACTCGAATTTAAGTTAGCAGAGCAGGGTTTTTTATGGAAAATTGGATTATTTTTTTTTTTTTCAAATCTTGGAAAATCTTCCGGAAAATAGAGTACTTAATTCGAGTTTGATGAGCTTCTAATAAATCAAAAAGATTTGGGTGAAAAAAAGTTGAATTGTTCGAGAAAACTCGAATTTAAGTTAGCAGAGCAGGGTTTTCTATGGAAAATTGAATTATTTTATTTTTCTTAGAATCTTGGAAAATCTTTCGGAAAATGGGGTACTTAATTCGAGTTTGATGAGCTTCTAATTAATCAAAAAGATTTGGGTGAAAAAAAGTTGAATTGTTCGAGAAAAATCGAATTTAAGTTAGCAGAGCAGGGTTTGTATGGGAAATTGAATTATTTTATTTTTTTTTCAAATCTTGGAAAATCTTCCGGAAAATAGGGTACTTAATTCGAGTTTGATGAGCTTCTAATAAATCAAAAAGATTTGGGTGAAAAAATCTTGAATTGTTCGAGAAAAATCGAATTTAAGTTAGCAGAGCAGGGTTTTTTATGGAAAATTGGATTATTTTTTTTTTTTTTTTCAAATCTTGGAAAATCTTCCGGAAAATAGGGTACTTAATTCGAGTTTGATGAGCTTCTAATTAATCAAAAAGATTTGGGTGAAAAAAAGTTGAATTGTTCGAGAAAAATCGAATTTAAGTTAGCAGAGCAGGGTTTGTATGGAAAATTGAATTATTTTTTTTTTTTTTCAAATCTTGGAAAATCTTCCGGAAAATAGAGTACTTAATTCGAGTTTGATGAGCTTCTAATAAATCAAAAAGATTTGGGTGAAAAAAAGTTGAATTGTTCGAGAAAACTCGAATTTAAGTTAGCAGAGCAGGGTTTTCTATGGAAAATTGAATTATTTTATTTTTCTTAGAATCTTGGAAAATCTTTCGGAAAATGGGGTACTTAATTCGAGTTTGATGAGCTTCTAATTAATCAAAAAGATTTGGGTGAAAAAAAGTTGAATTGTTCGAGAAAAATCGAATTTAAGTTAGCAGAGCAGGGTTTGTATGGAAAATTGAATTATTTTATTTTTTTTTCAAATCTTGGAAAATCTTTCGGAAAATGGGGTACTTAATTCGAGTTTGATGAGCTTCTAATAAATCAAAAAGATTTGGGTGAAAAAATCTTGAATTGTTTGAGAAAAATCGAATTTAAGTTAGCAGAGCAGGGTTTTCTATGGAAAATTGAATTATTTTATTTTTCTTGGAATCTTGGAAAATCTTTCGGAAAATGGGGTACTTAATTCGAGTTTGATGAGCTTCTAATAAATCAAAAAGATTTGGGTGAAAAAATCTTGAATTGTTCGAGAAAAATCGAATTTAAGTTAGCAGAGCAGGGTTTTGTATGGAAAATTGAATTATTTTTTTTTTTTTTCAAATCTTGGAAAATCTTTCGGAAAATGGGGTACTTAATTCGAGTTTGATGAGCTTCTAATAAATCAAAAAGATTTGGGTGAAAAAAAGTTGAATTGTTCGAGAAAACTCGAATTTAAGTTAGCAGAGCAGGGTTTTCTATGGAAAATTGAATTATTTTATTTTTCTTAGAATCTTGGAAAATCTTTCGGAAAATGGGGTACTTAATTCGAGTTTGATGAGCTTCTAATAAATCAAAAAGATTTGGGTGAAAAAATCTTGAATTGTTTGAGAAAAATCGAATTTAAGTTAGCAGAGCAGGGTTTTTTATGGAAAATTGGATTATTTTTTTTTTTTTTCAAATCTTGGAAAATCTTCCGGAAAATAGGGTACCTAATTCGAGTTTGATGAGCTTCTAATTAATCAAAAAGATTTGGGTGAAAAAAAGTTGAATTGTTCGAGAAAACTCGAATTTAAGTTAGCAGAGCAGGGTTTTCTATGGAAAATTGAATTATTTTATTTTTCTTGGAATCTTGGAAAATCTTTCGGAAAATGGGGTACTTAATTCGAGTTTGATGAGCTTCTAATAAATCAAAAAGATTTGGGTGAAAAAATCTTGAATTGTTTGAGAAAAATCGAATTTAAATTAGCAGACCAGGGTTTTCTATGGAAAATTGAATTATTTTATTTTTCTTGGAATCTTGGAAAATCTTTCGGAAAATGGGGTACTTAATTCGAGTTTGATGAGCTTCTAATAAATCAAAAAGATTTGGGTGAAAAAAAGTTGAATTGTTCGAGAAAACTCGAATTTAAGTTAGCAGAGCAGGGTTTGTATGGAAAATTGAATTATTTTATTTTTTTTTCAAATCTTGGAAAATCTTTCGGAAAATGGGGTACTTAATTCGAGTTTGATGAGCTTCTAATAAATCAAAAAGATTTGGGTGAAAAAATCTTGAATTGTTTGAGAAAACTCGAATTTAAGTTAGCAGAGCAGGGTTTTGTATGGAAAATTGAATTATTTTTTTTTTCTTCAAATCTTGGAAAATCTTCCGGAAAATAGGGTACTTAATTCGAGTTTGATGAGCTTCTAATAAATCAAAAAGATTTGGGTGAAAAAAAGTTGAATTGTTCGAGAAAACTCGAATTTAAGTTAGCAGAGCAGGGTTTGTATGGAAAATTGAATTATTTTATTTTTTTTTCAAATCTTGGAAAATCTTTCGGAAAATGGGGTACTTAATTCGAGTTTGATGAGCTTCTAATAAATCAAAAAGATTTGGGTGAAAAAATCTTGAATTGTTTGAGAAAACTCGAATTTAAGTTAGCAGAGCAGGGTTTTGTATGGAAAATTGAATTATTTTTTTTTTCTTCAAATCTTGGAAAATCTTCCGGAAAATAGGGTACTTAATTCGAGTTTGATGAGCTTCTAATAAATCAAAAAGATTTGGGTGAAAAAAAGTTGAATTGTTCGAGAAAACTCGAATTTAAGTTAGCAGAGCAGGGTTTTCTATGGAAAATTGAATTATTTTATTTTTCTTAGAATCTTGGAAAATCTTTCGGAAAATGGGGTACTTAATTCGAGTTTGATGAGCTTCTAATTAATCAAAAAGATTTGGGTGAAAAAAAGTTGAATTGTTCGAGAAAAATCGAATTTAAGTTAGCAGAGCAGGGTTTGTATGGGAAATTGAATTATTTTATTTTTTTTTCAAATCTTGGAAAATCTTCCGGAAAATAGGGTACTTAATTCGAGTTTGATGAGCTTCTAATAAATCAAAAAGATTTGGGTGAAAAAATCTTGAATTGTTCGAGAAAAATCGAATTTAAGTTAGCAGAGCAGGGTTTTTTATGGAAAATTGGATTATTTTTTTTTTTTTTTTCAAATCTTGGAAAATCTTCCGGAAAATAGGGTACTTAATTCGAGTTTGATGAGCTTCTAATTAATCAAAAAGATTTGGGTGAAAAAAAGTTGAATTGTTCGAGAAAAATCGAATTTAAGTTAGCAGAGCAGGGTTTGTATGGAAAATTGAATTATTTTTTTTTTTTTTCAAATCTTGGAAAATCTTCCGGAAAATAGAGTACTTAATTCGAGTTTGATGAGCTTCTAATAAATCAAAAAGATTTGGGTGAAAAAAAGTTGAATTGTTCGAGAAAACTCGAATTTAAGTTAGCAGAGCAGGGTTTTCTATGGAAAATTGAATTATTTTATTTTTCTTAGAATCTTGGAAAATCTTTCGGAAAATGGGGTACTTAATTCGAGTTTGATGAGCTTCTAATTAATCAAAAAGATTTGGGTGAAAAAAAGTTGAATTGTTCGAGAAAAATCGAATTTAAGTTAGCAGAGCAGGGTTTGTATGGGAAATTGAATTATTTTATTTTTTTTTCAAATCTTGGAAAATCTTCCGGAAAATAGGGTACTTAATTCGAGTTTGATGAGCTTCTAATAAATCAAAAAGATTTGGGTGAAAAAATCTTGAATTGTTCGAGAAAAATCGAATTTAAGTTAGCAGAGCAGGGTTTTGTATGGAAAATTGAATTATTTTTTTTTTTTTTCAAATCTTGGAAAATCTTTCGGAAAATGGGGTACTTAATTCGAGTTTGATGAGCTTCTAATAAATCAAAAAGATTTGGGTGAAAAAAAGTTGAATTGTTCGAGAAAACTCGAATTTAAGTTAGCAGAGCAGGGTTTTCTATGGAAAATTGAATTATTTTATTTTTCTTAGAATCTTGGAAAATCTTTCGGAAAATGGGGTACTTAATTCGAGTTTGATGAGCTTCTAATAAATCAAAAAGATTTGGGTGAAAAAATCTTGAATTGTTTGAGAAAACTCGAATTTAAGTTAGCAGAGCAGGGTTTTGTATGGAAAATTGAATTATTTTTTTTTTCTTCAAATCTTGGAAAATCTTCCGGAAAATAGGGTACTTAATTCGAGTTTGATGAGCTTCTAATAAATCAAAAAGATTTGGGTGAAAAAAAGTTGAATTGTTCGAGAAAACTCGAATTTAAGTTAGCAGAGCAGGGTTTTCTATGGAAAATTGAATTATTTTATTTTTCTTAGAATCTTGGAAAATCTTTCGGAAAATGGGGTACTTAATTCGAGTTTGATGAGCTTCTAATAAATCAAAAAGATTTGGGTGAAAAAGTCTTGAATTGTTTGAGAAAAATCGAATTTAAGTTAGCAGAGCAGGGTTTTTTATGGAAAATTGGATTATTTTTTTTTTTTTCAAATCTTGGAAAATCTTCCGGAAAATAGGGTACTTAATTCGAGTTTGATGAGCTTTTAATAAATCAAAAAGATTTGGGTGAAAAAATCTTGAATTGTTTGAGAAAACTCGAATTTAAGTTAGCAGAGCAGGGTTTTGTATGGAAAATTGAATTATTTTTTTTTTTTCAAATCTTGGAAAATCTTCCGGAAAATAGAGTACTTAATTCGAGTTTGATGAGCTTCTAATAAATCAAAAAGATTTGGGTGAAAAAAAGTTGAATTGTTCGAGAAAAATCGAATTTAAGTTAGCAGAGCAGGGTTTTTTATGGAAAATTGGATTATTTTTTTTTTTTTTTTCAAATCTTGGAAAATCTTCCGGAAAATAGGGTACTTAATTCGAGTTTGATGAGCTTCTAATTAATCAAAAAGATTTGGGTGAAAAAAAGTTGAATTGTTCGAGAAAAATCGAATTTAAGTTAGCAGAGCAGGGTTTGTATGGGAAATTGAATTATTTTATTTTTTTTTCAAATCTTGGAAAATCTTCCGGAAAATAGGGTACTTAATTCGGGTTTGATGAGCTTCTAATAAATCAAAAAGATTTGGGTGAAAAAATCTTGAATTGTTCGAGAAAAATCGAATTTAAGTTAGCAGAGCAGGGTTTTTTATGGAAAATTGGATTATTTTTTTTTTTTTTTTCAAATCTTGGAAAATCTTCCGGAAAATAGGGTACTTAATTCGAGTTTGATGAGCTTCTAATTAATCAAAAAGATTTGGGTGAAAAAAAGTTGAATTGTTCGAGAAAAATCGAATTTAAGTTAGCAGAGCAGGGTTTGTATGGGAAATTGAATTATTTTATTTTTTTTTCAAATCTTGGAAAATCTTCCGGAAAATAGGGTACTTAATTCGGGTTTGATGAGCTTCTAATAAATCAAAAAGATTTGGGTGAAAAAATCTTGAATTGTTCGAGAAAAATCGAATTTAAGTTAGCAGAGCAGGGTTTTTTATGGAAAATTGGATTATTTTTTTTTTTTTTTTCAAATCTTGGAAAATCTTCCGGAAAATAGGGTACTTAATTCGAGTTTGATGAGCTTCTAATTAATCAAAAAGATTTGGGTGAAAAAAAGTTGAATTGTTCGAGAAAAATCGAATTTAAGTTAGCAGAGCAGGGTTTGTATGGAAAATTGAATTATTTTATTTTTCTTAGAATCTTGGAAAATCTTTCGGAAAATGGAGTACTTAATTCGAGTTTGATGAGCTTCTAATAAATCAAAAAGATTTGGGTGAAAAAATCTTGAATTGTTTGAGAAAAATCGAATTTAAGTTAGCAGAGCAGGGTTTTTTATGGAAAATTGGATTATTTTTTTTTTTTTTCAAATCTTGGAAAATCTTCCGGAAAATAGGGTACTTAATTCGAGTTTGATGAGCTTCTAATTAATCAAAAAGATTTGGGTGAAAAAAAGTTGAATTGTTCGAGAAAAATCGAATTTAAGTTAGCAGAGCAGGGTTTGTATGGGAAATTGAATTATTTTATTTTTTTTTCAAATCTTGGAAAATCTTCCGGAAAATAGGGTACTTAATTCGGGTTTGATGAGCTTCTAATAAATCAAAAAGATTTGGGTGAAAAAATCTTGAATTGTTCGAGAAAAATCGAATTTAAGTTAGCAGAGCAGGGTTTTTTATGGAAAATTGGATTATTTTTTTTTTTTTTTTCAAATCTTGGAAAATCTTCCGGAAAATAGGGTACTTAATTCGAGTTTGATGAGCTTCTAATTAATCAAAAAGATTTGGGTGAAAAAAAGTTGAATTGTTCGAGAAAAATCGAATTTAAGTTAGCAGAGCAGGGTTTGTATGGAAAATTGAATTATTTTATTTTTCTTAGAATCTTGGAAAATCTTTCGGAAAATGGAGTACTTAATTCGAGTTTGATGAGCTTCTAATAAATCAAAAAGATTTGGGTGAAAAAATCTTGAATTGTTTGAGAAAAATCGAATTTAAGTTAGCAGAGCAGGGTTTTTTATGGAAAATTGGATTATTTTTTTTTTTTTTCAAATCTTGGAAAATCTTCCGGAAAATAGGGTACTTAATTCGAGTTTGATGAGCTTCTAATTAATCAAAAAGATTTGGGTGAAAAAAAATTGAATTGTTCGAGAAAAATCGAATTTAAGTTAGCAGAGCAGGGTTTGTATGGAAAATTGAATTATTTTATTTTTTTTTCAAATCTTGGAAAATCTTTCGGAAAATGGGGTACTTAATTCGAGTTTGATGAGCTTCTAATTAATCAAAAAGATTTGGGTGAAAAAAAGTTGAATTGTTTGAGAAAAATCGAATTTAAGTTAGCAGAGCAGGGTTTTGTATGGAAAATTGGATTATTTTTTTTTTTTTTTCAAATCTTGGAAAATCTTCCGGAAAATAGGGTACTTAATTCGAGTTTGATGAGCTTTTAATAAATCAAAAAGATTTGGGTGAAAAAAAGTTGAATTGTTCGAGAAAACTCGAATTTAAGTTAGCAGAGCAGGGTTTTCTATGGAAAATTGAATTATTTTATTTTTCTTAGAATCTTGGAAAATCTTTCGGAAAATGGGGTACTTAATTCGAGTTTGATGAGCTTCTAATAAATCAAAAAGATTTGGGTGAAAAAATCTTGAATTGTTTGAGAAAAATCGAATTTAAGTTAGCAGAGCAGGGTTTTTTATGGAAAATTGGATTATTTTTTTTTTTTTTTCAAATCTTGGAAAATCTTCCGGAAAATAGGGTACCTAATTCGAGTTTGATGAGCTTCTAATTAATCAAAAAGATTTGGGTGAAAAAAAGTTGAATTGTTCGAGAAAAATCGAATTTAAGTTAGCAGAGCAGGGTTTGTATGGAAAATTGAATTATTTTATTTTTTTTTCAAATCTTGGAAAATCTTTCGGAAAATGGGGTACTTAATTCGAGTTTGATGAGCTTCTAATAAATCAAAAAGATTTGGGTGAAAAAATCTTGAATTGTTTGAGAAAAATCGAATTTAAGTTAGCAGAGCAGGGTTTTGTATGGAAAATTGGATTATTTTTTTTTTTTTTTCAAATCTTGGAAAATCTTCCGGAAAATAGGGTACTTAATTCGAGTTTGATGAGCTTTTAATAAATCAAAAAGATTTGGGTGAAAAAATCTTGAATTGTTTGAGAAAACTCGAATTTAAGTTAGCAGAGCAGGGTTTTGTATGGAAAATTGAATTATTTTATTTTTCTTAGAATCTTGGAAAATCTTTCGGAAAATGGGGTACTTAATTCGAGTTTGATGAGCTTCTAATTAATCAAAAAGATTTGGGTGAAAAAAAGTTGAATTGTTCGAGAAAAATCGAATTTAAGTTAGCAGAGCAGGGTTTGTATGGGAAATTGAATTATTTTATTTTTTTTTCAAATCTTGGAAAATCTTCCGGAAAATAGGGTACTTAATTCGGGTTTGATGAGCTTCTAATAAATCAAAAAGATTTGGGTGAAAAAATCTTGAATTGTTCGAGAAAAATCGAATTTAAGTTAGCAGAGCAGGGTTTTTTATGGAAAATTGGATTATTTTTTTTTTTTTTTTCAAATCTTGGAAAATCTTCCGGAAAATAGGGTACTTAATTCGAGTTTGATGAGCTTCTAATTAATCAAAAAGATTTGGGTGAAAAAAAGTTGAATTGTTCGAGAAAAATCGAATTTAAGTTAGCAGAGCAGGGTTTGTATGGAAAATTGAATTATTTTATTTTTCTTAGAATCTTGGAAAATCTTTCGGAAAATGGAGTACTTAATTCGAGTTTGATGAGCTTCTAATAAATCAAAAAGATTTGGGTGAAAAAATCTTGAATTGTTTGAGAAAAATCGAATTTAAGTTAGCAGAGCAGGGTTTTTTATGGAAAATTGGATTATTTTTTTTTTTTTTCAAATCTTGGAAAATCTTCCGGAAAATAGGGTACTTAATTCGAGTTTGATGAGCTTCTAATTAATCAAAAAGATTTGGGTGAAAAAAAGTTGAATTGTTCGAGAAAAATCGAATTTAAGTTAGCAGAGCAGGGTTTGTATGGAAAATTGAATTATTTTATTTTTTTTTCAAATCTTGGAAAATCTTTCGGAAAATGGGGTACTTAATTCGAGTTTGATGAGCTTCTAATTAATCAAAAAGATTTGGGTGAAAAAAAGTTGAATTGTTTGAGAAAAATCGAATTTAAGTTAGCAGAGCAGGGTTTTGTATGGAAAATTGGATTATTTTTTTTTTTTTTTCAAATCTTGGAAAATCTTCCGGAAAATAGGGTACTTAATTCGAGTTTGATGAGCTTTTAATAAATCAAAAAGATTTGGGTGAAAAAAAGTTGAATTGTTCGAGAAAACTCGAATTTAAGTTAGCAGAGCAGGGTTTTCTATGGAAAATTGAATTATTTTATTTTTCTTAGAATCTTGGAAAATCTTTCGGAAAATGGGGTACTTAATTCGAGTTTGATGAGCTTCTAATAAATCAAAAAGATTTGGGTGAAAAAATCTTGAATTGTTTGAGAAAAATCGAATTTAAGTTAGCAGAGCAGGGTTTTTTATGGAAAATTGGATTATTTTTTTTTTTTTTTCAAATCTTGGAAAATCTTCCGGAAAATAGGGTACCTAATTCGAGTTTGATGAGCTTCTAATTAATCAAAAAGATTTGGGTGAAAAAAAGTTGAATTGTTCGAGAAAAATCGAATTTAAGTTAGCAGAGCAGGGTTTGTATGGAAAATTGAATTATTTTATTTTTTTTTCAAATCTTGGAAAATCTTTCGGAAAATGGGGTACTTAATTCGAGTTTGATGAGCTTCTAATAAATCAAAAAGATTTGGGTGAAAAAATCTTGAATTGTTTGAGAAAAATCGAATTTAAGTTAGCAGAGCAGGGTTTTGTATGGAAAATTGGATTATTTTTTTTTTTTTTTCAAATCTTGGAAAATCTTCCGGAAAATAGGGTACTTAATTCGAGTTTGATGAGCTTTTAATAAATCAAAAAGATTTGGGTGAAAAAATCTTGAATTGTTTGAGAAAACTCGAATTTAAGTTAGCAGAGCAGGGTTTTGTATGGAAAATTGAATTATTTTATTTTTCTTAGAATCTTGGAAAATCTTTCGGAAAATGGGGTACTTAATTCGAGTTTGATGAGCTTCTAATAAATCAAAAAGATTTGGGTGAAAAAATCTTGAATTGTTTGAGAAAACTCGAATTTAAGTTAGCAGAGCAGGGTTTTTTATGGAAAATTGGATTATTTTTTTTTTTTTCAAATCTTGGAAAATCTTCCGGAAAATAGGGTACTTAATTCGAGTTTGATGAGCTTCTAATAAATCAAAAAGATTTGGGTGAAAAAAAGTTGAATTGTTTGAGAAAAATCGAATTTAAGTTAGCAGAGCAGGGTTTTGTATGGAAAATTGGATTATTTTTTTTTTTTTTTTTTTCAAATCTTGGAAAATCTTCCGGAAAATAGGGTACTTAATTCGAGTTTGATGTGCTTTTAAAAAATCAAAAAGATTTGGGTGAAAAAATCTTGAATTGTTTGAGAAAAATCGAATTTAAATTAGCAGAGCAGGGTTTTGTATGGAAAATTGAATTATTTTTTTTTTCTTCAAATCTTGGAAAATCTTTCGGAAAATGGGGTACTTAACTCTAATTAGATAAAGTCTTAATTATTCAAGTATATTTATGACGAAAAAAGTAGAAACAAATAAAAAAAAATTATTTTTTTTTCAAAATTTTTAAAATATTTTTTTTTTTTTGTAAAAAATAATTTTTTTCAATTTTTTTTTTTTGATTCGTAGAGCACTTAAATAGCACCTAATTATGAGAGCAAACCAATTTTTTTTCCATGCGTTCTAACCAGTTTTCGAAAATTGCTCTACTAACTTGAAATCAAGTTAGCAGAACATTAATTTTTTCCAAAAGTACTGGAGCACTTAATTTTGTTGTTGGGTACTTAATTAGCACTTATTAAGCACCTAATGATGACATCATTAAAACTTTGTTCTGCTGACCTTGCTCTGCTAACTTGAGGGACATGTTTTTAACATATGCATATGCAATTGCATTTTCAAAAACATTACACTTTTAAAAATCCACTGATTGGATTTTACTGTTCTCCTTGGTTTTTAACTTTTTGTTTCAAGGGCAAATTACTTTTTTGGTGTAAAACATTTTTTCAAGGTGGGACCTGATGCGAAGGCTCTTATTGGATCATACATACTAGAAAACATAGGACCACGTCATAAATGCACCCCATGCTCAAAAAATCTTCTTAAGATTGGTCTCGACGCAGAATTTTACACTCTGTAGCATATCCGAAAGTCTGCTGAAATCCGCGTTTTGGTTCTTTTGTATAATCGTTCTCTAATAGGGGGGTAGAGGAGAGTTGTAAGTTTTTCAAACTAAAAGTTTTGCCTTGGTATAATATAAGCATATGACACATGATTTTGGGGTACCTTTTAATGCCCGATCTTATGAAACCAAGTTGAATAACCACCATTAAAATAGTTACAGCCTTTTTATGAAAAGATTACCGAATTTTATGCAAACAAGAAAAAATATACGAAATAATAACGGTATAGTGATGAAACTTGGAACACGCGTTCAATTTGTCGTAAGAAATAAAAATTAAAGAGTCCATAAAAATACCTGTCGGGAAATGGTGTTTTTTTTTTAAAGGGGGATGGGGGGTGGTGGTTAGTGTGGAACTATACGTTAAAAAAGTGGAACATTGATTAAAGGTACTATACAAATTGTTTTATTTTTCATCAGAACTAAAAACTAAAACAGTCCGTTAAGAGTTTTATCAACGTACTAGTTTTGGGAGGAGTTTTTGTGTTCTACAATTTATATATATGTTTTATTTTAATCGACTCTGGGTTTTTTTCACACACATTTTTGGGCATTCTCCTTTATAAAAGCAAACTTGTAAGATAATTTACACATCATCATCAACTGTAGAATTTTTTTTTTTCACAAACTGAAACATATTTGTGAACGTTTTCTCTATACTGCAATAGAAACCTACAAAAAAAGGTTTTTTTTTTTTACAAAGTTTTGGATTGTAATTTATAATTTCAAACTTATTTTAGTGCAACGAAAAATCAGATTCTTCAAAAAAATAATAATTTGAAATATAAAAGTACAATTTTGTAAATGAAAAAAATTTACAAAACACAAAATCTTGATTTTTAAAAGATTGTATGCAATCAAAAATTTTATAAGATGTTGCAGTAGGCGAAAGATAGTATTTAAAATATCTTTTAAAAGGCAAGATTTTGGAAAACTGGGGCTGGTAATGGAGCTGATGAATATGAACCCAATTAATCTAATTTATTACAAATGGTCATTTCTTTAGAGGTATTGGCGCAAAGCTTTAACAGTTTCAAACCTGCTCTAAATCACTAAAACTAGGAAAGTTTCAGATAAATGGGGTTCATAGAAAAAATTAGTTCAGCCAGAACATAACTGAATGGAGCCCGTTATAAAAGAATATTTGCTGCCTAAAATTGAAGTTCGTGATCTCTTTGAAGTTTGAATTCCAACAAAACACAGCCCGTGCCACACAGCCTGTGCTTTATTGCGAGAACAATTTGTTTATTTCAGGCTTTGAACCAATGAATTGGTCGCCTAGATCATCCAGAGTACAAGTACATATAATGTTTATTCTTTTCTTTTGATTTGTTTGGGGAAATTATTTCTTCATTGAAATTTTTTAAACCAAACTGGACACACACAGACCGACCGACGGAAGGTATGAAGAAAACCACTTTTTTGGACTTTTCCCTCATTATAGTACCAATTTTGATTAGTTACAACCTTGAAAAATTTAGCTATGAATATTCAATTCGAACTGGAATAGCTAAAAACAAAAATGTGAACCTACTTCTAGAGGATTTACCATCAGGTGAAGAAGGATATAACAAAATGTTATGCCCCATTAACAAAAAAAAAATCTAGCCAATCGTGTTACACACTGATACATTTTTAAATTTCCATTTTTTTAGGACCGCTTGTAATCTATTACATGTGGATACAAGGAGAGAGGTGAAAAAATAATCTTTAATAATCTTTTCCTGTTTTTAGTATCTTATTTATTAGAATAGCAGACCCTTTAAAATAAACAATACAAAAGGATAGTCACTGTGGCGTATACGTACTTTTTAATCAGCATTGGTTAGATTTAAAAATCTGTACATCACAGCTTTAAAGTTCATTTTATATAATTAGTAAGAGATAAATAAAGCCAAAATAAGGCATTATGTGAGTTAAATCAGAGTTTGTTGTTTAAAAAAATGCTATCGATTGCGAATTTATACCACTGAAATTTTACTTTCTTCGGCACAAATATTTTTTTGTCTTTCGATCATTGACGAAGAGGTCTAATTCTTTGCACAATTTTTTTATACATATGTATTAAGTTTTTCTTAGTACCACACACATACCTACATATGTATATGAAACTACATATATGAAGAACTACCCGAAATTGTGCTTCAATAGAAACAAATATTGTTTAATTTTTAAATTAGTATATTTTTAATTATTGTAAATCTGTTGAGCTTGAGCTCGTAGGTGAAATATAAATAAATAAATAAGTTACTTTTTAAAAAGATTAATTAAATTATAAATGTTCCTTCCTATGCAAATCGGTTGATGTTCAGCCTAATTATGCACGTACCTACAAACAAAAACCCAATTCAGAAAGTATGGTTTTCACGATTTACCGGCTTCTCCGGGCAAATTTTCCAACTTTCGGTTAAGTAGTGTATTCGAATCCAAGAAATACGAATATAAATCGGATAAAACAATAAATATTCAATAGTTTCGTAGTGATAATATGATAATTGATGAAATAAATAAATAAATACATAAATAAATAAAAGGACATTAAATTATTATATTTCTGGATTATATGTTGTGAATTTTGAGTGTTCGTTTAATTCGTTCACAAATGTATTGAAGGTAACTCAAAAAATTACAACTCGCTCTCAAAATTATTTATATTAAGCTGTCAAAAAATAAAAAAAAAAGAAGTTCAAAAATAAAAAAGAATCCAACTTTAATATTGACTTACTGTGTACACGGTTGCCACTTGAAAATAAAGTTTGTGTCCAAAATTAAAAATAAAAATGACCAACTGTAGCTAAAAATGACCAAAATAATTTGAGTCCGAAATATTATTTGTACCTCTAAACACAGAAAACAATAAATTCATCGCATTTATTTTAACATATTCTTCATATTACACAGATGACATATTATTTTTGTATGTATTAAGTCTAGTTTATATATCAATGCGAAGAAAAACTGAAACCCAAATGAAATATAAATTAAAAGGCTTACTTTTTAAGATCGAATTCATCAAATTCAAAGCAAATTGACGTTTTCATTAACTTAATAAAAAAAAACAGAGATATTGCAAATGGATTAACAACAAAACGACCCAAGGAAGATGTTCAAGAATTTTGGAAGAAAGTTGAAAGTGATCTCAATTGTTTATGGGCCCACCGATACAATCTGTTGCCGAATGGAAAAAATTAAATGATACATTTTTTTATTGATGTTTTTCTTTAGACAAGTTAATTTAAGGTTTGGCTTTATAAAAAAAAGTTTACATATAAGGAAAACAATTTCTGACAACTTGAGACAAAGAAAAGCACCTGGTGGAGGCTCTAACAAAAAGTATAAATTCAGTTCGTTGGACGAAACTATCATAAGAATTTGTGCAATGAAAGAATCGGTTGAAGGGTGTCCAAATGCTTCTACTTTTAGGTTGCCTTCATGCAGCAAAAAAAAAAATGAAAGTTTGACGTTAATCAAAATAAAAAAACTGTAAAAAAAAGTGCTCATTTTCATCAACACCCAACCGTTCTGCTGATGTATTAAAGGACAAGTCATTTGAAGAGAACGTTCTTATGGACATACTTATCAATTCACCAGAATCAGAGGCACAACAAGAAAAACACACTGAAAAGGAAGAATCAAAAACAATAAACACCGAAAACAAAATTAAAACTCCTCGAATAACAAAAGAACGACAAAAAGGCATAACAACATAAGCTGTTTTAGAAAAAGTGGC
Source organism: Epistrophella euchroma (assembly GCA_947049315.1). Classification (NCBI taxonomy): domain Eukaryota; kingdom Metazoa; phylum Arthropoda; class Insecta; order Diptera; family Syrphidae; genus Epistrophella; species Epistrophella euchroma. The sequence goes on from OX346245.1 coordinate 18,975,062, forward strand.
TGTGGTAGCTCTAAGGAATTTGAGTGATCCCATAAACTTCGCCTTATTAATTTCTGTTCATTTCGTTCTCTTTGCTCTATTTCTTCCATTAATAAAAAAGATGATATTCTTTGCATTATTTTATTGTTGACACCAAAATCACTTGTTAAACTCTTGAAAATAAAGTTCGAATTTTTGTTTATTATTTTAATGTTGGTGAAACTTGTGGGGGATTCCCGATAGCAGGAACGTAGCGTACCAAACGTAGATCGTAGCGTACCGTATTTAATGTTGATCTGTCTCACTCTAATTCACGGCAAACAGTGTTTTATTCAAGTACCTCTGTTTGTCTTACATACAACTCGGTAAAACCGATATTTGAGCACAAAAAAAAAAAAGCATTATTTACGTAAAATTGATATGAAGTGAACTGAGGTCCTTTTGCAAATAAAAAAGCAATCATATCTTTAACGAATAAATAAGTAGCCATAGCAAGTGTTGTACCATTTCGAAATCTTAATGAAATGGACCAATTTTTTAAATACCCAACTTGCCGACGGTAGTATAGTACATTTTTTTTTTTTAAATATGAAGTGTCAAGCTTAATTTTTCTTACGAAACTGACAATATTTATTCTTGAATTTGTGATTGCGATCAATAGCATGCTTATTAGGGATTACGTAAAAAAAGAGAACACCCAAAAATTTGAAAATTTTTGACCACTGTGTCTAAAAATGTAAGCAAAGGTATCGATTTGAATTTTTTTTCCTAATATTGCTATATTATTACTTAACCAAGCGAGATGGATTTTTTTTCTTCCTTTTCCCAGAACGGGTACAACCTCCTCTATCACCCGGTACCCGCTTGACGTTGAGTTTCGGGACACCCTGTATATGTAGGTACTAGAAGTTGTGATTTGCCGTCGGAGAAAAAAAAGAGGAGACTTTCACTAATCACTTTTTTGTTTTAATTCAAACTTTTAAAGATTTTTCAAACAGAAACCGAAAGCGACATTTCCGTAAGTTTTTCTTACTTTTCCTATAAAAAAAAATTGATGGATGAATAAATTCGCTCAGAATAATGCTCAGTCTTCTTAAATTGAATTCAACTTGTATTTAAACGCGGGCTTACTAAGTGGAATGTATAGGCAAACAATAACCAACTGATCCTTGAAGTGTAAAGAAAAAAATATAAGCGTTTTAAAATGTTTTTAAATGTTTGCTATTATCTCTCGAATATGGACCGTTTCATTCTTTCTTTTTCCTTATGTCCGTTTCATGCTCTGATATTTTAAAACATAAATGAATTACATATGTAATTCAAAACTATTGACAAAATAGTAAGTTTATAAAATATATAACAGTAAAACATATTTTTCAATTAATAACATTTGACCAGTACGTTAAAAAAATTATCTATTGTACCTATGTATTTCGGTTTCAAGACGATTATAAACTTAACCCCCGAAGAAGCCGGAAAATAACCGGAGAAACATCGGGAAAAGAATTAATTAGTTTGTTTTAATTCATTTTCACTGATCATAAAGTCCAATCTTCCACATAAAGTTGACAAAATTATTGTAGAACGTATTTTCGTGAGAGACCATAATAGTTGATTGCTAAACTCATGTTTTACCAAACTACAGTTTAAAATCTATTCCATTCTGTATTTCTCAAAAAAAGTAGGTTACTGAATTTTCGACTCCAAATATTGCAATGATAAATCATAAAAATTTGAATAAATGTCATAAAATACAATTAAACCCACTTTTAACTTATCAACAGTTTAAAAATGCCTGAATACCTACGGATACGGCCCAATATATGTATGCAACCAGGTGGCAACCACTAATAACCAATATTCCAAAAATAAAGATAAAAAAAACCCCAATACAACACCACATTACATCCCAATAAAAAAAATTTAGGTACAAAAACCATTCAAAAAAGTTGCATTATATTTAAACCACTGATAAGGTTGCAAAACCCTTACACCCGCTATTAACACCGATTAAACAAACGAAGTGACGCACGAAGTGGTTTTAAAAAAATATGTCAACTGCATTCTATGCCCGAGATACGCTTATCAAAGTGTCAAAGAGGATAAATTTAATGTCCTGTCCAAGTACACATAGAGGATAGAGCTATAACACCTAGCCCCCATCAGACTACAAACATTGAATAATCTTCAAACATTTGATAACATTCTGCATTTGTATGTGGTTTGTACAATATAAACCCCCTTATGTTGTTTTTTTTTTTTGCATTTTTTTTTTTTTTTTATTTTTGTTTGCAAATAAAATTTGTTTACCAGTGGTTGATTTATTTTTAGCGTAATCCTTTTCGCGTTTTGCAGTCATTTTATTTATAGGTTCTAATTTTATTTTATTTTGTTTCAAATCACAAACTCATATAAATAGGTATATTAAGATGCACCACAATCATTAAGAAAAATCGTTTTTATTTCAAAATATTCTTTTAATTTTTCAGTTAAGATAATCATCAAAACACACTTCCCGACTGACAGAGAGAGAGAGAGACAGAATTTCGTTATCGAATGACCGAAAAACGGTTAAATTTCAAGTGTGTTTTCACGTAAAAACAAACAAAAAATAACAAAAACAAAATAAAATTCACCACCTAAGAGAGTCAGAGAATTATACTATCAAACTCGTTCGCTACTAGAACAACAACAGTAATCACGGAGGAGCAAAGCCCGAAATACTTCCTTACCGCAAGAAGTCATCCTTTGAACTAAACCGAATCGAAATCACTGAAACATTATCCTGCTAAAAAGAGCCGACACCGACACTGACGAGGGCAACGACGACTACGACGACAACAACCACGAGCACGAACGACTTCAACGAGGATGACTGTGAAAAGCTCCACACTGCCTGTGTGCCTTTAGTCGTCCTCCGGCATGTGACTCCTCTCTATGTCGAACCTTTTCTATACTACGACTACCACACGACGAGGACGACTGCCACTGCCATTGCTGCTGCTGCTGTGCTGCCTGCCAGCCAACACACTTTCTCCCACACGATATAGATATAGCTTTACACAAGAGTGTGTCTCTGGCTTTGGTATAGATGTATCTATCTCTGTGTATCTATGTGTGTATATTTACGTGTGTATCTATGAGGATCACCTCCACAAGAGATGAGGGATGAGAGAATAGCCACCGCCGCCGCTGCCGCCACCGACCCTTATACAACAGAGGTTACCATATCGTCACAGCAGAGATACTTATCCCATCGCCCATTCCAACCAACCAACCTGCCAATCACCCAACCACCACCCATCCCGAGTGTATTGGCGACTTCAACTTGAAAGTGCCGTTCTGGGATGAAAACAACCATCACACGCCACTGCTAAGCTTTCCTACCCTTTCCTGTAAACCCCCCTGGCCAGTACCAATGATGCCGACAGCGCGGCAACACACAATATCTAACGGTGCGGAGAGTAACTCACAGTCGCAAAAAAAGTTACAAAGCACAACAAAAAAAAAGGAAAACCCCAAAGTGAAGAAAAAAAATCCCACCCCATCCAGTCAACCCAAAATCAAACACCCAGCCTGTGCACAGAGAGAAGAGTGTGCACAGAATAAAAAAAAAACTAGAACGAAGAAAAAAAAATTACCGAACCGAACACTGAAAGTATCCCCGGGGCGAAGGGTTAGGAATGGGGTGTGAAAAAAGTGGTCTTGTCGTCGTCATCGCCAGCGTCGTCGGTCGTCGTCGTGGTTGTCCAACGTAGGTGTGGGAACCACCCTCTTTCACCCCACTACCAACCCGACCAACTACCACGTAAGTGTGGTGAGAGGAAGCACGCGCGCAGGATAACAAAACAAAGCAACAAAAGCTGTAAAGCACGACATCGCGGCACTTTGAACCACGAGTCTAGTGCCAAATGTTTATACTACCACTCTCCATGGAATAAAATTCCCCCAAATCTATACGTTATAGGTGGCGTTAGATATCGCTATAACAAGCAAAATGTACGCAGCCTTGTATCGATGTGTATGCATATATATCTATTTACTTGTGCAGATATATTTGTATGAAAGGAGCATGGATGAATGAATGTGGGTATGGCTGATGGCGCACACGGCAGCACTAAAATGTGAATCCAGTCCAAAGCGTTGATATATCTTTGTCTATATAAAAAATATAATAGCAGAAGCACAAGCAGCAGGAGCAGTCAGCAAAGGGAGCAGCACAAACAAGCGCACACACAGATGCTACTAAAAAGTCCTGCTTCTGGCTGCCTGTCGTGTCGTGTCGTACTGCAGCATGAGGGTTTTCCACAATACTGTAGATATTTACTTCTCATTTTAACTGCAATATTTAGTTTACTTCATAATATTAAAATAAATTTATTATTAGTTAGTTATTAATAAAAAAAAAATTAATCTTACAATCTGTTAAAACCATAGTGCATGCATGCATTACTTTGGTATCAGAAGTGGGATACAAATTCTTTTGTTAGTAATCGAGCTTTAGTAACACGTCTTCTGTAAGCACAAAATCACCAAAAACAACAACAACGGTAAATGAAACTGCAGTCAATAAGACTAAGTATTTTAATCTGCATCGGGAGTCAGACTTTCTTTTTCTATATTCTTCATGATTACCGCATTTGTTAATTTTGGGACTACCCGCGCTTCGAAGGTTGGCTAACTTTAGACAGCCGTCTAAGTTATAAATAAAAAATAAATAAAATAAATAAATTTGATGGCACAACAGCTCATGAAGAACTAGGGCCTAGTGACTTACAACTCTCAACCATTCCTGTGTGCGTGTCTGCAGGAATGGAGGGGACCTACAGTTTATTGCCGAATCCGAACGGCTAACGAGCGGCACTTTTCTGTGACAGGAGATACTCTTGGAGGATTTGTCAATTCCTCGCAAGAGGCAGTAGCCGTTTTTTCTTTTAAATAAATAGGTGGCGAGGCTGGGGATCGAACCTTAGACCTCCGGCATGACAGTCCATCGCACTAACCATCACGCCACGGCTACTACCTAAGTTATAAATAAACATTTTTAATGTTGCTAAAGTGAGCTTACCTTTTATCCAACTTATGACAGCGGAATTGATTGCCTAAACCTTGACAAATGTAGAAAACAAAATTTACTAAATAAAGCATATTATTCCGAAATAGTTAGACTGTCTAAATAGTCAGGCTTTCCAACAGGAGACCCTGGATTGGAACCTTGAAGTACCTACATAATATATTGTACCTCCTCATGGTGGAAGCCGGAACAGGCGAAGGTGCGTAAGGTCGATGATACACACGATGAAGAAAGTAAATTCAGTCTTATCCAATAATGATGAGAAAACTGAACTTGAACTGAGTGTGCTTGAACCGAAGCCCTTGCCTGGCTAAACTACAGGGTTTTGATTGTCAAGGAGCGTCTCTTTCCATGTCCTTCGGGAGGCGGCGAAGACTTGGAATTGAGGACACTTGCTATTCCAAAATTAAACATGGCTCTTATGACAGGCCTCGGCCCTTAACAAGGATGGAGAATAGCCCTACATATTCTCTAATTGTGACTGGTGTGCCCGAGCCGTATCAGGATGCTTGTTGACATGATCAACTCCTATGGAGATAGGCCTCCCGTGGGACTAGGCCGTAATAGCCAGGTGCTCACGTTAAACCAAAGGTTCAATTCTTTCTAAATAGTCAAAAATCTTAATAAACGCTAATGCTAGTTTCTACTTATAAAAAATTTTCGCAATGACAGTTCAATGTTGACAGTTCACAATTGTCGCGAAATTTGAAATCTCTTGTTGGATGATCCTATTGTAGAAGCTCTTTATAAATGGATTCAGCAAAAATATCAGCCTATGAGTAGTCTTGTTCTACTTCTTCGATTTTTGTACCTATTAGGCTTGAATCCCCATGGAAAATTGTCTGTTATCATCAACCCCTTCCAATAATATTTTTCAACCATATGTTACACGTGTAGATATAAATTATAGTGGTTTTTTGTCGACACAAAAACATTAACAAGTAGCTTAAATATAGGGTGGGCCAAATAAGACCTTCCAATCTCGAACACATAACTTTATTATTTTCCAAAATTCCTATTTTTTTTTTCTTTTTGCAGGTTATAATCGAAGGCTTGGAAATTTATAATGAATACATACATTACCTACAGAACAACGCGTTAAAATAATGGTTTTACACAATTAGCCAGACAAATCGAAGCTTATTTCTATTTAAGTGGTTATGTCAACAAGAGAAAAAAATTTGCCGGCCTATATTTCTTCGAGAATGAGGATGAAATGCCAGAAATGATTTCCGGGGCTTCTTACAGAACAATTGTCGACAAGGAGTGCTGCAAGAGCAGTGTCAGCGGCTCTTTGGTTTTGGTTTTGTGGTAAGGGGAAGACTTAGGCAAGAAGTCTTGAGCTTCCGAGATGTAAGTGAGCGCCTGGTCAAAATCCGCATCAAAGCAAAATTCAAAAACATCACGTTGATCTGTGCCCACGCCCGTTCCCCCAGGGGCAGGAGGGGGGGTCTTCAGAAGTTCTACCGAAGGGTGAGGCAATCTACACAGGGCTACAAGGCCAGAACGGAAGCCTGCCGAGATGAGAGTGGGAATATGGTGCTAAACACACAGACACAGTCGGTGCTGAGTGATCTGGAAAGAACACTTTTCTATACTGCTAAACGGCGAAGATGATGATCTAAATTTCCGTCCACCCGACCCAAGTGAAGTGCGGTTAGCGATAGCCAAGCTGAAAGCGTACAAAGCTGCTGGTGCAGATGGCCTGCCAGCCGAGCTATTCAAAGCAGAGGGAGATGACTTGGTAAGAAGTATACATACACTTACTTATTTCCGAAACTTGGTCGGAGGAAAGTATGCCCGATGAATGAAACCTCGGTAAAGTGTGCCCCGTCCACAAGAAAGGAGATGCTCTGACCTGTGCCAACTACCGAGGTATAAGTCTCCTCAACGTCGCATACAAAATCTTGTCATCTGTACTGTGTGATCGCTTAAAACCGTTTGTCAACGATCTGATCGGACCCTATCAATGTGGTTTTAGGCCCGGCAATTCAACCGTCGATCAAATGTTCACACTACGACAGATTTAAAAAAAACCCAGGAGTTTCAAATCGATATACACCACCACTTTATCGATTTCAAAGTCGCATATGATAGCGTAGACAGAGACGAGCTATACAGAGCCATGGCGCATCTCGGCATCCCTGCCAAACTCGTCCGCTTTTGCAGGATGACGATGGAGAAATCTCGCTGCTCCGTCAAAGTCGGCAAGAACACCACCGAATCCTTTGATGTCGAGAAAGGTTTGAGACAAGGCGACGCGTTATCATGCAACCTCTTTAACATCGTACTTGAAGCAATTGTACGCAACTCGCAACTCAACAACAGAGGTACAATTTTTCAAAAGTCCGTTCAACTACTTGCCTATGCAGATGATATTGACATCATTGGAAGAACGAAGCGAGCTGTTACCGGTGCGTTTGCAAGTATTGAATCGGAGGCGGCGAAAATGGGTTTGGCTGTTAATAAGGACCTTATATAAGACCCTAATCATCCCGGTCCTGCTATATGGGGCAGAGGCATGGAATCTGTCAAAAAAGGATGAGAATCTGCTTGGGTGCTTTGAAAAGAAGATTCTTTGAGTGATTTTCGGTCCAGTCTGTATCGATGGAGTATGGAAGAGAAGATTTAACAACGAGCCTTACGGGCTTTACAGCGATACGTCCACCTGGTCAAGAAGCTGAAAATACATCGGCTGAGATGGCTGGGACACGTGGAGCGTATGGACACGCATCAGCCCGACGCACGAGTCTTCGAATCTACCCCTGATGGTCTGCGCAGTAGAGGAAGCCTCCACTTTTAGGGTGGCGTACAAAGTGGAGAACGACCTCAATCAACTAGAGGCAGCTAGCTAGGGACCGAGTTGGCTGGAGGGGCTTGTTAGTTGAGTCCGTAGCCCATCCTGGACTGTGAACGCCATCTAAAGTAAAGTAAAGAGGAGGAGTATCATAATTTGTTGTTCCAACAAGATAGAGCGACTGCGCACACTGCTGGGCAAACTTTGGACCTAAAATTTAACATTGGTAGGTCTTATTTGGACCATCTTATAGGAGGTAAGTTGTAATTTATTATTGACATGATCTGATAATTTTTTTTTTTTAAATAATTTGCGCACAAAGAAGGGGTTATGATTACTCTTAAAATGTTCAAAAACAGTACGAGCCTTTTTGAAAGTTGAAGAGGGTTTAAAAGTAGATACCGACGCACTTGGGTTTTGAATGTTTGAATATCTATATGGTAGGGAAAAATTAATCGGGGTTAAGCATTCCACATTTAGTACGCCCGAATATTAAGTTATGGACAATAAAACACTGTTTGTAAAAAAAAAAAAAAACAAAAACGATGAAATAATCTGAAATATAAAATAAAACATTGCAACGTGATATTCCAGAGAATTATTTCAGTTATAGTTGTAGCGCCATTTATAGCTCTGTTTTTAATTCTGTCAAATAAACTTAACCTGGACGAATAAAGGCCTTAAAATTACTGCCAGATTAGAAGCGGAGAAAAACGGTTTGCATCGTCGAGAAAACGCATTGTTGGAAATGCTTGAGACGGCAAAAAAAAAGGTGTACTATATCTAAAAAAAACTCCGCCTTGTCGGAATTTTTTGAAGTTTGGCCTTTAAAATAATTGCAAGCGAAAAAAATCCAATGAAATGACACCCGAGTTTCTCGACAAATATTGGTCACGTTCATGATACTAGTACATTTTTAGGGTAACTTTTGAGCATTATCCACGTTCCCAGTTTTCGATTGCGGTAAACACGTTAAAGAAATGGCTATTCATTGCTTCAAAAAATTAGCAAGTATATCGCAAGTCTTGGAGTGGGATTTTCAACATGGTCGGTTAACTTTTGCTGCTTTTTTATCGAAGGCTGAGGTAAGCTCGTCGGTGTGAAAGCACAAATGTATGTATTTCTGGGTTTTATAATAATAGCACGGTATTTCATATATATAAACTCTCTAATAACTCGGCTGCATTTCGTTTTCCTCAATTTATCAACGGCAGGATTAGGTTTTTCAGAATAAGGTTGGAAGTCGAAGTGGGGAGCTGTACGCGTCTTACAGGCTCGGTCCGTGGTGCAGTGACCATAGAATAATCGGTTGGGAATCGTCCCCGCCCTTAGCAAAAGACTAAGAGATAATCAGTGAGCTTAATGTCGCCACGGTCCAGGATGCACTTAGAAGAAGTGAATCGAGGAATAAACAAGTAGTTGCCAACAGGGCCTACCTTCTCGCTCCTAGTAGCAAACTAGAGATAATCAGTGAACTGCCCATATCAGCTCCGTCCGTGGCTTACTTTAGAGGAAAGATGATACGGAATAAACAGTGGGCTTCGACCCCGCTCATAGCAAAAGGCTTTGAGATGAACGGTGAGGGGCAAACGAGGGAATGCCGACTCTGTCCAAGATGCACTTAGAAGAAGTGAATCGAGGAATAGTAAAGTAGTTGCCAACAGGGCCTACCTTCTCGCTCCTAGTAGCAAACTAGAAGATAATCGGTGGAGCTGTCCACGAAAGCTCCGTCCGGTATGCTCTTAGAGGAAGAACGCCTCGAAATAATCAGGTTGGGATTCGTCTCCGCCCCTAGAAAAAGACTAGAGGATAATCGGTGTACTGCCCCCGGCTGGAAGACTGCGTCCACTAGTCCACTGTATACTTGAGAGTATAAAATGGAATAAACAGATGGAATCATCCAAAAAAATAACTACAATAATAATATTAAATTACTAAACATAGGAAGTGCCTCAAAAAAAGGTAGGGGTTAACACTTAACAAACCCAAAATACCCAAAATATTAAGAAACTCCTGAATGTAGTGTAACTTGTAACACTAAGTACCAAACAGCGTGTCTCTTTCGTGCTTCCAATATGAGCATCGGTCAGTGGAGATCTCCTTTGTGCACACCAAATTGGTACAGCAACTAATCAAAGGCATAAAGGCTGATTTCCAATGGCGCGTTCGCGTTAGAGACGCTTACGTATACGTTTACAAGCCTTACGAACGCGTCGACATGACAGCCGACTTGCAGAGAACCTGAAAATCAAAATGAACCTACATAACTGTAATTTCGAATTCCTTTCAACAAACTATTTCATTATTTTTTAAACAAAATCGATTTTTTTCTTTCAAAAGGAATTTGTCCAGAACACCCGATTTTTTCTTCTAAATAAATCGATTTTTTTGTTGAAACAGGAATTTGAACATTAGTTTAACTGTCAAAACGGTTGAAAAAAGGTTGATTTTTTTCAACTTTAACGTCGAGGTAGCTTATGTTACGTTGGTTTGTGTATATGCTAATAGGTGCCAAATCGTAACATAATACCCAACGCGTCATTGTAAACAATTTGCTTAAATTGCTATGTGTGAGCTTTCGCGTTGAAAGAAAAATCTGTCAAAGCGATGCCCAACGCGGCATTGGAAATCAGCCTTAACTGGCTGAACAGAATAGAATGACGGAACTGAAGACGCAGACGGAACTGGAAGAGCTGTCAAAAAGTGTCGTACGTTATTTTTTTTACCTGCCCACAATGCAGCTGTACAGCTTTGAAAGTATTTTGAAGAAAAACAAAAGAATATTCTTGTGTACAAGCTCAGAATTCACATTTTTTGTTTCCAATAATTTTCCTTTTAATAAATAATTTTTTTCCCGATACAAATAACCACAATATTTTTTTCCGACCAAAAAAGTTGTTTTTTTTCTTCATACAAATTGAAACGTCAAAAGTGCCGTACGTCAAAAGTTAAAAGTTGGTGAACTCTTCCGTCTGCGTCTGCGTCTCCGTATGCGTCTACGTTCCGTTGTGTTCGCAACATTGAATTTGCGTGTATTCAATATTTTGACAGCTATTCCGGCTCCGTCTCCGTTTCCGTCTGCGTCACCATTCTGTTCAGCCAGTAAAACGAAATTGCACTGAAATTCCACCTCCTCATGTTAATATTTCAGACACAAGTAAATGTGAATTGGAAGAATGGTAAACGAAATCGAAAATGTCATCGACGTCATACGGCGTCTGCTCATCCGTGGTTGTCTGTATACCCGTTAGAGGCAGAGAGGTGAAGGAACCAACTTGAACCAGGGTTCGGTGCGGCGGTGCAGTAAAACACATAAACAACCCAGGGTTCGGTGCTTTGATTTATTGAATTAAATCGATTCGTCTGTAATTTCGTAAGACGGTTCGGCAGGGCGGTGCGGTATATAAATAGTTTTATACGGGTGTGGGGTAAAAGTGTAACGCTTCGTTACAAACTTTGGATTGAGATTCCATTCACCACCCATTTTATCCGTGACCACGACACATTGAACGTGGGACCCAATTCCGCAAGCGTGAGTTTTCCCCGTATTCAAAGAAATCCCTGTACACATCAAATTTTTCGATTATGCAAGAGTGAAATTTTGAATATGAGAAATTTTAAAAATTAATCTTGAAATATTCTCCACCGTATAGATTATCCTTAAAATAGGTATTTGTACTAACACATATCGTATAATTTTCGTCATTAGTTTATGTGTAATAATTTTAATTAAGCTAATAAAAATTTTATACCAAAAAAGTTGACCTCCTACGTATATGAATCTCGCCATCATCATTTCGTTTGAATGTAGGCTCTGATGGCACTCTGGTGCTTGTTCGGTTCTTTAGAACTTTTCATTTTCCATTTCCAGATATTCACATTCCTACACACAAAAACCATCCAGCATTGACTGTTCATGGCACCAGAGCGCCATACAAACCAGTCTACGCATATAGATGGTATTAAGAGGGTATAAGTATATATCTCATACAATTATAAGGCACATGAGGGCTTTGCCATGCTCCCAAATGTCTAAAGTCGGATGGGGAGAGACTAACAACGAAACCAACTGACACGAACACGACAAATCGCACAGGGCAGGGGCAATACATTTCAATGCTTCGGGATTTGATTCCTTTCCACCACCATAATGTTGTTGTGATATATAGAAAAAATATATGTCGGTATATTAAGCTTATACAGCAAGGATTTTATTCTTCGTTTGCCCCAAGTGACGTCCTTTTTTTGCTGAAAATTCATCCTTGTCCCCCCACACCTAAACCCTCATTAAATGGCAAATTTCTTACACTTCTTGACTTGCATTTAAATAAATGGCACTGAGTGTTGCAGCTAGGATACCATAGCAAATGGCACAGGTACTTGTTTGTAATCTGAAATCAGGTACCCACAAGGAATTCGACGACGACGATGAAGACTATGGCAGCGACAGGCTGGGGTTTTTTCATTTACGACTCAATAAAATTCACCGCATGCTTCTGCCAGTCAACCCTCAACGTGATCTTTTGGTAATCTGCAGAGGATGATGGTGGGTGATGGCAAGCAATACCTTCTCCATCCCCAAGCATAACACGTTAAATTCCTGGATATGCCATGAAAGTCCAGAAAGCACGTTTCAGTTGTGGGGGGATTTCACCCTTGATTCTTTAGGTCCTAATTCTGGTAGATATACTTGTGCCAGCTACCACTTGTGAAACTACTCCGGAACAGAGTTTGTACGTGCTGCAGCAAGCAAGCATCAACAGCAGAGCGGGGAAGCCATCAGAAGCATCATCTCCCAGTCCCATGTTGTGCTGCAGAGACAGTAGGATCTCTGCCATCGTCTATGGGGCAATATATAGTGAGTAGGTTTGTCAACGCTGCTGTTGTGTGTTGGGCGGAATTTTGATGAAAGTTTGTGTGTGGATGGAGAGTTTATCTGGAGACTGGAGGGCAAGCAGAAGGAAGTAGTAGAATCAGAATCACAAGCAGCATGAAGTCGAGTGGGACGTTATGACATCATAAAAGGACAGCACTGCGAGCTCGATGCAATAGTTTTATCCAGCAAACTACCCAGACTACCACGACAATAGAACTTTGTTGTCATTATGATAACGACATTGGTTTCATTCTGGCGTCAACGTACCCAATAATGCCAGAACCAGAGCCAAATTCAGAACCAGAGTCACAGTGCTTCATCCGCAGTTTGTGCACATCATCCATCCTCAACATGGCAGCGTTCTAAACAAGTTACCGTCTGATCCTTAAGCTTAGATTGATTATGTGAAAACACAACAACCAGCACGACGATGACGACGAGCAGAGCACCAAAAATAATAATGCCTTGGTGAAATCAGACCAACCATCAATCCCCTTCCTCTTCCCCATATCCGTAGCTTCCGTGCAACAACAACAATTGAGTGTGCGGCAAATTGTGAACGAGGATGTCAGCTCCGAGGCAATTATGGCTCAATGGGTGGATGGGGTGTGAACCAGGAGGGTTCTGACACTGGCTACACACTCTGTTCACGGCACACGACAATGTCTCACTCCCTTCCTTTTATCCGTTTGCTGAGCACAATGCCATGCCATGCCATGTCATGCTACGACGACATGCCGTGCCACCCCCAATTTCGCCGATAATAAGCAGCAAGTCTCCCCTTGTGAAAACTCCAAAGTGAGTGTGCCAATAATTCATTCAAACTTTGGTGCGAGCGAGGGTATGGATGGCGGCAGGGGTTAGTGCAAATAAGCCCGTTTCAGAGGAAAGACGAAAAAAAAAGAACACCTTCCATAATTTGAGTCATCAGTAATTGGGTGAGGGTTGGGCCAGCTAATGGCGGGACTCCCATCAACTAACATCTAAGGTGAGTCTCCACTTGGCTTTGTGCTTAAGCTCCACCAAGTTCGTTCGCATATCCCCCCTCGTTAATTTTTATACTTTGTGTGGTTGTTGGCGAAGAAAGTAACACTGTCCAGCGTGTAGATGTGAATATAGATAAAGCTTGCCACTGCCACAGTTCCATAGTAGCACGACAACAACTTGGTCGTTCTCGGTCGGATACATAACCTGCTCTAGCCAATTTACTATATAATTCTTTATCCATTACTATCACTTCATGACGGCATGGCGACGACGGCAAAGGCATGGCAGTCAGGCAGCAGTACGCCCATCCCTTGGCATTTGCCACAATTACTCTCGTGTGCGCTCACCCTCGCCCTTGGGCTTCACCCTCTTTACGTTCATGGTTGTATAAGTTAACCAGTATAGCACTAGCTATAGCTAGAGAGATAAAATGCCCCGCAATTACCACTAAGGCCACATCTAACGAAGCCGATGATTTCTATAAAAAAAAAAAAGGTTTTTTTCTTCTTTTTCTTTTATATTGTAGCCTCCACCCTTGAAGTGGACTTTTTATGTTTTTTTAGGACTGGGGATTTTGTTGGACTTTTCTTTTTTTTTTTTGCTACTGCAGATTCATCCTTCTCGGTTGTTCGTACTTTACACTTTACAGATACGGACAGCGACCATGTCGTCCATGTCGTTTATGGGAGATGCTTTTCATATAGCTAACGAAAACAGTGAGAAGAGAAAGTTAGGGTACTGTTTGTATATATTGTATTATTATCAGACATCAAGGACGGTTATTTAATTTTGTGAACCTTGACTTTTATGAAACATACATTAATTTTATGACGTGTCTCTTAAAAATCTGTGTGTGAATGAAAGCATCTAATGGCTAATAATAATGAAAGTTCAAAATTCAAAGCATTAACAATACAAAAAAAAAAAAATGACAAACAAATTTGTTTAAAACAGCATTTTCAACAGCCAAGTCAATTTAATTAAAAATTTTAAGAAACAAAAAATATTGTAACAAAATTTCCTTTAATTTGAAAATTATACTCAACCCGAATTTATAATTTATAGTTTGCTTTACACATGTAACAGAAAGGCATTTTAGACTTTATCTTTCTGATAACCAATTCATATTGGGTTTTTGTTTCAAAATATTAAATTTCCTTTGGTTATGTAGTTATCTTCCTAACGCTTGTAGATTTCCGTAGCTTGGATTGAGAGATTATTTCACTTTTATTAAGTTATAATCGATTACACCTATCATTATCTAATTATATTATAGCCCACGAGAAGTCTACATTTTTTTAAATTAAAAACAAGGTTACGAATATAGAAATAACTAGCTGACCCGGCAAACCTCGTTCCACCTATAATTGATTAAATTATTAATGTTCCTTTCGAAAGTCGAGCAAGCTCCAATTATTATCACGACTTTCCGACTTTTCCGGCCTAATTTTCCAATAAAATTTTCAATAAAAGTCCAACAAAAAATTCTCCATCCAATTTGGATGGTGTTCAGCTGAGGTATGTGCGTACGAACACAATTTCGTTTCAGACATTTTTACATTTCAAGGTGTTTTCACGATTTTTTTACTTTTTCAGTCGAATTTTCTAATTTTCCGTCGAATTTTCCTATTTCTGGCTACGTTGTGTGTTAATCTGGTTCAATAAAAATCCAACAAAAAAATCCGCAACCGAATCGGATGATGTTTAGCCGAGCTATGCGCGTACGAACATAAAAAGGGATTCATTTTTATATGTATAAATATATATAAAGAAGAAGATAATATCTTACAGCCAAATTAATAAACGTGGAATAGCGAAGGATTAGACCTTATTCCGTGGACTAAGTGCAAAATGTTATCAATAAAACAAAATTTCTACAAAGTGATGTTTACTAAACTAAACCACCGAGGAAGGTGGTTTAGCGAAGGAATAAGAACCAGATTCTAAGATTATAAATTTAATTTTGAATAAAAATAATAATGTCCACTTTATTTATCGAGTTTTTAAATCATTTGCAACTATTTGAAAATCAGCCATCAACGACAACAAAAAAAAAATATGTAAAAGCAGATAAATCCAAAATATAGGTTTTCCAAGGGAAATTACAAGACTCATATAGCAATTGTTGATGATGACCTAAACTAGGAAGTAAATGGTGGGCACTCCTTTTTCTTCTTGTAATTAAACTTTTCCATTTTTAAAATAAAAACAAAACAAACGGAACAGATACAACACAAACAATGATTGAAAAACAATGATAATAGTTCTGACAGAAATTCTTAGGTGTGTTTGGTAACTTGAGCTTTATTTTGTTGTTGTTTTAAAGATCCCCACAATACGCTGTCAGAACCCATACGGAGTTTGCAAAACTTTGTGAAAATGTCAAGTTACCAAAGAGGCATCTCACTTATTGTAGTAGATTTTCTTAAGGGATTTTCAGTAAACGTCACTTTGTTATTCCACGAACATTTTGTTTTTATTGATGGAAAATTTTAATCCGTAGCTTAACTCTTATTCCATGGTATAGTAAACTCGTGGAATAAAGGTGGAATTAGCGTTTTTTATTAATATGGCTGTTAGAGAATATCCAAATCTGAAAATGGAGAACTTTTCCTCCGTTCTCTTCAATTCTAAAAAAAAAAATATGATTTTATAAATACAAAAATTTTAAACCGTTGGAGTGTTTTTTAAAAAAAGTAATCCGAACGGCTAAGGTGATTGGCACTTTTCTATGACAGGAGATACTCGTGGAGGTTTTTTCAATTCCTCGCAAGAGGCAGTACCCGTTTTATTTTAAAAATTATTAGGTGGCTAGGCTGGGGATCGAACCTAGACCTCTGGCATGACAGTCCATCGCACTAACATTAACGCCATGGTTTTTATGTTTTGTAATATTTGTGCGAAAACAGGACATAATATGAATTTCCTCTGATTATTTCGTAAGCGATCTTGTTTTAAACTTTGAACTTTGTAAATATTTTCAAAAAACAATTCGAATATCGCACAATATGTCGATCAAATGGTGCCTGCTGCGTTGAACGCAGCAGTGGAACGTAATCGCAATCCACATATCGCATAGATGTGTGCCTTCTTATTGATTCACATCCACAATGTAAACGCAATCACCCCGCCATCGCTTTGGCTTGCGCAATGCTTTATTAAGACTTGCAGATGACAAACTGACAACCTGTAATCTAAATTATTTTTTATTTCAGTTGTTTTCGTGTTCATTGTATTCATTTGGAGTGATATTGAAATGCAGGCTATTGTGGTGGGAAACTTATGTCGTTTTCCGTTGGTCACTCCTAGCACTCTTTTTTCACTCGATCCACACTCCCAACACTCCAAAAACCTTCCATTGGCTGTTCGGAGTGATGATTTAGGAGTGTTTTTTCACTCCGGATTTCATTAAGGAGTGCTAGGAGTGCACTCTGAAAACACACATATTTTTAAAAGTATGTGTTGGATTAATCGCCAAAATAGTAAATGCTTCTTCTTGAGATGTTCTGAAATTGAAATTATGGAAGAATTCATTTCAGTTTTTACTTCTACATAGATACACATATTACGGAAGAGAGTTTTTCATATTCCATTGGAATCAAAAAAGAGTGAAACACTCTGAAAATCCAATCGAAAACGACATTATTCTTATCTTATGGGGATACTCCCCTTTTACACGAAGCAACTGAGTTTCCAGCAACAATCAGTTCATAGGCGAGAAGGGCAGGCAGAAAGATGGGTAAACAAAATCTCCCCGGTCAACAAATTCAGGAGATTTTTTTGACGTTCCTCTTCACACTACGTTTGTGTCCGTTCATCCAAGGTAGTTTAAAAGAAAAATAAGCAAATCTCTTCGGGTTTTGTTTCTTGTGTGTGAAATGTACAAGAGATTGTTAAGGAGATTCAAAGAAAATTTGACAAAAATCTCCAGAAACTAGTATATTCATGTGAAAGGGGACATATACAATACTTTTTCCACGACAAATTTTGGATAATGTTCAAATAAATAATAGAGAACTACCAATTGGTTAGAACGATGCCTATTCGCAGCGTTTGTCAAAGGAAATATACTTTGCCTTTCATCAAAGCAATCTAACCTCCGTGGTTGTGCCACAACAAAATTTGTAAATGCCGCCCTTATCCAAGACTTAGGTTAGGGCTACATTTATATGGAGTGGATTGTATTGAGCTGAAATTGAAAGGGTTCTGGTTTTTGATTTTAATAGTTTAATAGTGGTTTTGAAAATCATTTTGAATTCTAACAAAAATTTCTAAAAAAAAAATCATTTTGAGAACTCAATTTCAAAATTAAGCAAAGTATTCACACCGAAAATGAAACAATTTCGTGTGACAGCTTAAATTGGAAACCATTTTGATCATTGAAATAATAAAATTAGCTCAAAATTTTAAACAGCCTGATGTTAAGGTATTAGCACGATACTACTTAACAATTTTCTAACTTTAAAACTCTTTACTAAAATATTCTTAGTTTTAAATATTTTCTAACTAGTATCATACTAAACCTATTTTCTTAAGAAACTCTAGCTGAACGCGCCTAAAACAGTGACAGTTCAACCGATTTTTGCAATAGGGCTTTTTAACAAACAGCAATATATCTCTGTCTCGTTCATATTTAAATGTCAAACTAAAATTCTCGGCACAATGACATTTAAGTGGCAGCCATTTGTTTGGTTTATTTTGGAGGCAAATAAATATTTCGAATTGTTTTTTTCCTTTTTTTATAGAAAAGATGCAAGTAAAAATGTTTTTTTACTTTATATAAGATATTTTAATCTTTTTATTGCACAAAATAGCAAGATTTTTGTAATTAAAATTAGCGCTCCTTATTTTTTTCTTTCCAATTTCATCTGTCATTGTGCCAAGTTTTTGCTGTCATTTGAAACTGACAATTTGGTAGAGATCTCTATTGTAGCTGCCAAAGTGACACTTGGATTTAGTGTGATACTAAAAAGATAAAATAGGCATTTGGCGATTTTAGCTTTAGTAAAATGTTATAAAGATTATATGATCCTAACTTGTTTAAAATTTGGAAAAGCCTGTTTTTAACGTAGCATCATATTAAAAATGCCTTAACGTCATACTAAATTGTCTAAAATATTGCGCTATTGATTTTAAAAGAAAGTCTTAAAATATATTAAATATGTACCTTTTTGACAAAAAAAAAATCTGTGAATAATTCCCTTAATTTTGAGACCAAAATGCCATCGACTTTCTTTCCATAAGTTCCTTAAAATGTTAAGACAAAATTTTCAAAGAAAGCCATAAGTGATGGCGCCTTTCAGAGTCTCCATAATTTTCTTCCAGAAATTATACTTCATCGCCCGACCAGCTAGATCCTCTGCAATTCAAAGCAGTTGCAATTTCCTGATAAATGTGACTTTTCTTTCGAGCTCCACGTAACTGGCAAATTTTTAATTCCCAGAGCTCAAAAAGAAGCTCGTCTTCAGTCGACGTCCATGATTTTTTTGGCTTACCTATATTTTCTTTTCGACATTTTTTTTGAATTATTTAAAAAAAAATGAAACGCCAGGTCTAATATACTCTTGCCAACAACGAAGGAAATTTATAGTTCTGTTTGTTCACTATTCACTTTATTGGAAAAGTTAAAACTGTTATAAAACGTAATTTTGTAAAAAATTTCATTGAAATTGATGTGATTTGAGATGGGTTTGAAATTGCGTCATTGTATGGGAAATTGTGCAATTTTGAAAATGATTTCGGAAAAATAATCCATAATTGCGTAATTTCATTCACGTTTTTTCAAATTTTGTATGTTGAAAGTGATAAAGTTTATACTGGGTTTTAATTAGAACTGAAATGAGGTAATTTGGCAAATTACCAAAAAAGTTTTCACATTTTAAATTTTCTAATTTTGTTTGAAGGTCCAGATTGTCAGTCGCTTTTACGTAATTTCCTACCGAATTTCGTTCAAATTTGGTTGAAATTACCTCATTTGGAAATTTGAATTTGTATGGGAAATGAGATGATTTTGAATTGAATTTGGAAATTTTGAAAAAAATTACCTCATTTACTCTAATGAAAACGCAGTATTAGGCATAGAAGATTAGAGCTTTTTATTATTATTAGATATTATTTATTGTACTATTCATACTAGAATGTCAGTTTATTATAGACTTGACCATTCTTTATTCCGTCAATTTCATTGAATTTTTGAACAACAACAACAACAACAACAACTTAAAGGTGCTACCATCAATTCTTTACGAGTTAATTTATTTTTAATTAGTTTATAGTTAGTAAGTTTATATTTCAATCAGTCACCTTGTTGCAGTTATCGTTAGGATAACGGTGAGTCTGATGGGTATGAACCTACCTACCTTTCTTATATAATGTTGTTTTATGGTCAAAATAAATTTGTATATTCAACGGAAATTATGAAATTAGCAGCCTCAATGTTATAATTACAAAATAATATCGAAAACACATCCATCAATAATATTTCTAGGCATACCAACTACTCAATAAAAAAACACTCAACAAATCCAACGTTGTCTTTTCTGATAACATCTTTCTAAGACTTTGAGGTCATAGCTCATGGGCGAAAGAGGTTCCAATTTGCCAGCCTCCGCCTTGGCGTTAATGTATTTTATAGAATTCACGTAAAGTAACCTTCTTTCACCACAACAAATCCTGTGCCTTATTGAACCTAGCAAATGTTAAGCTTTTTACACGAAATGATGATCATTTCGAACCCAACAAATAGTTAAATAACATCTAATGATTCTTAACCTTTTCCCTCAACTGTTTGCGCATCTATCTATTTTGTATCTCATGCTAGTGAGGGTGATTGCGAGGGCGACAATGACTATACGAACTACGACGATGAATAGGACGGTTTCTGTACAAAATCAAAGCACTCCAGCTGTATAGCTGCCCTTCCCCTATATACCGAACATACCTATCTCTATCCACAATCAACTGGATAGCTATTCACTGAGCCATATCTCCATTGTGGAAAATAAGTGTGTTCCTGGCGTACAACTGTGTTCTGTGCAAAAATAAAAAAAAAAAAGGAGGAAGAAGTAGAAAAAAAGAAAACAACATAGAATCGGCATTATACACCACCGCACAGCTCAACGGCACATCACATATAGTAAAGTATAGAATAGAGCTGCAGAGTATAGCACTCGAGAATTTAGTGCAAAGTGTACCTACAGACATACCTACCAACACACAACACGAGCAGCAAGTACTGATGGCAGCAAGCACCAGCACACGGGTGTACATGGACGCTGCCATAACGCCACACACCACATTTTAACACCCTTCAACAATAAACAGCATGTCACTTAGTCCCAACTTCAGGATATCCCCACAGAGTTTACCTCGCTCCCTGCCCTTTGCCCTAGCTGCCGTATACATTTATGCCATGGAAATGAAGATACACACGAACCCCAATGGCACCATGATGGTATGGCATGCTTGCTATCCAACCCGCATCCAATTGTATACACCAGGGCTGCATTGAACATATGGCTTAAAATAGAGGCTCAGTCCTTAAAATTTATTATTTATGAATTTGGCACACTTATTATGAGAGACCTAATGATGAAGTGTGCAAAAGTTCCCATGAATCCTAGGCGAGCTCTAGCGGCAGGAAAGTGTAACATGTTGTCTTTTTCGGTTTTTCGTGTTTAACTTAGAAAATGTCGTTTCAAAAAAAAATAGCTTAGAAAATTCTCTCAAAACATCAGCGCTTCTAAAACACCGAAAACAATTTAAAACTGCAGAAATGCGACTTGAATGTGGCAGTGTTGCCGAAGTTTTACTTTAACGAACTCAACCATAATTTGCCGTAATTTATTCTTATTCTTATCCTTAAAAACAAGTTTAAAAAGATTGTACACTGGGGCGTATACGCACTTATTTTTTTAAAGTTGAAATTACCTCATTTGGAAATGTGAATAATTTATACAGGGTGATTCACCTAGGTATGACAAAAAGCTAGAGCATGTAGGTTGAGTTGAGATAAGAAAAATATAGTAGTGAAAAAGGGGTCTCTTTCCCCCTTTTAGCCGGGGTTGCGCAAGGGTTGCCTAGCCTAAAGTGGTCAAAGCAAAGGGTTGCCAAGCTTTAAAAGTAAATTTTTGGGTTTTTTCAATTATTAGATACAGCTTAAATGGTAAGATCTACGGATATAAAAAAAATACCATACAAAAGTAAATTTTATTTAAAAATTTTTAAATTCGTGATTTTTTAAAAATCGGAACTGAAATTCCGTGTAAATTGGGGTCAACAAAAATAAACGTCTAGAATATATTTTCTAAACGAAAAATGATAGAGAGTTGTTTGTTTTTGAAGTCGATGGGTAATGTTAATATAAGAAAGTTTTGTCTAAATCTAAAATAAATTTAAAAATCTAGAACTCGAGATATTGTCCTTATTTGATTGCCAAAAACTGCAAAATAGACGTTTCAAAAATAATTCACCATAAATCAGGGTTCTGTTTCTTGGAAATAAGTTATATATTTTTAGAAAGTAAACAAGAAATAAATTGACCCGTATTTGCCAAATTTTTGATTTAGCCTCATTTTTGTGCTAAGTGAATTTTTGAATAATTTACATTTTTTTCATAAAATTTTCGTAGTTTTTGATTTTTTTCAATTTTACGCGCATGGGTATTTTCATTAAAAAGAGTACCTACCAGTGTATAGACACATTCATTTTACGTACGATGGTATCATACTATTTTCGAAAACGTGGTCAAGAACTCAAAATTTGTGAACTTTTAACTATCGATATTTTTAAATTTCGCAATGTGTTAGAGGAAAAAACTTTGATAGTCACAAAGAGGTGACGGTAAATTTAGGCAGGTAATGCATTACAAAATGTAAGAACGTGGGTTATTAGGTACAAGTGTCATGATATTGAATACAACAATCTGGTCCTTTTTTTTCGAATCTTGTGGTATATATGAGGAGTTGAAAATTGCGGTTTTTCCAATTATTTTGTCAGGAGTATAACCATTTATGTTTATACATTAAAAACACAAAATGCTGCTCTGTCATTTTTTCTAGACCTAAAGACCTCAACCTTGACCATCCGATCTATTGAAATCTATAGAAACTTTTTATCAAAGTTTCTAACCAAGTTTTAATTCACAGAATTTTTTTCGTAACCGAACAAAACGAATTCAAATTCGACTTTTTGGTTAGTGCGTTGGACTGAGTCACGTCCGAGGTTTGGGTTTGATTCCCTAAAAACAAAAAATGTTTGTAAGACAGAATAATTAGGTTTAAAAGTTGTTGCGTGGCAAAAGGAGGGGAGAGAAGTCGGTAAAGTTGTAGGTTAGGAAAAAGGAACGGTTAGGAAAAAGGAACGGTTTTCAATTCGGAAAGGAAAAGTTCGGAAAGAAATGCTATGTTCCTGGAAAGTGAAAGTAATCTCACGGGAATGGGAGGAGGGATCTTGTCCCCGAAACTTAACCTAAAAACTGATTTATGTCAGTGAAAACTTCAATGTGACAGCGGACAGACTATCGCCCCTTCAAGGACACTGCTGATATAAAAGCAGTGTGGCCAACACCCACTCAACCTGGGAATCCGGCGGCGGCGGTGTTTGGATTCCCTAAAGATTGTCGATGACCACGATCACACTTCACACCATCTGGCATCTTCACCAAAATTGTTCAGCTACCATCGCATCGGAGCTGAAAACTGGATATTCAAAATGTCATATTCCGTTCAACTCGAAACAAGAAATTGTGAGATAAAATTAACATATATGAATCTAAGCACCCTGAGATGTTCTTTTTGAATAATTATATTTTAATTGACATAAACTAACTTAAGGTCCACTAACAAAAATCCAGGAAATTTGATTAAAAATTTAATAAAATAGAAAAAGTGCGTGTATATAATTGTTTTCAGAAATAAAAATAAAACAACAGCATAATTATGTTAGGCTATTCAGGTCATACATAAAATCTAAAGAAATGTAGTTCTACTTAACATGAAGTTTAAGTTTGCGCTGAGTTTTTATAAAATTTTTCGGGATTTCTATCTCAAAAATCAATTAAAAATACACTTGGGCACTTTTTTATTTCATTAAATTTTTAACAATTTTTTCTGTATTTTTGTTAGTGGACTTTATGTTTGTTTATGTCAATAATTGAAATACATATTAGGTGCGTTTTATTGGCAATTTTATAGCTAGCGCAATAAAATTTCCCTTGGTGAACAATAACAAAACCAAAAGTGCCGATAAATTAGCCAGTAAATTAGTGATAATAAAAGTGGACAAATAGTGTGGACTTCAACCTTAAATGTCAGTAACGTAGTTTGTGTTTCACTCAAAAAAGGGTATGAACACAACCAGAGAATAAAAAGTGGACATAAAAATTGATATAGCGTTTTATTGAACTTGTCTTGCTAGCTATGAATTACAAATAAAACGCACCTATTATTATTCAAATAGAAACACCTCCGGTTGCTTAAAGTCAGATGTTAATTGTATCTTACATGATTTTTGAAAAAAATGTGTTCCTGTAATTTTTTGATTTAAAATTGACTTATGACTTGCCTAAAATTTGGCATAAACTACCTGTAATATGTCGTTTAAATTAAACAATACCCAGATAGGTGGCGCTAAGATCATTATAGTTAAGCTAAGTACAGACGATTGTCAGATCTTACAATATTGTCAGATCTGTCAGAGAAAATACTGTCCCAAATGTCTTACAATCGTCTGTACACACAATTTTGTCTGACAATATTGTCAGAAACGTCATTGTCAGGTAATTGTCAGATGGCAATCTGACAAAAAATTGTCAGGTATCTTACAATCGTCTGAACGCACAATTTGTGTCATTGTCAGACGATTAGGACATTGTCAGACTCATTGGTCATTGTCAGATGTTTTCATTGAAAACATCTTACAATTGCTGACAATTTCTTCATTGTTCGAAATGTCAAACGGTTGGAGCCGAGTTGAGAGATAAAAAAAAACATTTTTGCAGGAATTTTGTAGTTTTTCCAAAACTGAATAATAAAAATTTATAAAGCAACTGGATGTTTGATCTTGAAATCCTCAATTGAATTTTTATTGCGAATTTAATTTTTATTGATCTGCCAACCGTGTGAACAGAAAATTTTCAAGCTGACAATATTGTCAGATATATAATTGTCCGAAAATTGTCAGACAAGAGCTGACAATTAAATTGTCAGCGTGTGAACGGACAATTTTACATTGTAAGAAATTTGTCAATTGTCAGCTAATTGTCCGCTATTGTCAGACCATTGAAAGATCTGACAATATTGTAAGATCTGACAATCGTCTATACTTAGCTTTATATATATTGTTGTAATGAGTAAAAAAAAGGAAGTACAATGGCCATAGCATATGCTGAGTGATACGGAGTCCACACTGACTCGGAGTTAATGCGGAGTGGTGCGTAGTTAATCCCGATCAAAAATCACGCCATCTATCGGAAAGGGCAGCATAACGTCAACATTAATATATTGTAACGTTTACTAAGGTTCAATAATAAAACTAATTTATTTTGAATTATCAACCGTCTACAAATTAAACACACTTTACTTCACTTCAAATTATTTTATTAGTCTTCAATCTTCAACTTCGAACTTTACACTTTTGCTTTCAAAAATAAACTAATAAAAATAAGCTAATTCGAATGGATCGAGACTTCTCTTGTATAATTTCGTATGACAGATTTCTAGAAGCTTCTTTTCCGGTTGTCATTTCCCTGCTTTCTCAAAAGCTCGACGAAATTACACAAGATGGCGCTGTTGTCACATGAGAGAATATTATGCGGTGATTAGATCGTGGCAGTTGTAAAGCAGTGATTACACTGCTGTAGCTGTCAAGTAGTGGTTACATCGTTATAATATGTTTCATACATAAATTTTTACTTTGGAGATCTTAGACCTCTATAAGGCTTTTATGCTTTAAAAAATCAAGTACAACAAACTAACATTTTCTTATTTTTTTTATATTTTTCAGTTTTACCCTGTAAATATGTGACATTTCTTGAATATTATGTATTATATACTTTTTTGGTTTTTGCCTAAATGAAGGCCCCTAACCAAATTAATCCGGTTATGGGGTTCACAAGTTCACTTTGAAAGCCGTATGCCATCAACAGAAACCAGCTAACGATAGCAGTATGAAACTTTACGTTTGGTCGCACATAAATTTCCTTGCCATTTGCCAAACATCCTTCTCTGTATAGCGCTATATGTATGCTAGGAGCGATTTGGGAGCAGTGCTATACTGCTGCGTGTGCTTTGGGTTGAAATCTTCGTGCCGGATTATATCCCTCCGGGGCTGTGTGTGGATCTATAGGAATCTGGTGGGTGGAGCAGACGAGGACGAGGACAACGACAACGACGACGATGATGATGATGACTATGGGGTGTGGGTGGCTTGTCGGTTGGTTGAATGACGGTTAAGGATTTCATGGTGGCTGGGTGTGAGGGTGTGAGGTTTGAGTGTTTGTTCGTTTCGACCTTTTTCTTTTTCTTGTTTTGATATTCCTCGTCCTTTTTATTTTTTTTTTCTTTCATTTTTTTTCTAGAACACTGCCGATAGCATAACGTGGTATAATTCAGTGGGTAAGCAGCAGCAGCAAGCATGCCAAGCCCAGGAGTGCTGAGTGGGTATAAAAAAACTTTATACCTGACTGCTGGTGCTACTTCTGCTGCCACTACCACACAAGGACTACTGGTGCTGCTCTGTTTCTAATCCTCCATCTCCACCTCCAATTGGTGCTGGTATATCCTTTGCCCTGTGAATGTGATGTGTCTGCCTGTAACGGGCTATATTGTGTGTGCAGATAAAATACGAAAGGTAGAGAGGTTTACTGATATAGGTATGGCAAAAACGGGTTTTTGAAAAAGAAAATAACAAGTGAAACCCGAAAAAGGGATTTTATGGATATACGATTTTGAAGATGGCAATAGAGAGCAAACCCAGAACATGACATCGTAAAAAAAGGTATAATTCGCCACAGGATGTCTGTTTAACTTGAGCCTTCACTTATTCTATATTATATTTCTAAAATTCATACCCCAACCATATAAACGAGCTTCAAACATACGGGATATGTGGGTAGCCGTTGTGTCGGACGTATTTGGAATCCAGATCGAGTGCGGATTTACAAAAGGATGCTGTAGAATGTGACAAGAAAACAAAAAAAAAAAACACATACAAAATAAAAAATGGATTCGACTGTCGAAGTTTATACGTAGGTAAGGTATGTGTTGAGAATTATACAGAATTAGATAGGTACATGCAAATAATTATCTCCCAAGTCATGTGTAAACCCTTGAGACGTTTGCTTTTTGTTTCGAGAAAAAAGGCAGATTTTCATTTGTTAGTATAGGTATTAGGTATCTGGAGTTCGTATTTGATTTCTTAGCACAACTCTAAGTACACGAGCGCCCTACATAATTACCTCCTTTTGTGGGTTATGCCCTTGAGACAACGAGCGAAGCAATGAACCAATTCGGTATATAATTGGCTGGGTAAGGCAGTATTATTTGTATATGAAGAACCCCTTTCATCAGTCTGTGTTTCCTGTTGAAAAGAACATTTTAACACGAAAAAGAGAATACAAAACATTATTTCAGCAGATTTTAGCTAAAGGGGTTGAATGAAATTATTATTCAGAGTTAAAGAAGAGTACCTGCCTACTGAATTTTCATTTTGATTTCAATGATATCTCGGATTCTCGCAAATTAGGTACATTTCACCCAACTTTAAGCGAAAATCAAGAAAGGATGATGATGTTCTTATTTTGCTTAAAAAGCTGTGAAATTTTGAAAAGAAATTCTTCGGATAAGATTTTAGAGAAAAAAATTTAAAAAATGGATATTTTCAGGAGAAAAAATTACAAGTGTTTTATTTGATTTATTTCAATTGTTAACAATATGCAATTTTGTAAACGGTTAATTAATGTCGAATTCCTTTTACCAAAAATAATCGATTTTTTTTTCTAAACAGACTCCATTTTTTTCTTTCAATACAAGGAATTTGTCCAGAAAAATCGATTTTTTCTTCTAAACAAATCGATTTTTTTATTAAAAGGAATTCGACATAAAAAATTTCTGTCATTCGAAAAATTTTTAACATTTAGTCATAATGTAAACATTTATTCTAACATAAACATATAGGCCTTGTGCGAATTGTGTTAAAATTGCGTTAAATTTTATCCGAAAATTAATTTTTGACATTCTTGAATCTGTACGTCAGAAATGTCAGATCTTAATCTCGGATAAAATTGAATCGAAATTTTTAACCAATTCGCACACGGCAATAGTTTTTGAGAAATTATTGTCGTTTTCGATTGAACTTTTGGACTGTTCTACTCCTTTTTCATTCCAATCGAATATGAAAACATCGAATTCCCAAATATACACACACACTGCGAAAAATCGCTATTTAACAAAATAGCGTCTTTATAGAACAGAATAGAATGTTGTAACTGAAACTGAAGACGGAGCTGCAAAAAGTGTCGTAAGTTCTATTTTTTAAGCGCCCACAATACAGCTGTACAGCTTTTTAAATGTTTTGAAGAAAAACAAAATAATATTGTTGTGCAAGGGCTCAAAATCGATATTTCTTATTTTTCAATTTTATTTCTTCTTTTTAGTTACAAAATTTTCGCGATAAAAATAATCATAATATTTTTCGAGACACAAGCATTTTATTTTTCTTTATACAATTTAAAACGTCAAAAGTGCTGCACGTGAAAAGTTAAAATTTCGGGAACCTTTGCGGCTCAGACTGCAGCTCCGTCTAAAGTTGCGTTCCATTGTGATTGTAGCATTGATTTTGTGTGTATTTGAAATTTTGACATATGTTCCCGCTACGACGTGGCTGCGGCTCCGTCGTATTGTGTTCTGTCATTTAGGCATTTGTCACTTTTGACAAGTAACCCGACGAAAGATTTTAGGTGTATTTGTGTGTTCCGCGTCTACTCCCTTTTTAAATCGGGAACATTAATCAGAACATTAATCAGCAATCGAAGGCTTTTGGAGGCCCGAACGTGGTATAACAATGAAAAATATTTTGTATTGTAAAATAAAATAAATAAATTTGATGGCACAACAGCTCATGAAGAACTAGGGCCTAGTGACTTACAACTCTCAACCATTCATGTGTGCGTGTTTGCAGGAATGGAGGGGACCTACAGTTTATTGCCGAATCCGAACGGCTAACGAGCGGCACTTTTCTGTGACAGGAGATACTCTTGGAGGATTTGTCAATTCCTCGCAAGAGACAGTAGCCGTTTTTTTCTTTTAAATAAATAGGTGGCGAGGCTGGGGATCGAACCTTAGACCTCCGGCATGACAGTCCATCGCACTAACCATCACGCCACGGCTACTATTTTGTATTGACATTCTTAAATTTGTTGCAAAATGTATGTAAACAGTCTTAATGTGTTCCCCGCTTAAGGCCATGTGTGCATCGGATTAAAATTTTCTATTAAATTTTATCCGAGGATAAATGTTGACGTTTTCACATACAGATTCACCTCAATAGTGTCAAAATTTATTCTTTGAATAAAATTTAACGGGATTTTAATTCAATTTCCACACGAGCTTGTGAAAGCAATATTACCTCTTTTTCTTATACCTAAATGGTGTTCATATTGGACTTAAGCGGCGCGACTAATGTTGACGTCTATTTATTTTATCTCTCTCACCTCATGGTGAGAAAATTATAATCAGGACTATGAAATGAACGAGTAAGCTATGGTTGAATGGAAAGCAAAATCTGAAATACATCAAGGAGATTTTCTTAATAAATTTTAACTTTATCCGATGGTAAATGTTGACGTTTTCACGTAGAGATTCACTTCAATAGTCAAGTGTCAAAAATGAATCTGAATAAAATTTAACGCTATTTTAATTTAATTTGCACACGACATTGTGAAAGGAATTAATAATTATTTTTCTTATTCCTCAATGGTGTTCTTATTAGACTTAAGGGGCGCGTTTCATGCTGACGTCTTTTTATTTTATCTCTCTCACCTCATGGTGAAAAAGTTATAGTCAGGTTGTTTCACTAATTATTATCAACGCGTAAGCTACATATATGGTTGAATGGAAAGCAAAAACTAAAAAAGATCAAGGAGACTCCTATAAAAAAAACGATTTGTTTGATTGAATGGATAACCATAAGGCCAGGCGCGCACATGCAACTAAACTGTTTGGTTTCGATTTTGAGCACAATGGGCTTATATGGGAGTGATCGCCGGCTTATGTGCGCGGACTCTCATATAACCCTATAGTACTGGCCTAAGAGTCTTATAGAGCGAAGAAACAATGAAGCAAAAGTATCAACTTCATTTATTAAAATGGCAAATACCAAACTTGTTGAGAGATAGATGGAATTTAAGGGCGTGCAAAAGGGAAGGGTATATTAAAATGAAAATAGTTTTCTGTCAAAAAAATAAGGAAAACAAATGTTGGACTCGGTTGCTTCAGTGAAATCTGAAAAATCG
Organism: Epistrophella euchroma; assembly: GCA_947049315.1. Lineage (NCBI taxonomy): Eukaryota > Metazoa > Arthropoda > Insecta > Diptera > Syrphidae > Epistrophella > Epistrophella euchroma. Next base: position 19,005,285 of record OX346245.1, read on the forward strand.
CATTTTCTGGAAAAAAACGAATATAAAATAAATTGGCGGCAATATTTAAAAAATATGTACATTAGACTCAAAAAAATTAAAATGTCTCCGATTTTTGATCCAACTAGCTTTTTAGTTAGATTTTAGTGAAATAATAAGCCTGGTAAAATTTCAGCCGCTTAGATTAATATTTAGAGGTCGCTCATCGCTAATTTATTTTTTCCATACAAATTATTTGGGAAGTTTTCTTTTGTTTGCTTCTATTTTGTATACCTAACCTTATACTACGTTTCCACCGACCACTAAACTGAGATTAAAGTAGATTTACCTAAATTTTCTTCAAATCCCGAAGATTTACCATACAAATTTATTTCCTAAATCTCGAAGATTTGAAATAAATCTTGTTAAATCTTCATAGGTCCAATAGTTTGAAAACGCGAACTGGCCTACATTTCCGCACACTGAATGCATTCGTTGGAAAGTGGACATGGACATAGTCTGCATTTACATTGTTCAACTTTTCCAGTTCCGATCACTTGTTCCTAGGTGAGCGGGGTAAGAAGTGAGGGGGATGGAAGAAATCGGTTGGTCTGGATTTACATTGTTCAACTTTTCCCATAAGTTTTTTTCCAGAAATCGGGTGAAATGTTCATATGGTCCGATTTTTCCAATGAGAATTTCTGTCATTGCACTCTTCGGTCTTATTGCTTTCCTCTTCATTTTTTATTAAGATTTACTCACACCATCAAATAAACGACACATGTATACTAAACACACACACGAAACTGGAAAGAAGGTGAAAGAGATGAAGAATATACTGGAAAAATCGTATGAGTTTTCGAGGAACAACCGATTTGTTTCATCCCCCTCACTTTTTACGCCGCTCACCCAGGAACAATCGATCGGAACTGGAAAAGTTGAACAATGTAAATGCAGACTTGTTCCGCAAAACTCATCCGATTTTTCCAGCCTGAAAGAGAACACCTCCTTTCCAGTTTCTTGTGTGTGTTTAGTATACATGTGTCGTTTATTTGATGGTGTAAGTAAATCTTAATGAAAAATGAAGAGGAAAGCAATAAGACCGAAGAGTGCAACGACAGAAATTCTCATTGGAAAAATCGGACCATATAAACATTTCACCCGATTTCTGAAAAAAACTTATGGGAAAAGTTGAACAATGTAAATCCAGACATACATGAAACTTTCGGCCTCACTTCAACTCCATTAGAAAAAATGAAACAACATCTGCAAACTATCGAAATAAATCTACTTTTTAATCTTTTTGTGCCGTGATTGAGACGTATTCTTAAAAAATATTGAAAAATTAATTTTTCTAGAACTGTATGTCAGTTACAAAATATTTTCTAGAAGTTTCTTTTAATTACAAGAAAATGGAAAAGATAAATTCATTGAAATAGTTTTTTTTTTTTAAGATGCCTTTTAAGGACATTAGCCTTTTTTATTGAAGAAAGGTACCATTATTTTTCATCCTTAACAAATAAGCCATTTAGATTGTCGCAGACAGACACTTTTTTTTGTCTTTTATATCATCATAAGCTTGATAAACCTCGAGTTCGTTTTTTGAACGAAAGCATAAAATAGTTCAAAAAAATATGCACGACCGATTAAATCGAACTTAATCTTGCAGAGCTTTTCTCTAAATGACTTAGATCGAAAATTCAAAAACTTCTCCGCGAGGGAATGACATAAATATACCCTGTACTAAATTTTAAGTGAAAAGACCTACCTGCACGAATGCACAGACCGGCCCGGTGGACGATATAACGAAATCCAGCTTTTCGAATTTTCAGATCATTGTATGTAGTGTCAATTTTGATTACAGCTCCGACATTTTTTTTGTAAACAAATAATGCAGATCGAATTTCCCGAATTTGAAAATCAATGCAATCATTTTCTCATAGAAAACTTCATTTAATATGAAGCTGGGCTATTCAGCACAGGACTATTCAGCCCGGGAAATTTTCCACTTCTAATTTCCTGTCGGGGAAATCGGAAAGCAAATATTTTCACACATCGCATGAATTTGTGATGCGTTGCTGCCATTTTGACATTTAAACGGCATGGGTGCCTGTTGTTTCGTTTTTTTCACTCCGCTTTTCGTTGTTTCGCTTTTCTTATAATATTTTTATTTACTTCGATTATGTTTACTTTGTATTTCAATCACTTCGCGCTACGATCATTTCGCCCTACGATCACTTCGCATTTCTTTCTTTCTCTTTTTACTCGTTTTGCAATTTAGTTAAAAGTGTAATGAGTTATTTAGGTAAAGGTTATCTCGTTTACGGTTTATTTCGCATTTCGTTTTGTATTAGAATCTATTGTTTTGGCGTGGGTTTATTTTGCCTTTAGTGTGATTATAATCGAGTACGACAAAATGCAGATTCTTAAAATGCAAAAGAAACTTTGCATACCTTGCACCTACCCCAAATCCTATAGTGGGGCAAGCAGGGGGGTTGCAGGGGGCAGCATGCCCCCCTTACATATTTCACTGTTTATACGCCGTGTTTTGTTGTAAAGAGACCAAGGGCATTAAAATTTGCGCGAATTTTAAATTTACATAAAAAAAAAATATAAACGAAACAAACGATGGCGAAGTAATCGAAATCGTAATAAACAAAAATCGAAATGAACAAAAACCGAAATAATCGAAAAATCAAATAATATAAGACGAAATGAACATAAAATAAACTAAGTAAAAGACTCAATGATATTTTTTCGAAACAAATATAAACCAAGTAATTGAAAAACATTTTGATTAAAATACATAACAAACAAAATGCAAAGCGACTAATACGAAGTAATCAAAAAACGAGATGAAAAAAACGAAACAAACCATACCCAAACTGCATGCAACGCACGAATTTGACGTTTTCAACGCACATTAATTTTTTTTTCGTAGATCAGTCTGATTGGCCTATAGGAACGGATTCAATGATACAAAATTCGTACATTTCGTATAAATCGGAGAAAATTTCGTTCCGATTGGATACGATGATAAGGCTGATTCTGTTTCATGTTGTTCTGACAGTTTTCAATCGGGAACACGGCATAATGCGGTTTCAAGAAAATATGCTCATCCACAAAAGCTAAAAATACGCAAAAGATACGAAATACAAAAGTTTCATACAGTATAGGTATTCATGACGCGACATATCTACAAAAAGATGACAAGCTTCTACTTTGACAAAGGGTCCTAAATCAGTAATGGATTTCTTTTACCGATACACCAACGCAAAGTCCATCCAAAGTCCAACGTCGTCTTAGGAGTTACAACCCTGTGCCAAAGTAATAGCGTCTTCCCTTTTCCTATGTAGGTACATATTTTGTGAGTTTATTACCCATTGAGTACTTCTGTATTTCGTGCATGTGCCGTTGAGTACTTATGACTTTGCGTACGATTGGCTTTTGATTATTTTTCATGCCAACATTTTGTGCGCACGTGTTAAGGCATTCACACACTCGTGCTTAATATTAATCTCAATCAACTGTTGAATTTCTCAATTGCGTATCATGTTATACTATCACTGCTTCTTTTTTAAACGCCATAAGATGAGGTTTCTTAATGCCTTTGATATCAACTAAACATATTTGTTATTCAAGTCGAGAAAGCGATTATCAAAACCATTCCATTTCAAGGAACATTGTTAACCTTTTGAACCCAATCAGCAATCACATGATTATTCTCATAACTCATGCGTTCACATTTATATACATAGGATGACTAGCTGTTTCGGTCACCTCGTTAAAAGTGAGTCCTTCCTTGTCACTTGCCACAAACTATGCTACTCAGCAACTGACGATAAGTGCCTAGACATTAAATCCAAAGCAATAACAGAACACAACACACCAATGCAATCCCATTCATCCCTGGTTGTCATCGTCACCATCCATCGCCTCCATCATCTTCATCCTGACTCGATTCGAATTTCGTTTGGATCCCTTTACACTACATTAAGGACATTATCACATAATTCTGGTTGGCCTATAAGAAGGATACATGGATACACACTTCAATAATAGGAATGGCAAACAGCCTATTGCCGCCAAGCAACCATCACCATCTCTAACCATCAACAAGGTCCCCAAACAAAGCAGCCATCACTTCAATTATATTATCCGAATATAGACCCTTCTCTGGATTTCTTGAATTGAACGTTGAACGAACAAACGTACAGATCTTTTATGATTGCGTAAAACGACAGGAGACGACCGACGACGTAGCAATTTGGTCGTTTATTTGATAGCCGTCTCTTTGATTAGCAGAGTTCTTCTTTAGGAAATTTAACGCTGTCGATAGGACTTCTTTTCGTTGATTGCTGCAATTAAGGTGGCGGCAACAAGGATGCTTGTTCTGTCATAAAACAGACGCTCATTTTAAACTTTGTGTAGATTTTGAGTGCACACCCCATTGACATGGATTGAAGGATAAAATGAGGGTTGGATTGGATTGAGTTGGATTGGGTTGAGTTGTTGAATCTTTAGAAAAGAAAATAATATTGATGTGGATTTATGGATTAAATGCTTGAACCCAAGTAACAATGCTGATTCAGTGTATATGAAATATGAGCCACGTGTTTCGAGCATACTACGTGTTGAAAATTGGTAACGCTCATTTTGTATTATTATTTTGATGTCCCTTAAGAATTCTTAGGTAAGGCGCGCACTGAAGTTGTGACGAAGTGGAGCGGTAGTAGAGTAGCGAGTGGCAGTGGAGTGGTGAACTAGTGATTTGGCGATTGAGTGGCGGTGAAGGCGATTTAACGCGCAATGCGCTGGCAAACTAAGTATGGTGCCACCGATTCATCAGTTTCAGTGTGAATTTATTTTGACATTTTTAAATATTGCATCTTCTACAGTAAAAAAATCCATTTCGTCACCACTTGCTTATGACTTGAAAATTAAACATGTTCTTGATAAGTGTCACCAGACTGGAACCACACAACCTGCAAAATATCACGCCACTACCCCTTCATTTTGGTGAGCACGTCTTAATTAGTTTACATATAGGTATTTTTAAGCAATGCCACCTGCCACTTAATCGCCATGCCCAGTGACGTGCCGTGGTGCTTTTAGTAGGCTGTTCGCTATGTTTTTTTTCTGCAGTAAAATTATCCATTCGGGGAGAGTACCTACGTTAGAACCAACATTTGATAACGTTTTTTTTGTAGAGAGGGGGGTCTATCTAGCCCCGTTTAGGAGGTATGGCCAATTTTAGAAAAAATGACTTAAAATGAAAAAAAAAATATTAAAAAAACAACGGCAACACTTATACAGTTTTATACCGGTTTTGAAAGCCAGAAATTTGTTCTTTAATCTTAAATTTAAGTCAATAGTTTTAAAAAATTCGCATAAAAACTTAAAATTGTCATAAAAAAGAATGAAAAAAAAAATGTAGACCAATTTTTTCAAAATTGTGAAATGAATTTTTTTAATCGAACACAAGAAACCGAATGGTTTTATGTCTTCTAGTTTTTTGAGAAAATTGAAAATACATACTATTTGAAATTTTTAAGATTTTTTTATAAATAAGTTTTTGTAATATTGTGACATGAATAAAATGCATAATTCTTTGAGGTTTTTTTGATACCCTTTTCATAAGGAAGTGACAATTATTTTTGAGGTAAGAATTTTTTTTATAAGTCAAGTGAAGCGATTTTTTCAATGAAGTTTAAGAAATCGTTGAAAATCGTAATTTCTCGCTACGCTCTTAAAATTACCGCCATAAAACCATAATAAACTTATTTGTTCAACACAGTCAGATGCACAATATTGTAGTACATAATTTTTGAAAATTTTGAAATTTTTCATCACATTTACCGATAAATGTGATTTAAAAATAATCAATTTTGGGTTTACGGGGCACCTCAATTACATTTTTTTATATGAACCGTTATATATGTATGCACATCAGGAAATGGATTGATTTCTTACCTTTCTTTAGATACCTCTATGAAATAAATCCCCCCACTTAATCTAAAGTTATAAGCAATCTAGTCAGGTTCTACCGACATTTTTGATGATTTTTTAATTAAAATAATCATCCCGAGACGTGGCGACCGACGATCAACAACATACATTTTGTTTGTTTGGGCTTTGTTGGTGCGCTTGATGAAGATGAACACCAATGCATACAGATTTATAAGGGAAAACGATTTCTTGTGCCTTTTTTTGATTTTCTTTGTATGTGGATTTGGGTTAGCTTGCGGTGCGCTGAAGTTAAAAGAAATTTTTTCGTTACTTTGAATGGAAGTGAATTATTTGTTCTGATTTTTGTTTGAGGATTATTTGAGTTCGTACACAGATCTTAATTATTTATTGACGTTTGTATTGATAGGTTATTAAAGAAAAAAAAGACAAATGCGTATTTTGGAGAACTTTGGCTATACGTATAGAAATTAAGATGTTGGTAGGGTGTGCGGTGAACACCTGCGCACCTTCGAACAAACGTCACTGGCCATGCCTCTACCATTCAAGCGAGTGGTGATGAAGTGGATTTTTTTTTACTGTAGAAGATGCTTGTGATTATTGACTTAAGTAGGTCCTCCCGAATAGAGTTTGACAATTCGTAACAATCAGATTGCAATTCACGACGACCAATTTGTAGATTTTAGTATCTTAACATTATAATAAATTATATTTCTACGATTTCGTTAGGTGAAAAATATAGGTTTATAAATCTTCTGTGAGTAGCCCTTAAAAAAGTGCATTGCACCAGCGAACTTCGAATTGCAAATGGTCGCGTATTTTGACATTTCATTCACATTAGTGGTCGCTGACAATTGCCAATTGTCATGAAACATGAGCAAGAAAAATGAGAGCTAAATTCGAGAGAATTTTCTATTCAAAAATTGCCGACGTTTCGACAGGGGTTGCTGTTTTCTTCAGGGGAAACTTTATTATAATTCAAAAAATATAAATAATGAATAACAATAGCTGTATTTTATTTTCCCCCAGATCTGATCCGGATTGGATTCGGAACCATAAATACAAGTAATACAAAAACAACACAAGATCCAGGTCTGCTTCTAGATTTGGATTTCGAAATCCATTTTTTGAACACTTCCCTAGCAATATTTTAATTTTATAGGTTGGTACCACTGCTGAGATTTACAGAAAAAAACTCAATAAAATTAAAAATTCTCGAAATCAAACAAATGCCGCCATCATTCCAATTTTTTTTTATGAGTTTTTCTTCATTCAATAGAGACGACGCGACGCGAGGCACGGAAAAACTAAAAAAATAAAACTGTTCCATTTTAAACATTCAATACCAAATATTATTTCAAATAATATTTGTGAAAATTTTTCTTCTGTCAATTTTATTGTGCAAATAAAGCCAACTGTGAGAAATAAATAAATTTGTGATCCAGTTTGTTTTATTATTATGATCTGATCCGGATTAGATCTGGGGGAAAATAAAATGCAGCTAATGTTATGCAACAAGAAGGATAACGAAAATCAAACAAAGAAACTACAAACTGTTTACATCTATACTATCATATAAAAAGTAACTTTTTTTGTTTGTCAGTTTGGCTGTATGTATGCACTAAACTCACAAACAAACAAAAAAACTCTTTTAAAAAATAGATATAATACAAATTTCTTTTATCTGGTATGCTATAGGATACAGCAGAAAAGAAAATTTTTGTTAAATACACAATAATAAACAAATTAAAAACTTACCACAAAAAAAATCGTATGGAAATTTTCTAAAATCAAGCATGTAGGTATTTTCCTTGCAAAATTCTGTTTTATAGATTTTCAACTCACATTTACTTCAAGCTCAATTATTTATAAGGAGGAGTTGTTTTGCCATGGAAAATTGCCTTTTGTGGCATGTGGGGTTCGTCAAATCAAATTTTTGGTGGGCTGATTTCTGGAATCGGCTCAAAAAAAAAAGTTGTTTTAGGTAAGGTAATATTTTTGTTTTAGGGAAAATTTTTGATGAAAATAAGTAATGAGTAATAAGTAATATATGAGTAGGTAGGTACAATAGGTATTTGCAGCAGAAAAAAAATGTTTGTATCTAAACTACTAAAATTGGTTGGTTTATCGGTGGGTGGTTGGTGATGGTGAATGGAAACGAACTTATTTAGAGGAAAAGGCGTGCACAAGGAGGGGTAAGGGTGCACTTGAATCACTAATACATTTGTTTTTCTAATTCTTTTTGTTGAGTAACTACACAGTCAAGGGCGTAGGTCAGCAAAGGTGATGTGGGGGTGCTTATTACGTTCAAATCAGCAAAATTTACACCTTGAGTTCTAATGATCGGATTTTCAAGGTTCGAGATTTTAAATGAAGATTAAATGTAATGTGGGAACACAAGAAGACAAGAACGTGCGCAAGGAGGGATCTGGTTTCCAGAATCGGCTCAAATTTTTTTTTTTAGGTAATACCTACCTACATTATGTATTTTTATTTTAATAGGTAGGTACCTACTTTATTTAGGTAGTACAAGTGGTAAAATTTTTTTGATGTTGATAAGTGATGGGTGGGGTGGTAAAAAATGTATTCCGGTTTTTTGGCACTGAATTATTCTTCATAGACGGCAATAACCCTTGCTGGGAAAAAATGCTTCGTTTTAAGAATATGGTAGGTATATGGTAGAGAAGAAGAAAAAATTTAACATTCCATTGATAAATTATTAATTTCTTTGTCAAGTGGTTACTAACACAATTCACGGTCGTTCGTTCCTTAGGGGGTAATGGGAGGTAGGTATAACATAACATACAAATAGTCTGATTTTCAAAGTTTTCTTAAAATTACACTATAGACAGGCAGGTAGGTACATAATTAGGTTCATTACATTTTTATTCAAATGCAAGCCCAAACAACCCACACACATAATTTTAGGAAAATAATTGTCAATGATCATTGATACGTGTGGAGGCTTATTTTCAATGTTACCTGACAAAAAAACGTCAATGTTACCTGACAAGTAACATGGATGGTGTGTAGCGCTCTTTAAGCTGAACATTTTTCGAGTGCTGATTTTAAATCATCTTTTTGGTCGATATTTGGTTGTCATAAGGTTTTACTGAAGAAGACCCGGGCAACGCCGGGTTTTACCGGCTAGTAATTTATAAAACAATAATTTTTAAAAACAGATGAAGAAGTTTAGTCTACAACTAGCATCGAAAAGAGTGGTGGGCTGGTTGCAATGATTTATCATGAAACGAGAGAGCAATATAAAAAAAAAAAAAAAAATTTGATGGCACAACAGCTCATGAAGAACTAGGGCCTAGTGACTTACAACTCTCAACCATTCCTTTGTGCGTGTCTGCAGGAATGGAGGGGACCTACAGTTTATTGCCGAATCCGAACGGCTAACGAGCGGCACTTTTCTGTGACAGGAGATACTCTTGGAGGATTTGTCAATTCCTCGCAAGAGGCAGTAGCCGTTTTTCTTTTAAATAAATAGATGGCGAGGCTGGGGATCGAACCTTAGACCTCTGGCATGACAGTCCATCGCACTAACCATCACGCCACGGCTACTACCGCTGATATATTCTGTGTGTCCTGCTTTCGATTCATGTTGTTTTTGTTGCTTAAAATATGAAGAGTTTCTAAGGTGTACCGCTTTGAAGTATGCTTTTCAGTTTGAAGGACTTTATGCTATATTGGAACAACGAAACAATTTCTTCGTCAACGAATGTCTAACCACAGATCGGACATCAATACAAAAAATCCAGCCAAAACTGCACTCGCTAGTCATGCTATAGAATTTGGTCATTCTCCCGATTTTGAAGGAGTTCACTATAATCCATATTTTATTTTATTTTTTACTTTCCACTGTTTCTTACTTTGAAGTTTGAACTACAATTTATTTATTTTTATACCTATCCTATGTGGGAATTACTTTTTTTTTTGGAGCTCAAAAATCAAACACTTAAAACTTGTCACGAATATAAATTTTCAAAATCAATTCAGTAACAAGCTTTCGATACTTTGGTGTGGTAATTGATTCTAATCTTAACTGGAAAAAATCATATCAAAATATTAAATCTAATTTGATGCTGGTTAGTCGAAAAATGTATCTTTTGAGGCCGTTTTGCTCTAAAAAAGTTTTAACTTTAATATATTATGGTCTTGGGCAGTCAAAACTGCAATATGGGCTGTCTAGCTGGGAAGGTGCTTACGACTACTCTAAAGCCTTTTTTGATTGCCCAAAAACATTAAATTAGAATTGTTTGCAACAAAAATCGATTTTATGAAAGTTGGTCGTTGTACAAAGATTTAAGAATTCTGTCTATGAGACATCTTTATATCTTGAAATTGTAATTTCTTTCTCTATCATTCGATACTAGCTTATACATACATACATATATGTACATTAGTTTAAGAATGATTACTATTTATTCTCTTTTATATAAGTAATATTGGTAAACTAGTTATAGTTTGTAATGAATAGAAAATTTTTAAATCTAAAAAAAAAAACAAAAAAATCTTTTTCTTTTCGAGTTCAGTTAACTCTCACTTGAACCACGACTGTACAACGCGCTCGAAGTTGAACCTGGTTCACGATGTAACTCGAGTTTAGTTGATCCCCGTGTCAGCGTAAATTTGTACAACTGGCCCTAAGTGCCAGTTGTACAATCGTGGTTTAAATTTTGATCCGTGGTTCAGGAATTTTAACTCGTCGATTTCGGCGGATTAACTGAGGTTCAACGATGGTTCAAGGTTCTAATATGCACTAAAAGCCAATTACATGCCTGAACCATCGATGAACCTCCGTTAATCCGCCAAAATCGGTGAATTAAAATTCCTGAACCACGGATCAACATTTAACCCACGATTGTACAACTGGCACTAAGGGCTAGTTGTACAAATATTTGATCCGTGGTTCAGGAATTTTAACTCACCAATTTCAGCGGATTAACTGTGGTTCAACGATGGTTCAGGCATGCAATTGGCTTTTAGTGCATATTAGAACCTTGAACCATCGTTGAACTTCAGTTAACCCGCCGAAATCGGCGAGTTAAAATTTCTGAACCACGGATCAAAATTTAAACCACGATTGTACAACTGGCACTAAGAGCTGTACAAATGTAGTTCAATATTTAACCCTCGATTCAGCAATTTCAACTCACCTATTTTGGCAGATTAACTGAGGTTGAAAAATGTTTCAAGGTTCGAGTACTTATGTAATAGAAGCCTATTACTTGCCTGAATCATCGTTGAACCTAATTTTATCAACTGATATCGGTGATTTAATATTCCTGAACCACGGATCAATATTGTACAACTGGAACTAAGTGCCAGTTGTACAATCGTGGTTTAAATTTTGATCCGTGGTTCAGGAATTTTAACTCGTCGATTTCGGCGGGTTAACTAAGGTTCAACGATGGTTCAAGGTTCTAATATGCACTAAAAGCCAATTACATGCCTGAACCATCGAAAATCGGTGAATTAAAAATCCTGAACCACGGATCAACATTTAACCCATGATTGTACAACTGGCACTAAGTAAAAATCAACGTACACTGCCGGTCATAAGGTTAGAAGCAGGCATTTTTGAGAAGTAAAATCGATATTTCTCCCGTTACATGATGAACTAGAAAAAAACAACTATGGTAAATGAGAGACTATTTTGTTAACAACAAAATATAAAATTTGGCTATAGGAGAGATTTAGCTAACGGAACATTTATGACAAATTGTTAATTAAGTCAAGAATATGCGAAAATAAATTGGGTCATTAGATTAGAAGCAGTGAACAAATAAACGGTACATTTTATAAATTAATTGTTCTTGATTCAGTGTTAATAAAAATGGGCAAGAAAAAATGTTTGACAGTGGAGGAAAGGGCAAGAATAGATGTTTATTGCTCTGAAGGTCTTTAATGCCGTGCTATAGCCCGAAAAATAAATCGAAGTGATCATTGTGTCAGCAATTATTTAAAAAATCCATCGTCCAGCGCCTGAAGCTTAAGAAAAAACCACCACTTAATGACGCAAGGAAGAAGCAACGATTGTGTTTCGCGAAAGATCACATGAGCTGGGATGTGCAAAATGGAATGACCACAAATGATTGGCGGAAGGTTATTTTTTCCGACGAAAAAAAAATTTAACCTAGATGAGCCAGATGGTTATAATTATTATTTCCATGACCTGAGGAAAGAGGAGCGGTTTTTAAACCGTCACCATAGCAGAGAAGGAGCCGTTATGGTCTGGGGCTCAATTTCATTTTATGGCGCTATAGACTTGGTAGTCCAAGATACCAAAATGACTGGGAAAACCTACAAAGCCTTGCTGGAATCAGTATTCCCCAAAATAAGCGAGCTTTTTGGACCAATTCCATGGATTTTTCAGCAGGACAACGCTCCCATATACATAGCCCGAGAGGTAAAATCCTTCATTGTGAACCAAAACGTCCACTTGCTGCCTTGGCCACCATATTCCCCGGACCTTAACATAATCGAAAATGTGTGGGGCTGGCTTACACGTAAGGTATATGAGGGAGGGAAGCAATACGATGACAAGGAAGCGCTAATTAATGGTATCAAATTGGCTTGGAGTGAGATTTCACTGGACTACTTGGAATCTCTTTATAAATCCTTAAAAGATAGAATTTTTGAAGTTATTTTGAAGGCTGGTGGCAGCACACATTATTAAAAATCTAATAAAAGCTAAAATAAATAACAAAATATAAATAACTGCATTTTATTTTCATTTATTTGATGTGCTTCTAATCTAATGACCCGCACCCGATTTATTTTCGCATATTCTTGACTCAATTAACAATATGTTATACAAGTTCCGTTAGCTAAATCTCTCCTATAGCCAAATTTTATATTTTGTTGTTAACAAAATAGTCTCTCATTTACCATATAGTTGTTTTTTTCTAATCCATCATGTAACGGGAGAAATATCGATTTTACTTCTCAAAAATGCCTGCTTCTAACCTTATGACCGGCAGTGTATTCATTTTGGATTTATCCGACCGGAAAGTAGACGAAAAGAATCGCGAGACCCATTTTGAACACAATCTCGAGTTCGATGTTTCAATAACTTCATACTTATCAGGTTCCACTGAAAATTCACCGAATACAGACACCAAACTGATTGAGACCGAATAGGTGTAAAGAGTCTAATTCAGACATTCCCTTATGAAACAATAGCTATGTACCTATATAGCTGTTAAAAATAACTTGTGTACTTGTGTCCCTTAACTAAGTTCAATCCCATCCTGTGTGTCGCAATCTTAATTCTTTAACTCCATCTAATCAATTACAAACGTATGCACATATGTATGTGTGTATAAATCCATACCAATCTCAGTCAAAAAAATTACAGAAAACGAAAACATGCTGCACATCATCTATGTAGGTATCCCTACCTACATACCTTCCTATACTTCCTCCATCCATTCTCAACTTAGTCTTTTGTGTTCTGTCAACTTTTCTCTGGTAACCTTTACATGCCACTCAGTGTTTTGGTCCTTATATGCTCCCTTGCCCTGCCATACAGCAATCACTCTATCCTTGTGAACATATATAAAAAAGTATTGGAAGTTCCCTATAAGACCGACCAAATATCCTGCATTATTATCATCACTGCCGTACTTCCTCCTTCGGGATCCATCCGTTCGTCCTTCCATTGACACCACTACAGTATACCTTCCTGTTTGTGTCGCCGAAGCTGACTTATGTGGTGACACAACAGAGACGAAGAACGTTGGGACTCGGGAGACATCTTTCTGCCAGATATCCTTGAAGTTGTCATACCCTCCCGCTCCCTCATGACCCGTACGCCATACACCATACTCCATTTATTTTTTGTTGCCTTAACCATTCTGAAAAGGACAAACAAGAGACTGCCATACTAATATTCGAGGACGTCGACGACAACGACGAGCAACGATGCGATGATGAGGACGATTCAGACTCTGAAAACTCTGAATCCACTGGTAGCTATATATGTGGATAATTTGTACATATATTTCAGGGAAATAAAGATATTATACTGAGGTGTTGCCAACACACAAATATATAAACATCAGCAGCACATACTTACAAATATACAAACATGCTATCGCTTCTGGATGGAGGAACCGAGAAACATCTTAAACGAACGGCATCAGAGTCGGAGAAGCGAAATCCTGTGGGTGATGTGGCTTTGATTGTTCACACTCTTAATGGTGGTCTGGGATTGTAACAGAGTACACTTCAGGGTATAATAGGCAGAAGTGATCAGGACCATGAGTGCACAGACACTACCACACACTCTACGAAGATACATACATACATTTCATACACGACGAGAAGAGTGGGAGTGTTGGGTGGCGGAGATGAAACCAGCGTGAAAATCGAAAGGCCAAAGGCATAATCATCAGTCACATGGCCTGATGCTGGCACAAACCAGCTCCCCTCTCTGCTCTATATGGAACGGCAATGACGAGGACGACGACGACGACAAGGAGTGACTGTATCTGTGTGTAAGTGTGTTTGGCATAATGGCATGGCATGGCATGCCATCGCAATCGCAAGGCTCAACAAGGCACCGGAGCAGAGCTCTTGGTCTTTTATATTGCCATACAGAGATTCGTGATCCAACAAACGACCGATGTCAGCAGGAGCACAAGGAGGCGGAGGCAGGCAACTGGGAGCAGTCAAGTGGATAGAGATGGGGTAAACTATAAGGCAAGGAAATGCCGTATTATTTATACTATACCCTCGTATCCGCATGTAAGCCCGATGGCAGGAGATGGGACGAGCAAAATGTGTGCAAACGATGTAGCACTATTCCTGTTGGGTGAAAACTGAAGTGGCACTACGGAATCCGAACAGAAAGTTATGGTTATGCGCATACATATAGATAATATATTCGAATAAAAGTGCCAGGCGAGAACGTGCACTTGTGTGGAATAGGATATGGTTATGTTGAAAATCGTGGACACCGCAACCGTGGCGGAAGCAGTGGCAGCAGAAGCAGAATTTTTGAATCAAGTTGAAAGGATAGAGGATTGAGAAGTTCTTTTTTTATTTTCATTCTTGTTTTTTGTTTTTTAGTTGTTGTTTACTATATGACTATCTTTTTACTTTTATTTGGCTTAGATGAGGGACTATACAGAGTTCCATCGATGAGAGAAGATAGTATATAGTTTGGGATTAACAGTCAGCGAAGTTACTGAAAAACGCTTCGATTTAAAGAAGCTGAAAATTGTTTAGCTTATTGAGTATACAAGACCAAAGGGCCAGTTTAACAGTGCATACTTAAGGAAGAAGTCATGCCGGAGGTCTAAGGTTCGATACCCAGCCTCGCCACCTATTTATTTAAAAGAAAAAACGGCTACTGCCTCTTGCGTTGCGAGGAATTGACAAATCCTCCAAGAGTATCTCCTGTCACAGAAAAGTGCCGCTCGTTAGCCGTTCGGATTCGGCAATGAACTGTAGGTCCCCTCCATTCTTGCAGACACGCACACAGGAATGGTTGAGAGTTGTAAGTCACTAGGCCCTAGTTCTTCATGAGCTGTTGTGCCATCAAATTTATTTATTTATTTACTTAAGGAAGAAGTGGCACCTAAGGCTCAGTTATGTAGTCTTGATAAGTGGCACATAAATCACCAACATTGGAGACTTTTATAAGTGCCACTCATTTAGGTTAGTGTGCACTGAGATATTGAGCCTTTGTTCCCCATATTGGACACTTATGGACTTCTTTTTTCGATTATGAAGCTGGGCCTAACTCTTCTAAGCCTAACTTTACAAGCCCTAACTCTACAAAACCCTATAACTTGGTCAAACAGTATGGCTTGGCTGTTTGTTGTCGATTGCTGATTGTTTTGTTTGCTGTATGGTAAGTAGAGCCATGCTGAACGCGATATATGCAATCCAAAAAGATAGGATGACATTCTATTGTCTGTCTGCACCTATATTAATGAGAATAAGAACCAGATCAAGCCAACAGAGCAAGATTCTGATCTGATCTACAAGCAACTCGTGACACCAGTTATCAGCTTAAACTTTACAGCCATAGAAAAGCTTCAAGTTTTTAACGGTTTTGCACTTGGCTTTACTTATACCTTCAGCGAAGAAATTACTATTTTATTCATAAATCAATATTTCACCTTAACATTTTTATTGGGAATTTCGCCTGAATGAAATTTACATTTTCTGTCATATTTTTCTGGCGTTCGCTTACTAAAAATAAGTGAAAATTTAAATGTGGCATAACGTTCCGCCTGAAATAAAGGCTCGCAATGAACATGAAACATTTTACGGGTGAAACTCACAATAGCCGAAAAATGTTCTGTATGGAATGTTGTTTAAGTGAAACTTGCAATAATAACTAATACAATCTACTGAAGAAGAGGGGCAGCTCTACCAAGACATCCGCAGCCTCCGCACCCCAGCGCAATCCTGCTTGAAGATGTTGTTACATCAGTCAATTATAAAACTGCACCCTTTTCTGTTATTTATCTAGAGGTTCAGCCAATTACCGTGTGACTGTTTGAGTAACCGCTAACCCAGTCCCAACTAAAACAATACAACACAACACCGCCACAAGACTACTATCGCAACTGAACAACCAGTGGCCGAAAAAGTCAAATCCACTTAGGTGCGTTCTTTTATGTTACTGTGGTTAACTATAATGTGTCAAAAACAAAAGTTGATCTGCCATAGTTAAAAAAGTTACTCTTGGTAACTTTTTCATTTAGGAACGACCAGAGTTAACAATAGTTAATCTGTCAAACGAAAGAGGTTGAAAAAAAATTTGAATTGTATATTTGGAATGAATAACCAAGAAAAAATGTGATTGCATTAAATTTATTGCAAAAATAATTATTAGGAATTAAAAATAACATGTGCACTTTTCTTCATTGCTTATGGCACAGAATTTTTTTGATGAAAAATTAACCAAAAAAAGAAGAAAATGCCGACAGAAAGAAAATGCATCAGAAAATAAAAGAAAACTATTCCAAAAATCAAATTCAACCAAAAAAAATAGATTAAATTGATAAAAACATATTTTAAATATTGAAAACAATTCCAAATCAAATGGGCAAAATGTAAACAAAACATCCACCATTGCATTTCAGCTGTGTTTGACAGATCAACTATTTCAATTCATATCGAGGAGATGAGTTGGAAAAAGTTACAAAAAGTTACTTTTTGACACTTTTACTTTGGAATTTAGGAACGATTTTATGACGTCATAAAGTTACTCGAAGTAACTTTTCTGAATTAAAGGAACGACCGAAGTTAACTATAGTTAACTATAGTTAACCACAGTAACATAAAAGAACGCACCACTTTGAATGTTTGAATATTGAAGTTCCACTTGTCATATTTATTTATAACTAGAAGTCCCGTGCTCGACTTGCTTCGCGTGCTAAAGATTTTTTATTTTATAACAAATATCCAAGAGAGGGGCTCTTCTGGTTCTGATGCACGCAGTTTAGCAACTCGTAAACAATCGGCTTCACTCCTATCCCGTTGTTCTTCTCTTTTTCGATAAGCTCATAATTCTTTCTTCTTTTTACTCCGCAGGCGCTGGCTGGTAGATCTTTCAATTTATGATCCTTTAGGAGGCATTAAGCTAGTTTAAGTTTCTGAGATCACACTGAGCAAGCTCCATCAGCTCCACTGAGCAGGAGGAGAGGAGAAACCTGAACAAAATTTCTCCGCTAGAATTCAAAACCAATTTCCATCTCTTTTTTATTAATTAATGGACTGCCAAAAAATAACTGAGCAAGCGAATTCAAAAAAATTTAGCCCCAGCACAGCTTTTTGGCAGTAACGAATATCACTCAGAAATTACTTTTAGATATCTGAGGTTGCCTGAGGTCTCTGAACTCTGAGATCTCAGAGATCTTGAGAAACCTGAACTAATTCTATTTTTAATTTGATTGATAAATTTAAATTTTTGTATTTGAATTTTTCTATTTTCATACTATTTCTTAATTTTTTGATTGTTTTTTATACACATTATTGTGTTAAATTAAAAATTTTATTATTATGTGGGTGTGTAGTTAACGTATTTTACTATAAGCCCAATCCAAAAACTCTCCCACTACTAATAAGAACAAATTCTCTAAATTTCAACTAAATTGGTTGGACGGTTTGCTTGACAATAAAAGACGAACACACAAACATTCATTTTTATATATAAGATTGAAATTTGTGTCAGTGTATAAATTTAAAACATTGTGTCAACAACTTTAAACACAAAATTCTAAAGTAAAGCGCAAAACCCTATTTACAGGAACCAACTTAGGTTATTTTTCACCCCCCTTTAACTTTAGGTATAAATCAATAAAGTCAGAAGTTATAAAAAATGGCAGAGACAGGCGTTGCGCCAAATTTCAACTCCTGAGCATTAGTGGCTTCTGAGCGATAGGAAGATTCCCTTAAACTTTATTGACGTAGAATGCAAAGGTAGGTTTTGTGATGCATGCAATAAACGAGTGAGACTTTTTATTTAGAAGATTTTTGTGTTCAGGGGGAGTTGGGAGTCGCATCCAATGTTCACCTCACAAAAATGGGGGAAAAGAGCCCAGTTCTCTCAAATACGAGTAGTAGCCCGTGGCGTAATGGTTAGTGCGATGGACTGTCATGCCAGAGGTCTGGGTTCAATACCAGCCGCTTCCACCTTGAGTTTTTTTCCGGGCTACTGCGTCTTGCGAGGAAGTGACAAATCCTTCAAGAGTATCTCTTGTCATAGAAAAGTGCCGCTTACCAGTAGTTCGTATTCGGCCATAAACTGTAGGTCCCCTCCATTCCTTCTGACACGCACACTGGAATGGTTGAGAGTTGTAAGTCACTAGGCCCTGGTTCTTCATGAGCCGTTGTGCCACCAAATTAATTTATTTTTTCTCTCAAATACATGACACCTGTATGGCACAAGTTCGCCGTGAAATAGTTGCTCAAATAGTCTTAAAAAGTGAAAGTCAAAGTTGAAAACTAAAATTAGACAAAAACTGCCTTTTATACATACAAAAACATTGTACATGATTCTATTGCAATGTCTGTCACTGTACTCGTATGAGCATAAGAACATATCCCATGGTTAGGTCTTTCATGCAGACGATGAACATGCAAATCCATATTGGCAAGCATAAGAGCGTGAACTTCATATGTTCCGTATCTTCCATTCTCCTCCTCTCCTCAGGAGCAAGAACCTTGTTTGTAGAGAGTATAGAGTGTGCCAGTATACGGCTATGGCAACCGGGCCAGGATCCGTTCACTTCGCAAAGTGGCAGTGCACATTTGGCTGATGGGCATTTGAAACTAAGTACTGTGTGGTTTATGAGGAGCGTGAATCATATAACGTATAACGATGATGTGTTGTGGGCAGGCAAGGCAAGCATTCAGTCAGTATAAGAGACCCACTCGAGTAAGCAGAAGGATTTGTGTCTTTGGTGCAAAATGCTTTTTGGGCATCAGCTAACGAAAAAAAAAAGACAATGAAACTCAGAAAGGGTCTTATGAAGACCTTGGCTAGCTAGCTGTTTATGGTTCGCTCACCAAAACGTATGCAGTTAACAAGAAAACTTCAAGGGATCCAATGATTGCCTTAAATTATGACTGGTTTTATGGCTGGCGGTGACCTTTTTTCAGTTAGTTTTATATATTATGCTCGCATAGCTGCTTTGCTATTGTTCATGTGTGATTTTCCGACGGCAATAGAAATTTTGCTAAGTTTGGATAGAAGTTGAAAACATCGAATTTTACGGGAATAAACTGTATACGATTGATGATGGATGCACAATTTACGTCGTCGTTAATAACTGTATGGGTGTATGTCTACGTATCGTGGAAATTTACCGAGTTGAGTAATTGAATTGTTTTCTGCGCAGATATTATTTTTCTGTGGGACACTGGGGCGTATACGTGATCAAATTACTTGTTGAATTTATTAGTTTTCTACATACATACATATGTGTGTTAATTATTTCGTGTGAGAGAGTGTATTTTAATTTTGTTTTTATTGACAAAAAGCACTTCATCACGAAGTAAAGTTTATACCTCTGAATGATACGAAAATTAGGGGTAGGTACCACTAGTTTTTTTTTCGAATTCGTCTGAGGTTTCCTTAAATTTAATTTAAAAGAATAAAGATTTTAAAAATAGCACATTTGGTATGGAGCTGAAAGAAATCTGAAACAATTTTTCATTTTGGAAGCTACACAATCTATGCACATTATAATGAATGTATGTAGGATTCACGTTGTTGTTTTTCATTAGATTTGTTTATATTTAAACTTTCAAACTTTTTCATACAAAAAATTCGGAGTGTACAGAATGTATGTTCTCATTTCAAAGAGCAATCTTGAATTACATTAAAATTTATTCACAGGTGCACTTCCCATAAAAAAATGTGACATTTTGCCAACACACAAATAATGTGTCTTTCGATGTAAAGACAAAACCATAAAGTATACAAATATTACCAAGGCCAGCAAGCTTCTTAACTGAAACATTTGTGGATTAAATTTTAACAAAGTAAGATAAAATGTCTAAGTTTTTCTTAAAATTGTACTTTTTTAAGACTTAAGAAGACTAAATATGGGCTGATTCTTTTCAAGACATATGCTCCATAACGCGTTCCAGCCATATTAATGATATGGATGAGACATAGAACTCAAGATTTATAATGCGAAAAAAAGTAGTTCTCACAATTACGGCCAACTGTTAATTCAGCTGCAGTCTAAAGGGATATATTAGCCCAGGAAAATTATACTTTCACTTTGAAAAAATTCGACAAAGTTGAATTTTGGTGGAGATGTTTATTTTTGTATCTTAAGCATTTTCCAAAAAGTACCCTAAATTTGGACAGGGGCTAAAATTTTAACGAGGGTGAAAGGGGTTCAATTTCAGCGTTTTTTTTTTAAATATTTACATATGTTTGTTAGGACTAAAAAGACGGTTACTGGCATACAAAAATATTTGGGCCTTAGCAGTTAAAGTACAACCGTCGAACAGGGACGGATTAAGACATGTAGGGGCCCCTAGGCAATTCTAGCCTCGTCGGGGCCCCCTAATTAAAATTGTCAATTTAATTTAAGTTTTCTTTCTTCCATTTTTTCCAGTTCGAACGCTATATGTATTTATGTTTCTTTCATTTATTTATTTTCTTAGTCATTGAACTAATTTTATTTTTATTGTCTTCCCATGATTTGTAATTTTCAGTGTTTCTTAAAAAAAAAATGCATTTTTATTCGGCCATTGCGATTTTAAAAATTGTTTCAATCAAATTGGCAATCGTGTTTCCAGATGATAAAATCGATTTTCAAACTTACAAACGTGTGGTTTTTAATATGGCATCTGAAATTATCAACATGCCGAATTCATTGACGATGGTCTTGGAAAAAGATTTTTTTCATTAATTGCAATAATGAAAATTGTCATTGTAACACCATTTTTTGGTTTTGGGCGTAGAGGTAGGAAATATTTAGATATATCTATGTATATTATATATACCAAGACAAAATTCAAATATCATGGCATTATAAGGTTCGCTCCTTTTCTTCAAAACTCTGTTTTCTTATGTGCATTCAGTTCTGTTCAGTTCAAAGTTCATATAAAAAAATAAAATGGTAAAAAAGTAATATGTAAAAAAAATAAAATAAAATGCCAGCATATGCAGACTGTGTCAAAAGGGTGTTCATGCGATCAAAGTCGCAAATGGTGACGTAAAAATAACTTCAGAGTCACAACCGTATGCGACTTTTCTATGCCGTCTACTCGTAGCTTAGGATAGTTTAACGAATAGGTTTCGAACAAATAATCAGCAACCGATTATTAGTTGTGTTTGAAATCTTTTTCTAGTAAAATGTGTAAAACCTGTCAAATTTTAAAATAAGGGAAATTTCTCTCAAAAAGGGGAAAACTTTCCAAAATGTTATAAAAACGCACAAAACCACTTTTTGTACAAAAACTCACTTTTGTGTGTATGGCGCCAAACGTTAACATAAATCATTTTTATTTGTGACTTCACATTTTTGACTATGTACATTATTATTTCATATGTTCTCAAAAATTTCTAACAAAAATATTGCGAAATAATGCCGTTATAGTCAGAAAGCGAAGACCAAAATACATTTGTTTACATTTCTTAGTCGCTGTCAAGTGGCATGCACTGACAGTAAGGGTTTTGACAGTATAGTTACAGTACTTGCACACAGTAGTTACAACATTTTCGAGTTAACAAACAGGAATACTTATTTGTGATAATTTGTAAAAATGTGTGCAAATTTTTAAGACATTTCAAGTTCCCAAACACAGCAATGCGTTGGTAACTGCTATAATCGTTTACTCGATGTCAAAACCTTTTTCTCAGTATGAAATCAATTGCTGGAGAATCAAAAGATTCTTTTAAAAATCTCTTGTTCATTTAGCACAAGAAATTTGAATCAGAAAAGCTTAGCCGGACGCCAACAGAATCCTAGGTCAAGTTTTAGAGAAAAGAAGACGAATTTAAATAACGTATAAGCAATAGGAGAACACACAACCTACCGCCACCACTTGCCAACGTGCTCAAAAATCGCTAGGAAATATTGCATCGTTTAAAAGCAGTCTGTCGTGAAAACAAAACAATCCAAGTTCAACTCGACAAAGGTATTCAAATGGGAAGAAGCGTAGTTCAAACACGCTTCAACTATGCATTGTAATGAGAAATTTCTCAAGTTTAGGCTCTCCCAAACCAACGCGATTAATCGCCGCGACAATAGAAAACAATAACAACAACGTGTTGTTTTGTTTGACAACCACGTGTTGTTATTGTTGTTTTCTATTGTCGCGGCGATTAATCGCGACCCAATAATTCACAAATTCAATTCATAATTTATGTCGAATTCCTTTTAACAAAAAAAAAAAAAAAAGACGATTTGTTAAAAAGACAAATTCCTGCTACTGAAAGAAAAATAATCGATTTTGTTTGACATTAAAAAAAATAAGAAGCAATACATTAATGAAAAAAAATTATTTTTTCCACGACGCGTGAGGCCCCAAGGCACGGCTGGGGCCCCTAGGCATTTGCCTCTCTTGCCTTAGGCTTAATCCGCCCCTGCCGTCGAATCATATAGCTCATGAGCTTAGAGATTTTCTAGACAAATTTTTAGGGTGACAACAAAAATTATTTTTTTTCTTAGTTTTGAAACCAAAAAAATGAGTAGCGTGTTTTAAAAAGCTTTTGTTTTTTTTGTTTTGTCACAAATCCAATTTGTTTTTAAAATTAAACTAATGATGTCAAAAATTCAGCTGCATAACTGGCTGAATAGAATGGTGACGGAACCGGAGCCGGAGCTGGAATAGCTGTCAAAATATTGAATACACGCAAATTAAATATTGCAAACACAACGTAACGTAGCCGCATACGGAGCTGCAGCCGCAGACGGAAGAGTTCACCAACTTTTAACTTTTCACGTACGACACTTTTGACGTTTCAATTTGTATGAAGAAAAAAAAAAAACTTTTTGGGTCGGAAAAAAATATTGTGGTTATTTGTATCGCGAAAAAAATTATTAAAAGGAAAATTATTAGAAACAAAAAATGTGAATTCTGAGCTTGTACACAAGAATATTCTTTTGTTTTTCTTCAAAATACTTTCAAAGCTGTACAGCTGCATTATGGGCAGGTAAAAAAAATAACGTACGACACTTTTTGACAGCTCTTCCAGTTCCGTCTGCGGCTCCAGTTCCAGTATTCTATTCTGTTCAGGCAGTAAGTCGCATATAGCTCCGCGAGACAGATTTGATGTGCATCAACTTTTTCCGTTGCATGTTAAAAAGTATATAGTAATTAGTTTCTACTAATTTGCTAATTAGTTACGCAAAAAAAAATTAATTTCTCTGGTGGTTTGTGTATAAATGGGTGTCCTGCTAAGTTGACGTCAACTTAGCAAGTCAACTCTTTCAAAAACATAGATAAACCGTCCAAGAGTGGATATATATTGAAAACTACTTAATTGCTAATTAGTTACGCAAAAAAAAAAATAATTGCAGGACACCCATTTTCTGGATAACCAAAACAGCAATTAAATTTTTTGTTGCGTAACTAATTAGCAATTAAGTTGTTTTCAATATAATATCCACTCCCGGACCATTTATCTATGTTTTTGAAAAAGTTGAAGAAGTCGGTCCATTTTTTTTGTTTGTTTCAAGTGAAACGGTAATCTTGGAAAATCAATTTTTTTTTTCTTAAGTATGTATTTGTGGTGGAATTAAATAAAATTATTATGTAATTTTAAGTATAAACTAAGTGTTTTGAAAAGATTTTATAGCTAATTTGTCTGCAACTCGTAAGTTTTCCTTAACTTCCGACTTCAATTCGTTATTTTGTTGACCCAAAAATCCTATTTTCACTAAGTAAGTAGTAAAGCAGATATTTGGTTATTTTCAATTTTCTCGAAAACTAAAAGACATTTGTCATCCATTTTTTAGTGTTTGATTAAAAATTGATAGGAGCATCGAATGTTAAAAAAACGACACCCAGCAAAGGTGATTTTAAACTGCTGTGCCATCTTCATGAGAGATGATCGGCAATTAAAGGCTTGTTTTGAGTTGGTAAAGACAAGGTCCAGTGATTTAATGGATGCTTGGCTGTCCGAAAAGATGCAGATATCCGTATTTGATATCACGTTTTCCTTAAGCCAAGATAGGACTTCTTTTATCGACAAGAGTTCTGCTTGGAATACGCTACGGCTACAGTGATTGCGAAGGCGAAAAGAGAAACTTAAATTTAGTCTGTTTGAGTATACACCTCCACCAACTCCGTCACCCGTTTTTTGATCCGTCGGTGTAGAAATCAATAGATTCTTTATTCAAAAATGCTGCATTCTCCCAGTTAGATCTGGATGGGATGGTTACCTGGAAGTTTTTATCAAACTCTAATTGTGGGATGGTATAATCGATGTTACTGGGAATTGATCCAAATGAGTTCAGAACGATGGAGTGACCAATCCTGTTATTGATCCATTCCGAACAGGCCGAAAATTAGCTGAAGTCGTACAGTATTACCAAGGAAATGTGAATTTCTTATAATACATTACAATTTCATGTCTGAAAATTTTAAATGGCCACATATATGCTTATGCATGTTACCGTAGAAAGCCGAAATAATAAAATTCTAGAATTTACCGGTATATCCTAGATAAATACGGTGCTAGCACCCAGCATTACGCCGTATATAAACAAGGAGGTATGTATGGGGGGGGGGGCATGTATATAGAAAACAGCGAAATTGGATATACATATAGGATAAACTCATAGTTTCCTTAAATCCAAATTCTTCAAATGCAAAAGAAACTTTGCATACTTACACTCAACTTCGCACCTACCCCAAATCTTATAGCGGGCCAGCCAAGCAAGGGGGCAGCATTCCCCCCATACACACAGCACTGTTTATACCCCGTAATTTTGTTATTTCTTTGGGGACTTATTTCATTTTTTGTTTGGGGACTTTGAGGATTTATTTCATTTTTGAATTTGGGGACAAAAAAAAAACATTTTGGGGAGTTATTTCATTTTTGGATTGGGGGTTTATTGGGGAGATATTTCACGGAGCCGCAATAAGTTTCCAACAACCGATGAAATAAAACCGCAATTTTGTGGAGTTTATTCATATAAAAATCTTCTGATTTTGAAGAGTTCTTTCCTTTTTAGTTTGGGGCGTTATAATAATGGGGAATTATTTTACGGAACTGTTTTTATATCCCATTTTTAATCCACAAGTGAAAATTTGTTGTTGTATTTTATATGCAAATTTATTTTTAAGGCACAAAATTACAATTTTTTACTTACTGGTTAGTTGATAAAAGATGTTTTGTCGTTCCAATATATATATTTAGATTATATTACCTACCTATCCTTCGTTGTTTGTACCCCGCATGGTATTATTAATATTATTCTCCTTTAAAGGTTTGAACTTAGTTTAAAACTCCAACAGCCTTATTTATTAACTCGTTTTAGAGACGGAGTAAGGTTACTCCGACTTTACGACACCTCTAATCCTGAAAAATTTATTAATAAAAAAATACACGCGGAATAGAGGCGGAGTAAGCTAAAACTGGTACATAGGAGGAATAAAGCCGGAGTAAAGCCGTTTTAGTATTTATGTCATTTTGACATGACATCAGCATCGTGTGAAATTTACAAAAAGGTGTGCAAACGAAATCCCAGTTTGCAGACCGTTTTCTTTTATTTTGCTTATCCATTCATTAGATAGGTACTTATTTAGATAAAATAAAACCAATAATAATTACTTTAAATTAATAATTTGTGGAAATCAGCCATGTTTATAATAACCAGAGTTTAAGATTTGTCATTTTTTGATAATATATTTTATAAATAAGAATTTCTTTGACGTGGCGTAAAGACGGAGTAAGTGCTTCGACTCGGTTTAACTATTCCGAGGTTGAAACGAGTATTAGTGAATTCTAATAAATATGGCTGTAAATGTAAAAAATTTAACCTCGAACTCGTAAACGAATGGTATGGGTAAAGACATACTTTAAACTCATTTTTTATCCATAGATGTGCTCTAAAAAATTCATTGCAATTATATTCACGCTTACTCCGGTTGTTTTACTAAAACGCCAGTAACGAAACGGCTGTAGAAGCGAAAAATTAGCGTTCTAGTTTAAACGTCTATCGTTATAATCGTGGGAAATGTTAAAAGCAGAAAGAACTCTGAAATTTTACTTATCTGGAGCCTGACGTTTAGGAAAACGCCTTAAAAGGGTTATTGTTTATATTTAATTTTTTTTTGGCACAACTAGGTACCTGTTTTAAAATTTTGCAACAATTAAGCTTAGCTACATTCCTATAAACATGGTAAGCGCAAAGTAAGAAAAAAAAAATAATAGAATGGTTAGAC
Source organism: Epistrophella euchroma (assembly GCA_947049315.1). Taxonomy (NCBI): domain Eukaryota; kingdom Metazoa; phylum Arthropoda; class Insecta; order Diptera; family Syrphidae; genus Epistrophella; species Epistrophella euchroma. The sequence continues at coordinate 19,032,102 of OX346245.1, forward strand.
TCGCGCCGACAACCATCCAAAGTCTCTCCGACTACTGGATTTGTAGAGAGTTCAGTTTTACCTTCTATTTGATACCCCCTTCATAGAAATCCCTTATGGGATAGGTACATAAAAAAATGCAACCAACAATATTGTACCTATGCAAAAGTAGAATTAAACCTTGTAGAAGTCAAAATTTGAATGTAAATAGTGGTAGGTAAGGTACATACCAATTTGCACCAGAAAATTAAGTGTAAAGCCTCTCTTAAGCAAACCATAAACTTACTTTAAAAATCTCATAATTAAAAAAAAAAAAAAAATCACAAATCAACAACATCGAAAAGTTCAATACGATCTCTTTGTTAATTGCAATCTTGTTTGACAAATTCTTACACGATAAGCCCCCCGGAAGTATAAAATTACCATAATCGCGTTTATTGCTTCCTCAGGTAGGTATAGCTTCAGCATTTTCCCATACAATTTTGTCGATATTTAAGTGTGCTTATGTGGATTTCCGTCTAAAATCACACACAATATACATACCTCTCTTTACTCCCTTTTGCATCATCATCATCATCGTCACGAGCAAATAAACGGGTGAAGAAAAAAAAACGAACGAAAACTCAAAACAAGGACAAAACTACCTACCTACAACAAGAAAAACACCTCAACGACAAAAGATACGACTCCTTGACAATTCAACACTCACTCAGCGAACCCCCATGCCCCATTTCAGCAACCTATAAGAACATACCATACCAACCATCTCACGTCGTCATTTGTTTGTCGTTTGAAGGTGTCGTCGTTGCCGTTTTTATTTTTTTTCCCTACTTATCCCCGTCCCTAAAGTATCATAATGACAAGTTTGGTGTGTGCAAAACATTGGGTAAGGATATCGCACCCACAACAACTTTGAAGTTTCTTTTTTCAGGGAACAAAGCAACACAAACGCCCACACAGAGATGACGAATATACTTAACCAACAAATTCCCACTAAAGGATCACGAGTCACGACGAAGCTACCTATATAGAACACCGAGCTAAAGCTAAAGCTAAAAATCCTCCTTCGCACTCCTACAACACACAACTCCAGCTTGCAAAAAGGAAGAGATTACATTATGCTAAAAGTCGCGGAGGTATTTTTCCGCACTATGAAATCTGAATACAAAACTGGTGAAGGTGTTTTCAACCATCAACTGACTGCTTCCAGGCATGATTGAGCACCGGCAACGTTATAAACACCCAGGGTCGACTCGACGAGTTGGGTTTGGGTTTGAGTTTTACCGTGTCGCCGCCAACACCAGCACCCACCGCCCACCGAACACTCACACTGGGGGAATTATAATTGTATGTGCATACACATGTCGACACGGAATGCCATGTGGATGGATGAACGGATCAAAAAACCCTCCATTGCGGGGTCCCGTTGTAGGCTTCCCTTAAAACACTGAGGGAGCACCACATGCCGCCAAACGACTCGACTATACGACTTTGGCGACGACGCTGCTATCATGCCAAGCCACCCATTAAGGAAAAAGATGGGTGGATATGGTAGAAATAGTCGACATTAAATGATTCCCTCGTATATTATATATGGCTCCAAACATTCACCCATGGGTGCTCATTTGCACTCTTGTTGAAGTGGGGTAGCAGCTTGGTTTATGATGGAGTGTGAGAACTTTTTCGTGTATATGGATTGTATATGTATATACCTATCCTGTTTGTTGTATGAGGGTAAATTAGCTTTGTTCAATAGTTTTGAACATTAAGTAGACAAGTAGACAAAAGTGACAGCATTGAATTGGAATCTTCCCACACCAAAGTGACAGTTTTTGAACGTTGTCGACAGCGAAATTTAAAAGATTTGCTTCATTTAGAAATCTTATGTACATATTTGTAGGTACTTGTACTTGTACATATATTAATTGGTGTAATGGATAGTGCGTTGGACTGTCACGCCAGAGGACTGGGTTCGATTTCCAGCCACTGCCATCTAAACACAAAAGTATTTTTCAGTGCTACTGCCTCTTGCGAGGAAGTGAAAAATCCTCCAAGAGTATTTCCTGTCATAGAAAAGTGCCGCTCACTTAAGCCGCTCCTGGACAATATGCACGTGGCCTGCTTAGATAAGGTCGGGACATTCCACGTGCAGATCCTAAATTAATTGTCCTTGTTTCGTTTGCTGGGGTCGTCAACATTAAAATCATCCATATCCGAGGCTTGTAGTTGTTTCAGAACCGCTTAGTTTTTCCGTGGTAGGGAAGTTACCCAGATGCTTTTTCTTCAAGGCTGAGGTAACTCACTGGTGTCCAGGATTCTTCCCAAAGAAGCAACAAAACTTGGGATTAGAAGGTCTTTAATTCCGAACGTAAAGAAAGCGTTTATTTTTCTTACTTAAACGTTTCACCAGAATTTGTTTATTTATCAATAATTGCTAACACGGTATTTCATATACTGTTTACAATATTATATTTTCTTAAGCTAAATAACACGGCATTTCATATAATACAATTGATATCGAGCTTACAATAAATAACACGGTAATTCATATACTGTGTCCTCAGCCTGTAAACCTGAGGAACGAAACGGATGGAAACTCTCGGGAGAGAACCTGTCCAACGATATCCTAGAAGAGGAACACGAAGGAAATAAACGGTCGGGGCCCTTATCGGAAACCCTTTGTCCTTAGTACGCAACCTAAGGAACTAAGCGGTCGGAACCCACGGAGGAGAACCTTGTCCAACGCCTCCTTGAAGAGCGGGCCAGAGGAACCAAACGGTCGGGAATCCTTACAGTAAACCCTTGTCTCTAGCACGCAATCTGGGGAACAAAACGATTGGAGCTCACAATGAGGAGTCCTGTCCAATTAGCCACTGGAAGAGGTGCTTAAAGGAACCAAACGGTCGGGAGTTCTCCCTTGTCCCTAGCACGCAATCAGGGGAACAAAACGGGCGGACACCTCTCGAAAGAAGAATTCTTGTCCAATGAACTCCTTGAGGAGGAACTCAGAGGAAACAAACGGTTGCGGGAATCCTTATCGAAAACCCTCTGTCCTCAGCACGCAACCTGAGGAACTAAGCGGTCGGATCCCACGGAGGAGTACCTTGTCCAATGATCTCTTGAAGAGCAGCCCAAAGGAACCAAACGATCGGATTTACGAGCAAACCCTTGTCCCTAGCACACAACCTAGGGAACAAAGCGGATAGATGACCCTCGGAAGAGAAATCTTGTCCAATGAGCTTCTAGAAGAGGAACTCAGAGGAACCAAACGGGTGCGGGAATCTTAATGGAAAACCCTGTGTCCTCAGCGAGCAAACTAAGGAAATAAGCGGTCGGAACCCACGGAGGAGCACCTTGTCCAGTGAGCTACTTGAAGAGTAGTTCTTAAGGAAATCCCTTTATAAGTAAACTAACTAACTAAATAACTAATAATATTTGCCCTAGCTGACTCCCTAACAATTTATTACCAAAAAGTTAGATTGGCCTCTTAAGCAGAGTCACCTGCTAAGCAATGCCTCTCTGTCGCCGAAACACTTAATCAAGAGGTTTTTGTTTGCGGCCCGATCTTTAATCCTCTGTACTCTAGATTGGTACCCACACTGGACGAGAAAGAAAGACTCCAAGGGTGGGGAGCCAGATACATCGCTCCTTATAGGCCTGAGCTACGAATATGTCGTAGTAGTCCATAAGGTGTTCACTATAAGTAGTTAAACCTGACTGGAACTGTAGACTCCACCGTTTATTCCATCTGGGGAGTTCCTCCGCTGTGCCTTAGTGGGAACACTCCTCCCCCGCTCTATTTTGCCTCTCGTTTGCTGCGCCTAAAACCGTCCCCAGGGGTTGAACCCCTCTCGTTTGCTGCCACCTAAAACCGTGCACAGGCATTGGAACCCCATCTTCAGTTAAAGGTAGGTACTAGGCACCCGATGTTCACACTGTTGCAGGTAAGAGTAGGAGTTGATAGACAGAGGTGCGCTTTGAAAAAAGCTTGATGACGCTTGTGTCCTCTTGAATCCACGTATATACCCTTTGAACATCGAGGCCCCTTATATGCAAAAACAAAATAAAAAGTTGTTGGTTTTTTACCAGCTGTTTGTTTTATAGTGCTCAATGTTATTAAAACATTTTTAATGAAAAAAAATTCAAAATCATCAACGAAAATTAAAAACAAATGGTTCTATGATTTTAACTAAAGATACCTAGCCTATAAATTTTAAAATTAGGTACATAACTAATTTCTTTTTTAATTGTGGCCCCCTTTTTTTTTAATTTTCAAATTTGATGATTTTAAGGAATAAACCAGGACAACCTAAAGACCATTACCTTACGCCTAATTGCTTGCGTTTGGGTGGTAGACAGATAGGCTATCCACCTATCCCAAAAATTTTCAGATAGCTTGAGTTGTTGTTGCATCAGCTGACATCAGAAGTTTTTCAACAAGGGATTACAATAACACAAACCTATCCGGGTAGTTTTGGATTGCCGTCCGAACGCGGTCATTTACACGAGTGACAAAATGCCATCAATTCTGTCATTTTATACCAATTAACTGTCATAAAACAGGGTTATGACAATTTATTGGTATAAAATGACAGGTATTACTCACCCAAAAATAAAACATTAAACGTTGATGCCTTATGCGTGAAACAGATTAAACCAGCAATAGCGCCAGCACCGTCAACAGCAAACAGCACGCTGGCCCTGGCCAGCAAAAATTTCTCAAACACATTGCCACCAGAAACAGTACCTACATTTGTATCTGTTTGACGTTTAAAATCAAAGAATTTTCTTCGTGGTACCACACCAGCAACAGCAAATTTAGGACTTAGGCCTAATGCTCGTTGGCGTTGCTGTTCTTATCTGTGTTGCACAATTGAAATACGTTCGTTCTAAATTAATGGCGGCCGCTGTTGCTGTTGACGGTGCTGTTACTGTTTCAATCTGTTTCTTGCTTTACTACCTAGGTTTCAGAAGTTTTTTTTTTTTTTAACAATTTTCAACCTCTTTTTAACAGCCTTATCAATATAAAAAGCTTATCCCACTTTTTCCACGAGTTTACTAAATCATGGAATAAGAGTTAAACTACTGGTTATTTTACAAATCTTGTTCTTATTCCTTCGCTAAACCACGTTCTTCGGTGGTTTAGTTTAGTAAACGTCACTTATTGTTAGTAGAAATTTTGTTTTATTAATAACATTTTGCATTAAATCCACGTAATAAGGCCTAACCCTCCGCTATTCCATGTTTATTAATTTCGCTGTGATGGTTTTAGGGTAAATGTTGTCGAAAAAGGAACTTGGAAAGCTTTTTATATAGATTTTATTATTTTTTGCTACTGGTGTTGATGCTGCTACTGCCATGCTAAGCCATCGTTGTCGGTCGTCGCCAGGGCAAAGTGCTACAGCACCATGGACGACGACAACAACGACTGGTGGCAGTGGTTATGTCGTTGGCAGATTATGTGGGGTTGGAGGATGGCATAAAGCAAGGGAAGTTTTTGTGATGAAAATACGCCGTGGCATGACACAGCTCGTTTGGTGCCGTGTCGTAACGTCTGTGGCATTAGAGAGGCAAGTAGCTAACGAATGCGGGCTTGGCTGTGTATATACTATACTGTTGTTTTGTTTTATGTTGTTTTTCTGTGTTTTCTTTTTGTCACTCTGCTTTGATATCAAGAGTAAGCACACTGCCTAGCCTACACTTACAGCTAAATTCAGAACTTACAATGGTGGCATAAATGGCAGTGCGGTGGCATGAAGAAGGACGATGAACGGATAGCACGAACGAAAAAAAATCAAAGTTTTATGAAACTAACTCAAAAGTTAAGGAGAATTGAGCTGAGTGCCTTATGGCGTAGCACCTTAATTCTATGCTATTGACAAGGTGGGGACGACAGGGCAAACAGCAAATAACAGTGGAATGGGGAAGAAATCTACTGATACTGAAGGAATGCCAGTGCCAGAGGTTGGGAAAAACTAAATGTTCGAAAAATAAGTTATTATATCTTGGCTTGAAAGTGAAAATTGACAAACGAGCTTATTTCATTGTGATGAACAGGAAGTGTAGATAGATAATGTTTTTCTTTAAATGAGCTGTCGACACAGGTTATACTGCATAAATTACTTTTTGTTTTCATCTTATTTAACAAAAAGCTTTGCCATTATACTGGCACCGTGTAAATACTGTTCTCATACCATTTTTTTTAACGGTGGCAAACCAAAAGAATGAATGAACTTATGCTGTGTTTACACTGCTGACAAAATGATAGAATTTTGTATCGCCATAATATTGTTTTATGATAAATAAATGGAAGTTCTTCTATTTAGAAGTATGTACCTACTGACAGAGCATCGTCATTGCTTGTCTTTTTTGTACATTTATTTCTATTTTTTAATATTGTAACGTTTTTCTAGGATTTGATAATAAAACTTACTTACTTTGGTTTGCGCTACAGCGCATTGTGCTCCTGGGCCCCAAGTAATAACTTTCGCCAGCTTACTCGATCTCTAGCTTGCTGCCTCCAGTTTCGAATACCAAGTTGACGTGCATCGGCCTCAACTTCTTGTTCCATCAGGCTTCGCGTTGAGTACCTTAGGGGCTGGAGCTTCGATGTTCATTCGCTCAACATGCCCTAGCCATCTTAACCGTTGAACACGCATTTTTTTGACCAGTGGCAAGTCGCTGTACAGCTCGTATAGCTCATGGTTATATCGCCTCCGCCAGATGTTGTTTTGCTGTCGACACAAACCGGACCATAGATCGTACGCAGCACCTTCCTCTCGAAGATACCAAGAGATCCTTCATCCGCCTGGGAGAGGGTCCATGCTTCTGCACCATACAGCAAGACTGGGATGATTAAGGTTTTGTACAGTTTCTCTTTGGTACTTCGCGATAGGGCCTTATTCCTCAACTGCTTGCTTAGGCCAAAAAACAGCGATTAGCAAGGGTGATTCTACGTTTAATCTCAGCGCTGATGTCATCTGCAGAGTTAACAGCAGTGCCCAGGTAGATAAATTCGTTTACCACCTCGAAGTTATACCTATCAATTGTCACATTTTGACCAAGTCTGCGGTGTGAGTCGACTCTATTTGATGACAGTAAATACTTCGTTTTGTCCTCGTTAATGACAAGACCCATTTTGTTCGCCTCAGACTCGATACTAGAGAAGGCACCCGCCACTGCTCGTTTGGTTCTTCCCATAATATCGAAGTCATCTGCATATCCAAGATATTGTGTGGATTTTTGAAAGATGGTGCTATTTGTATTGGCGTTGGTGTTGCGCACCACTCTTTCAAGAACAATATTGAAGCAGCTACATGACAGCGCATCGCCTTGTTGAAGTCCTCTGGCGGTTTCGAAGGTTTCGGTCGAGTCTCTTCCAATTTTGACGCAGCAACGAGCATTCTCCAACGTCATCCTGATAAGTCGTATCAGTTTTGGCAGGGATATCAAAACTCGACATGTCACGGTATAATTCATTCCTGTCTACACTGTCATAGGCTGCCTTAAAATCGATGAAAAGATGGTGTGTGTCGATGTTGTATTCTTGGGTCTTCTCCAGGATTTGGCGTAGAGTGAAGATTTGGTCGATGATAATAAATCCATCAATTATTTCCTTTACAAATTAAACACACTTTACTTCACTTCAAATTACTTTATTAGTCTTCAATCTCAATAGTATACAACTTAAATTCACTTCCGGATACTTTTAACTTCGAACTAACACTATCGCTTTCAAAAAAAAACTGTGTCTGGGTGCTCAAAAGCTTCTCCTTATATATGTAGTGACCTGAAAGGTTCGAGACTCCTCTCGAAAGCTCTGGCACAAAAGCCTTCTAGAAAGTTCCATTCCAGCTGTCAGATGGTGTTCTCTCCACTCGGTTTTTAGCTCCTCGTTAATTCCGAAAGTAGTTAAGTACTGATTTCATCGTTAAAGCCTAGTACGCAGATCGTGCTAAAATTTATCTTCCATACAAATTTCCTCCAAAGATAAATTTTAGCGAGGATATTTAGCTAGGCAGTACGCAGTTCACGCGCTAAATACAAAAAGTCTCCACTTAATTTAGCGCGCGAAATAATGCTCAACGCATTCTTTCACAGATAAATTTTGACATTTGTGCTCTTAGCAAACGATTGTAGAGATAAGAATTGTAGGGATAAAATTTAGTTTAGCTTGAACTGCGTACCTGGCTTAACGATGATAATAATACCACGCAACGCTTATAATAAAACCTTTCTAAAAGTATGTATTGCATGCAAACTAACGATGTTCATGGTTCCTGGTGTCAAGAACAAGGAAAACTCAGAGCCACAGGTTTTGTTCACAATGATCAAAATCTCCCGACTTCTTACACTATCCTTCCACGTTCATGGTACCTAAATGCGCGAATATCGTGTGGTGAAGCCAAAGCTTTATATAGTGGTAAATGGAGTGCGAATGGAGTGCAAAAAGAGTGCTAATTCATATTATAAACTGGTTTTTAGCTTAAAATTCAGATTCTGATGTTATCGTCATCCTCTAAAAAACAAAGAAGTCAGTTTGAACTTTGAAGCAAGAATCCTTTAAAGAAACGCCATGCTCTAAATGAACAACATCAGTCGGAAATCTACAAAAAACTACATATTTTAAAGCTTGTCTTTCTTTTAAATCAAACTTCTTTAACATACTGTCAACATTACTGTGCATGGCTTAGATAGCGTATACCAGCATCAAAATTATAACCAGGCTGACGACCATGACGCTGATCCAGAACGACAATGACTACCGGCAACGACAAGGATAAAAGTTATACGATTCCAACTTAGTTGGTGCCGACGAAAATGACTACGCCGCCGTCGAATACGAGGACGACGACGATGATGATGTGTTTTCTCGTCCCATAACTACCCACTTCGACTGCACACAGAAGGCATCGAATCGTTTTCATCCTTTCTCATCCCTTTTAGTCTTAATAATTTGTCAGCGACGGATTGTGCAGACTGTGAAGTGAACTGTGCACGAGATTTGTTTAATGGTTGCCCTCGCTTCTGGCACAAAATTTCAACTGCCACCTTATAGCCTCATTCCGTATCTCAACCGCATCAACATGCTAAAAGTGCCGGCAATTCTGTTCCACGTTCTTGTGATCCCTCAGTATTCTTGCTGTGTGTCGGTTGCCAGCAGCTGTAGGGCGGCATATCAGTGGACGGGTTGCTTATTGAGGGTGTTTTGTTTTTTTTTTGTTTTTTGTATTATTTTCAACCCAAACCACTCAATCTACCCTAACCTCAAACCCAAATGCTGTTAACTAAGTTGCTCAACTTTTGCTTGCTTCTGAACTTTTACTTCTTCATGCCCGATGATTGTTCGTCGGGGCTTTGGGTTCAGTGGCAGAAAAAAATTTGTGAACAAAAAAAAAAAAAAATGTATAAAAGATAGAGAGAAATATTTTTCAGCTTTTCAGACATATACATTCACACAACGGAAATATGTATGTATTTATCCTATCCTTACAAAATACGAAAGGTATCCTGGATGGGTAATTATGTCTTTCACATTTTTAATAATTTTCCTCGAAAAAATGTGCTTTGTTATTCTCAAGATAATATCTAACAAGGACATGTTTGTTTTTGTTGTGTTTTCAGATTTTTCGAGTAAAACAATTGTTTCAATTTTCATATTTTTTTTGTAAATTTTTGATGATGTACTTTATTAAATGTACAATTTTTCGTTCACTATGGCGTATACGTAACAAAAAATAATTGACTTTTCCTAAAAGAGTGCTTTTGGAATTATGTACGTGCTTTCAGAAATGTCAAAGAGCTACATACAACCAGAAACAGAATATTATTCCCCTTTCGTCTATTCACAATCTCGTTTATTCAAAATCGTAACTTGTGGCAACTGTTTCTTTATCTTCTTTACAAAGCAAATACAAATACAAATATACTGGCAAATTGCGATAACGGTAAATTGAAACATCAAGATTATTGTAATTAAAATTATATTTTAAATATTAAAATCTAGCACAGCCTTTTCTAAAGATAAAAAACCGTTTTTTTTTTATTTTCGTTTTTCAATTATAGTTCTGTCATTTGCCATTTTCTTTAAATAAAATAAAATTGGTGGCACAACGGCTCATGAAGAGCCAGGGCCTAGTGACTTACAACTCTCAACCATTCCTGTGTGCGTGTCTGCAGGAATGGAGGGGACCTACAGTTTATTGCCGAATCCAAACGGCTGGTGAGCGGCACTCACCAGCCTCGCAAGAGCAGAAGCCCGGAAAAAAAACTTAAGGTGGAAGCGGCTGGTATTGAACCTAGACCTCTGGCATGACAGTCCATCGCACTAACCATTACGCCACGGGCTACTACAATGCCATTTTCCTTATCATCTCGAATAATCTGACAGTTCAAAGAACTAAAAACTGACAGCTGAGCGACGCACGATCGCAAAGTTAAAACTCCAAAATAAAGGGTCTACAAGTCTTAAACTACCAAAAACTATTTTTTTCTGTCAGTTTTAATTTAACCCTGTTGGCGTATGTACATTTTGTGTAATTTTGGGTAGGCAAGCGCTCGCGAGAGAATAAATTATTTCTTCTTCTGGGCAAGATAGAGAACCATTAAACTAAGACCGTGTGTGAATTGAGTTAAAATCGCGTTAAATTTTATTCGAAGATTAATTTTTGACACTAGTGAGGTGAATCTGTACGTAGAAATGTCAAAATTTAATCTCGGATAAAATTTAATCGTAATTTTAAACGAATTCGCACACGGCCTAACTTTAATACAAAGGTTTAGTTAATTTCTTTTTGATGTTAAAAAGAGAAGAATTGATCCATTGTGATCATGATGTTGTTCTTTTTGCTCATGTAAATGCTTTCGTATGCGTCTAAAAATCTGCAATCATACTTACATGTTTGATGAGCTTTTAATTCAGTGACCTAAGGAGCTCACTGACACTGATGCCATAATTTGGCCCCTGGTTTTTTGAAAGGAACGCCCATTAAGTGCCTGTTTACATTGTATTTTTGATGAAGCATATTTTCGTTCATCAAAATGTTCCACGTGTTTACATTACAGAGAAAAAATCCTTTCATTTCAATCTACCCATCCCTATCTCACATCCTTAACAACCATGTATCTCTCACTTAATTTGGGTGGAATTAACCCTTCTCTTTCTTACTCACACAAAATCTACCCATCTCACTGGATGCGCCGTTCGTCAAAAATACAATGTAAACAGGCACTAAGGCCGTGTGCGAATTCGTTTAAAATTTCGATTAAATTTTATCCTAGATTAAATTTTGACATTTCTACGTACAGATTCACCTCACTAGTGTCAAAAATTAATCTTCGGATAAAATTTAACACGATTTTAAGCCAATTCACACACGGCCTAAGATTATCATATATGTATGTGAAATATTTTCAAAATCGTTCATGTGAAAGCCGAGATATTAGCCGTTTGCAAAATAAAGATTTTAGTTTTTTTTTTTCAAATAATTGTTCATAACGTACGAAATAAATGACGTAAAAAAATGATTCAGGTATCAAATGAAAGGTAATTTTCTTGTCTTTACAATAGTACTATAAACGTCTTTCCAATTTAAATACATTTTTAAATATTAAGTTTAGAAAAACATTTTCGGCAGTATTTTAAAGACAAGCAAATACGTTTCAATTATTTTTTTTATGTACATACGTCATTTGGAAAACAAAGCTACAATCTTTATTCGGCAATTTCAAGCTCAAATATCTCGGCTTTTCCATGAACGATTTTAAAAATATTTCACTCATATGACAAGCTCAACGTCACCTTTCAAACTCGTTCGTGTACAATCTTTTCCAGAAATGGGCAATTCCCTTTCTTTTCTGTCTTTAGTTGATCCTAGTTTTGTTTTAGATTATAGGAAGATTAGGAAGTTATTAGGAATATCATACTACAAAATACCAATAAATTATTTTTTCTTGGACGATGTTCATATCGGTCTAAATCCTCCGACTTTTTATAATTTTCTATATCTTTCTCACTCCCATTGATGAAGTGGGAATCATCATCATTTATTTTATTTAAGGTGCACCTATAATATAGTCGAATGTTTGGCTTATCCTCAGCCTCGTATGTATTTTTATTATTTTTTTTTAAATGTGCTCCATAGACTACTCCTTAAAACACATTACATCAGATTTCTCATCTCAACCCAAATCACTTACGTTAGCATGAACTGTATGGCATATAGTAAGTTACTCTGGATACAAAAATATATACATAAAGATACATATCTACAATTGCAGGATACTTTACTATAGCCATCAGCAAGCCGCAGATGATGCTGACATCCAGATCCACATTGTGTTTCCGACGAACAAAATAAAAATATCTCGAAAAGAAAATAAACGAAAAGTGAACTCCCTGCAAAGCACAAGTGTACAATCCAAGCCAACAGGCAGATAGATACATCACATATAGATTGGGTTGAAAGTATAGATAGTTTAATGCTGGGAATGCTCCTTCGTGTTAAGCGAAGAACCCAAACCCCCAACTTATCCTTAACATTTATTTGCCAACCTCCACTCCAACCACCCATATTCGCTCTATTCATTTGGACTGCCGTCATCTCACAGGTCCTTAATACAAGCGCCGAGCCATAAGTATCTATACTATATCTATCTAACTATAGCTCTGGCAACTCGATGCTCTTGGATATGAAATCATGGCACTTGGGACTTGGGACAGAGTGCCGAGTCAAGCTCCTCCGACCGTAGTCTCTCTACAGTAGTTGTTGTTGGTAGGATATATATGTATGAAAACAGCAGCAGTTGCTGCTTAAATACGTGCGGCACCAACTCTGGCACCATTGCCAACTCGTGCACCCAGTGATATAGATGTATCTGTGGAGCATAATCATACGTCAATACTCAGCAGATACTATAAGCGTTCCGTTTCGTTGTTATTCAGAGGTGTGAAAGCATTTCCCAAGCAAGTTATGCTCTGCTTTCCACCCAACCACTGGCACCGCCCCAAGCCCACCCAGACAGTTGAGTTGTATTCGAGGCATCAGTTAAGGATCGCATAGTCGTCGTATCCGAGTCATATCCTGGCAGGGTAGTAATTTTTTATTTTTTTATTTTTTGGTTCAATGTGTTTTCGTCGTTGTCATCATGGAAGTGAAGATGGCTCGTGCTGTGGATTTGATCCTGGAAGTTAGAAGAAAAGGAGCAACATCAACATACAGTCATCGAAAAAAAAAAATGAAAGCTGGAAAGGATTTAGAGGGTGGCTGGCAATGGATTTATCTATGAGCGTAGCATATTTTGCTCCTTCGGCTGGTGATGCTGAATCGTGTTTGCTGCTTTGTGTCGTGTACCTATGGTGTGCATCTGCACAGGAGGAGATTATTTTCACGTAGTTGGTCTGAAGAGCTCTAAGACCAGGCTATAGATGGTCGTAGGTTGAGGTGGTGCAGAACGGTAGCGGTGGCAACCTTTGGTTCTGCATAAATCAGACGGACACGGCACACAAAAAGCTTTGCGGTGAACTTACTTTGAAAACCTCTTTTTAATGGGGACTGCTGGTATTGGTTGGTGTAGAAGGGTTTAAGCCTTGTCATGCCTTTGCTAGATTCGTTCGGTGGGTATGGTGATGGGATACTATTTCGGCATCAATTCATACCGACTTATAATAGGACCTGCCGTGCCGATGTACAGAAGAGTAAAGATGTATGCCTCGAAGAAGGGGATTTTTCGAGCTTACCACCTATCTTTTGAGGTTGAGCGATGCGCTTGGATTGATCTTTGGTAGAGGATGGGCTAGGTGGACAGGTAGTTATCCTTGATGATTCTCGTTGCAGCCTGATTAAATAGCTGGAGTTTCCTTCTTCTTTTTTTTTGTATCTTTCATCCATCTTGCGGTACAGTTTGAAGTGGCTGTGTATTGAGAGGATGAAAGACAGAACGAGCAGGCATCACTTGTTATCTATCCACTTGGGCATCAATTAGAAATCAAAATAGGTTCCTGGATCCTTATGGAAGGGATATGCTCTTGTTCTATGCATGTTGTTGATGCACCTGTGTTAAGCGTTCGAGTTAAGTTTAGCAAGTTTGTTTTGCGAAATATAAACGGACAGTATACAGTATAGGGTAAGAATAGGGTTGATGTTATAAGGCAATGGATAAAATGGAAATTATTCTCTGGGGGGATGTTTGTGTATTTACGAAAGTTAAGGGAGAGTTTTCTTTGAAGTTTTCATTGGACTTTAGGACTTTTGGCCCATTTTGTGTTGTCATGGAAGTTTTAATTTGAAATGATTTGCACTAGAAATGTAGGTAGGTACGTAGACTGTAGAGTGGGTAATCTAGAAAATAAGTTGTAGACAAGAGCAAGGAGGATGATTATTATAGGTGTAGTTAAGGAAGCAAGAGTAATTAATGGAATTAATGTTCCTAATCAGGGTTGTTGGGTTCGTGTTACATTTTTGAATGTCTGGTGTAAAACCAAGCGCTAAATAGTCTCACTTTGTTAACCTGAAACTTTATTCAAAAGGTTAGAACAGAAGTATTTTGTTCATATATTCAACAGGGAACAGAAATTAGAAATCATTATATTAATAAGTGAACAAGAACTCTTTCCACCCTTTTTTAATTAACTTAAATGCATCATACCTATTTTCTTTTGTTTTTTTTTTTTGAAAGGTATCGACGATCGCTCTCGCTCCACTACGATTTAGTTTTTATATTTATAAGTATCCGTTAAGGCAAGCAAATCATCAATTAAATAAAATCAGTTAATTTGCCCTTCACAATTTAGAACGAATAAACTGATCATATTGAATAATAACGCTTTACCCCCTGACACTGTGGTCTGTTTGGTCCGCCTTCAAGGCTGTTTCACAATGCGACGAGAAAGCGAGACGTCAGCGTGACGAGATCTCTTCGAAGTTGTTTTCTCTTTAAAACGAATTTCAAACAGCGAAATAATACATAATAAAGTATTTCTCGTCGTCACGTTGCGTCTTTTTTTCAATTTTTCGAACTTTATGACGCGACGAGACGACAAGAAATGCTTGATTATCTATTATTTCACTGTTTAAAATTCTTTTTTAAGAGAGAGAAACTGCGAAGAGATCTCGTCACGCTGACGTCTCGTTTTCTCGTCGCATTGTGAAACAGCCTTCACTCTCAAAGAAAGAATTATCATTTTTCGCTCCATATTCGCCTTCTCACACAAATTTAGACAAAGATCGTTTATACATTGGCAATTGACTTGACATTCTAATAATCCCTTCATGTTTCTCATCCATTTCTCTTCTGTGTGTGTTGGTGGCTGTGTGTGAAAGGACTAAGGAGAAGTGGAATATACAGCCTTTATCATATCCGTTACGATTTTTTCTACTCATGCTATACATTCGAATCCAAAAAAAATGATGCGTACCGGCGCATGTATTTGACATTTACATATGTCAAAATAAAATATTTAAAAAAAAAACAAGCATTAGTGAAAGAACCATGGATAGTGGAGCAGGTTTTTGGAGGCTGAAAGATACGAATAAAGAGCATTAAATAAAGGAAAAAGAAGATTCGTTGAAGTCACAAATTCCATTTTGTTTGTTTTTTTGAAAGAAAGAAAAAAAATATATGTACACATGTTTAATTTCGATTATGTCAAATTCCTTTTACCAAAAAATTCGATTTTTTTTTAAACAGAATCGATTTTTTTCTTTCAAAACAAGGAATTTGTCCAGAAAAATTGATTTTTTTCTAAATAGAAATTCGACATAAGTAAACAATTACCAGAATAAAAGACGTTTAAGGGGAGGAATGCAACTGACTATTTCACTAGAGCACTGACCGTAGTAACGATAAAAGAGAGAGAGAGACAGGAAACGTTACGACGATGTTCGAGGGACGTAAATGATTATATAATGTTCCTATCTCCAATAATTTTGAATGCTCGGCTCGTCTTTGAACATTGTCCAAGAGGCTTAAGTAAGTTGCTGGAGCACCAGCCCAGAGCTTTACTCAAGCTTTGGTCGTTTATAATTTTTATAGATAATAGCCAGATCTTGCATCTCCGAAGGAAACCTAGACATCTTGCGGAATTTTCGGCAACGTTGAGTATCTGCTCGTTCCACAAGATGTGGTTCGTGATACACATACGCCAAGAATCGCAAGCTGTTTGGTTTCTTCGATGCAAGTGCCACTCATGGACAAGGGGGGTAATTCTCGCTTGAACGACAAAAGACAGCATTGAGTTTGCGAAGCATTAAATTCTACGCGGTTTTTCATTCCCCATTGTACAATGCTATCTAAATCAAAACTTAATGAACTAATCATATTTTGCCGTTGCTGTTCCACATCTGAAGAGCAGAGATGTGAATCTGGAAACGAATATGAAAAGCTAAGGGTACTATCGTCAGCAAAACAGTTTATTGGATTAGAAGTTAAAGACAGGAGGTCATTTATAAAAATGAGAAATATGGTTGGGGACAAAACGGAGCCCTGGGGCACATCAGCTTTTATGTTGTGGATTTCAGACTTGAATCCTTCCAATACAACTTTTATAGAGCGGTTCGAGAGAAAGTTTCTAATCCAACGAAGAAGCACGCATGAGAGAACAAGATGCCAAGCTTTATCAAATACCTTTAAAATATAAAGTGCAATAATCTTACTTTCTCCAAAACGATGTAAAGATTTGTTCCACTGTTCGGTGAGATAAGCCATCAGATCACCAGTGGACCTATTGCTGCGAAAGCCGTACTGCCGGTCATTATAAGAAGCTTTCGGTCTACGAGATATTTCTTAAGCTGATACCACAAACAATTATATACAGATGTCTCATCTCAATAGAAAATTATGACATCGAAAGAAAAATGAGCCAACAAATTATCCGCCAGCAAAAAGCTTTTTAGATTTCATATTAACCAAGAAAAGCTTTTTGAGAATAAAAAAGAGAACAACGTGAAAAGATCTCTTTGATCTTCTTCTGTCACTTAACACAAGATAGAGATACAGATACACTAACAATATTTTATTATTTGTGACCAATCATTCTACAGGTCAGTGGGTAAATGTTATATGTATATATATAGAACATTTTTTTTACATCCCTTATATATGTAGAGCTCCACTAAGAAGGGATTTTTTGAAATTCTCATAATTAATAGGGTAAATTTGGGTAAATGTAGGGTAAAGTCGGATTTCTAATTTCTAATTGAAATTTTTTAGAATTTTCAAACCAAATACATTCAATAGAGTTTTATTATTTTAAAATGGCAAAGTTAATTAAAAAATTCTAAAAAAATTTTTTTACCCTACAAACTTGGTTAAAATTCAAAAACACCAAAATCGAGTTTTTTTTAAATAATTTTTTTTAAATCAGGTGTATTTTTTAGAATTTTTTCAAATACATTTTTAATTAGGAAATTAAAAAAAAAGTTACCCATGTTTAAGGAATTTTTTGTGGGCGTAGCTATTGTGGGCGTTAAGAATTTTTGAAAACTCATACATTTTTTTTTCAATTTTTTCACACTTTTTATTTTTTATCTTTTTAACGGAGAATGCTAAAAATTTGTAGGGATTATTGACCCTGACATATTTGGAAAATTTCAGATTTCCAAAGTGCCGTTAAGCTGAGATATTTAAGTTTGAAAAAATGGGCAAATCAATTTTTTATAGTTTTTTACAATTATCTTTTTATTGGTAGGTAGTAGGGAGTTGAAATTTTTACACATAATAGAATTCATTGAGTTTGATGTAATTGCATTTCAATTTTATTTATTTTTACATTTAACTGGAAATAGCGGTAAATATTGACTTCTTTAACATATCTGTTAATTACGTATCACTGCGTGCATCGATTAATTTCGTTTTTCTTTAGTTTGCATGTCCGTTTAATAACAAAAACTTTGATATCTCATTTGCATATGTACGCCCCCTACAAGCTTCGCAATCTTAATTAAAAACCAATCAAAAAATCAATAAAAATGCACTAAAACTGCCTGTTTCGTTCGTTGTCAACCACCATGCACCAGTGGGAGATAACTGTTATTTTATCAAAATCCTAAAAATCAATTGATAGTGTTCGATTAAAAAATTCATAACTTCTAAACTATACGTCCGATCGATTAGGTTAATAGCTTAAAACAATCACAAAATGTTAAGCTTCAATTTTATGTAAAAATAATTTCAGGGAGGGGAAGCATTCTATACCAAAGGGGGATGAAAAGCCGTCATCAAATCGATTTTAATTTTTCAAAATGCAAAACATGATGAAAAATTTTCAAATATCGAAAAACAATATACTACAAAGTTATAGCCCCAACATTTCTCTACAAAAAAGTTAGTAATTGTATACATGTATATACGACACGAGACGAGCCAGGGGCCATTTAATAGGTTTAAAGCCAAAAAACGGCATTTTAATTATAAAAACTAAATAAAATCACCGACTTGGCCATCTTAAAAAGCTAATAACTTCGCTATTAGTTAACGGATCTTCTTCATATAGAAAGAAGAAATGTTTATCTACATATATATAAAATTTATTGCAATACAATAAAAAAAGTCATACTAAAAACGTGTTTTAGTCCAAAATCAATTCGATTTTTATTCTTTTAAATTCAAAAGTTGATGAAAATTTTTTAAATTTTGAAAAATAAATATAATATATATGTAGGCTAAAACATTTTCTAAAATAATGCCAAGCAATGTTTTAAGGTTAATTCAACAGGAAAATTACTAAAATTCGTTTTACGCGGTTTTTACGATTTTAGTCAAAAAATGCAATAGACACGGCGTGATATATTATTTTTTTTTCTTCCAAACTACTTAACGCACCTTAAATGTTAATATCTTAAAATACTGTCATTAAAACAGGTATAAAATTAAAAAAAAAAAGAATGTATATAATTGCATTACAAATTTGAAAAAAATGTAAAAACAAATTGAAATAGTGTTTTTTTTTTACCCACTTAATTGATTTAAAAATTTAAAACTATATGTAAACTTGATCGTAGAGAAAAAAAATTATTAAAATATCATTGGGAAATATATTCTTTAAATATATGTAGAATACAACAAAGCCATTCATCAAACAGGGGAGCCGATATTAATTGTTTTTTGAATTAATTATTTTCAAGACTTGGTTTTTTAGGCCAGCGCTTGCCTGATTTAATCGTTCACTTCTTTTTATATAATTCACGGATTTAATTCAAATAACTTTTTTTCACTTAAGGGTAAATAAGCGCTTTATTTTTATATATAAAACATACCCATACGTGACGTAGTATTTACATAAAATGTTCCACAAAAAAGAATTCAACATAAAAAAATAAACCTAAAAATTGAAAAATAATTATTTTAAGTTGAATTTTCTGAGCTTCCCACCCTTACCATTTTCACCACGATTAGTTTATGGGTTAATATTTTTCAGAATTGCATTCCTCAAATGTCATTCAATATTTTCACATATGAAACATAGCTGTGTGTTTTTTACAAGCCCCATAAAAAAATTTCAAAATGTATGCTAATGAAATTTCGTAATATTTCTAAAAATTGCGAAATTAACGATGCAGCTGTGGAAAATCGGCTATAAGTCGAGAAATAATACTTCAATTTTTATAATTTAAATGTCAATAGATAGATAAAATCATCACAAATATTTAAATTATAAAAAAATATAAATAAGTAAATAATTTCAATACCTTAGAGGCTCCCGTCAAGAATAAGGAAAGTTTTCAACTAAATTGATAATTTAATAACGATTTTCCAATCGATTTTCAAGATTATAATTTATTTATTTTCTTGATTAACCAGCAATTATTTTGGTATATATATTATTTTTCTGTTTTAGGGAATAGTTTTTGAAATATTAATTTAAAATAAATATACATATATAGATAAACAAAAAATTTCAAACTGATTTTTTTCAAAATTTTACGTAATTAATTACTATTTTTTTTTTTTAATTTAGTGCTTTTATTAGTTCTTTGTTAAAAGCAGAAAACCGGATCCTCAAATATCTTTAAGTTTTTAATAAAATAACGGGAATGGGAAATTTTCTAAAAGAATTGACTTAATACAGAAAAAAAAATTAATTAAAAACAACAGCAAACAGACATTTTTGCTTTTATTTTAATTTTAAATTAAGTTGCTTTAGTGAACAGTTTTTCAAAAATTAATTTTTAATCTAAAATTTGTGAAGCAAAATAAATAAAAAAAATTGTGTTCAAAATTTTGAGTTATTAAGTAGTATTTTTGTTTTTAAAATTCGAAGCCCCTAATAATTTCTAGTCAAACACTAAAAACTGGATGCCTAAATATCCTTTAGTTTTTGAAAAAATTGAAAATAATGAAATCTACTTTACTACTTAAACAGTAGAAAAAGGAGCTTTAGAGCAACAAAATATCGGATGGAAGTTCTTTTATTTTCAATTTTGTAAAAAACTAGAGTAGGTACATTCTGACATTTGGTTTTAAGTGTTTGACTTAAAATTGATGGGAGTATTGAATATAAAAAACAAAAATGCTACTAAATAACGTAAAATTTAAAAAAAAATCAGTTTAAACATATTTTTTTTAATTTTGTTGCTTCAAAAATTTTAGTTTGTAGCTGTTACCGTTGTGGTTTAATAATATTTTTCTATTTTAAATCAATGCTCTTAGAAAATTGCCTCTCCCGTTATTTTGAGTTTTCTCAAAAGCTAAGATATTCTAGCATCCGGTTTTCTGTTTTTGACTAAAAACTAATATGAAAATTGAATATTGAAAAAAAATAATACTTAATTACGTACAATTTTGAAAAAAATCAGCTTGAAATTTTTTTTTTCAAAATTTTGACTGAAAATCAATTTATCAAAATAAAATTAAAGAAAGGATATGTTTTCAAAATGCTATTGCGTGACTCTATAGGTACATACTACGAGTTTTTATTAATAATTTTTTTCTGTTTTAAGTAATTTTTTTTTGAAAATTGCCCCTCCCGCCTAAACAGGGGGAAATATACCCCCTCCCATTTTTGTGTAGCTAAGTAGGTAGTTACCTACGTTAAAATGTAATAAAAACCAACAAATTGTTAAGTATTCTTTTCACTTACAGACTGTTCACATTGATTACAAATATGTTTAGCACCTATGTATGTAGGTACCCAGGCACATATGATCTAAATATATACCTAATCCCAACCAACGTTGGTACGACTTTTTGAAGTACCTACATTTCAACGACGATGTTAAAATAAAATACAAGTACAGAACTCTGGCTTTCAAAAAAGGCAAAACAAGTATGTACATATGTGTAGGTTACATACCTACAACATAATCCGAACGAATAAAATTAAAAGAAGTAGGCACCTACTCAGCTACATTTATATGGCCACTTTATTTAATAAATCAGCACCGGAATGGGATAAAGTTTCTTTATAGATATCCATTTAAATGCATTAAACACAAAACCTATGCGTACTAAATAAAAATTACATAGCTACCTCTACTTAACTACATATACCTACATACCTAACCTATCCTTTCTTTTAATTTTAGAAGCAAACAGATCTTTTAAAATCAAAAACTTATCGTTATCACTCATTTCATTATTCCAACTTGCACCCCTAATTCAAGAAAATCTTTAAGCGGACACAATAAATTATTGTAAAAAAAATCCTTCTTCGTTTCCCACCCTCATGGATACACACAATCAGAAATCAGAATACACAACACCACACTTTTTTCTTGCCAAAAGATTCCGATATCTGTAACCATTAAAAAATTGCTACAAAAAAATGTGGCGGCAGGTGGGCTGTGAATTTGAGAAAAAGAGTAAAAGAAAAAATACAGACGGAAGCAAAAGAGCAATAGAAAAAATACATTATTATTTGTTTTTAGAAAATACCAATTTTGAAGAGAAAACGCATTGGACAGAGACGTCAAAACAATTGTTTGAAAAGAGCTTTTCGAAATGCAGATTTTCAGTTTCATATGACACTTTTTTCTATGGAGCTGAGACATCTGTATATAATTGTTTGTGCTGATACTTTATCGGCGTTTCCATGACAAATTCTGTTTTCCAACTGCTCGGAACAAGCCCAGAAGAATGGGATAGATGGAAAAGCTTACGTAAAGGTTTTGCCAGTGTGGAAGAACACCTCTTCAAAATAATGGCGGGGATACCATGGGCGTACGTAAATATTACTTTCCTACATTTTTTTGTTCAGTAATGCAAAATATTAATTTTCAAAACTATCTTCGATGTTAAAATTTTTCTTTAAACATGTCATTCGTCATAATATGTGAGATGCGCTGTCAAGTCGTGTGGAATGAAGTTTCATATTTGTTTCCACACTATCATACATGATTTACTTCCCACTTTTTTAACATGTGTTAATACTTAATGAAATAATGGAAGGGCTTTAAGCGCTAAGCCTAAGCCAAATAATATTTCTTAAGAAAATAGCTATGTAAGCATATCATTTAGTTTTTATTCACTACCTAATTATTATAATTTGTACCAACTGATATCTTGTTTACAAAATAAAATGAAATGTGAGTTTGCCCCCCCCCCCCCCCCCCCCCCCTTAATCGAAATCCTGCGTACGCCCTTGGGGGAGAGCTAACGAAAGGAGTGTAATTGGAACCGAGGAAGACGATGTATTCCGAATGTTTTTTCCAAAAATGAACAAAAATGTTTACTACTTCTGGGACATTGTAGTATTTTTTGCCTTAGTTTTTGGTCATGTAAAAATTTGGTCCGTCGAATATGGGCGTTGCTTGTTTGAACTTTTTTCGGTTTTCCTCAGTTGGGTTTGCTCTAAAACAATGGAAGCTTTCCTCTTTAACCCTAATAACCTCTTTAAAGCTCGAATCAAACCATGATTTTTCTTTGGGTCTGATACTCTTAGCCCTATACGGGATAAAAGTTCTCATTCCCAACAGAATCATATTAGTAATCATATCTGCGCTGAAGTCTACGTCACTACCGAGGAAGGATAGTGACCAGTTAAAGATCCTAAAAAAATAATCTTGTCCCCCCTAGAAAAATCGACAGAACTAAACTCGTGTACTTGTTCGCAGTAAAACCTGAGGCAAGTTTTTCCTGATAAAGAAAGTATTTATACTTATTGACAAACAGCCACCAAATACCAGACCCACCTTAAACTAATTACCTAACCTAGTAAAATTGAAAATACTTAGGTGATATTTGTTTATTTGCTTCCCAAAACTAAAAATTTTAGTTCGTTACATAATATGTCAAAGTTCGTTTAAACTTCCGTGTCTAAACAATTTGAGCAATTAGCTTCGTACAATTTTTAATTGTAGGGGACAAGAGGGCGACTTGATCCCTTTTGCAGTTTTGGTATTATCATTTTTTATTTAGCTACGTTTTCTAGAAGACCCGTTCCTCTCTTAAAATAAAGACACATTTAGTGGCTTCCTTTTTTGCATAGAAAAAGCACTTAGTTGTAAATAGTTAAGGCAAGGCGCTATTTTAAAAATATTGAAAATAGTCAAAAGAATCAAGTCTCTCCAAACCATGGGAGAATTCAACGGAAAAACAAAATATGAATCCATTTGATATAAAAGAAAAATCAATTCAAATAAGGACCACTTGAGACACTTCGCTGACATCCTCGTTTCCAGGCCATTTTACAGCTTTATCGTCTCTTTTTTGAGCAAATTTGATCTTAAAATTTTAAGTTTTTTTGTCGATAATTTAGGCTACATGATAATGAAGTATATTATAAAATACACTTGTCAAAAAAATTAAGGAAACAAAAAAAAAAATCACTTTTTTTTAGTGTTTTTTGAAAAGCTGTATCTCTGTGAAAAGTGGCCGTATTGAGATAAAACTGTGAAAAAAGTTGACAAAAATTGTTCTTTTCTTTCCCATTTTGATGACAATTTCACAATGTTCATGAAGCACCCAATTTGTTCTTTAAATTGTTTTTTACGACTTTGATCATTCGGTACTGGAAAACGGTTCAATGTATTAATTTGAAATTTTACAGAAATATTGGTGGTCTATAGTTCTTTAAAATGTCTTACCAAATTAAGTCCTGCAGTCAATATTTGTAAATCAGTAAAAGATTTACAAAAAGTCTTTAAATAGTCCTTTTTTTGACCTTTTCTTAATGTAACGGTGAGGAGCCAATAAAAATAATCGTAATAAATGTTTTGAAAAAATCTTATAGAAAATTAATTCCCGTTTTTAAAACTACCCTTAAATTTTCCGTGTCGTCATTCCTTGCAAAGATATTGGTAGTCAAAGTCAAAAGTCTGTTTTTTCATTCAAAGCCAGATAAAAAAAAAAAATAAATAAATTTGATGGCACAACAGCTCATGAAGAACTAGGGCCTAGTGACTTACAACTCTCAACCATTCCTGTGTGCGTGTCTGCAGGAATGGAGGGGACCTACAGTTTATTGCCGAATCCGAACGGCTAACGAGCGGCACTTTTCTGTGACAGGAGATACTCTTGGAGGATTTGTCAATTCCTCGCAAGAGGCAGTAGCCGTTTTTTATTTTTTTTTTTAAATAAATAGGTGGCGAGGCTTGGGATCGAACCTTAGACCTCCGGCATGACAGTCCATCGCACTAACCATCACGCCACGGCTACTACTACAAAGCCAGATATTCTTCTGAAAACAAATTGTAGAATAACGAAAAAAGAATTTGATTTGGCTCAAAAAAAATTTTCAAAGAAAATACCAATGTTCAAAAAAAAAAAAATTAAAATTTTTGGCTCGTGCTTCTTCTTATGATTGCGCAATAACGGTACCTTAAAAAATTCATTTGCTGAAATTTCTCAATACAAAAGATATAAAGCTTTAGAATGCTTTTTGTTTTATCTCAATACGACCACTTTTCACAGAGATACAGCTTTTCAAAAAACACTAAAAAAAAGTGATTTTTTTTTGTTCCCTTAATTTTTTTGACAAGTGTATGTTTGACAATAGCCCAATTATCTCTTATACGGCTGATTTTTTTTTGTTCCCTTAATTTTTTTGACAAGTGTATGTTTGACAATAGCCCAATTATCTCTTATACGGCTTCTTTAGCTTTATCTGTTATCCAGCGGAGTTCCCGCTTTTGTATTTTTGACGGCTTACATACATGCTTATGACATTATGTATAGATATACAAATGATAATCATCTTAAATCACATGAAAGGTTCAATGCACATGAGTACCTACATATACAAATATTGAATTGAATACAATTTAATGCAAGAGTTCCAAAATAAAGTAATACTGGGGAGATTTGATATGCTAGGGGAGACTCTTAATCCCGGAATCAAGTCTGATCGACGGGACCAAGTCTCCCAGTTTGGCTAAATTGAGAAAAAAAAAATATAACAATTTATTTTTGGCACATAATTAAACTTCAGTTGCATAAAAATCTTTATAAAAGAATTGGGAACATAAAAAAATAACTTTTGTTAAAAGTCCAGACAGAATCAACAAAAACGAAAAATATATTGTACGAACTAACACAAAACTGTCATGTGCTCTCTGCTCTCTCTCTCTTTGTGAGTTGAATTATGACTCGTAAAGACGCATTGATATGATTTAAAAGACACTTGTAAATTCTGCAAAGTGATCTATTTTAACTCTTTTGGATCTGGAAATTTAGGGGGGGGGATCACGTTTTCCAGGGGATCAATTCTCCCTCTTCTCCCCCAAATTGTTGTTATATTCAACATCCATTTTTTACTTTTTTTATCGACTTAGTGAAATCGTTTATGATAAAAGTCACAAAAATTTGTCTTTTATTCTTTTATGATTGATAACAGATTTCATCAGATGTTGACATGCTGAGTACCCAAAATGCAATCTTTAAAATATTTTTTGAGAATTCGACCATCTGGCAGCTCATAAAAGAGTGTAAAACCTGTCAGATTTTGAAAGAAGGGGAAATGTCTCTCATAAAGGGGTTAACTTCCCAAATGTTAATAAACACACTGAACCACTTTTTTTTAAATAGTTACTTTTGTAATTTGGCGCCAACGACATAAATCATTTTTGAATTTTTGAACAACAACAACTTAAAGGCGCTACCACCAATTGTTTACGAATTAATTTTAGGTAGGTATTTTAATTCATTTTATTTTGTTTGGCTGGAGATATAGCTATTTCAAGGGGTGCCGATCTCTATCATCAGTCTCCTTTTTAAGTGGTGCTGAGCTTTGATCCAATTTTATTGTGAAAAACTTTCTATATGCACAATGCACATGTACACCATATGAGATTCGAACTCACGCATATCAGATTTTCTCAGTCTTCGAGGTCGTATGCACTACGCATTCCACCGCTTATGACCACTGGCGTCACTGTTTGTTTATGAAATGCATTTGGAGCATCAACATTTTTATAAGCTCCCTTAAGCATGCTGTTTTGTTCCGCCTCCATTTTTCTCCGTACCTTATTTTGATAAACTACAATTCGTAGTACGTATCAAGGAGGGAGAGGTTGGAAGATCGGTAACAAACCAGACTAATAAGTTATTATACAACAACAACTTAAAGACGCTACCACCTTAGCGCCTTTAAGTTGTTGTTGTTGTTCAAATTTTCAATGAAATTGACGGAATAAAGAATGGTCAAGTCTAATAAACTGACATTCTAGTAGCTATGAATAATACAATAAATAATAACAATAAATCATTTTTATTTGTGACTATAGATTCTTTAATAACATTATTAGCTGCATTTTATTTTCCCCCAGATCTGATCTGGATCAGATCATGATAATAAAACAAACTGGATCACAAATGTATTTATTTCTCACAGTTGGTTTTATTTCCACAATAAAATTGACAGAAGTAAAATTTTCACAAATCCGCAGTTTTGCGGATCCGTACGCGGAGTCTTCCATACGGTGTTGACTACGTGTATGGATCCAAAACGGACTCTTGCTTAGGGCTTCCACACAGAATTGTGTGTCGAATTCCTTTTAACAAAAAAATCGATTTGTTTAGAAGAAAAAAACAATTTTTCTGGACAAATTCCTTGTATTGAAAGAAAAAAATGGGTTCAGAAAAAAATCAAATTTTTTTGGTAGAAGAAATTCGACGGTATGTAGTAGAAATTCACAAGTTATCCAGAGTAGGGAAGATTATTTGCTCTCTCATTGTGCTCTCTCGTTGCAACATTTTTGAGTTAACAAACAGCAATTTGTGAAATTTTGTGCAAATTCGCAAGAAATTTCACGTTACCAACCACAACCTATATTTTATACCTTTTAGTAAAACTTGTGTCACCACCATTATGAAATTGAAATTCAATAACAATCCTGTCAAATTCCTTCTGACTTAAGAAGCTCGCACGTACGAAAACCAAAAATTCATAACTGTTTTGACAGTTCGTATTTTTTTATTTCCTAAAAAATTAAAACCAAAAAATACCAAAAGCAAGTAGAAGTAATCAAGAATTTTGCAGGAATTCTATTAATCTTAAAAAGTTAAAAAAAAAATAATTAAATAAGTATGCAATTGGATAAATATAGTGATTTGGTAAAGCAACTAGAAGATGAGGAGTTAGAGGTAAGAATTGACAAGGCGACGAAGCCAAGCATAGTATACCCGTTTTTGTTTCTAGTCCTGCATTAGCGCTGAGCAATATATCCAACTTCTTGCTGCCTATTTGTACCAAGATGATTTGTAAGCCATTGATTGATTAAGATTTTTTGAAAAGTAAATAAATTCCAATATGGCACAGGTCAAATGCAAAATATTTATGGAAACGAATACCACAAAGCACCAAAACCGGCAACAAAGAACTTGAGAAGCTTTACACCTTGTGCTTGGCTTTGAAGAACAATAACACCGCAGATTTTTTCAAAGCCATTTCTTACACATGGTCTCCAGCCATAAAAGACCTTATGACAGATCTTGAAGGTAATTGCATCCTTTTTTATTATTATAGTAATAATAATTGCCCATTTTTCTTTGAGCAGAGAAAATTCGACAGGACGTTTTCACTTTGGTCGGCAAATCATACACTTATATCTATGAGAACAAATTAATGGAGTTGACGGCTCTTCCTCAGGATTCACTGAGAAAAGCATGCGAATCAATGGATTGGAAGTTAGAACAGGACGCTCAGCAGCAGTCCCTGGTTGTTCCCAAACTCAAGGTCAACACAGAACCTACCCTCACACCATCCGAAGACCTTTTGTATACTCTAACTGAATTTGTGTCTTTCCTGGAGAACTAATAAATAAAAAGTTTGTTTTGTTTTGTGAAGACGAATTTAATTTAAACAGCGAAAGTACAATAAGGAATGTTTGAAAATAATTTATTATTGCATTCACCATTCCTTTGCCTATGGCAGAAAAATATAGCGCGAGTGCGTTTTGTTTGTTTGTGTGATTGTGGTTGACGGTTGTTGGCGGTGAATGACACGATAAACAGAAACAAGGTATGCTCATTAGCTGTATGACGTCACAATCATCTGGGTTTCTTCGAAGAGCAAAAAGATAATTCAATTTCATTGGATTGTTTTTATTATTTGTTGTTTTATTTTCACAGGCCCTATCATTTCAAAACAATTTGTTTAAATGCTTAATTCTAAATTTAAATCTTCATTTAAGAAAGAAAATTAGCCAGTTCAGGTTTCTCAAGCTCACTGAGATCTCAGCAATCTCAGAAATCTGAACGTAATTCCGCAGTGAGATTCCTCACTTTTGCTGTCCAAAAACTGAGACTGATATTTTTTGGATTCGCTTGCTCAATTATTTTTTGTCGCAGTTGATTAATTAATAAAAAAGAGATGGAAATTGGTTTTGACTTCTAGCGGAGAAATTTTGTTCAAGTTTCTCCTTCTGCTCAGTGGAGCTGACGGAGCTTGCTCAGTGAGATCTCAGTGAGATCTTAGAAACGTGAACTGGCTAAATAACGCTCAAAGATGATTGTGACGTCATAAAAATGCCAAGATGGTGTATGGAATGAGCATACCTTGTTTCTGTATATCGTGGAATAACAAATCAAGAATCCGAGTAGTTAGCCTGTTATTTTTTTTGCCATCAGTTCGCATTTTTGCTTTTCTAGTTTGGTTATGTGGTTTTTCCTTCAGCCAAAAAAAAAATTGATACCTGTGAGGGATTTTGATCCCGGACAAGTTTTTGCAAACAAAAACTTGTCGGGGCGGGGATCACAGGGATCAATTTATTTTTGGCTGAAAGAAAAACCACATATGTACAAGTTAGTTACAATTTCAGAAGATGTCGCTAGGTACTCGATCAGAATTTTTTACCAGTATTTCAGGGTATTGAATAATTAAGGGTATGCTTACAACGATTATTTTCAGTAGAGCTGTGCCGAGATTTAGCTAATGGCGAGTGAGTGAGATGACTCACTTTTCATTGAAAATCGATTTAGCTAGTAAAAGTGAGTGAGTAGGCGAGTGAAATGAAACGTCAGTTTACTCGCCGGATGTTTCAGCGGTGACTTGGTGTATGTGTTGGTAAATTTCCACTTTTGCATAAGTATGTGTTCTTTTTCAAAGGAATTTCAACATACCTATTCACGTATGTGAAACGAACTAGCAAAACAACAATGTATGTAGGTAAAAATGAGTATGCAGCACATAAAAGATTTGTTTTTTTTTATACAAACATACATTTATGTAAAAATGATATTTGATGAACATTAGCTGTATTTTATTTTCCCCCAGATCTGATCCGGATTGGATTTGGAAACATAAATACAAGTAATACAAAAACAACACAAGATCCAGGTCTGCTTCTAGATTTGGATTTCGAAATCCATTTTTTGAACACTTCCCTAGCAATATTTTAATTTTATAGGTTGGTACCACTGCTGAGATTTACAGAAAAAACTCAATAAAATTAAAAATTCTCGAAATCAAACAAATGCCGCCATCATTCCAATTTTTTTTTATGAGTTTTTCTTCATTCAATAGAGACGACGCGTCGCGAGGCACGGAAAAAATAATAAAAACTATTAACTTAATGAAAATTAAACTAAAAAAATAAAACCGTTCCATTTTAAACATTCAATACCAAATATTAGCCCTGTTCCTTTACTTTGAAACTCTGTGATTTTCTGTGCATTTGTGTGAATTTCAGTCCAACGTTCTGTCAAAGTTCATATAAAAAAAATAAAATGGCAGTTAAATGCACAGAAAATCGCAGAGTTGCAAAGTAAAGGAACAGACATATTATTTCAAATAATATTTGTGAAAATTTTCCTTCTGTCAATTTTATTGTGCAAATAAAGCCAACTGTGAGAAATAAATAAATTTGTGATCCAGTTTGTTTTATTATCATGATCTGATCCGGATTAGATCTGGGGGAAAATAAAATGCAGCCATTATTAATTTGTTATTTACATTTTATTTGTAGGTATACATTTTTTTAACACAAGTGAAAAATATAATTCAGCATCGCAAGGGCGACCCCATCATCTTCGTGAGGACTAACTACAAAACTTTGGAAGAATGTTTAGGAGTGGGTAGGGCACACTAACTTCACAATAAAGTCACACATTAATTAAATTTTATTTTCCTAAGTTTTTCGATAAAGTTTAATGAAAATAAAAATACAAAATTGAAAAATTAAACCTCAAACAAACAAAACCAAAGACAACGAATTAAAAGATAGCCTTTGTTTATGACATTTCATGTGTTCGAAACTTGATTCGAAATTACTCATTTCACTTTAATAGCTAAATCACTTTTGCGAATGAAGTGAGATGAGTCGGCGAGTAAGGCGAGTCATCTCACCTCACTCGCTGAAATAGCTAAATCTCGGCACTGGAATGTGGTAAATTACAGAAAAAATGTGCACATAATGAAATTTCCCAATTTTGTTTGACGGCCTAGACTACCAATCACTTGTTTTTGTTGTTATATAATTGAATTCGGTTATTTTACGTGGGCTCTACTTTTAATGCCTCCAAAACCCATATATTGTTGTTTTTGTAATTCAATTCTGTGTCGATGAATAGATGTGAAATACAACAACAATAAAGTAGGGTGATGTAAAGATAAATAATGTGAATGTCTGAGTTGTGAAGATAAATACTGTGAATGCGCTAGTTTTATACCGCCATTTTTACACATACTTTCTCATTTCTTATCTGACAGAGCTTGTAGGCAAACTCAAATGACAACCGAGGATTCATATCTTTATATACAGTATTTTTGGTCCAGATCTTATTGTTCTAGGCGAAGGGAGTGCAAAATGAGAGGAATGGAACAAATCGTTTTTTTTTCCTCAAAAATCGCACGACTATTCCAGTTTTGGTTCTCTTTTACTTCCTTTTCAGTTTCACACGAAACATTCGGAGGCACAACGAAACTTTCCCCTTTTTAAATTTATTTACATGGTAATTAATCAGAACGCCCATACGGGCTCGGTGCGCGTCTTGAAACATTTTTAAGTCGTCACACATTCGTACCGAATGTTTCACACCAGTTGTGAATGTGTGACGACTGAAAAATATTTCAAGATTCGCATCATCCCAGTGTGGGTGCTCTCATTAATTACCATGTAAAAAATTTAAAAGGGGGAAAGTTTCGTCGTCCCTCAAAATGTTTCGCGTTGGCTTGCGACTTTTGGGTCTACCTTTTTTTTGATGGTGTGAGTAAAGACTCTCCCAAACCAACGCGAATGTTGTTTTGTTTTACAAACACGTGTTGTTATTGTTGTTTTCGTTCCTCATGCCGAATATTCGCGTTGGTTTGGGAGAGCCTTTACTAATACCACTATACACCAGTATAATTGCCGGCTACCATATTGACAACATAAGATCAACAAACACGAATATACACTAATCTTATGAAAGAAAAAAATAAATAAGAATTCGTACCCCACTCGTGACGAAAAAAATCAAATTTCAGGTAGAAATCGGAATTTACCAAAGGAAAACCCCATAAATCTAGATTATGTTTCCGAACACTGGTAAAAACATCCCATTATTTAGGATTTTTATATTTCTTCCCAGTTAGGACCAACTTAACAAAGAAAAAAATCGAAAAATACATGAACTGAACTGCATCCATCGGAAAGCGAAAAGTTGTGTCACTTTTTTATTCAAGCAAAATTAAAAAGAATAAATTTATTTGGATTATTATCTAACAAACTAACAACCCAAATCATAACTTCAATAAATCTATAAAACTAGTGCAGTTTAGTAAATACTTGAATACGCCGATACCTCTAACTGGACGTAAAAATTAACTCACTAGAAAAATTCACGGGCGGCGACTAAAAAGAAGACGGGAATAAAAAAAGAAAAATCGAAACCACACATTTTAAGATTTTTGCAAATATCTTAAAATGGCAGCAAGTGACAAGGCCTTGGATGATTCCCTTTATCCCATTGCGGTTTTAATTGATGAATTAAAAAACGAGGATGTCCAGGTGAGACTTTTTTTGTGAAATAAAAAGATTTTCAGGTCGTGTCGCGCAAGGTGCAAGCAATTTTCTTCGAATGAGTAATGGCTGCCGCTTGGTTGAAGTGACTTTTTCGTTGAATTAATTTTTGCGAAATTGATTGTTGGTTTGAGACGAAATGTGTAGAACAAGTGCGTTGAAGAGGCTGGGCATGGGCACATGGTTTAATTTTTTTTTTATTATATTTTGTTCTAAGTTTATGTTGACAAAATAACGAATAGTGAATTATATTTTATTGTTGATAGATGTGTTTCTGTTTATAAAGTAGGAAATCGGGCTAGCGCGTTGAACTTTCAGATAAAAAGAAATGTATAAGAACTTATAATGGTATTTTGTAGGTAGGTAAAAATATATATGATTTAGTTTATCGACTCAAGATCATATGTTTTTAGCCGGATATTATCAGCTTCACAGGGCGATTATGCGTCTTAAATAATAGATTAATCCTTGGGAGTCTAATTATAAATATTTTGTTGCTGCACTAAAAAGATACTTTTTAGTAATTTACATTCAAAATAAAGTTATTAAAGTAAGCAAGCCAATTGCACACCTTAGATATTCTTATTTTATATCAAAAGAATTGGTTTGATTGGGTTTAGAATGATTCATCATAGCAATTGGTGTTAACTTGGAGAATGTATGCCGAGCAGAATCTTTTTGGATTTGTATTTTAATAAGATTTGAAGGTCTACTTCCAAAGTTCAATTTGTAAATGTTCAATTAACACATCCTTTGAACTAGAATATATGTAGATACATACATATGCCTAAGGGGACAATAGAGTTCCACTTCAAATACAATGTTTTCGGTAGGTATCAAAAACTAAAGCAAACAAGCGCACAATCCTTAGTGTGGTCGATTTACTTCCTTTTCTTCAATGCTTGAGTTAAAATTTCTAAATCAAGTCTACAAAATTAACATAATGACAAGGTTAGGTTAGGTTAGGTTGACGTGGTAGCCAGCAAGAGCCGACTCACTTAGACCATAATTTGGTCCATTGTGATACCACATTGAATCTAGAGGACTTCCTCACTAGTCGTTGAACCACTTGGAGCTTCTTACGAAGCGAACGAGATTATTTATATCTATATTTGCCAGATCACTAGGATCATTGTAGTAGAAGTCTCCAAGATGGAGTCTGCGTCTTTGAGATAAAGCAGGGCATGTGCAAAGAAGGTGAGGAATCGATTCCTCTTCTTCTTCGTCCATGCAGCTTCTGCAAAAGTCATTAAACACCAAGCCGTGTTGCGTGCTTGCCTATAAGACAGTGTCCTGTTATGACACCTATTATGGAGCAGATATGTGATCTGCTTCAAGCTATCAAACATTTAAAGCGCTTCAGATTCAGTGTTGGCCAAATCTGTTTCGTCGCCGAACAGGTGGTGATGTTGTTCCACCTGAGGTTTGTTTTCTGTATAGCATCCTGCTTCAGCATTAGTTTACATGTAGCGATAGGAGTGCCTATATTTAACCTGTCTGGTAAAATAGTTAGCATTGTTCCTTCTTTGGCGAGTTCGTCAGCCATACAATTTCCTGGAATGTCTCTATGGCCCGGCACCCAACAAAGGTGAATTTTAAACTGCTGTGCCATCTCCATGAGAGATGATCGACAATTGAAGGCTGTTATTGAGTTGGTAGAGATAGAGTCCAGTGATTTAATGGCTGCTTGGCTATCTGAAAATATGCGGATATCCGTGTTTGATATCACGTTTTTCTTAAGCCAAGATAGGACTTCTTTTATCGCCAATAGTTTCGCCTGGAATATGCTTCAGTGATTGGGAAGGCGAAAAGAGAGACTTAGATTCAGTCTGTTTGAGTATACACCTCCACCAACCCCGTCACTAGTTTTTGATCCGTCAGTGTAGAAATCAATAGATTCATTATTCAACAATGCCGAATCTTCCCAGCTGGATCTGGAGGGAATGGTTACCTGGAAGTTTTTATCAAACTGTAACTTTGGGATGGTGTAGTCAATGTTACTGGAAATTGATCCGAATGAGTTCAGAATAATGAAGTGACCAATTGCGTTATTGATCCACTGCGACGAGGCCGTAAGACGAATGGCTGTGTTTGCAGCTGTCTGTTTGCCAAAAATGTCGAGAGGTGAGAGATGGAACAGAATGTCTAGTGCAGCTGAAGGAGTCGTACGAAGTGCTCCGCTCATGCACAGACATGTTGAACGTTGAACCTTACTCAATTTATCACAATAATGATAATATCAGCATTCTTTATACTGGAAAATTAAAAAAATTTCCTTTCAGTATATTAAATATAATTTTCAATAAAATTTTCAAACTGAACACGTTTTTCAATTCGTTAGCAGAATTTCCTTTTCTGAGTAACTTATAACTTCAATAGTTTTTAGGCCCAGAGAATCGTGGAGGACGATAATTTATTTTAAAAGTGAATACCTACTCCGAAGATTTGTTCCGTAACTACAAATAAATATGTTGTTTTTTTTGTAATTAATTTCTTTTATGCATTTCGATTGAAAAAGGCTGCAAAGAATTATTTAAGATGGGCAGCAGTTTTTTGGCCACGATTCAGAAGATTATGCTACTTCTAAATTTGTAATGCAAACATACCTAGAGCATGTTGATTAGATAATTTTTATTTACGAAGATTTTTTAATAATACAAATTCTATATACCTACCTAACACTAAAATAAATCAGCCAAGTAGACCACTTAGCACTATTGTCGAATTCCTTTTAACAAAAAATTCGATTTGTTTAGAAGAAAAAAAAAATCGATTTTTCTGAACAAAATCCTTGTATTGAAAGAAACAAATCGATTCTGTTTAGAAAAAAAATTGAGGTTTTTGTTAAAAGGAATTCGACATAAGTTTGCTATTGCATACATATATATACAATTTCATTACCTACATTATGTACCTACTTATTTTAAAAATTCTTGAATTTAATAATCATTTTTTTACAAAAAAGAAGCTGGGTTTGATCCACACTGAAAACTTCCCATTGGTTCCCTTTGTAACTCGACATCCGATGTTATTTTTTATTAGAAAATTACCTTTAAAAATCTTCGAAAATATATGCGACGCGAAAAATTGCAACAATTATTACCAGTTTCTTTTGCAGTTTTTTTTTTGGCCTAGAAAAAAATCGTCAATTAAATTTAAATTTCACAAATCGGACCGATTACAATAACTTCCAATGGGAAGTTAAAAATAATACATATTGAACATGTTGATCTTCGGGGTGCTGTTAAGAGTACCGCAACAGAAGCTCCAAAAATTTCAAAATCAATAATAGTCCTCTGTATTGATCCAACTAATTATATTCATATTCAAATAAATAAACAAGTACTGGAGTGAAGCAAGGATGTCTGCTCAGCGCCTTACTGTTTTCAATTTTTATAAACGATATAGTAGAGGATTTGCCTGGAGGAATTAAAATGGCCAATTCTATTGTTAATGTTTTATTATACGCCGATGATCTTGTCATATTATCAGAATCACCAAAAAACCGGCAGTTGATGATTAATCGATTAGCAGCTTACTGCAATAGATGGGGACTAACCATGAACACCGAAAAGTCCAAAGTGATGGTATTCTCTCAAAATGCTCGGAACCAGTGCGCAAATAGATGGTATAGTGGTAATCTGTTAGAAGTAACTAAGGAAATTAAATATCTGGGAGTCAAACCGAATTCAACCTTAAATTTCAACAAACACCTTACAGATTGAATTCCTCATGGAAAAATGTGTTTTCAAACAATAGAATTATTTTATCTGCCAAATATAAAATATTCGATGCAGTTGTCAAATCATGTCTTTGCTATGCCTCACAGGTTTGGGGAGCAGATGAGTATGAGGTTATTGAAAAATTGCAAAGGAATTTTTTGAAAAAACTTTTCAATTTACCCCAAAATACACCAAATTACGCAATCTATTTAGAAACAGGAATACCAAAACTCTTAACAAGTACACTAAAGACACAGGCTGATTTTATTATCAAAACATGTGCTTCTCAGGATTCCAGAATGTCCAAAAAAATGCTTTTGTACGAGTTGAGGAACAAAGACTGGTGGATTGCTAAATGGCAAAGTATTGGTGAGACACTGCTTTTTGATTTAAGTAATTTAAGCAATCTAAAAGAGCAACTTTACCGAATAATCCAGAAGAATGAAGACGCTATACGGGTTAAATTTATTGCAAAGGCTCGTGGATCTGAGAGCAGGTTGTTATACTCGCAACTTAACTTCAATCTTAATAATAGAAACTACTTTCATGACTCACTAAGCTACAAAGAAATTTCTTTAATTTTCAAAGCAAGATGCGAACTCCTCGGCTTAAATGGCAGTCCTTATAATGGGAGCTTCAATCAGTTCTGTTCGATATACAACTTAAAAGCAAAAGAAGTTGCTTCCACTTTATCAGTATCTATCCGATATTAAAATCACAGACGTTTCTTATTTGGTAAAAATACTTTGACCATGCAAGAAACCCTACAAATTCTAAATGAATGTAATTGGAAATTATTGAGCAACTTCTTATAAGAAATTTATAATTATAGGATGTTATTAATAACTGAATATGTTTGATTTAAGTTTATATATTTAAAAATGCTAAATTTTTGTATATTTAAATATTTGGCTGACGGCTAAGCCATAGCTCCAAAATTCATAAATATGTAAACATGTGAAAACACTTAAAATAAATGGATTTGTTACTTACTTACTTATTCAAATAAATGTAAAACCGCAAAAGAAGTTTTGGACAAGCTGCAATCTATTTTGAAATAACTGTTATTGCTGCACAACTATTAAATGCAGTTCGTTTTAAAGTTGATCACGAATGGCTTGCGTTTTACTTTGCAGTTTATATGAAAAAATTGCACCAATGATCATGGCAATGGATAAAATAGAGGTCAAACTGACAAGTCTACAGTTAAAACAAAACTGTTGCAAGAACTTCTATCTCAAAACAAAGACTCTAAAAGTAAACCGAAAAATAAAAAAAGAATAAAAATATACCCGCAGCATCTTTAATTGGCCACATTAAAACAAAAAATGTAAAAAAAAACGAAAAATCACTCATCATCACTTTTAGGGGGGACGAAAGAAATTCGAACATTGCCAAAATAAGCGCCACCCTAATGTACCTAATGTACAGTCCCGTGGAATGGTTAAAATGTATGCTGACGTTAATGGAACAACAAAGCTGATTGAAGTTCAAGATTTACTATGCTTTATAAGTTATAGAATAAGTAAGTAGTAGCCCGTGGCGTAATGGTTAGTGCGATGGACTGTCACGCCAGATGTCTGGGTTCATACCAGCCGCTTCCACCTTAAGTTTTTTCCGGGCTACTACCTCTTGCGAAGAATTGACAAATCCTCCAAGAGTATCTCTTGTCATAGAAAAGTGCCGCTCACCTTAGCCATTCGGATTCGGCAATAAACTGTCGGTCCCCTCCGTTCCTGCAGACACGCATACAGGAATGGTTGACAGTTGTAAGTCATAAGGCCCTGGTTCTTTATGAGCCGTTGTGCCACCAAATTTAAAACATGGCATCGGCGATTTGGTAATATCAACTTCAATGACTTGTTAAAAATAAAAGCCGGAGCAGTCAATGGTGTTTCATTTAATGCAGGCAAAATTGATCAAGTATATAAGACGTCTTTACAGGGCAAACAAGCTTGATTTCCTTTTAACTATGTTGGATCTACAGCAGATTGGGTTCTAGTAGAACTCGTTGATGCAGATTTAGCGGGATCGACTCAAAAGCTTTCGATTGGTGGAAATTGGTATTATTTTGTTTTGGTTGATGACTTCAGCATTTACATATTTTTTGAAAACAAAACAAGTGTTCGAAAAAAAGTTTCGTTCGAAAAATCTAATATGGCGATCTGATTACAAAAAAATTAAATTTTTCAGACCGCCATATTAGTTCCGCCATTTTTTTTTTTCTAAAAAGTAGAAGATTTTTCGATGAGAAAAACGTACATAGTCACCTGATTTTGTGTTTTATTTCTATCTGCGCAAAAAAAAAAAGGAAAACATTAAAAAGCCAATGTAATTTATATAGAAAACAGTACAGACCTGACGGCACGTGTTAAAATTAAGGTAGGAGCAGAAGGTTTTGCGACGATTTTTTTTTAAATTTATTTAGAGACTTTTTGGGGGTGCAATCATTAAAATTTGGAAATCACCCATTTCACAAGGTTTGCTCGTTTTCTTCCACGAAAAGTCAGTTTTAGGTTTTGATAAATCAGTAACCAATAAGTTGTAAAGCGATATTTACAGAACTGGTCCTAAGATTACGTGTTATTCCGTTACGGAGTAGAGCATATGGTATATAATTTTTCAGCGTTTCCTATCCAACGCTTCACTTATTGACCTTTAACTGGCGCTACAGTCCCATGAAGACTTGCCTTCAACCAAAATCTCTCCATTTCGCTGGTCCCTAAATAGCTTGGTACTGATAGCTTGGTACAGTTTGTTGAGTCCCTAGCCATATTAGACGGTGGACTTTTACTTTTTTTAGCCAGAATGCTGTAGATGTCTAGACCGTACAATTGGCTGTTGTATTTTTTGCTCTAAAAACATAAATTGTCTTCATTCACCTTTGACAAGGTCCATATCCCGGCACAATATACAACATAACCAGGGATGGTTAGTGCCTTATATAGTGATAATTTAGTTGGTTGAGAGACAACAATAATACTAAACTACATTCTTAGCCCAAAGAAAAAGTGATTGGCAGGAGTTATTTTTTGTTTGATCTCAACGCTTTTTTCGTTGACTGAGTTTATAACGGATTCTAGGTAAACAATGTTCCTCACTACATACCTTAAAAGTTACAGCTGTGGTAATGTTCTTCCCAAGACTTTGTGATGGGTGTTCTTTCTTGATGACGGCATAAGCCTGGCATAGTTCTTATTCACCGTTTAGCCTATCAATACCATTTCCGTTTTGATACGTGCAAAAGTCACTAGCACAATATTTTCTACAGATAACGTCAATATCATCTGCGTATGATTGTGCCTCTAGTTGTGTCACTTAAATAAACTAGTAAAATCCATCAACTTGGTACTACTTTAGAAAACGTCGTTTTGAATAAAATTGGTATTGATCAATGATGATACATTAGTTCGGTATGCAATTTTTATAAAATCAAAACTGAAAAATCCAACGAAAACGTGAGAAGTGTGTGAAAAAGGCCATTCACGTTAAGACGGTTGCAAGGACAGTTGCAAGGTTTGTACAGAAGACCCTTTCACAATAGAATCTATCAATTTTCATTTTTTTTATCTTTTATTTATTCAAAATTGTATTGTAACATTTTAAAGGTTTGCTTTGATATTTTTTTATCAAAATGGTTCTTATTTTTTTTTTTCAGCTCCGTCTTAATTCCATCAAGAAACTTTCAACTATTGCACTCGCTCTTGGAGAAGAACGCACCCGTTCTGAATTGATTCCATTTTTGACTGAAACCATTTACGATGAAGACGAGGTTTTACTGGCTCTGGCTGATCAGTTGGGAAACTTTACAAGTAAAACTAAATCATTATCATATTTTCAATGAAATTATTATTTTTTTTTCTCTAAATCCAGATCTTGTGGGTGGTCCAGAATATGCCATGTACTTGATTCCACCATTAGAGAGCTTGGCAACCGTTGAAGAAACTGTTGTCCGTGATAAGGCTGTTGAATCACTTCGCACTGTTGCTGCCGAGCATAGTGCAGCTGATTTAGAAATTCATGTTGTTCCAACTTTGCAACGTTTAGTTTCTGGCGATTGGTTTACTTCACGTACATCTGCATGTGGACTTTTCTCTGTTTGCTATCCAAGAGTGTCGGCTCCAGTTAAGGCTGAATTGCGTCTGAACTTCCGTAAATTGTGTCAAGATGAGACTCCGATGGTGCGTCGTGCTGCAGCAAATAAATTGGGAGAATTTGCTAAGGTAGTTGAGATTGAATACTTAAAGTCGGATCTCATTCCAAACTTTGTCCAATTGGCTCAAGACGATCAGGTATGAGTATTGTATTTTGTTTGTTTGAAATTAATTATAAAATTAATTAATTCTTATCAGGATTCAGTTCGCCTTCTTGCAGTTGAGGCTTGTGTAAGCATTGCACAGTTGCTACCACAGGAGGATGTTGAGCATGTAAGTGAAAGTCATTTTTTTCTCAAGGTATAATTGATGAATTACGAGCCTTTTCCAACTTTCAGTTGGTGTTACCAACATTGCGCCAATGTGCAAGTGACTCCTCATGGCGCGTTCGCTACATGGTTGCCGAGAAGTTTGTTGATTTGCAAAAGGCGGTTGGTCCTGAGATAACTCGTGTCGACTTAGTCCCGGCTTTCCAAGTAAGTTTTCTTCTATTATCGTGTATTGGGAGGTCTTTCATTTATTTCTCTTATCATAGTGCCTCTTGAAAGACGCCGAAGCTGAAGTTCGTGCTGCAGTTGCTACGAAAGTCAAGGAATTCTGTTCGAATTTGGATAAGACAAATCAAGTTCAAATCATTATGTCATCAATCTTACCGTATGTCAAAGAACTGGTATCCGATCCAAATCCTCATGTTAAATCAGCTTTAGCCTCTGTCATAATGGGATTGAGTCCAATGTTGGGAGCCTACAATACAGTTGAGCATTTGCTGCCATTATTCCTTGTCCAATTGAAGGACGAATGCCCAGAAGTGCGTTTAAATATAATTTCAAATTTGGATTGCGTCAATGATGTTATTGGAATTCAGCAGTTGTCTCAGGTATTTTTCCTAACACTTGACCAATGAAAGAATTTTAGAACTAAAATGTTTTTTTTGTTCTTTTGTCTAGTCCCTTTTGCCAGCAATTGTAGAATTAGCCGAAGATTCCAAATGGCGCGTTCGTTTGGCAATTATCGAATACATGCCAGCTCTAGCTGGACAGTTGGGACAAGAGTTCTTTGACCAAAAGCTACGTGGTCTATGTATGGGTTGGTTGAATGATCATGTTTATGCTATTCGTGAAGCAGCAACTTTGAACATGAAAAAACTCGTAGAGCAATTTGGAGCTCAATGGGCTGAACAAGCGATTATCCCGATGATATTGGTTATGTCTAGGAATAAGAATTATTTACACAGTTAGTTTTTCATGTTTTTTTTTGTTGATAAAACATTTATGTATCTCCTTTACTTTTTTTGTTTTTTAGGAATGACTTGTCTCTTCTGTCTCAACGTCCTCGCCGAAGTTTGTGGTACTGAAATCACAACCAAACTCTTACTACCCACAGTCCTCATTTTAGCAACAGATCCTGTAGCCAATGTACGATTCAATGTTGCAAAAACTCTTCAGAAAATTTCACCATTTTTGGAATCCAGCGTCATTGAGACACAAGTTAAACCTGCTCTGGATAAATTGAATGCCGATAGTGATGTTGATGTAAAGCATTTTGCTTCAGAAGCTATTGCTGGAATAGCCGCAGGTATTAAATGATTTTTATTTTATATTTGTGCTCTTTCTCCCTCCTTTTTATTTTGTATCCTTTTTAAATTCTCAATTATTATTCTTTTAACCTGAATAAATGGGTACTAGATCTGCTGCTCGATGTTTTTAGAAAAGACAGTTTTAATATAATTCCTCCCAACCTTGAAGAATTACCAATGGAACAGGATCAATTAATTCCACAAGATGAAGTTGGAATAGAAATATTTAATATTTCATGTTAGTTTTGTTTTTTTTTTTCTTAAAATATTTGCTTGTTGTTTTTATTATTTTATGGGGGCATGCTTCCAATCCAATTGTTTTTCTGTTCTGATAAGTGATAAATCAGTTTTTTTTTTCGTCTATGTAATCAATTGTCTGTTTGTCTTGTATACCATACCATCTATCACTTTGGATTTCAAATAATGTTTTAGGTGGTTTTAAGGGGGGGGGAGAGATTGCACCTTTTTTTGAATATTAACAAGAAATTGTAAATTTTCACATCAACATAAAATTCAGTACTTGTTTGGAAGAAGAATCATGCTCGACGAATAAGATTGATAAGAAAACGAAGATACAAATATTCTCACACTCAATTTTTCAAATGAATTTACTCTTTAAATCAAGAATACAAAATTAATAACATCAATTTGGGGCGATCAAAGAGGAATAATAACGAAAACAATAAGATGTAAAAATATTCATACCATTTTCAGGGATAAATTAAAAAAGTTCAAACAGAATTCGTAAAAATTTAAACTATTTGTTTTGTTTGTCACCTCTGCGTTTAAAAAGATACATATTAATCCAAACCCTATTTCAAGTTAGCGCGTGTTTTATTGGAATTTGTAGCAGGCTCAGTAATACGAACTACATTAAAAAATAAAAAACTCAACTTACCAAACTAAATAAGTCCAGCTGCACTGTGAGTCCATAGTCAAAAACCACGTCAATAAACCAATGTAGGATATTTTTAACATATGAGTTCAACAACATCTATATATTTAAAAATTTTTGTATGTTATTAGGCAGATTTTAGATTAAATTTGTAGGAAAGATAACCGCCATATTATTCACTCGATACATCCAGATTTAAAATTAAATCCAGATGAATTTACATTGAATTTGTATGATTTACATCCAGATTTAATTTTTAATCTGGATGTATTGAGTGAATAATATGGCCGTAAGTGTGTAATTTGCTAGATTAGCGAATCATTTTTTTTTTAGAACATTTTTGAGATTAGAAGAAGAATTATGATCAGTGTTACAAAGGTGGTTCAGTATTTATACCGTGGCGTGGTGCAGCAATTTTTATTTAACGATTGCAGCGCTTTAATGAAGGTTCAATGATAGTTCAGGCTTCAAGTGTTTGATAATAGCCAATTGCTAGCTTTAACCATCTTTGAAATGAATATCTAAGTTTTTCAAAAAGGGGGCTATTGTGTGATGTAAAATTAATCTGAGCTAGGTATTCAATGTCCAATAAAACGCAGCTTTAATTGTTATTTTACTTGTTATTTACTTGCTGTTATTTTAATTGTTATTTTATAGAGTTTTTGCCCATAGAATTTTTTTCGTAGAATGATTACAGGAATCACCCCCTAAAATATAAAGCACGAATTAGGGGACACCCTGTATAATATCAATTTATTATTAATGTCGAATTCCTTTTACCAAAAATATTCGATTTTTTTTCTAAACAGAATCGATTTTTTTCTTTTAATACAAGGGATTTGTCCAGAAAAGTCGATTTTTTCTTCTGAACAAATCGATTTTTTTCTTAAAAGGAATTCGACATAACAATTGATCAGGAGTTTGTTTCTGCCAGTTTTTAATAGTTTTAAAACTATCTTTTAAAAAAAAATGTGTTTCGGTTGTTCAACTGCAAAAAAGGCAAAATACAGCTTCAGTTGTTTATAAAAAATGGTTCCAAGGATTTCAAACTTAGCCTAAATTTAAAAAATTGACAAATGTTGGATAAGTCAATTTCAGTTAACATAGCAGTATTGCACTCTATTTGTAGTTTCAG
Organism: Epistrophella euchroma; assembly: GCA_947049315.1. Taxonomy (NCBI): domain Eukaryota; kingdom Metazoa; phylum Arthropoda; class Insecta; order Diptera; family Syrphidae; genus Epistrophella; species Epistrophella euchroma. The sequence continues at coordinate 19,075,935 of OX346245.1, forward strand.
CGTCGGAAAAAATGTATTCTTTTAAATAAAGTTTTGGGAGCACTTAAAATATCTGTATATTAAGCTATTAGATGCAACATTTGTATAAGGATGAATAATTGTTATCATAAATATTCGATCGATTCCAGCAAGGTTTGAATCATTGAACGTGTTTTAATTCATCTGACAACTATGAAATTAAATTGGCGTGTTCAGGAAAATGATATCCCGGAGATTTCTCCACGTCAAAAAGTGAGCAAGCGAATCCAAATTTCAAAACGAAGAAATTTTGCGGAGGAATCCTGCTGAGGGCTCTGAGATTTCATTTTCCTGAACATGCCTAAAAAAACAAAACAATATTATGAAACACTTCTTTTCAATATGAAGTTTTGAACAAACAATTGTGTGCCAAAAGAACAATTGTCAAAAATAGCAGGCATATTTTATGCAAATAACTATTCGCTTTCCAGCTAAATTGATACCATGGTGGAATAATGAAGTTGCTGAGCTACTAAAAACTTAAAAGAATGCCAGGAAAGTATTCAAAAAAAACCCAATAGAAAGTAACTTGATTGCCTACCGTAAAGCTAATTCAGTTTTTAGAAGAAGTGCAAAGTCTGCAAAAATTGCTTGCATAGAAAAATTTACAGAAAATGTTGAACCAAATATTCAGCTTCAACAAGCTATGCATGAACGTTGAATCTCTCACAAGGTAACAACTGTAGTTAGATTATTTAAATAAAAAATATGTAAACCTTGACCAAAAATATATACATACATAAATATTTAAATTTTTAACGGACAGTGAAATGTTTTTGATCTACGTATGTACTTTATTATCTGTTCAAAATTTAACTGTTATTTAACAACTTTTGGCCAATTTTTATGAAATAGAATTTGAAGCAGTTCACAATCTTGTTTATCGATTTTCCTATTAAAATGAAAGAAATACTTTAAAGGGCCCGTTTGCTGAATTTTTAGCATTTATGTAAGTTTAACCATTTATGTGGATGAAAAAAAGAAGCGCATAAGATTTTAAGTTAAACTTAAATATTTAGGTTCCGAAAACGGGGAATAAGTAGTTTTTGTCGTTTTCCATGGCTTTATGTAAAGCAGTGTTTCCCAAACTTTTGACATTGCCGTACCCCCTTTAAAATTAAGAAAAATGCCTGGAAAGTATTCAAAAAAAATCCAATAGAGAGTAACTTGATTGCCTACTGTAAAGCTAATTCAGTTTTTAGAAGAAGTGCAAAGTCTGCAAAAATTGCTTGCATAGAAAAATTTACAGAAAATGTTGAACCAAATATTCAGCTTCAACAAGCTGTGCATGAACGTTGAATCTCTCACAAGGTAACAACTGTAGTTAGATTATTTAAATAAAAAATATGTAAACCTTGACCAAAAATATATACATACATAAATATTTAAATTTTTAACGGACAGTGAAATGTTTTTGATCTACGTACTTTATTATCTGTTCAAAATTTAACTGTTATTTAACAACTTTTGGCCAATTTTTATGAAATAGAATTTGAAGCAGTTCACAATCTTGTTTATCGATTTTCCTATTAAAATGAAAGAAATACTTTAAAGGGCCCGTTTGCTGAATTTTTAGCATTTATGTAAGTTTAACCATTTATGTGGATGAAAAAAAGAAGCGCATAAGATTTTAAGTTAAACTTAAATATTTAGGTTCCGAAAACGGGGAATAAGTAGTTTTTGTCGTTTTCCATGGCTTTATGTAAAGAATGAGTAAATTTTCTCGTGTTGGATTTGAGTCTATATAATTTTCAACCTGAAAAAAAAAAATCTTTTCTTGATTTTAATTGTTTTTATGCCTTTTTAAATTTTATTTAGACGGTTTTTTTTTTTTTTTTTTCAAAATTATCAGAAAAAACCTACAGACGTATTGTCTCTATTATGCATGTTATAATGGGTAATAAGTCCTTAAGCTAAAAGAATTGAAAGGTTTTTTTTTCAAATTTGAAGGGAATTATTATGCCCAGTTTTTTTTTTGTTGTTTGTTAAAAATCCTTTTTGTCTCAATAACAAAGAATCACCAATATCGCCTTATCCGTTGCATTTGAAAGCTCCTTGTTTGTAGAGAAGGATTAGATCTACAAACTTAAAAGTTTTATAAACTTTCTTCCTCCCTTACAATTTCTCCAGATCTAGAGATAACTTTTCTTTTTCAATTTTGCCTTAATAAAACAGCAACAAATTATTTATACAAATTTCTTTTTATCAAACTAGTATCAGTATGGACTTTTTAAACTATGTTATTAAATTCATCTCATCATAAATTCAAATATCGTTGTTTGTAAGTGATTTCTATAAATAACTTTAATTTATTTAAACAATATACACACATAATGCACCACCCTTGTAAAAGTAAGCTGCAATAATTTAATTTATTCCATTAAATATAATAATATATATATTATCCTTCGTTAAAACAGATTATTTTGTATAGCTATGCACTTTGTCCCAATATACATACATAATTATAATAATTTAACAAGATTTTTCTAAACAAATGTATGATAAATTCTTTTTCGATTTAGTAGTATTTTAGTAGATACTAGCGGGGCTCCGCGAACTTTGTATCGCCCTCAAAATAAAGTTATTGGCGTATTTGTTCCCGGTGCTATTCATGCTTGTATGACGTTCTTTGTTTGCTTTTAAAAATTATGCCTTAGAGGATGGCAATGTATACCATTTCAAAGAAAAAAAGAATTATAAAAATCAGCCAAAGGTTTTTGAGATTAGTCCGAAAATACATATGCACTCCTGCAACTTATTGGCAAATTGTAAGATCTGTTTTGAACAAACAATCCATATGAAGACTCTTGGACTACTACCTAAAATTCCCATTAATATTTTAAGCAAAATCTGACCGTGTTTTTTGAAATTAGTTCGAAAATGCATTGTTGGCGAACTGCTAAACATTCCCGGGCTTCCACGAAGAATTTTATTTAATTTTGAGCAATATCTAACGATGTTTTCTAAAATTTGTCGGAAAATGCATGCGTTGCTGCACCTCGTTTTTTCAGACTGCTTAACCAATTTTGTTGGACTTCTACTTAAGTTTTTTTTTTTTTTTTTTTTTTGAATTTTAAACAAAATATGAACGTGTTTTCTAAAATAATTCCGAAAATGTATGCGCTGCTGTATTGTTGGCAAACTGCTAGACCTAAATTGACCAAACACACACAGAAACGCTCTAAGCTTCCATGCAAGATTTCCTGAAATTTTAAGATCAATCGGTATGGTGTTTTCGGAGTCTATTTATTGAACTGGAAAACGATATATGCATCTACAACAACGCCACCTGTTGAGAATTTTCCGACTATTCTTTTTTTCCTTAACTTTCGCGTAGTAATTACGAACAACCTCGCAGAAGGAAGTATTGGCCCATTCGTTTTCGAGTTTTAAGAATCCGAACAGATGATATAAAGTAAAAAGGACGATTTAGCATGATGTTCCCCAAATTCCCTTGTCTTGTTTGTTTGATAAAAAATCATGATCAGGGATAAATCTTCAACAATTAGGAGTTTCAAATTTGATAAATTAGTTGAATTCTATACACAAATTTTAAAAATTGTGGAACAGAGAGAATAGTTTTTGGTAATAAGCGATCAGTACTTAATTCTGAGTTATTTCTGACCTTTTGCATCATGCAGGACGTACCAATTTCATTTAACGATCTAAAAAAAAATGAAACATTTTATATAAAACAAGCCGACCCGGTGAACTTCTTTCCATCTATAATTGATTATAATGTACCTATAATTATTAATGTTCCTTTCGAAAGTCAAGCAAGTTCCAATTGTTATCACGACTTTCCAAATTTTCCGGCCTAATTTTCCAATTTTTCTCCGTAGTGTGTTGTTTATCTGGTTTAATACAAATCCAACAAAAAAAATCTCCATCCAATTTGGATGATGTTCAGCCGCGTTATGTGCGTACGAACAAAAAACTAATTGAGAAGGTTTGAAATTTCAAGATGTTTTCACGATTTTCTGCCTTTGTTGGTCGATTTTTCTAATTTTCGTTTGATTTTTCAATTTTCGGCTCCGTTGTGTGTTAATCTGATTCAATACAAATCCAACAACCAAATCGGATGATGTTTTGCAAACTTATGCGCGTACGAACATAAAAAGGGATTCATTTTTTATGAAAAAATGAGGCTATTGACTTCCTATTCTTAAACATTTCTGTCAAATTGGAACGGCTAATATGAATCGAGACAAAATATTCGGCCCTATCGAGGTAACCGTCGGAGCGGAATTCTCTCCGATTTCCTACGAATCGGAGACATTTTGCTTCGAGGTAGTTCTCCGACCAGCAAAATGTCTCCGATTCGTAGGAAATCGGTGAGAATTCCGCTCCGACGGTTACCTCGATAGGGCCGATTATGACCGTTTCTTAACAAGAAGCGTTCTACGACGTCGCAGAATTTGCTGTCACAAAACCAGTAGCAAAAAAAAAACCAAGTTTGCGAAACTTGGTGAAAGTTTCAAAGAAACAAAAGTGAACAGACTCATTTTTAAAAACATGCATATATTTTTTTGCTCAACTAAAACAATGTTTTTTTTTACCTAAGAAAAAAAAAATATTTTATTTATTATTAACGATTAAATATTCGAAGCAAAGTTTAAAATTCTTCCAGGGAACTATCAGTACGAGAATTATTGCAAACTATTTAACAAATTACAAAGTAATAAATCCCATGGAGAATGATACTGAGCGCTCATTGTCAAACTTTTTCGTTTTTCTATCATTTTTCAACTTTATTTTATTTTAAATCCCCTAATTGCTTGGTTTGAATTATTATCATTTTTGTTTTCTGTTCGAACCTTTACCATCCTTTTGTCTCCAATACTATCAGCCTATGTGATTTCCTTTTTATGTATACATTTAAATTTAAAAAAAAAATTATATAAAACTAATTTAAAACAAAAATTTCTTCTTTGTATTTTCAGCGTAATCACATATTAATCAATTTCCTTTTAATTATTATTATTTTTTTTTTAATTTTTAATCTTCGCAAGCGAAATAAATAAATTTTGAAGGAAAACAAAAACATAAAATCATTCGACAGCGTCGTTTTTAACGCGGTGTTGCCACAGCTAAGATTATTAATATTTTTATTGAAAACAAAAATAAAGTTAAGACCTAGAGTGTCAGAAATACAAACAAAAAAAAAAATGAAAAATTCATATTATATATAGAAACATCTGTTTATTACAAATATAATAAAAACAAATAAAGAGAAATAAATAAAAAAAAAAAACACAAAACCATTAATAAATTATAAAAATAGAAAAGTGTGTTATTGTTTTTTTTTTTTTTTTTAACTGAAGACATTTGACTATTTTTAATTGTGAGTTTTTTTTAGGAAAAGTGATTTAGAGCAAAACAACTTATGTATTTGATTTTTCGGGTGTGGTTATTTCCTTCATCAGAAAACAATACCTAGACTCAATTTTATGATTTCTTCAATTTTTTGTTATACAGCATGAATGCTTCATGAAATTATTTTTAATATTCAGCAACTGTCACTGAAAGCATTAAACAAATAGATTTAGAGGAATTTTAAGTAATCGGTCCTGTCGAGGTATTCCGTCGGAGCGGAAAATTCTCCGCGATGTTGGAGGATATCGGAAGAAATCGTTATGAATCTGTCAAAAATATTACTCAAAGACGCACCTCATCACAATGCAACGCAAAACACCGGTGTGCGTTCCATAATTTCGGAAAAATGTTCCGAACAGCCGTTCGGAAAAACACCTCGAAGCAAAAATCTTCCGCTCCGACGCACGGATACCTCGATAGGGCCGAATATTGTTGTTAAAGGCGTGCTGTTTCGCGTGTTTGGAGCTAATAAAGAAAAACCTTACGTACCAGATTATTGAAAAGCTTAACAACTTCATAATAATGTGTCGTTTTGATATTTGTTTTTCATAAAAAAAAAAAATTATGTACACATGGAAAACTTACAATTTATTTGCTATAAACCTTCTACCCCGTCATACTACCAATGCTAGATGCTTTATTTCATAAATGAATGGTTGCTTTATTGACATGGGATCATTTGCAATCATACTAACGTCATCAAATTGTTTAAATTGCACTCGGCAATGTATGAAAATTGTTATGATTTGCGTGATCTTTGCAAAAAGCATTTTGAATAGGAGGCGGGCTGAAAAGCTAACGAAAAAAAAAAAAAAAAAAAATAAGATACTAAGGTAAGTCACGATATAATGCGATTATGAGAAACGAGTATGGATCCATGAAGATTTTGCAAAACGGAAACGACTATGTATTTTTATTGTTTTTCATTTATGAAACTTTGTATTTTTCAGAAATTCCCAACTATATATTTACAAAAAGTACCGTACATCTACATATGTATATCTAGAATAGAGGTAATTACTTAATTTTCAATATCCATCCATTCCCCTTGAAAATGGAGTTTGACTATTTGTTTTAAGGTAGTAATCTCCTCTAGCACTTAAAAAAACAAACAAAATTAAAAGATTAATAAAAGTTTGAAATACAAAAAAAATTCTCACCTCATTGGACAATTGATTCCCATTTCAAACGGTTTGTTTTTTAGATTCTCCTTACCTGCAGCTAAAAATTGTGAATACGACTTCGATGGAAATCCTAAGAATTTCGGATTCGAAGCATTTATATTAGCAACACTTTCTGCCCAAAATCGCCACGATCTGTGATGACTACAAAGTTCTAATTAAAATATTACAATTTTATTTTTTTTAATCGTTATTATTCAAAGTGCTTACCTTCAGGACTCAATTTAAAAAATAATCCTTGTGGACATCCTGGTTGTCCTCGTCGCCCACCATTAGGCCAAAAATCAACATGACCTATAGAGAGCGGCTGACCGTAATTTCCAATGTCGGTGTGTATTGATTGAAGAAATTCTGCATCGTTTTTATTTACGGTTGGTAAGAAGGCTGAGAAAAACAAGGGAAATGCTGCGTCTAAAACTGCCATTCTGAAAATAAATTTAAAAAAATAACACAATTGTAATTAACTTATAAAATAAAACATTTCTTGTATTTACAGATTCTATGGTAGGTATGAACAATTCGCAACAATTGTAAGGAACGAATTGATCTTATCTTAAAAAAAAGTTTAAATCAAAATTTTAGTAGAAAAACGTGAAGCGCATTGGAAAGATTCCCTCGAAAGTTTATTTTATATCTGGAATACATTTTCCAGGGAATTTGTTTGGGGGAAATTTTTTCCAGGGACAACATTCCTCTCGATATTCCCAATAGGGTCTATTATAGCAATTTGATAACTTTTTGCTGACTGATGGCCTTTCTGATTGGTCTCGGAATGACAGTTCTTCTTCTGAAAATACAAAAAAATTGCTTTTGGATTTGTTTTCAGAGTCGCTCGAGAAGTGTTCACAAGTATTAAATTATTCTTCAGGATTACGAATCGAAAAGGCCACAAGTTAGTATGGGTTTGACACGACGGGTGACGTAGACTTAACATTTTGGAAGAATATGAAAATTATTTCTCGATACAAACCGATAAATTTTAACTGTTCCATTTGACTTTGAAATTATATTCCGGCATGTCATTCCAGCTAGCTGAGATCCGAGGGAATGGGACACCATCGTCAAATCCTTACGATCTATGCCAGCATTATATAAATTCATTATCACATCAGATAGTTCGAGGGCCAACTGAAAAGTGAAATTAAAATTTAGTTTTTGGACAAAAGGACTTTTAATTTCATTACCATTTCGATATTTACTAAAGCAGATTCAAAATATCGTTCTCCAGCTGCCTTAGCCCAATCGACTGTAATAAGATTGATGTCCTCTCGTTTCAAATAGGCATCAACAATAACATGAATACTTTCAGAGTCTTGTGATTCTTTCCATCCATGTAAATACAAATGGGTTTCGTTTTTGTTGAAGTGTGGATTTTTAGGTATCTCTGTTGCATCCGAGAGTTTATAACGCATAGAATCGTTAAATTGAGGTCTAGAACAAATTTCGAATTTTATATCACTTTATAAAGCTTTAACGGAAATCTCGAGGAAATTTTTCTGGTATCGTGAAACTTCCCTCGAACAAAATTTAAATGTTATGACAGCCAAATTCCCCACAAAAGTTATTCCCGATACCAATAAAATCGTGGGGAAATTTTCGATTTTCGTAGGACTAAACCATTCCTGGGGAAATTTGGGGTTGTTTACTCACCCATAGTAAAAGATAAGTGTTGTTTCGTTAGGAGCAACTTCTGCCACAGTCAATAATACTTGAATAAGCAACAATAAATAAAAATAAAGTAACAAATGATTTTTTAAAGGCTTAGAGAATATCATTGTTACGTGTTGAGATGAAGACGTAGAATTCTTAACTGAATTTTCATGTGGAAAGGTTATTTATTAAAAATGCATTCGATTTGATTTGCAATGCAACGGAGTTAGTTATGTATGTATATGTTAGTGGGCGATAGAACCCACATGATAAATTGTTACATCGATTTAAAATATTTAATAAATGTTGTTTCAGATCAGTTCACCTGTAAAGAGAAGGTGATACGTAGGCATATGTTGGTTTTATGTAGGTACTTAGATTGATATTATGTATCTTAATGAAATGATCCAAATTTTATTTTAATTTATATATATAATTTTGTAATACATTTAGTCCTATTTTTTTAATTTTAGGTTTTCAGCACATATTACCGTAATGAGTTGAAGGTGGTTAAAAAAATTAGTTCAGTGGATACCTACTTTGTTGATCATAATATTATAGGTATCAAAAATAAAAAATAAAACAAATTCCGTGTGATAATAAAAGTAATACATTGTTATTTTAACGTGCTCTATGGGACAAGTATATTGGTTTCGTATCTAGGTATATATAAATATTTTTCGAAGTCTTAATCAAACCAATGCTCAAAAAAATTATTTTTTTTTGGTCACATCATGTCATATTACCTATATATGTACAATATAGCGTGTCCGTTGTTTCCCAAACTTTTTTTTTTGATCCGCCACTTCTAAATCGAAGAAAAATTAATTGACCAACAAAAATTTTGTCCAATGTCTTAACCCGTGCCTCTTAAGCCATACTTTGTATGGAAATTTTGCACCTTTTACTTTTTATTTTTTTTTTTTCACTCGAACTAATGTAGCTATTCTTATTTTTTTTTCTGATTATTGTTTTGCATTTATTCCTTTAAAAAACCACATCAAAAAATTCATCAGATCAGTACGAATCTAAGCGAAGTTTTGGAAAGTCACGAACTTTTCTGCTTGTGATCACGTATTAATAAAACAGAAAGGAATTCTACCGCAAAAGATCACAACTTTTAATAAAACAAAATTAAGAAAAAAAAAATAAATTGCTTCTTCAAGATTTAATTTTATTTAATTTGAATGCATTTCTGATTGGCCACTATCAGTGTGGTTTTAGGCCCGGTAAATCAACCGTCGCACACTGGGACCCGCTATACCAGAGCCGTGCCTAAAACTCAAAAATGGAAAACAGTACCGTTCGATGTTTTTGTTATTACTTTTGTTGATTACATATTCCGACATCTTTTGGTCCCATTTAAATTACTTTGAAGGTACTTACCACAGCCAAATACCTTCTCCGAAGTAGTGGATTTCGATGCCGGGAAGTGTTTTACAGTATTTTTATCACTCGTTTGAGGCTTTTTAGTTGTTGTGTTGTGCAACAAATACAAAAACCAAGTTATATGTTATATGGATCAAGGTAAATGAATTTATTAAACATTTTTCGTAATCAAATTTATATCTCTAACGGGAAATATTTCATTTTGAGGAGAACAGTAAGTCAAAAAAATTAATTTCACTTTATTTCAAAATTGCGCAAAACTGGGTTGCGCGAATTTTTTTAATAATTTTATTTTCCGATATTGTTTAACATGATTTTTCGGAGTATACGTATTCTAGGGTCAAAAAAGCAATCAGTATAATATAAAATGATTGGTGTCGACGCAGAATTTGACCTCCTCAAGCATACCCAAAGTTCCCCGAAATCCCCGTGTTCGATTTTTTATGGTCGCTTTCAAAGACGGGGGCAAGGGATGGGAGAGGATGTTTTGAATCTGAAATATTTTTTTGGTACAATCTTAGCATATGGCACATGATTTTGGGGTAGATTTTAACGCTGAATCCAATGAGACTAAAATCAAAATGATACGACGTCTTTGAACAAAGTTATAGTTACTTTTATCAAATGATGACTTTTTGTAAGCGCGACAGTATAAAAACAATCCTAAACATTTTTTAGATTCAATGACCTGTTAATGAAACTTGAAATAAATGTTCATTTCAATCTTTAAAATGTTTTTACGACTTTTGGTTGAAATAGGCTTCGCCCAGGCACAATAGTTGCGCTCATCAGTTAGATGCTGCCGTACCCTTCTAGGACGCAATATTTTGTTCGATGATTGTTGACAATGATAAAATCTACAGTACAAAAGTAGTGTAAGTTATATTATTCTATGAATATTTAGTTAAATTCAAAACATTGCGTCTTTAAAAGATACGAAAACATCTAACTTATGAGCTCAACTCGTGCCTGGGCAAAACGCATTTCAACTAAGGGTCATACAATATAGTCCACGAATACGAAAACTATATAATTCTTTTATTGTTGGGTTTTTCTTCTTATTTGTTTCATTTATCATAAAATAAGAATCAAGAATCAAAAATGTACACAAAAATAACTACGGTTCTATTTTGGGTCCAATATTTTACGAAAAACACAGTAATTTTCGCTGAGTGAAGAGACCAAAGAAGCTCGCACTACAGATTTTAAGTCATATAGAGAGTTTTGTTTCAAAGAAAAACGATAACCTCACCGACATGCTTAATGGAATGTTCATTTCATCTCACACGCCCATGAGCCTTATGCGGAATTTAACTACAACTGATAAAAAATGTTCGATAGTGAAGATATTTAGATGTTGGTAGACGAAATATAAATAAAAATATACTTTACTAGGGTTTTGTTTCACTTTTATACATGACACATTAATTTCTTAGTTTTGGGTATGACTTTCCACATGTAGGGCCCACTGTGCGTCGATCAAGTGTTCACACTCCGATAGATTTCGGAAAAAACCCATGAGTTTCAAATCAACACACACCATCTCTTTATCGATTTCAAAGTCACATAATTATAGCGTGTAGTAGCCCGTGGCGTAATGGTTAGTGAGTTGGACTGTCATGCCAGAGGTCTGGGGTTCAATACCAGCCGCTTCCATCTTAAGTTTTTTTTCGGAACTACTACCTCTTGCGAGGAAGTGACAAATCCTCCAAGAGTATCTCCTGTCACAGAAAAGTGCCGCTCACCTTATCCGTTCGGATTCGGCAATAAACCGTAGGTCCCCTCCATTCCTGCAGACACGCACACAGGAATGGTTGAGAGTTGTATGTCACTAGGCCTTGGTTCTTCATGAGCCGTTTGTGCCACCAAATTTATTTTATTTATTTCTTCATCCCGGACCTGGTATATGGACAGATGCATGGACCCTGTCAAAATCGGATGAGAATCAGCTTGGGTGCTTTGAAAGGAAGATTCTTCGGGTGATTTTCGGTCCAGTCTGTATCGATGGAGTATGGAGGAGAAGATTCAACAACGAGCTTTACGGGCTCTACAGCGACGTCGACCTTGTCAAAAAGCTGAAATTACAGCGGCTGGAATGGCTGGGACACGTGGAGCGTATGGACACCAACGTACCAGCCCGACGAGTCTTCGAATCTAACCCTGACGGTCTGTTCAGCAGAGGAAGACTCCACCTTAGGTGGCGCACACAAGTGGAGATCGACCTCAACCAACTCAGAGTGCGTAACTGGAAGCAGCTAGCTAGAGACCGAGCTGGCTGGAGGGGCTTGCTGGTTATGACTTAAGCGCTTAATACACGATACAAGTCATCGTATACCGATTTGAGTTCATCCTATATCGGTAGCAAACTTCGCTCCATAGCATTCACGATACAATCATCACATGCGAATACGATACTATATCGGTACGATAAATGTGACGTGTATTAAGCGCTTAAGAGGTACGAAGATATGCACATAATTTTTTAAAGAAAAAAATCGACAAAGTTTAATTTAATTAATTTATATTAACGTTTTTCATTTATGAAATCCATCCATTTGTACAAGCACCATACATCTATATTAAGAATAAAAATAATTCGTTTTCAATATCCATCCATTCCCCTTGCAAATGGAGTTTGACTATTTGTTTTAAGGTAGTAATCTCCTCTAGCACTTAAAAAACAAAAACAAATTAAATAAAGAAATAATACAAATTAAGTTAAAAAAAAAAAAAATCTCACCTCATTGGACAATTGATTCCCATTTCAATTGGTTTGTTTTTGATATTCTCCTTACCTGCAGCTAAAAATTGTAAATATGATTTCGATGGAAATCCTAAGAATTTCGGACTCGAATCATTTATATTAGCAACACTTTCTGCCCAAAATCGCCACGATCTTTGATGACTACAAAGATCTAATCAAAAAATTACAGTCTTATTTTTCTTAATCGTTATTATTCAAAGTGCTTATACCTACCTTCAGGACTCAATGGAACAATTAATCCTTGTGGACATCCTGGTTGACCTTGTTTCCCACCATTAGGCCAAAAATCAACATGACCTATAGAGAATGGCTGACCGTAAGTTCCAATGTCGGTGTGAATCGCTTGAAGAAATTCTGCATCGTTTTTATTAACGGTTGGTAAGAAGGCTGGGAAAAATAAAGGAAATGCTGCATCTAAAACTGCCATTCTGAAAATAAAACAAAAAGTTAAAAATAACTACATAATTGTAGTGAGCTTAAAAATGAAGCAGTTTTTGTATTTAGAGATCTCTATAACCTGTACATATATTGGCTCCGTGAAATAACTCCCCAATGAAAAAATCCTTTAAACCGAAAATTGAATAACTCCCCTAAATGTTTTTTTTTTTTAAGTCCCCAAATTCAAAGATGAAATAAATCCCCAAAAGCGCTTGAAATAAGTCCCCAAACAAAAAATGAAATAAGTATGGGGGCATGTGGCCCCCCTGCAACCCCTCTGATTGGCCCACTATATGATTTGGGGTATGTGCGAGTTTGGGTGTATGCAAAATGTCTTTAGTATGCTGCTCCCCCCCCCCCCCCCCCCCCATACATACCTCACTATTTATACGCTGTAGGTAATGCTGGGTGCTATAGTACTTTATTTATCAAGGACTTATCGGTACATTCTAAATTTCATTATTTCGTCCTTATTTCCCGAATTTGGGGACTTATTTCATAGTTGAATTTAGGGACCTATTTCATCATGAAATTACCCCCTAATTTAAAAATGAAAAAAGTCCCCAAAAATCGATGAAATAAATCCCCAATTATGGAGAGTTTTTTCATATAAAAAAACTTCCGATTTCCATATAAATTTTGGGGATTTATTACATATTTGTTTTTGGGGAGTTATTTCAGGTACATATTGAACAACTAATTCGCACTAACATTCCTTTAGATTAGAACTCAATTGTAAGGAAATTATTATATCTTAAAAAAATGTTTCAATTTGTTCGGGGGAAATTTTTGATGACCATATTGCTTGGTGTCAGAATGACAGTTCTTTTTCTGGAAAACAAAAATAAATCGCTTCTGTATTTGTTTTCAGAATCGTGTGTTCAGATGTATCAAATTGTTCTTCCGGACCACCAATCGAAAAGACCACAAGTAAGTATAAGTTTGACGCGACGGGTCGTAACATTTTGGAAGAATATGAAAATTATTTCTCGATACAAACCGATAAATTTTAACTGTTCCATTTGACTTTGAAATTATATTCCGGCCTGTCATTCCAGCTAGCTGAGATCCGAGGGAATGGGACACCATCGTCAAATCCTTGCGATCTATGCCAGCATTATATAAATTCATTATCACATCAGATAGTTCGAGGGCCAACTGAAAAGTGAAATTAAAATTTAGTTTTTGGACAAAAGGACTTTTAATTTCATTACCATTTCGATATTTACTAAAGCAGATTCAAAATATCGTTCTCCAGCTGCCTTAGCCCAATCGACTGTAATAAGATTGATGTCCTCTCGTTTCAAATAGGCATCAACAATAACATGAATACTTTCAGAGTCTTGTGATTCTTTCCATCCATGTAAATACAAATGGGTTTCGTTTTTGTTGAAGTGTGGATTTTTAAGTATCTCTGTTGCATCCGAGAGTTTATAACGCATAGAATCGTTAAATTGAGGTCTAGAACAAATTTCGAATTTTATATCACTTTATAAAGCTTTAACGGAAATCTCGAGGAAATTTTTCTGGTATCGTGAAGCTTCCCTCGAACAAAAATTAAATGTTATGACAGCCAAATTCCCCACGAAAGTTTATTCCCGATACCAATAGAATCGTGGGGAAATTTTCGATTTTCGTAGGACTAAACTATTCCTTGGGAAATTTGGGGTTGTTTACTCACCCATAGTAAAAGATAAGTGTTGTTTCGTTAGGATCAACTTTAGCCACAACTAATAATAATTGAATTTGAATAACTAACAATAAATAAAAATAAATTAACAAATGATTTTTCAAAGGTTTAGAGAACAACATTTTGCGTGTTGAGACGAAGTCGTAAAATTCTTAACTGTTTTTTCATGTGGAACGGTTATTTATTAAAAATGCATTCCATTTGATTTGCAATGCAACGGAGTTAGTTAAGTGGGCGATAGATACCTACATACAGTGGCGGACGAAATAAAAGCACCAAATTTCAGTTAGGTTACATTTTGCTATTTTGCTTTGGAAAATTATTTTTATTGAAAAGATTTTTAAATTAATGTTATTTGGGTAACTAAGGTATCCATAAACACTCTTTTAGAAGGCAACAAAAAAAAAATTACATATATAACTTACACAGTTAAGAAAAGTAAAATTAACATATTTTTTCGCTGTAGATAATATAATCTTAAAAAATTATTAATTCCGAGTCCGAGCCAAAGAGTAAGGTGCCAGTTATAGCTATCATTGAAATTCATCATTGAAAATTTTAAATATAAGATTTAGGGCACTTAAAAAGCAAAATCAGTAATTATTTTGATGCCAATGTGAAGCTGAAGACTCAATTAAAATTTATTGCAAAAAAAATTCGTTTGGATCCAACCTTCCACATATAAATTGACTTTCATTTTTTCAATGATTGCACTACCTTATCAATGATCATTAAAATAATAAAAGTCATTTCATGAGAAAGGTTGGGCCAAAATGATATTTTTTTTTGGCCAGATATATTAATTAAGTTAAAAGTTATACAATGTTGCGAACACAACGGAACGTAGACGCATACGGAACTGCAGACGCAGACGGAAGAGTTCACCAACTTTTAACTTTTCACGTACGGCACTTTTGACGTTTCAAATTGTATGAAGAAAAAAACCAACTTTTTAGGTCGGAAAAAAATATTGTGGTTATTTGTATCGCGAAAAAAATTATTTATTAAAAGGAAAATTATTGGAAACAAAAAATGTGAATTCTGAGCTTGTACACAAGAATATTCTTTTGTTTTTTTTCAAAATACTTTCAAAGCTGAACAGCTTCATTGTGAACATGTAAAAGAATAACGTTCGACACCTTTTGACAGCTCTTCCAGTTCCGTCTGCGGCTCCAGTTCCGTCATTCTATTCTGTTCAGCCAGTAACACTATCAGTGGTAAGGGCAAACAGTGGTATAATGTCGTTTTTCTTTTGCAAATAGGGATTTTGATCCCGGATCACGAATTTTCTTGGCAAAAGAAACGCAGATTGGATTTGTTTTTTGTTTGCAAATGTATGTGTGGGATGTCAAATTTAATTTTGTCAAAAATAATTTTAATTTAATAAAGCACAAAATAATTTTGATAGGCAAAGAATCAAAAACCGAATGCAAATGAAATAGAAAATCACAGAATCACAGAATCACACAAAAGCACAAAATGACGTTTTATAAATAGTGTGTGTGCAAGTGCGTGTTTCATGTAGGTGCAAATCTCTCTTTAATTCGGGATCAGAGATTTTGATCCCGAATTGTCAGGGATTGATTTTTTTTGGTTAAATGTAATGCAAAAACTTGTCCGGGATCAAAATCCCTCACAGGGATCAATTTTTTTTGGCTGAAAGAAAAACGACATAAGTCAGTTTCCCCTCTTGTCAGATTCTAAAAAAACTTAACACTAACTCGCTTTTGTAGTAGCTGTGGTGTGATTGTTAGGGCGATGGACTGTCATGCCGGAGATCTAGGTTCGATCCCCAGCCTCGTCACCTAATAGTTTTTAAAATAAAACTGCTACAGCCTCTTGCGAGAAATTGATGAAACTTCCAAGAGTATTTCTCTTGTCATAGAAAAGTGCCGCTCACATTACCCGTTCGGTATCGGCAATAAATTGTAAGTCCCCTCCATTCCTGCAGCCACGCACACAGAAATGGTTGAGAGCTGTAAGTCGCTAGGCCCTAGTTCTTCATAAGCTGTTGTGCCATAAATTTTTTTTTTTAACTCGCATTTCTTGGTTTTTTGAAAAAATTGCTTTATTTTGCGAAAATGAAGTTATCGGAGAAATCTTCCGATCGGACGATTTTTTCTGTTCAAGGTATACGCATCGTATCGTATGATTACGGGAAATTTTCCATTTCTAATTTTCTGTCGGGGGTATCGGAAAGCAAATATCTTCACACATCGTATGTAATCGTGATGCGCTGCTGCCATTTTGACATTTCATCGGCATGTAACTCACGAATTTGACATTTGCAACGCACATTAAATTTATTTTCCTAGATCTGTCCGATTGGCCTATCGGAACGGCTACAATAATACAAAATTCGTACATTTCATAGAAATCGGAGAAAAGTACGATGATAAGGCTGATTGACTGAACGTTAACCAAATAGAAAACTATCTATTATCCTTGAATGAAGCCAATTTTCCGATTAATAAGATAGAGTATCACATGCGTAGACTAAAATGCGAAACAGTGAATTCACGTTTAACAATAAAACATGGACGAGTAAATATTTTGGAAAATCCATAAGATAAGCGTGAAAGTGGAAAGAACACCCTTCAGAATTGTTTGATGCCACATGGACAAGAAATGGACATTTCAATATAACAACGTCCCTTAACATACCTTCTGCTTAAATCGTATAAAAAATCTTTTTAGAAAATAAAGTCAATTAGTCAACTTGTTTTAGTGGCAAACGCAAAGCTGACCTCAACTCGTATCTATGGCTGCAACAACAAGGATTCTCTATTTGTTCAAACAGAAATCTTTTCGGGAAATATCTCCCAGGAATTTATAAATAATCAGCCCAATTCTAAATAAAAATTCCCTGGGAATAAATTATTTGTCTTATATGTCAAGTACTAAAAAAATGCTGTTTCGAACGTTCAGAACTCTAATTCCTGCTATCGAAGGCGTACATATTCTACAGAGGAATTCAGAATATGAGTATTCTACTCCCGAAAGAATACATAAATGTCTCATGGTAAGTTTTTTCCCAAGGAATATTTAGAATTGCCTTGAATTTGATAGAGTCGATAACGCATAGATATGCGAATTTTCAGCGAAATAGTAATTGAGTGCTATTATTTTGTTCAACACTGTAGATTGTAGAACCCGCATGTTAAATTGTTACATCGATTTAAAATAATAATAGTTTTTTAGTGCATTTTTATCTTCGCTTTTAATAAAAGTTAATTTTAAATACAATAACAATACGGAATTATACCAAATTGTTGTTGTATTTAATGTGGACTGTTTTTAAGTGAAGATAAAAATGCACTAAAAACACGGGTATTGTTATTTCATATCAGTTCATTTGTAAAGAGAAGGTATGGTTTTGTGTGCATATAGGTATATACTTAGATTGATATATCTATTATCTTAATGAAGTAATCCAAATTTAATTGCTGATTTGAATTCTAATTAGTTTAATTTTTTAATTTATGTATTTTATTTTATAATATATTTAGTGCTCTTTTTTTTAATTTTAGGTTTTCAGCACATATTACCGTAATAAGTTGAGGTTGATTAAAAAAAACTATAGTTCAGTGGATAACCTTGGTGATCTGATCATTATAAAAAATACAAAATAGTGTATAATATGTATTACAAACATATCATCAAAGATCAAAGGGCACGGCAGTGCTCAGCCAAGTTCTCAACACTATCCCTACGGTTTTCGACTCTTCTATAACTTCAGAACCAACAATGTCAGAAACTTAAAACTCACCATATGTGCTACAATATAGGCAAGAACAGGCACTTCACCAAATTTCAACTCTTTAGCATTAGTAGTTCCTGAGATATAGGATGTCAAAAATCGCGAAAACCGTAACTGACTGACTCACTTACTGACAGATCATCAAAATTATGGAACACTTCCCGAAACCTTAGAATCTTGTTGCGATTTCACACGACGCGACGGTAGGCATTGTGGTGTAATTAAAAAATTTGGGGTTTCCTATAAAAGGGGCGTTGTATCCGCCCACTTTCTCGGAAGTAGAATCAATTATATGAAGCACTTCTGATTGTTGTAGAATGATAAAATTTGGTAGAGTGGTAGAAATTTAAATTTAAGATTTATTATTCAGGGGGCGTGGTAACCACCCACTTTTCTTAAAATAGTTATCAATTATATAGACCAATTTTAATTGTTTTAGAATGATGAAATTAGGTAGAGCGGTAGGCCTGCTACGTGTATAAAAAGTAAAAAATCTTAGATTTGAGGTTTTCCATATAGGGGGCGTGGTATCCGCCTACTGCCTCAAAATTGTTATTAAATATTTAATTATACTTTTGGTTGTTGTAGAATGCTGACATTTGGTATAGTAATAGGTCTTGTTGCAATGCATGCAAAGGAAAACAATTAAAATTTTATATTTATCATTTAGGGGGCGTGGAATCCACCCACTTTCTTAGAATGATTATCAGTTATAAAAAAACACTCCTGATTTATGTAGAATGATGAAATTCGAAAGTGCGATAGGGCTTGCAATGCTTACAAAGAAAATAAATCGAAAATTTAGTGTTTTCCTTATAGGGGGCGTGGCATCTGTCCACATCCTTAAAATTGTTAACAATTATGTGGAGAAAATTCGGTACAGTGGTAAGGGCTTGTAATGTGTGAAAAGGAAAAAAAAAATTAAATTTGAGATTTGACATTCAGGGGCGTTGTATCAGGCCATTTCAATCAGCCCGCTGTCAATTATATGAAGCACTTCTGACATCCCCCCACTTAGGTTAAGTTAGGTTGTTGGGCTGATAGAGGATCTTGTATCTATCACACTTAGATCAATGTAGATCCCTTGTGATACCCTGGAGGATTGGACGCTTCAAATAATAATTTAACCTATAAGTTTCATGGACCATCTAGCCATCTAGAGGCATTGATGAATTTCGACAGTTGCACACCAGATGAGTTGGAGAGCTCTTCTAAGTTATTGAAGAAGTAGCTTCCTAGGTGTTTATTTCTTAGTTGCGAGAGTGCTGGGCAGTGACATAGGAAGTGAGAAGAGTCTTCATGTGCTTCTTCGTCGCTGCAACCTCTGCATAGATCATCCATGCTGAGCCTTAGTTTTTTCATGTGGTACTTCAGCATATTGTGTCCAGTAACTGTACCTACGAGAGAGTATAGTGATTTCTTATTTAGCGTCAAGATCCTATCTGTCTTCCCCTTGTCGAAACACGGCCAAAGTTTTTTGGTATTCGTGCAGGAGTCGAGTAGGGTCCACCTTACATTTGTTTTTTCAAGAGTTTTCTTTTCCACAATCTGTTTGAACGAGCAGATTGGTGCAAATATGTTTAGTTCAGCTTGGTTTGGATGAATTGATGATCCAATTCGTGCCAACTCGTCTGCTTTCTCGTTACCTGGAATTCCTATATGGCCAGGAACCCAACAGAGCTCAACTCAACTCAAAATTGAGTTATTTCGCCCGAAGATGGAGACACACCGAAACGCGTCGCAGAAATCTATAAATCTAAATTTATTTATTTATTATAAAATATAAGTTGTGATAATAATTAAATTAAAAATTTTAAAATTAAAAACAAAGTTAAGTTTTTTTTGTTTTAATTTATCAGTTAAACCAACACAACTTGGAGACATAAAAGCACTTAAAATGTATATTAATGATAAGTCGTCCGCGTAAGCTACCGCTTTGACTCCACTGTATTTAAGCTTGTTCAGTAAGACGTTCATGACAAGAAGCCAGAGAAGTGGCGAGAGGACTCCTCCTTGGGGTGTCCCCCTAGATGTTTCCACCTTTATTTTGCTCCCCCCTAGTTCTGAGTAAATACGTCTGTTTTTCAGCATACACATTATGCAATCTATGGTGGCATTGTCAACACCAAGTTCTACAAGAGCACTCTCAACAGCCACATTCTGTACATTATTGAAGGCTCCTTCAATATCGAGAAAGGCAGCTAGGGTTTTTCTTTCACAAAAAATACAAAAACGCCCCAAGACGGAAACTCTCACCAGATTTGAGCATTTGTGATTTTTTTCTTTGGGGGGTACATAAAGGAAAAAGTTTTTAAACTTCGTCCACCTACCCTGGAAGAACTTAAGGACAGAATCAGAGGGGTAGTTACGGCAATACCCATCTAAATGTGCAGAAGAGCGGTTAAAAACTTCAGCATTCGCCTTCAAGAGTGCATCGTGGCTGACGGCCGTTCTGTACTGAATTAAGCAATATGAACATAATTTCGGTAAGTTTAATTGTTTTTGTTTTACATCCCTTTAAAACCGGTTCATACCTTTTGCCCCCCCCTGTATTTACTTTGGCGCAACTGAATAAACAGTAGGTATATACCTAACCTTTCTGATTAAAAGCCTCCTATAAACTCGCATTTCTTTAGTCAAGTCTTTTTTTATTACAAAAAGTCCAATGTATTTATTTATGCCCACAATATTACCGTGTTAACTAAAAATGACGTAAATAAATTTTTTTTTATGATCTTTAGTTTTGTTTCGCTGATGGTTTAACTGCTCAAAAACCGAGATACAGCTTTAGTTGTTATTAAAAACCATCCCAGGGATATCAAACTTGCTTTTAAGTAAAAAAAAAATCAACAGATGATGTTAGATACGTCATTTTAAGTTAATACGGCAAAATAATGCGTAACATAACCGTACTCCTTTACTTTATAATTTATAATTATATAATTTTTTGTATGCCAGTTCTTAACTTTACAAAATTACAAAATATGTACATAAATTCAAATTTCAATTAACATCCATTCCCTTCGCAAATGGAGCTTCACTATTGGTTCTGAGGTAGTAATTTCCCCTTGCACTGTAAGAAATAAACAAAAAAGTTAATACAAAAATGTATTTGAAAATTTGAACCAAACTCATACCTCATTGGACAATTAATTCCCATTTCAATTGGTTTATTTTTAAGATTCCTATTTCCAGTCATTAAAAATTCTAAATATGAATTTGCTGGAAATCCCAAGAATTTCGGACTGGTTTCATTTACATTAGCAACACTTTCTGCCCAAAAACGCCATGATCTACGATGACCACAAATGTCTATAGGATCAACATCCAATCAATTTGTATTTTCACTAAAAATAATTTAAATCTGCTCGTTAACTTCCCAAAACTGACAGTTTTAGTCCAATTTAATTTTGACAGAACTTTGACAGAACCTTGAACTTAAATTGGTAGATATTGACAGTTGTGGGAAATAAATGAACAGAGGTACCTAAAGTTAACCTGCAGGACTTAATGGAAATGTAATAAATCCGTTTGAACATCCTGGCTGTCTGCGTCCACCATTAGGCCAAAAATCAACATGACCCAAAGAAACTGGTTGACCAAACGTTCCAATTTCAGTGTGAATCATTTGAACAAAGTCTGCGTCGTTTTTATTGATCGTTCGTAAAATAAACGGAGTAAATAAAGGAAATGCTGCATCTAAAGCTGCCATTCTGATGAAATTGAATTAAAAGAAGAAAATAACCACAAACCAAGAAAATGATTTTTTTCAAATATCTTCGAGACCTGAATTAGTAATAGGAACTCTCTAAACTAAGTCACAGTAAGATGGTTATCCATCAAGAAGAAACACTTTGGAAACAAATTATTTCCTCATACCAACCGATAAATTTTTAATTTTCCTTTTGAATGTATTATTACATGCCGGCCTATCATTCCAGCTAGCTGAGCTCCAACAGAGTGTCCCACTACCCTTAAGTCCTTACGGTCTAAGCCAGCTTTATATAAATCTATAACCACATCAGCTAGTACCGGAGCTAACTGTAAAACACGATCAAAATTTAATATTTATTTTTTTTTTGTATAAGAAAATGTTTTTTGATTTCTTACCACTTCAATATTTTCTAAAACAACATCTGCAAAATTTCCGCCAGCTGCCTTAGCCCAATCGAGGGTGATAAGATTGATATCCTTTCGCTTTAAATAAGCAGCAACAATAACAGGAACATCATGGGATTCAGAGGTTTGTGATTCTTTCCAGCCATGCAAATACAAATGGGTTTCCTGTTTTTTGAAGTGAGGATCTTTCAAGATCTGAGTTGCATCTGGGAGTTGAAAACGCTTAGAATCAGTAAATTGAGGCCTAAAAAAAAACATTTAGTTTCATATCACTAAAATTTTAATTGAATGTTTTGCTGACCCATAGTAAAAGATAAGTGTTGTTTCGTTGATAATGGAAACTGTTGCTTTAACTAATATTTTATGAAAAAACAGTAAAACACAAAAATTGAGTAACAAACGATTTTTCAAAATCTTATTGAACATCGTTTGTGAGTGTTAAGATGAAGAAATGCAACTCCAAACTGCACTTTCATGTTCAAAGGAATTTTATCAAAATTAACCTAAGATTAACAGCAACTTGCATGTTATATTGTCACAACGCTTGATTGTTTGACAAACTTAATTGATATATTTTTTTTTAACTAATTTTATCTTAAATGTATGTAATTAGTTTAATTTTTCATATATTTATTTTTAATTATTTTTAATTTTAGGTTACATAGTTATTACCGAAATGAGTAGAAATTAATTTTAATACGGTGATCATATATTTGAATAAAAAAAAAGAAAAAAATAAGAAAACAGCTGATTTTTTATATAAAAAAAAATACCCAGTTGGGATTTTTTCTTAAAAAAAAAAGGATTTATTTCGATTCTTTATTGGAAGGAAAAAATGATATATCAGATTGCCATTATTCATGTAGTAAATATAAGAAAAATAAAAATTTTCATAAGAAAAAAGCTATTTTCAAATTTTCAATTTTTTTTTGGAAAATTATAAAGCATTTTAGTATACATTGCCTTTCAATGAGAGTGCCCACACTGACGCGATGCGAATCTGGGTACATTAAACAGTCGTCACAGATTCGCACCGAATGTTTCGCGCCGGTTTGGGAGAGCCTTTATTGTTTTCTCATTCGCTTTCATTCACTTCACGATTTTAAGTTGTTGCGATTAAAAAATCGCAATCGCAATAAATTATTGCTGTGCACGCACTTGTGATTTTAATTCGCGCGATTTTGAAATCATAAATAAATAGAACATTATATCTTTTAATGAAAATGCACGCACTAGCTACGAATAAATCGCAACATTTAAAAAAAATTATTTTCTGAGTTCAATCGTGCGACTAATCAGTCGCAAGAATTAGAAAATATATAGTTCGTCCAATAATTCTTGTCAGTACAGGGAAGATAGGACGTTTGCATATCAGTTTAGTTTGCAGCCTATTGCATACGTCTATCGCATGTAAAAGCTATTATCGCAATTATTACCAATTAAAAATCTTCGAAAAACTTATCAGTTGTGCAATCAAGGGAAGGCTGTTTGATATTAATATATGCGACACGAAAAATTTCAACAATTATTAGCAGTTTCTTTTGCAATTTTCTTGGCCTAGAAAAAAACCGTCAATTGAATTTTTTACAAACCTTATCAATTACTAATTATGGTATTGTGAGTAGAGTAAAATTATCATGGAGTTAATATTTTTGTTTGTTCTCAAAACATTCGATATTTTTTTAACAATTTGTAATGTTTTTTTTAATTAAAAAAAAAACTGCGGGTTGTTTTATTTTAAAAATATTACCAATTTTTTACTGCCTCATTATGCATAGAATGAAACTAGCCTGAAGTCGATAGCATAATATTTTCTAGAGATATTTGAGAAACAAACCATTTTACAACTTTTTTTTTTAAATTACTGTAATAAAAAAACTGCTAATTGGATTTGTCTGAAAATCCTTTCTGGCTGCACGTTATGACCTTATTATCTGTAAAATAAAATTTATTTAAAGTCGATATCTATATACGCGTTCTCGAGATATCGTGAACGAGAAAAAGCCTCCGAACGTACGTACACAGACATCTCTCCAAAAACAATGTAATCCGACTCCAGAGACCTCGAAACGTCGAGAAATGTCCAAATTTTCAATTTCACAAATCGAACCGATTACAATAACTTCCAATGGGAAGTTAATAATGGCTTCTAAGACTCAGGCTATTTCTTTACGCGAAAAAGAGCAATTTTCCAGGCAATAATGTTTTATGGATCACCTGTTTGGGGTAAATGTGCAATTAGTCACATTCGTATCGTAGGCTTCAGATATCTCAAAACAAGATTCTTAATTAAATGATGCTTAACCTTCCATGGTGTTATTCAACAAGTGAGTTGCACGAATGAGCTAATATTGAGATGGTATTCAATAGAATTTCAAAATAAATGAACGATATTATGTTTTTTGTTTATCATCTGACAATGCTGTAGTATCAAATCTAGCTTCTTAAATTTAATTTAAATTTTTATAAAAACAAATTTGTCAATGCTTTCTTTTTATTTATTTCTTTATTTATTTGTTTATTTATTTGTTCTATCATTTTTGATTTGTTTATTAGTTTTTCACGTTTATTAACATATTTGTTATTTAATTGTTAATTTGTTAATTATTTATTATTTTACTTAATTATTTTTTATAAATTTATTACCACTAAGACTGATTTATGTCTAGTTAAATATTATGTAGATGTATTCTTTCTTTTCTTTTTGTATTTTTAACTTTGTTAAAGCTGTTTTGAAAAAGCATTGCTCTATTTTTTCTTTTCGTTTTTTTTTTGCGTATCAGCCACCTCTTCTCTCAAAATGCTAAGCAAACAGGAGTCGCTAAATGCTATATTACTATTACTGTTATATTATTATTATTTTTATTTATTTATTTATTTATTTTTTCTTATTTTTAAGAAGGTATTTTATCGTAGCTTTTCCTTCAATTCAAGCCTATCTTATACACTAATTTCATTAATTAGCAGTAGTAAGGTATATATCAATCTCTGTAAATTGTGTAAGGAAAATGAATGTGATATTTTGGCTACAATAAATATATACAAAGATTTTGTGAAACGAAATAAATCGATTTTTGAAAAAAATTTGTAAGAAATCGCTTGTTAATTACAATTTGTAAGTTAATGAAATAGACCACTGATTTGTAAATAGTTGAGCGCAATTTGACTGATTTGAATCAAATCACGTTGTAGCAAAATATTTGTTTATGTTAATTTCCCTGGATATCTCTTTTTTCAGAAACTTAAACCGACATCTTATGTCAACTGGCTTTCAAAAAATTGTCAGTGCTCGTTAAAGCCCTTCCACATAATCCCATCGAGTATTAACACACATACTTCAAAAAAAAAGTGGGATGCAAATTTTTACGACTGCTAAATTTGTATGAAGAAAATTATTTTTATATCATACTAAACAATTCAATGAGTGTCAACTTAGCCAAATAACATTCACCAAACGAAAAAATTTTAATTGGGTAATTAGCCGTTAATTAGCCGTGAATTAGTTGTGATAATTTCGAATTTGTCGTTTGACGTTTCCTATGTTTTTTTTGCTGCTTCGCTAATTTGATATTAACTTAGCGAAGCAGCACCTCAAAAAGGGTTGAAAACGTCTTATAGCGAATAGTTTATTGCTTAACAATTAGCCGTTCAGCAGTTCTGAATTAATTGTGACAATTTCAATTTTGTCGTGCAATGTTTTCTACGTTTTTTTTGCTGCTTTGCTAACTTCGTATCAACTTAGCGAAGCAGCATCTGAAAAAACGTATAAAAACTTCTTATTGTGAATGTTTTACCACTCAATAATTTGCCCTTAATTAGTTGTGAAAATTTTGAATTTGGCATTCTATGTTTTCTATGTTTTTTTTTTTTTTTTATCAAATTACCAAGGAACGTCTGGAAAAGAGTTAAAATCTTCTTATATTGATTGGGTTTTTGCTTAATTGGTTGTGAAAATTTTAATTTTGGCGTGTTTTTTTTTATTTTGGAAATATTATATCAAACATTGCATGACGACTAACAGCAAATTTTTAATCAATAAATATTTCGATTACACAAGTTTTAACCCATTTTCAATGAGTTCGTCTCGAAATCTAAATCAATTAAAAAAAGAAAAAAACATAGAAAACATCGCACGAAAAAATTAAAATTTTCACAACTAATTCAGGACTGCTTAAGGTAAATTATTAAGCAAAAGCCCAATCAATATAAGAAGTTTTTAACCCTTTTCCAGACGTTCCTCTGTAATTTGATACCAATTTGAAAATTTTGCAAGAAAAAACATAGAAAACATTGCAGGACAAAATTGAAATCATCACAAATAATTCAGGATTGACGAACTAACTTGATACCAATTTGACAATTTTGCAAAAAAAAACATAGAAAACATAGAGCGACAAATTCAAAATTTTCACAACTAATTCACAACTAATTAACGGCAAATTATAGAGCAGTAAAACATTCACAACAAGAAGTTTTCATACGTTTTTTGGATGCTTCTTCGCTAAGTCGACACGAAGTTAGCAAAGCAGCAAAAAAAATCGTAGAAAACATTGCACGACAAAATTCAAATTGTCACATCTAATTCAGGACTTCTAAACGGCTAATTATTAAGCAATAAACTATTCGCTATAAGACATTTTTAACCCTTTTTGAGGTGCTGCTTCGCTAAGTTAATATCAACTTAACGAAGCAGCAAAAAAACATAGAAAACATCGAACGACAAATTCGAAATTATTACAACTAATTCACGACTAACTAACGGCTAATTATTCAATTAAATTTTTTTCGATCGGTGAATGTTGTTTCACTAAGTTGACACTCATAACAATTCAGCATATATGACCCCAAACCTCCAAGTGGAATAAAATATGTGATGGTTTTAGAACCAATCCTAAAATTGTTATTCTATAACCAATGTTATTCTTCAACTATACGCCGCGGGGCCCAATCGTAGTTAACATAAAACGGCCTTGAAAAGCATCCATCATACAGATAGGTACAAACAGTCTTGAAAAAGTCAATCATTTCATAAGCAAACTCCCAACGCTTTAAATCTATAGTTGCTCCCATTACATTAACAATTTATTACCACTGGGTTACAACATCTTGCCAACAATCGTTTTCATTCTTTTTATTATCTTCCGGCTGTTTGATCATCGGCACACCATGCCATGGCAACACATTAATTATGACAAAATATTCCCGCATGCACTAAGCTATTTTTGTCGGTTAAAAGTTAAAAGATTCACCAAGTTTACTATTTTTATTACCACCACCAACCACCACCAAGAAGAAGGAACTAAACTATCTCTAAACTATCTCTCCTTGCACACACAGAACTCTGTCAACTAATCAACATTAATTCCAAAGGTTTATGATTCAACATAACAAACATAAAACAGAAGTCCTTAAACAACCGAGGGCGCACTAAATAAATTAATTAGTGTCTTGTAGTTGTTGTGGAAGTAGAGTCCCTAAGGAAGTATAGTCGACAACGCGACGAGACCTAGAGTGACAGTCGAAGCGCGAATTTCATTAAATTCACAGCAAATGGGTGATGACGTCCAAGACAACGACGACGACAAATCCGTAAACGGACAGACACAACAAGTTGCAAACCACTCAGAACGACTACGTTTTTTAAGAAGCGCACTTGCCTCTGCAGTCTGCCCAATTGATCGTAATGTTCATGAATTTATGTTTCGGCATAACATTGGACTGGACCCCATCAAGAGGGATATTCTGTTCGCTGGCCCGGCGCACTAGCCCTGGATCCAAGATCATTGTAGTTGGGTTTATGTTTAATCAAAATGAAATGATTAGCATTCTAGGTTACGATTAAGTGCACATTGCCGGACGTTAATAATGGACAAACATTCACGAATGATTAAAGCTGCCGATTATGTTGACAGATAGACCGAGACGGTTAGCAAAAGCCTTTACTGGCATCATAGGTCCTATTCGCTGATCAGTTAATATTGCAGAATAGGCAACGACCTATACAAAATCCACATAGCTCATTAAATCTTACGATGATCGACATCGATTTGATTTTGAGTTAAAAGTTATGCCAATTTGATTATAATATGTCTACATATCATTAATTAAGTAAAACATTTTTGTTTATATACAAAAGGATACATTTGGATGTTGTAAGGGATGTGGACTCGTTAAACTGATGTTATGAAGATTTATTGAGCGGAAAAATATTGATGCTGCAAGTTCAAAACATAGCAAGGGCTATGATAATCTTTAAGTATGTAGTTCAGTAGATTAAAGCTACAGGTAGCCTTTTAAATCTAGACTCTAGATCAGTTAAAAGAAAATGTTTTGTAAAATAATTTTATATCCAGATTTAAATACAGGGTGGGGCAAAAGGTATGAACCGGTTTTGACCGGCTGGCGCTAGGCCTGTGGTTGTGGTGGAAAAAGGAGAGGGGTCTCGTTGTAGCAGTGAGAGGGTCTAGTAGCAACCATGGTTTGGGCGGGAGAGCATCCTGGGTTTGATGTTAGGACTTTTTTTTGAAAATGGCCGTTCTGTTATCGCCGCACGCATAGAGCTTTCCAACAGCACTTCAATATCCTTGTTGGGGGAAACGTCCCTGACGGTAATGCAATTAGAAATTAGACTAGGACATTGAAAATCACTGGTTCAACAGCAACTCCTTCGGCAATTGGTCCTTACTTTTTTGAGGATAATGGGCGAATCGTCACTGTTACCGCTGAGCACTATGTGACAATGTTTGAAGAGTTTTTTGAACCCGAGCTGGAAGAATTGAGTGAAGCAACTTATCTGGGAGACATCTGGTTCCAACATGACGAAGCTACATCCCACACTGCTAGGATTTCAATGGCGAGATTGAGGCAAGTGTTCCCCCAGTGCCTTGTCTCTTTGAGGGGTGACATGAAGTTGCTTGGCGCGCTCACCAGATTTAAGCATTTTTGATTTTTTTCTTTGGGGATACATAAAAGAAAAAGTTTTTAAACTTCGTCCACATACCCTGGAAGAACTTAAGGACAGAATCAGAAAGAAAGCTACGGCAATTACCCATCGAAATGTTGAGAAGAGCGGTTAAAAACTTCAGGATTCGCCTTCAAGAGTGCATCGCGGCTGATGGCCGCCACCTATACGTGATATCATCTTTAAAACTTAATTTCAAAAAAGATTCTGTACTGAATTAAACAATATAAACAACAGCATTAATGGGGTCACTGTGGCGTATACGTACTTTTTTATCAGCATATAAATCAGTACATCACAGCTTTACAGTTCATTTTATATACATATGTCATTAGAGTTAAGTTAGAGTTTTGTTGTTAAAAAAATTGAAATCGATTGCGAAATTTAACCATTTACTTCCTTCCTTTTATCCCTAACTATTCCTTATTACTTCCTTCGGCACATATATTTTTTTTTTGTCTTTTAATCACTAACGAACAGGTCAAATTCGTTGCACAATTTGTATATATTAAGCGTTTCTTAGCACCACAAATATCTAAGTATATGAAGAACTACCCTAAATTCTACATCAATAGAAAGAAATAAGTTATACTTTTTTAAAAAAGACTAATTCAATTATAAATTATAAAAGACGTTCAAATGGGTAGATATGTGTCCTCTATAACCTCTGTCTATCAACTCCTACTCTCGACCTCCCCGTGGTGAACGTCGGGTGCCTAGTACCTTAACTGAAGATGGGGTTCCAATCCCTGTGGACGGTTTAGGTGGCAGCAAATGAGAGAGGGGGGGAGAAGTGTTCCCACTAAGGCACTTCTCCTTTATCCAGGCGGCAGCGGAAGAATTCCCCAGATGGAATCAACGGTGGCGTCTACAGTTCCAGTCAGGTTGAACTACTTAGTGAACACCTTATATGGGCTACTACGACGTATTCGTAGCTCAGGCCTATAAGGAGCGGTTTATCCGGCTCCCCGTCCTTGGAGTTATAATAAGGATCTGGTCCTCCAGGCTAGGGGGTTGTGCGTCGGGGTGACTTCCCTACCACGGAAAAAATGTCGGTTCCGAAACGACAACAAGCCTCGGATATGGATGATTTTAATGTTGACGACCCCAGCAAACGAAACAAGGACAACGAATTTCGGATCTGCACGTGGAATGTCCGGACCTTAAACAGGCCACGTGCAGCCGAACAATTAGTGGAGAACCTGGATAGGCTAAAGGCTGATGTAACAGCCATCCAGGAAGTGCGATGGGATGGAGAGGGCATACGAAGGATGCAATCGTGTGACATCTACTTCGGCGAGTGCTGCAAGGAGCAGGGTCAGCGGCTCTTTGGTTGTGGTTTTGTGGTAAGGGGAAGACTTAGGCAAGAAGTCTTGGGCTTCAGAAATGTAAGCGAGCGCCTGGTCACAATCCGCATCAAAGCAAAGTTCAAAAACATCACGTTAATCTGTGCCCATGCCCCAACGGAAGAAAAGGATGACTCAACCAAAGAAGAATTCTACGATCTCCTCGAGGATACGTATGATAGGTGCCCCAAGTACGACGTCAAGATTATTCTTGGCGACTTCAACGCCAAGATCGGAAAGGAGGGCATCTTTGGTTCGATAGTCGGAGGACACAGCCTGCACGACAACACTTCCGGTAACGGACTCAGGCTCATTGATTTCGCGGCGGGGCGAAATGTCATCATAGCAAGCACTCAATTCCCACACCTCAATATACACAAAGGGACCTGGCGGTCTCCGGATCAACGAACCGTCAACCAGATTGATCATGTTGCGATAGACGCCAGACATGCTTCCAGTATCCTGGATGTCCGAACGTTCCGAGGTGCCAACATAGACTCGGATCACTACCTAGTGGTAGCGCAAGTACGTATGCGGATATCCATGACGCCACAACGACGAGCGAATGCTGTAAAACGATTTAACGTCGCGAAGCTAAAATCGCAAGAGATAGCCAGGACTTTTGCAGACCACGTCTCTCTTAAACTCTCAACAAGCCCGCCACAAGCATCATCTGTAGAGGACCAGTGGAAGCACTGCCAAAATGCCATCAAAAGTGCCGCTACTGATGTACTGGGTTTCACTAGGCCACCACAACGAAACCCCTGGTTCGATGAAGAATGCAGACTGGCGCATGAAGCAAAGAACGAGGCCTACCAAGCCATGCTGCAGGCTAGAACCAGAGCTGCTGAGAGAGCAGCCCGGGAGCTCTACGGGCAAAAACGAAGGGAGGAACGCCGACTTCTCAGGAGGAAAAAGAGAGAGCATGCGAAGCGGGCGGTCGAGTCTATTGAGGACTGTAGCGGCAGGGGTGATGTTCGGAAGTTCTACCGAAGGGTGAGGCAAACTACCCAGGGTTACAAGGCCAGAACGGAAGCCTGCCGAGACGAGAGTGGGAATATGGTGGTAGACACACAGTCGGTGCTGAGGATCTGGAAACAACACTTTTCTAGACTGCTAAACGGCGAAGATGGCCAAAATTCCGCTGTAAGACAGAACACTCCATTCAACCTGGACGATGATGGTCAAAACTTCCGTCCACCCGACCTAAATGAAGTGCGGTTAGCGATAGCCAAGCTTAAAACGTACAAGGCTGCTGGTGTGGATGGCCTGCCAGCCGAGCTATTCAAAGCAGGGGGAGATGACTTGGTAGGGAGTATACACCAGCTTATCTCCAAAATTTGGTCGGAGGAAAGTATGCCCGATGAATGGAACCTCGGTATAGTGTGCCCTATCCACAAGAAAGGAGATGCTCTGACCTGTTCCAACTACAGAGGTATAAGTCTCCTCAACGTCGCATACAAAATCTTGTCATCTGTACTGTGTGATCGCTTAAAACCGTTTGTCAACGATCTGATCGGCCCCTATCAGTGTGGTTTTAGGCCCGGCAAATCAACCGTCGATCAAATGTTCACACTCCGACAGATTTTGGAAAAAACCCAGGAGTTTCAAATCGATACACACCACCTCTTTATCGATTTTAAAGTCGCATATGATAGCGTAGACAGAGACGAGCTATACAGGGCCATGGCGCATCTCGGCATCCCTGCCAAACTCGTCCGCTTGTGCAGGATGACGATGGAGAAATCTCGCTGCTCCGTCAAAGTCGGCAAGAACACCACCGAACCCTTTGATGTCGAGAAAGGTTTGAGGCAAGGCGACGCGTTATCATGCAACCTCTTTAACATCGTACTTGAAGCAATTGTACGCAACTCGCAAGTCAACAACAGTGGTACAATTTTTCAAAAGTCCGTTCAACTACTTGCTTATGCAGATGATATTGACATCATTGGAAGAACGAAGCGAGCTGTCACTGGTGCGTTTGCAAGTATTGAATCGGAGGCGGCGAAAATGGGTTTGGCTGTTAATGAGGACAAGACGAAGTATATGCTATCATCGAGAAAGGAATCTCAACATCGTCGACTCGGGCAAAACGTCACGATGGATAGGTACAACTTCGAAGTTGTCAAAGACTTTGTCTACCTGGGCTCCACTATAACATCGCAAAATGACATCAGTGCAGAGATCAAACGAAGAATTACTCTTGCCAATCGCTGTTTCTTCGGGCTAAGAAGGCATTTGAGTAATAAAGCCCTCTCTCAAAGAACCAAGGAGACCTTATATAAGACCCTTATCATCCCGGTCCTGCTGTATGGGGCAGAAGCATGGACCCTGACAAAAACGGATGAGAATCTACTTGGGTGCTTTGAAAGGAAGATTCTTCGGGTTATCTTCGGTCCAGTATGTATCGATGGAGTATGGAGGAGAAGATTCAACAACGAGCTTTACGGGCTTTACAGCGACGTCGATCTGGTCAAAAAGCTTAAAATACAGCGGCTAAGATGGCTGGGACACGTGGAGCGTATGGACACCAACGCACCAGCCCGACGAGTCTTCGAATCTACCCCTGACGGTCTGCGCAGCAGAGGAAGACCCCACCTTAGGTGGCGCACACAAGTGGAGAACGACCTCAACCAACTTGGAGTGCGTAACTGGAGGCAGCTAGCTAGGGACCGAGCTGGCTGGAGGGGCTTGTTGGTTGAGGCCGTAGTCCATCCTGGGCTGTGAGCGCCATCTAAAGTAAAGTAAAGTAAGTAATTCAATTATAAATGTCCCTTCCTATTAAAATCGCTTGATGTTCAGCCAAATTATGCACGTATAAACAAAAATCCAATGCAAGAAAGTAAGGTTTTTACGATTTACCATCTTTTCCTGGCAAATTTTCCAACTTTCGGCTTCGTAGTGTATTTACCTGTATTTCGAAAAGGATTTGGTTGATTTTCATGAAACTTGGTAACAAGAGGTTTTTTTACTCTATCGAAAATATTTTAAACAAACATTTTTCTTATAGTCAAAATTTACGGTACCTTCCATATAAATGTTAAAAAACCATTACAGAAAATATATATTTTCTCGAAAACGAATCATACGATTTTGATTAATATGTATTGTTTTAAATATTAATATTAGTATGTTTTACGATATGCTAAAAACAACATTTACAGTTAACCAGTTATTATTAACATAAATAAATACTAAGAAATTGTGTACCAATTTTTTTTCTTAAAAATTTTTACAAAATTTTATATATAAAAAATTAATTAAAAAAAAACCGATTTTACGATTTAAAATTTTTTTCCATAACTAAGATTAGTTAAAGAAATCAGATGGTGTACTTTTTTTAGCTCTCAAAACAATTTAAGAAGATTTTTTTAATAAATTTATTTCGAATAATGTTGATTTTTAATAATTTTTCAATTTAAGCTCTAAATTACATGTATAATACTAGTTTAAACTTAAGGCTCCCATAAAAAAATTATCTACTTATAATACACTCAATCTTTAAAATTCGAAGAAACTTTTACTACAAGAGCAAGATTGTGCAATCCACGTACGTTTTATTTTATTATGTCGTTTGAAAACGATAACAATTCGATAACTTCGAACATACTACTCAGATTATAGAGGCTTTGAAATCTTTATTTACTTTGAGTAATCAAAATATCTAAGCAGCAATTGTACACGTTTGGTCGTATTTATTATATTTTCGACTGTTTAATCGAAGTATTTCAAAACAGTCGGAGATATACTTTATTTCATAAAAAAAAATATTATATTTGTCAAGGTTTAGACAATTGATTAAGTTGTCTAAAGTAAGATGAAAAGTTAGATCACTTTAGCAACAATTTGAAAGGTTTTTTCAAATCTTGGACGACTGTCTAAGGCTAGGTAGTGTTTATTAATACGACCAATTGACTTTAAAGTAGGATTTCGTGTCTGAAATTATTCTCTCACATTCTGATAACTCGTCAAAAAAGCGCTCGCTACGTTATCTTTCTTCTTTTATTTTTGAAAACAGATGTCACTCCCCAATCTTTTGCTAAATCTTTCGACTCCTAAAGCAAACCAATGAATTAATTTTGTTTTCTGAATTCTTGCAATTAATTCAAATAGTTGTAAAGTACAATACTTGCCCTTTGTATAATTATTATGCTCATCGACCTACATTTTCACTTTCTTGTCGGGAGCTCTTTATATTTAGGGGCGCCAATATCTAGGGGGCCCTTTATCATTGATACAGCTGATACAGAGGTAGCTACGCCCCTGCTAACTAAGTTGGTGGTGTTCGGTTTAATGGTGAAAACATTTTCCAACATGGGTTGATAGAATCTTTTTTGCCGGTTCTATCAGGGTGAAAACATTGCAAAAGTCAGACCCCCATTTTTCCAAATTTGAGACTCATTTGTATTGTACAGCCAAGAAAAATTGTTTATGAGTTTATCACCATAAAAAAATAAAATTTTAAGCAATTATTATTATTACTATTTTTGTAAATAAAATCATGCTGTATTTATTTTACCCTTGTTATTTTTTTAAAAGCAAACCGACAAGACTGTCTGGAGACGGCTTCTAATATTGCTCCACTGGTGGTCGTTCCAAACAAAAAAATTTAGACTCAAGCTTCTGTTGCCCATTTTTATTTAGAAAAAAATTCATCACGTGCGTGTAGGTTGAGTTGAGACAAGAAAAACATCGTACGGGAGAGGGGGTCTATTTCTCCCCGTTTAGGCGGAAATATTTTTAATTTTCTCAAAAACTAAAAAACACTTGAGCATCTACTTTTCAGCGTTTCACTAAAAATCTATAGGGTAAAATTTAAATACATACATTTTGTGGCACAAACGGCTCATGAAGAACCAAGGCCTAGTGACTTATAACTCTCAACCATTCATGTGTGCGTGTCTGCAGGAATGCAGGGGACCTACAGGTTATTGCCGAATCCGAACGGCTTAAGTGAGCGGCACTTATCTATAACAAGAGATACTCTTGGAGGATTTGTCACTTCCTCGCAAGAGGTAGTAGCTCCGAAAAAAACTTAAGGTGGAAGCGGCTGGTATTGAACCCCAGACCTCTGGCATGACAGTTCAAAGCACTAACCATTACGCCACGGGCTACTACTAAAAAAAAAATCTATAGGGTATCGAATATTAAATACAAAAATACTACTTTAATTTAAAAAAAAAAATTAGTTTGAACACATTTTTTTTTTCATTATTTTTTCAAAATTTTAAGTTTGAAAATTAATTTTTCAAAAATAATTCTCTCAAATAAATTGAATTAAAAACATAATAAAAGAACGGAATACTGTCTTAACAAAAAGTACCTATAACATGGCAATCTAAGTGTTGCCATTGTTTTTTAACGATATTTTTCTATTTTAAGTTGTTTTTTAATAAAATTGCCCCTCCCGCCTAAACGGGGGGAAATAAACCCCCCTCCCATACGATTTTTTCTTGTCTCAACTCAACCTCCATGCTCAAGCTTTTTGTCATACCTTAGGTGAATTACCCTGCATACAACAAATTTGTTCTCAAATTCAAGTTCGGCTATCAACTCTTTTGTTTTATTACAATTCTTATCTTTACTTAATCTTCCTGATTTTATTACACATTTTTCATAATATTTTATTTGACACATATATAGCAGCTACTTGCAATTTTCCTACTGGATTTGTCAGAATTAAGATATAAGAAAAATATATGAAATAAATAATAAATAAAATATAAATTAATGATTTTTATTATTAAAACTAGTTAGGAGTAAATCTAATTGTTTATTTGCTACAAATTTAGTTACTGCACATAATTTACGAGTATTTTATGCTAAACTAAAATCTCTTTCTCTCCCTATCCTAAAAATAGTTTAATTAGTAGAATACCCATGTATACATTTTTTTTAAGCCATCTTAAATCTTCTTTACATATCCTATGCTCTAGTTCTAGGACACGCATACAAAAAGCAAAACAAAAAAATAAAAGATAAATAAATGGAAACGAAAAACGAACTTAACATGACATTAAACCATTCATAGGGTAATTATCAATAGTGACAGCGTGCACAATTCCTAAGATAATGGCTAATTGATTCTTATTTACGACTTTAGCCCTCCAAACTGTTGCCCAAGCAAGCGCGGTTCCATTTGCACAGAGCTGCACTGTCTGTACGATTATATGTGTCGCATTGCATCTTTTCTGCTAGCATATGTGTGTTTTGCTTGCTGCTGTAGCTATGTTGCAGGATTCAGAATTTAATTCGAGGCCAAAATAGTTGTTGGCCAAAGCGAATGGTAGTTTAAAAGTAGCGAAGGTGAAATAAGGAAAAAGAGCAAAGCAGAGATTCAACGCAGCGCAGCGTGCGCGCTAAAAAAAAGACAAGAAAAACAATCTCAGAGTTGCTAAAAAAAAAGAAGATGCAAAACCACAGACGAAGAATTAAATGAATAAAAAGAAAGAAATGAGAGTTAAACAAGACGACGATTCTGTAACAAAGC
The DNA here is from genome assembly GCA_947049315.1 of Epistrophella euchroma. Taxonomy (NCBI): domain Eukaryota; kingdom Metazoa; phylum Arthropoda; class Insecta; order Diptera; family Syrphidae; genus Epistrophella; species Epistrophella euchroma. Next base: position 19,113,120 of record OX346245.1, read on the forward strand.
AAATGATACACCGTCATTATCGTTCGTCGATCGGTTTGGTGTGTCCTTTCGATCATGTCATGCGGTCTTTTGATATATATATTTTTTCTTTAAATCAACTGTTCCTTTTTACCTCTTGGATGTTTTTTGTGATATTTAAACAGTGATGTTATAGTTACGTAAAAAAACAAAATTTCGTTTGTGAAATATTTTAATTTTGTCATCTTTGATGTAAATGTAATTTTTTTTAACTACAGTAAATCCGAACACTTCGGATTTTGTAACAATTTCCTTAACATAACAAAACTTTCAAAATTGTTCGATAAATGGTGTTTCCTAACTCTAACTTCTTGCATTTTTATTGGTTGCCAACCTATGGTGTCTATAAAAGTTTCAAATTTCTGTCTTTAAGTTTTAAAATTTTGAACCAGAGTTCAATACAATTGGTTTATATATTTTTGACAATTATATACTCACTCTCTTTAACAACCCTGTTTCGACGCACAAACCAATCGCCTTGGAACTATTTTCCTTGGCTGATAAAGTTGATGACTTTTTGATATTGGTTGGGCCATCGTGTCGGTCGTCTGTGTGTTTCCCTTGGAGCAGTTTTCTGTTCTGTTGATGATTTTTGTCTACTTTGACATCGTCTGTCAGTAAGTACATGGCGGTGGACAATTCTGCCTATGGCTGGATGACACATCAACCGTCGTCGAGACCTTGGCTGCCTGATGATGGAACACAGATTCTTTGAGCCTAAATCCCCTTACACCTGCAGTGATGATTGCTAAGAAGAATTTGCCAGTCGTGCTTGCGGTCGCGTTTCTTAAAATGCGTAAGCTCGAAAGCACATATGTACACACACATCGCATCATACCGAAGCCATTTCGGGCGACCATTTCTGTTGTTGCTATTCGGACATCGGACGTTGCTGCAGAAAAGGATGAAATGGTGAAGGGTTGGAGAGGAAAATTGAGATGTGAAGTGGAGTGGAGAGGAAGAAACGCGAAACGCCTTGTGAAATTCCTAAATCAATTAAAACCGGCATGCAGGGAATAATGAGAAATTAACACCTGAAATAATCACCAAGAGATTCCTTGGGAAGCCCATCATAATCATTCGGTCTTCTTGTTTTGGTTTTTCTTTCGGATCGAATCGGTTGTTATTTTTCTCCTCGCGGGTGGCGCGGTGATCGGTGGTATGGAAGTTTTGGTTCTTGTCATGCAGAAATGTGGTAGATGGATGAAATTTTTTTTTTTTTGATGCGATGTGTTTTTGTTCTCTTTTTTGTTCTTATTCTTATTCTTATTCTTCTTTTTCTTTTGTTTTGGTTTAAAGCCTGGCAATGATGCTGGTGATGATGACGGTGTCATGGTGGTGGTGGTGGTTTTACGTTTATGCTGTCATGCGAATTTTGAGTTTTGTCTCTCTAATTTAGCATGAAATTAATTGGGCAGATTCACTGACGATAAGCGGATATGGCTAATTCATTGGAGAAAAGGATGCTGATCGCGAGAGTTTTATTGTTTTTGTTTTGATTTTTTTTAATATAAAACTTCGACCAGATGTAAATTGAGTTTTTAAAATGAGCCTTCAAGGCAAAATGTTTAAATGTTTTTTTTTTTGTTTTTTTTTGTACATTTTATTTTTCACTACTTTACTACATATGGAAATCCTGAAATAAACTAAAGGTAGCAAATTTAAAATTCGTTTTGCAGGTGCAGTGAACTTGTCACGGTACATAAGGTTTGATAGCATTTTAAGGATCTTTTGTAATTTCGTATTACACAGAGAATCAAGTACCTACACAGGTTCACTGTCATAGTAATAAGACATTGAAATAAAAAACAATTAAGTATTGGATTTAACTTGTTTATCGATTTCGAATAGCTGAAATATTTTTTATATCACGTTCTCTGGCAGTTAGGATAGAAATAAAATTTACCTTATTTTAATAGCTTTAAGCTTGGGAACCTTTTTTTAAAATTAATTTCTCTTTGTTCAAAATTAATTTCATGTGTACAAACGTTAGGGTGTTATAAAAAAAAATTGGGGGCACAACGGCTCATGAAAAACCAGGGCCTAGTGACTTACAACTCTCAACCATTCCTGTGTGCGTGATGTCTGCAGGAAGAGAGGAGACCTCCAGTTTATTGCCGAATCCGAACGGCTGAGGTGAGCGGCACTTTTCTATGACAGGAGATACTCTTGGAGGATTTGTCACTTCCTCGCAAGAGGCTGTAGCCCAGAAAAAAACTTAAGGTGGAAACAGCTGGTATTGAACCCAGACCTGTGGCATGACAGTCCAACGCACTAACCATTACGCCACGGGCTACTACGTTAGGATGTCAGTCGCCGTATATGTCCGAACCTAAAAGAGAGCGGATTTTTGCGCTCTTTTTTTGAAAACTTGAGATAAAGACTAAAACAGATCGTGATAAAAAAAGGCCTGCAATTATTTCTGCTGGATGCTTTTCTTTAACCTTCATACAAACAGTTTAAATGGTTGAATATGATTTCTGGTATATAGCCACCGCGGTTGGCTCGGATGTAGTCCAATCTTGAGGTCCAATTTTCGATCACTCTTTGCAGCATTTGGGGTCGTATATCGGCAATAATGCGGCGAATGTTTTTTTCAAATCGTCAATCGTTTCTGGCTTATCGGTGTAGACTTGAGACTTCACATACTTCCACAGAAAATAGTCCAGCGGTGTTAAATCGCACGATTTTGGAGGCCGACTGACAGGTCTAAAACACAAAATTATGCGCTCACCAAAGGTTTCCTTCAAAACCCATTATTGGCATCCGGTCTGTGACATGTTGTGCTGTTTTGTTGAAAACACAGCTCCCCCTCATCAATGCAATTCAATTCAGGAACGAAAAATTCATTGAACATGGCTCTATAACGGTCTCAGTTGACTGTTAACTCTCTGGCCGGCATCGTTTTTAAAGAAGTAAGGACCAATGATTCCATCAGTTCATAAAGCACACCAAATTGTCAGTTTTTCTGGATGTTACGGCGCAGCGCGGCGGGCGTCTCAACAATGGCTTGGGGATTGTCTACACTCCAAATGCAGCAGTTTTGCTTATTGAAGTAGCCATTCAACCTAAAATGAGCTTCATCTCTGAATGAAATTTTATTGTGATTTTTATTTTATTGGGCGTTTCGAAATAAATCTGCAGAATTTGCATGCGTTGTTCAGGCTTTTGTCGATTCATGATGAAATGTCAAAGCAAACTAAAAATAAATCACATGGCAGATATCAAAATGGCTGTCATTGAAAACAGTGCTGCCAACCTATACCTACCCATAGTTCTTTCGAGTATTGTTGGTATACAGGGTGTTCCGTATAAGGTGCACCAAAGAGCTAGGGCGAGTAGGTTGTGTTAAGACAAGAAAAAATCATATGAGAGGGGAACTATTTCCCCCCGTTTAGGCGGGAGGGGCAATTTTCTAAAAAATTGACTTAAAACAGAAACAAAATTATTGAAAAACAACAGTTAAACTTACAATGCCATGCTATACCTTTTTGGAAAGCAAGAAACATCTTCTTTAATTTTCTTTTTAAATTAAGTTGTGTTAGTGAATAGTTTTTAGAAAATTAATTTTCAAACTCGAAAATTTGAAAAAAAAAAATCAAACTTATTTTTTTCAAAATTACTAATTTGTTTTAAAAATTCAATGCTCTTATTAGTTTTTAGTCAAAACGGTCTAGTTTTTGAGAAAATTGAAAATAACCAAATCTACTAGAATCTTCGGAGTGACAAAATAATGAATGAAAGTCGAATTTAAGGAATACTTACTTTCGTTATTTTTAATTCTCTCAAAACCTAGACCACATTTTGACACCCGGTTTTGAGTGTTTGACTAAAAATTGATGGGAGTATTGAATATTAAAAACCAAAATACTACTTAATAACCTAAAATTTTGAACAAAATCAATTTAAACATATATTTTTTTTTTTTAAATTTATGTTTGAAAATTAATTTTTAAAAAACTGTTCACTAAAACAAATTAAATTAAAAAATATGTAAAATTAAAGCGCTTATTTCTGGCTTAATAAAAAAGTATAGCATGTCGTTTTAACCGTTACCGTTGTTTTTTAATAATTTATTTTCTGTATTAAGTCAATTATTGTAGATAATTGCTCCTCCCGTTATTTTTAATTTTCTCAAAAACTAAAGGAACCCCCATTTTTTTCTTGTCTTAACCCAACCTACTAGCCCTAATTCTTTGGTGCACCTTATACGGAACACCCTGTATATTTAAAAATTTGCTCAAAATCATGGCCCCAATGTTATAGAACAATGAATAATAATATAAGCTAGTGCCAGATACGGATACCTTCTATTAGAATTTTGTAAGTATTGATATTTTTTGGCTCTTGCTGAAATGACAGTGAATACACTGACGGATTCATAGATGTATATGCATGGTCCTACATAACTTGGCCTATTATAATGCGATACGACTGACATGATTTTCTTTCTTTCTACATAATGTATATTTATTTCTCGACTGCAGAAGGATTTTTAATTTGCGGTCAAATTCACTAAAAAATTTTGTTTTACAAGCCCTGCAAGTGTAAACAATTGACAAACAAAAAATTCTGTTGAATTGGAGTTGATATATCCATGGGCGAAATAAGAGCTAGCGGCATCCGGGGCGGTAAAGCAAGCTTACACCCCTTAAAAAATTGAAGAAAAACACACAAACATTTTATTTAAAGGTTATTTCGAGCTTTTATTGCACTGAATATTTCGATTATATCATTAAAATCTATATTTTTTGTGTGCTCTTTTTCGATTGAAATTATGGCCAGATTAGATTACACATATTGAAGGTAATATATTGCGCATCCTCGAAAATTACACTGATCTGCCTGTCAGAATTTACGAAAACAAAACACAAGTATTTCCGAATTGCAGTGACCCTTGTCCACAATTTACAAAAACAAAATACAGGACATGCGCAGAACTGAACAAAAAAGGAAAACTCGGAAGATATTACTTTCTCTATGTGAACTGTGAGATTAATAACCTATTTTGGCTCATTGTTGATCTTAAATCATCGGCAATAGAAAAAAAAGTTATTAGAAAAATGTTTAGAATTCTTTGTTTGCTATCGGGAACTCTAATCAGAATTCCTTTTTTTTTTTTTTTTTTGATTTTTTTGGATTTTGAAAATGTTTGGTTGTAAGTCAATGGGCACCTTAATTTGCCCTAACTTTTCCAATTTTGCAGAACTCTTTTTAAAACCCATCAGAAACTCTGGAACTCTTGGTTTTAAGTTGAAAAACATGCTCCAGAACTCTTTTTCTCAAAAAAGTCTTTGCTGCGTGAATTTTAGCATACAAAACTTTTTTTTCGGAATTTTAACACTTCAAGCGCCAGAACTATTGAAAAAAAAGTATGAGGAATTCTAGAACTCTTTGTTTGCTATCGGGAACTCTCATTTTTTATTCAATTTTAAACTATTATTTTACTAACTTCACAGGAATATTATTTGGTGAGATCCCCCCTATTTTTTCGCACAGAATTAATTGCCTGTACCATTATTTGTATGCGAAAAAGTGACATTTGGTCTCTATTCGTGTTTGTATTTGTTGTTTCTTTCATAACTACATGACTTTCTGTGATTTTTATGCGTTTGTGTTTTTTTTCTGAAAACGGTTAAACTTTAAAGGGGTAATTTTTCGTTGTGATTTTTACAGAACTGCGCGGCTTTCTTGAATGCTTGGTTGTTGCTCTTGGGCGATAATGGTATGCATCCATATAATTTACGTTAAGGGAAAAGGTCATAAACTAAACTAGTACGCTGCTGATACGAAACGAAATTTTTAGTTAGTCTCCAACATGACAACGAAATGCTTACGAAAACCATAACAAAAAATCACCCCTTGAAAGTGTCACCATTTGCAAAAACAAAAAACAAACACAAACGCATAAAAATCACAGAAATCAATGTCGTGATGAAAGAAACAACAAATACAAACACGAATAGAGAGCAAATGTCTCTTTTCCGCACACATTTAATGGTACAGGCAATTAATTATGAGCGAAAACAGAGGCGACATCTCTCCAAATAATCTGGTACAATTTTCGATTTCGTTCATCGAACAGCGTACCGCAGAACGAAAAGCAGAACGAAATTTTTCGTTTATGATTTCGTTGTGTCATTTTTGTATGGGATTTTTCGTTCCGCATCAGCAGCATACTAGGCTTAAGGCAAGGGGCTCACAAAAGTGGTGACGAAGTGGAGTGGCGAGTGGCAGTCAAATGGCGAACACGTGGATTGGTGGCCAAGTGGTATGAAAGTGATCTAAGGCCCGATTCACACAGAAGTGGCTCATGGTTCTGGTGTGTCATTGACATGCTTCGGGAGTGGAGTGGGTGTGATGTACCCAATTTACACAGAAGTGACAATGAACCGACATTTGTCAAAATGAATTGAAAACGCAAAGTGAATTAATGAGAATTGATGCAAAGGAATGCTTTTTTTAGTAGTTGGATAATTTTCCTAATCGTTGTGATTTTTTTTAGATTTGCTTAACACAAATAAAGTGATAAAAATGATTTCAATATGGCGTACCGGTTCACGTAGGCCACTGGAGTTTTCAATATGGCGTGGCGATGACATGTCGCACCATACCCTCGCCTCGTCATCTGTGTGTGTATTGCCCCATAAGTGAACAAGCAAATTCCACAACGTGGCATATGTATGCACCACGCCAGAACCATACCAAAACCATAAGCCAGTTCTGTGTGAATTGGCCCTAACATGCACTGAGGTACCAAACTACGTACGGTGCCACTGATTACCTCCATGTCCCCCTCCCCCCCCGTAGTCCACCATTGGATATATCCTTGGAGTTATTTTTCAGGACAAGACAAAAGCGGGAAATCCATTGCATATGCTTAGTTTTAAAATTTAATAGAAAGAAAAAAGTCAAATTAAATAGTGTTACGTCTTCTACTTTGTTGATTTATTTCTAGTTAAAGTAAAATTTTTGTTAATATATCAAAAGCATTCGCATGAAAATAAAAAGTATAATTATGTAAAGATGCAAAAACTTAAATTACGAATTTTACCTTTGAATGTTCGAACCTTTTCCAATTACATTATTTCCTAATTGTATCGGTTAAAATAAGGAAATTCAATAATAACCAATCCTCTGCAAACGGTATACTTAACACGACGTGGCGTTAGCGTATATTTCCTTGTTAAATTAATTGCGTGTTCCCATACTTCACTCAATATAAGTTATAATTTCTCAAACAAGTCTTTCAACTGTGACAATATTTCATTTGAAAGTGTTGACAAGTAGTGTGTGCTATAGACTTTGAAATTCACGTTTTTTTTTTTTTTGTTTTTTTGTAATTGGCTGAGATCTTTTTTTTTTTGTTTTAAATAAATCAACTTTTAATTAAAACTTATAAAAGAAGTTGTATCATTTCAAACAACAACAAGAAATAATTGTAGAAACTCAAAAGAAATATTAGCTATGAGTGGAATACTCTCCTAATCAACACGCAAGCTATGGATAGGTGCTGAATTGCTGACAGTTTTCATCAGAACACAAAATGTATGTAGTTATGTATATATTCCATCTGATTTGAGTCATTTGATATAACATCGATTGGTTTGTATATTTAATTTTTATTTTATTTTGATTATTTTTATGTGAAATTAATTGAAAATGTAAATTCAATTGATATAGATATTCATATACTATTTTGCTGCAACTGCGCTTTGGCTATATGATTGCCATGAATCGTTAAGCAACCGGATGGAAAACAAGACATGCTGGGAGTAGTGCATGTTGTAGAAAATTAGGAGAAGAACTACACTGACTGAATAACTTTTGAAATTAAGATCTCTTTTAAAAGTTAACTAAGGCAATTGAACAAAAATAGGGTATCGTTGTCGTTCGAAGAAAATTGCTTGAGTAATTTTATTTTTTTTGAAATATTTATTTTCACTGACAAGATCGATTTATTCAGTTCTTAATTTGAAAGTAGATAAAAGTGGGAAATAAGGAAGCTTTTCAGATTTAAGATTATTTTTTAGATTTTGTTTTATTTGTATAATAGGCAAATAGGCCCATATATTAGAGTGTCGTTAGATATTCAATGCGATTAAAGTCGATCGTATAAAAACGTTGGAAGTTTTTTGAAATTTATATTCCAATCCAATTGGTTGGTCAGCTTTATGTTTCCCAATTCCTTATAAGCATAGCAGAGGCAACAAAAACTTAAGAAATTTTAAATTTTCGATTAGATCAACATTTTACAAAATCCGTTTATCGATAAACGAAAGGCTTCCTATTGGCAATTAAGGAAACTATTCTTAGTTTTGTGTAAAATGGATTCTGAATTAAAATTTTAACTTTAGTAAAATGTTAAAAAGATAATACGATGCAAACTCGTTTTAAATTTGGAAAAGCCTGTTTTTAACCTAGCATCATACTAATAATGCTTTAACATCATACTTAATTGTCTAAAATTTTGCGTTCTGACTTAAAAAAAAAAAAAACGACTGGATCGCACGAACTTGCTCCTATAGTAAAAGTTTCTTAGAATTTTAAAGATTGAGTGGAATATTAAACTCATAATTAATAACGGGTTTACAACAACAACATATATTTCTAGGTGCAAGAATGTAACCATGTTCCCCTAGACGAATATAATTTACAGTGCGTATGCGCTGTAGATTTTATTAAGAGTCGGTAGTCATCGACCAAAAAATTGCGTTTTAGAAAGGTACGACAGCATCTAACTGATGAGCCCAACTATCGTGCCTGCGAAATGCATTGGACTAAAGGTCGCAAAAAATCTTCCATTTGAATTTAATTTAATAGAGTCCACTAAAACAATAACAAAAATAATTTTCTTTTGTTTTTGTTAATTCTCTTCTTCATAATTATATATATGCATATGTATTTATCCAATTATTAAATTGAAAAATGGAAATTTGAATATGAAATACGTTTTGACTTAAATTTTCTTTTATTGTTAATGATAAACAACTAATTAAAATGTTTTGATCTCAAAATGAAGAACGCCATCTCAGTTCTTGAAAAAAAGTGAATTTATGCACAAATAATTTTAAAAATCGTTTGACCGGTTTTCTTAAAAAATAATTTTTTATGTATAAAATTTTTGAAATCCTTTGAAAAAAAAATTTGGTATTCCATTTTTAAGAATATAATAATATACAGCTAAATCCATAATTTAAAAAAAAATTCATCAAATTCGTTTTCAAAAAAATGATTTAAAAAAAAAAAAAAAAAAAAAAAAAACATTGAACTTTTTTTTGATAAAAATCGGTTAAGCCGTTAACGATATAAAAGAAAATACAAAAAAGGGTTCTATGACAGGTACCGTTGATAACGGCTCCGTGAAATAACTCCCCAATGAAATAACTCCCCCAAAAAAAAAAAAGAAATAAAAATAAAAAATCTGAAGTTTTTTCATATGAAAAAACTCCCCAAATTCGGGGATTTATTTCAATGATTTTTAGGAACTTATTTAATTTTTAAATTGGGGGGTTATTTTATGATGAAATCAATCCCCAAATTCCACTATGAAATAAGTCCCCAACTTTGGGTACTTATTTCTTTGAAGGAATAACAAAATTACAAATTAATGTATGGGGGGTCATGGTGTCCCCTGCATCGCCCCTGCATGGCTCACTATATAATTTGGGGTAGGTGCGAGGTTGGGTGTATGCAAAGTTTCTTTAAATCCAGATTCTTTAAATGCAAAAGAAACTTTTCATACACCCAACCTCGCACCTACGCCAAATCCTTTGGTGGGCCAAGCAGGGGGGTTGCAGCGGGGCAGCAATTATTGACTGTTTATACGCCTTAGTTTTGTTACTTCTTTGGGGACTTATTTCATTTTTTGTTTGGGGACTTATTTCATGCTCTTTTTGGGATTTATTTCATCTTTGAATTTGGGGACTTAAAAAAAATATTTTGGGGAGTTATTTCATTTTTGGATTGAGGGGTTATTTTATTGGTGAGTTATTTCATGGAGCCGTTGATAACGTTTTTTTGTAATTTTTTTTTTTTTATCAAAATGCAGACCATACCACCACTAGTACACACAAAAAATAAAAAAAATCGTTTGAGCCGTTTTAGAGATAAATAAAATTTTTCAAAACGGTTGTATGGCTGTACCGTTATTTTTTGAGTTAAAAAAAATCTCGATTTCCCTTTAGGGAATCACCCAAAAATCTCCAAGTTTTAAGAAAATCGCTTCAATGTAGGCCGAGGTACAGACAGACAGAATTGCAGGACCCACTTTTTTCGTGTTTAGGGCTGGCAACGAGGCCAAGACTAGTCTCATATTATGTAAATCGTCGCCCGAGAATAGTTTTGTCGTATACGCCATTTGAGCATTTTTGTGAAATCGCATTTTAAGTTTCACGTTTGAATAAAAAAGAAACAAACCAATAGAATTTTCTGTATTTTTAATAGAATATTATGTGAAATATATCATTTTGATTGAAGTATTCTAAGTTGTTGAGTCTGTTTTGGTTTTCAAATTATAGAGGTTTTCCCTAAAATCATTTTGTCGTATACGCCTCGAAAATGAGTACTTTGTTAGCACCCAATACACGTACGACAAAGCAAACGCGTGGAATCAAGTATGAAGTGGAATTAAATACAATAATTTTAAATTAAATAAAAAGCGAATTTTCAAAAAGTTTACATATTGTTATATTTTATAAAAAAAAATTAAAGTACACACATTCTTAAAAAATAGTGAAATATTTGATGAGTTGATGACTATAATATACAAGGGTATATGGCGATTTGCATGAGGTGTGACAAAAAGCTAGATCGTGCAGGTTGGGTTGAGGTAAGGAAAAAAATTAATGGGAAGGGGGTCTATTTCCCCCGTTTAGCAGGAAGAGGCAACTTTCTAAAATAATAGACTTGTAATGGAAAAAAATAAAAATGAACAAAAATACCTAAAATATCATGCTCTCCTTTTTTTTAAAGCCCCTATTTCCATTAAGAGGGTATAGTAAAATAGATATGTATCGTTATTTTTAAGTTTCCCAAAAACTAAAAGAATGCAAGTTGCATGCAAGTTTTTCAAGCAAGTTGCATGCAAGTTTTCCATGCAAGTTGCATGCAAGATTTTCACGCAAGTTGCATGCAAGTTTTTCATGCAAGTTGCATGATCATCTCTCATCTCTCTTGCATGAAAACTTGCATGAAACTTGCACGGAAAACTTGCATGCAACTTGCATGAAAAACTTGCATGCAAATTGCATGGAAAACTTGAATGCAACTTGCATGAAAAACTTGCATGCAACTTGCATGAAAAACTTGCATGCAACTTGCATGAAACTTGCATGAAAAACTTGCATGCAACTTGCATGAAAAACTTGCATGCAACTTGCATGAAAAACTTGCATGCAACTTGCATGAAAAACTTGCATGCAACTTGCACGAAAAACTTGCATGCAACTTGCATGAAAAACTTGCATGCAACGTGCATGAAAAACTTGCATGCAACTTGCATGGAAAATCTGCATGCAACTTGCATGAAAAACTTGCATGCAACTTGCATGAAAAACTTGCAAGCAACTTGCATGAAAAACATGCATGCAACTTGCATGAATAACTTGCATGCAACTTGCATGAATAACTTGCATGCAACTTGCATGAAAAACTTGCATGCAACTTGCATGAAAAACTTGCATGCAACTTGCATGGAAAACTTGCATGCAACTTGCATGAAAAACTTGCATGCAACTTGCATGGAAAACTTGCATGCAACTTGCATGAAAAACTTGCATGCAACTTGCATGAAAAACTTGCATACAACTTGCATGAAAAACTTGCATGGAAAACTTGCATGAAAAACTTGCATGCAACTTGCACGAAAAACTTGCATGCAACTTGCATGAAAAACTTGCATGAAAACCTTGCATGCAACTTGCATGAAAAACTTGCATGCAACTTGCATGAAAAACTTGCATGCAACTTGCATGAAAAACTTGCATGGAAAACTTGCATGAAAAACTTGCATGCAACTTGCACGAAAAACTTGCATGCAACTTGCATGAAAAACTTGCATGAAAACCTTGCATGAAAAACTTGCATGAAAACCTTGCATGCAACTTGCATGAAAAACTTGCATGCAACTTGCATGAAAAACTTGCATGCAACTTGCATGGAAAATCTGCATGCAACTTGCATGAAAAACTTGCATGCAACTTGCATGAAAAACTTGCAAGCAACTTGCATGAAAAACATGCATGCAACTTGCATGAATAACTTGCATGCAACTTGCATGAATAACTTGCATGCAACTTGCATGAAAAACTTGCATGCAACTTGCATGAAAAACTTGCATGCAACTTGCATGGAAAACTTGCATGCAACTTGCATGAAAAACTTGCATGCAACTTGCATGGAAAACTTGCATGCAACTTGCATGAAAAACTTGCATGCAACTTGCATGAAAAACTTGCATGCAACTTGCATGAAAAACTTGCATGAAAACCTTGCATGCAACTTGCATGAAAAACTTGCATGCAACTTGCATGAAAAACTTGCATGCAACTTGCATGAAAAACTTGCATGCAACTTGCATGAAAAACTTGCATGCAACTTGCATGAAAAACTTGCATGCAACTTGCATGAAAAACTTGCATGCAACTTGCATGGAAAACTTGCATGCAACTTGCATGAAAAACTTGCATGCAACTTGCATAAAAAACTTGCATGGAAAACTTGCATGAAAAACTTGCATGCAACTTGCACGAAAAACTTGCATGAAAAACTTGCATGAAAACCTTGCATGCAACTTGCATGAAAAACTTGCATGCAACTTGCATGAAAAACTTGCATGCAACTTGCATGAAAAACTTGCATGCAACTTGCATGAAAAACTTGCATGCAACTTGCATGAAAAACTTGCATGCAACTTGCATGGAAAACTTGCATGCAACTTGCATGAAAAACTTGCATGCAACTTGCATGAAAAACTTGCATGCAACTTGCATGAAAAACTTGCATGCAACTTGCATGGAAAACTTGCATGCAACTTGCATGAAAAACTTGCATGCAACTTGCATGAAAAACTTGCATGCAACTTGCATGGAAAACTTGCATGCAACTTGCATGAAAAACTTGCATGCAACTTGCATGAAAAACTTGCATGAAAAACTTGCATGCAACTTGCATGAAAAACTTTCATGCAACTTGCATGAAAAACTTGCATGCAACTTGCATGAAAAACTTGCATGCAACTTGTATGAAAAACTTGCATGCAACTTGCACGAAAAATTTGCATGCAACTTGCATGGAAAACTTGCATGCAACTTGCATGAAAAACTTGCATGCAACTTGCATAAAAAACTTGCATGGAAAACTTGCATGAAAAACTTGCATGCAACTTGCACGAAAAACTTGCATGCAACTTGCATGAAAAACTTGCATGAAAACCTTGCATGCAACTTGCATGAAAAACTTGCATGCAACTTGCATGAAAAACTTGCATGCAACTTGCATGGAAAACTTGCATGCAACTTGCACGAAAAACTTGCATGCAACTTGCATGAAAAACTTGCATGCAACTTGCATGAAAAACTTGCATGCAACTTGCATGGAAAACTTGCATGCAACTTGCATGAAAAACTTGCATGCAACTTGCATGAAAAACTTGCATGAAAAACTTGCATGCAACTTGCACGAAAAACTTGCATGCAACTTGCATGAAAAACTTGCATGAAAACCTTGCATGCAACTTGCATGAAAAACTTGCATGCAACTTGCATGAAAAACTTGCATGCAACTTGCATGAAAAACTTGCATGCAACTTGCATGAAAAACTTGCATGCAACTTGCATGAAAAACTTGCATGCAACTTGCATGCAACTTGCATGAAAAACTTGCATGCAACTTGCATGAAAAACTTGCATGCAACTTGCATGGAAAACTTGCATGCAACTTGCACGAAAAACTTGCATGCAACTTGCATGAAAAACTTGCATGCAACTTGCATGAAAAACTTGCATGCAACTTGCATGGAAAACTTGCATGCAACTTGCATGAAAAACTTGCATGCAACTTGCATGAAAAACTTGCATGAAAAACTTGCATGCAACTTGCATGAAAAACTTTCATGCAACTTGCATGAAAAACTTGCATGCAACTTGCATGAAAAACTTGCATGCAACTTGTATGAAAAACTTGCATGCAACTTGCACGAAAAACTTGCATGCAACTTGGATGAAAAACTTGCATGCAACTTGCATGAAAAACTTGCATGCAACTTGCACGAAAAACTTGCATGCAACTTGCATGAAAAACTTGCATGCAACTTGCATGAAAAACTTGCATGGAAAACTTGCATGAAAAACTTGCAAAAGTTTTTCATGCAAGTTATTCATGCAAGTTGCATGCAAGTTTTTCATGCAAGTTGCATGCAAGTTTTCCATGCAAGTTGCATGCAAGTTTTTCATGCAAGTTGCATGCAAGTTTTTCATGCAAGTTGCATGCAAGTTTTTCATGCAAGTTGCATGCAAGTTTTCCGTGCAAGTTGCATGCAAGTTTTTCATGCAAGTTGCATGCAAGTTTTTCATGCAAGTTGCATGCAAGTTTTTCATGCAAGTTGCATGCAAGTTTTTCATGCAAGTTGCATGCAAGGTTTTCATGCAAGTTTTTCATGCAAGGTTTTCATGCAAGTTTTTCATGCAAGTTGCATGCAAGTTTTTCGTGCAAGTTGCATGCAAGTTTTTCATGCAAGTTTTCCATGCAAGTTTTTCATGCAAGTTGCATGCAAGTTTTTCATGCAAGTTGCATGCAAGTTTTTCATGCAAGTTGCATGCAAGGTTTTCATGCAAGTTTTTCATGCAAGTTGCATGCAAGTTTTTCGTGCAAGTTGCATGCAAGTTTTTCATGCAAGTTTTCCATGCAAGTTTTTCATGCAAGTTGCATGCAAGTTTTTCATGCAAGTTGCATGCAAGTTTTTCATGCAAGTTGCATGCAAGTTTTCCATGCAAGTTGCATGCAAGTTTTTCATGCAAGTTGCATGCAAGTTTTCCATGCAAGTTGCATGCAAGTTTTTCATGCAAGTTGCATGCAAGTTTTTCATGCAAGTTGCATGCAAGTTATTCATGCAAGTTGCATGCAAGTTTTTCATGCAAGTTGCATGCAAGGTTTTCATGCAAGTTTTTCATGCAAGTTGAATGCAAGTTTTTCGTGCAAGTTGCATGCAAGTTTTTCATGCAAGGTGCAGGCAAGTTTGTCGTGCAAGTTGCATGCAAGTTTTTCGTGCAAGTTGCATGCAAGTTTTCATGCAAATTTTTCATGCAAGTTGCATGCAAGTTTTTCATGCAAGTTTTCCATGCAAGTTTTTCATGCAAGTTGCATGCAAGTTATTCATGCAAGTTGCATGCAAGTTTTTCATGCAAGTTGCATGCAAGTTTTTCATGCAAGTTGCATGTAAGTTCTTCATGCAAGTTGCATGCAAGTTTTTCATGCAAGTTGCTTGCAAGTGTTTCATGCAAGTTGCATGCAAGTATTTCATGCAAGTTGCATGCAAGTTATTCATGCAAGTTGCATGCAAGTTATTCATGCAAGTTTTTCATGCAAGTTGCAAACAAGTTTTTCATGCAAGTTGCATGCAGGAATAGACTCCTCTTCAATATGATTCTTTTTTTTGTCTCATGCTCTAGCTTTTGTTACACCTAATGCACCTTATGCGAATCACAGTTTCTACTTAAAATATTATATTAGTTAAAAAAAAAAAATTAACCGACCGTTCGCGACGTCCGTGTCGGTGCGTTGTCGATGCTAACCGGCGACACCCGCGAGACAGACAACAACAATACAAGTATGCACTTCAAGTCATAGTCAGGCATTTTTTAATTGCGCTCAGTCGTGACAGTGTCGCAGGCTTTTTTGACCCGACGCCGCCGGCCGACGCCTCACCGACAGCATGCGTAAACTCTAAAAGTCGCCTTTACTTTCATGTTTTTTGCATTTTTATGATACGTAACGCATACGCCGAAATAATTCTTCAGTTTCATTTAAAATTTTGGGCGTCGTCTGTTAAGGCTATACACGTACGGCAAAACAGAGTTAAACAAAAAATATACCAAAAATACTTTTCAAAAGCATTTGTTACTGTCGATCATGTAAACCTCTGTAAAAAGTTATCTAGGCTATACAAATTTTCAAACTCCGCCGCTGACCTGATATTTTCATATTTAATTTGAAGAAAGCAAGCTGTTTTAGCGAACGGTATACTGTCTAATTTTCTTCCTACCTCCAGGGGGTTCCCCAGGGTTCAGTTCTCGGTCCACTATTATATTCCCTTTACATAATTGAACCCTATCGAAACAAAGAGGGCAACAATATGCTGCACTATGAAAAGGGCTATTTCCATTATCTGTATTACCCTCTTTTACTTGATAATGATTTGGCTGGCATCTGCAAGAAATATCTATTCAGTTAATCTTGAGTTAACTTACCAATTTTGTTGAGTTAAGTCGGCTTTTAAATTGACTGAAAAAATATATTTCAGGAGTTCCGAAACTTGAATGATTTCGCACTGAAAAATTGGGCCTAAAAGAGACGTTTCAAGAAGAAAAAAGTTCTTAACGGTTAGCATTAGCAAAAATCAGTTATAATACATACTTTTTTGTTGAAGACATTATTTCAAAATACGTAATGAAATATCTTCCACTTAAATACTCAACGTTAAACAAGAAATATCAATTTAAGTGACAATTGCTTATCAAAACCAAAGCTTCCATCATTTCGCTCGCACACCGCATTCCACTGGATGGTGTGTATAAAGTAGCTGGCGCAGCGCATTTTAAAAACCTTTCGAAGACTTTAAAGTATCGCCATCGATCGTTGGTAAAACTGCGTCAGCAAAACGAACAGAAGCAATTCATTCACGAATTGTTGTAATTTTCAGTTGTATGGTAATTTGGATTGCAGCAGCCCATTCCAGCTATGTGTAGTGTATGTAGTATAAAGTAGGCAGCTCGCTTCGCTGGGGATAACCGGACACAATCTGCGTCGTCGTCGTCTTGGTGCTGCAAGTATATTATACCTACAACAAGTGCCATAATATGGCCAGAAGCTCTAATGGAATATTACGCAATCGGAAATTCACGCTCAAATGTGTGCGGTGTGTGATGGAGCGGCCAGCTACTAACTGGTGGAGACCTACCAGCCAGTCGTCGTCGTCGTGTAGTCCTCTTGTGTATGATGGCTTCAGAGCTAGAGGCAATGGTGGGCATGTGATTGGGTTTCTATTTGGTTTTTGAAATCGCTAGCATCGATCTGTGGTGCTGCTGCTCCTCCAACTCCATCTGGTAATCTCAGCAACAAACAAACAAAATGAGCCATGTGAAGTGAAATCCTTTGCTATCGGACTGAAGTGCGGGGCTATAACCAGCATCTGCATCTCAAGACAGACACCACCGACGCGACGACCGACCGACTTGAATGTTTTTTTTTTTTTTTTTTTTTTTTTATTTGAGGCTGAGGGAGAAAAATTCCACTTTCGTGGTTGGTGCTAAAAATTGACTATGACCGTCGAACTATTTGTTCCATCGAACCAATTGACTACACATGCATCTCATTTTGTATCTGCAATATCGGCAAATGGGAGATATCCAGGGCTGTCATTCCAATAATACATAGAACATAGTGCTAATTTTTTTAAAATTAGAAGTTGAATATGTAGACTGTAATGTTCAAATTGATTGAACAAAATTGGTATCAAGGTTTTTGGATAAAAGCTCACAGGAAAATTTTTTTTAACGATGAAGTTAACGAACTTACTTAAACATTTAAATACCTGAGTTGAACTTGAGAGCAACTTGTATTAAAATTCGTTCAGTTAAACTGACGGAAAAATATGTTTTAGGTGTTACAATCAGCCTTAATTCCGAAACAGCAACAAATGTCGCTACAGCACAAGTTTTCTACTCGCTACAAGCTGCATTTGAAATGGCATATATATATACAATACATAACCCTTTAAGCAAAAGAGTCCGTCTTGGATCCGCTCACGTAGTCAACAACGTATGGATGACTCTGCCTACGGATCCAATTACAGAACCGCAAAACTGCATTTTTCGGCTCAAATTAGTATGGAAATTAGAATCATCACTGACCAACTTGCGCATGTATTTGTGAGAGTGAGAGTTCACAATACTCAGCGAAAACCGAAACCAAAACGGATCCAAAACGAATCGCAAAAAAAGTAGGTACTTTCCCACTTGAGTTCTACATTATCTACAACAAATGCCTGTAGATACAAAGAATTTTTGTAGGTGTGCGTGAAACACTCAGTTTAGCAAAGACCGAGAATGTTGGGTCAGTGAATTAGTTTGAAGGGAATGTGGTCGTTCTAATATTCCTCTTTCTTACGCAAGCTAGCGATTTTAATGACAGCTTGGGCTATAGCGATTCTTTTAGCTGCATTGTGTTCAAGGGGTTAATGCCTCAAATTTTGTTAAATTTTCCTAAAATGTGACTACTAAATGACAGAGAGTTTTCAAAAATCTACTTCACATATTTTGGCTTTAAGAAATAACAAAAGCGATAAAAAGTATCAGTTCTAAAGTAAAAACAACTTTAATACTAAACGTATCCCTCCCCTACCACCCCCCCCCCCCCCTGTGTGTATACTTTGTTTTGTGACAAAACTGTGACCATTTTTTTTTTATAAGATTATATGTACAGGTTACCTTAAGTTCAAAAATAGTTAAGTTTTAAAATGATCGCAGGTATTGCGAGTTCAGAATTCTTAAGCACCTTATTTTACTCCCTTTGACAGCTCTGGTAGGTGCAGACTTTTAACTAAACTGTCTGTATGTATATCCGTCCGTCTGTCTATTTATTTTGTTTATATGAATGTGTATATGTATCTATATGTGTTTATTTCATGCAAATTTTCCTTTGAAGTGAATAATTGCATTGAAGTTGATCGTTTGGCGGATTTTCTCGCCATAGATACTTTTTACGTCGAACTGGGATCGTTTTTCTATTATTTATATATTTTTTGTGTTTTTTTTATTTTTTTGTGGATTTAAGTTTTGCACGTTCTCGCGTGTGTGTTGTCTGTTGTTTGCTTGTGTCAAAACACTTTGTTCAAAGGGGCATTGGGTGGGGGTGCAGAGCACACGCTTGTGAAAAAAAAAATCGAAATAAAAAAAAAATAAAAATGAAAACAACGACAGAATGTGAAAAATTCAAATGACGAAGTTCGATAGTGACTCGCTCACCAGGCTGGCTGGCTGACTGCTTTATGGACAGAGAGGACTCGTCGGAGTTAAAGGAGAAACCATCGATATAAACATGGCATGCAAATATAGGTACATTTCCCAGCTTAAGGCCCATGTGAGATTGCATAACGCGCTTAGTTGGTTGTAATTCACGACAATATTTTGCATAATTCATATGCGAATGTGATTGAGGGAGGTGCAGCGTGGCGGCGCGGCGCGGCGGCGGTGGCGTGCAGAATAGTGGATTGCACATTGTGTGCAGGTGATCAGAGCTAACCACCACCGAACATTAGAGATTTATTGATGAGAGATCTTTGCCATATGAATGAATGAATAACGATGAAAGACACTTTTCAATTTTCCATTTAACTATGGCAGTTAACTGCGAATGGTCAGTTTATGATTTTCCAGGAGTCAAATAGTACCTACCTAAGGTCAATAGTTGATCCTTCGATTATTATGTTTTTTTTTTTTTTTTTACCTATTCCCGGATTATTCAACTCTCCTTTAGGTTTATGTGGTTCAAATTTGACTTAGAGATATGTTTTTGGGGTTTCTTCATTTCATTTTGTTCGACAGTCAAGTGCAAGATATGTATGACATGTGGAGATTTTGAAACAAAAAATTCATTCCATCACGTTTTTTGTGCCAATATTTTCGATTAGATATAAATAATTGAAAGATGACAGGCTATTGTTCTAATTTCGTGCGTTTTTCAATCATGATTCATAAAACATACATAATACTGATGGAAACTAAATTGTGGTAAGTGCGGATGGTTTTAAGTATAAGTGACGTTTTGACTTCTGGATAATGATAGATGAGATAGCCCCCGGAAATTTGATGTTTTTGTTTGCATGGATTGGAACTTTTGATAGTTTTGTAATGGATTTTGGCATTTGGTAATTTGTTAAATTTTGAAATAGAAATAATACTACTTTAATACTTTTGGAAGTTTCATATAACCGCAGTTGTATTGGATGTACTACAAAAACACAGTACACAAATCTTGCGCAGGTTGTCAGAATTGAAACTGTCAGAAATTAAAAAATGGTTGCTCGAGTGCTCCCAAAAAGAAAGAGCAAATCAAATAATATCCAGGAACTCAAATGGAAGATTTTTTGCGAACTTTAGTCCATGCGTTTCGCCCAGGCACGACAGTTGGGCTCATCAGTTAGATGCTGTCGTACCTTTCTAAGACGCAATTTTTTGTCGATGAATACCGACTCTTAATAAAATCTACAGCGCATATGCACTGTAAATTATATTCTTCTAGGGGAACATGGTTACATTCTTGCACCTAGAAATATATTGTTGTTGTAAGCCTGTGGTCTGGCTAATGTACGAAGAAGAGAATAAACAAAAATAAAAGAAAATTATTTTTGTTATTGTTTTAGTGGACTGTATTGAATTAAATTCAAATGGAAGATTTTTTGCGACCTTTAGTCCATGCGTTTAATTTTCTTTTATTTTTGTTTATTCTCTTCTTCGTAATATCCAGGAACGATTGCGCCATCTCTATAAAAGTTTATGGTCTAGAATTAATGAAAACGAAACTCAGTATATCATATCGCTGAGTAAAAAGAATATTAGAACCCTGATAGGCGTACTGACGGCACATTGTGCCATTGGCATAATTGCCACTAGATTGGGTGTATACGCACCCGATTTCTGTAGGAGCTGTCAGGATGTTGAGGAGATAGAAACCATTAAACACCTGCTCTGCAGGCTCATGAAGATCCAAGGCCTAGTGACTTACAACTCTCAACAATTCCTGTGTGCGCGTCTGCAAGAATGAAGGGGGACCTACAGTTTATTGCCAAATCCGGACGGCTGGTGAGCGGCACTTTTCTATGACAAGAGATACTCTTGGAGGATTTGTCACTTCCTCGCAAGAGGTAGTAGCTCCGAAAAAAAACTTAAGATGGAAGCGGCTGGTATTGAACCCCAGACCTCTGGCATGATAGTCCAACGCACTAACCATTACGCCACGGGCTACTACAGGAAGGAATAAGTGTGAATTATAAAAGAGCTGACAAGACTCATCCAACTTTTCATCACATTTGATATGTATGTGTTCATAAACTGGCTTATGACGATGAGCTTTATATTTGGTGGCTGACACCCACCATCACATCGTTGAAGTGATATTTGGGTCGACGTTGAGGGCGATGGGTGATAAGAAGACATATGTCTTATGTCTTACGTCTTATGTCTTATGTCTTATGTCTTATGTCTTATGTCTTATGTCTTATGTCTTATGTCTTATGTCTTATGTCTTATGTCTTATGTCTTATGTCTTATGTCTTATGTCTTATGTCTTATGTCTTATGTCTTATGTCTTATGTCTTATGTCTTATGTCTTATGTCTTATGTCTTATGTCTTATGTCTTATGTCTTATGTCTTATGTCTTATGTCTTATGTCTTATGTCTTATGTCTTATGTCTTATGTCTTATGTCTTATGTCTTATGTCTTATGTCTTATGTCTTATGTCTTATGTCTTATGTCTTATGTCTTATGTCTTATGTCTTATGTCTTATGTCTTATGTCTTATGTCTTATGTCTTATGTCTTATGTCTTATGTCTTATGTCTTATGTCTTATGTCTTATGTCTTATGTCTTATGTCTTATGTCTTATGTCTTATGTCTTATGTCTTATGTCTTATGTCTTATGTCTTATGTCTTATGTCTTATGTCTTATGTCTTATGTCTTATGTCTTATGTCTTATGTCTTATGTCTTATGTCTTATGTCTTATGTCTTATGTCTTATGTCTTATGTCTTATGTCTTATGTCTTATGTCTTATGTCTTATGTCTTATGTCTTATGTCTTATGTCTTATGTCTTATGTCTTATGTCTTATGTCTTATGTCTTATGTCTTATGTCTTATGTCTTATGTCTTATGTCTTATGTCTTATGTCTTATGTCTTATGTCTTATGTCTTATGTCTTATGTCTTATGTCTTATGTCTTATGTCTTATGTCTTATGTCTTATGTCTTATGTCTTATGTCTTATGTCTTATGTCTTATGTCTTATGTCTTATGTCTTATGTCTTATGTCTTATGTCTTATGTCTTATGTCTTATGTCTTATGTCTTATGTCTTATGTCTTATGTCTTATGTCTTATGTCTTATGTCTTATGTCTTATGTCTTATGTCTTATGTCTTATGTCTTATGTCTTATGTCTTATGTCTTATGTCTTATGTCTTATGTCTTATGTCTTATGTCTTATGTCTTATGTCTTATGTCTTATGTCTTATGTCTTATGTCTTATGTCTTATGTCTTATGTCTTATGTCTTATGTCTTATGTCTTATGTCTTATGTCTTATGTCTTATGTCTTATGTCTTATGTCTTATGTCTTATGTCTTATGTCTTATGTCTTATGTCTTATGTCTTATGTCTTATGTCTTATGTCTTATGTCTTATGTCTTATGTCTTATGTCTTATGTCTTATGTCTTATGTCTTATGTCTTATGTCTTATATCTTATATCTTATATCTTATGTCTTATGTCTTATGTCTTATGTCTTATGTCTTATGTCTTATGTCTTATGTCTTATGTCTTATGTCTTATGTCTTATGTCTTATGTCTTATGTCTTATGTCTTATGTCTTATGTCTTATGTCTTATGTCTTATGTCTTATGTCTTATGTCTTATGTCTTATGTCTTATGTTTTATGTCTTATGTCTTATGTCTTATGTCTTATGTCTTATGTCTTATGTCTTATGTCTTATGTCTTATGTCTTATGTCTTATGTCTTATGTCTTATGTCTTATGTCTTATGTCTTATGTCTTATGTCTTATGGCTTATGTCTTATGTCTTATGGCTTATGTCTTATGTCTTATGTCTTATGTCTTATGTCTTATGTCTTATGTCTTATGTCTTATGTCTTATGTCTTATGTCTTATGTCTTATGTCTTATGTCTTATGTCTTATGTCTTATGTCTTATGTCTTATGTCTTATGTCTTATGTCTTATGTCTTATGTCTTATGTTTTATGTCTTATGTCTTATGTCTTATGTCTTATGTCTTATGTCTTATGTCTTATGTCTTATGTCTTATGTCTTATGTCTTATGTCTTATGTCTTATGTCTTATGTCTTATGTCTTATGTCTTATGTCTTATGTCTTATGTCTTATGTCTTATGTCTTATGTCTTATGTCTTATGTCTTATGTCTTATGTCTTATGTCTTATGTCTTATGTCTTATGTCTTATGTCTTATGTCTTATGTCTTATGTCTTATGTCTTATGTCTTATGTCTTATGTCTTATGTCTTATGTCTTATGTCTTATGTCTTATGTCTTATGTCTTATGTCTTATGTCTTATGTCTTATGTCTTATGTCTTATGTCTTATGTCTTATGTCTTATGTCTTATGTCTTATGTCTTATGTCTTATGTCTTATGTCTTATGTCTTATGTCTTATGTCTTATGTCTTATGTCTTATGTCTTATGTCTTATGTCTTATGTCTTATGTCTTATGTCTTATGTCTTATGTCTTATGTCTTATGTCTTATGTCTTATGTCTTATGTCTTATGTCTTATGTCTTATGTCTTATGTCTTATGTCTTATGTCTTATGTCTTATGTCTTATGTCTTATGTCTTATGTCTTATGTCTTATGTCTTATGTCTTATGTCTTATGTCTTATGTCTTATGTCTTATGTCTTATGTCTTATGTCTTATGTCTTATGTCTTATGTCTTATGTCTTATGTCTTATGTCTTATGTCTTATGTCTTATGTCTTATGTCTTATGTCTTATGTCTTATGTCTTATGTCTTATGTCTTATGTCTTATGTCTTATGTCTTATGTCTTATGTCTTATGTCTTATGTCTTATGTCTTATGTCTTATGTCTTATGTCTTATGTCTTATGTCTTATGTCTTATGTCTTATGTCTTATGTCTTATGTCTTATGTCTTATGTCTTATGTCTTATGTCTTATGTCTTATGTCTTATGTCTTATGTCTTATGTCTTATGTCTTATGTCTTATGTCTTATGTCTTATGTCTTATGTCTTATGTCTTATGTCTTATGTCTTATGTCTTATGTCTTATGTCTTATGTCTTATGTCTTATGTCTTATGTCTTATGTCTTATGTCTTATGTCTTATGTCTTATGTCTTATGTCTTATGTCTTATGTCTTATGTCTTATGTCTTATGTCTTATGTCTTATGTCTTATGTCTTATGTCTTATGTCTTATGTCTTATGTCTTATGTCTTATGTCTTATGTCTTATGTCTTATGTCTTATGTCTTATGTCTTATGTCTTATGTCTTATGTCTTATGTCTTATGTCTTATGTCTTATGTCTTATGTCTTATGTCTTATGTCTTATGTCTTATGTCTTATGTCTTATGTCTTATGTCTTATGTCTTATGTCTTATGTCTTATGTCTTATGTCTTATGTCTTATGTCTTATGTCTTATGTCTTATGTCTTATGTCTTATGTCTTATGTCTTATGTCTTATGTCTTATGTCTTATGTCTTATGTCTTATGTCTTATGTCTTATGTCTTATGTCTTATGTCTTATGTCTTATGTCTTATGTCTTATGTCTTATGTCTTATGTCTTATGTCTTATGTCTTATGTCTTATGTCTTATGTCTTATGTCTTATGTCTTATGTCTTATGTCTTATGTCTTATGTCTTATGTCTTATGTCTTATGTCTTATGTCTTATGTCTTATGTCTTATGTCTTATGTCTTATGTCTTATGTCTTATGTCTTATGTCTTATGTCTTATGTCTTATGTCTTATATCTTATATCTTATATCTTATGTCTTATGTCTTATGTCTTATGTCTTATGTCTTATGTCTTATGTCTTATGTCTTATGTCTTATGTCTTATGTCTTATGTCTTATGTCTTATGTCTTATGTCTTATGTCTTATGTCTTATGTCTTATGTCTTATGTCTTATGTCTTATGTTTTATGTCTTATGTCTTATGTCTTATGTCTTATGTCTTATGTCTTATGTCTTATGTCTTATGTCTTATGTCTTATGTCTTATGTCTTATGTCTTATGTCTTATGTCTTATGTCTTATGTCTTATGTCTTATGTCTTATGTCTTATGTCTTATGTCTTATGTCTTATGGCTTATGTCTTATGTCTTATGTCTTATGTCTTATGGCTTATGTCTTATGTCTTATGTCTTATGTCTTATGTCTTATGTCTTATGTCTTATGTCTTATGTCTTATGTCTTATGTCTTATGTCTTATGTCTTATGTCTTATGTCTTATGTCTTATGTCTTATGTCTTATGTCTTATGTCTTATGTCTTATGTCTTATGTCTTATGTCTTATGTCTTATGTCTTATGTCTTATGTCTTATGTCTTATGTCTTATGTCTTATGTCTTATGTCTTATGTCTTATGTCTTATGTCTTATGTCTTATGTCTTATGTCTTATGTCTTATGTCTTATGTCTTATGTCTTATGTCTTATGTCTTATGTCTTATGTCTTATGTCTTATGTCTTATGTTTTATGTCTTATGTCTTATGTCTTATGTCTTATGTCTTATGTCTTATGTCTTATGTCTTATGTCTTATGTCTTATGTCTTATGTCTTATGTCTTATGTCTTATGTCTTATGTCTTATGTCTTATGTCTTATGTCTTATGTCTTATGTCTTATGTCTTATGTCTTATGTCTTATGTCTTATGTCTTATGTCTTATGTCTTATGTCTTATGTCTTATGTCTTATGTCTTATGTCTTATGTCTTATGTCTTATGTCTTATGTCTTATGTCTTATGTCTTATGTCTTATGTCTTATGTCTTATGTCTTATGTCTTATGTCTTATGTCTTATGTCTTATGTCTTATGTCTTATGTCTTATGTCTTATGTCTTATGTCTTATGTCTTATGTCTTATGTCTTATGTCTTATGTCTTATGTCTTATGTCTTATGTCTTATGTCTTATGTCTTATGTCTTATGTCTTATGTCTTATGTCTTATGTCTTATGTCTTATGTCTTATGTCTTATGTCTTATGTCTTATGTCTTATGTCTTATGTCTTATGTCTTATGTCTTATGTCTTATGTCTTATGTCTTATGTCTTATGTCTTATGTCTTATGTCTTATGTCTTATGTCTTATGGCTTATGTCTTATGTCTTATGTCTTATGTCTTATGGCTTATGTCTTATGTCTTATGTCTTATGTCTTATGTCTTATGTCTTATGTCTTATGTCTTATGTCTTATGTCTTATGTCTTATGTCTTATGTCTTATGTCTTATGTCTTATGTCTTATGTCTTATGTCTTATGTCTTATGTCTTATGTCTTATGTCTTATGTCTTATGTCTTATGTCTTATGTCTTATGTCTTATGTCTTATGTCTTATGTCTTATGTCTTATGTCTTATGTCTTATGTCTTATGTCTTATGTCTTATGTCTTATGTCTTATGTCTTATGTCTTATGTTTTATGTCTTATGTCTTATGTCTTATGTCTTATGTCTTATGTCTTATGTCTTATGTCTTATGTCTTATGTCTTATGTCTTATGTCTTATGTCTTATGTCTTATGTCTTATGTCTTATGTCTTATGTCTTATGTCTTATGTCTTATGTCTTATGTCTTATGTCTTATGTCTTATGTCTTATGTCTTATGTCTTATGTCTTATGTCTTATGTCTTATGTCTTATGTCTTATGTCTTATGTCTTATGTCTTATGTCTTATGTCTTATGTCTTATGTCTTATGTCTTATGTCTTATGTCTTATGTCTTATGTCTTATGTCTTATGTCTTATGTCTTATGTCTTATGTCTTATGTCTTATGTCTTATGTCTTATGTCTTATGTCTTATGTCTTATGTCTTATGTCTTATGTCTTATGTCTTATGTCTTATGTCTTATGTCTTATGTCTTATGTCTTATGTCTTATGTCTTATGTCTTATGTCTTATGTCTTATGTCTTATGTCTTATGTCTTATGTCTTATGTCTTATGTCTTATGTCTTATGTCTTATGTCTTATGTCTTATGTCTTATGTCTTATGTCTTATGTCTTATGTCTTATGTCTTATGTCTTATGTCTTATGTCTTATGTCTTATGTCTTATGTCTTATGTCTTATGTCTTATGTCTTATGTCTTATGTCTTATGTCTTATGTCTTATGTCTTATATCTTATATCTTATGTCTTATGTCTTATATCTTATGTCTTATGTCTTATGTCTTATGTCTTATGTCTTATGTCTTATGTCTTATGTCTTATGTCTTATGTCTTATGTCTTATGTCTTATGTCTTATGTCTTATGTCTTATGTCTAATGTCTTATGTTTTGAAATTTGTAAATTTTTTCTTATATTAATGACAAATGAGCTGAATACAAGAATTTGTTTGCAACATTTCCACTTGTTACAATTTTTTGTAAGCCACTAGCTATGCAAAATTAATTAAACCTTCTTTATTTTAATTTTTGGAATTTTGCTAATGAAGCAAAACGACATTCCCCATCTAATTTATACAAAAAGTGATCGTAAACTTAAGCAAAAACTAGAATCACATCTTTGCCTCATTCTTTAATGATAAAATCCTGAAGTAAGAGCTCTAGAACAACCCACAATAGGCTTAAAAATATAACTAATTGTAGATACATGAGTAGATTATCCTCGGTGTGTATAAATACCGATACACTATATGACGACTCTAGGTCTATATCTAGAGTCGTCATAAAAGTAGTTTCACCTCATCAGCTATACATATCGGCAGCTGATTCTCTGACTAAATAACCTAACCGGTGCAGCTTCCTTTATTTTTTTCTTCTCCAAGTAATTCAGAACCTGGTGCAATCAAATTGCGGCCACAATATGAATGAATCGAAATTAAAAAAAAAAGTGCAAAGCAAAAAAAAAAACCTTACATCTTCATCATCAATAGCTAATAGATGGGCCTAGAAAACTGCAAGAAAGAAAAAAAGAAACTTTCAGTACGAACGTTTAACTCTTTGGACTGTAATGAACCATTCGCCAGGCATTGTATTGACCAACCACACTCTTGGAGGCATCAATAAGT
Source organism: Epistrophella euchroma (assembly GCA_947049315.1). Classification (NCBI taxonomy): domain Eukaryota; kingdom Metazoa; phylum Arthropoda; class Insecta; order Diptera; family Syrphidae; genus Epistrophella; species Epistrophella euchroma. The sequence continues at coordinate 19,141,391 of OX346245.1, forward strand.
TTCCCATGATGGCACGCAGACCAACCTGATCATAATTACGATTCCTACTGTGTGTATGCCTACATCACTCAACAAATCGAAGAAACGTCTTCATAAAAGAGGCAAATAGAAACAAAGATCCGCTTAAACAATATAATAGGAGGTGACCGCCCTTGCGAAAAAGCACTTCAGGCTTTGGTTGGAATTCCTCAAGACCAAGACTCAACTACGCCAAACGCCACCGCAAAACTTCATATCTCTCTTCCCGTCTCTCCCCTAACAACCGTCAAATACATAGACCGAAGGTTTTCTTACATATTCTGTCAAATATTCCGTCAAATGGCCCGTCAGGGCGGACCACAAAGTCATGTAATGAAGATGATGCTTCATGCTTCCGACGATGAAGATGAAGATGATTATCATCATGCTGATGATGATGCTTTTGCTGATGCTGATGCTGATGGCTGTGGAAATTGGATTCGACGTGTGATGACCAGTCAAAACCATAAATATGATTAACTTATAGGAGTTAATGGATTTTCTCGCGGTCATTGATCAAAGAAACTTATAATGAAAGAGAGTGGGCCCATAGGTATATAACTATATAAAGGTGGAAGATATACCTATATTCAGTTGGCTTGGTCATCATTCTGCAAAAGTACCATCGTTGTTCTTCGGCGACCTGGCTAATCCACCAATAAATTGTAACAACAACGACCGTAGCGGGAAGTTCGCGAGAAGACTTGTGTTGGGTATATCAGGCTCATGGGCTTGGGCAATAAAGAATGGTATTTTCAACAATGTAAGAGAAATGTGTTTTCTTTTTTGGTTTCGTACTTGCAACGGAAGAGCGAACAGTCAGTCTTTTGGATAAAGTCCCAAAATTATGATGTTGTTTCGTTAGCGTAAGTATGACAAATTTTGATTGCGTTAAAGGGACACTCTTGAGGGTGGTGAGTCTGATTGAGTAAAGGACTCGAATTTTTATGGAATTTCGAAGGTTTACGTGAAAAAAAATTTAGAGGAAATTCAATAATAAAATTCAAACATTTGTATTTTGAAAAATTAACTATTAACTTTTGATTTAAGTTTATACTGTCCACTGAAATTTCTTATTTAGAAGCTTTTAGCCCCAATTTATTTTCACTTTCTTTTGAAATTAAAGTCACCATTAAAAGTATTTTTTGTTAATTTCATGCAAAAATTCTGAATTTCATATTTTTAATGACGATTTAAGATTTAATGTAGAATGAAGAAGATGCGAAGAAATGCAAGTGGCGCCTAAGGGCTTGGAATTAGACATGTTTTTTTTTCACTAGAACTGCCTCATGAGAGGAATTGATTAAGGCTTGGATTTGGCAATAATTGTAGGTCCCCTCCATTCATTTTTGCAGACATGGTCAAGCTCACAGAAATGGTTGATAGTTGCTAGTCACTTCAATATTTCCCGTTTAATTGCACCTCGGTTTATTGATTTTTCCGCTAAGTTGACCAAAAAAAATGCTTTCGAAAATTTCCAGTATACCAAAGTAGCATAGCTTTTTATACTATTAATTGAACCACCCGGATAATTGATCGAAAAATTTGACAAAATGATCGGTGCAAATAAGCGGGCAATACTGTATAGGTTCTAGTTCTTCACGAGCTGTCTCTCCATCAAATTTAATACTGAAGGAAAAATTAATATAAGCATTGAATATTAAAGCCAAACAGAAATCGTTGAGAGCCCACCATCAAGTTTATTTACTTCATATGCTTACCCAGCTCCAAACTCTTACTTTAAAATACTGATCTTAGCTTAGAACATCAATTTTTTATATACAGGGTGGGGCAAAAGGTATGAACCGGTTTTGACCGGCTGGCGCTCGGCCTGTAGTTGTGGAGGGAAAAGAGGGGGGTCTCGTTGTGGCAGTGTGAAAGAGTCTAGTTTTCAGTAGCAACCATGGTTTGGACGGGAGAGCATCGCTGGTTTGCTGTTAGGACTTTTTTTTTGAAAATGGCCGTTCTGCTATATCGCCACGCAGAGAGCCTTCCGACAGCACTTCAATATACCTGTTGGGGGAAACGTCCCTGGCCGTAATGCAATTAGAAATTAGACGTTGGGCTAGGACATTGGAAATCACTGGTTCAACAGCAACTCCTTCCGGGCAATTGGAAGACTCAGAACTGTAAGAACTCCTGAAAATGTCATCTTGGAAAGAAATGCTATTGAATGGTCTCCCAGGCGCTCAGAAGAGTTTTTTGAACCGGAACTGGAAGAATTGAGTGAACAAACTAATCTGGGAGACATCTGGTTCCAACAGGACGGGGCTACATCTTACACTGCTATAGGATTTCAATGGCGAGATTGAGGCATGTGTTCTGTTCCCCCAGCGCCTCGTCTCTTTGAGGGGTGACGTGGAGTGGCCTGCGCGCTCACCAGATTTGAGCATTTGTGATTTTTTTCTTTTTAGGGGTACATTAAGGAAAACGTTTTAAAACTTCGTCCACATACCCTGGAAGAACATAAGGACAGATCAGAGAGGAATTTACGGCAATACCCATCGAAATGTGCAGAAGAGCGGTTGAAAACTTCAGAATTCGCCTTCAAGAGTGCATCACGGCTGACGGCCGCCACCTACGTGATATCATCTTTAAAACTTAATGTAAAAAACCAGATTCTGTACTGAATTTAACAATATAAACATAATTTCTGCAAGTTGAATTGTTTTTGTTTTACATCCCTTTAAAACCGGTTCATACCTTTTGCCCCACCCTGTATATAGACCCCTTTCCTACAGAATATCGTAAGCCACAAAAGGAAGATTTTTTGCGACCTTTAGTGCAATGCGTTTCGCCCCGGCACGACAGTTGGGCTCATCAGTTAGATGCTGTCGTACCTTTCTAAAACGCAATTTTTGGTCGATGGCTACCGACTCTTAATAAAATCTTCAGCACATACGAAGAAGAATATAATTTACATAATTTACAGTGCGTATTCGACCTAACTGCTTTCCTTGCTGAGCAAACAAAACACAATTTGTTGCTTACGATATACATTTTTTTTTAGTTTACGATAATTTGGCGGAAAGGGCGGGATATATCTTTTTTTTCTTTTCCTGAAGAGGCTTATTAAATATACACATAATCATGCTACTAAAGTCGACCACATTTTTGGACCTCGCTGTTTTCTATAATCTAATAATAATATAAATATTAATTCGATGACAGATCATGCTGATCCCAACAGATGTTTTTTTACACCTCATGATAGATAACTAGTGCCACGAAATGTAACATTTACCTAACTACTGGCATTCACATCATTATATTGGCCCAAAAAATTTACAAAAATAATATTTCCCATCAAATAACTTATAGCTTCTCATAACTCATCATACAAAGATCTATTTCGACGCAATTAGACGTCCATATGAACACCAGCTGCAACAGCAATACGCGCAAATAAATTAAACGCAATCCACTAATCGACCATTAAAATAAGCCAAATAGTTTCGTGCGAAGCCAATCAATATGCTAAAATCAAAACACTTCCATTAACATCGGCTTAAACCACTGCACTGCACGTCTTCTCCGCTACGCTGCGCTGACTTAACATCAAGCTTTGCCATATATAATAAAAAATAAAAGTGTGTACTTGTTATGCAGAGAGTTAAATTCAGGTCTTTTTCGAACGAGGAAAATTCATAAAGGCTTTTTTTTTGGATTTTCCTCTAGATTTTCAAAGAAACAGAAATGACACAATCGCACGAGGCCCATAACTAGTGGTGTAAGGAATCGTTAGTAATCGTTACTTTGTAACGATTACTTCAAGTAATCAAAGTAATCGATTACTTTTCTTAGTAACGATTACCAGGTTTACCGGTAACGATTACACAGTAACGATTACCAGTAACGATTACTTACTTTTGATTACTTTTGATTACTTTTGGATTTGATTACTTTTGATTACTTTTGATTACTTTTGGATTTGATTACTTTTGATTACTTTTGGATTTGATTACTTTTGATTCCTTTGAGATTTGATTACTTCTCGTTACTTTTAGAATTTGGTATCCAAAATGAAGTAGGTAATCATTTTATCTTTTCATTCAATATTTTATGTATAAAGATAGATCTTACTAAGAGACAAACAACCCAATATTTAAAAAATGATAAGGTTATGAAAGAAACAAATATTTTAAATGAGGGTGGTCCATAAAAATGTCATCTTCGTTGTTCCTTGAGCGATTTCAATGAAACTAACGGATAATAGCTGAGATAGAGTTAGGGAAGAAAAAAATATTTTCAAATCAGGGTGGTCCATAAAAATGTCATTTTCATTATTTCTTAAGCGATTGCAATGAAACTAACAGGGGTAATAGCTGAGATAGAGTTATGAAAGAAAAAAATATTTTCAAATCAGGGTGGTCCATAAAAATGTCATCTTCGTTGTTCCTTGAATGATTTCAATGAAACTAACAGGGGTAATAGCTGAGATAGAATTATGAAATAAAAAAATATTTTTAAATCAGGGTGGTCCATAAAAATGTCATTTTCGTTATTTCTTAAGCGATTGCAATGAAACTAACAGGGGTAATAGCTGAGATAGTTATGAAAGAAAAAAATATTTTCAAATCAGGGTGGTCCATAAAAATGTCATTTTCGTTATTTATTGAGCGATTTTAATGAAACTAACAGGGGTAAACGCTGAGATAGAGTTAAGTAAGAAAAAAATATTTTCAAATCAGGGTGGTCCATAAAAATGTCATTTTCGTTATTTCTTGAGCGATTTCAATGAAACTAACAGGGATAATAGCTGAGATAGAGTTAAGGAAGAAAAAAATATTTTCAAATCAGGGTGGTCCATAAAAATGTCATCTTCGTTGTTCCTTGAGCGATTTCAATGAAACTAACAGAGGTAATAGCTTAGATAGAATTATGAAATAAAAATATATTTTCAAATCAGGGTGGTCCATAAAAATGTCATTTTCATTATTTCTTGAGCGATTTCAATGAAATTAACAGGGGTAATAGCTGAGATAGAGTTAAGGAAGAAAAAAATATTTTCAAATCAGGGTGGTCCATAAAAATGTCATCTTCGTTGTTCCTTGAGCGATTTCAATGAAACTAACAGAGATAATAGCTTAGATAGAATTATGAAATAAAAAAATATTTTCAAATCAGGTTGGTCCATAAAAATGTCATTTTCATTATTTCTTGAGCGATTTCAATGAAACTAACAGGAGTAATAGCTGAGATAGAGTTAAGGAAGAAAAAAATATTTTCAAATCAGGGTGGTCCATAAAAATGTCATTTTCGTTATTTCTTGAGCGATTTCAATGAAACTAACAGGGGTAATAGCTGAGATAGAGTTGTGAAAGAAAAAAATATTTTAAAATCAGGGTGGTCCATAAAAATGTCATCTTCGTTGTTCCTTGAGCGATTTCAATGAAACTAACAGGGGTAATAGCTGAGATAGAGTTATGAAAGAAAAAAATATTTTCAAATCAGGGTGGTTCATAAAAATTTCATTTTCATTATTTCTTAATTAAAAATGTAATTTTTGGACCACCCTGATTTGAAAATATTTTTTTACTTCATAATTTTATCTCAACTATTACCTCTGTTAGTTTCATTGAAATCGATCCAGGAACAACGAAGATGACATTTTTATGGACCACCCTGATTTGAAAATATTTTTTTCTTTCATAACTCTATCTCAGCTATTACCCCTGTTAGTTTCATTGAAATCGCTCAAGAAATAACGAAAATGACATTTTTATGGACCACCCTGATTTGAAAATATTTTTTTATTTCATAATTCTATCTAAGCTATTACCTCTGTTAGTTTCATTGAAATCGCTCAAGGAACAACGAAGATGACATTTTTATGGACCACCCTGATTTGAAAATATTTTTCTATTTCATAACTCTATCATTTTTTTAATATTGATGGTTTGACTCTTATAAAGCACTGTCTTTTAACATGTAAAAACAAAATTTCGAGGCATATTTTACAATAAAATGATTACCTACTTCATTGTCGATGCCAAATTCCAAAAGTAACGAAAAGTAGTCAAATCCCAAAGGAATCAAAAGTAATCATATCCAAAAGTAATCAAAAGTAATCAAATCCAAAAGTAATCAAATCCAAAAGTAATCAAAAGTAATCAAATCCAAAAGTAATCAAAAGTAATCAAATCCAAAAGTACTCAATGTCAAACTGAGTCCGAGATCTGAGATATGGAATGTCTTATTCTGGCATGATATTTAGGGTGATGCTTACGATTCCTGGGATCATTCTAAGAAAAAAAATTGTATAAGCAAAAAAATCTATCTAGATATTTCAAATACAGTATTTTGCTCATACAGCTTTTGCACATTCAGAATTTTAAAATACAGTAGTTTGGCATACAGTATTTTGCCACATACAATTCCGACCCCAATCGCTGCAACATCAGGAATAATTAAGCTAAATGTACATGTACATGCACTATGTATTTAATATATAGTATCCTTCAATTATTTTTTTTTTTCATTTTATGGAAGGTTTATAATTAATACTTATCTACAGACCTACACCGCTACACGAATTTATATATTTATTTTCAAACTAATAAACAATTCTTTAAATCCCATTTTTCATCCAAAATAATTGCCTTTTTTTATTTTGTATCCCTATAATAACTGAATTTATGCAATTTAAAAACAAACAATTTTTGTTAATTTTTCCTAAAAAAAGTAATCAAAGTAATCAAAATAATCACTCAAAAGTAACGATTACTTCGGAAAAAGTAACGAAAGTAACGATTACCTAAAAGTAACGACTTTTTACATCACTACCCATAACTCATCTAAATAAAATCCTATGCAAACTTTAAGCCTTTTTCGTTTTTGGTTGTATTTTATTTGATTTTCTTTTTTTTTTTGAATCCAGCAAATAGGTATTTGGTTATGAGTTGAAGGTGAACTTGCGCATTATAAGCAATTTAAACGCTCAGTTTTATCACCTGCATGAAAACTTTTGAGTTATACTTTGCAAAAGTATGGTTTCGACGACTATATAAGTACATATACGGCGAAGGAAGAATTGTTGTCTTAAAAGTTTTGAATGGTCGCCGTGTGCTAAGGTTAAGCAAAGCACGATTTGAGAAGTTGCATACTTTTGGCCGGTTATATGTTTTATTGTTTTTTTTTTTTTTTTTTTTTTTGAGAGGAATCCAATAGACAATTGGGCTTTCGATTTCGATTTTTAAAGAAATTGATAAAAAAAAGTATAGAAAACAGTGCATGCAACAAGAAAGTATCAAAGGAAGAGATTGAGCTTCTGATTCTGTCACGTCTCTAAAAAAATAAAAAAAATAAAGTTAATGGCATGACGGCTCATGAACAGGGCTCGGATTTTTATGTGCTAAAAAACACAAAATATGCGCATAAAATGTGCTCTTAAAATGAGAAAATATTCGCTTAAAAAATGAAAATATGCTTTAAAAAAGTTATTACGAAAAAATGAAATACATGAAAATTTCAATATAAATCATTCTTTTATTAAAAAGTAATAAGAAAATTATTTATTAAAATAAATAAACTTAAATACTCATACATTTTCTTTTAATTTACTTAAAATCTCTTGTGCCTTTTACCCAAAGAAACAAAATAGTAAGAGATATTCTAAAGTTCCTTTTAAGAGTATCTTAGTTGAACGCAACTTACGTAGTATGAAGAGGAATGCCAAAAAAATCTCAAATCATCCAACGACGAGATTTTGTCCACCCACTTCGGGCCCTTCTCACATAAGAACTGTAAGTTGCTGGAAACTCAGTTTCCTCATGTGAAAGGGAACTAGGTCTGAAAAAAAGTCTTCTATGTTTGAATTTAAATTTTGATGCATACATTTTTATGCACTGTCGTCAAAATAAGAAATTAAATTTTTTTAATTTCTTCAATATTTTAAAAATAGACACGAAAAATATGTATTTATTATAAAAATATCAAAAAAATGCATTTATATGCATTTATATTAAAATATGCAAAAATATGCTCTAACGATTGAATGCCATTTTTATTGAAATTTCCTGATTCGTAAAACTATCTTATTCGTTTGCTTCTATGTTCACCAACAAAAAATATGTATTAACATAGAAATCCTAGCCTTGCTCATGAAGAACCAGGGCCTAGTGATTTACATATACAACTCTAACTCTAAACCATTGTATGCGTGTCTGCAGGGGACCTACAGTTTATTGCCGAATGTGAACGGCTAAGGTGAGCGGCACTTTTCTATGACAAGAGATATTCTTGGAGGATTTGTCACTTCCTCGCAAGAGGTAGTAGCTCCGAAAAAAACTTAAGGTGGAAGCGGCTGGTATTGAACTTCAGTGCATTTAAAATCGATTTAGCTAATGATTTCATTTTGCGAATGAAGTGAGATGAGTCGGCGAGTAAGGTGAGTCATCTCACTTCACTCGCTGAAATAGCTAAATCTCGGCACAGACCTCTGACATGACAGTCCAAAGCACTGACTTACGCCACGGGCTACTACGTCGCATGTCTCTCTTCATCTTAATCTTTTGGCATGCCCGAAACACTCATCAAGTGCAGAAGACCAGTGAAAACTTACCAAAATATTTAGTAGCGGCAGATGCGCCACTAATATGCTGGGTTTCACTCATAGGCGACCTAAAAATCAATACATACTGCAGGCTAGGATCAGAGCTGCTAAAAGATAGCGGCCCTACAACTCTACGAGAAGCAAAGAAGATGAGAAGTATTCTGTCTGCTCAGGAAGAAGAACAAGAGATCGCGAATAGCACCCGGTCGAGTCTATTAGGACGGGCTGTAGTGGTAGGAGTGATGTTCGAAAATTTTATCGAAGGATTAAACGATCTACTTAATGCTACAAGGTCGGAACAGAAGTCAACCGATCAGAGTGGATATATGGTAACAGATACATAATCGGTGCTGATTATTTTAAAAGAATACTTATCTGGACTGCTTAATGGCGAAGGATGGCAATAATGGTCTAAATGTCGTCATGTTGATCAGATGAACTTATAAGGCGAACAATGCTTCTGGATGCGGATGGCTATTCCACACCTATTCGAAGTAGCGGTAGATGACTTCGTTGGAAGAATAGAGAATACACCAACTTGCCATGTCATATTTGGGCGTTCCTAAGCTTGTCCGTTTGTGTAGGATGACGATCGAAAAAAAAATCTCTGCTCCATCAAATTGGCCAAAAACACTATTGAACTCTTTAACGTCGAGAAAGTCTAACAGAATGGTGACGGAGACGGAACCGGAGCGGGAGCCGGAGCTAGAATAACTGTCAAAATATTGAATACACACAAATTCAATGTTGCGAACACAACGGAATGTAGTCGCATACGGAGCTGCAGCCGCAGACGGAAAAGTTCACAAACTTTTAACTATTCACGTACGACACTTTTGACGTTTCAGATTGTATGAAGAAAAAAACAGCTTTTTGGGTTGGAAAAAAATATTGTGGTTATTGGTATCCCAAAAAAAAAAATTTATTAAAAGGAAAAGTATTGGAAACAAAAAATGTGAATTCTGAGCTTGTACACAAGAATATTGTTTTGTTTTTCTTCAAAATACTTTCAAAGCTGTACAGTTGCATTGTGGGCACGTAAAAAAAATAACGTACGACACTTTTTGACAGGTCTTCCAGTTCCGTCTGCGGCTCCAGTTCCAGCATTCTAGTCTGTTCAAGCAGTATAGTCTCTTGAAGCAATTGTATGCAATTGGCAAATCAGAAAGAGTGACACAATTTTCAAGAGGCCCTTCAACTACTTGCTTATGCAGATGATATTGACATTATCCGATGATATTGACATTATCCGAAGAACGATATGAGCTTTGACTGACGCATTTGCATATGCGAAGAATCACTTTTGCTAATCGCTGTTTCTTCGGGACCTTATTCATCACGGTTCTGTTGTACGGGACAGAAGCGTGGACCTTGTCAAGAATGGATGAAAACTTGCTTAGTTGCTTTGAAAGGAAGATTTTTCGTGTGATTTTCGGTTCAGTGGTTTACGAAGGAGTTTGGAGCTTTACGCTATATATATACGTACCAGTGACGTTGACTTGATTAAAAGCTGAAAATACTGCTGAGATATCTGGGACACTTGTAGCGTATAGGGAGACAGTGACGGGCCAACCAGTTTTTGAATCCATGCCTGATGGATTGCGCAGCAGAGAGAGATCCCACCTTAAAAAGCACGCACAAATAGAGAACCGAGAACGGCCTTAAACAACTTAATGTGCACAACTAGGAAACTAGGTATAGAGACCGAGCTGACTGGAAAGGCTGGTAGGCTTAGCACGTAGTCCATCTATGACATTAAGCTCCATCTAAAATAAAATATGCTGTGAATCATTGAATCGGTCATATAACTCAAACTTAAGTCTGGGTATCCATATACGATCGAATTCATGATTGACGCTGTAATCATGTGTACCAAGACGCTGGTTCTTGAGAAAATACCTAAAGGTTACCAAGTCATTGAACACAGGAAATAATACGTAAATATGCTCAAGCAGTATTTCAAGCAGTTGCTGAATCGTCTTGCAGATAAAGACGTTAAGTTATAAGAAGAAAAATAACCTCCAATAAATGAAAACTTAGTTCCAATACTTAGTATAGAAGAGGTAGATTTAGCTATAAGAAAAGCTTACGAACAATAAGGCCGCATACTGGTTCTAACGAATATCAGCTGCATCTGTCTCATTTACAAAAAAAACCAAGAACCTCTTCGAGACTTCTCACAGTTAAACAATTATAACACCATTTTCAAATTACTGAGTGAGTGTCTTGTATAAAACTTTAATCGAATCGGCCAGGCAGATCCACCATATCAAATCCTCACACTCAGGCAATTCTCGTAAAAGACCAACAAATATCTATATCTATGAGAGACCTACCATTTCTTTATATCACATGATAGCATTCACCATCACGAACTCTATTTGACGTCGGCCTAACTTGGAAGAATTTCCGAACTTTTTAAAAAATGTACAGGGATTCAACAACTACATATATGCGCTATCATGTGATTTCTTCAATCGCGCTTATGAACAAATAGTGCGATTAGCAGAAAAGGACGTAAAAAATCATTTGCCTGGCTAGGTTTATTAAGAAATTCTCCAGAAAATTTATATTTTAAAGAGCAATATCTGGCAGTCAATAAGCAGTATAAAGAACTACTAAGATATAAACGCCTGTCTTATTCAAGAATAGTCGCGCGTGACCTTGCAGGATGCAGAAATGTATCAGAGTTCTGGAAGACTGTTGCTGTTATTAACAAAAAAACAAATAAACAACTTGCTGCTCCAATCGAAGCTGAAGAATTAGCAGACCATTTAAAAAAGTTGACAAAAGATCAATTTTCTTTAACTTTTCGATTTGCCAAACCTTTATGCCAGAATAACGACCTGGACGCACCGTTTTCGTCTGCAGAGGTCCAATTAGTACTGAGTGAATTCCAAAACAACAAGTCTCCGGGGTCAAATGGTATACCGCAAGAGTTTTATAAATTTAGCACTACTTTCTACTTAGAGAACCTTACAAAATCCTTAAACCAAGCTTATGAATCAGCGTGTGTACCAAACTATTTCAAGGAAGCAATCATTTGACCTATATTCAAAAAAGGAGACAAAGGAGATCCAGCAAATTATAGAGGGATATCGCTGCTGAATTCTTCAATGAAAATCTTTTCAAAACTGCTTTGTAAACGGACATAGCTACCATATTTCTAGGATCCAAAAGGAAACTTTACGCGTTTTTCATTGATTTTAGGGCGGCATTCGACACGATAGATCGGAAAGCACTTATGCTTAAGCTGTTAAATAAAGGAGTCTCGACCAAATTCATTAACATTTTAGATGTTTTTTATAATGCAACAACTTCTGCAGTCATCTTTGGAAGCAAAATGTCCGAGCAGTTCCAAGTAGAAATAGGACTAAGGCTAGGCTGTAATTTGAATCCTCTGCTTTTTGCTCTATTTATAGATGACATAGAAGAAGTGCTACAAGGTGGAGCCCGAGTTTCTGCTGATATTTTAGTCAAAGTCCTTATGTTCGCAGATGACATCGTTGTGCTAGCAGAGTCGCCTGAAAGTCTTCAATTAATGATTAACAGATTATTCGAGTACTGCAACAAATGGAGGCTCCAGGTGAACCTAGATAAATCGAAAATAATGATTTTTCGGAATGGAGGTGGTCAAAACTGTCGCAGCGAAAAATGGAAGTCTGGAGATCAAAGCATTGAAGTCGTTAACGAATACAACTACCTTGGAGTACGGTTATGTAGAAACCTCAACTGGAAAAACCACATGCTAAATAAACTAGCGAAGTCCAAAAATGCCCTAAATGCAACTTGGAAAACTGTGATGCAATGTAGTGATGTTGAGTATGAATCAAAGTATCAAATTTTTCAGGCAACAGCCAAAACAATAATGTGCTAAGCAGCCCAAGTCAGGGGCCACAAAGAGTTTGAAGAAGTGGAGCAACTCCTGAGATACTTTTTAAAACGCTCATTAAAGTTACCAAATAGTACGGCAAACCACATACTTATGCTTGAGACAGGCCTTCTTTCCTTGTTCATTTCAACACTTAAAATGCAGGTTGACTACATTCTGAATACGATCAAGATGGACGACAGAAGGCTTTCTAAGAAAATTACGATGCTGGTGATTCAAAAAAAAATATCATGGTTTGAGTCTTGGAGAGATTTAGCGGAGTACTGTGGACATTCACTCTTACTTTCAACCGATTCGATGGACACGTGGAAAAGCGAACTTTATGGACTCATAAGCTCACTGGAACTGGACGAGAAAAAGAGAGATCTTTATATCGAGAAAGCCAGATCCTCATTCCACATGAGTATTTATGCAGCACTGAATCACAACTTAGCAATAAGCAACTACTTCAGGGCGGAGTATCCAACTGAACTCATGTCACTGGTTCTGAAGACACGTAGTGAGATGCTTCCTCTAAACTATGTTCCTCATAGGAGTGATTTAGAAGAAATTTGTGGGCTATGCAACCTTAGAGAAGACGTGTTTCAAGTGTCCTATTTTTGCTGAAACCAGAAGGAGTACGTTCGGGAAAATTATTTAAATTATGCTGAAATGACCAATATTCTCAATGGACAGATGGATTGGTTAGTTTATACAGCTATATAAAGCTAGCACTAGGAATTTTGGAAGAACTTTTTTAAAACAACATCATACAAATTTTTTAAATTAATTAATTTTGTATTATTGCCAACTGACAGGCGGCGTAGGCCATGTTAAATAATGGAAGATTTATATTTTTTGTACTTTACTTTATATGAAATAAAATCCTTTGAAACTTGAACAGAAAAGGACAACTGATACTCTGGGCGAAGAGGACGAATGGAGGAAAATGAGCTTTACAAAGATTGGTGCAAATGAAGTGCAGACCAAAAAGTCAAAACTACATTGACACGACCACATTGGGAGAATGGACAGTAAATGCGTCAGCTAGTTCTTCGAATTTCAGCACCGAGGTTCAAGGCATCGGAGAAGACCTAAACTCCGATTAAGAGACTAAGTCATTCTAAATATCAAGCAAGAACATCTATGCCACGATACAAGCTAACAGCATCTCCCAATCAGCGCCCACTCCTCCATGAAGCATATTAAAGTACATATATAATTGAATATCGATAAAACACCAGCTTAAAAAATGACTCCTCTGTGAAATAACGGTAATGAGAATGACTACTAATACAATGCACCAGCAAAAGCATTCAATTAACATCTTCGTATACTCGTAGCTGCTGAACTTGCCGCCCATTCTGTTCTTTTCTTTTAAACCGATATTGATGGGACATTCAAGACAACGTCATAAAGTGACAATATGTTATACAACCATGTAACAAGACTTACTTCCAAGCTCCGACGACCGAAGACGACGAAGACAAAAACGAGAGCGGGCAAGACACAGGACCTATATAAAGATGAAATTTCTCATATGAACGAAACGTGTGTGTTGCCTTATAGCTAGTTGCATTTTCATAGCCAGTGGGTCACTGGATGAGCGTGGTATGCAAATCCTCATCGCTGCAAGCAAATGCATTCGGCCAAAGTAGCGCGCATGCAAAAACAATAAAAAAAAAAAAAAAAAAAAAAACGACAACGCTATTTCGTTGCATACACTCTTGTCGTATGCCGCGACAACCGCTTAGCCCAGTACACGATTAACCCACATCTAAGACGCGATCATAAATTATAAATGCGCGAAGTTTCCAAAGGAAACAAAAAAAAATCTTAAGGAAAAAAGTTTACCTACAAAATAAGTAAAAAAAAAAACCTAAAATGTTTAGTTTCAAAATTTTATGAATGCCATTTCGAAGAAAAATCATTGTGCTTAAAGTGGTGGCGAAGAGAAGGCAGACATAAGGACACGGTTACGCCAGGTATATGTTCGTTGTTGCGCACGCTCAGATTTATAAACGCGTTACCTCGATCTCCTACAAGTGAAATTACACTTCTATGAGTTGTGTTTCTCTTGTGTTAGTTAACCAATTGTACTTGTAGTAAGTGAGTTAAATCATCGCTAGCATGGAAAAAAAAGAACATTTCGAGCTCGAAGTTTTTCCTTGGATTTTGGATGTCGCGAAAGCATTCGAACAACTCCATACGAAGCAACTTTTTTTTCCAGCATTTTGATGGATATATGATGTGTTCATAATTTACTGTACGAAGGATGGCTCGCCAATGGAGGTATAAATGGTGTTATGGTCCAAACTCAATATGAAATGTCAGGGTGATAGGTATAACTATGACAACTGGCTGGAAAGAGGTGGATAATTGGGGAGGGGACAGGTTTGTTTTTAAAACAAGGGAAAATGAAAATAAAGTAAGATTAAACTTTTAATTGGGATTACGCAAGGTGATGATGGAGCACGTGGGAATATTAAACACGCACAATACAATAATTTTGAACTAAACTTTTTTTTTTAAATTAAGTGAGAGAAAATATACATTTTTTTTATAAAAACTAAGGCCTGACAGAGGTTGATTTGTTTCATATCTTCAAGTCTTAACAAGAGAGCATTTAAAAATTACGCAACTGACAAGAAGCAAGTTATGAGCCTTAAAATAGTTTTTTTTTTTTGACAAAAGAGCAAAGTTATAGAAAACATTTAGATAAAATTTAAATAAGTAAACGAACACCCACTAAGTCTAAATGGCCAATAGACATTATCATTATTATAAATTATGTTTTAATTATTAGGTAGGAGATAACTCTTGTGTTTTGTTTGTCTGAATATTATAATAAATGTATTTTTTAATGTTTACGATGGACGCCGGGAAGTAAGCCTCTTAACACGGGAAAATTAAAATTTTATTGAAATTAAAAGAAATTTTAGGTATTGAATTTTGAAGATAATATTTTTACTGCAATGCGTAAAGTTAGCACCAACATTTTTGACTTTCGTAAAAAAAAATGGTTGTGCTGCAATATTTAATGTCGAACTTGTGCTTCCATGTGCCTTCCTTTCCCAAGATATTGATTTTTCAAAAAAAAAAAACATCAAATAAAAAAAAAAAACCTATACATACATACCTATGTAATGCCACCAGAGAACTTCATCAACTACAGACGGTTGGATGTTGAAAAACTTTAAAAGGCCATAGAAGAGAATATCTCGTTTCCACCTTCAAACAGGAACCTGCTAGACAGTGAAATCGATGCGGCTATAGATGGTTTGAAACAGGCTGTTTCTGATGCACTGGATAACCAAAAAAGGCCCAGGATAGGTACCAGCATCTCCCCGACTATGTGCAGAACCTATATGCCCACAGACAGGACAGAGGCTGAGGAAACGACTCCAAAGGATACACCAGAGGGAACTCAACACAACCAACAGCAACTACCGGACAGTGTGGTGCAAGCTGTAACAGGTTAACATCATGTTCAGGAACTCAGGAAATCATAATAAGCAACAACAATCGAGCAACTTAAACACAGGACAAAGCCGAAGCATTCGCAAACTACTTTTAGGGAAACTTCACACCGAATCCACCTTCTGACCCGGCATTTTTGGATGAAGTCCAAAAGATCGTGCAAAAGATTCCAAAGAAAGGCGCTTGCAACTTGGTGTCCAACTACAGGCCTATATCGCTCCTCAATAACATCAGCAAAATACTGGAAGAAGTAATCCTCCGGAGGCTTAAGAGGTTCTGCTGTGAAAATAGGATCATCCCTGACATGCAGTTTGGCTTTCGGGAAAAGCACTCAACGCTGCATCCGCTGCTGAAATTTCAACATGACATAACCATTGCCCTCAACAGTCATCACGTCACCTGGCTGGCGGTGGGCTGTCCCAGGGTCAGCATAGAATGCGACGGCTTCTTCGTTGTCAGTTGTAATTATATTATCGTCCAGTATGTCCATTGCACTGAGATACATCGCCTGGGGTAGACGCTGTTGGGTTGTCATCTTTCTTATTAGCTGATTGGGGTGGTTGGCTGAGTTCCCTACTAATTTTTTAGCCAAAAGTAGTAATTAGGTTTTATGGTTTTATTCCGGCTTCGTTCCTATAATGCTTCTGGCGCTGTCTATCGAAGAATAGTCCGGTGCAAGATTCTCAAAACCTTCCTGTCAAAGATTTTAAGTTGGTGCATGGCCATTTTAGAGATGGAAAACCAGACGGGAAATCAGTATCCGATGACTGGTCTCAAGAGCTGCTTGTACATCAGGATCTTGGTCTGCTGACTTAGTCCAGTTCTTCTCTTCATCAATGGGTGGAGACGATGGAAAGCCCAGCAGGCTTTCTTAAGGACATCCTTTGCGTGGGGGTTGAACCTAAGCAGCTCATGGAAGTGGATCCCCAGGTATCTAACGCTCCTTTTTGTAGCCAGTGTGGATCCGTCTGGGAGTTTGAGGCGAATGCTTCTATATTTAGCAGCTGTTTGGTTTCTTCCTTGGGTGACTGTTGATGGTCTCCTGAAGCACATGAGTTCTGATTTTGCTGCATTGATTTTGATACCCCACTTTTGGTAGAAATCAAAGAGTCGCTGGATGTGGGCTTCAATTTTCCTCACAGCTATCAATGGTGACATCGATGTGCAGTAAGTCAGGGAGTCATCAGCGTAGAGAAGGTTTCTCGCAGTTCTTTGGGATAGGTTGGTCGGACGTCTGTAGGCTGTATAGAAATGGACCTACTTTCGAGCGCCTTGGACAACTCCAGCTTTGATGTTCTTCGTTGACGATGAGCATTTTTCCAGTTGTACAAAGAATTTTCTGCAAGAAAGAAAAGATAAGATTATTTTGATTAGTGATATTGGAAAGCCAGTTATGCGAAGTTTATGGATGAGGCCATTAATCTATACACTGTTTAATGCTTTCTCGACATCCAGAAGGAATCCGACCGCCGTGGCTAAGCGCCTGCCCCTCCCCAACCACACCCAAAATCACCCCAGACAACCGAGACGGAACACCCCGAGAACATCAAAGTCAACCGACTTTTAATTTAAGAATGTCATGTAAAATATATACTATTTTTATTTTTAGTTTAACATAAGTCAATTTATAAAGTTAGGCCCCCTATGTGCCAACAAATGTATTATATTCATTGTATCTTTATTGTTATCAAATTGTATACATAAATGTTCAATAAAATAAATCTTGAAAAATACCTGCAATGTTCATGTCGTTAATGGAATTTGCAATACTAGATTCGCAGTGATTGGGAGTGTTGTGTTCTCTTTTCTCTTGAGCCATTTATTGTGGAAAGAAAAGAGAACACTGTACTGCGTATCACTGCGGATTAAGAATATATCTTGTGTAAAAACTTATTATATGGAAATCCGTTTAAAGTTAATATTAAAAATTCAAAATTGATTTTTTTTAAAATCCATTACTATAATAATTTTTTTTTTAATCCAACATCGTTAGAGCCATTTCCGATTTTTTGCTATCTTGGATTTTGCTTGTACTAAATAGCTGTATATTGAGAACCAATTGCTCTATAGGTCAGTAATTTAAGTGTAAAATTGAAGGGTTTCGTTAGCCAAAATTAATGAAACAAAAGTTTAATGAGTAAGATGTCCTTAATAGCTACTATTTTTAATAAAATAACTTTAGCAAAGTTGTATGAGAGTTAAACATTTAATTTTAAGACACTTGAGGTTAAAAAAAGATTGATTTATAGCCCAGAGATGATCTTTGTGCAAAACTTCTAAATTTTGGTAACAGGTTTGAAATTTTTTAGGGTTGTAGAGCTATTTAAGGAATTATCCCCGCTTCTAACTGTTGAGGAATTCCTGCAATCAGTGTTTAAAAAAATAAAATTAGGTTAAACAAAAAAAAAAAAATTAAAAAAAAATTTACGGTACATTTTGAAAAGTTTCGAAACATCTCAAATAATTGGAAATTTAATTTTATAAAAAATATTTTTCTTGTCTATAGTACATACTCTTAAGTTGGAAAATTTTTTATTGAAAGTTGAAATTGTGATTTTGTTAACAATTTGTTTGCGGTTTTTACCATAAAAATAGAAGAGTTAACTAATTTTAGTAAAAACAAAAATAGTCTTGTTCACTATCAATTTCTGCGACACTAGGTACATATATTTTTCAAGTTCTTTCTCCTTACCCTTCTGTAAAAAACAATATTTTATTTAGCCATCGTTTCCCCATGTATAGACCTACTATATTGTACTTATATGGTAATTCTCATAAAAAAATAAATAATCAGGTAAAATGCCACAACATCAGCCATAATTCACATAATTAGGACTTTTATCAAAAACGGCTACCTATATTCGAAATCTTCTTCGATATAGGTTAACATTTTTTTCTGCGTAATTCTAAAAACGAGGTTTTATGCAAAATTTATTACTTAAGAGTATACAAATTTTTATTTATTTTTATTAAAATATTTTACTATAAAACCTAACTAAACTATTTTTCTTCAAATATTTGAATTTTTGTGAAACCGCATCGACAAGTCAGGGAGCGGCCTAAGTGTCCATTTTTTTACCAGCCTGCCCCAATATCTCCCGTGTATATGGTTCCCTTTCCAAAGTTGTACATAAAATTTAAAAATTAGATTAAATTATAATGATATTAACCAACGTAAGATTTATAATAAAAGATGCATTAGAAATTATATGAACTTTGAATCTGAACTGGTATGATGATAAACTCCTTTGCTTTGCTACAAAGGATATCGGTGGAAAACAAACTTTGATTGTATTGAATGCTTGACAATTATGGTGCGCATGCATACTTCATTTAAATCTTTCGGTGTCGAAAGTGCGGATTATAACGCATCCATACCAGCGAAGCCTCTCCTGCTGCTGCAGTTTCTGGCTTTCTTAAAACAAGAATATTTCCTATCCTGGTAACTCAACATTTTCTTTAAGCTTTTTAATGATCTGTTTCTCATAAGAACGAGCATATCATTATCTTCACCCAAAATCACAGAAGTGACTTCTTTAAGCTTGGAACTTTCAGCTGCTATTGACAAAGCCAGCGTATTGGGCTCATTCTCATTGTCAGCCTTGTATAATTTGGGTTCCTACGAATAGTACAGATGTAAGGTATCTTGATAGGAGAGCGGTAAATTGACTCTTGTAGTTCTTATTTTATAAAAATATTTCTTATGGATAAATGGTTGGCGCGGAGTCTTCGATCTGCTTTCTTGGGTTCGAAAAAATACTGACAAATCTGTGAGTAGTTATCTGGGTCCATTCAAACAAGTGAATGAAGAAGAAAACCTCCATCGACCGGGAATATAGGATGATGGCTAAGCCTTCCTGACAAGGTTGAAAACTGTTCCAATGATAAGAGCTGATTTCTTTCCTGTTCGCAGAAGCGAAAGCCTCAAAATGAGATGGTGGTCCTGCTACTAACTCCTTTTTCAAGTACATAGAAAGCTCTTCGATGCAAGAAATGGTTATAGTTTATTTCTACATCAGTATTTATTCTTGATTTTTGTGGTCTAGGTCACACTTGGAAGTGAATGAACTCTATCTTTTCTTTTCAAATGAACATCGTGCATATGCTGATCAACTATATCGATTTTATGACTCTCAAACCTTTGGTGTAAGGTTTTTCCCAGTTCACGGTATCATCGGGAACCACACGTTTTTTAAACGGGTTTTGAAAACGTTATATTGGCCAAGTTTCTAGGTTTGCCGAGAATATCTGAGTTTCACGTGTTGCTCACTTGATGCCAAGGAAATACCACTTAAGCATTCCGTTGCATTGACAATTTAATAGTCGTAAGTTGTAGGACTGGCCACCAATCGAGCAATCTAATTTTCTGCTAATTCACGGCCTTGTGTAAAAAATCGAAAAATCGAAGATGGCGGTGGTTTTTCAAGATGGTGGTCAAGCCCCACCTGGGTATGCTTGGGAACATTCGCATATAATATTTAAGGGCATAATGTTCTGAACAGAATTTCACTAAATTTTGGCTTATAAGAACATTTTGGTAGATAAACATGGAACTTACAGATTACACTACAAATTTATTAAAAGTATGTAAGTAAAATTTAAAATTGATAAAAAATTAATTGCAAAAATCGATCTGTCAAAAAACTTTACATTTGTCAGTGGGCTAATTTTATTTCAAAAATTACAACTTTCACGGAATCTTTGTTGCATGGAAGTTTCTTTATCGCATATAAACTATTAGCAAGCTCTTGAAATGTCATTTATTCAATTGGCTGTGGTAATTTTGCCTGATTACAAAGCCCTGCACTATAACATTGTCATTTTTTATCTAACCAATAACCCAATTAAATTTATATCATGACATTTCTCAACTCTAGTACTTACAATTACTTCACCCAGTAACACCTGTTGAAGCTATAATTTTCATCTGCATTCAAACAGCAAGAAGTGAAGCCGTCCGAAGCGATATAAACGTACGCCTATAGCATACCAATTCGAAAAATCCAATAGTATGAACCTTTATTTGAAAAGATCAATAATTACGTCTCTAATGACCCGTGAAATCTACATATCCCATAATCCCAAGCCTTAGCTGGTGTCCCCGCATTTGAACCCATGCCGAGGTGTATTTATTTCGTATATGATCCCCAGCTGCTAAATGTTAAGTGCAACGAATTATGCGATTAAGCTTGGGTTTATTTTTTTTTTCTTCTCTTCACTTCACTTGTATCTAAACTCACTTTTCAATCGGGGTCTAAATTCTCAGATAAGCCAATCGGAAAATTGCTTTTTCTCATATCCATGGAGCGAGTGAGCGTGTACAGTGCAGACGTAACCTTACTTCTCAAGCTATATATGTGAAGCTAGTGGCGGTGGCTTATGTCAGACACCATGAATAAATTCGCGAATAATTCAGTGCCTCTTCGGGAAAACAATGACCAGCCAGAAATGAGGAGCTCAGAGACAACTCCTATATCGCGGTACTACCGGTCTCCGGGAGCGGTATATGTACTAGTCATACCTATGTTAACCTCGAGGCAGCCTAGTTGTGAGGTGCGTGCAAATAAATTATCTCCGGTGGTTTGTTTTTTAACCCCCGGAGGTGGATATGCACTCGTTTTATCCTCGTCCAGATAATGGAGTCGCCACCACCTAACCGGACACTTCCTCGCGCAACTATCCGCCTCTGGGGCCGCACACATCGCAGCACGATGTGCCAAGTCAAACACCCGACCTAAGAGAGTCTGTTTGAAAAGCTTGGCTGCTGAATGCTGCTGCCAAATTGTATTCCAAAAACGAATCTCTGAAGCTTATAGACGAGACGACTTGGCCGACACGGGCTGGATGCATTTTTATGCTTTGTTGTTGTTTACTCGTGAATATAGTTATAGGTCGTCTCGAGACCGAGAGTGGTCATATGGAGGGCGCTGGGGATTGAGTATCGCGTCATCTTAGGAGGCCCAGTGCTGATTTTCCCATATTTATCTTGTTCCAATGGCGATGTAGTGAGTTTTTCCTTTCACTTTTCAATGAGCCGGGTTCGTATAATATGTTCGTATATGATTTTGGTTTCTGATGGTGATTTTGGGCGCAATGATCATATTATGGTAAACCAGTGAAATATTTGTCCAAATTCGTATTGTGAAATATGGAAACTGTTTGTGAGTGTTTTTTTTTTTTTTAAATCGGTAATAATTAAAATCTATTCTGCGATTAGAAGGCACTTGATGGGTTACTTTTTGAAAGGGAAACAAAAAAAAAAAGATTATGCAATATTTTTCGTAAAGGTAAATCCGTAGATGATGGTAAAGTTGTGTCAGAGAGCGACCATTAAAGAAGTGTAATCTTAAAGTGAGATAAATAACTAAAAAAATATCATTAATCATCATTACTTTTTGCTAAATGGTAAAGATATCATTTAAAAGCTGAATGATAAGTTTTGTTTAACTATAATTCATTGAAGTGGTCTTTAAAGTATTAACTTAGGTAAATTTAAATTAACCTATAAAAAAACACGACCTGATTCTCTCAAAAAGACCGTTCTTTATAGTGAAATTTCAATTTAAGATGACTGCCTTTTCGGCATAAAATATTACATATTTGAACTATTTAACAATACTAGTACGTCCAGCCCTCGAAGCCAAGTGCCAATTTCATTATCTTCTAATTGACAGACATTTTGACTGAAGTTAAAAGCCTACAAAGTACCTACATACTTACAAAATTTTTCGTGAATTTGCCTATTAAAACCTATAAATAAGACCGTGACCGAACCTACAATACCCAACCAAATGTATTTTCGTTTTTGTTATACACGACGATTTTTATACTTATACGACGTGCAAGCCGCCAACTCCACTATGACTGTATTCTATCTCGCTCTCCATTTTACATAATATGTATCTATCTACTATCCAAATCAAACACATGCACAATAACTATGTCGCATTGTTTCGTAGTGTTTTTTTTTTTTTTTTTTCATTCTGTGTTTTTACAAATATTCTCTCTCGCTCTCTTCTCGCTCCATCTTAATACGAATTTTATTTGTTAATTTAACTTATTTGCGGTTTAAGAGTTTAATTAATTTATATTTTGTGCACTTCTGTGGCAAAAAGCCTTTCCAACGGTATATAATCTATATATGCCTTCGGCTTTTCTAGACCGCGTAAATTGTACCACAAAATTCGTGTTTGCCATTTTATAATAACTAGTACGTCCAGCCCTCGAAATTCGAGTGCCAATTACCTACATTATCTTCTAATTGACAGAAACTTTGACTCAAGTTAAAAGCCTACAAAGTACCTACCTGCTTGTATGAATTTACATCATTTTTCGTGAATTTACGCCTATTAAAACCTATAATAAGACTTTGACCGAACCTACAATAGCCATAACCAAATGTATTTTTGTTTTTGTTATACACGACGGTTTTTATGCTAATGCGATGGTGTAAGCTCTGCCAACCCCATTATGACTTTGTATTCTATCTCGCTCCCACTTTTACCTATCTATCCAAACCAAACAAATGCACAATAATTGTGTTGCATTGTTTTGTGGTTGTTTTTTTTTAATATTTTTTGTAGGTATTTGGTGATGATTCTCCGCTGAAGCTCATCGGTGGACGATGAACAGCCAGCTCATTGTGTGTTTTTACAAATATTTTCTCTCGCTCGCTTCTCGCTCCCTCTTAATACAAACTTTTCTTTTGTTATTTTAACTTATTTGCGGTTTAATAATTTAATTAATTTATATTTTGTGCACTTCTGTGGCACAAAACCTTTCCAACGATATATAATTTATATGCCTTCGGCTCTTCTAGACCGCGTAAATTGTACCACAAAATTCGTGTTCGCCGTTTTATAATATGATGATATTTATTCTGATAATTGTGATAGGAAATATTATTAAATTTTTTAAGAAGCTTCTATAAAAAATTTATCAGTAACGATTGTCAAAAAAATAAAAAAAAAAAAGACTGCATAAGAGAGATAATTTAGTCTTTTATTTTTGCCTAACCCTGAGGGAATTGGTTAAAAAATAAAATTCAGGACTGGGTCGCACGAACTTGCTCTTGTAGTAAAATTTTCTTCGCATTTTAAAAATTGAGTGTATTATAAACAAGGCTCGGATTTGTATGTGCTAAAAAACACTAAATATGCGCATAAAATAAAAAAAAAAAAATTTTGTGGCACAACAGCTCATGAAAAACTAGGGCCTAGTAACTTAAAACTCTCAATCATTCCTGTGTGCGTGTCTGCAGGAATGGAGGGGACCTACAGTATATTGCCGAACCCGAAAGGCTAAGGTGAGCGGAACTTTTCTATGAAAAGAGATACTCTTAAAGGTTTTGTCAATTGTTCGCAAGAGGCAGTAGCCGTTTAATTTTTTTTTTTTAATTATAAGGTGGCGAGGCTTAGGATCGAACCTAGACCTCCGGCATGATAGTCCATTGCTGGTGCTGATTTTAATATAAGGAAATCCTAATTTCTGTTAATAACATAAGACAAAATTCCGAAGATGTTTTCAGAAATGTTAAATAGGGATGACGTCATCAGATAAGGACACCCATTTCCTCGCAAACCAAAACAGCGATAATTTTTTTTTGTCTAACTAATTACTAATTAAGTAGCAACTAATTACTTTATACTTTTTAATCTGCAAACGGAAAAAGCGCTAATTTCAGAAATTTGTATTGCTGGGCAAATTATTTTATGAAATCTAATTTGCAATCAACCCGCTAAAGAGAGAACAGCTTGACGTCTACGCTTCAGTTTTATAATTGAATATAGAGACAAACAAAATACACAACCTAAAATTTCAAGTCAACTCCTCAACCCTCATTTAAAGGTAAAAAGTATCACATGTGTTAGTCCAACTGGAAGTAAACATGAAATTATTTCTTATTATTATAGAAGGCCATCAGAAGCTAACCGACTTCTTCTCACTCATTTTAAAAGTAACGTGTGACCTATATATTTGTACACAGGTATATGACATTAATATTATTATGTATATTTAAATCTTCTACACCTTTGGTATACCGTTGTTATAAAAATGAGCGTGCGAACAATCAACAGCTTTGTCCTTTTTTAGAAACTCTTCTCCGGGTTAGATTTTATAAAACAATCAAACCCCACAAAATAAGTCGGTTTACCACATTATCTCTTAAAAGGTTAAAATTACCAGAAAAAAAAAGGATTTTCAAACAATCCCCCAGCCCAGTACTGCTTTGTACTTTTTCTCATTAAGCTTTAACTGCTGGTCTTCATTTATAAAAAAAAAAAACTGCGCAATAGCTTTTAATCAAAATAAAGTAAGTAGGTAGGTATAACAGAAACTTCCATCCACCTGCAGAGATTAATTTTTTTATGATCTTAGTATGACAGCCATAACGAAGGTGTTAACATCTCATTTAAGCTCATATAGTTTCAGCAAACAACAATAACTGGTTGCATAATTTTCTATGCAAGCTTAACATGAATTAAACTCCCACTTAATTAAAAATTTCTTTGTCGGTAAATTGTATTTAATTTATTTCTAATTAAACAAGCATTTTATTTCACATGGAATGAACGTTAAATTTTATGGTATGATCTATTAATACTCATATGCATGGTTTAAATGGTTTAGTGTCAACAAACTTTAAAAGGTTATAAGAGAAAAACTATGCTGCGTAGGCTTAATGATTTTTCTTAAAGGATGTCTGAAGAGTTCTAACATTTTTTCTTTTTTTCAGAACTATTGATTTGATTTCTAATTCTACTTCCCCACCTCTCCAGTTAAGATGTCTCTTAACCGAAATTCTTAAAAACTTAAAAAATCGTCAAAAATTATTAATTTTTTATCAAAGTTTTGTATGATATCAATATGTGCAGTTCCCGTTGCCATTCCCGCCATCACTTTCACTTTTTTAACACATTAAATGATAACATTTTTGTTTTCAAAATGTTACTTGTCTTTTTCTTGTCAAAATGACCATCCCCTATACAATTTATGATAATTAATTATTCCAGATAGTCTCGGCGCAATAAACTACTCAAACCTATTTAGATCTTAAGATTTTCTCGTGAACACAACTTTCCCATATGTACGCGTCCAATTTGGTATAAGCAGTGCGCGCGCTAAAGCAAATGATATCACTTAACATTTCGGACTTCGTTTGATGTTCGTCTAGGTAAGCTAACAAAAATATATATCTAATCTGTGACAAACATTTTCCGCCAATTAGCAAAAGTGTAATCAAAATATTGCGCCAACAAAACATCATGCGCTGTTTGTGGTGCGGCTACATTTCTTCACGTCACAGCTTATCAGAGTTTCCATCTCTCTAGAGAGCCAACAAGAAACCACAGCACTCCCACTATCACCCTCTTTGGGAAAATCTTATAGTTGGCCTAAAACTCCAAACGCAGCATCACACGCCATTACTATGACCACCACCACCACCGCCATCGACGGCGGCGGCGATGAAGATTACAAGAAGTATCTCTCATTGTGAAGTACAACCGGCACAAAACCAATTCACACTTTCACTGCTACACACCGTACGACTGAGCTAAGCATGATGGCGTTTCATTTGGGAAGAGCGCTTTTTTTGCTAAAATTACGATATCATTTGCAATTGGGATTTGTCGGTCCCGTCTGTCCGTCCATATACCAAACGCGTCTCATCGTCTGTTTGTTTGTCTGATGTTGTCCGTCTATCGTTTCTGTCCTTTTTGTCTGTCTGTCTGGAAATGACTTTCATTAATTTCACCCGAAACGAAATGAAAATGCCTGCGTGGATATGTTTCCTGTCTGTAATCTTAATAACAGAGAGAGCGACACTCCTCATCTCTATGAGTGCGCGCTTGCGCACAAATATCACTCACACACCATTTCTAACTACCTCATGTGGAGAAGCTTCGAATTTTCAATGGGAAAAGGGGAAATCTTAGATTCTTCGGAAGGACGGACACCATGCCAGAGTCAGAGCCATTGCCAGCACAGACCCCCCAACTATGCTGGCCACACTTTCTGATTCTCCCTCGGCTGATGCTGCTGACGGACTGTGTAAGATGAATCGGTCCGATAGTGGTAAAGCTGTAAATTGAGAATGAAAATTTAATTTCCATTTCCGTCGTCGGTTTTTTTTTTTTCGTTCGTTTAATTTCCAATTTTCAATTTTTGTTTGAAGTAGAATTTCACATTTTTGTTTGATTAAAAAGTTTTGATAGAATAGTCTGTGCAATATCGATGATCTATAACGGCAGACATTGTTATTTGGACAAAATTGGGCATGACGAAATGTGTTAAGTCTGGTAGGTTGTGCTTCCCGGATATCCACATTTGGGCCTCTAATAAATGTTCTGTGATGAGAGCTGTTGAATCTTTTTATTTAAAAAATAACACAGTAAGTATGTTCGTTTGTTAAAGGCCTTGATTGAAGCTTTGAGATAAGAATCGTTAGAAACATTTTAAAATCTCCTCATTTAGAATCACGTATAATAGTGGAAAAAAGTACATTGTGATGTGCTTTTTGCTTTCCCGCCGAGGTTACGCTCACCGGTCTTGCCAGGGTCGTTCTGAAGAAAAATACTTATAACAAAATCTTTATTTCAAACAACTCTTATTCTATATAAAAAATAATAAATAGTAGGTATTTTTATTCAATACGTGGCGGTTTACGGTCGACGGCGGTTATACTAGAGGTCAGCTACGACATCTAGCTCAATCTGGATATCTCATAGACTAGCATTTATTTGTTCTCGTTTTCAGCTTTCTGGTATTCTGGATAATTCAGGTAGACGGTGTGGTGGAGGCGGTAGGTTAATTTTCCTATGATACTAGATCGTGCCCTTGTGGCCTACGGAACAGCAAGCTTACGCCTGGTAGATCAATAGGGTTAAAGCCTCTAGTAGCTAGGGATCTTACAGGTACTACGCCCCTGGTGGTTAACGGAACGGCAGGCATTGCACTGGTAGATCAATAGGATTAAGGCCCCTAGTGGCCTTAGATCGTACAGGTACTACGCCCCTCTGGTGGCTTAAAGAACAGCAGGCTATTGCACTGGTAGATCAATAGGATTAAGGCCCCTAGTGGATTTTCGAATCAAGCTACGGATCGACAGGTACCAGAGCCCTTGGTGGCAATCAATGACCGAATCGACTTAACTCGTCAGTAACGAAAGCGAAACTGTTTCTATAATCAAGTTTACTATAATTGCTTATATGACTTGAGCGTGGCCGAAAGGGTGACTTCCTTCTAGTCGCGTAGGTCGCCATATGTTATTATTTGGTGCAAGTGGGTGTGAACTTCATAAAGATGAATGATAAAAACGAACTGTGTGACGTCAGGTGTTTGTGGGTTGCAACACAATTCTTGCTGGTTATAGGTGTAATGGGTGTAGGGCGATGGAGGAATGTAGCATGGAACGCTTCGTTACAACATTGGTACGGCTCAGCAGATATCCCGACCACGTTAAAACAGAAAAACCCTGTAAGTTCTGCAATCGCATCAGGAGATCAGGTAAGCACTTTTCCGATTGAGTTTCTAGAAAACACATGGAGAAGATCAACGAAGCCAGCATCAAGTATTGAGAACTAGTGGCAATATTGCCAAGAAGCTATATCGGAGATTTCGCCTCGGGAGTGCTGAGTTTCAAACGACCACTTAACCCCTGGTTTGACGATGAATGCCGGGAAGCACATGCAGCTACACAAGATGCTTGTGAGCTCGAGTCTACATGCAAAAGAGGAACACGGGCTTCTTAGAAGGAAAACGAAGCGCGCGAAAGACAAACAAATGCCATACATGCTATGAGGTCCGGAAGTTTTACCAAAATATAAAAGGAATCTCTCACGGTTAAAGGGCCGAAACTTAACCGAAGTTTGCCGATCAAAGGAACATCGTTGTGGAATCATAGTCAATTCTGAAGAGACAAACAATTCTGATGTCGATGAGGTAAAGCTGCTGCAGCTGACGGCCTTGTTGCCGAGCTCTTCAAAGCGACAGGTCTGTTCTTCAAGAAGGGAGACCCTCTGAATTCTCAGTCTCCTTAACATCGCCTGTTAGTATTGAAAAGGAACCGAAGAAGATAAAATGACGGTCGGAGGCACGGCCAATTAAGAGCTGTCTTTATCATTCACAGCTATAACTTATACTCGGCTATCAACTCAGACAACGATACCAGCCAGCGATCTGAGAAAACGAAGAATTACTCTTGGCAATCGCTGGTTCTTCGGGCTAAAAAGGTACAGAATTAAGTACCTATAACAAAGCACTCTCTCGAGCAACTGAAGTGTCTCTGTATTTAAGCCCGTAATCATCCCGGTCTTACTATACGTTGCAAAGGCATAGACCTTGTCAAAGATAGATCGGGAGGCTCTAGGATGAAGATTTTTTAAGTGATTTTCGGTCCCGTCTGCATAAACAGGGAAACAACAACGAACTGTATGGCCTGAACGGAACAGCAACACTCACCCAGCAAAAAAGTGAAAAGCTAACAATTGCGGTTGGCTAAGTCATTTTGAGCTAATGGACAGCAAAGCTTCGATCCGAAGAGTCTTTGAATCTAGCTCCAAGTACGGTGCAGTAGAGGAAGACCGAGACTCAGGTGGCGTGGAAGATTCACTCAACAAACGTTTGCAACTGAGCTAAGGACCGATCTGGCTGGATGATGCTTGTTGATTGAGGCTAGGGTTACCTAGCTGGGTTACAAGCTTAGCTAGAGACTTAAAAAAAATTTTAACGTTGAAAGTAGCCTCAGTATAGTAAAGATATAAATCACCTGGATGAGCTGGTAGCTTAGGGCCAGTTGTAAAAATATTTGATTCGTGGTTTAGGAATTTTAACTCACCAATTTTGGTGGATGTAGTAGCCCGTGTCGTAATGGTTATGGCGTTAAACTGTCATACCAGAGGTCTGGGGTTCAATACCATCCGCTTCCACCTTAAGTTTTTTTTCGGAGCTACTATACCTCTTGCGAGGAAGTGTCAAATCCTCCAAGAGTAGCCGTTCAGATTCGGCAATAAACTGTAGGTCCCCTTCATTCCTGCAGACACGCACACAGAAATGGTTGAGAGTTGTAAGTCGCTAGGCCCTAGTTCTTCATGAGCCGTTTGTACCACCAAATTTTTTTGATTTTAATTTTGGTGGATAAACTGAAGTTCAACGATGGTTCAGGGGTGTAATTGGCTATCAACGCAAACGGATTAAATTTTGAACCACGTTTGTACAACATTTCTACAAAGTTCTTGAGATAAAAAAGGGGGACACTCCATCCAAAAGTGGGACGAAAGGTAACCCTGGTTGAGACCCTAGTCCATTCCGGACAGTAGCACCACCTTAAGTTAGCAAGTAAGTTGCGAAAAAAGTAAAAAACCAAAGACTGCAGTCGCTGGGTAATTTAGGGCCAGTTGTACAAATATTTGATCCGTGGTTCAGGAATATTAACTCACCAATTTCGGTGTATTAACTATGGTTCAACGATGGTTCAGGCATGTATTTGGCTTTTAGTGCATATTGGAACCTTGAACAATCGTTGAACCTCAGTTAACCCGCCGAAATCGGCGAGTTAAAATTGCTGAACCACGGATCAAAATTTAAACCACGATTGTACAACTGGCACTTAAAGTGCATGAACACTAGTGATCCAGCCCGGAAAATATTTGGTTCCACGCAACACGCCGCAAACAGTAGAGCAAGACCTCGTATCAGGCGATGCACGCAAGTGGAAGAGAACGTAAAAAACTTTGTGTGCAAAACTGGAGACGTCCAGCTAGGGACCAGACTTCCTAGCTAGAGGAAGCTTGTTGGTTCAGGGTGCACATGGCTCTAGTGCCATCTTAAATAAATAATTAAACAGCTATTACTAGACTCTACCCTAAGCCCCACAAACATCCATTTGCGTGCGGGCTGCGACTTGTAATCGTTCAATGGGTTTCTAGTGTTTGACTGATATTGATAACTCTCTGAGTTCTGGGCGGGATCCCTAATATATAGGCTGTACGCAACATTCTGCTGAATACCGAGGAATCCCATAAGATACAAATCGTCACCTTTTCCCACAAATTTTCTTTCCAAACAAAACAATTAAAAAAATATCCTTCCATCCGACCAACAAGAAGGGTGAATACCGATATTTGAATTTAACTCCAACAAAGCCATCAGATGAATTATTATACTGGACGAGATTTAGTTTGACTCCAAAACATTTGCTGGCGAAATTCTAAAAACTCAACAGCAACAACAGCTGTAAAGCACCATCAAAGCGATAGTAAAACATCTGGATCTCGGTGAGTTTGAATTTAATTACATTGCAAATTGTCACAATCCGCGATGTCGGCTTGTCCAAAATGCCAGTTAAAGTGCAATTCGAAGATGCATATTATAGCGGCCAGCTAGCTCTCATATAAATTTTTGCTGAACAAGATCTGTTTCATAATTCGCTTCAGCGCGTAAACAGATGGCCAACTCTAGGCAAACTCAGTGCAGCATTTCTAAAGGTATCTACGGCCGGCAGCGCAGGACTACTTTCAAGCCCGCCATAAGCCATCACTATAAATACACACACAATTTTCTTCGAGAGCGTTCCGTACACGATTTATCACGGAGCTTGAGGATTGAGAATGAGATTAGTAAAAAATTTTAATGTGAGTAGGATACCTATGACTCTTGGGAGTTCACGGCATGAGGTCGATCAGCCGCCTATAATAGCGAATCCGTATGTATAACTGAATTTTTATTAGATGGCCAAACAATTGCGAGAAGGTCTTCCGCAGATCTTGTTATGTTCGTTGTATCGTCGTCGTTTGTCGTCACGTAGGAATCCACTTCGACTATAAAAAAAGAGAGAGTGACGCGATTTGCTTTCTTCAAATGAAAAATTCAGCTAAAAAGCTTCGCTGGTAGGTAAGTGGCGCAATTTTTGGATTTCCATCTAAATGGTGTATACCTATATGGTCGCGGATCAAAGTTGAAAACGTTTTGTGAATCGGTTTTGCATGCGCACTTTTTTGCCCAAGCCAAACGAGAAGAGAGTGTGTGCATATGAATGTTGGCATACCTAAAACAAGCGTTAACCCAACGCTGACTTCGTTTACTTATACTATTATAATCTGTTGTATCTGCGATTCTTATAGCGCATTATTACAATAGTTGCAGAGTTGAATCGTGCACGTTTTTTCTGAATGTTTTCCTGTTTTCCTGTTTTTTGTTTTTTTTTTTTTCAAATTTAACTTAAAGCATATAGGAACGCATTTTATTATTTTTTTTTTATTTTTTATCAGATTCCGTAATCGAAGAAAAGTCACAATAATTGTGAATGAAAGTTTCAATATAGTATGAGCGAATGAGTTAACAGTAAAAGCCACATAATGTCTTATAGGAAAATGAAAATAGCACTAGTTTTTAATGGGATTATTGGAACGATTTTACTTATAAGTTCAGTAACCTATTATTGCGATTAAACAAGAATTTAATTTTTTTAAAAGACCATTTTAATCAAAAAAAAAAATTGGTTGTGGATATAATGGTTCAATAATGTAATCATTTCATTAATAAGAAAATGTTTTAAGAAATCAAAAATTATAAAAAAATGTTTTATTGTTTTGTTTTTAATTGTATTATTTTTGTGTAGTTTTGAATAAATAATTAAGAATTTTGAACGTGATGCACAAACAAAAATGGAGAATATTTTTTTCTAAATACAATAAAAAAAAATTTCGTATACGCCTGAGTGAATCGCACTGTCTTATCGTTGATTTAGGACTATCTACGACATATTGCCGGCATAATGTAACCCTGATCATAAATTGAAAACAAAATGCGCTTCGAAGAATTTGCTTAAAACTCGGCGGAACAAAATATCTATGTATTTTCATCCACTTAAAAGCGAAAAAACAGCAATTATTTGTGAACTATTGGCCTTGCTGCGATACCGAATATTTCTCAGCTGTCAAAACGTCCCACAGACGTCGATTTCTAATAATTAGCCGGCCAAAAGTGAGTATTCCAAAGTAACGTTTAAGTTATAAAAAAAAAAAACAATTAGAAAGCTAGAGGACAATGCCAGCAACAATAATTTACCGCCCACATTACCGAACTTGTTACCTTGCACGTACACAAGCAGTTAGAACTTGATCTTCACTTCTGTACTCAGTGTTAAAAGTTAAATAAATTGAAATTGTGTATTGTAATTTAAATTTTTTAAAGTATTTGTAATGAATTACTATAATTCAGGTAAGAATCAATGTTTCTTGATATTTTTTAAAAATATAATTAACGGTTTTTATATCGTTCATATAACTTCTAAGTAAGGGCTATTTTTTAATGGATTTTTTTTTTAATTTTCGTATTCCTAAGGCTTTTTTTTTATATTATCGCCACCTATATCTTTTCTTATATTATTTACTTCATATATAAGGTTATATAATGGCATAAAATGTTTGAGCAGATAGCAGCGGATGACAAAGTTATTGAGTTTTTAGTAGATTAAGTCACAAAATGAAAAATAATAGACTTTTATATCAAACGTAATAAAGTGTTATTTTCTTTACCTTAGGTGCACTTTGTACCTTAGGTATAAAAACAGTTAACTGCAAATACCTTTATGAGCAAATGCAAAAACAAAATTTGCCTAATTCGGAGGGAAGGCTAAAATACTTCGAAAAACGACTGTTGTTCTATTGTGGCGATTTGTGAAGATTCGAATGAGAGGACTAAAAGAAGAAAAATAGAAGAAGTACGGTCTTTATTTTGTGATGAAATAATCGTTCAAAACACACTGCAGGCTCAAGGAAAACGTGATGCTTCAAACATATTAAAACAAATCCCAAACTCTCCAACTCGTGCAGGAAAATACCGAAAAGCACACAGAAAATCTGATGAAGAAGAAATTACTTTTCTAACACCGACACTAGCCCTAGCAATGTTTGTGGAATAATTAAAAAATTCTATTACCCTTTGGACAGCTTTCAGAAAAGACAAGAAACAAATCGTTTAGGCGAGAGGGGCAATTTTTTAAAAAAATCGACTTGAAATAGAAAAAAAAATATTAAAAAACAACGGCAACACTTACAATATCATGCTTTTCTTTAAAGCCAGAAGTTCGTTCTTTTATTTTCATTTTAATTCTAATTATTCGAGGGAACAGTTTTTGGAACATTAATTTTCAAGCTCAAAATTTTGAAAAAATAAAGAAAAAAATTGTGTTCAAACTAATTTTTTCAAAATTTTACTTTATTAAGTAATATTTTTGTTTTATATTTTACAAAGTCTGTTAATTTCAGTTATAATATATGATCTAAAGTAAAAATACACTAAAAAATAATTTTGGTCGCCTAAATCTTTAAAACCGACCTCTGTGACGCCCGTCTATAAGAGCGTAACGCCATCTGTTATTGGCTATCCAATTTACGTCAGGGAAAAATTTGCCGATTGTCAATGCCGTATTATTTGCCATTCACCATCAATTACTCCTTACCATACAAAATGCAATTTTCAGATATCGTCACTATTTACCGCAGAAAATATGCAAATTTGAATTTTCACGACATTTTGCTCTAAATCATAGGAGCTTTTTTTTGAGAATAAAAAAATTTTCCCAAACGGTTTTAAACATTTATATTGAAGGCTGCGTTACATTTAGCTAATGACTATGTGGCAAGTTTTATAAAACTCAACTCCGTCATTTTCTAAATATTGAGTTTTCAAAAAAAAAAAACTTGAACTTTTTTAAAAATCCAATGATTTGTTTTTTTTTGTTTTTTGAAAATGTTAGGTACACTGTTTAAACATCCCAATTTTTCCATTATTTTTTCGACAAAAGTGAACCTATAAAAATTAATTAATTTTTAAATCTGTGGATTCATTTTCGAGAAAAAAATACGATTTTTTTAAAATGCTTAAAGTAACCGGTACCATTACTCTTGGTTCCAAAAAAATTAAAAAAAGCATCGAAAATAAAGCTTTCTGTATCCGTTTAGGTTGTAGCTGAATAGACATGCAAACGGACAGACCGAATTGCGAGACCAACTTTCTTTGTCTATGCAATGCCTATTTCGATCAAACTTACTAATTTTTTTTTATAGTACCTACCTTAATATCCTAAGTTAAGAAGAGAAAAAGAAGTATTTTTTAAATACCAACGTCAAACAATGTCAACGGTAGTTATTTTTTTTAGAATTATAAAATTATGGGTGTAATAGTCAATCGTCCTGTGTATCGGAAATTCTTTGGCATCACTTATTCCTCTGCATTTATTCAACTTCAAATAATTAAATTATGAAAATACTCCAATTACACTCCAATTTTGATTTGATATAAATTAAAAAAATGTGTCCTCAAAAAATCACAAAATGCTATTTTGTAAATTAAAGATTACAATAGAATGCAATAAAATATCGCATTCAATTAATTGATGAACGGCGACAAAAATGATTACAATTAAAGTAAATGCAGTCATTAGATTAAGGATTGTATTCAAAAATGATTCCAGAAGAAATTGGCAGTAATTCCCTGATTCTCAAAATAATTCCAATTCTGCAAAAATGTCTGCCATTTTGTTTGCATTGAATACCTATACTCAATGGCATAATGGTAAGTGCGTATAAGAATGTCATGCTGGAGGACTAGGTTCGGTTCCCGACCTCTTCCATGAATAAATGCATCCCACCTTAGCCGTTCGAATTTGGCGAAAAACTAAAGGTCCCTCCAATACCAATAACACGCAGGTTGCGACTTGCGAGTTGTAAGTCACTAAGCTCTAGTTCTACACGAACTGTCGTGCCAGAAAATTCATTGGAAGTAATCGGTTCGATTTGTCGAATTGAAAATTTTGACATTTCTTGACGTTTCGAGGTCTCCGGACCAGCGTTGCCGCCCGAAGAAAAATTAGCGTGCCATATTTTATGAAAAAACGTGCCAATTTTCGTGCCTTATGAAAAAAAAAACACAAATTCTTCTATTTTGTTGAAAAATTTGTAATCAATTTTATAACGGGGTCTAATACAACAAAAAAAAATTAAAAGAATTCATTTGCTCTCTTCGTGCCTTGTCAAAAAATTCGGACCAATTTTCATTAAATTTAGTTGAAATCTGCTTAATTTTAAGTAAAATAATGGAAATAAAAAAACATGCCATATTGAACTTTTTCGTGCCACCGTGCCACGAGGAAATTATCGTGTCAAAAAAGCACGATCGTGCTACTTCGGCAACGCTGCTCTGGACCTTAGAGAGATGTCTGTGTACCATGTACGTTCGTACGTTCGTACATTCGGAAGCTTTTTTTTTCCGACCATATTTCGAGAACGAATAGAGGTATCGACTTTGAATAAATTTTATTTTACATATAATAAGGCCATAACGTGCAGAAAGGATTTTCAGAAAAATTCAATTAGCGGTTGTTTCGGAACCGGTTAGTTTTTCCGTGGTAGGGAAGTTACCGCGACGCACAACCCCCGACCTAGAGGTCCAGACCCTTAAACTCCAAAAGTGGGGAGCTGGATACACCGCTCCTTATAGGCCTGAGGTGTTCACTAAGTAGTGCAACCTGACTGGAACTGTAGACGCCAACGTTGATTCCATCTGGGGAATTCCTTCATTGCCGCATGGAAATAGGAGAAGTGCCTTAGTGGTAACACTCCTCTCCCCCTCTCTCGTTTGCTGCCGCCTAAAACCTTCCACAGGGATTGGAACCCCATCTTCAGTTAAAGGTACTAGGCACCCGATGTTCACCACTTGGAGGTCAGAGTAGGAGTTGATAGACATATAGGTGCGCTTTGAGAAAAGCTTGTGGACGCTTGTGTCCTCTTGAATTCACATATCTACACTTTGAACATCATTTGAGAAATCTTGCTGCTCCGTCCATAGGTAAGAACAACACCAAACCCTTTGATGTCGAGAAAGGTTTGAGGCAAGGTGACGCGTTATCATGCATGGAACCTGTTTAAAATCGTTCTTGAAGCAATTGTCAACAACAGAGGTACAATTTTTCAAAAGTCTGTTCAACTACTTGCTTATGCAGATGATATCGACATCATTGGGAGAACGAAGCGAGCTGTAACCGGCGCGTTTGCAAGTATTGAATCGGAGACGGCAAAAATGGGTTTGGCTGTTAATGATGACAAGACGAAGTAATGCTATCATCGAGAAAAGAATCTCAATATCGTCGGCTCGGGTAAAACGTCACGATGGATAGATATAACTTCGAAGTCGTCAAGGACTTTGTCTACCTGGGCTTCCACTATAACGTCGCAAAATGACATCAGGGCAGAGATCAAACGAAGAATTACTCTTGCCAATCGCTGTTTTTTGGCGCTAAGAAGGCATTTGAGTAATAAAGCCCTCTCTCAAAGAACCAAGGAGACCTTATATAAGACCCCTATCATCCGGGTCCTGCTGGGGGGGCAGAAGCATCGACCCTGGACAAAAACGGATGAGAATCTACTTGGGTGCTTTGAAAAGAAGATTTTTCGGGTGATTTTCGGTCCAGTCTGTATCGGTGGAGTATGGTATTGGTATATGGATGAGAATATTCATTAACTAGCTTCACGGGTTTTACAGCGACGTGTCGACCTGGTCAAGAAGCTGAAAATACAGCGGCTGAGATGGCTGGGACACGTGGAGCGTATGGACACCGACGCACCAGCCCGACGAGTCTTCGATTCTACCCCTGACGATCTGCGCAGCAGAGGAAGACCCCACCTTGCGTGGCGCACACAAGTGGAGAGCGACCTCAACCAACTTCCAGTGCGGAACTGGAGGCAGCTAGCTAGTGACCGAGCTGGCTTGAGGGGCTTGTTGGTTGAGGTCGTAGTCCAACCTGGGCTGTGAACGCCATCTAAAGTAAAAGTAAAGTAAAACTCAATTAGCGGATTTCTTATTACAGTAATTTAAAAAAAAAAGTTTTAAAATGGCTTCTTTCTCGAATATCTCTAGAACATATATTATCGACTTCGGCCTGGTTTCATTTCATATACAATGACGTAGTGAAAAATTGGTAACTCAAAGAAAAATCAACGACAGTTTTTATTTTTTTTATTAAAAAAACCATCAAAAATTGTTTTAAAAAAATATCGAATGTCCTGAGAACATACAAGGATATTAACTTCGGGTTAATTTTATTTGATACACAAATTTATAGTTGATAATCGGTAGAGTTTGTAATAAAATTCAATTTAACGTTTTTTTTTTTCTAGGCCAAGAAAGCTGCACGCCTCTTTTTTGTATTTTTGTGAATACCTATATTCGAACGTGTTATGACGCCGCCCGCCAGCCGTCCGAAAAGTATACGAGGGAAGTAAGCTCAAAAAATGTAAATTTTTTAAATTGGAAATACAGCTACTCGTTCAGCAGGAAATGCATCACATAATTAAAAGCCAACGCTAAGCTTTGTTGTGTTGGACCACAATAATTTTTTTTTTTTTGTTAGCTGATTTATTGACAAAAACAATCGCTTTCTGTGAACCTAATTGTATTTATTGGTTGAGTCTCTGCAGCAGCAGCTGCCATTAGCACTGCCATTCTGATATAATGTGGAACTTGAGAACTTGACTCATTTTGTCCATAAAATTTTAAAATTCCAAGTTTAAGTTGACAGTACTTCATTAAGTTATGTAACCTCAATAAATGAACAACGAAATAATAAAATATTTGCTTTGGGATAATCCGTTTATATTGTCCCATTCCCATCAGCCCCCTATCTCTTCTCCTGATATGGGTTATCTTGATCTTTGGTTCACAGTCCTCTGCTGCTAATGACCAGATGCATTTTACCTCCTCCGCAGGAAATTTTTTTGTTTGTATTTGTTTGAAAATTGGGGAAGAATTTAAAGCATGTCAATTGTTTGGGCAAACAACAGGAGCCAGGCATCTTTGGCGGTTTAGGTCTTTTAGGACCAGCGCAGCGGATCTTTACGATTTACCAGAAGCAACGCGGCAGGACGACAGCGAGTATATAGGTGAAGGTACACTTAACAAACAGTCGGCACGTTGATATTCGGATTGGTGGATGTTTCCAAAATAATCACAAAAAAAACAGTGAATCACCGAAATACGGGGCCAAAGGACCACGGTACATTACCTTCATATATAGCCAGGCATCAGGGTCCAGCGATATTTGTATTGTGCTGCGTTATTATATTTGTTAATGCAACCTGTGTTAGGCCACTAAATCGTTTGTAGTTTTACCGCCCGACAACGCACACTCTGCAGGAGCAAAACTCACATCACAGGTGAGCACTAAAGCAGGCTGAGACCATAAGGATGTGAAAGAAAACATCACCAAACGTCGGAATCAGCGACGACGACGACGACGACGCGGACATAAATGACGCAACGAAGATGACGAGGAAAATTAGGATCGGTGTACATTGAAGATGATTGCTTTTGATTTTTATATATGGAGATGGAGATGGATATTTTTGGGATTACGCGCGCAATTGCGGTTGATTTCCTGTTGAGATGAAGTTTGGGCTGGTTTTTGTCCTATAAGATGGCTTCAGTTGTTGAAAGGATATATCATAGCCACACGGGATCATACTCAGCTGTATCTATATACCTTCTTTGTAAAGAGGAACCACAAAAAACAAAAAAAAAACAACCTTTCATTCAGTTTTGGGAATGGCTAAATTGTTATGGTGCAATTATGGAGAGATAATTGGTTTGGTGGTTTGAGAATATACATCACCAGGGAATTGAATTTCATTTTAATTTCAATTTGTTTTGTTCCTACCTTGATTATGCTACGTACCCATATGAGTGATCTCTATTAACCGATGCCAGACGACTGCGACTATATGATGCTATACCAAGGTCAAGGGTATAGACATTGAATAGCTCTTAATATTTATTTATACTCCCATGTCCCATGGGAATCTTCGGAAAAAAAATAAATGAAAATAAATTAAATTTAAATTAAAACTTGAAGTTGAGTTTCGAGGCGGCAGATATCAAAGCGAGTTTACTCAGACGAATTGTCCAAACTGATTTATTGTGTGGGCTAGCATCATATATAGTTGCCATGAAAGTGGGTCAGAGACTTAAATAATTAACGCTAAATTGAATTATATTTAGCGCAGATAATAATTGGTCAAATCAAAAGTGTTTAACATTTTGTAGAAATCAATGCAAAAAAAAACATTCGATTTCTTCAAATTATCTACATTGTACTGAGAAAATTGTAGCTTTTAGCTCTTTTTTTTCAGTAGCACCGGCAACGATACGAGATAAGACGAGTCTTTTGTAAGGGGAACGTTACTTTATCCCGCCAAACAAAATCCCGCCAATTATAAATATATTCTTCAGATAAGTCTGTGACATGAAAAAAGTAAAAGTAACGAAATCCCGCCGATTTTCCGCGGGATTTTTTTTACTCATTTTCGGCGGGATTTCTAATACTTCTTGGAAAGTAGGATTTTGTACTATGGAAAAAATATTTTATTAAGTTGATATTTTTAGTTTTTTTGTGAGTCATTTTTAGGGTGAGGGGAATTTCGTTTGGGGGGGGGGGGGGTTAATTTTTTAAATTGTTTTTTTGGGGTGTATTTAGATTTTAAATTTTTTTTTTTTTAACGCTTGAAAACCACTAACCAGGCGTTTTAGATTTTTTTTAAGCGTTTTGGTAATTTCTTATTCAATTTCAGCTTGAAAAGAAATTTTTTTCGAAAAAAACTTTGCTACACCCAACCTCGCACATACCCCAAATCCTATAGTGGGCCAAGCAGGGGGGTTGCAGGGGGGCAGCATGCCCCCCCTTACTTGCCGAGCTTTTTACACGGGATGTCGCTTTGTATTAAAAAAAGGAGTGAAACGGCGGGATTTCGTTACTGCGGGATTTTGTTCCACGGGATTTTGTTTTGCGGGATTTTGTTTTGCGGGATTTTGTTTTGCGGGATTTCGTTACGCGGGATTTTGATACGCGGGATTTTGTTTGGCGGGATTTCGTAGCCAACCCTTTTGTAAGTCTTGTCTTGGTCTCGTTCAAATCGAAAAAGCTTTTCAGTGTTGTCGTAGTTTTTGATTTTTTTCGTAGAAGAAATATCGACTCGACTTAGGTGATTAGCGTGGCCATACACAGAAATTTTTTTTCTATTTTTTTTCTTAACCCAAATTTGTTTTTAGATTTGAAATAATAAAAAATACCTATAACCCCAAATTTTCACCCTCCTACCACCACCCCACATTTTTTAATCTTCATTTTAGTATTTTTGTATGGAACAATATCCAAATAAACCGTCATCATTCTCTTTTTTCAAACAGAACCAAATTATTTATATTGTTGAATGACAGATGGCGCTAGGTCTTTCCTTATCGAGCTTTCATCCATACAGTCGCCAGGCCACTATGGCGTTGTGTTGAAAAATTCAAGCTAAAAATAAATATTCGCATCCAAATGCTACAAGATCAATGCGCTGACACATTCTCGAAACCAGTTTTTATAGATATCGGCGATGAAAAGTTGCTGTTCATGAAATTGCTGCATAAAATTGCCGACCGAATTCTGCACAATCGTTGATTCGCAAATAATGTTCTCATTGACCGCATATTCCCCGTTGTACGCACACTATAGTCATCATACTCGTGGTCGGGAAGACCATTTTCCCACGGCACGATGCCAAACACGTTCAAACCTTGATGTAATTTCTCGATATCCACGTGAAATCTATCCTCAACGGCGAATAAGTTATGCCCACTGTCATCGTATTTGAGGTAACCGGCCCGGTACAGCTGCATCCGAAATAGGGCCCGAAAAATGTCTAGAACAGAACTGCGGCACACAACGACAGTACTCTTTAAGTTTCGATTTATACTTACGTTCCATTTCTTTGAGACATCCGCCTAGGTGTCCAAACTACCCGACGAGATACGCCATGAAATACTTGATTGCACCTATATTTCTGAAGTGCTCCGCAGTCCGCACCGATATAGTGCTGCGAGATTTTTCTTTTCAATTAAATACAAGAATCACGAACGTTTTCACGTTTGTTTATCGAATGGCAATGCGCACCGTCCGGTAGCATAAACGTCGAACACACTTTCGTTCAAATCGTTTCATTTGTTTAAGTTAATACGTATTTTTCATGTTCTGTTGGGGGAGTGGAAAACCGCGCAACATATTGTGTATCCGACTTAGGGACCAGTTATAGCTTTCATTGAAATTCATCAAAAATTTGTAATTTAAGATTTAGGGTACTTAAAAATCAAAATCCGTAATTATTTTGATGCCAATGTGAAGCTGACATCAGCGCAGAGATCAAACGAATAATTACTCTTGCCAATCGCTGTTTCTTTGGGCTAAGAAGGCATTTGAGTAATAAAGCCCTCTCTCAAAGAACCAAGGAGACCTTATATAGGACCCTAATCATCCCGGTCCTGCTAGAGCGGCTGAGATGGCTGGGATACGTGGAACGTATGGACACCAATGCACCAGCCCGACGAGTCTACGAATCTACCCCTGACGGTCTGCGCTGCAGAGGAAGACCCCACTTTATCTGGCGCACACAATTGGAGAACGACCTCAACCAACTTGGAGTGCGGAACTGGAGGCTGCTAGCTAGGCACCGAGCTGGCTGGAGGGGCTTGTTGGTTGAGGCCGTAGTCCATCCTGGGCTGTGAGCGCCATCTTAAGTAAAGTAGGTAAGTAAGATTAAAAGGCCAAATTGTAGGAAAAATTAAAGAAATCCACCCGAAAATAATATACCTACACATTTTGTTTAAATGTAAATAAATAAATAGCCTAATTAAATGTTATTAAAAATTAAACAATGGAGAGTAAAATTATTATACATTTTATTAATCAGGAAAATAAATTTTGAACAAATTTTCCCCACTAGTAGTTATTTTAAGACTTTGGGCGCGCACACTGAAATGGTAAGAGAGTTAGCGCATTTCTACCTAAAATGTTTGCAAAGCAAAATGAACGATTGAAAAATTTAAGTTAGATACAGTGTGGAACATTTTTTAATTTTTTCGGACAGTTTCTGAAACAATTTTCGTTGT
Organism: Epistrophella euchroma; assembly: GCA_947049315.1. NCBI lineage: Eukaryota > Metazoa > Arthropoda > Insecta > Diptera > Syrphidae > Epistrophella > Epistrophella euchroma. The sequence goes on from OX346245.1 coordinate 19,184,293, forward strand.
GGGACAGTTCATATAAATAAGGGGCTGTCCCACGTATTGTAGAAATGGTCCCTTTTATGACTACTAAGGTTATTTCATCTGCCCTATGAAGGGGGACGCACTCCAGGGCTCGGTCTCTTTCTCTTTCCTTCACTGCTCAGCACAGCTCACCATAAATTACTACTCGGACTAAATTTAAAATAAGCATTTTAATTTTAAACTATATTTTTTTTTAACTAATATTGCACTAACTGTTTTAATAAATCGTGAAATAAACTGAATTATTTATATCCAACTAAAATTAGGGGCTCAACCGGGATATAAGATCCTGCGGAATTTGTTAAAATTAAATTCCACCAAAAACATTGCATGTAAAGTAGGTTGCCAAGTTGTGAGTGTTGATGATTTTGGGTTGAAAAAGTTATAAGATCTCACGAATAGCCAAGCCCCTTACTTTAAAGCTGGCCATTCACGATCAAGCCAAATAGGTCGGTGCCAATTGGACTGGTGGATTTATAACCTGCTGAAAGTCTAAATGGCTCGGCCGAACTGATTCACATGATGCAATTTGGCTCAAATGAGCCATTTGGCTCTATCGTGTATGGCCAGCTTATAACATCTAACTATACAAGCTCTAACTCTACAAACCCTACCAGACTTATACATAAACCTCGCTTTAATGGGGTTGGAGAGTGAAAGTTAGAGATTGTAAAAACAACATGTACGTACCATAAACAGAAATTTTGAAAATCGAAATTTCATCACATACCTATCTGTTTCACTAAATTTACTACGTCACCATAAGGTTTGTGCACAATTTCCTAAAAATCGATTTAAAGTACGAAGGAAGAGGAGGATTAAGAAAAATAAAAGAAAAATATTTTTGTTGTTGGACTAAAAGGTCGCAAAAAATCTTCCATTTGTACGAAAGAAGTTTCAGAATTTTTTTTTTGTAGAATTGCATAAGCTACAACTTTTATGTTAACATTTTTTCAAGAAAAATTGATAGTTTTAGATAGTTTTAGAGAAAGGACCATGGGCACAATGAAAAAAACTTATGGCATATGAAAGAAATAAATATTTATTTTTTTTATTTTTTAACATTTTTAAAATGGAAGCGGTTTTTTCGAAAACTAGAAATAAGTTGATTTAAAAAAGGAATGAAAGAACAGACTTCTGGCTTTTAAAAATGCTAAAAAAAACTTTTTAGTTAGTGTCGCCATTTTTTTTAATGAATTGTTTCCATTTTAAATACTTTTTTTTTTAAATGCGCAAAAACACCATTTTCGTGCTCGGTTTCAATTAAGCCACCATATAATAAAATAAAGTGCTCTCCATTAGCTTTATCACTGTTGAGCAATGTTCAAAAATAGACCCAAAATGCCCATGGTCCTTTGCCAAAAAAAAAAAAACAAATTCATCATTTTCACTCTTTCACAGAAAAAAGCTCTTCTAAAAAATTCAGCTTTGTCCGAATTTTCTCTTAATTTGGACATTTGGGCTATAATTCGAAAAAAAAATCAATTTTATTTTGCAAATTTTCCCTGTGCGGATAACGGTTTTCTTGAAATTTTTTATCTAACTAAAGTACGGGTTTCTAAATTAATGGCCGATTGCACCAATATTTAACTGGGCTTATAAATCTTTAAATAATGACGTTTTTTTCATACAAAATAAGTCATTTAAAAATTTAAAAGCCCTATTAAATATTGGTGCAATCGGCCATAAGAGACTCAATATTCAATTGCATATTGATTTTCTATTTTATCAACAATCCTTTGAATTTCTCATCTCAAAAATTGTATTCTGTTCATTTTATCATTTTTTTTCCACACCCTCCGTTTTCTCTCCAACTCTCCAACGAAGTCATTCCCTGGTGCCCTGTGTTCGATTTTCCAGTACCGCTATACCCAAGATACTACCTGACTATGCACTTAGAATAATGGATTTAATTACTACATATCACTTCACAACAACATGGTCCATAGCCCCACAAACAATCGAAAATCCCCAACAACTCCAACACCTTTATAGACAGAGAGTTAACCGAATTCATGTTCCATTTCTGTCTTCCTAAAGTAACAAATTCGATCGCCATTTGGTATTGGTTGGAGCAAATCTAATGCTTTGTTTATTCAACTTCCTCAAACACAAATAGCATTCGTTCTCGTAGGTCTCCTCTGATCCCATTTCCCCTATATCCTTAACCAACATGCATGATGCACCTATCTTTTCTTCATGTACCTTACCTACACTTTTTTGAATGTCATTTTGAGGCTCTCAAACTTTATCCATTTTGGTAATGGACCTAGAGCTGGAGATGACTTAACACAGAAGAGCCTTGCATCACATCATCGTCGTCATGAAAAGACGCTATACAAAGACCAGCCACGGCCGGCCGGCTGGGTGGACGACAGACCGACCGGGGCAGGAGAATAAAGAAGACAGGTATTAATGTAAAAGTTCATTATTTGATGTCTTTATACGTAATAATTTGCGACTTTCATTAGATGTGTGTGCACACACCACACAGCCCGTCATCAGGAGTGCAATTCATCTTTGTGAACCATGGCCATGAATTGGATAGCCCCGCGTGCAATGCATCATCGCATCGGCCAAAGGAATTCACTCCGCACGGAATAGGAATATTTTCACTCTTCGTCATGCGAGCACCCAGAAGATTCACTTTTCCTCCTATTTTCAATGTGAATTCTATATATTTTGTTTTGAAACCGGGGTTCTATATGCATAGCTCTGGGTCTGCGAGAGTGGAGAGGAATGATGCTGGTTCTTCTTGTCTCTATGGCCATTAGTTTGTTGCAGTCAATAAATCCAATCCATTGGCTATGGGGCTTTAGAGGATTTTGATTTTTAGTCCAAGGGTCTTCCTTTGGTGCGGCATTTGTGTTGATAAGTGCCCGGGCCCGCTGAAGACGCATCGCGTCGTCGACGGTGGTGTATAGCTTGGAATCATGTAAGTGCCCGAAGGGAGCGCATCGCGCATACACAATGGGACCCAATCACACTTCTTCTTAGGGATATTAGCTTGAGACTCTGCTTGGCCTAGCATTGCAGACAAATACTGTAAGACGCTGAGTGTGCTGATCCTTTTTCCCCTTTTGTCTGCATCAGATTTTCATTTCGATTTTATTACTATTATTAGAAGATCTAAAAGTGCTAATTGATAGCCTCTCAGGCTCTCTATCAGAAGGGTATTTGTAATATTATTACGTGTGAAGTAGATGTGTTGATCCTTGTCCTTAAGTAGGGTAGTGTATACTTCAATAGATGGAGCTGGTCTGTGGAACGCACAAGAATCGATTATACAAGTTTAAATAAAGTGCGGAAAATCGATTTGATTTTTTGAGATTCTAATCCGGCGATTAAGTTTGTTCAACCAATTTGTTGATAGGAGTGTTTGCTTAAGCCTAGTACGCAAATCGGGAAAAATTTTTCGTTTCATACAAAATTTTTTCCAGGACAAATTTTGTCTTCAGTTGTTTTTAAGGCAGTACGCAATTCACGCGCGAAATTCTGACGTTTATACCCGTTGTAGGTGAAGTCTCCACTAAATTTTGACAGGAAAAATAATGTTCGAAGCATTATTTTGCGGGAAAAATGTTGACAGGTCAATAATTTTGCACCATAAGTACGATCAACTATTGTTTCTTGATAATTTTACAAAAAGAAAACTAAAGAATGAAAACATTAATTTTGCGTGACTTTTCTAACGTTTTTGTAGAGATTAGAATTGTAGAGATAAAATTTGTGTTTTCCCGATTTGCATATTGGGCTTTATAGGAAATGCACTTCTATCTGAAGAAAAAAATTTTAATTCAATATTCTCATGTATTTTTTCTCTGAATGATTAAAAGCGGATTTCTTAAAACTCTTTTAAATATTTAACATGCTTTTTATTCTTTTAAAGACGTTTGTTCTGTACAAAATACGTCAAGTGGCAATTAAGTGGCCAAACATAGGAAGTAAAGCCTCAATATCTCAGTGCACCACCAACCTGGAATGAGCAGCACTTATGATGACTCTCATGTTGGTTACTTATATCTTCTGCACACGTTTCATAGACGCATAAAAGATTCGTAATGTAGCGACGGTTCAGCTACGGCTAATCTTCTGCGCACGAAACGTCACGTCAAGCTGGCGACAGTTTCGATTTGCAGCTTCTGTGCTGCGACGAAAACATGCAGCTTACAAACCTGAGATACACACAATTTCCACACAAGCTGCAAGCATTCGTTGTACGCGTCTATATGTCGAGACGTTTCGTGTGCAGAAGGCCTAAAGTTTTATTATGAAAAATTTAATTGCCACATTCCGATAAGTATTGACTGTAAAACTGGCCCTTTAAGCCTAGTACGCAGATCGGGAAAGACAAATTTTATCTCTACAATTCTAATCTCTACAAAAACGTTGGAAAAATCGCGCAAAATTAATGTTTTTCTTCTTTTTTTTTCGATCGATAAAAAAAAGTTGATCGTGTTTATCGTGCAAAATTATTGACCTGTAAAAATTTTTTCCGCAAAATAATGCTTCGAACATTATTTTTCCTGGCAAAATTAAGTAGAGACTTCAGCTTAAAGCGGGTACAAACGTCACAATTTAGTGCGTGAACTGCGTACTGCCTGGAAAAAAAAACTGAAGACAAGATTTGTCCTTGGAAAAATTTTGTATGAAAAGAAAAATTTTTCCCGATCTGCCTACTAGGTTTAAAGTGTCACAATGAGCATTGTAAAGGGGAAAGTACGCCTTGCCTATTTACTAAACACTTCAACAAATGAGAGGGAATATAAGGTGTGTGTTTTTCCAACCCCGGAGGGAATGGGTTGAAAATAAGGCATCGGGGATTAGAGACGCCATCACAGAAAAATGTTAAGTTTGGAGGGGTGAATTTAGGACAAATCACATCAAACACTTGGATTTCAGTAGATCCCATTGCGCTCCCCAACACACGAGTTTCCATATACAAACTGGGTTTCTGCGAATCGAACCCAGTTTTTCCGACTTAAGATATTTTATAAACGGCTACTGCCTCTTTTGAGGAAGTGACAAATCGCTTCCAAGAGTAGGTAATTCTTGTCATAAATAAGTGCCTCTCAAAACTGTAGGTCCCCTGCATTCCTGCCAATAACACGTACACATGAATGGTTTACTTATTTGACTTGGTTCTAGACGAGCTGTCATGCCACCAATTTTGTTTTAATAAATCAATATAACCAGTGTCATAAAAGTAACTAGGCCGGCTGTTGTTTTTTTTCTTGAGTCAAAGCAACAAAAAGTAAATTTTTTGGTGTTTTGGATCGTATATGGGTATATAAGTGAAAAAACTAAAACATACTTTTCTTTCTTTCTTTCTTTCTTCTTACTTTACCATAAAAAATGTTGTATGTACAAAACAAGATAATTGAATTTCCTGTCAGAATATTCTTAAAAAATTTTTGTAAGATCAATCATTCTCGAGATATTAGTTAAAACACATTTTTCAAAACAGCGGCGCGCGGCTGAAGCTCCACATTTGCAGCTGCGCCTTTTTCTGAATACTCAAAGACAACTCATCTACTAATTCCCATCCTAAAATTTAAGCGGTTTAAATTTGCAAAAAAAAACTCTCTCTCAAAAGCATATTTTAGAGTAAACTGTTGCACTGTATCGATTGCCGATGTCACAAAAGGAAATGATCTTGAAATATCGTTGGAGGTCATCGTGAAGTTCAAAACCAAATTCACTATTGAATTACTCATAGAAGTTACTGCAAGAATGAACTTGCTTTTTATTGAAATTATCTTGCCACAGGAAAAATATAGCCGGGTTGTTACTTTTGTGACACCATGTCATTTTATTTTATCTTCAATGTCAATCCACTAACAATAAAGTAGTGAAAGTAAGATCCGGTCATGAGTTAAATTTTAATCATGCATTTAATTTTTCTGTTCAAAAACGTCATTTGTTACTTTTGTGACACTTAGTATATTGTATTGGAGGCCTGACCACTGACCAAAAGAACCAGAACGGTAGGTCTATTTTGTATGAGTTATATTTACAGTCAATAAATAAATATTATGTTACAACGAACGACCTTTGTGACACATTGTATAATTATTTTTAATGCCCAATGGCTAACCATAAGTGCAAGAAGAACAAATCCGGTTATGAGTTTTATTTATAGAAAACTAATTTATTTTGCATTTTAACAATAACCTTTGAAGCCTTTGTGACCTTTATGACACCTTGTATATTATATGTATTTCAGCACAAAGCAAAATCCAGAAGAGCATAAATGACAGACACGACCATGGGTTATATTCATAGTCAATCAATTTCACGTTAAAAAAATAATCTTTGTGACTTTTGTGACACTTTGTATAACTTTTATTTAATGCCAAGTCACTAAACGAAAAAGCCAGATTAACAGACCGATTCATAAGTGTTATATTTGTAATCAGTTTGTTAATTTAACGTTACAAAATGACCTTTACTTTTGTGACCTTTATGACAATTCGCCAGAATAGGTTATGAGCTATATTTATAATCAATCAACTGATTTTACGTCACAAAACAACCCCTTGTAGTGCTTGTGACGTTTATGACACCTTGTATATATTTCTTTCATGTCAAAGCAATAACTAGAAGAGCAAGGACGACAGACTCGATATTGGTAACCAATAATTTTAACTTTGCAGAAACGACCTTAACCTTTGTGAGCTTTGTTACCGTTGTTGTGACAACTTTTATAATACTTTTAATGCCCAACCCACTAACCAAAATAGCCAGAATGACAGGCCTATTCATGTGTTATTTTTTTAATGAATCTCCATCAATTGTACGTTACAAGAACCACTTTGACTTTTGTGACCCTTGTGACACATTGTATACTGTCTTCTATACCAAACTGCTAACCATAAAAGCAAAAACGACAAGAAACAAATATTATATTTCTTTGATTTCCACTCAACTCTAAAAGTTAAAACTTGAAGTTTGTTTTGACCAAAATGTATACATACTTTAATTGATTGTCTTCAATATGTATGCCTTAAGTTGTGTGGGCTTGATGTTGCAGTAACCATGCAAATAAAAACATTAAAATTTTCTGCAAAATCAAAAAATGGTACAACAACAATTAAAAAAGTGCGTGGTGTTCTTTCGATATCTATTAAACTATTGTGATTTTAATCTCCGCACTATGCAACAAACTTCTTCCATCAGTAACCTTTATTTAACAAAAATAAATCTAACAAGTAGTCGGTGCGCGGCGATTTAACACAAAAATAACACACCCGTCATCACATATTCAACCAAGCCAGCCATCACCCTCATGGTTATCAATCGAAAGCCATGCACATTCCATTCCAAACAATATAATACTAGATGCATGCGATCGGCAATAACGACAATAATACCACAATGTGACTGACAGCGCGATTCCATTGTCAGCATTTACTGTCAAATATTGCAATTTGTTGGTACTTTACGCCAGATCGCTGATCGTTGATCGCAGATCCCACAGCCACCCACATCCACCTATGTAGGCATATAATCGTCATGTCGTGGTGATCGTAATTACAATATTAGGTTGATGGTTGCGTTGTCGAATAAATTTGATATTTTGATTGTTTTTGTTCTGCAACATGTAGCTATGGTAATACGGGTATTCAGCTACATGTTTGGGTAATAATTACAAAATGACTGACAGAGGAAAAAGGCGAAAAGAAAATCACCAGAATCGAGAGCAAAGAATCTGTCATTATAGGTATGGATGTCATGTAGAAGCAGGAGGGGTATAGAATAGAATGAGGAGGAAGAGGTGGAGGTTTTTGATGTTGTTCTCTTGTGGTGGTGCTGGACAGACAGGCATTCGAGAAGAGTTATAGGAGTTCCTTTACCACATGTTGATCCAAGTCGCTGTTGTTCGTCCCCAACTGCTATCCCCGTTCTATGCGTCGTCCTCGCTTGGTCGTCAACTCAAGACTCAAGTCAAGCTGAAGTCTGTTTGTTGTTTTTGGTGATTATTGACAAAAGTGCGTGGTTGGCATCTCTCTAGTATCGTTGTTGTCGTCATCTCATAACGTTGTGCTGTCGTCGACGACGTACATAGTTGTCGTTGTCGTCTTCGTCGTCAGAGTCAAAGTCAGCTCATTCGATCATTGATCGCTGCGATGACGACCTTTTCAACATTCGATCGATCTATGGCAGTATCCCCACATTTGGCCATTTGGGCGGAAGATACTCTCGCTGTGCTCTGTGCGGTGCGATGCCGATACCCATGCCCATGCCGATGCCTTGACGGAGTTATTCCCGAACATGATTTGCCTGGAAATTAACAAACGAAACCGATCCGCGTTCTCCATCGATAGATCTCAGATGTTGATGTGCGCTGCTAACGCTCTGTGCTGGCTCAGTGAGTGCGTTTCGTAGAACATTCTGTATTGTGGATGCCGCTGTTGCATTTTGCAAGCGCGTTGCTTGTCTAACTCGTCCCCATGTGGGAGCTGTATAAACATAGGTACCTACGTTCTAACTATCAAAATCAGCTCTTGGGGCTGTGGCCAGGCCCGTGTTGGGATTCCACCTCCGCTGCTGCTGCGTGGCTGTAGCCATATCTATACATAGCTGTAGCTTCGGGAAATTGCCAGATGAATTATTGCTGGCATTTGTTTGGTTGACAGTAAATATGGAAAATAGGATATTCAATAGTTATTGCTTGTAATTTATTTCGGTGTGTGTGCATAGTGTGGTGTAATGTTCTTGGTCTTTTGTGCAGCGCACAGCGCTTATGATGCTCGTTATAGGCTTGTGCTGTATGGGATGTTGTGATGTTGTTGGGCGATCTTAAGCGAAAATGTAGAGTAAAAGTTATGTTCTGCATTTGGCGGGATGAAGCTTTGAAACTAATATAATAAATAGAAATTGTATGTTGGGTCTATTCTTGTTGTTAATATCCTTGTCAAATGCAATGGTAGAATTTTGACTGATATTGTGGGCGTATTTGGTAGACATTGAGGAAATATAATATTTGAAATGTTAAATTACTTTTTTTTTTTAAACAAAACAAAACAGGATTAGAAGACATTCGAAAATGTTGTATTGGAGAGTTGGGTACAAAGCATTAAACATGGACAGAACTGCATTCCAACAAGGTAACAATATATTGCCATTATGAAGGTTTCATGAACCTTTGAGTACTGTCAACTGTGCGTGCAAATTTTGCTGTAAATTGTAGAAGGTGCAATGACCAAACGTAAATGCTAAAGAGCAAATGCTAAAGGGCATATGTAACTTTGACTTTATGTAACTGTAAATTTCAACATTCTAGAAGACTTTTATTTAAAATAAGAATTCACTTCTGCCCTTACCTCCATAAGCCATAACCCAACTAACATTTCAGCTTCGGTTAGGTTTAACTGAAAATGCTTTATAACTTCTCTAAGATGTCTGTAAAACTTCGTTAAACTTAAAAAGGAGAACATTATAGAGGCTCAAATAACTTTTTTTAAACTTCTAAAGTGAATTCTGTTCATCTTCGTACTCGTACCATGCGCAGTTCTTTTAAAAGTTTGAGCTTCTATAACAAGTGTTTGTAAGATCTAAACGAAGTCTAATCGAGTGCCATATGCACAGTTTCAAAGACACTTATGTTTTGACAGATAGTCACGCAAATGCTTCTATAAAGGAAAAAACGCAAGTTTAATATACCTTTAAGAAGCAGATAATACAGCTCTTAACGAGGTATGTATACAAATAAAAAAAAAATATTTATTATATTTCCAATTTTTTCGAAGTGGTTTTTTCTGTATTTAATCTATTTTTTTACCTGAAAGTATATATCACATGAGATTATTTATTAATTAATGTATTGGAAATAATTAAAAAACACAAACATTTTTTTTACCTCTCTAGGGATCGAACTCGGAACCTCCTGAGTGAAAGTCCATCGCTTTAGCTAATGCGCCATCTTAGATATAATTTGGAAGATGCAAGAACTTGATCATACTTTTCATTTTGAGAACTTTAAAAAGCTTCCTTAAATAAGCCCAAGCCTCGATAAAATATTAATTGGAGCCCCATTTATATGATGGCCTCCAAGTATCGATGAATCAATGAACATTTAAATTGCTATTTATAGAAAATAAGTTGCTTGCTGCGAACAACTACAATTTGTTAACACAAACTTACTCTCTCAAATTTCACTTTATGAAAATGAAAAATGAAAATTTAAGTATTTTAAGATGAATTTGAACTACTTTCCTACCATTTTGATAGATACGGTTTTGTTAGGTTTAGGAATACAATTGTTTAAAATCGAATTTATTAATTTATTTTACTGCCGTTTTCATCTGAAAGGAAAAGAAAAAATAAGGTCACGAAATTTTTGTTTATTCTGTCATAATGCAAAAATTTTGTTTTTCAAATTAAACACTGACTTGAATATTAAATTTGATGCATATACAAATACATATACTATACATATTATGTAGTTTTTTTTCCTGAAGTCTGCAAGTCGTTTTCTTTTATTTTTATCACGTTTTGTCTTATTAATGAGGTTTTTTGATTGGTAAATAAATTAATTTATTTTCGATCTGGTTCTGTCAAAACGCCAATTTTTTCATCGAACTGTGAATCAACTCGAAGAAATAAACTTAAAGCTCTTCCAAACCAACGCGAATATTTGGCGCGACGAACGAAAGCAACAATAACAACATGAGGTTGTCAAACAAAACAACACGTGGTTATTATTTTTTCGTTCGTCGCGCCGAACATTCACGTTGGTTTTAGAGAGCCTTTATACTCACCGCGATTTTTGTTCGCATGTGACGACATTGTTTTGTACAAAAAACAGACAGTCTAGCAAGGTTTGACATTCCAACAACAAAAAGTGAATATTAATACACATAATTGTCCGTTCTAAACGAAAAGAGAATAACAAAAATACCATCGCGAGGATGAAATATTTTCCGTATTTCTATAGAAGTTAAATTCCTTTCAATTGACAGAAAGAAATCTGAAGATTGAGGGAAAACATAAAATTGTAAATTTGTTTATTTTTTTGGTATCTTTAAAGTGTAGCCTCGCTTAAAGTATGTACAGTAAAGTATGTGCGCGGTGTAAGCATGAGCAAAAAGTGCTGCAACTTCACATAGATTTATGCTGACAAGTTCCTGAGAAGTTAAGACATAAGTTTTGAGCGCGTATTTTTTGTGTTTCTCGTGCTGACCTGATTTATGCTCTTTTGTGGTCCTTCTAGTTCTACTTATGCATTCCTCTGCAGATCCAATTGACGTGATATCTGGAACATAATTCTACGTCTCTTAGCAAGAAATCTAAAATAGTGACCTGATTTTTTTTTAATTTTTTCCATGAAGTGGACATTGTAAATTTTATATTTAAAGAAGATTTTTTTTCGAAAAAAAGTTCGAGAAATTCTATATGTAAATTGATATCTTCTTTAAAGGTTCGATAAATAAAATCTGGCAGGTCTTTACCGAAGTACTCGATTAAGCCTCTGTAAAGTTTTTATAGAAACCATTTTTAATATCTTTTGACAGCAACCTCTATAAAACCCTCTATGGAGCTTTTATAAAGTGACAGCTACTTTATTCTTCTATTATATTATTTATAGAGCCTTATCAGAGTGTCAGCTCTTAACCTCTGTTAGTCTTCTTTTTCTTATTTCCAAACGGTTTAACGGAAGTAGTTATCGAATTCTTAACATCTATAAGATTGGTTTTTTTCCAAAAAAGGCCGTATAGAGGTCTTATATATAAGGTAAAGCCTGCGAATATCAATATTTCTAAGCTAAAAGAAGCTGAAATGTTAGTTGGGAAGTGACTAACGGTGACTTCTACGATTCTACTTATAGAGCAGAGCTATATGTGATCTGAAAAATGTGTCTGAAAAAAGGCCATCTATTGTTGAAAGGTCGGATTGGAGTAGAGTAGAATAATGTTACTGCTAATTGTAACTACCTTGTAAAAAGAGAGTGTTCCCATCAAGATACTCTCGTAGAGACGGTAGCGGAAGATTTCTCTTCTCTCTTATATAGAATCAACGGTGGTGTTAATAGTTCAAGCTAGGTCGCGTCGAACTACTTGGTGAACAGTTAATATGGGCTCCTACGACATATTCGCAGCTCAGATATAAAGGGAGCGGTTTATCCAGCTCCCACCCTTGGATTTATAATAAGGTTCTGGTCCTCCAGGTTAGGGGGTTGTGCGTTGGGGTAATTATCTTACCACAGAAATAAGTATCGGTTTTGAACCAACAACAAGCCTCGGATATTGATGATTCTAATGTTGACGACCCCAGCCCACGAAACAAGGACACTGAATTTTAGGTCCGTACGTGGAGATTGGAGGGCTAAAAGCTGATATGACTGCCATCCAGGAAATGCGATGGGATGGAGGGACCATATGAAGGATGAAATCGTGTGATTTTTAATTTAGGGAATGGTGAGAACTGCAAGGATCAAAGTCAGTGGGAACCCATATCTATGTGCCTGATGGGATTTTGTGCTAAGGGGAGGACTTAAGCAAGAAGTTTTGGGCTTTCAGAATCTTAGCGAGCACCTGGTCATTATTCGCATCAAAGCCAAATTCAAAACCATGAGGTTTATCTCTGCAAATGGTCCCATGCGGGCCATGAATCAACCAAAGAAAAGTTCTACGATCTTGAGTTTTGTTTACAACGATACAAATATAGACTTTCCTACTATTAAATGGGACACCGCTCCACATCACTGGCATGGGGCAAAATATCTTGGTTTGGTAATCGACCGTAAACTAAATACTAGAAAGAAAACATCAAAGAAAGTAAAAAGAAAGCTATAATCCTATACCTGCAGTAGAAATTTTGAAAAAAGATGGGGTCGCCCAACCTCAAAACCATTCATTGGGTGTACGCAGTTATAATGAGGCCAATTTTGACATACGCCTTATTTAGTTTCGTGGTAAATCTTAAAACCAGGACTACGATTCAAAGGCTTGCGTGTAGTGGTAGGTGCAACTAGTGCCATGGAAACGTTCCTTTTACTAGCCCCACTTGATCTATTTGCAAGGGAAATAGCGGCCAATAGTGCATTACGAGTTAGAGAGTGCAACAACTGGAAAGTGGGCCAGTTCGGGCATAGAAAAATTCTGAAATTTCCGAACAATGACGTTCAAACAGACAATACCGCAAATTGATTTCCATCCAGTAGTTCTAACGGATATTCCCTAAAGGCCAAAGGTACCGGTGTGGGGCTGAAAACCGACTCATGAATGGTTATCATATTTCGGATGATTTCACGGATGGTTCCAAGACAGATGAGGGGGCAAGGGTCAGGCATTGTCTATTTACCAAAGTTTCTTCCGCAAACGACAGATGTTCAGCAATTGATACTTTTTGGGTCTCTAGGAACTTAAGGCCGGATATCTCTAAAAAAAACCGAATATCTTCTGGAACTAATCAGACCTCAACTGTCCCTCTTAGTTGGAATTCTAACGGATCATAACTCAATGGGAACTCATATGATAGCAGAATATGTATCACCATATCTGACTTATTCAGAGGGTGTTATGGTGAAGAGTGTCCCAGCTTAACAAGAACTAGAAAGACAGCCCAAGGAGATTACTTTTACGACTAACTGAGCGAAATTTCGTGTTTGCCACTGAGAAACATTATGAAATATTGAAATTCAATATAATTCAGGGAGGCACCTCATACCTAACCCCCAATCACCATACTAACTCCTTTCCTTATCCTTACCCGTCCTTTATTACCAATGGAGATGATGCAGCTTGCCGTGTATTATCATTCCTACGAACCTAAACTAATGAATTTGATTTAGTATGATAAGTGCCCGAAGTACGAAGAGGTATATTTTGATTCGAAATCCAGATGCCATAGCCTGCACGACAAGACTTTCGATAATGGACTCAAGCTGATTGACTTTGCGACGATCATAACAAAATCACTCGTTTCCTACATACGCAAGGGGATTTGGCGGTCTCTCGATCAACCAACTGTCAAACAGATTCATCATGTTGTGATAGATGCCGAAAATGGCCACCTATTGAAAAACCATTTAAATTAAAAATCAAGTTATATAAATTATGTACATATATTTTTTGGTGATAATGTTTGGGTTGGTATGAGCCCCTTTCGACCATATCTATGCCACACTCATACCTGTTTCTATCTGTCTTAAACTGGCCTGGAAACAAATAATAATATGTCAACATAATGATTTAAACCAAACCACACTTTTAATACGAATGACATTTACTCCTAGCATCATTAAATCTTGATCAAAAACCCCACAGCATGTTGATCTTCTGCCTTGACTTAAAGCTAATCCCTTTGCAATGTTCACAGAAACAACTATAACCGCTCTCTTCAGATTGGTGGTGACTTAATTCGAATTAGTTTTTGTCCTATACTGTCAGATCCCGATACAATGTTGCATAGAGGCTTTTTTTCCATCCATGTTGTCCTGCCAATGTACGTCAGAATGTTTCGCACTTCCATGATGAATGCGAAGCCCTCTTTTAGTTTGTGGTGTGAACCGTACATAGTTTGGAGTACAAATACCATTTCTACCTCATTTGTAGGATTGTATTTGATAACCCAGGAGGAGCATCACAACAACAATTTATACAAAAAAAAAAAATGACCAAAGTCTCCTGACTCCCAGCACATATATTTCGTGGTAGGATGTCTACCGATATTCTGCTTCAACGGGAGAAAAGTTGGTGAAGTGATGGTTGGTGGAATAGCCTTTGATTGCTTGCAGCAGAAGTAGCCGGCCCGGTGCTGATAGGCCGCAGGAGGCGACACAATTTTATTTTCCCTCGTCCAGCCTTCTCCATCATCAAAGCTGCTAGATCCGTTCTCGTTGCGTTAATTTATTAATAACTGGTTGGGCATGTTGTATAGTATGAAGATGAAGATGACGATGACGATGACGATGATGACGACGATGATCGTTTTGGCTAAGAGGCACCTCTTTGTGCGCAAGTCGTCGCGAAAACTGGGAGTGCTTGGGAGAAATGCGTAACGCGTTACCAACAGACCCAACCATAGTCGCAGCGTGCCGTTAATTGTGTAGGAATTTGAAATGTTGTTATGAAGCTACTCGTAGAGATGCTTCCTGTTCATTTATATTGTCTGTATCATGATGATTTTATATGGGAAATATCTTATGCTTAGGTGTGAAGATGTTAAATAAATTGGTGTTAGAGAGCTTATCGCGGATTTGGTTATGAATTATGACTGAATGAAAATGTTATGTTGATTAGAGCAATGGCTATTTGAAAAAATACTGAATGTTTAATTTTTTTTTTAATGCAAGCAGACCCTAAAAAAAATATTAAAAAATTAAGTTTTTATATAATCAAGTAAGAATAGGCATACAAATTAATTGAACTGAAAATTATACATTTAAACACATCGAATTCATTAAAAATTGTATTCTTCCACTACCAAGGCTAAAAGAGCCAAAATTTTGCATGAAAAAGGAATTTTGCACTCTGACAGGTTGCGGGAGTTTATTAAATTTCCGTCACAATGCAACAAAGTAAAAGTAACAAAATGCAGTTGTTCGAAATAACGGTTTACGAGAAGATACTTGGTTCATAAAATTTTCACGTAAACTTAATTAGCGATTTTTGTGAAATTGAGATTAACTAAACTTATAAGTGCCAGTTCTACAATCATGGGTTAAATGTTGATCCGTGGTTCAGGATTTTTTTATTCACCGATTTCGGCGGATTAACTGAGGTTTAGCGATGGTTCAGGCATGTACTTTGCTATTATCAAATACTTGAACCTTGGTCCATCGTTGGACCTCAGTTAATCCGCCGAAATCGGCAAGTTAAAATTCCTGAACCACGGATCAAAATTTAAACCACGATTGTACAACTGGCACTAAAAAAAAATTCAGAACTTTTCAACACAGAATACGTTGACCTTCCGTGCATACCTAAAGTCATACGACATGACGAACTGCATATACTCGGTTCGTTCATTTTTGTTTGTTGTCTTTCTTGAAGAAATAGCTGTCTTGGCCTTTATTGAAACCCTTTACAACTGGTGGGTAGAAACACCAGTTGTAAAGGGTTTCAATGAAGGCCAAGACAGCTATTTCTTGCTAAGGTTTTGCGCCACTAGTGTTAAGGGACTTTAGTTTGAAGATAAATGTTCTAATTGCCACCATGGGCTTTGGTTCCTTTTGATCAACCAGAGCAACAGCATGTGCCGAGTGCCACTATAGGTGCCTGCTCTGGTCAAAGGCGTTGTACCTCTTGATGTACAAGAGTAAAATCCTGATGTGTCGAGTGCCATCAGGGGCCTAGTATTTCCAGAATATTGCCAGTTGCCACCAGGTGCGTAGCATACCAGTAGACTCTTTTTCAGATTTTTAAAATAAAAGTAAACCAGGTTTTTTGTTATAAGAATACCAGAACCAAATCCAGAAAACGGGATTCAAAGGAAACCAGAATCATAGATAACCAGATACTCGTTATCAGGGATCTCGTAGGCCAGAACGAAGGAATCACTCGAAAGCCAGAAAAAAATACCAACAACACAGATTTAATATAAAAATAAAAAAAAAATATAGAACAAAAAACCGAACCTTGTGGTTCTCCTATTAATTTTATTTCACTCCTTAAATCACCTTATTTCACTCTTCTACTGCGTTTTCATTAGAACAAATGAGGTAATTTCATTCAAAATTTCCAAATTCAATTCAAAATCAACTCATTTCCCATACAAATTCAAATTTACAAATGGAGTAATTTCAACCGAATTTGCACAAAATTCGGTAGGAAATTACGTAAAACTTTTATGAACACACTTAAATGGATTCCATTCAAAGTAGAACTCATTTAAAACGACATAATTCAATGTAAAAAGCAACAAAAACAAGCGATTGACAATCTGGACCTTCAAACAAAATTAAGAAATTTGAAATGTGAACACTTTTTTTTTTTGAAATTTGCCAAATTACCTCATTTCAGCTTTAATGAAGACGCAGTATTAAGGATCCGTCTTAAATAAAAACGGAACTAATTACATAATGAAACCTCGAAACCTAGCGTCTGCAATTTTATACCACGTTTTCACTGACCACTAAGTCGAGATTTAGGTAGATTTACCAAAAATTTCTTCACAAATTTGTGACTTACCATACAAATTTTAATCTCCTCAAATCAAGATTTAAAATAAATCTCATTTAAATCTTCATAGGTAAAATTCGAACAGACCTATTCCCCTATTCAGCGCAATACAACCTGTCAAAATAATAGTGTTCCAGTGGTGCCAGAGCGTCGGCCGTGACATTAGGTAATATCCACCTCCTAAATCGGTTGGCGTACTCCATTTTCCGATCCGACGCACGTACAAAAATTTTTGCACATTTGACACCTGCCAAAATAATCGTGTTTGCCTTGTAAAATGATTTGATTGTGGATGACTAGAACGACCCAAACGTACCTAATTTTTCTAATTGCGTTATGCGATTATGCCTGTATCTCCTGCTGTCACAAACACACATGCACAAGCAATTCATCAACTCACAAGGTTGCGAATGTAGCTCTTTTACTGGCTGAACAGAATGGTAACGCAGACGGAACCGGAGCCGGAGCTGGAATAGCTGTCAAAATATTGAATACACGCCAATTCAATGTTGCGAACACAACGGAACGTAGACGCATACGGAGCTGCAGACGCAGACGGAAGAGTTCACCAACTTTTAACTTTTCACGTACGACACTTTTGACGTTTCAAATTGTATGAAGAAAAAAACAGTTTTTGGGTCGGAAAAAATATTGTGGTTATTTGTATCGCGAAAAAAAATTATTTATTAAAAGGAAAATTATTAGAAACAAAAAATGTGAATTCTGAGCTTGTACACAAGCATATTCTTTTGTTTTCTTCTTCAAAATACTTTCAAAGCTGTACAGCTCCATTGTGGACATGTAAAAAAAATAACGTACGACACTTTTTGACAGCTCTTCCAGTTCCGTCTGCGGCTTCAGTTCCGTCATTCTATTCTGTTCAGCCAGTTAATTCGAAAATTTGGTTGGATAGCATTAGCAATAGCAACGCAGGTTAGGTATTGTAAGGGTAAATCTTAAATAGTAGTGAATAGTGAATATTCATTTCACATTCACGGTTTAACAATTCGCAGTTGTGTGGTGTATAATGTTGCGTTGTGACTAGCGATGAGAGATTTTTTCATTCAAAGTATAGCCATATTCACAGTTTATTCGCAAGTTGTTAGCAAGTTGTGAATGTGAATTTTCATTAGCTGTGAATAAGTAGCAGTTCGTTATTTTTGGACCATCTCTAGTTCACCATGTCAAAGGCTTTTGAAATATCGACAAGTAATATGCGTCTTTTTTATCAAGGTTAGCTGATAATTTTTTTTTTTTTATCAAGGTTAGCTAATATTGGACGTAGTAGCCTAGCCTACCTAGCTTCGACCTTAAATTTTTTTTCCGGGCTACTGCCTCTTGCGAGGAAGTGACAAATCCTCCAAGAACCAAGAGTATCTCCTGTCACAGAAAAGTGCCGCTCACCTTATCCGTTCGGATTCGGCAATAAACTGTAGGTCCCCTCCATTCCTGCAGACACGCACACAGGAATGGTTGAGAGTTGTAAGTCACTAGGCCCTGGTTCTTAATGAGCCGTTGTGCCACCAAATTTAATTTAATTTAAGCTAATATTGGACAATAGAAATATAGCAAGGTATATCTTTTGTTGATTTATTAGATTGGTTACCAAACTAAACTCCACTGAAAAATTTCGTTATAGCTCCTTCAAAGTAGTAGCTGTGGCGTGATGGTTAGTGCGATGGACTGTTATGCCGGTGGTCTAAGGTTCGATTCCCAGCCTCGCCACCTATTTATTTAAAAGAAAAACGGCTACTGCCTCTTGCGAGGAATTGACAAATCCTCCAAGAGTATCTCCTGTCACAGAAAAGTGCCGCTCGTTAGCCGTTCGGATTCGGCAGTAAACTGTAGGTCCCCTCCATTCCTGCAGACACGCACACAGGAATGGTTGAGAGTCGTAAGTCACTAGGCCCTAGTTCTTCATAAGCTGTTGTGCCATCAAATTTATTTATTTATTTTTAGCTATTATTTATTTTTAATTGTTAAATACTGACATTTTTTGTTGTAAACTTCAAAATTTTAAGTTTGCATAAATATTGGTAATAAATGTGTGATGCTTTTTCTTCAAGGCTGAGGTAACTCACCGGTGTCCAGGATTCTTCCCAAAGAAGCAACAAAACTTGGGATTGGAAGGTCTTTAATTCCGAACGAAAAGAAAGCGTTTATTTTTCTTACTTAAACGTTTCACCAGAATTTGTTTATTTATTAATAATCGCTAACACGGTATTTCATATACTGTTTACAATACTATATTTTCTTAAGCTACATAACACGGCATTTCATATAATACAATTGATATCGAGCTTACAATAACTAACACAGTAATTCATATACTATGTCCTCAGTCTGTAACAGTGCTGGGGGCCATTTTTAACAGAATTCCCTTCACGCAGTCGGTAAATTTCCTTTTTGTCCCATAAATATTTTCTTTTTTCCCTTTTTATTTCCCATAGAAAAAAAATGTAAAGTTGACTTAAAATTAAAAAAAAAATTATTAAAAGCCAACGTGTTGTGTTATAGTTTGTTTAGAAGGTTAATATTTTTTCATTTCCTTTTGTTTGTGTTTTTTTTTAGATCAAGTTGCTTAAGTGAAAAGTTTTTGCCACTGTAAGTGCCACTCTTTCTTTCTAATATTTAATGCTATTTTTCTTATTCAATTCTGAAAACAATTTTTGTTTTCTTAATTTTTGAGAAATTAAAAAAAAAACTAAAATTTTTAATTTGAAATTATTTTGTTTAAACTATTTAATTAATAAACTTGATTTAAAAATAATTAAAAAAGATGAAATATATACAGAATACAAACTTTCACGCGAACGTTTAGCAGAATAGGGCTTTTTTAAGTCATTTTAAGTTAACTTTTCAAGAACCAAGCAATAATTCTGACATTTTTTGAACATTATTTTGACATGGTTTCAAATTAATAAAAAAAAATGATTATTACTTATCTGATGTTTTCTTTTTTGGGTAAAATTTCAAAAATCTAAGAATTCCCACAAAATGGGTCGGTTTTCACTTTGTCCCTTTAGAGGGCAAAATTCCCAGAGAAAGGGATTTTTCCCACGATCCCCCAGCACTGGTCTGTAAACCTGAGGAACAAAACGAATGGAAACTCTCGGGAGAGAACCTGTCCAACGTTATCCTAGAGGAGGAACACGAAGGAAATAAACGGTCGGGTCCTCCTTGAAGGGCGGGCCGGAGGAACCAAACGGTCGGGAATCCTTACAGAAAACCCTTGTCCCTAGCACGCAATCTGGGGAACAAAACGATTGGAGCTCACAAAGAGGAGTCCTGTGCAATTAGCCACTGGGAGAGGAGCTTAAAGGAACCAAACGGTCGGGAGTTTTCCCTTGTCCCTAGCACGCAATCAGGGGAACAAAACGGGCGGACACCTCTCGAAAGAGAAGTCTTGTCCAATGAACTCCTTGAGGAGGAACTCAGAGGAACCAAACGGGTGCGGGAATCTTAATGGAAAACCTTGTGTTCTCAACGAGCAAACTAAGGAAATAAGCGGTCGGAACCCACGGAGGAGTACCTTGTCCAACGAGCTACTTGAAGAGAAACTCAGAGGAACGAAGCGGTCGGAAGTTCTTAAGGAAATCCCTTTATAAGTAAGCTAACTAACTAAATAACTAATAATATTTGCCCTAGCTGACTCCCTAACAATTTATTACCAAAAAGTTAGATTGGCCTCTTAAGCAGAGTCACCTGCTAAGCAATGCCTCTCTGTCGCCGAAACACCTAATCAAGAGGTTTTTGTTTGCGGCCCGATCTTTAATCCTCTGTACACTAGATTGATACCCACACTGGACTAGAAAGAAAGACAATTTAGTCGATTGTTTCACCTCGCCTTATCATATTCTGGGAAACGAGTCAGTGTGAACTGACAGATTACGAACGAAATATTATTTATTTTAAATGACCGGGTGGGTGCACGGTGGCTATGCACCAAACAGAAAGGGTGTATATGATGGTCGTACCTTTTTGCTGGTAATTAGCATGGGTACTTTTAGGGTGCATGCGGTTGTCGCATCAATTTGCTCGTAATAAGCTATGGGTATTTTAGGATTGTGTAACGCTTCGTTACAAATGTTTCTTTGGAAAAGCAGATTGAGCAGAATTTTATTCTATTAAATATTTACTATCAGTATGTATTTTGAAAAGCAGAATTTTGAAAAACAGAATTTTGTAAAACCGAATCGAAAAAAAAACAGAATTTGAAAAGCAGAATTTTTGCAAGGCAAGGCAGAATTATGAAAAGCAAAACTTCGAAAGCCTAATTGTGACCCCCTCCCATAATAAACATTAACTATATCGAAAAGACACATGCAAACAAATTATTTATAAGTACATCTAAAAATCGACCTCAATGAAATTTTGTTTTACTTTCCTGTCGGGTGCTCTGTATCTTCAGGGGCCTCTATATCTCGGGGGCCCCAATATCTTGGGGGCCCTGTATAATTGATACAGCTGATACAGCTATAGCTACGCCCCTGTGTTCGTAGTAAAGAACAAACTAATCCTCATATAACAACTATATCTCAAAGAATCTGCCTTCATAACATTCTTACTATGAAATACAAAAATAAAACTTCATCTTTTTTATCAAATTTTGATAATAATTCACTAGAAATCTCAAAACATAGATTCCATCAAATATGAAAACAACAACCAGACAAAAAACACACACATTTTCTAAAGAAATTACCATGTTAATGATTATCAACAAGCGTTAAATCAACTTTACATACAACTTGTAGCACTTAGGCGTTTATTTATTGCTTGTATTTCATTTTTGGGAGCATACAACAAAAAAAAAAAATAAATTCTCAAATTTCAACACCCAACCACCACATTATCAGCATCTACTTATACCAATAAATTAATTGGGAACAGAGAATCACACATCAGGAATACCGCACATGTATTTTGTCTCCCGTCCCAACTCAGATTTGGGCTAGAAAAATGTCTCAATAGACCTCTAGGTAAATAATCACCTCACAAAAAAAAAAAATATATCAAATACATAGATAAAAAACTATAAGAAATCAAAAATTAATGGTTTTGAATTTTCTTCGCTTCGATCTAAAAGATGCGTATGCGGACCACCGCGGAAGTTTCTTGTTTTTTTTTTTTTGTAATTCTTTTCATTTGGCTAATAATGCCTTAGCTGTTAACTGAATTTAGTCAACACCGTAAGCTAATCAAATATCGAAATAGAGCTTCTTGTTTATCAACAAGAAAAAAAAAAATCTTTTGTTTGGTGCTGATGGTAGATAATCTTGATGCGAAAACGTTGAGGACACACGACCGTCATCGTGTCGATATGATCAGGTTGACCCTTTATTGACTTTTGGCTTCTTTTTTTTTTGGATTTCTTTGAAACCGCATACATTTAAAGAAAAGATACATTCCGGTTTGTTGTGGAATTTATGGTCAAAGTCAATATTCTGAATTTTTCTCCCAACAGCAGTATGGGAATGAAGTTTTGTGATATCTTAACTTAAATAAATTAAATTAAATGAAAACGTATCAATTCTTGGATGTTCTGTTGGTTCGGTAAAATTATTATGAAAATAGCCATTAGTTTGTGTCTCTAGAAATTAAAAAAAAAAAAAATATTTTCGAGGTAGATATTCTTTAGAGATCACTGCTAAAAATGATGTCAAAAGAATAAATATATTTATGTATACTTTTTTTTGTAAAATTTGATTTCATTTCTGAGGAAGAATACCAAAACACTTTAAAATAATAAAATAAAATTTCGAACGTACTGTGTTTGCCCGAAGAAATTGGACTTTAATGGAGCTAGTGTGTTGCCGTAATTTTACTTTTACAAACTCGACCAAAGACTTGTTATAGGCTCAAACTACAAGCTTTGGCTTTGGGATGGCTATCTCATATACTGTTTTTTTTTTTAATCTTAAACTTTCCGCTTGGAAAAATTGCACGGTTTTGCCAAGTTTAGTCAAGGCCCTGGAAAGTTTTAGGTCCGTCAAGCTGGGTCCGCCACAATCGAAATTTGAAATTCTAATGATGCAGGAATTTAGGGCTAATTAAGTTCCAATTTTGTACCGCAATCCCAATCTGGTACTTAAATCCCCTCCCCCTCAAACCTGTGGCGGACCCACCCACAAATATAGGGGTTAGTTAAAGCGTCATAAAAACTAAACCAGTGAAAGTAGAAAAGTGAAAGTTGGTAGTTTTTCTAATGAACCCATTCTACATCTAATACATATATATCTTTTTGTTTTTTTTTTTTAAGTCGCAAACAAAAAGTCTCCACTCCCAATTTTGTATTTGGTACTTAATTTCAAGGTCAAATGATGTTTCTGATTCGGAATTTCGAGAATTAGTAGCCCAAAAATCAGCACTAAATTCCTGCATCATTAGAATTTCAAATTTCGATTGTGGCGGACCCAGCTTGACGGACCTGAAAGTTTTTTTGAACATCTAAACAAGTGATGGTAACTTTCGAACGATTACAACTATCGATAGTTAGTAACTGAATGATTTGAACTATCGAAAGAATTCATTCATTCATTCAGTCAATTCAAGTAAAGTGTGTAAATAATAATTTTTTATAAGAGAATAATTAATTCGTTCTAAACGATAAAACAAAAAGTCCAGGCCCTGTGCCCTCATCAAAGCAACACAAAATATTAATACATACATAATGTATATTGATTTATTTTTTAATGCTTTCTTACTTTTCAAGAAATTTTCTCTTTTGTTAATGTCTCTTTTTGTTTGATGTCATATTCAAATGCATTGGCTTTTCAAATGTAATTGGTGTAAATGGCTCTTGCCATCATCTGGCTAGGTTATGACACTGGTCTCAGGTTGACATATAGAAATTTAGAAGTAAAATATTATTTGAATACAAAATTTTATCGAAATTTTCTCCAGCGTTTATTTTGGCACTGAATTACAAATATCTAGATAAACTTGACACAAAACTTCCTTCTTACCGTAGGCGACACATCCGATAAATGAAGAAACAATAAACTTGGACGTGGCAGTGACGGATTTTATCAAAACCATTTTAAATTTTTTTTTTCGGTCGTTGAAACAAACACTGAAAGTTTCATCCAATTAATTCAAACCGTTTCCGAGAAACAAGAAAATAATAAAGTGGGCGGAAATTCACCAAAATCGCTTTCTTATTTTCTTCTCGCTTATGGGAACGAACGCTAAAAATTTCATCCATATAGTTTTAGCCGTTACCGAGAAACTAATAAATAAAAAAGTGGGCGTAGCAGTGGGCGGATTTTTAATTTTTTGTACCTGACAAATACTGGAAATTCCATCCAAATCGTTGCAGCCATTACTGAGATAGCAATAAATAATAAAAGTGGGCGTGGAAGTAGGCGGATTTTACCAAAGCCAGGTTTCTTATTCTCTTCTCGCACAAACACTGAAAATTTCATCCATATAGTTTGAGTCGTTACCGAGAAACCAATTAATAAAGTGGGTGTGGCAGTGGGCGAATGTTACAAAAAACGCTTTCTCAATTTTTTATAGCTGAAAACACTGAAAATATCATCGAAATCGTTGCAGCCGTTACCGAGAAATAAAGAAATAATAAAAGTGGGTGTGAGCATGAAATGAATGAAAATACTAAAAAAGATATTGATGACAGAAGTAGTAGTATATAATAGTAGTATATAGTAGTATATAAATAAAATGTATATAAGAAAGAAAATATCTTATATAAAAAAAAATGCCTAAAAGAAATGTCATATATGGGCTTTTTTCTTTCTCGCCGATCTTCAATCTGTCACTTATTTGGAAATTCAATAAGGGTAGGTTCAGAAATTTTGTGAAAGTTACACGGCGCATCATTTAGAAGTTTACACGGGCAAATTTCTTAAAAAAGTTTAATTTTCTATGCAGTGAATGCGATTTTGTATCAGAATAAGTTTCTTATATCAGTGTTTTTCTTGTAAACGTTTTTCTTATATGAAGTTTACTTAACACGTATCTTTATGGGAATGTGCTTGGTGTTTTGGAATGTTTGTCTTATAAACGTTTATTTCTCAAACTTCCCAAGGCTGCAGTTTGGGCATTATACAATATCATCAGCCAAACCGATGCAGCGTATGCCGTGAGAAATATGATTTTCTAGTAATTCATCTACTAAAAGACTCAACAGCAAGGGTGATAATTCCTGAGGACAGGCGTCTTGTTATGATGACCTTCTAGACACTTTGTGCTACGTGTGTTTTGCACGCACGGATGCACAGATGCACAGATGCACATACGCAAAGTTACACAGACGTGTGTGCGTCTGTTAGGCCTGTCAGTCGTCTAGATTTTGATATTTGAACCCTGTCCTGATATCTATCCTGATTTACAAAATGTTGACTCGATTTTTTGGATATGAAAAAATAAATCAATATCAGTATGTAGGTATACTACGAATGGGGACGGAGACGGAACCGGAACCGGAGCCGGAGCTGTCAAAATATTGAATATATACAAATTCAATGTTGCGAACACAACGGAACATAGCCGCATACGGAGCTGCAGCCGCAGACGGAAGAGTTCACCAGCTTATAACTTTTCACGTACTGCACTTTTGACGTTTCAAATTGTATGAAGAAAAAAAACAAATTTTTGAGTCGGAAAATTGTTTTTTTTTTTTCTTCGAAATACTTTCAAAGATGTACAGCTGAATTGTGGGCACGTAAAAATAAAACGTACGACACTTTTTGGTAGCTTTTCCAGTTCCGTCCGCAGCTCCGGTTCCAGCATTGTATTCTGTTCAGGCAGTTAACGACTGTAGATATGAACTTATTTAAACCCGTGGCTTAATACCTTCAGTGTTCAAGGCCTAAAGACAAACAATGTGACTTGTTTCAGAAATCTATAATTTACAGGACTTGTATTCCAAGTAAAACAGAAATAGAAAACACTAAAAAATAATTAAATTTTGAGTTCACTTTCAATTAGAGCGGGCAGATCGCAGATGGTACTTTAATTGAGTTGTATTTGCGAAAACAATGTAACAAAACAGTTTTTGAAGAATAAAAGAAATTGATTAGTGAACCAAAATAACGTCAGTAGTCAGTCTTATGCCGTAACCACGATTAGTGTTTTTTTTTTTTTTCAAAATATCGAGAAGAAAGAAATATATATTTCGGTAGCTTCCTAAAAAATCTTAAAAATCAGAGTGATTAATTTCCATGAAATGAAAAGTTATTGAAAAAGTAAAGGAAAGTAGAAATGTTAAATTCTCATTATGAATTTTTGACAAAGCACTTCGAACCAGATTTTTAATTAATTATAGAAAAAAGATTATTACTGCTTTCTCTAAAATTTAAAAATACAACATAAGTATATTTTTTTTTTTACAAAAAATAAAAACAGTTAGGTATATTTTTTTTAATTACAGATTCAACAATTCTTGTATTTTTAAAACTAATAAATTCCGATCAACGAAAAAATAACACTAAGTTCCGCGATATATGAGATTGAAAGTTTTTTTTTTTTTTTTTTTTTGAATAAATTATTAAGTTCCTCCTCTCGCTTTTATAATCTACGCCTAATCTTTTTTTTCTATGTGTCGTTGTCATTAAGATCATAAATAATATCACTCATATTTTCATCGCCATGAAGTTGTTGTTTTATTGGAATGTTTTGGTTACCAAAGCAAAAAAAAAAAACAGAACTATTAGCAACATTTATAATCATTAGCTATAAGAAAACATAACTTTAAAAAAAACAAAAAAAAAATTTGACTTAAAGTAATAAATCTGGAAAATGTCAAATTTTCATATTAATTTCTGAATTTATTAACAAAATAATAAATAATCCTGGCCTATTGATGATTTAATATTTTTCGAGTTTTTGTCGACATCGATTTTGGAATAAAATAGATTCACTTTCAGATGGCTATTTTGATTTGTGTAGGTACCTTGTTTGTAGAAAAAAACCCAATCCAAATACCGTGTCTCATTAGAATAAACAAAACTATAGCTGCACATCAATCTCTGACCCGCAACTACAGAAATCAGAAAAACTGTAAATTCAGCCAATTAGTATCGACCAAGCCAAATCACTGACATTGTATATATTCCACACGGAACTTTTTTGCCTGCGATGATGTTTTTTGGCTTATCCGAATTCAAAGATACAGATATAGGTTTCATACATTTTAGCAACATTGTGAACAAAGTTTAATTTGTTGCCAAAACTAGGAGAGTCTGACAGTCACAGGTAAGATCCAGCAGTCCACAAGAAAAAAAAAAAAAAAAAACAATCTTCTCCCGGTTTTCCGAGAATTCAATTCGCGCCATTCGTAGGAGACGATTATCTTCCTCTGGTGCGGTATCAAAGTCGTCCGATCTTTCTGACTTCACAACCAATAGCAGCAGTATTATACCAAAACCAAACCATCAGCTCTCCATACTCCATAGTCGCCCATGTGGGACCATGTGTACCACCTCTGTGGTGGTTTGGTATTGGCATAACTTGCATCAGAGCACTGTTATGATACACTCTCCTAGAGAAAAGAAACGAAACTCCTCACTTCACAATGAGCCCCTAAATCATCACCATTGCGCGAGTTCCAGCTCTGGATATGAATATATATATGTATGTTTGGAATCTGTAGCCAAACGGCTTTGTTGTTGTTGTTGTTTTGTATTTGTTTCTTACCACTTCTTTGTTTATGGTCCTCCTTGTCTTTGCTGTTTGGATATTTCGGGTGCTGGAAATACCAGAACAGAGATTCATCCCAGAAAAACAGACAACACCACAGCCAAAATAGCAATAAAAGAAGAAGAACTTTTAAATAAAAAGGGAAACGAAACAAGGAAGACCGATGACGATTATCATCGCTGCTAGAAGCCATCTCCTGTAGCTCCACAAAAGACTCGAAAGAAGAAAAAGAAGCTATTCTGGGGAATTGGTAGCCAAACTGTGGTATCTAAAAAAAAAAAGTTAAACAGGGTGTTAGGTATTTTGTATGTAAAAATTTATGTTTAACTGTAAAGTTTAAAAATATTTTAAAAAAGCTTACCAGAAGGAGGTCAAATTTTGGCCAACCCCATTCTTGAAACTTGATTATAAATTAAATTTGGTGACACAAACGGCTCATAAAGAAACAGGGCCTAGTGACTTACAACTCTCAACCATTCCTGTGTGCGTGTCTGCAGGAATTGAGGGGACCTACAGTTTATTGCCGAATCTGAACGGCTACTCTTGGAGGATTTGTCACTTCCTCGCAAGAGGTAGTAGCTCCGAAAAAAACTTAAGGTGGAAGCGGTTGGTATTGAACCCAAGACCTCTGGCATGACAATCCAACGCACTAACGAATACGCCACAGGCTACTACTTCAAACTTGATTGCACCTCGCAGTTAATCCACCAAAATTGGTTGGTTCTTGATCTTTGGGTGAACCGCATTTGTACAACTGGTCCTAAAACACTGAGGGCTATGGATGTAACGTGGGGGTTACTTCATGGAATTTCCATTTCCAGGGTTTTCCCTATATTGGCCCTAATATGCAGACATTATTTCCTGGATCGTAGAGTGAACATGAGGCTGTCGATTTTTTGATACCGTGGACCGTTATTTTTCCACTGATTGAGAATCGATGCTGATCATCCATCGGTTGGCCTCTGCCCTCAGGTCTCCAAGCCTGGACGTTGAGTCCCTCGTTTTTGCACTTGCCTAAGTGCGGCCGTAGACAAGGCAACCAATCTTAAAACCATGACTAAAATTCAAAGACTTGCGTGTATTGGTACGACTAGTACCATGAAAACGACACCTACCGCAGCCCTGGAAACTTTCCTTTCACTAGTCCCACTCGATTAATTTACGAAAGAAATGGCGGCCAATAGTGCTTTACGACTCAAACAGTGCAACAATTGGAAAGGGGGCCATTTCGGGCATAAAGCAATTATAAATCTTACGGACAAAGACATTCAAACAGACTAATTAATACCGCAAATTGATTTCAACCCAGTTGCCCAAACGGGATATTCCCTCCAGGGACCGTTGTGCTGAAAACTGGATCACAAACGTTGATCATGTTTCTGTCTTCACAGACGGCTCCAAGACAGATGAAGGGGTGGGGTCGGGCATCTTCTCCGAAAATCCGACCTTAGATAGATATATAAAGCTTCCAAATTTCTGTAGTGTCTTTCAAGCGGAAGTGTTTGCAGTCAAACAAACAAACAAAAATATAGATATCTTTATTGACCGTCAGGCGGCAATAAAAACCATTTCCTCAATCGTCACAAAGTCCAAACTGGTGAACCGCGATGCCGTAATGAGTTGAAATTACTCAGTGCAACAAACACAGTTACCCTCCGATGGGTTCCAGGACACTGCGACATATATGGGAATGAAATGGCGGATGAACTGGCCAAAACCGAATCTTCTCCTGATCCGAGCCAAATTTAATCTTCTGTATTTATGCCACTGGTACAAGAAAAAAATTGAATGCGCTTGAGCTTCCTAAAGGCTGCCAACGATAGATGGTCAGCAATTATTGATACTTGTCGGGTTTTGGAGGAACCTATGGCCGGTTATATCTTAGAAAAAAACTGACTACCTTCTTACGCCAAGTAGACCTCAACTGTCCCTCTTGGTTGGAATCCTAACGGGTCACAACTCAATGGAAACCCACATGAGCAGAATGGGTATATCAGAAGGCTCTTATCACTTTCTTTGTGAGTGCCCCAGCTTAGCAAGAACCAGGAAGACAGCCCTCAGAGAATATTTCTTCGACGAATTGGGAGACATCTCGTGTTTGCCACTGAAAAACATCATAAAATTCATCCAGAATTCAAGATGGTTCAGGGAGGCATCACACACCTAACCCACAGGCTCCACTAACTCCTTCTCTCACCCGTCCTTATACCTTCCCTATCCATTTCCCGGGGAGCACAATGAGATCCGAGTGAGATAATGCGGTTTGCCGTATCATCACCCATTCAAACCTAACCTAACCTAAGTCCGAGGGACTTTTTATCATCTTGCCAAATACTTCTTGGAAAGAACATCGTTATCGTAGATATTCGATTTGAGGATTTTATCACCCTTGCACTTATGCAGCTCGATGCCCTTTCGAATGCTAAATTTTTGTTCACTCTCCCTTGGCCGCTGTTGCTGTTTCAGATCCAGTGCAATCAACCAAGAGCAGACCTTTTATGAAGTGTAAGCCATTCAACTTTAGTTTGTGCTTCCAAGCAGAGGAGACCTCCTCAGTAATGGCATCCTCGAGTGCCAACAACTCTTCGGCATTCCAGAGTGATCTGAGGGCACTCGCTGAGCCTGTGTTCGACGGCCGTCTTAGTCTTCACAGCCTGCAAACATATGTAAGACTTATTTGATGACTTTTCTTCTTACTTTGACGCAGGCTTATGATTTCACTATTTGGTAATTCTTTTCTCTAGTCTGCCTTTTGCATGACTTCCTAAGAGGGCATCCCCTCAGCAAGGAATCGGAAGTACCTCTCTGTACCTCCTCCACTTAATCCTTTCCTAAATAGGTCATCTAGAGCATCTGGCTTACCCATTTCTGAAATCGGGAAGTAATAGGCGGTTTTGTCAGTTCGGTATTATTCTGGGTGGTTCGCTGATGGCAACTGCAACCTCTTTGGCTTCAGTTACAGCCTTTACTTGCACGGGAGTTACGCTGCACTCTGAGTTACGCTTTTCCCTTGCCTAAGAAGTATTCTCTCTTGGCCAGAGTTTGAAGCTCCTCCTGCTTCCTTGTTTAGTGAGTTCCCGTAAGACATCCTCTCAAGTTACATGTCAAGCGTATTCATTCGCGGTTATATCCCGCGGAGTGCTGAATTAAATAAATTTTTGTTGTTTTTCTTTTTGGTGTTTAAGCAAATTTGTTCCCGCGAGTAGCTAGACAAATTATGAAGGGGGTGGGAGGCAGTTCTTAGTTCGTAACTCCTCAAAATCGCTACTGATTTGTAACCCCCCAAAATCGGCAGTTGAGATGAATCTTCGAAACTTAAGCCTTCGCACCACTACACCCTTTTAGGCTCCAGTTAAAATTATAGTGGACGCGTCGACGCACGGAAGCACAGAGGCCAAGACCAATACTTGCAATTTATAGCATGAAGCAAATAAAAATGGTCACATCCAAATATACACCGCATTGTAAGCTTAAGCGTATCATTTGAATTCAAAATTAGACTAACTAAAAATTTGTATATAACCTCCGATATTTTGCAAAACACCCTGTATGCCTACATCCTGACATATATTGTGCAGGTGTATCTCTGCAGTGTGGGGTGTCATTCGAAATTGGCGGTCCTGTGCTGTGGTGAGCGCAAGCGCAGTTCTCTCATGGTCGTGCTTTAGTAGTTCCTTTATTCTTATTTTTTTTTTTCTTGATTTTTTTTGCTTTAAGCCTAACAAATGACACGATGGTGATGGAATGGTAGGTCGTCCAGAAGAATTCTGAAATTGCACCTTAAGTGATCTGGTTTTCGGGTGGAAATCATCAAATTTGATGATGTGAAGATGGAAGAATAAGCAGTGTGGCGTATCTTGTTCCTTCTGGCTTTTTGATAGTGTTTTTTTTTTTTTTAGATTTTTTTCTTATTGTTTTTATTTGATTTCTTGTTTTTTTTTTTTTTTGCAGTTTTTGTTTTCCCTGAATTTTGAAATGATTTGAATCTTGAAATTTGGAAATTCAATTGATCCAATACCATCAGATATTTTATGTAGATACATTGAGAGAGGAGGGGGAGGTGATTTTTTTATGCAAGAAAGATTCAATCGATGATTTCCATTTTCAACATTGAAACACCCAAAACGCAAAATTATGTTTTTTTTTTTTTTTTGAGAAAGAAGATGGGATGGTCTTAAGCCCCCGATGGCGTTGGCACAGATGAACATTTCAGTTTTGGCATTCCTCCAAATAATGTATGGCAGCAAGTTGGATTGTGATTTTTGTGTATGTTATTTTGTTGTTTTTTTTTTTTTTCTTCGTAAAAATTCGTTCATATCAATTCTTTTGTGGTCATTGGGGTAGCGAATCCTTTTACTTGACAATTTTCCTTCTTAATTGAGATGAAGGCGGAAAATTATAGCGGAAAAATTTAACTTTTGAAATAAATTTTTTTTTAAAAAAAGTTTAATTTTTTTTCAAAACGTTCTCCATAAAAAAATTATCAAAATCATATTAACGATAAAAGTTGCAATAAAAAGAATTTTGCATGACTAGATCGCACGAACTTGCTCTTGCAGCATTGATGCCATAAGTGTATATTTGTCTGCATTTTACAGATTTTCAAACCAGCAGCTGTGTGACGCCTGAACCCCGACCTCAAAATTTTTTGACGAAACATGTCGCATTCGTTTGTGCATAGTTTGTCCACGTTTGTCCAGGCAAAAAAATCGTTTGTCCACCCTTAGAAAAAAAGCTATTAAGCTTTCTTTTTCTTTTTTATAGCAAGTACCCCAAAATTAAAAAACGCCTCTACTGCCCACAATTTTGAACTTAGGAGGTCCAGACCAATTGCAATCGTTTGTCTACCGTCTCTTTATGATTGTCCACCAAAAATTTTCATTTGTCCACCCTTAGTTCAAAAATTATTCAACTTTTCTTTTTTTTAGCACACCGCATACAAAATTAATTTTTTTTTTTAGCGAAATGCAACCAATTGCAATCGTTTGTCCACCGATTGTCCATGTTAGTCCAGAAAGAAAAAAAATGTCGACCCTTAGTTCAAAAGTTATTCAAACATTTCATTTTTATAGCAACACCCCCAAAAACAAAAAAGTCCTCTAACATCCCTAATTTTGAACTCAGGAGGTCTGGACCAATTGCAATCGCTTGTCCAGCGGCTCTTTATGATTTTTCACCAAAAATTTTCGTTTGTCCATCCTTCGTTCAAAAATTATTCAATTTTTCTTTTTTATAGCACCCAACATAAAAAATTATTTTTTATTTTGCGGAAGGCAATTTTAAACACTCTTCTCTGAAATAATTTGACTTAAAAACATAGTAAATGAAAGGTAAATGAAAAGCAAATGTTTAAAAAAAAAAAGTATAGCAGGACATTGTTAGTGTTGCCGTTGTTTTTTAATGATTTACTTTAATAGTAAGTTGATTTTTTAGAAAATGTGACCCCACGCCTAAGGGAACCACCCTGCATATATTTTATGAAATCTGTCATTTTCTACAAATTTGTTTTAATTAAATACAAGGGTTAGGAGCCAGGCTATTTTAAAAGGCGATTTTTTCTTAATTTAAGGGGTATATCAATTTTTTGTTGGTGGTGGACAAACGAAATTTTTGGGTGGACAATCAAAAGCAGCCGGTGTGGACAAACGAGCGATATCATTGCTATCAAAATAATTGAAGTTTTGATTATATTGCCACAGGCCGTAGTACCTGAAAATAAAAAGGGGCGCTAGCAATTTTTTTTTTGTGATGAAGGAAATTACAAACCTTCTGAAGCGAATTCGATAGTGAAAGCAATTTACAAAAAAAAAAGAAGATATTTATATTTTTGAATTAATAATTTTAATTAAATGAAGTGTGCTTGGGAAACCTTACAAGCAGGATAAAAACCCAAGATCTTTTAGAACAAAGAAGACAGAGTTTTGAAAAAGAAAAAGATGGACCGTTAACACTTCGTCTCGAAAAGTTTAAAACGGATTTAGAAACGGATCACGAGTTCCGCAATTTCGGAAAATACTCGAAAGCAAAAACCAAACGAATGAAAAAGACTATTTTAATAAGTCTTTGAAACATTAACCGGAATAATAAAAAAAAACCTCTTGCACCATTTTTTTTTCCAAAATACTTATCTTTGTATATGTGCTGCCATTCCTGCCTCCTATATAGACACCAATTACCAGTTTTCGGCTACTTAGCCTTTTTCCCAATTTTGTGTAACCTTTCTCCAATTTTCCACTCTATTTTTTTGTTTGAAATATCAAAATTCTGCATTTTGCTATCTCAATAATTATCGCTCTTAAATTTACTTTCTTAAGATTTTCTCAAACATTCACTCCAAAAAATTTTCAATAACCTCTCGTTAGTCCAAAGAACGGTAAAGAAGTGCTTTCACCTTGCCTGGATGGCCTCTTCTCTTTTTCAGACCCAGTGCTTTCGGCCAATCAGTGACGTGGGTTTCGGTCGCGTCATCACTCAGCAACACTCAGCCCATTGGCGTGAGTGAGCCAACGCAGTTGCAAACCCATCCGCCTTTCCTACTCGCACTTTAAACCCCAGTTTTATGTAAAGTCATCATCGAATTCGCCGGACTCTGGCATGATCTCCAGTGAATTCGATGAGTGCATTCAGCCACCTAATATCCTCACTCAAATTTTAAAGAAAGTTTCAGAAAACCAAAAAAAAGGAAATTCAAAAATCGCGTGCCTTTTTCCCCTCCATTTAAAAAAGAATTAGTGAAAAATCGGTGCAACGACTGTTGCAATTGCAATCATTCGAAGTAAGAAGGCAAAAGCTGGCAGCTATTCCCTACTTCGCGAATTAAAACTATTTCGTTGGGTTTTTGCGCAGATTTGGGGAATGTTTGAGGACTAGAAATTAACGTTCCATCTTGTACAAAAGGTTAAAGTTATTTATTATAAGGAGATAGGTTGGGCACGCAGCCATTCTCACTTGGAGTAACTTCCACCCGCGCATCTGATATCATGGAATTGAGCAGACCACATGTCTATCGATATCTTGGTTGTCTTCGGGGACTAACTGTCTTCCGCAATTTGGATACATAATTCCGACCGGCTGTCGATTATAATGGAGTGGACCCATCCACTTTTACTCTCAAAATTGACGACATCGATTATTGCTTTCTCAAGATACTGAGAGAGTGAAGCAATGGCTGATGGACCATGGCTGCCCTTTCTCTCTCTCTCAGTATATTAAAACAAGCATCTGTAGGAAAAGGAAGAGATGGGCAAAGGTAGGAATAAGGATGTGGACGATCAAAGAGTGATTTTTGTCGCGGTAAATTTTACCGTGACAATATAAATAAAATGTCTACAAACTTGTAATAAATTCAATTCTACGTCGGTTAAGATATTTTTCAGTTTTCTGGAATGTACCGTTATATTTTTTTCCCATACACGTTAAGTTTTTTTACGAATTTATTTATTTATTTTTTTTTTTTTTTTTACAGAAGGGTAAGGATAAGAAGCTTGAAGAATATACCAAATGACGCAAAATTTGATAGTTAACAAGACTGTATTTTTTGTTTTTGCTAAAAATAGTTAACTATTCTATTTTTATGGAAAAAACCGCAAACAAATTGTTTAAAAAATCACGTTTTCTACTTTCAATAAAAAATTTTACATCTTAAGAGCACAATAGCCAAAAAAAAAACTTTAATATCTTGTATAAAATTAAATTTCCAATTATTTGAGATGTTTCGGAACATTTTAAAATGTACCGTGCGGGGATAATTTCTTAAATACTCCTTTAAACTAGCTTTACAACCCTATACAAAATTTCAAACCTTACTTACTTACTTTAGATGGCGCTCACAGCCTAGGATGGACTACGGCCTCAACCAACAAGCCCCTCCAGCCAGCTCGGTCCCTAGCTAGCTGCCTCCAGTTACGCACTCCAAGTTGGTTGAGGTCGTTTTCCACTTGTGTGCGCCACCTAAGGTGGGGTCTTCCTCTGCTGCGCAGACCGTCAGGGGTAGATTCGAAGACTCGTCGGGCTGGTGCGTTGGTTTCCATACGCTCCACATGTCCCAGCCATCTCAGCCGCTGAATTTTCAGCTTCTTGACCAGGTCGACGTCGCTGTAAAGCCCGTAAAGCTCGTTATTAAATCTTCTCCTCCATACTCCATCGATACAGACTGGACCGAAAATCACCCGAAGAATCTTCCTTTCAAAGCACCCAAGCAGATTCTCATCCGTTTTTGACAGGGTCCATGCCTCTGCCCCATATAGCAGGACCGGGATGATTAGGGTCTTATATAAGATCTCCTTGGTTCTCTGAGAGAGGGCTTTATTACTTAGATGCCTTCTTAGCCCGAAGAAACAGCGATTGGCAAGAGTAATTCTTCGTTTGATCTCTGCGCTGATGTCATTTTGCGATGTTACAGTGGAGCCCAGGTATACAAAGTCCTTGACGACTTCGAAGTTGTATCTACCCATCGTGACGTTTTGCCCGAGCCGACGATGTTGAGATTCCTTTCTCGATGATAGCATATACTTCGTCTTGTCCTCATTAACAGCCAAACCCATTTTCGCCGCCTCCGATTCAATACTTGCAAACGCGCCGGTAACAGCTCGCTTCGTTCTCCCAATGATTTCAATATCATCTGCATAAGCAAGTAGTTGGACAGACTTTTGAAAAATTGTACCTCTGTTGTTGACTTGCGAGTTGCATACAATTGCTTCAAGAACGATGTTAAACAGGTTGCATGATAACGCGTCGCCTTGCCTCAAACCTTTCTCGACATCAAAGGGTTCGGTGGTGTTCTTGCCGACTTTGACGGAGCAGCGGGATTTATTTATTTATTTATTCATCAAATGGTGCATTTTGGCAGAGATGCCGAAATGCGCCATGGCTCTGCATAGTTCGTCTCTGTCTACGCTATCATATGCGACTTTAAAATCAATGAAGTGGTGGTGTGTATCCATTTGGAACTCCTTTTTTTTTTCTAAAATCTGCCGGAGTGTGAACTTTTGATCGACGGTTGATTTGCCGGGCTTAAAACCATACTGAAATGGGCCGATCAGATCGTTGCGAAAGGTTTTAAGCGATCACACAGTACAGATGACAGGATTTTGTATGCGACGTTGAAGAGACTTATACCTCTGTAGTTGGCACAGGTCAGCGCATCTCCTTTCTGTGGATGGGGCACACTATACCGAGGTTCCATTCACCGGGCATACTTTCTTCCGACCAAATTTTGGAGATAAGCTGGTGTATACTCCCTACCAAGTCATCTCCCCCTGCTTTGAATAGCTCGGCTGGCAGGCCATCCGCACCAGCAGCCTTGTACGTTTTAAGCTTGGCTATCGCTAACCGCACTTCATTTGGGTCGGGTGGACGGAAATTTTGACCATCATCGTCCGGGTTGAATGGAATGTTCTGTCTTACAGCGGAATTTTGGCCATCTTCGCCGTTTAGCAGTCTAGAAAAGTGTTGTTTCCAGATCCTCAGCACCGACTGTGTGTCTACCACCATATTCCCACTCCCATCTCGGCAGGCTTCCGTTCTGGCCTTGTAACCCTGGGTAGTTTGCCTCACCCTTCGGTAGAACTTTCGAACATCCCCCCTGCCACTACAGTCCTCAATAGACTCGACCGCCCGCTTCGCATGCTCTCTCTTTTTCCTCCTGAGAAGTCGGCGTTCCTCCCTTCGTTTTTGCCCGTACAGCTTCCGGGCTGCTCTCTCAGCAGCTCTGGTTCTAGCCTGCAGCATGGCTTGGTAGGCCTCATTCTTTGCTTCATGCGCCAGTCTGCATTCTTCATCGAACCAGGGGTTTCGTTGTGGTCTCTTATAAAACCATTTAAACGCCCATCTTTTCATAACCATATATTTGCCACCAGAATTACTAGAACCTGACTTAGTTTGACATGAAAAAAAAAAAATTATTTCATTACTCAGTTCTAAATTTACATTGAAAAAAAATATTATATCGATTTAACTTCCAACTGTGATTATGTTTATTTAAATTGACTTAATAACTTTTTATTATACCTTGTGGTCTCAACTCTCTCAGATCTCCAAAAAAAATATTTCTTTGATCATCTATCATCTTGCCAGCATTAAAAATCTTGCCAACTAATTGAATGAGAATATTTTCTCGCACTAAATAAACCAAATCAAAAAAAAAAAAAAATCAGGCCCAATAATAATATCTAGTATTAACGAAGCTATATTTTTATTTAAAAATTGGTGGGTGGTCATCATAATATTCAACCGACACCATCACTAAAATGTATAAAATTTGTTTTGGTTTTGGATTTTTGTTCATTTTCTATCTCAAAAACTAGCTAATTTTATTTAAAACTATAAAAAGAATTTCATCGCTTATATGGGTTCATGTTCTTTTGACTCTCAAAAAACAAAATTTATACATATATAAAATTTCCACAATTAAATATTAGGGAAAACGATTTTATTGCCTAACAACGTGTTGCTCCGTTACCATGTTACCACTTTGAAGAAAATAATAAAAATAAAATTAAACCAAAAGAAACCTCTGCCAGACGCGCACTAAAAGCTTACTTATGCTTCTTTCGGCATCTCCTTTCCTCCCACTTTATAGATTTCTGTGGTTTAATTGTTTGGTTTTCGATTTTCGATTTTTGGTTATTTATTTTTTGGATATTTTTACTACCATGACAGATAAGGTATCTTCTTTGTGCGTGTGTCTGATTGTGTCTCCTTCTTCAAAACAAAAAAAAAGGGCTATAAAATGACAAAAATTTGATTGCCCTTTTCTAGGATCACGATGACGACGACACTCTTTCACAAAATACTAACATTGTATCGATTTTTAGTGTTTTATTACCACCAGAAACGGGACTATACAAAAGATGGCGTTTTATGACTTTTTAGATTATCCCAAAATTATGCCGGTTTCGTGAGATACCTAATTTGTATAATTTATGTAAATCACAGCTGGCAGGTGTAGGCTGGAGCTGAATGAAAATGAACAAAAAAAAAAAAAAACTTTATTTGTGCGAATGTGTGTTTGGCACACGAAATTTCTGCAGAAATCGATCGCATGCGATATAAACATTTAAAGAATGCCAGACCAAGACCAAGGCGAAGAAGAGGAAGAACCGCACAAAGTGGAGATGGAGTAAAATTTCATCGAACAATTTCAATGGAATTAAAGAGCTGGCCAAAAATCATTCCGGTCCTCGCGCAGGCCGGCCGGTGCGTCCCGACTCGGCAAGCCCTCAGTTTAGGTCGTAACTCTTGTGATGCTATCCCCATCGGAAGATCAGCGTTGATGCGATGATGATGTCTGATGAACGACCTGGCCCGTCGTCGTTTTCGTCGTCATCGTCATCATTGGCCGTCAACGTCTCGCTCATCTCATCACGCCGTTTGAGTTCAGCTATAGTTCTTTGTTTTTTTTTTTTGGTATTTTATTTTCGGCAATTACCCAGGACTGGCTTGGGATTTGACTACCTCCACTCCTGGAGAATATGGACACTATCAACTATCTGGTGATGGAAGTGCTGCTGTTGCTGTATTTAGCATCGATTCCAGCAATGAAGTGTGTAAATGAAATTATCACTTGAAGAATGAAGGTGGAGATGCAGCGGCAGAATTGCAGAATTATGTGATGCGCAAATCATTCAACTAAAAATAATAATATGCACACTGCATATGTAACTATAGCAACAATGTAACGAGCCAGAGTGCTCCTGAATCTGGTATAATCGTATATAAGTTCCCTGAAATCGAACCGAACCGAACGAAAACCAAACCGAACCTAACCGATCCCGCTTGGGATAAGTAGTTTTCAATTTCAATTATGATTCGAACACGATTGCAAGGGTAATAATTTTCAGTGATTCTTTGACCAAGTTTTTTATTTTTTGTATTTTCTTTTTTAGTTCTGCTTAATTTTTTTAAACCCGATTGTGTAAAAAAAAAATGATGAAAGAAAAAATAAAAAAATAAAACAAAATTAAAATACGGGACCGCCAAACGGTTTTAGCGCAGAAGAACATCAACTCTTCACCACAATTTGAGCCCATTAATCAGCAGGAGGTCCGAAAAATTAACTGTTCAAGATAAGAGAACGTTGTGTTCATTAGTTAATCGAAGCGGATGAGTTTTAGTGTTTCTCTCTTTTTTTTTGTTCATTGATTTTGATTAAATTTTTGTTTTCTTTTCTTATACACGCTGTTCTTTTATGTTGCTCTTGACATTTTATCAAAGTTTCTAGCTTCCTTTTAATAGATTTTTTTTTGGCCGAATTAACTGATTAAAAACAAATTATTAGTTAGGTTATGATTGTGTACTGATAGAGATCCTTTAAAGTCTGAATAAGTTTTTTTTTGTTTTATTTAAAAAAAGTAGTATTTTTTTGAAAACGGTTTGATGAACTTTTAACTTAACTTTCCATTGGAAGTTATTGTAATTGGTCTGATTTGTCCAATAGAAAATTTTGCCCTTTCTCAACATTTCAAGGTCTCTAGAATCCGAATCCATCGTACGTTCATGAGCTTTTTTCGCGAATGCTATCTCAAGAACGAATAAAGATATCGACTTGGAATACATTTTATTTTACAGATAAGAAGTGCAGAAAGGGTTTTGAGAAAAATTCAATTTCTTATAACAGTAATTTAAAATAAAGTGTACGACTGGATCGCACGAACTTGCTTTTGTTTCTTTAAATTTTAAAGATTGAGTGCATTATAAGTATCTAAATATAATTAATAATAGTAATTATATGTACACAACACATTCATTCATATACATAATAAATTGAAGAATATATGGAAATAAATTGGAAAATAATTAAAAATCAGCATAATTCGAAATGAATTTATTAAAAAACTCTTGTTGTTTTAAGGGTACACCATCTGATTTCTTTAACAAATCTTAGTTTTTGAGAAAAAAATCAAAATCGTAGGAGCGATTTTTTTAAAATTAGTTTTCTATATATGTATATAAAATTTTGTAAAAATTTTTAAGAAAAAAAAATTGGCACAAATTTTTTTTTTGTTGAATCTACCTGTTTTTGAAATATCGAATTTTCAAAACAAAATTTTGGTCTTCCTTTGCTGCGCAGGACGTCAGGGATAGATTCGAAGACTCGTCGAGCTGGTGCGTTGGTGGTCATATGCTCCAATAAGTGTCCAGGTCGACGTCGCAGTAAAGCCCGTAAAGCTCGTTGTTAAATCTTCCCTCCATACTCCATCGATACAGACTGGACCGAAGATCACCCGAAGAATTTTTCTTTCAAAGCACCCAAGCTGATTCTCATCTGTTTTTTACAGGGTCCATGCTTCTGCCCCATACAGCAAGACCGCGATGATTAGGCTCTTATATAAGGTCTCCTTGATTCTCTGAGAGAGGGCTTTATTACTCAAATGGCCCGAAGAAACAGCGATTTGCAAGCGACCGACGGCTGATTTGCCAGGCCTAAAACCACACTGATAGGGGCCGATTAGATCGTTGACAATCGGTTTTACTGCCTGAACAGAATAGAATAACGGAACTGGAGCCGCAGACGGAACTGGAAGAGCTGTCAAAAAGTGTCGTACGTTATTTTTTTACCTGTCCACAATGCAGCTGTACAGCTTTGAATGTATTTTGAAGAAAAACAAAACAATATTCTTGTGTACAAGTTCAGAATTCACATTTTTTGTTTCCAATAATTTTCCTTTTAATAAATAATTTTTTTCGCGATACAAATAACCACAATATTTTTGTCCGACCCAAAAAGTTGTTTTTTTTCTTCATACAATTTGAAACGTCAAAAGTGTCGTACGTGAAAAGTAAAAAGTTGGTGAACTCTTCCATCTGCGTCTGCAGCTCCGTATGCGGCTACGTTCCGTTGTGTTCGCAACATTCAATTTGCGTGTATTCAATATTTTGACAGCTATTCCAGCTCCGGCTCCAGTTCCGTCTCCGTCATCATTCTGTTCAGCCAGTTAAGCGACCACAGAGTGCAGTGTTCTGTCTAACAGCGGAATTTTGGCCATCTTCGCCGTTTAGCAGTCTAGAAAAGTGTTGTTTCCAGATGATCAGCACCGACTGCATGTCTATTACCATATTCCTGCTCTCATCTCGGCTGGCTTCCGTTCTGGCCTTGTAACCCTGGGTAGTTTGCTTCACCCTTCGGTAGATCTTTCGAACATCCCCCCTACCGCTATAGTTCTCAATAGACTCGACGGCCCGTTGCGCATGCTCTCTCTTTTTCCTCCTGAGAAGTCAGCCTTCCTCCCTTCGTTTTTGCCCGTAGAGCTCGAGGCCGCTTTCTCAGCAGCGGTTCTAGTCTGCAGCATTGCTTGGTAGGCCTCATTCTTTGCTGCATGCGCCAGTCTGCATTCTTCATCGATCCAGGGGTTTCGTTGTGGTAGCCTAGGGAAACTCAGCACTTCAGTAGCGGTACTTCTGATGGCATTTTAGCAGCGTGTCCACTGATCCTCTACAGATGATGCTTGTGGAGGACTTGTTGAGAGTTTAAGAGAGACGTGATCTACAAAAGTCCTGTCTATCTCTTGCGATTTAAGATTCGCGACGTTAAATCGTTTTACAGCATCCGCTCGTCATTGTGGCGTCATAGATATCCGCATACGTACTTGCGCTACCACCAGGTAGTGATCCGAGTCTATGTTGGCACCTCGGAACGTTCGGACATCCAGGGTACTGGAAGCATGTCTGGCGTCATGATCAATCTGGTTGACGGTTCGTTGATCCGGAGACCGCCAGGTTCCTTTGTGTATATTGAGGTGTGGGAATAGAGTGCTTGCTATGATGACATTTCGCCCTGCCGCGAAATCAATGGGCCTGAGTCCGTTACCGCAAGTGTTGTCGTGCAGGCTGTTGCCTCCGACTATCGAACCAAAGATGCCTGTGCTTACATTTCTGAAGCCCAAGAGTTCTTGCCTAAGTCTACCCCGTACCACAAAACCACAGCCAAAGAGCCGCTGACCCTGCTCCTTGCAGCACTCCCCGAAGTAGATATCACACGATTTCATCCTTCGGATGCCCTCTCCGTCCCATCGCACTTCTTGTTCTTGGGTGGCTGTTACATCAGCCTTTAGCCTATCCAGGTTCTCCAATAATTGTATGGCTGCACGTGGCCTGTTTAAGGTCCGGACATTCCACGAAATTCATTGTCCTTGTCTCGTTTGCTGTGGTCATCAACATTAAAATCATCCATATCCGAGGGTTGTGTAGTAGCCGTGGCGTGATGGTTAGTGCGATGGACTGTCATGCCGGAGGTCTAAGGTTCGATCCCAAGCCTCGCCACCTATGTATTTATTTAAAAAAGAAAAAACGGCTACTGCCTCTTGCGAGGAATTGACAAATCCTCCAAGAGTATCTCCTGTCACAGAAAAGTACCGCTCGTTAGCCGTTCGGATTCGGCAATAAACTGTAGGTCCCCTCCATTCCTGCAGACACGTACACAGGAATGGTTGAGAGTTGTAAGTCACTAGGCCTTATTTCTTCATGAGCTGTTGTGCCATCAAATTTATTTTATTTTTTTAGAAGATATTCCTCAAGGGTTTTTGAACAATTTTATGGAATATTTATTTTTATATAAAAATAGTTTCTAAAATCTGGTAGACTATGTTAAAAAAACATACATTACCAACTTCCTCTTGTCGTTAAAAATTTAGTAACATATAAATAATATCTGGAACGAAAAAATCTTAAAAAATATTTTTTGTTGGTTTGTTTTGTGTTTTGTGTATTTTTTTTTGAATGCAAGATTGTTTGAATTACTTTGAAGCATTCGATTGAAAAATTATTTCAAAACCGGTCAACCCATTCAGAAGATATACGCAAATA
Source organism: Epistrophella euchroma (assembly GCA_947049315.1). Lineage (NCBI taxonomy): Eukaryota > Metazoa > Arthropoda > Insecta > Diptera > Syrphidae > Epistrophella > Epistrophella euchroma. Next base: position 19,227,900 of record OX346245.1, read on the forward strand.
TGTACCTCGAAAGTAAGGCTCTTTTCTCAAAAAACATCAGAAACCTAGATGCAATTTTTTTTTACCAAAAACCTTAAACGTATAGCCTTCCTACAACCATTTTAATCATTACAAGAAGTAAAAAGTTTAATAAAAATTGTTACACGCATAGAACGATGTAATGGATTATAATTAACCAATCTACTTGGGCTCTAGCTAAACGACTAGGCGGAAAATAATTGGGAAACCCATATGTTTCCGTCTTCCCTATCATCGGATCAGTGAAATATATTCCTATCCAATGTGCTTTAGTTATTGTATTTCACATTAATTGGTTTGTAGAAGTTATTAAAGTTTGGATGGCTGAAAACCTACTTCATATTGCACGACATAATTTTTAAATTATTGTTTTTTTTTTTACTAAATAATAAATAAAAATAATAAGAACTATAAAAAAAGATATTAACTTATAAACCATACATGTGATCCCAGTCGTCCATTTATTTTAATAGAAAATGCTTCGAATAAAACACATAATGAAGAATAGTATTGAAATAAAAGTACGATATAAAACGGGATTTTCAAACTCAAAACTAAGTCAAATAGTTTTTTCTTGTTGACACTACAAAAATTCCTTCCAGAGTTAATCCTTTTCTTCCATATTAACTCTCAAAACAGTCCTCACCAAAGCCTCAAAGTTAAAAAAAAAAAAACAAAACACACACAAAAAAAACTTGCTCCTGGAAAACTCATCTTCATAATTCATGCGCATAGCATTTAAATGCTTATTGATACCATCACCAGCTATTTTCGTTTCTAAGCCTTATACCCACTTCGCTATCATCATCCCATGACCATCCGACTATCCACTGAAGCAGCAGCCCAAAGGTACACTCATCTCAACAACCAACAATCCTGGATGATGCCACAGAGAACCTTCTTATACGCGGGTTGATGCTATTTGTACAATACGCTGTAGAAAAATGTTTGTCAATTTCTTTTGGCTTTTTTGTTGCTGTATTCCTACTCCTCTTCTCTGGTCCTATACATATACCTTTTCCCTGCCCTGTCTGTCTGATTCAGGGACGAAACAGAAAAAAAAAACAAAAAAACATCCAAAACAAGGAAACAACGACATAAGGGCTCAAAATTGGCCATCTAGCCAATTTCAGTTGAGATGCCAAAGCAGCCAGCCACCTAGCGCACGGCCAGAAACACACCACAATTTGGTGCTGCTCCTCCGCCACCACCGCTGCTGTGCCATCGCCACCATCATTGTCTGCCAAGTGCCAAGCAGCCGCAAAGGACGTTCGTCTGTCCGTCCGTCGATGGAGACAAATACTCCAACTCCAGGGAGAGATAATAACCATTGCCGCCGCGCATGCACACCATGTGATGCCTTCAGAATGATTACTAATTCCAGTTGGTATTTGTTGTTGTTGTTGTTGTTGTTGCTGTTATGCTCCTCTTAAGGTATGGGTCTCCACATCGTTCTTCGTCTGCATCTTCATCTTCTTAGCCTGCTTCTTCTTCCTCGATCATTTTAATGAAACTCCATACATGTGTGCTAAGGAATTTGAATTTCACACACGGGGAATCTTTTTTTGTGTTGTTCACTTCTTTCATCCACCATTTGGTGGTAGAATTGAACTGCTTGTGTCCCGTCCCGACCAAGAGTTGAAGAGCTGATGCTAATGTTGGCTTTTGATGTGCTTTGAAGCTGGGACCTTTTGGACCAGGATCACAAAATACTGTGTGTTGAAATTTGTATTCATACAAAGATAAATGGAAAATATTCGGAAATGAGGAAAAGGGAATACACGTCGTCGTAGATATACAAGAAATCAAAAAAAAAAAAAAAAAAAAAAAATACAACGCACACACATGAGCGGAGTTATAGATTTTTTTTCTTCTTATTAAATTCACCTCTTTACGGAAATGGTGTGATGGAGTTGAAGAAACCTGTTCTTTTTTTACGTTTATTTTTTCTTCTGTTTGTTCCCTCAGCGCTGTTATATTTGTTTGTGTAGTTTTTATTATTTTTTTTTTGTTGTTGTTGTTGGTGTTTTGTTCTTATTCTTCAGGTAAACTTAAACTATTTTACTTCCACGGAGGGTACAATACCAAAGAGTGTGTGTGCATCAGTGGTGTAGGAATGGAAGGCTGACATTGTTTAAATTCTCAATTTTTAAAAGCATATAATTTTTGATGTGAACACAAATATGAATTTAAGAAAAAATAGATTTTAAAGTTTTTACGTCAGCTCTTTTGTTTAGGAAGAAATAGAGATTAATATTTGTAAAATAGTTGGAGAGGTTTTATGAAAACTCATCGAAAACAGTTAATTTGGTTGAAATCATTTGCTCATTACATCGATTTTAATTTCTGCAACTTGAAGACAAAATCTGTGTTTAAAAATCATAATGGAGGAGAAATAATTTAAATTTTTGCTTTTTTTAAAATGAAAAGATTTAGAGGAAATTTTTATAATTAAAAAACTTACTTACTATATATGCAAAATTATTACCCTAATCCTTTTCTTCATGAATTTCGATTGCTTTTTAGAACTTCATTTGATTGTTTATAGCAAAATTGTATTTTAAAAATGATTAAAAAAAATTATCCCTTTTTGTGTTCGTACGCGCATAACTCGGCTAAACATCATCCGATTCAGTTGCGGATTTTTTTGTTGTTTTTTTTTTGAACCAGATTAATACAAAATGGAACTGAATATTGGAAAATTTGACCGAAAATCAGAAAATTCGACCAAAAAACTGGGAAAATCGTGAAAACACCTTGAAATTTAAAAATTTCTGAAATAAATTTGTGTTCGTACGCGCATAACTCGGCTAAACATCATCGGATTCAGTTGCTGATTTTTTTGTTGGATTTGTATTGCGCCAGGTTAACACACAATGGAGCCGAGTTGAAACTTGAAAAATTTCAACGAAAATTAGAAAATTCGACCAACAAAGTCAGAAAATCGTGAAAACATCTTAAAATTTCGAACTTTCTGAATTAGTTTTTTGTTCATACGCACATAACTCGGCGGAATAATTATCCAATTTGGATGGAGTTTTTTTCCTTGGATTTGTAGTAGCCCGTGGCGTAATGGTTAGTGCGTTGGACTGTCATGCCAGGGGTCTGGGGTTCAATACCAGCCGTTTCCACCTTAAGTTTTTTTCGGAGCTACTACCTCTTGCTCACCTTAGCCTCACCATAACTGAGATGATACAAAAATATATAAAAAAATAGATACTTGATATTTTTTAGTGGTAAATTTAATAAAAAATAATATTTGGATTTTTCAGTTAAAAGCAATACGCATTGAACGAATAAACATAATGACCCATATTTACATAGGCAATTTAGATTTTTCCAACCGTGCGAAGCCGGGATGGGCCAGCTAGTTTTAATTAAATATATATTTTAGCATAATTTTATTAGCAAATACATTTTTTTTTTGGTTTAGGTCATTCAAGGTTTGAAGGGGGTGATAATATGGCCAGACGCATCATCTCGCTCGGATTTCAGTGGATCCATTGCGCTACCTAGGCTATAGATAAGGTAGGCGAAATGGAAGGGGAAAAAAGGGAATTTAAAGCTCAGAGGTTAGGTATGGGGCGTCTCCCTGAACCATCTGGTATTCTGGATGAATTTCAAAATTTTTCTCAGTAGCAAATATGAGATGTAGTCCCATTAGTCAAAAAAGTATTCTTCGAGGGCTATCTTCCTAGTTCTTGCTAAGCTGGACACTCACAAAGGAAATGACTTCATATGACACTCTATGCATTATTCAGATGTAGTTATACCCATTTTACTCATGCGGGTCCCTTTAAAGTTATGACGAAATTGGAGGACAGTTTAAGTCAGTTTATTTTATCTAAGCCTTTTGTTTCAACTCTCAAAAAAAAAAAAAAAAAAAAAAAAACAGTTTTAAAAAGGGGATAACTCTTCCCAATCAATCCCCAATCTGCGCAGCCAATGTAAATAATTGTTCACTCTTTTAAAGTTTCTCATTCCTTTAGCATTCCCTTAAAAAAAATAAGAAAATATAACTAAAGAAAAAAATCTCAAAATACAAAACTTCCTCAACTCAAAAAAAGAGAAAAAAAACACGATAACCACACACAAAACAAACTGGAACTGGAAAAGTTTATCTACCTAGTTGGTTCGTAGTTTGTATAAAATGTTCTCTCTCTCTCCTTCTCTTTTAATAAAATTAATCTCCCTTTGCGCACAGAAAAATTATTCTATTCCGTGGTACCTGTGCCTATGCCAACTATATTCTCTCTCAAGAAATTCCATTCTTAATCTCACCACTCCAAATTCTCTCTCTCACATAGTCACACTATAACAGCCCGCGACCTCGCTCTATCTTTCATTCCTCCATGGTTATTTTATTTTTTTTTTTTAACTTCTTTTTACCTCATATTCATACAGTTACCTGGCATTATCTTACCTTTTGTATTTAATTTGTGCATACAACAAGTTGCTGCGTCCTCGTCTCTTCAAATTGCCCTCTCTCACCAAAATATCCAAACAATTCACTATAGTTTCTCTCTCTATTCATAATGGAACTGTGAAAATCCATTAAAATACCACACAAACATGGTTGTGTGGGTGCAAATGCATACAAACCAACACATCGAATGAATAAAATGCATTAATTCACCTCGTTCTCCAGTATGCGCCTTTGGCCGGGGTTTGCTGCGTACCTGTCGAGCTGCACTGGCCAAACTCTTCGCCCACCATAACCTCCAACCATCAACTCCAACTCAATAGCCCTTGTGTGTGGTGTCCATCTGCAAACAGGTATTATGTATCTCAACACTCTTTCGTCTCATTCTCCTCTATATCTGGGTATCTAATCAGTGGTGTCTTCTGTGGTGGATTTAACCTGGAGAGCAGAAAATAACCAGAAAAAACCTTACTCACCACACCGATCTTGGCCAGCTATGGTATGGTCAACTGGATGTGCCCGCCTCAGTTCTTCGATCGTACAGTCTCAATGTGGAGGGTCTTTTGTCGCTCGTGAATTATAATTTTGCAAATCTAAGTTTTAACAATAAAAAATCTGCAACAAAGTTTTTTGCAAAGTCATAAATCAAAATTTGCAAATTTGCAATGAATGTTTGTGTGTAATTCCTTCCGAAGTGTTTTCATCAAGAGTGATTTTACCAAATAACAGGATTTCTTACTACTTTTGTGGAAATCTTCCTGAAAAAAAGCCGTCGCGGTATTTCGTTGGGAATTTATTAAATTTTATTTCAAAAAAAAAAAAGTTTTAAAATTTTAATTTTATAAAATCACACTACATCCACCTGAGTCTTTTAAGAAAAGTCTCACTTCAAGCGCATAAGGAAAATTTAAAATAAAAAAATCAAATTGGATATCCAAAACCAGTGAAATGATAATAAATGTATACCGAGAGTGCAGAAAACGAGTTCTCGCTGATTGTGTTTGTGTGCGCAAAGAAAATCCTTGTGTAGCTGTGCTCTAAATGAAGAAAAATATTTTCCATTTTCTTTAACCAAAAATATATATATTATATTATTTGTGGAAAAATCTGTACAAAATCTCTCTCTTTTAAAAAAAAAAATCCCAAATAACGGTCGTAAGTTAATTAAAAACCCAAAAGCCCTCTCCTTTCGCCGTCGTTAATGTTAAATTAAAAAAAGAAAAATAATTTGCTAGTGTATACAATTTTCGTTTGAAGAAAATCGAAAACTTTTAGCAAATTCGAGTTTCGTGGTTCGGAAAAATTCGGCGTTCGTAAATCAAAAATTTGTTATATTTTTCTTGAAAAATAAAAGGGAAAAGATTTATAAATATTTAAAAAAAAAAAAGAAAAAAATCCCTATTGTGAGTTTAAGAAATTGATTCTTTTTGTTATTCAATTTTTTTTTTTACTGGATTACCTGTCACTGCCTTGTTTTATTTCTGGGATTATTCTTCTTTTTTTTTATTATACCTGTTGGCTTCTTCACAGTTGGATACATAATATAAAAGAAGTAATTTCCATCTACATACCTGATATAGCAGTTTTCTTTTGTGGATTATATAACAAAAATACATAAAAGGTGAGACAAATATTAAAAAAAAAATAAATAAAAAAAATATGTATGTATGTATATTTTAAGGGAAAATGTTGTTGCAATAGGTTTGGAGATTTATAACAACTTAATTGAGATGAAGTCTTATTTTAATTTAAAAATAAAAATCATAAGTTATATTTTCTGGCAATTCATATAGAAGGAAAGAAAAACGTATAGTTTGTTGGCTGAAACAAAAGAGCTGAGTTTCGAACTCGAAAAAAAAATGTTTTTTAAAAATATCTTTGAATAGAAAATCTTATTACTCAGAAATCAAAGGAATCATTTATTTTAATTTATTATATTAGATTTTGACTAAGTCGAGGGAGTAATAAGAGAAAAATAATTTTTATACAGTGGGCTCTCGTTAACTTACGATAACATAGGATAACTTGAACATTCCAATAACGTGAACGAATAATTTTTTCCATTATGCATTCTATGACTTGACCTGACAATTGTTAAGACTAGATAACTTGATTTTTTGCCTTAAATACTCTATAATTTGAACATAAAATATTTGCAAACTCTGCAACTTGAACAAAGTTTAATATTGGAATATTTGCAAGGTACCTAGTATTGGTAAAAATTGTGAACGATTAAAAAAAAAATGTTTGCTTTTATTTGTAAGGCTTTATTCTTAATCGAAGTAAATTTCATTTAAACAAGTGCGTATTTGGGAAGAGATTTTAAGAAAACGTGAAAAAGTCGTTTAAAGAAACAAAACAAAAAGCTGCGATAACTAAAAAAAAAAAAAAACTAAAGCTTGGGTACGTCTTACTCAAATGGAAGGGAAAATATAAAATAAATAAAAAAATAAATAAATTTGATGGCACAACAGCTCGTGAAGAACTTAGGGCCTAGTGACTTACAACTCTCAACCATTCCTGTGTGCGTGTCTGCAGGAATGGAGGGGACCTACAGTTTATTGCCGAATCCGAACGGCTAACGAGCGGCACTTTTCTGTGACAGGAGATACTCTTGGAGGATTTGTCAATTCCTCGCAAGAGGCAGTAGCCGTTTTTCTTTTAAATAAATAGATGGCGAGGCTTGGGATCGAACCTTAGACCTCTGGCATGACAGTCCATCGCACTAACCATCACGCCACGGCTACTACGGAAGGGAAAAATATGCAATTTTAAAAATTGCAAGGGAAAATATGCAATTTTTAAAATCAATAAACCTTTTCACAAATTACGGTTCTCCAGAACCTCCGAGAATTTTCTTTCAGAAACGTGCTGCGCAATGCTTAGCAGTATAAAATAATATTTTTTTTGCCAGGTCGTCTTAAAAATATATCATCTCAAATTATTAAGTTCCTATACTTTGAAACTGTGATTTTCTGTGCGTTTGTGTAAATTTCAGTCCAAAGTTGTGTCAAAGTTCATATTAAATTTTGTTAAAATGCACACAAAATTACAGAATTTCAATGTAAGGGAACAATTTACTTTTAATATTATTATTTAGGTAATTATATTATTTAGGTAATAATAAATTATTTAAAAATAAAGAAAAACACAATTTTTGTTTTGGTCCAGTAACTTGAACAACCCGATACCTTGAACACCTCTGGTTTCGTATGTGTTCAAGCTAACGAGCATTCACCTTAGTTATATTATCATTTGAATTATATACACTTTATTTTATTTCTTGGAATCCAAATTTTTATGAAAAATAATTGGGAAAATAAAGAGTTGATGTTCCAATTCGTTTTTCATATTTTTTTCATCAATTAATTAATTAAATCCTCTCAATTTGATGAATACAAAATATTTTTTTTTTTTTTCAAGTTTTATAGTTTGAATTATAAATAGAGGTTTGACTTCAAATAATATTATAATGTGCTCTGCATGCATATAAACTCAGTCAAGATCAAAATATGGTTCCATAGTTTAAATATTAAATGTTTTTTTTTTTTTTAATTTTTCTAGTTTTTAAACATACTTTTTATTTTAAGTTATAAATTTTTTGTTAAAATCACTTTGGAATCATAGGAACATAATTTGTATGTATTGTGTCTATATATTTGTTTGTTACGAATTTAATCAATTTTTGTACCATTTTAAAGTCTTTAAAGAATACAAAAAAATAAATAGTAAATCTAGCGTAAATCACACATAATCAATTTTCGAATAAATTAATGTAAATATTTTCTTAGATTCTTGTAACGTTATAAAACGGCATCATATGGTCTGGCTACCCTGATGCCTTAAATAAGTAATTTATAAATTTATTTTGTAAATTATTTCAATAAATAAATAAATAAAAATAAATAAATTTTCGAATTTTTGTCGCTACTTGTATTTAATGTTTTATTCAAATAAAATAAACTTTAATATAGCTCAAGCAAAAATTTTATTAAAAACGCCTAATGAGATGGTTCATTGTTTTTTGACCAAAAATTTTAGAATTTAAAGAAAGTAGTCCTACCACATATGTATTGTACACAGTGGTGATTAAGGTCATGTAGGTTTGTTAGTTTATTATAATTTTGTGAGAAAATCACCAAAACTATACATTTTTACAGTTTATTCTTTTTTATTGCAAATTTTTTTATAAGTTACCCAATGCTCAAAATTATTTACTTCTCGTACTTCTTTGAAATTTTCACATACAAAAATTTATAAAGGGTCCCTAGCTATCTAATTACTAAATTTATATGGAAAGTTACAATTTCGTATAATAATTTATTCAACTACTTATATGATTACTAAAATAAGTTCTGCAAAGTATGGTTCTAGTTGATCGCAAAATTCAAGTAAAAAATGATTATATTTATAAAAATTAAAAATGTTTTAAATACAAAAAAGGAGTGCTTCAGTGTTTACTAAGATGCATATTTTTGAGTAGAATTCTAGGCAAATTTTTTTCTATATACCCTCCTGACTGGACGTTCGTAGGATTTTATGCGATAACAATCACGTTGTTATAAATCCATGTGTCAAGGAAACTTCATATACACTTACTTATATTAAATGAGTAGTTTTGCACAATGCACAATGCAAGTGACAGTACAAAGACAGTATGGACATAACGTTTTAAGCAAACAAAAGTGTTATACTGATAGAATATTAAAATGCCAAAAAATGTGTTTTTCTGATATTTAACAATTTTCTAGGATATTTAACAAATCAAGATGAATATTTTAAAAATCCTTCAAGTTTGTGCATGTTGAAAATGGGTTTATGTCCATTTGGTTATATAAAAAAATAAATAAAGTTTTTGGCACAACAGCTCATGGAGAAATAGGGCTTAATGACTTACAACTCTCAACCATTCCTGTGTGCATGTTTGCAGGAATGGAGAGGACTCAAGAGGCAGCAGCCCTGAAGAACTCTTTTTTGTTTAGGTGGCAGAGGCTGGGGAGTGGTCATATACTGATTGTAAAAAAGAATGCCATTATAAAATAGCCCTTTGAATGGAATCCTCAGAATGCATGTTGGGTCGGAATACCAAGTATATTACAATGAGATCCATAAGTGTTCGTAGAATTAGAGTGCAAGGGTTTAGTGTCGCTATAGTTTAATTATCTTTCCGCAAACTGACACGGTTTAAGAATATTTCTTGCTTCCATATACACATACAAGCCTTGAACGACTCATATTATGATGAATGATGAAAAATCTGCTGCTAGTCAGAAAAATATTATATTTAAGAGAACCAAATCCTTTCATTGATAAATATTATTTTAACGAGTTTTATATCGACTTATCAAAGAATACTGAAATGCAAGTAACAAATATAATATATTAATAATAGCAAAACAAAAATTTGCAAACATTACAAGTCACCGAATTAACGCCGATGATGGATGAATAAATGACTGAATAATGTTGAGTGCTATTGCACTGCGACCTTAAGATCTATTGTGCCCCCCAATCAAGAGCTGTATGATGATGGATAAGAATGTATTCAACGAAACGCGTATCTTAATAGAATAATAATGATATAATTTAAGATTTAATTAATAAAATTTACATTTTTAAAATTAAAAAAAATTTTTTTTTTTAATTTTATTAAAAACTAATCTTCTTCTGGACATTTTTTGTTTATTATTAACTCCTCATTGGAAATTATTGTAATCGGACCGATTTGTCGAATTGAAAATTTTAACATTTCTGGACGTTTCGAGGTCTCTGGAGTTTTTGGAGTTTTTACATTGTTTTTAGAGAGATGTCTGTGTACCATGTACGTTTGTACGTTCATATGTTCGTATGTTCGTATGTTCGAACGGATATCTCGAGAAAGAATAAAGATATCGACGTCAAATAAACTTTGTTTTACAGATAATAAGTTCATAACGTGCAGAAAGGATCTTGAGTAAAATTTAATTAGCGGTTTTCTTAATATAGTAATTTAAAAAAAAAAAAAAGTTGTAAAATGGCTTGTTTCTCGAACATCTCGAGAAAAGATAGTGCTAACGAATTCGGCCTGGTTTCATTCTATGCATAATGACGTAGTAAAAAATTGGTAAGACTTTCAAAAAATTAACTCACAGTATTAAGAAAATCATAAAAAATTGTTAAAACATATCGAATATCTTGAGAACAGACAAAGATATTAACTTCGGGTCAATTTTATTTAATATACAAAGTTAAAGTTGATAATCGGAAGAGTTTGTAAAAAAATTCAACTGACAGTTTTTTTTTCTAGGCCAAAAAAACTGCAAAATAATTGCTAAAAATGTTATTCGGCTCAAATGTCTCGAGAACAACCAATGATATCAACTCCGGAATAATTTTAGTCTACACAAAATGCCATAACCAGTCTGACGAAGTGGCTTCGATATGAAATCTGATGGTTAGGTATAGTAACTGGAACTATGGTGTTATATCTTCGTCTCGTGCTACGAAGTAGCTTATTGGATATGAAATCTAGTGGGTAGGTATCACAGTACACATATTGAAGGTAATATATTGCGCATCTTTGAAAATTACAGTGAGCTGCCTGTCAGAATTTACAAAAACAAAACACAAGTGTTTCCGAATCGCAGTGACCCTCGTCCACAATTTACAAAAACAAAATACAAGACATGCGCAGAACTGAACAAAATGAAAACTCGGAAGATATTACCTTCTGTATGTGTACTGTGGGTAGGTATAGTATCTGGAACTATGGTGTGATATCTTCGTCTCGTCCGACGAAGTGGATTTATAGTAGTAGGTTTTCAAGTAGGTTCTGATGGTACAATCAGACTGTTTGATTGTTTTCAATTTTACTGGTTATAATCCGGCCTGAAGGACCAAATGATAGTTCAGTTAGGAGCAAAGACTGTTTGTAATCCAGGTTTGATACAACAATGATCTTTATTGAAATAAACTCAACTATTTATGTGTAACAATAATGCTTAAAACTAGACCACGACATAGTTGGTCAACTTCTAGGTTGCAATATTGTAACCCCGTTAGTAAATATGTTGAGTATGCAACATAGAAATTGACCTACTATATTCGTGTGCTACAAATTAATAAATATAATTATGTTGTGCAAACAATAAGGTTTGTGAAAAATTCAATTGACTGAATTTTAAAGGGCACTAATAGGAAGTTATCATTGAGGGTCAAACCCAGCCTCTTTTTTTGGATGTAAATAAACTCAGATTTTTTTTTAAATTTGTCTTATGAATTAAGCCATTTATTTTTGCAGTGGCGAACATACCACTTCTTACCTCCTTCCACATCTTAGCTTTATGAAAATATTGATTCTTATGCTGATTTCCATCACATCGGTTTTTTCCTTGAAAGAAATAGATTTTTTTTTTTACTGAAATTTAATTTTATATTTATGTAAGTTTTTGGTTAGAAAAAATTACTTTTTGTTTTGTTCTTTATTCCACTTTGAACATTTCGTCCTTGAAGTGTAATATCTCTTTTAACGCTTTTCTTAAACACCATAAATACCATAAACACTTAAACATGTTTATGATGGCAATGAGTCATCATTTTATCAGTATTTGAATTTTTTTTCGGATAAATTGATTGGGTTGTTCATTAGTTACTCCATTAAGTTTCCTCCAGAGACGATTCAAAAAATTTGACTGCCTTTCTGACTTGACTATAGCACATATCCTACCTTTATTAATTTGCTGTAAATGCAAACTTTCGACATGATAAAGAACATAAAGTTCTTTCTTTTTACTCTGAATCAACAAATACAAAGTAGTCTTGAACAAAAACTAGTTAATTTTGGCTTTATTTAGTTAACCAGTATAATTATTTCATAGAATACTTTATTTCAGTATATTTCATAAGAAAACTCTTTGCTTAACCGCACCCAGTTCCTGGCTTTGATTGATATTCCCGTTAATTAAATTATATGCATGATTTTAATACAAAAATCTTATATTAAAAGTTCAACAAACCCTTCTCTAAGAAATTATATCCGTTGAATAAACTTTCGAGATTGACTTCTGCTCCCTCTCTTTTTGTAAGTTTTTAGTTTGATTAGCTCTTTCACCTTTTGAACCTGAAAAGATATAAAACTAGCTGAATGTTAATAAAAAAAAAGCAATTAAAAGAAAACTTAATCTTATAATTTGATGTGTTTTAACTTTTTTATATTCACAAACAAAGTTTAAACAATAAAAATCAAGTTCGCAAGTCAACTCTTTTGTCTAAGAAATGTTGTTTTGTTATTCTATTCGCATGCCGTGTCTTTGATCCAATTAACACATTATTCAACAACCTTATGCACCCTTTTCGTAGTTTTTTTTTTTTTTTATACCTCCTAGATTCCATTCATCTAATTGAATATTACCAATCGACATTTAGTCGACAAAGAGTATTACATTCCTAGCGCCTCTTAATTAAAAATTCATAAAATTTTTTGAATTGCTTCATAGGTTTTTTATGTCTCTCTTTGTTTTGTTCAAAGGGAAATATTTTATTAATAAGATAATTAAAACTCATTAAACTGAAAAAAAGTTACCTTTGAGAATTCTCATTTATGTCTGCACATAGCTAGCTTCATACATATGAAAGTGTGTAAGAGTCTTTTATATGAGAGGGTGTTCTTGAAATTAAAAGATAACAGCGTAGTTCGTGTATAAAATATAGATAGAAGTGTAAAAATAATAATATAGAGGGAAAAAAGGCACATTAGTAATAAAAATAAAGTTATTTAATTGATGTCGGTGCTTTTAGTTTCAAATTGAATAGAAATTTAATTTTAAAAATGCGATGACTTTTTATTATTCATCGCTTGCCTCCCTTCACATACATTAATTCCTTTGAATTTTATAATATTTTTAATTAGAGATATTCACCTGTCATTAATTAATCTGTAACAATGGAATTCATTCATAACTTAAGCAAAGAATATAATTTTGTAGCACTTACAGTGTACTTAATAAGTTTGTATAATTTACTGAACTATTCAAGTGCATTATCTTTAATATGTGTATGCACATTTACTTCTGCAGAGGAAGCAGGTGTTTGTTTATTTACATTTCATCTTCTTTGTCGGTTGGATTAACTCTGAAGATACAATTTTTGTGTTTTGTTTGAATAAAACTTGAAGCTTATCAGTCGAAGCGGATGTTTACCTTTTCGTGTAGTTTATTTTTTTTTTTTTTTTTTTTTTTTTCGTTTTAAACATAATTTTGGAATCCAATGAGGGAGTATGAATAAATTTAATTTTTTTTAAGACAACAAATTAAATTTTAAATCAGAAGACAATAACATCTGGTGTTCTACTGCATTGATGTCTTTTATGAAGAAAAAAAATTCTACTATAACTAATGTGAATGATTCACTCTAATTAGTCTATTTTATTCCGTTAGCTGTCATTCTTTTATCAAAGTTTTTTTTTTATTTTTTTTATTGCCTACACTTTTGAGTAAAGCATAAATTTAAACAAATTAAGATTTAGTAAGCAGTAAAACATTTTTATTATAAGATATAGATGTCTCCGAGACAAAATATTTTTACTTTTAAATGAAAAAAAACCTAATTTAGCATCTATTAGTTAGAATTCTATTAAAATATTTGATAGTTTAAAGGATTTTTAAAGATATGATTGAAAATTAACGTTGATGTGTTTGGTTGGTTTGATATATTACTCTCTTTTTTATTTCTTAGGGAACAGAAGCACAAAATTGGTTTATTATTGTCAATTCATTTTTATTTTTTCAATTCAATTAAAATGTAGCTATATTGGTTGCTGAAATATGTTGATTGAGGACGTTGAACACATTGTTGTTTATGTTTCTATCTTCGGCTTATGTGTTCCTTAGAAAGTTTAGTGTTAAAGTGTGAAGTTTATGACGAGGTACCATCCTAAGGGCTTAAGAAGCTAATAAAAGTAATAAAATGGACAGATAAAGTGCCATTATTCACCCCGTATTTGTGATAAAGATTGATATGTAACTTGGAAGCTTATTAGAGACCATGGATACCGTCTTAAACCGGAATATAGACATTTAAGTTTTATTGCTTATTTTTAACGAAAACGAAAAGAAGCGACAGAATAATAGATTTTTTAGGATCATGCATCGTCTTATAAACTTTATAAAATTGAGAATCTGACTTATTTGTGATTAAATCGATATACTAAAAAATGAAAAATAAATAAAGTAGCATGACAAGTCGTATAACCAGAGCTCAGTGACTAACTTTCAATAATTTCTGTGTGCCTCACGAGATGCAGTGAACATTTTTTTTTTTAAAGGTGGAACTCATCATTGAAAATTTTAATGATTTTTTTTTAAATACACGTTTTGGATGCAAAATCTAGGATAATTTTGATGCCAAAATAAAGCTTATGACTTAATTAATATATCTGGCCAAAAAAAAATTATTTCGGCCCAAGTGTTCTCATGAAATGTTTTTTCTTTTTTCGATGATCATAGATAGGGTAGTGCAATTCTTGAAATAAATAAAGTCACTTTATATGAAAGGTTGGGCTCAATTGAAAATTTTTTATTGGCAATAAATATTAATTGAGTTGTCAGCTTTATATTGGCATCACAATAATCATAAATTTTGTATCCTAAATGTCTTAGAATACATCATTAAAATTTTCAATGATATATTAATGATAGCTATAAAACTGGCCCCTAAATTTGCAAGGTTGGGCCTATGCCAAATTAATTTTTAAGAAAATATTCACTCAGGCCCACTTGCTGAAACGAAACTTAAATATTTATGTTCAACTTAATAGCTTATGTTCTACTTTTTCCTCTGCGTAAAATGTCACATAAGCTCTTATGTTGAACTTAAGTTTCGTTTCAGCAAATGGGCCTAAAGCTCATATTCAGGGGATACAAGCAGCAATTTAAACAGGTCCCATTTCGAAAATGTCTTCAACAGTCGATGGTATTTTGATAAACACATATCAATATTAAAGCACGCACTTAAATATTGTATTATGATATTGAAAAATTTTTAATAAAAGCCCACCAGGTAGATATGTACCTAGGTAGAGATGGCAGCCCCGATCAACTTAGTTTGGTGACCCAATTAGCGCTGAAGCAGTATTCTGTGGCGTTATGGTTTCTGAATTGGACTGTCACGCCAGAGGTATGGCGATTAACGCCACTGCTACCTGAAAATGATTTTCAGGGCTACTATTCCCGTTACGAGAAAATGACAAGATTATATAATGTCATAGAAAAGTTCCGCTCAACTTAGCCGTTCGGATTTAGGAGTGAACTGTAGGTCCCCTCCATTCTTGTAGATACGCACACAAGTTGAGATTTGCAAGCCCTGGTTCTTCATGAGCTATTGTGCCACCAAATTTATTTATTTAATTTTACCCGATTACAAAACTACTATAAAATCGGTATAGAATAAACTTAAATCAAAATCATTGGACTCAGCTATACTCACTTTAAATGGGCTAAAACTAAAATTTGAACTTTCCTTCTAGGAAAGAGGAATCGAACAAAAATACTTGGTACCAAATTTGAAGGGCATCGATCTAACAAGCCATTTAGGCTTTACGAAGAAGAAGAATAACAAAAGCAATAGAATATAATTTTTGTTGTTTTTTTTTTTTTATTAAACTGTATTTAATACAATTTAAATGGAAGATTTTTTGCGACCTTCAGTCCAATGCATTTCATCATCATGGCTTTAGGTCAAGTTATAGTAGACGCCACACACAGATGCACAGAACGACCGACGACGTGACGGACAGTATGACGAATCCCAAGTAACATCATCACAGCTAAGAGAAGCAAAACTATTTCTCTAATAGCTCTCAGAATGTGAAATCGGAATCTACAACTTTAAGGCCCATTTGCTGAAACGAAACTTAAATATTTATCTTCAACTTAAACGCTTATGTGACAGTTTACGCTAAGGAAAAAGTATAACATAAAGAGCTTAAGTTGAACATAAATATTTAAGTTTCGTTTCAGCAAATGGGCCTAAAACGCCTAATTTCACACCTCCATTAATTTTTATTTAAAAATATGTTCTATAGTGAATTTCACGAATATCTTTAGCTCCTTCAACGTATAGTTATTTAAATTTGCTCCTTAATAGTGTTCATACGATCTATAAACGAACTACTTTAATTTTCAGCACCTAAAGAGCCATTGCGACGCTTTCAGCAACCCATGAGTAGTAACTGATAACTTTAGAGCTCGAAAACTAGCAGCTTTAGAATTCTATACTGCACCAAGTAAAATTCAAATACATGCGCCTTTCGAAATGTCAAAAACATTAACACAGCCACTACCAATCGGTTGTAAAGCCGATAATATATTAGTATAGTTTTAGGTTTAGTTAAAGGAAATTTGATCTAGTTTTTATTTATATGTGTATACATATAAACAAAAAAAAAATATATACATAAAATACATTATGTACATACTACTAGAGTTCTAAGTTTGATATAGATTTAGTTATATCTGAAGAGATATAAGTTTTGGAGAGTAAGGGGGTATTTAAGGCTAGGTTTAGTTTGAATCCTAACAATATGCCGATCCAGGGACCAACCTTTTCTTGGGCAGTGGCATAAGTACCTAGACATGTACTTTTCCTTTCATGTTAATCATATTCCTCTTCCAACATCGCCATATCCAGATCCTTTTTTCCATCCCTATACTTTTCCTGGCACGATATTTTTGTTTGTTGAGTCTGAGATGTCCGAAGAGAGGACAAGAACCACCCCACATCCCTCGAGCTAGGCCGAGCCAGAGCAAGCGTGCCATGTCTCTCTTCAGCATCAAAGAACACCTCCGTGGTAGACCGTGACTCAAAACAATGGCATAGGTAAATTTAATAGTGTTACAAGTAGCACAAAATTACTTAAAGAAGGATTTAAGAATTCTAAAGCGTTACTTGCTTTAAAAAGGATTTAAGTACATATTATTAAGTAGAGAAAAGTCGTAAGTGGGCGGTCCGATAGAAGGAATTAAGAAGATAATTTGATTCTTAAAATCTTCTTAAATTAGAATATTTCTTAAATACATCTTAAGTCCTTCTTTAAGAGGTGTGGCATTTATTTTGAAAAAAAAAAAAAAATATTTATTTATTTGTTTTATTTTTACCATTTTTATGTATTCATTTTGTTTTGGTTAATTTTATTTACTTCTTTATTTTCTATTTTCAACTTTGCCTTTAATGAAATGAAGTTTTTATTTTTACATTTTATTTAAAGAAGCTATTTTTTTTAAATTACCTAGGCTTCCACCGGGATTTGAACTCGAGATCTTTCGCATGCCGTTCCTCTCCGATACCAACTGCGCCAATGCGAATGAATGTCTAAAATAGCTAGTTGAAAAGAACGTACCTATAAATTTTTCATTTGTATCAACGAAAAATTCCTTCCTCAATTTATATATTTAAGCAGTACGAATAGCTTTTTGTCTAATTAATGGTTCTTTTTTTTTTCAATTCAACATACTCCACTATAATCTTGTCTATTTTACACGAAAACGTTAATAAAAAAGAAAACAAGCGCAATTGAAAAAAAAAAAAAATATGATGGCAGCGGCTGAGATTCGATCCCAGAACTTTCGGCGTGAGAGTCCTATGCACATACTATTACGCCACCGGCAAAATTAACAATACTTCCTTAAGAAGGCCTTAAGAAGTATTAAAGAGTCACACAAATACTAATTTAATGCCTTAAGAAGTATTAAAGAAACAGAAAAATACAAATTTAAGAAATGCCAATTGAAGAAGTATTTAAGAATGCTTTAAGTTAAAGTGAATATACCAATTTCAGTGCTTGAAAATATTACCTAATAAAGAAGAAATTAAGATTAATTTAAGAAGCCATAATTTTGCATACCAATTAAAGATTGAATAAAGTATCAGTTAAGAAATGTGATACCGAAATTATACTATTTTGTGCTACATGTGGTGTTGCCTAAAATAAACTAAAAATATTTATAATGTATTTTAATTTGTAGTGTATCTAGAAAAGTACCTATGAAAATGTAGATAATTTTTTCCTGTTAAGTCTTGCGCAATAGGCATAGGCTTTTTAATAGCATTTATATAGCGCTTTAATTTTAATCATGTACGCAAAAATATTAAGTTAGATTTTCCCTCAACAAAGATAAAGAAGAATAAAAGTTTTCCTTATCACAACATAGGTGTAGCAGCTAAATAAAACGTTTTTGAAACGGTATTAATTTATTTGAAAAAGTACACCTTAGACTTTAAATGCAGCTCCACAAAAAATACACAATTTGTATTACACAAGCTAATTTAAACCAAAAGTGATGTTTTTATGTTTTCAAATACATCGTCTACAGAGCTTCGAAGTCACCTTCGCCACAGATAACTGGTTAAATAAGAGTAAAAAAGAGCTCTTAAACTCAATGAATTAGCTGCAAGGAAGCTTGATTTTTGCTCCAAATGCACATATAGAGCTCCTTGATAAATTAACAAGCTTTAAAATTACCTCTGGAAGAGCTGTTGATGCTTTAGCTAAAATGGTTTCAAACCCACCTTTTCAGACCTTATCATATCTATTTTGATTACAATCTTGATTTTCGTCTACACTTAACTTATTCTTGCCACACAGAGAAAGTAAAAATAATAAGTACAAAATAATGAAATATTGCAAAAATAAATAAATAATATTTTAAAAATATATAGACAACTTTTTTGGCTGAGGCCATGCTCTATTATGGACTATGAGTGGCATCTTACATGGAACTGCAATATCCAACACAGATCTTCAAAGGCTTTCGACAAATGACCTTGTAATTTTTGGCTGAAGATAACTACTTATTTACTAAAGAAATAAATAAAAACACTTAAAAGTTAAATTAATTATTCTAAAGCCTTAAGGTCGGCTCAGCTTATGTGAAATCCAAGGCAAATCCAAAAGATTTGTATCAGTGTTATACTAATATGTTTTGTCTTTAACACTCTAAATCGTAAATGATTCACAACTCATTTATTCACATACTAAGCATAATAGTATATATTAAGCTGTAGGCAGCATGAAACTATCAAAGGCGAAACTAACAAGTTTTTAAAATTTCTGTAACAAAAGCACACACCACACTCAAAGTTTCTTGTAAACTAAGTAATCTATAATCAATGTATTTTGATCTTTCGAATATTTATTTTATTTTTCCTCTTTTGTAATCATAAAGTTTATATAATATGTATTTGTTTCAATTAAATAAATTAAATTTTATTATTTGGAATTAACGCAACTTAATTCAAAGTAAAAAAAAAATCCAGCTAATTGAAAGAATAAGTCTTTAAAACAAAATGAGTTTCCATCATAAAAATATGAACTACATTAAAATATTAATACAACCAAAACCAGTGTTGTATAACAATTTCTCACATTATGTCATGCTCCAGATCATTTAAATAAAAAAAAAAAGAATTTCTAAAAAAAAAAAAATAATAATTCAAAACCATTGCTTTAGAAAAAGCTTTTATTGATGTCAACCTACAAAGAAGACAACAACCCATTGAGACATTGAAGAAAAAGAACACAAAAAAAAAAAAATCAACAACCATGGTATTCACACTTTCAGTTAATTATGTAGGTAGCAAATTATGCACAGATAAATCACAATCGAATAACAGAAGCCAAATCTATTCTGACAAGCAATAAAAAAAATTTATTATAATAAAATCACACAATCATAAAATAAAAAAAAAAAATAAAATATCTAAGAAAAGCGCACCTCTCTTTTGCTATAAACACATATTAATCAATTCAATGAAATCTCTTACTTCCATTTAAAAAAAAAACTAAAATTCCACTACCTAGGAATTTGTATTCAAAACAAATTTCATAAATTATTTTATTGAATCCATTTAAATAAAATAAATTTGGTTTTTGCATTTAAATGGTTCAAATATAAATAAATGCTCATGTTTTGCTGAACGAAAATAATAAAAATAAAAAATCTTGAATATAAAATCGTGATTATTTTTTTTTTTTGCGAAAAAAAAAATGCAAAAAAAAAATTTTAAATAAAAAAAAAAAAAAACAACAAAAAAATAATGGACTGAAGTGAAAAGTTGTGCTATAAAAAAAAGTTAACATTATGGAAAACTTTACGAAGTTTAAATAGGTTTTTGATAAGAGATTCACAAAGAGATAATTACTCATTTTAGCTATCTCACGTCATGAAGAGCAAAACATTATTTTCTACTAAAATTTATTGCTGAGATGCAAAAAAAAAAAAAAAAAAACACTACGAGTATTTGATTTTCACACGAGTGTAACTAATTAATTCCTGTACAGTTTATCTCATCTTATGCTTCTTTGAGCATGTAGCTATAGATACTAAAAATGTTTTACCTCTTCTCAAACTCATTACCAGCTATTGTGCTGTTGGCTTTATGGTATGTTGAAGGTAAATCCGTCTCTATTTGTTGTTTTCTTGCAGAATACTAAATTGGATGTTAAATGGTTTATCCATACACATTCAACAAACCAACAAGCATTTCATCAGGCTTCCAAAGACGACAATTGATCATCATCAAGAAGGGAAGCTGCTTTACTTAAAAAGGATTAAACACCATGTTGTTTATGGTTCTTTTGGGCTCATTTAGAATTCAAATTCGTTATCTTGTCTCCTGTTTTGCATGCACTTACTTTTTTTTTGTATTGAAGGGGGTGTTTACTGAGAAGAACTAAACTAAACAAAAGAGCTGAGAAGCAAACTCGAAATAACAAGACATTCCGACTTCGTGACACGGTAGCTGGCGGCAGCGGCGGCATTGTTTTCTTGTTCTATTATTTATTGTATACACTATGTTTAAGGAAAGCAAAAGTTCTTCTAGCACTTAACATAAAAGAAATACAACAACAATGACAAACAATTACAAGAACCACCATAACAAGAACTCTTAACATAGCTCAGAAGCTGCTGCAGTTCAACTATAACTAAGTATTTTGTGTATTTATGTCACGAAATTTTAATTTCTACTACTTTTGTACAATATAAATCGTGTGTATTGCAAATGAAGGCAGCATAAGCGATGATGGTGGAGGGGGAGAGAGAGGAAGAGGAGTAGGGTTGTATTGTTACATTTTTAGTACCGTACCTGACTTTGACATCGATGGTATAGTAAATAAACAAAACATATTTTGCCGCCATTGTCGTGTGTCAGAGTTTTAGCAGAAAATAGATCGTTAAATGGCGATAAAACTAACTGCGGCACTTGTATAATTCAATAATCTTTATGTCATCTGACAGCTTGTCTATTCTTTGCTGCCACACAAATGCACGCTCATATACAATTCAATTTAATTGTATTTTTCTTCCATAAAACATCGGAAACATTTTTAAGTTTCCATAGAAGGAGGAGCAAGGGCAAGAGTTGACTTCAAATTTCAGCTTTCATTTTAGAAGTGTGTTTGTTGACCATTTGAAAACATCACTTTTATTGCTCTAAGATGATTATAATTTATAGGATTGTTTTCAGAATTTTGGTATCAACTTGTTTTTACCATCCTTAATCTGTTTTTGTGTTTTTATTATTTTCTTTTTATTTTATTTTTTTTCTGAATACAAAATAGGTTTACCTACATTTTTGTTTCATGGGTCAATTTTTTATATTTGACATTTATTTTTATTACAATCTTTTGTGGTGAAGAATATAACCATCATCCAAGAGGTGGTAAGACATTCAATAAATCAAATCAAATGACAGTGGTGTGATATGAAATACGTTGTTAAAAAAAGAGAACAATTTTATTATCGAAAGTATAGGAATCATGTAGAAAATTCCTTAAAACTTAATGAACAGTTTTAAAAATATATGAAACTATGTTTTAAGTGATAGAAATTAAAAAAATATGAGAGGACAAAGTTTGACCTGCGTGAAAAATAATTAGGAAACAAAAGTATAAATTCCTCCCACTGTAATTGCTTAGATTTTGATGAAACCACTTTTTCTAATAGTTTTTTTTTTTTTTTTTTTTTTGTTAACTTAAGTCTCTATATACAATTAAATCTACTTGATGATTACATCTTCCTTTGGCTAAAATATAATTTAATAAATTATTATGATGATGATGATAGAAGATGAAGATAAAAACAGCAACAACAACATGATATAAGAAATAGCATTTGGAAGGAAAATTATTTTAGAAGACTTGTGCGTGCATCATACCTATATAAAATCGTATGTATAGCTGCGTGTGTGGTCTGGTTTTTTGTTCGTGATGTAAGTATTCTGTGATGCTGAGTTGGAGTTAGAGTTGAGCAATTTAAATGACATTAGCTGATCTTGATGTTGAAGCCAACTGACCAAATTATGAAAATAAAAAAAAAAATAGACATTGCATTTTGTGTAATAAAATCTATGAGTGTAATGATATTTTGTTTCTTTTTTTTTTTTGTATTTAATGTTGGTGAATTAATTTATATTTTTATCTATCTAAGATTACATGAAAGATTTGTGATAAAAATTTGAAAACAGGAATATAATATTATATGCAAGTTCTGGAAGAAAATTTGAAATGATGATTAAGAAAAACAAACCACTAGGCATAGATATCTAAAAATCAGAAATCTCATCAAAAACTAAATGATCCTATTAAACTTTAAATTGCTACTAAAAATAGGAAATTTAAAAAATTAATATGAATTTAAAAAGCAATTAAAAAGTCCTTTTTCAATAGCGCTTTTAAATTTGCTGTAAATTGAATGAATTGGAGATAAATATTAAGCAAAATTTTGTACTCTGTCACAAAAATTTATGGAAAACAAATTTTATGTAAGTAGGTACATTTTTTTCTTTAAATTTTTTAATTAAAATTCTTTTCAAAAACTGCTAACTGAAGAAATAAATAATAATTAAAATAATATTTTTTTTTTTTAAAAAAGCTATAGCATATATGTACATAAGTAGTATAGGTGTTTTGAAATAATCCATTTTATGCCAATGTTTTAGGAAATGATTCCTCCTTTATAAACGAGGGGAAATAGACCACCCTCTCGCAATCGATTTTTTTTAGTACATGTCTGAAAATCATTTTACCAAGTAAATGTCAACAAATTGGAAACACCCAGTACACTCTTCTTATCTTTGAAGAAACAGAGTGATTTTCATTTGAAAATAATTACTGTATCAAATAAATAAAATTAAGAAATTTTATCTATTCTCACCTTTTTTTAACTTCTTGCCCTCTTTCCCATCACTTCAATGATAATGAATTAATAGGTAAATTGATTATTAAATACTAATTTTTTTAGGTTATAACCGATTTTTTAAAAATTTGTTGACATTCCTACACTCCGCATCTCCCATAGTATTGCTACTTGGGAAAATATGAATAAAATATTTTTTATAGGCAATTTAAATTATTTTCATTTTGTAGTGTCGAATTTTCAGCTGTACGCTTGGTTTTCAAAATATTTGGGATAAACTACAAAAGGCGAAATTTAACCTCCCCTCTCCTTGTTTAAGCTCGCAGCCCTGGACTGGGGGACTTTTAGCGGCAGGCTCACTTAGACTCATCGCATAACATAACAAGTTAAAGGCCTTGTTTGTCTCACCTCATGAAATAATAAGGCGAAAGTTGTAAAACAAAGTTCGTAATAATGTGGAGGCAACCCTTGATCTATAAGTATTTATGTGAGGTCTGGGGGTTGCTATTTTCAGGGAAATGTTTTATTGCACTCTGAAATTGTAAAAAAGGCCAAAATCGCTTTGCACTCTTTTTCAATTTATTTTATGGTAACAGAAATGAGAAATCTCAAGAAAAGCACTCACCAAACGGTTTCGTTCACATGTCGGAGACAAGATTTTTCACGAATTTCCCGATAGTCTTTTATTATTTTGTCTAACTCTTTACGACCCTAGGACAACAAGGTTCTAACTGATATTTTTGTTAAAATTGAGTAATATATTGTATCGTACTAAAAACTATATGCTCTTTCGATTGCCAATGTACTCATAAATCTACCTCTTATAATATAGTTTCGAAAATAATTGAGCAACAGATTTCTTTCTACCCAATTTTCATTCTATCTTTAAGTTCACTAGGTTCTCACCAGCCATATACAGGGTGATGGTATAAAATGCACCAAACTGCTGGAGCGAGTAGGTTGACTTAAGACAAGAAAAAAATCTTATAGGAGGGAGCGGTCTATTTCCCCCTGTTTAGGCAGGGGGGGGGGGGGGGGGCAATTTTCTAAAAAATTGACTTAAAACAGAAAAAAAAATATTTAAGAACAACGGTACAATTTAAAATGCCATGCTATACCTTTTTGGAAAGCCAGAAATCTCTTCTTTGATTTCTATTTTAAATTAAGTTGTGTTAGTGAATAGTTTTTGAAAAATTAATTTCCAAACTCGAAATTTTGAAAAAAAAAAAAATGAAAAAGAACCTAATTGCATACTTAGTAAAAATAAATAATTTTGTAGGTAAAACCATTTTGCGTGACAGATAGAACATCTTGAGATAGTAAATTTATATGTTAACCGTGACACAACGTTCTATCAGCCAATTAGAACCCTCTTCTACGTTAAATTGAAGTATCGTTGAGCTACAAAGATTTATCGATTTTTTTAACATAAATTACTGAATAACTATAATAAGTATATTTTTAATTTATTAATTTTAAAAAAATCTGAAAAAAATTTGAGTAAACATTCACCCGTTTCGACTAAAATTAAACGAAACCAACTAAGCCAAATTCCAGAATTGAACATTATTAACAATATACTGCTGGAGACAGCTGACATATTGCTTTTAATACACAGGAAAATATTAAATAATTAGCTTACTTAAAGATTAATTTGTGCGGTGTAGTCTCCATATTGTGTTATGTTTTGATAAATAAAGATAAAATACAAATTTTTGGTAAAATTTTTTTTTTATTACACTAATTATAGTGGTTTCACAATATTTGTTAAATATTGTGTTAAATATTGTGAAACCACTATAATTAGTGTAATAAAAGAAAAATTTTACCAAAAATTTGTATTTTATCTTTATTTATCATTACTTAAAGAGTTCAAATTGTACCTTATGATAATTTGGTGGATGTATTCGAATTTAGAAAAAATTTAATATACCCAGAGATTGGAAGTTCAAAGTTTACAAGTAGCTGTCAAAAGTTTTTTTTTTTTGTCTTTAGAATTTTTAATCCCGTTGTTTTGTTTTTTTTCTTATTTTTAATGAAATTGCTAATAACATTCCTCCTCGAAAAAAATTCTGCCATATTACCAATGCTATAGGGATCCCCATACCTTGAGTCAACCGAAGGGTGTACCAGTACTGGAATTTCATTTCAGATATTAGCATATTCAATGATATCAATCCGGGCATATAAAATGATTTACCAATTTTATTCGCTAGCTCAAAAAATTATTTAAGTGCGAGATCATCCAAGAACTTAAAAGCATGATAAATTGCCTCTCACCTGGGCGGATCAGATTTCGCAGAAAATTGTAGGTGACCCTTATTTCTGCAAAGAAATGATACGCATACAAGAATTATTAAGTTCTGCAAGTTACTATAGTCCCTCTTTCTCTACGAGCTGTCGCACCACCATTTTTTTGTTTATTTCAACCTGTGTTTAGCTTTAATTTCGCACTGGTAAATTGGAATTTAAACGCTTAATTCAAAAAAAGTGAAATTCATAATCAAAGCTAAGAAGAAGCATAACCAATTTTGATAATTCCAATATTTAAGAACCTGTTGCTTTCAGCCCTAAACCAAAGAAGCTACTTTTTCAATACTTGTACATTTTTATTGGCCCTGAAAAATTAAAAATAAAAACTCTACTCGTATAATAAGAGCGACCGAAGCGTATTATACCTTTTTAATAGAATGTTTAGTAAGGATAATTTTCCTGACTGTTGACACCAAGAAGTGTCTGATTTAAGGAATACCCTAATATATTATAATAAACATAGAGACATTTCGGTACTTAGTTAATTTCGGAAGGTTTTATTTGTGGTGAAACTTATTTTATTCTCAAACACAAATAAACAGAGTTTTTTGTTTTTGTTTTTCGTTTTTGTATGGCTGTTGTCAAAGCTGGTATAAGAGATAAAGTTTTTTTTTTCATTTCTTGTCAACTTTGAAGCAGCATTTGATACTATTGTTAAAAAAGTTTTTTTTTTTTACTCTCAAATTCTCTGAAATATTAATACAGTATCAAATGGAAATTTAATTTAATTTCGAGACAAGAAAGTGTCCCTCAAGGTTGCACTTTAAGTCCATCTATATTTAGTCTATTTATATATATATGATTTTGACAAGAAAGCTTGTTAGAAGTAATGCAAAGATCGAACAACAAACTGCTGGATGAAAACCCTAAAAAAGAGTGCTTTTTGTATATTTAAGGTGTCAGTGTTCCCCTTTCAGATGGGATTAGTTTGAAATTGCTCTGTTATAAGATTTAAAATGTAGTTGATTTATGTGAATAAAAACACAGTTATAGCGCATTGTGTACTGTGACATTTGCCTGAACTTTTCATACAAAATATTTAAATTTTCATTGAAAAAATTACTTCTTTCATTCCAATGAATAAAATGGATAATCCTTTTCATTAAAACCTAACAAAATCATTCGATAAATTCACTCAGTCAGATAAACTCCACACTTAATCACAACACACACACACATGCCTACCATATATTCAACATACAGACTTTGCAGGAGTGTTGTTTGTTCATCAATTGGTAAAAATCGTAATGATGACATCTAATCCGTAGGAATTGACATGGCGATGCAGCTTGACAGCCTTTCACCTGGATTGTTACCCCTTGTGTCGTTGTTGTGCTTACGCAAATCTCTGCACACACAATTCCAACGTCGGTCGTCGCCGTTCCATCCTCCGCCGCCCGCTGTCGCATAATATCTCCTCTATTAATGATGGAAGAAGCACCTAATGCTGTGCAATGTGCATATATTCTCAGATTCTAACACCGCAAACCACTGCCATCAACCGCATTCATTAAAACAAGTCATAACCGACTGCGAGACTCCAACTGCCTATAGCCAGAGAGAGCTATAGAGTTTCTCAGTGTAAAAAAGATTAAGAACATCTCAAGCCCGCCGCCGCCGCCGCGCGTCATGCATATTCGTACGCGTCAGAAAATCTATCTAGGATCGGTTAATAGTCTCTATGTTGAAGAATATGCTGGTAGATTTCCATGTAATTATTCACTCCTAATGTGAGAAGAATTAATTAAATCGATTTTTTTTTGTCGTTAGTTCATTCGTTTTGTTTGTTAAAGTTTGTGTGTTGCTGATGCGTGATGCAGACGATGACCATGACGACCAAGACGAACTCAGATCCTGATGGTGAAGACGAACGAGGAGCTTCATCAGATTGATGGACATTTATTTTGCTCTGGCACTGGGAACACAACTGGCACCTATATGGTGGCCAAAAGCAGTCTCTGGAATTGGGGGAAAAGGATGATTTGCCGGAATTATGAAAATCAAGAAATGTGAGATGTGGAGAGCTAGCTGGCTGACTGAGGTTTCGATGATGGCCACTCAGGAAATGGTGAAGAATTTGTGTGCGGTGGTGCGCTGCTTTCTTGCTCTTGTATAGTGATGATGATGATGATGAAGACGAGTTTCTGACATGAATATGTCTGAATATTTGACGACTTGTCGGAATCAAAAACTTCAAATCTGGTTTTCCAGTTTGAACCAGTTATCCAGTAGAGACAGTGAGAGAAAAAACAAACAGAAGAGGCTACCCACAGACGATACAAATACGATGCATTTCTTCGACTAATTAGGAACCGCATGGAAGTCTATCCCACTGATGCTGATGCTATAAGCCCAGAATCGGATGATTGACAGCTCTTCAGAAAAGCTTATCGAATAATGTGACACTTGGGGAGTTCTAAATATAGAAAATCCAATGTCCTCCACTCTCGAAGTGTCTTCAATTATAAATACTCCAGCTGATTGAGAGGAAGCAACACAACCCAAATCTTATCGCACACCGACATCCGTCATAGAAAAGTTGTATGCAGATCTTGGGTGTTGATTTGCACATCCAAACCATAGGAAAGGTGTTAAAACCGATAGCAGTCCGACGCGTATCCTTCCTTTCTTGTAATTATTATAAATTAATAAGAATTTCACGACTTTAATCGACAACGTGATGTTTCATCGATTTTTTTTATTTTGTATTTATTTTGTTTTCGGTCAACAATTTTCCTGTGGCTTTATTATCTCATTCAGACAGGCGCGCAGAGGCGATCGGATGAGTCAAGTCAACCTGTGCCATGTCCTCATGTCTGGAAGAGACTTTGAAGCACACAGTGTTGATGCCTGTGGCTGGAGAATTTTTCCTTATCTTCATCCGGATTTTGAATTCATTTGGATCTTCCAAAAGGAACAGCATATTATATGGAGAGTCGAAACGAGACGAACGTGTCTATATACTCGAAGAGTGCAATCCCCAAGGTGAATTCCATCATCATCGAACGTGACAAAAACAGCGAAAAATGTTTGATAAGCCCCATCCAGAGAGGTTGTCTTGTTTATATTTATTTTTAAACTTTAATCTTCCTTAAGTTGGTGTTGAAATACAGTCTTTATTAAAAAAAAAAAAATAAATTAAAAACAAAAAAACACAAGCAAATGAGCCAATAAAACTACTAGTCCCCGCTAATGAGGCAACACAACTTCTTTTTCATATTAAGAATTAAAAAAAAAGAAGATACCAAATGGCTTGAGTTTTTTTTCTTCTTTTTTTGAAGAATATATATGGAGTGTAAGAAGAGATTATTCATAATAATTCTTAGAAAATTTATAACGATGGAAATGTATACCTTTACCTTCATCACCTTGCTTATACCATCACTCTTAAGCAACGCTATATGAGTGGGAAAATTGCTCTCAATTAAAAGAAAGAAAAATACTTTCCTTCTAAGATACTGTATCTTGTGATTTTAGTTTATGGTTTGAGAAGACTTTAGAACTCTCAAGACAACATCACACAAAAGCAACAGTGATGCAGATGGGCAGAAGAAAATTATGTAGATTGTGCTCGTAAAATATCAGAAATGTTCTATAATCAATGAGTATGTGTATGTGACTTGATATATATGGAGATGATGCATATAACGGTAGATTAGAAAAAAAAGTTATTCGTACTGATTATAGATATATCAGGGTAACACAAAATTAATTTAATAGGTTTGCTGTTGTATTTTTTAATAATTCATAGAGTGAAAATGTTTCCAGGTTGTGAGGAAATTTTCACAGTAATTTTTTGAAAAAAAATCATAGGAAGCATTACACAATAGCTAACTGAAAATTGTAAAGTAATAAATATTTCGATATGACAAGTTTTAGCCCCTTTCCGACGGGTGCTTCTCGGACATTACATGAATTAAAAAAAAAAAAGAAAACATAGAAAACGTTGAACGACAAAATTGAACAACTAATTCAGAAAGAACAGCAAATTATTAAACAATAAATTTTTCAATATAAAAAGTATTTTCCGCCTTTTCCAGGAGGCGCATCGCTAACTTAATACCAATTGAACAATTTTGCAAAAAAAAAAAGGTTGAAATTGCCACAATTAATTCTGGTCTATGTCTATGTCTATGTCTATGTCTATGTCTATGAAAAAAAGCACGTGAATCATGCTTTTAGTTAAAGTTATTTGAACTATCTTTAACTCATTTTTATATACATACCTAGCACACATAATTCTCCTACCATACAATGCCGACGACCTTACTTTGATCATAATCATTCATACTTCAGAGAGATGAGAAACATCATTATCACACAACCATCAAATGGTCATTCCTAAGTAGACGACGAAGACTACAAGAAAAAATTAAAAAAAAAAAAGAAGTAAGCTGTCTTCCTGGTATGGGGGTTCCAATTTCAACTTCCATAACACTGGTCGACCACCTCTCTCTCTGGAGTAACTGTTATTCAAAAAATCATATTATTTCCTTTTGGTAACTGTTTCATATACAACACTCATGCAATCGACCATTATAGTCGACGAAACAGACAAAAAAAAAAAACGACAAAGACGATGATGCTGACTAATGAAACCATGCTGAAGCTGATGGAAATACAAATATATGTATGAAGCTATGTTCAACCACACAAAAATTCCGAAATATCTTTTTTAGTTCTGATGCCTGATGGATGAAAGAAAAAAAAACATATCGGAAAAAAAGGGAAAGATTTACTCATAATTCATCATTCCTATTGGGGGACTTGCTTTCTTGAATAAAATTTGAAGGATTCCTTATTTTTAAGATGGACAGGTAAATTTATATGAAGGTTTGAATATATGTAAACAAAAAAAAAAAAACAACTACAACTACAACTGTTAACTGTGACTGACAGAAACTACAAAAAAGAAACGAAGGGTTCAATCAATCCGTGCAGAAGAAATAAACATTTTCGGTTCGATTTGAATTAGACATTCTGGGGTGTTTTGTAAGCAAAATTGATTGAAAATAACATAATTGAAATAGCATTAAAAATTCCAAAAATGAAATTAACCAGACAACAAACTGGTGTACTTTAAAATTCCATGAATTTGTAATCATGCATGCGGTCATTGAGATGTAATAGATAGAAGGTAAATGCTAGGATCACAAGATTTGTAATGCGCCAGAATGTTGGACTTAAGTGAATTCCAACAACAAGGAATTGGCGCTTTCACCATATTTATTCCTGAATAAATAAAACTAAAATTAAAAAAATTTCTTTCGCCTCTTTTCTTAGTCATGTATTCTATACATAATAAGCCCAAAGTGTTCACTCTGAAATTCTGAAATTTATTTGTAAAACTATTAAACTTTATGAGGTTGAGTCCTTTAATGTTTGTTAGAAGGTCGTAATAGTATCTACAGCTGATATAGTGCTTGATTGCTTTTAAAATTTTGGGTTTTATTTCCACTATAAACAGATTTTTTTTTTTTGTATAATCCTCAGTTTCAACCGTGTGATATCATAATCAATCCACTGTGCCAACAGAAATTACTTATTTGCCGTCTGACAATTTCTATATGCAATGCAAATTGCATTTAAAAGGCCCAAAGTCTTACAGACTTGGTGGCGCGACAGCTTGTGAAAATCTAGAGCCTAGTGACTTACAACTTTCAAATATATTCCTGTGGGTGTGTTTGCCAGATTTTCGAATCCAAACGGCTAAGATGAGAAGCACTTTTTCGTGGCAAAGAGGTACTTTTGGATGATTTGTCAAGAGGCAGCTCACGTAAATAAAATATATCTGTGTTTTAGGTGAAAAAAGCTTTGCATCATGTGCAATTTATATGACACCTTATAAATCAAACCCTTTGGGAATTTGACGCATTGAGAATAGGAATGACATTGGCACAATGGAATTATAAAATATTCTTAAATAGTATACATATTTTTACGTAATTAATGAATTAAAGAAAATGGTTAAGAGCAATGAAATCCATTCTTTAAATTACTAAACATTTCTAAAAAGGTATAAACTCCACATAAAGAATGCCGTCTGAATTGAAAAATAAATAAATGTATGTAAACAAATCGAATAACATCTTCGAAGCGGTTTTCTTAAAAAAATATTTTTAAATTTTACTTCATTTATCTTAAAGATTTAAAAAAATTGGTATTCCAATATTATGTTTTTAATAATAAACCAATATATAAATTCCTAATTTCAAAAAAATGTATTAACTTTTTTTTTTTTTTTTTTAATATTAATTTTTAAACAAATATAATCACAACATATTTCTTTAAAAACCGATCGAAATCAGTTAAGCCGTTCACTAGAAAGTCGGTAAAGTAAAGTAAAGTGCAGACCATACTTAAAGAGAATGCATATAAGTTCGTAATCGTTAGAGCCGTTGTTAAGATATTACATACACATCTTAGTATAACCTCTCGATCAAACCGGAATGTGAGACTGGCGTTTTTGTATTTGATGGTCATATTTTTTTTTTATCCATATTAGTATACGTTGCTAGCTTTCGGTCTTTAATTAAAATGTTTCTACAAGGATCGGCCGCAATTTGTAATACTCTTTGTCGTGGCCGCCATTATTGTAAAAATTTAACAAATTATGTTTTTGGAAGATGACGTTGAGTCCAGTCATGAAAGACATTTGACTTCGGAAAAATCACCGGAAAGCTGGATTTTGATATACAGCCTTCTGATGATGTTCTTAAGAAACTACAAAAAAACAGCCCCATCGATAGGAGCGCTATTTGGTTTCTCGAGAATATCTCCCTAACGGTCCCTTGTTCAGAAAAAATGAGTCAGACTTATTTGTAGCTTAAAATATTTCCCACAAAAAACATTATGAAACTTTTCTTCATAAAAATAACAGTTTTCGAAATATGTATTTCAATCGGTGGAGTTTTTAGTTTTCTACACAAATGGAGAATACACAAAAATATGCAGGGTGATCACATATATTGTGAAAAAAAGCTAAAACGTATTAGTTGAGTCGAGACAAGAAAAAAAATCGTATATTAGGAAGGGGGGTCTATTTCCACCCGTTTAGGCGGGAGGGGCAAAAAATCAAATAAAAATAGAAAAGAAATTATTAAAAACAACGGCAACACTTACGATGTCATGTTATAATTTTTTTAATGCTGGAAGTCTTTACTTTTTATTTTATTTTTAATTCAAATTATTTTAAAGAACCATAAAAAAAGTATTTAAAAATATATCTTGTCGTTTTCGATCCCATTCACCTTATAAGTAGCTTGATTTTGAAGTCCCTAAACTAACTTCGATCCTCGACATTTTGTTTTTGTTTCTACCCCTATTTATAATAGCTATATTTGTATTTTAAACACACGAGTTCTTCTAAATGTTTTAAAACCAAAACTGGATCAATGCTATTATTGATTGCTGTGATCTCGGTATACCATTAAATGCAACAGATGGGTTTGTTTTTTTTTTTTCAAAATCTAATCTTAAAGCAAAATATTATTTAAAATATTTTACAGCTTATTTTTACATCCGTGGTCTTTGACTTGAGTAAAAACCTGAGATGAAAAGATTGACAGAATATTTCCGTTAACAAAAAGCATTTATGAACTTTCACCGTCAGTCTAAATCCGTTTTCTTGGTCAAGAATTTCAAAAGATTGATGATCAGATATGAGTTTATATCATAAAATATCTTTCAAACAAAATATTCGTTCTTTAGAAAAGACATAAGCTCCATCAGCAGCTTAACTATCAGAGACTATATAGAAATAGGAACTATATTAAATTCCAAAAAATCATCTTTTTAAGGTGTTTAGCAGCCGTCAGTACTCTGAGTTTCAAACACTTTGAACTCTATTTTACAACGAAAAAAAGACTAATTTCATATTTTATCTTTAAGCATAAAACTGCTACTATCAGCCTTCCAAATATAGAGATATACCTTCTTTTAACTTCGGCAATCCATATAACAGGTCACCAAAAATATAGGTTCATTATAAGAATAACATCAACGAAAAGTAAAAAAAAAAAAACTACGAAATTCAACGTAGAGAAAAATAAGAAATAAAAAAAAAGACATCTCAACAGAGAGCAGCATCAGCAATATAATGATGATGATGGCTGAGGCGGTACGACGCGCGGTGGCAGTGGCAGCGCGGCAATGTGTTACGCACAGTGTGTGTGGATTTAGAAGAATTCACCACTAAATACCTGTTTCTGCGGGATGGTATTTCTTTTTATTACCTTATTCCATTCCATTTTGTTTAAACCAAAAACCAACTCTCTTGTTGTTTTTGTTTTTCTTTTTTTTTTAACTCAATATTAATGTTGTGCGCACACTCTCTATAGTATCCTCCGCGTGGTTCAAGAGGCTAACTTACTTCATACCTCTCGCTGTCTTCTCTATACTAATACTACTACTACTACTGATGTTAATGTTGTTGTTATTATTATTATTTTTCTGAATGTAAATAGAAGAAATAAAAAGAAATACCGCGCACTTCTTTTGGCGAGATTCTTCGTCTTCGTCTTCGCCTTCTTTTTCTTTTACTACTTTTCTTTATTATTATTATTCATCTTCTCTTCTTCTTTTCTAAATTTTCCACAATGGACCACTTCTTGGTAATCATCATCATTTCTGGCTCTTTTGAATTTTGGTTTGTGCCTCTGGTTTGTTTGAGATAAGTTTTTCTTTTTCTCTATCGGCTTCCCATTTTAATTCCACGTTGTTTTTTGTTTTAAGGCTAGTTTTTATTTTTTTTTTGAAATTAATTAAATATTGAAAGGTAGCACAGAAAAAATATAGAAGAATGGTAAAAAAGAATACAAACACATTTCTTTGGTTTATAACAAAAAATAAGGAAATAAATGAAGATTAGACTTGTAAGTGAAATAATTAGAAGAACATAGATTAATTAGATATTTGTGGTCATCTATCTTTCTAAGTGCTGAGAAGTGGTGAAGTTGCAAACAGCAAGCTAAATCTACTAGAGTCTTCTTTTACAACCGCGGCGCAACAACTCAGCCACCGTAGAAAAGGCCACCATCGCATCGCCGTCGTTCGAGCACGTTGACGATGACGTTTGAGCAAATTGAGATTGTGCACCAGGCACGACACGATTTTTCTGTGCATTGGAGGTCTTCTGGTTTTATTTGAATGTCTTTCTTTGGGAAAGTTAGATTCGTTGGTTGGAAAAGTTACTATATACATAGATAAAGTTGAATTAAGATTGAGTTTTCATGGTAAAAGCGATTTCAATGCTCTACATGTCAAGAAGAAACAAAAACAGAAGGGCAAAATGGGGAAATCAAGATTTAACGACCATTTCTTATTTATTTCGTAGTACCTATGTACTTTTCTTAGAAATGTGACATTAAAAAATGTTCAGAATTTAAAATTTGTAATTAAATAGAATAAATAAATAAATTCTTTTTGTCATTTGCCTAGTGACTTATACTCTCAACCATTTGAGTGTCTTCATGCGTGTGCCAGCATTTGTGCTACGCAATTTTATTTCAAATCCGAATGGCTTACGTGAGAGAGACTTAATCGTAACAAGGGATACTTCTGAGGAATTTTTCACTTCGTTGCATGAAGTCAGTACCCACCAAAGTTTTTTTTAGAAAGCTGGTTTTTCTGTCTAAATTGTACTTTAAATTACTGAAACAAAAGAGTTGATGCTAAAACTTGAATTTGTATTTCCAGGTTTGTGGACCACTTTGAGATAAAAAAAAAAAGTCTTATCAGTTTGTTCTAAATTTACTAAAAGTATTAAATTCTTTGAATTAGTGATATAACTTCCTAAATGTATTTCAATGGGTAGCACAATTCGTTACGAATCAATAAAGCTTTTATGTTAAAGTTTTTTGTTTTTTTTTTTTTCAAGCTTCATCTACGGATGCAGGCTATAAAACAAATTCTTACAAGTTAATTAATATTGACGTAATAATTTAAACCATTGACCACTTTAAATTTAATAATATGGAAGCCACTAACCTGATGCAAATACATTTTACAAAATTTTGTTTGGAGGCGCTTTTTCTTCTTAAATTCAAAAGAAAAAGATCTTTATTATAAAAGCAAATAATAGTTCATTAGCAAAACAAACTTCATTTAAATTTTACAACTTCTTTTTCTTCCATTTAAAATTAGCATATATGTCAAATAAATTTGACGAACAAAACATAAATGAAGCATACATAATAGAAAAAAAAAATAACCTTGCTATTGAAAATAAAGAAAAAAAATTATTGATTTGATGACTTAATTAAGTAATTTTGTTTATTCATTTACATGCTATGTATTTGCTAATATTAAGCAATTTAAATAATAAAATTTTACTCTTTTGGAATTTAATGATAAAATAAATTATGTAGGTGTTAATATTTTTATATTTATTTTCATGGAATTTAAATTCCAACGTTGTTCAATATGATAAAAATAAAAAAATAAATTTTCATTGAAGAGTACTGATTTTAATTCGAATTCAAAATTTTTTTCTGTAACGCTGATCCGTCCTGTACAAGTAGGTTTGAATTATTATTATTTTGGTCGGTTTACTTCTAAATAAATTGCATTCGAAATTTTTCAAGTAAAAATAATCATCATCCCTCTATTATATGTATATCGACCTTCACGTTGGGCGCCATTCCATCTTTTCTTATGGATATCCATATAATTAAATTATTTATTACATAAGTAATGAACGAGACCCATGTTTGAATATATTTTATTATAAAACAAAAAAGCTACAAATATCAGTCTAAATATTTTTCTGTACGAAATATTTAGGGAATTTTTTTTTTTAATTTTCAGAGTTCAGAAGCTTATTCGTAGCTTGCTTATTAAGGTCTACAGAGCAAGAACTAATTAAGTATATTATATGACTAGATGAAAGATTACCGGAGCCGTATTTATACTGTCTGAGCAGTATGAAGTCCTATGTTGGGCGCCATTTTATTAAGGAAGATATAAAAATGTTCAAGGAGTTGGTATTAAGAAAAATTTAGTTAGAAAATATATTAGGATGGTAGAAATGGTAGACACGAGGAACCTAGGTCATCAGAGACCAAATAAGAGCTAGACGGCAATTTTCGATACTCCAGAAAATCGATTGATCCAAGGATGAAAGTGATTTGATATGAGTATTTTGTTGATATACTCCTAATTTTCACAGCAATACGCCAAGTAAGGGAAATCGTTCAGATACATATACAATTTGATCCCTCTGGGTAGCGTCCAGTTACATGTTTAGATATTACATTCGGTCTACTGTCATGAGATGTTTCTAATGGAGTTCACCTTCCCATTAAACCTGACTTCATCTATTCCATGCCTAAATTTTACAACATAAAGGTATCTTTAATGGTTGTGGTATCGTGTATATTTTATACAATTATTAGGATGTAGATATTAGGACATTCACCCGATAGAATCACTATTCCTGTCTGAAAGAATCTATACTATGTGCCATATTAAGCAGATGGATTAGAAGAACTGAGAGCAACATTGGGCGCCACTTTATTTTTTAGTCATAATACATTTGTTTCTTGTGTCTCCTGAAGATGTTTAGATTTTGATTATATGAGGTATTGAGAGAAAGCTAACCATTAAATGATTTGTCCAAAGTTAATCAAGATGAATAAAAACTAAAACAATAGAAAATGTATTTTGTTTTGTTGTTCTTTTGTAACCATAGACACTGTCATGCCTCAGCGAAATATATTTAGACTTAAGGTCGCAAAAAACTTTCATTGGACAGTCATTTAAACCCAACTTAGATGATTAGGTAAGTCCTACGTTGGGCGCCACTATTGTCAAAGTGTATAGTAAAATGTATTTTTACAAGTTAGATAAGAAAAATCAATTAGAAGATGCTGCAATCTAGATTTAGACAAGTCAATAAAACATCTTCATCCCCTTAAATATATTTATCAACCAAAAACTCAAATCCAGCCAATAAGTTAATTTTTCAAAGAAGCCTGGCATAATCATAAGAAGATGTAAAATTCCATTGAATTTTCAACAAAACCAAAATTCCTTTACAATTTAATATAACCCCAAGCCAAGCAATAACTTTACAATAATCCTAAATGTTTTAATAAAAACATTACTTGTCCCAAAATTATATATATCCTATTGACTACTCGATGTGAATATTTATATGCATTTCCATCTCCAGAAGCTAATTTTGTATTCATCTGATCAACACTTCACGTCTTCATTAACCGACGAAAAAAAAATCGAATATTGTCTTGTGTGTTGTCAGAACACATCCGACAATCTAGAGGATGTCTTTTGTATGCACCATATAGCTCATCCCAGTGTGTGATCACGAAACAGTAGATCTAGGAAAAGAAAACCTTTTCTTGTTATAGTCCCGAGCTCGATTCCAGTGAAATGGTCATTTCGGATGATAAATGTCTTCCTTACGTGCTACGAAATCCAAAACCAAGAATAGACAACAACCCAGAAATGGAAGACCCATAGAAAAAAAAAATGATCAAACCAGCAAAAAAAAAAAACATGAGCCACCAAAAAGGTAAAATCCTAGTTAGAGAGGCCTAAAAGCATTTAACCCCCACGCTATATCTCTCTCTTTGCCCTCGAACGCATTCCATTAACTTCTTTCGAGTTTCTTAATGTTCCAAAAGCGTTCCATCTCTTTTTTTTTTCTGCTTTCAACTTTCTTGTCTACCTACCGAATGTGGAGGAAAGGTCGGTCGTCCATCAATCTCTGCGCAGGTCTAAAGTGAAGTGCCTATTTGTTAGAAATGAGAATGAAATTCGAAAGAACAAAACAAAAAAAATTGTTTTTTTTTTCCATTTCATTTGTTTCAGGTGCCTCGTCTTTTGGGGCAAGGAATCTTTAAAAATCGTGTACAAGCACACAATACAATTATTATTATTACATTTCGGAATGACGAGGTGATTTTTTTTTTATTCGTAATGAAATTATCTTTCGAATACAAAATGATAAAAAAAAATGAAAATAAATGTTCATGTTTGAGACAGCGAACATTTTTTTTTACAGTGACTATGCAGGTCTTTAGAGGGATTTTATGATTTTTTTTTTTAGAACAAATTGCTTGTTTGTTAAATCAAGTTGTATAAAAAAAACTTAAAAAAAAAAAATGGTCAAGAAAAGACAAAACATAAAAATGATGATTCTTAGAAAATTATTGTTTGTTTCGATTTTTGATCACATTTGCTGATAAATTTCATTTAAATTTGATGAAGTTGCACATTTTGTTTATGGGGAAGAGTTGAGTTCTTAAATCTGAATCACTTATCCTCTGCGATGACGTCGTTGTTGGCTTCTGGTATTCACGTGAGAATTGTTCTTAATTATGATATTTAAATTGTGGTCAGAGATAAGAATGGAATGTTGTTTTCAGTTAAGTAAAATAAAAAAAATTCCTTTGACCTTCTAGAGATAAAATTTGATAACCAGAGCCTGTGTTAGAGCTGTGAGTGATATTTAGAAAATCGATGATTCATAAGGCTTTCAATTTTTAAGGTGGCTTGCAGTAATAGTTCGTCAAAGTAGAAGTCTTAAAGTTACATGTTCTTGGATACCAAATAATAAGGCAAAGGACTTCGCAAAGAATTAAATCAAGTCGCTCCTAATCTTTAAAGATTCTAACTTCTAGTCACCTAGCTTGTTACTTGCTGAACACATATTTTTTTTAAATATTAGAAAATCCAATCATTTGTAAAGAAATACCAATTATTATCAAAATTTAAAATAATGGCGCCCAATGTGAGTGAAAAGAATAGTAACCCGCCGGAGTCGTCAATTTCTATTAAAGTTATGGGTTCTTTGATATCAGATACAAAAGCAAGAGACTTCTCGTATAAATAAAACAAATCTAACCTATTTTTTGAAGGCTCTAACTTTTGTATGCAGCCAGACTTGTTATTTAGCTGAAAATATATTTTTAAACGATTATAAAATCAAAATTATCTTATATTGCTTAAATAAACACCAATTCGAATAATGGCGCCCAACATGAGACTCGATTTTTTTTTTATAAATTGACTTAAAACTATTGAAGAAAAATCTGATCCTTTTATAGTGGTGTTCATTGAGCATATACAATGTTAAATTTAGATTTCTGAACTGACTTTACATGC
Source organism: Epistrophella euchroma (assembly GCA_947049315.1). Taxonomy (NCBI): domain Eukaryota; kingdom Metazoa; phylum Arthropoda; class Insecta; order Diptera; family Syrphidae; genus Epistrophella; species Epistrophella euchroma. The sequence goes on from OX346245.1 coordinate 19,267,950, forward strand.
CTGGATCGTGTTTGGAGATTTTTTTTCTTGGTTGTTACTATGCTGAAAATATTTAAATGAAAAAAAGTAAATAATTTTTGTGTTATATCCTATCTACAGAATGTTTACCTAGTTTATCTAGTAATAATTTCCATAAAACTTAATAAACAAATCAAGCCTTTATTCCATATTTTATGTAATGGCGCCCAACGTGAGACTGAATCGTATTGCTCTGCTTGAGCAAGAGCATAGGTGTTAACTTTTATGTCCCATTCATTCTTTTTTCCATCTATGTTTATAGAAGAAAATAGATTCTTTGAGTCTTATGCTTGTTCCTTCCCCTAGCCTACTTTTATAATTCTATTTCACCCATATCGGAATTATTATTCTGAATGCAAGACACTTCTGTTTTCTTTAGCTCATTATGATTGGTATTTATTAATCCAATTCATAGTTTTTTTAATCGTATAATTAACTATTTTCTTGGTTTCCTTGAACTTAGATGACAAATTGAAAATGGCGCCCAATGTGGAGCGCACACTTACATTGAAATCAATGATTTTTTATCCTCTTTTACAGAAATTCTCTCCGATATCCACAATATAATGTACCGTTCTTGATAATATAGCCTAACACTTGATTATATTCCTACAGAAAACTATAATTAAGCTTTTTTCATTATTATTTGCAAAAATTAAACTAGTATCTTTTTCATTTCAGATAAATCATCATCCAATACTTTGAGCCTAACACCTGTATTTCGAAAATAACACATATTATGACACCGTCACTTTATCGGTGATCCTTGGATGTCATCTTGTCGTCAAAACGACCAAAACGACGAGTCCTAATGAATCACTCGGGAACAAAATGTCAAACGATAATCGAAGCCACATGCAAATGGGCTTCGTAAGAATGGCTCAATATTTATTTTGTAAAAAATCCAAAACCAAGTCAATACAAACAATAAAAACCCATAATAACAAAAACTTAAGGCTGACAACTCATCTTCATCACCAGCACCATCAACATAAAAAACACCAATCCGAATTTAGAATACAAAATATAAGTCGAAATCCCATGATTGTATGGATTCTTGTGATATGTATAGTACTTTCAGCGGCGGGTGGTGCTACAAGCGAATATGTGCGAAATTTGGAAGTGTCCGAAGGGGTGCCGATCGGGCGTCAAATCGGTTTTATCGGTGATGTTAATGGTAGGATTGACAGTGGTCCGCCATATTTGATAGTGCCTGTGCCCGGAAGTGCGGTCGATACTGATTTGTCAATAGATCATACAACCGGCGAAATACGGACTAAAATCCAGCTGGATCGTGAACGTCGCGCGTCGTACAGTCTGGTGGCAATTCCCCTAAGCGGGGATAATGTCCGCGTAGTGATAAAAGTGCTCGACGAAAATGACAATGCACCCACATTTCCGACACCCATCATGCACATCGAATTTCCCGAAAACACTCCAAAAGAAGTCAAACGCACGTTGAATCCGGCGCGAGATCTTGATCTGGAACCGTTCAACACCCAAGCGTACAATATCGTGTCGGGTAATACAGATAATGCGTTTCGTTTGGCGCCACATCGCGAAATGGATGGAGTTTACTACTTGGATCTGCAGATCTTCGGATTCCTCGATCGCGAAACAACGCCAAGTTATAGTCTGGTCATCGAGGCGGCGGATGGTGGCAGTCCGCCTCTGAAGGGCCAAATGACCGTCAACATCACCATTCAGGACGTCAACGACAATCAGCCAATATTCAACCAGAGCCAGTATTTCGCCCAAATTGCCGAAAACGCGACTGTGGGGACAAGCGTGTTGCAGGTGTATGCTTCCGACACTGATGCTGATGAGAACGGCTTGGTGGAGTACTCGATTAATCGACGCCAAAGTGACAAGGAGCAAATGTTCCGCATCGACTCCCATACCGGCATGATATCAGTTAACAAGCCACTCGATTTTGAAGCTAAGGAGCTACACGAGTTGGTGGTGGTCGCCAAAGACCATGGCGAACAGCCACTCGAGACCACCGCCTTCGTGTCGATCACAGTGACCGATGTCAACGACAACCAGCCCACTATCAATGTGATCTTCCTCAGTGACGATGCTACCCCGAAAATCTCCGAAAGCGCCCAACCCGGTGAATTCGTTGCCCGCATCTCAGTCAACGACCCCGACTCGAAGACCGAATACTCGAATGTGAATGTCACGCTGCAAGGTGGTGATGATCATTTCGGTCTAACGACACGTGACAACATCATTTACCTGGTCATCGTTGCACTGCCACTGGATCGTGAGATGCAGCCCAACTATACACTCAGTGTTGTGGCCACCGATAATGGCAATCCACCGTTGCATGCCTCGAAGACGATCTACCTTCGCGTGACCGATATTAACGACAATGCACCGGAATTCGAAAAGGACGTCTACTATGCGAATGTTATGGAAGTAGCCGATCCGGGTACCTCCGTCATTCAAGTGGTAGCCATCGACCAGGATGAGGGCAATAATTCAGCGGTGATTTACTCATTGGTGGATACGCCCGAAACGCACTCGCAGTGGTTTCAAGTGAACGCACATACTGGATTAATAACAACACGAGCGCATATAGATTGCGAAACCGAACCGGTTCCGCAATTGAAAATTGTCGCAAAGGATAATGGACATCCACCGTTATCGTCGACAGCTACCGTTTTGGTAACAATTCATGATGTCAACGACAATGAACCGATTTTCGATCAGAGTTTCTACAATGTCTCGGTGCCAGAGAAAGAACCGTTGGGAAGGTGTATTTTAAAGGTGAGTTTGTTGTTTTGTTTATATTGTGTGACTGTATGTTTGTAGGTTGTATGACATTGTGTTCGTATTTGAGAACATTTTGTTTGGTATTTTTGTTTAATAAAATGTCTCAATAAAATTTTGATTTGTGGCGGCACACTTCTTCAATGTTTTCTAAGGGTCTCGTATAAGGTTAGTGAAAAATAAAATAAAATAAAATAAAGGTTGCGGAATTTGAGAGAATAAGAGATTGGTGCCTTAACATCGGGCAACTTATATTTTTTTTTTAAGAGAACTTAATATGTATAACAGTTCTGGAAAGTTTAAGAAGCACTCGATTGAAAAACTAAAACAAAATGGGCCAAATCAAAATACGTTGAGAACTCAAAAATAACTTTCTCAAAAGCCCACAAAATTCTATTTGATTTTTTAGAATAAAACTGATACGCAGGTTTCTGAAAATAACCAGTTAACTGGTGAACAGAATTGAGACGGAGCTGAAAACGGAGCTGCAGCTGGAATTGCTGGCAAAATATTTAATACACACAAATTCAATTTTGCGAACACAAGCAACGTACCCGCATACGGAAGAGTTTGTCAACTTTTATTTTTTCACGTGCAGCTCTTTTGACATTTCAAATTGTATGAAGAAAAAAAAAAACAACTATTTGCGTCGGAAAAATATATTGTGGTTATTTGTCTCGCGAACAAAATTATTAATTAAAAGGAAAAATAGTGAAAATAAAAAATGTGAATTCTGAGCTTGTACACAAAAATACTGTTTTGTTTTTCTTCAAAATACTTTCAAAGCTGTACACAGCTGCATTTTGGACACGTAAGAAAAAATATCGTACGACACTTTTTGACAGCTCTTCCAGTTCCATCTGCGGCTCCAGTTGTAGCACTCTATTCTGTTCAGGAAGTAAATCAAAATTGTTACAGCAGTTTCCGCAGCTTCCCGTTTTAGATATGAGTAAAACCAAAATTAACGAATTACATAAATATGTTCTGTACCAAATTTTGGGCAAATCAGTCCACCCATGTAGGCTCCAGCTCAAATTACAGCAGACGCACAGATGGATAGACCGACCGCGACGTTTCCATTGCTGCTTCAATTTTTTGTACATGCATTTAATACTTGCCTTATAGAGCAGGTAAAAAAGGTTTGTAGACTTGCCTTCTGCAAAGTCAACTACATGAAATAGCTAGTTAGAACTATTACTGCCCTTCTCACCATGAAAATAAAAAATAAAAAAACACAACATTCCGGGGTAACCAACTCTCATTCCGATGGGTTGGCACAATCAAGTTTCAACCTCAAGTCATTCTAACAGTATAAGAAAGTAGTTATCTATTGTTTTTTAAACGATCCATTTAAAATAATTGCAAAATTGCAACATGAGAATACTGCCAACTAGCGAATTACACCCTTCAAGGCAAACACAAAATTCTATTGTTCTTTTTGGTTTGGCCTAACCATGAGACACAAAACAATTACTCACTGACCAAAGCGAAATTGTTTTTCCATCTGCGCTTATTCAATTGTTAGCAGCGCAACATGACATATAGAAGGCTAGAAAACAACAACAATAAAATAAGCAGTTAAGAAATATATGTATAGGTATAAAAAAAAAACCAAAGGAAACAAATTTTTAAGTGGAATTCTACAAAACGGTCTTCCCACACACAATCAACTAATTTATCTTGGTACTTGTCTTTCGGGTTGTCAATCAAATTTTCAATCATTTTTTTTTTATGTACCTGAATATATATATTTTTTTTTGTTTATTTCAATGTCATGTTGTGTATCTCATATCTCATTACATGTAATCGTAAAAAAGCTTTCTCTTGTCAAATTGAGAAATATAATACAAAATAACTATGGGTAATCCTATTGTTTTGAGGTGTGTTAACTGACCATTTTTATCGATAATACCAAATCTATTGAATTTCATTTTTCCCATTACGAGATGAGGCAATATTATATATATTCGTTTGGTAGAATTGTAGTTTTTTTTTTTGGGGGGGCTTAGGTTTGTTGGAGTGATGCGACGACGACACGGACTCACGATTTGGCCTTAAAAAAGTTTCTAACACACTAAAATGTCTAAAGTTAAATAAGGTTTATGTTTGATAATGATTGAAGTTTCATAGCAAAAGAAGATCCAACCAATTTTGACAACTTAAAATAAATTGAAAAACATGTTGTTATTTCTCTTGATGGGCATATTTTGTTAAAAACAATAAAATTTATAAATTTTTTTTTTGTCTTAAAAGCTTTTAATATTTGCAAACTGATTAATTCAAAGATATCAAGAATTTAAAGTGCTTGTAAGTTAAATAGTGATGCCTTAATAGGTTAAGTGTTTAAATGATTTTGCAGTTTTTAGTTTATGTGGTTCAATCACCTCAGCACTTGAAATATATCTACAATTGAGAGCTATAAAAAGGTGAAAATATATGTTTCGAAGTTAAATTTTAATTTTTTTGATGAGAAAATATTTCTTATTTGATTTGACTCATTCTAACTTTAATAAATTTAAATTTTTTGGCGAAGATAAGTGATATTTAGCATAATGTGAATTGTAGAGAAATAAGGGGTCTTGTGAGTAAAAATAAGCTAAATCTGAAACTAGGATTTTTAAGTCAAAACTAGGTTTTGCGTGAATAAAACTTAGCTTTAGCTAGATAATGAAAGATGTTATTTAGGAGTAGGTATCTATTTTCAAAAAGATAAAGCTATAATCATTCAGTTTATCTTGTTTTACCAGCTTCACCTTCAATTTGTGTGATTGAAAATAGCTTTAACTTAGAATGTTATAGTAAAAGCTACAAAAATTTCAATATATTTTTTGTCGCCTTTTAAACACAAAATCTCTATGGATAAAATATTTATGCTACAATTTAAAAGGTACCATTTTATAGCTTAAATTTAAAACTTTAAACTGAAGGTAAAATCATAACAATCCATTGGATAGTTTTCGCGTTATCCGCCATAATAACGAAAATAATAAATTAAACTTAAAAAAGGAAGCAATAGTAGGAAACATTGATACGCAATATTCGCGCCCATTTTGTTGGTTTTGTTTATCGATTTGCTGTTAAAAGTTAAGTGTTAAATTAATTATCTCGATTTATTATGGCCTTCTTCTTTTGGAAATAAATGGATACCACCTGCAGATGTTGCTTCAGTTGCTACTATACTGTGACAAGGAAAAAGCCAACGTAATGTGGCCGGTCAGCCCCATCTAAGCCAATCCTGTGTATTTAAGATCTACAAAATGGTCAGGGAAACTGGATAGTTTGTGCAAATGCCAAAATCGGGACGTGTCACTGGTGTATAACTTAGAGATATGAAAGATTCATCGGAATGACTTTTTTCTAAAATTGTCATTCGGATGGCCTTGGCGTTCAACAACAGGTACGGAGAAGAATTTTTAGTGAATGAACAGTTATAGGAAACGACTTAAAAAATCAGACCTTACCCCGAAACGTCCTGCCATGGCACTGAAATTGACTGCAAATCACCGACAAGCTCTAGCGCACTACGAATAGAAAGTTGAGCAATTGAGATTTAGAGCCTGTAAATAGAGCTAAGCGGTGGCAATACAAGATACTGGCACAATAAATTTTGCTAAATTTTGTTGAAAATGTTAAATTTTCGAACTACTACCTGTTTTAATTTTACTTTATTTTTCCTTCATGCTTCAACTTTGATGGTTACCTCTTAAAATTTCGAGGTAATTTTTATTTGTTTAAACTTGATTTAAAGTTTATGGTTCCAGCTTTTTAGCGATATCATATAATATATATAATATCATATAATATGCATGTATGTCAATTACATTGAGAGCAACTATTATTGTCTTTACATGAAGCAAGAGGGTGATTCCATTTCTTTGTTCGCAAGTGTAGTTCTTATTAAGAATTCTCCTTGTATTAATTTAGTGCAAATATGAATAATTTTATACGCGTAAAACAACCAACATTTTACAAGAAATGGTAAGAAATCAGTAGATAATCAAATTTAGTTATGACTTAAATATATTGCAGTCAAATTAACCATAACGTTATGGATCCTAAATAATTAACCATACATTATATTCTTAATTTTTTGGAGTAAGTTCGATTAATGGTTGATTATTATTTTAAGTCCACGTAAATATTTAGGTAATAACATGCATGGTTTATTATTTAGAGCCATTTCCATTATGGTCCATTTTACTAAAAAATATTTAAGTCGTAACTAAATTTGATTATTGTTAGGGAAGGGGCCATAGTTAATTTGGTTTTCACAAATAAATGACAGAGGCTCTTTAAATATTTTTAGGGAGAATCAGCAGAGCATAGAGGAGGGGCACAGACCAGTGAGCAAAGATTAAGAACATTTTTCAGATATCTAAATGAACCTAGAGTCAATATACAAAAATGTTAGTTAAATATAGCCAACAAGATTATGGAATCAGAAAGGTAAAATGGGCGGAAAAATTGACGTTTCCTAGAGAATGTAGAGCCTTATGATCGCGCCCACATTTTGATCTCCAAATATCTTAGATTGCAAGATGATCGCAAAGGCTTTCACGTTCCACCCATATCCATATCGGTAATAAGAGACAAAGGATATGCAGCAGAAGAGTTCACAAGTGCGGATCCCCAGTGCCCAAGGTCAATTTTTCCAGACCCATGAGCATCAATTTTATATTCCAAATTAAACAAAAGTGCTAACACAAAAATCTAAATTAACCTTTTAGGGAATGACATATAAATGGTTTTTACCAGTTCTGAAGCAAATCGGTCCACATCTAACATACACTGAATGTATACAGACGCACAGACAAAACTAAAATTTTGGACTTATTCATCTTAAAAAATACGGTTTTAGCTGAAGCTACCTAAGCAAATACATAGATGTGAATAAACAAACGAAAGCTAAATATATGAAGCTTAAAGTAAAATGTCCAAAAATGCTCAAGCTATAAAGTTTATTCTTTTTTTGTATTAACATAAAACAAAGTTTAAGCTAGAGCTGTTTAGCTTTAGCTACTAGTAAAACCTAGCTTAAGCTTTTTCCAAAAACAGCTTTAACTTTCTTTTCATTCACAAGACCGCGATTTGAATTTTCGGACCACACAAAAGATGTAAAGCTTCTAACTCGTATGCACCCACTTATTTTTAAGGGGTACATTTTTTTCGGGTCATAATCTAGGTACAATTAGTATTCGTATCCCAGTCTATACTCAAGTCACAAGTTTAGTTTTAATTTTTAAGTTACTGGCTGAACAGAATGATAACGGAGACGGAACTGGAGCCGGAGCTGGAATAGCTGTCAAAATATTGAATACACGCAAATTCAATATTGCGAACACAACGGAACGTAGTCGCATACGGAGCTGCAGCCGCTGACGGAAGAGTTCACTAACTTTTAACTTTTCACGTACGACACTTTTGACGTTTCAATTTGTATGAAGAAAAAAAACAACTTTTTGGGTCGGAAAAAATATTGTGGTTATTTGTATCGCGAAAAAAATTATTTATTAAAAGGAAAATTATTGGAAACAAAAAATGTGAATTCTGAGCTTGTACACAAGAATATTCTTTTGTTTTTCTTCAAAATACATTCAAAGCTGTACAGCTGCATTGTGGACAGGCAAAACAAATAACGTACGACAATTTTTGATGGCTCTTCCAGTTCCATCTGCGGCTCCAGTTCCGTCATTCTATTCTGTTCAGGCAATTATTAAAAACTCAAATGCAATCAGAGATTATTTCGTTGCCACTATAAAGTTGCGGACTCAATTAGTGTTTTTAGCAAATAAAAATTTTATTTAATTTCGGCCCAACAATATATTTCAATGATCAATAGTACATAAAATAGTACAATTCTTGAATTAATAAAAGTCATTTTAGGTAGTGGATTTGGCAAAAATGGAAATTTAGTTTGGCTTAAAATTATAAGTGAGTCTTTAGCTTTATAATTGCAATAAAATAATCACTGATTTTTCCTCAAAATGCAAAATTGAAATTTTTAATGACGAGTTTCAATGGCAGCTATAACTAACGCTGAAATAAAATCTAACATTGTTTTTTTTTTTTATTTTCAAATTGAAAATTAATGAATTATCAAAGTTTATATTAAATCAAACCTTCATATTATTTTAGAAAATCTACTCTCTTAATATTTATTTTAAAATTAAATATATCAAAATTAGCAATCGATTTTCTCAAAAATGGAAATAGAAAAACTCCTATGAATTTTCCTATCACGTTTTTGTTCATCAATTAAAATAAGATTCTAGATATTCGAGTTTTTGTTGATTCATCTAGCATTTGCATTATTAGCCTTAGATCTCCAAATGATCTCCAAAAAAAACATAAAAAAAAAGGAATCCAAAAATGGTTGGCGGCCATACTCTCATGTTCTCTCTCACAAACACATAGAAATAAACCACAATGCCTCTCATTCTCCTTACGTTAGAGATTTATCTTAAATTTCAGAGACATTCACCATATCGCAGCACACTATTCAAAAAACTTTTCTTGCATACTTATCTTCTGTGTGTGCTAGCTACCATATTAAATTGTCTAACATTGCACTAATACATTTTCAGTTCTTTGGAAAAAGAATAATACAAAAGAAAAACAAAAAAAAAAAAAAAAAACCTACAAACGTGAACGTGCCATTAAAATGGAATTTCTTACAAATCTCAATTTAGTATGCCCATGGGTAATGGTCCACAAGCCCCAACCAAGTTTTATACAGTATGCTTATTTTTGTGCGATAGTCTCTTTCTCTCTTTTTCTCTGTTTCTCTTGTTTTATTTTATTTTGTTATTGTTAATGGATATACTCGATTCTCTCGTAGTCATCTCATTATGCAGTGTGGTGAGTTTTGAAAAGTATGGCAAAACAACAACAACAATAACAAAAAACACACCGGCAATGGATTTTTACGATGTTTCAAGGCGCACGACACGACCAAACCGGGCTGCTTTTGCTTGGCTTGACACTACTGCTGTTGTTTGTTGCTTCTATTCTCGATTGAATTGAAAGCATGTTCAAAATACAGGTACAGAGAGAGAAAGAGAGACAAACAACAACAAAAAAAAAATTGAAAAAATGAAGAAAAATAAGAGGAAAACAAAATTGAAAAGAAAAGAAAACCGTTCCAACCAAGATGGCTGTATTGTGTGTGTGCAGGGCAAACAAAAAAAAAAATCTCGTGCACTGGGCATAGAGATGTATACCAGTCCAGGAATGAGGCACCGGTTTTGGATGCCTACCCGCTCTGTCACACCAGAGATGTTAGCGAGGGTGTAGGAATTTTTTTTTTTAATAGAAACTCCAGATTGATGGAAAAACAATTCAAGTGCAATGATAGAATTAAAATTGCACAAAACAAATATGCATAGAAAAGTGACGTATTTTTAAATCAAGTTCGGATGGCAACTCTTTTGTTTTTGATGAGAGTTTTTAGGTTGTCAGAGTATGAATGTTATGTTACTTTTACGACAGATGATGGTAAAGATATCGAGCCCTTTCCGCCAAATTATCGTAAGCGACAAAAAATAAAAGTATCCTACGCGACATTTTCTTTCTTGTTTGCTCAGTGGCAACGGAATCAATTAGGCCAAATTTTAGCATTGAACATTATTAACAATACTCTTACTGACAGATGACAAAAGGTATGATATTTTTAAAAAAATGTGTTAAAAAATGTATGTTTAATTTCAAGTTCGGATGGCAGCTCTTTTGTTTAGTTAATTATTTTTATTTTTTATTTAAATTATTGTAGCTTATGTGTAAGTTGTATTTTGTAGAAATGGTTGTAATTAATTAAAATGAATATTGAAGATTCTGTGGAAGATATTTACAAGTTCGTTAGTCAGCTCTTTTGTTTCATAAATTCGATTTTGTTTGTTCTTTATTTTTAATTACTTTACTAATTATTTAAGAATGCTAAGGACGCATGAATTCAAATTAGAAGCAAATCCTGAAAAATCTAAATACATTTTACATAACAAACTCATTACACTTGGAGGTATTAATTCATTTTAATAAAACAAATTAAATGGGGATTATATTACTTTTGTAATAAGATTATAGTTATTACATAAATTAGACGTGATAAACAATAATAATCAAGTTCATGCATATCTCTTCTGTTTCATAAAATTTGGAATTCTATTAAAAATCTACTGAAAAATATTTCAACTAGAAAAAAAAATTTAAAAATTTTATAATTCTATTTTGGGCGCTTGTCTAATTTTTTTTAAATGAAAGCAAAAAAAAAAATAGTAAGAAACCTAAACCTGACAGCGTGATCTTAATGCACAAGTAATCTTTAACGCGACTCTATTCCCTTTCATTAACACAATTTAACTTGTTTCAAATCTTACAATAACCACACCACACCACACAGTCTCCATTGTTGCCACATTTTCCTTTGTAGCAATTCCATTTTCGCATTCTTCTCTATCTATTTCTCTTTTGAAGTAGAGATGTGAATGCTCATGCCCATACCTATATGAGTTAATTCGTTTTTTGTTTCTTTCTATTTTTTTTTCAGCATTAAAAATGCCTGGATTTTCTTCTCAAATCTTCATTGTCTACCTTTACCTGGCTAAAGCCAGATTTGTCTCCTTTCTCGTCCTTCTCTTCTGCGATTTTCTTTCTTTTCTTTAAGGAGAAGATAAAAAAAAAAACAAGAAAGATGAAAATTAAATTTTCTTCTATTTCTTAATGGATTTTCCTTTTTATCACAAATTCATTTAGTTATCGTTTTGTTTTCTTGATCATTTTATTTTTGCTGTTGTTTTGTGTTTTTTTTTGTTTGTTAAACTCTTTGATATGTATTTTATGTTCCACTTTCGTTCGTCCTACCGTTCTTCATAATGTTGGGGTTTAATTTTTAATACCGATACCGACCAAGAAGAAAATAATAATGCAAATGTGCGGTAGCCAGTTAGCCTAAAGTGGTGTTCTTGTTTTGATCAAAGCTAAAACAATGTTGAACGCACCAAAAATCACACAATTTTTATATCCAATCGTCTCTCGTCGTCATCGTTGTTGTTGTGTAGTTATGGATGTGTTCATTTTAAGTTTGATTCAAGTGCATCATCAGAGAGAGGTAAGATGGCTGAAAAATGATTTTCCTTTTTACGGCCTACTCTGAGGGTAGAAGTTTCATTTTCTCATAACTTACTTTATTACTATAATTATGTTTATAGTGAGTCATTTGTCACTACATTGCAAAAGTAGTTTGCTTGCGAAGATGGCTTGTCCATCGCATATTGCAGCAACAGCAGCATCAGAAACATATGCAATGCAGGTGTAATGGATTCATATGGATGATGGGGGCATTATGTTTGATAGATTCTTTTGAAAAAAAACAGAAATTTTTATATAATTTATGTTAGTATATTTATTTTATTTTTATTTTGTGGGATGGGAATAATAAATTGTGAAGGTTTAATTTGAGAAAGTGATTTACAACTTTTAATAGATTTTGATGCTTTTGAAAGAGAAATTTACGCAATGCATTTGCGCGTAGCAGCATATATCTGGTATAAATGAAACATGAGACATTGTTTTATTTTAATAGCCAACAATTTATTTTTATTGGTTATAAAAATCTCTTTCACTAAATTTTTTGTCGTTTGACTTAGCCCCCATAAACTTTTAAAAAATAACATGGAAACATAATTTGTTTTAAATTGTTGGAGTTTTGTTAAAGCGTTCATTCATTCATTGGTTGGTTATAAAACAAAATATGTTGAAAGAAATTCATAGGTAATAAAATAAATAGGACTGAACACGAGAAGAGGCTAATCTCAGATCTTCTCTCGTCTTGTCATGAGTTTTTGAGATAATATCGAGATGGTTGTAAGTCTAAATAACGATTCCAGATGACTGAAATTTAGAAAAGGTTTTAGGGTTCTCCTAAGGAAAAAATTTAAAACTGAAAAACAATTTTTTGTTTATTTCAATCATAAAATTAAAACTTGTCGATTGGAAATATTTTATAGCGTCTTAAATTAAGCTCCAGATCGGGACTGAGATGAGCTTAAGTGACACAAAATCGTTACAAAGAAGATGATGAAATTTTCAATTTAAACGAGATTTAGATGGGATATTCAAAACCCTTGCCTCGTGTTGCGAAATTATTCAAGTTCGGTGATCAAGTCTTTTGTTTTGCAAATAGGCTTTAAGTTTGTATATTATATCACTCGACCTGAGTTGTTTTATTTTCAAATTCAAATATTTAATTCAGGTATTTAAGACTTGTAGTAGCCCGTGGTTTATGGTTGGTGCGCTGGACTGTCATGCTGGGTTAAATACCAGCTGCTTCCACCTTAATTTTTTTTCAGGGTTACTGCCTGTTGCGAGGAAGTGACAAATCCTGCAAGCGAGTATCTCTTGTCATAGAAAAGTGCCACTCATCTAAGCTGTTCGGATTCGGCAATAAACTGTAGGTCCCCTCCATTCCTGCAGGCACAGGGATGGTTGAGAGTTGTATGTAAATCACTAGGCCCTGGTTAGCAGTTAGCAGTTAGTTCTATAAAATTGAGAGAATTTAAAAATAGTTTTTTTTTTTTTTTAAAGATAATAGCAATAGCTTAAGCTATATTGGGTTTCTTTAATAAACAGCCTAAAATTTGTTTTATGAAAATATTTAGATTGTTAAAATATAACCTTGCATATTTACTTTTTGTTTTGGAAGTTGAACATTTTGAAGAGCAGAATGAGCTGATTTTTTCTGTAACAAATAGCTATTATGTCAGTATTTAAAAAAAAAACAAAAAGAATTAAAAAAAAAAAACATAATTTTACTTCCGTATAAAGACTCCTGAAATTAAAAAAAAAAATATTGCTTACTATTCAAAATAAATTTTGTATGATGAGTGAAGAGACATAAAATAAGTTACGAATTGAAATGAATAAGATTTATGTTCTTGCTACATTATCTTTTCGCTTGTTCTGATGCGTTAAAAAAAGAAAATATCATAAAAATCATATTATAATGAACAAGAAATTGTCGATAAGTACTGAGAAATTTTTTTCAAAAAAATCGATAATCTTTGTTCACAATATATAACTCAGACTGTCAGAAATACCTATTTTAGAATAGATTACAATCTGGTTAGACTTTTTTAAAAAATCTTAATTTCTCTGATTTCTTCTTCTAACTTTTTATCAGTAAACTTAAACAAAAAATTAAATTGAGAAAAATTCTAAAATAATACTAAACACCGAAAACGTGGTTTTATGTTGCGAGTTTTTAGTCATTTGTTGATGGACGATATGGTTTGTCTGTCCCAAAAAAAAAAAAAAAAACAAAACAAAAAACTTTAACAGTGAATGGAACAAACGACGCGACATTGGTAAATACCAATAAATAAAAAAAAAATAAACACAAAATAAACACCATCCACCAAGTTGTTTGTCCCTTATTTCGTGCGTTTATCCTTTTCCTTTTGTCAATTTAACCAAATATATTTTTTTTAATTAGTTAATTATTTCTTTGGTTCCCTGTTTCTGATCTGTTCAAGAGACTTTATATTCTCTCCTCTGCAATATAGAAAATTGCCGGTTTGTTTGGATATGTTCTTTCAATTCGTTGATGTCTTTTTGTGTTATTTTTTTCTTGTGTTTGGTTTAAGAATCTGTATCCGTGGATCTTTTCGATTCCTAAAATGTCATGAATTTTTTTTGGTGTTGTTGGCAAAGAAAATGGCTTACAATATGACAAATAAAAAAAAAAATAACAGTGTAAGCAAGTGTCAAGAAACTTTGTTTGGAAGAGATGAATGATAAGAGCATTTTTTTTTTCCTATACACACTGACCGGCATAGGAATTTTAAATGAGAAATTTTAACAAATTGCATTGATTTATGTTCGTGATTAACTTAAAGTGAGATGCTGTTGTTTTTTTTTTGTTTTGATTTTAGAGCGAAATAAGAAATTTCACGTTTGAATATCAACTCTTTTGTTTTCAATATGAAATTTTAATTGATTTTGTATTTTTTCATATACCATATTAAATAATTCTGTTATAGATTTTACTTATTCTTTCAAACAATCAAAATTCATGGAAATTTTTATGAATATGAACATGATATGCATTGTTTATATTATATCATTGTTTTTATATTTTTAAAACTCATTTAAAAAAAAATTGTGTCATATGAAAATATTAATTTGATTCTTAAAACTCAAAACAACTATTTATTACAAAACTGCATGCTATTGCTTAAGGTTTTTTTTTTTTTAATTGAATCTCATATTTGTCTTCATGTTACTTATCAATGCAAAAAAAAAGAGTTTGAAGCTCAGCTCTTTTGTTTTGTCGGGTTTAATTTTTAATTTCTTTAATTAGTTACGGAAAGTCACTCGTCAATTGGAGTAGAGTTTCGTTGTTTTAAAAAATTCAGAGTAATATATGATAAGACCACACTATAATTTTTAATTAAAACAACAAAATCGATTTCCCTTTTTTATACAACTGATGCCTTGACTTCCACATGATTCGGTTTTTTTTTTTTTTTTACTTCTGTTTATAGCTTCTTCTTTCTCATACATCAACAAAGCTATAAATTATGCCTGCTCCAAAGTATAAAACCATATTCAACTCAAAGAAATTTGGTTTTAATTATGGCCGATATAAATAAATCACTCAAGTCTCGATTTTGACTTTGTGACCTTTGATTAAAATTCAATATTAAAACTAATAATGGACTTGAAGAAAAAAAAATGATCTTCAATCAATTAAAAATATTTATTGAAAGAAAATCGTGGTAACAGGCATCAAGTTATAAGAAGATATTTGTGTTCAAAAAAAAAAAAAAATGAAAACCAAAGTTATTCAAAAAAAAAGAAAACTTTGGTTAGCTTGTTTCATTTTTTTTTTTTTTGAATATATCTTTAGAAACCGGAGGCTATTTCCAACCAATTGATACACAATTTCTTTTCAGCTGCTTGTTGGTTTATGATTGTGGCAACGATATAAAAATGTTTGAATGTCTTTCTTATCTTTTTCTTTTCTGTCTGTGAATAAGAGGGCGAAGCGCATTACATTATTCTTATTCTTGTATCTTCGTGTTGTTTCTATACGTTTTAAGAATAAAATATGTAGGTATGTATATATTTTCACTGGAGTACATTTGCATTTTGATTGAGACCACACGAGAAAAAGAAAAATACCTATGAATATATGTATATATCTTGAAAACATAACGCAGAGAATGGAATTTGATTATAATATTAAAGTTAATATATTGTTATACTTAAAATGTTTTTAAGTAATAAAAGAATGAGAATTGCGTGTTGGATTTATTATAATTTGATTTTGTTTAGACCTAGGCAAGCTGGTAGATAAGGCTTTTAAGAGCCAAATAGAAATATCAAATTAATATGCAATTGTTAAGAAAGTGAATTTTGTTGCTTTAAGTGTATTATAATTTTGAAAAAAAGATGCTCTTATATGTATGAATTTTGTTAATTTACATTTTTGTAACTTTCATTCGTATTTACTTTCTACACCCACGTTGTGGAATTAGTCTCCACGTAGGAGGGCGTGTGTTCACATTAATTAAGTCTAGGTTAGGACTTAAATATGGGAATCTGTTTTTTAGAATTATTATTTATTTTGAAAGGTCAAAGCCATTCATTAGTTAGAAACTGTTAGAAAAAGTATGTCAGCTGAAATCATCTCCACCTGAATGTAGGCTTTATTTTTTATTAATTATATTAAACTGACTTGCATGATTTTTTTTGTGTTGGATGGGTCTTTGTCTTAATTTTGATATGATTAACTGACAAAACCATAAAACAATTTTTTAATCATTTCTGCATTCACTCAACAAAATATTTAGACAACTACTCTTGTTAATTTCTTTGCACACTTATTAAATGGTCTAGCTAAAAATTGTATTCTTAGACCGAAGATATGACCATTTAAGCTTCGAGTTTTAAATATAACTAAGTTGCCCATGTTTTTTGCTTGGCTGATATAATTCTGCATGCAGTAATAAATTTTACCTTCATTTAAGGACCATGAAAATCTGACCTTTCTAGTGATTAAAATTCTAATTCGTGTCAGTCGCTTTGTTACACAGAAGTTACTGGCTTCTAAACAATCACCTTTTTTCAATTAATTTAAATGTTTATTTTTAGTACCCTACCCATTAAATTACCAACAATATTTCTTACATATAAAAGCTGCTTTTTATTATCTAAATGTTTGCAGTTATGTATTTTTAGTGTTATTTGAAGAGCTGTATCTCTGTGAAAAAAGACGTATTGAGAAGAAACAAAAAGAATTCTAAAGCCTTATGTTTTTTGTATTGATAAATTAAATAAAATGATTTTTGTAAGGTACCGTTATTGCGCAATCATAAGAAACATTTTTTTCTGATTCGATAAATTGTACATTTAATGTTGTAATTTTTCGTTGTTCTACAATTTTTTTTTCCGAAGAATATTTAACCTTGAACTAAAAATGAAGCTTTTCATTTTGGCTGCCATATCCCAGGAAGGAATTATGATACAGAAAATTTAAGTACAGTTTCGGAATCGTGGATTAATTTTATAAATCCTTTTTTTAAATTTTAGAGCCAATATTTTTTTTGGCACCTCACTGCTAGTTTGAAAAAAAAGTACAAAAAATGACTTTTTATAGACTTTTAGCAATTCTTTCACTGCTTTACAAACATTGATTGGATGACTTGATTTGTTAAGACATTTTGAAGAATTATAGATCGAAAATATTTTTGTAAAATTTTAAATTGATCCATCGAACCGTTTTTCTTAAAAAAAAAAAAAAAATACTTAAAAAACCAGCGGAGATCATCCCTCGAAAATAAAACTATACGGATCATAGTGACTGCATTGTAGTTAAAACGTTACTTTGAGAGATAACTTTAATCTCAACAAATATTAATTATTCACTCTATTGAAAAAGCGAAAAAGCTAGTTTGATCGGGTTCTCACGGACTCATTTGAAAAAATATACAATATTCTTAGAAAAGTGAAAATATTATTCTTTTTATTAAAGAAATTTGAAGTCATCTTAGGTCAATTATCTTGACTATTGTTCAACTTGTCGAAAACTTCGACAAATTGCAAGGTATGCGGCAAGTTGAAAATTGCTTTTTTTCACTACTCAAATTCTCAACTCTAGTAGTTAGCCCGTGGCGTAACGGTTAGTGCGTTGGACTGTCATGCCAGAGGTCTGGGGTTCAATACCAGCGGCTTCCTCCTTAAGTTTTTTTCGGAGCTACTAACCTCTTACGAGGAAGTGACAAATCCTCCAAGAGTATCTTCTGTCATAGAAAAGTGCCACTCACCCTAGCCGTTCGAATTCGGCAATAAACTGTAGGTCCCCTCCATTCCTGCAAACACGCACACAAGAATGGTTGAGAGTTGTAAATCGCTAGGCCCTGGCTCTTTATGAGCCGTTTGTGCCACCAAATTTATTTTTTATTTTAAATTCTCAACTCAAGAATTGAAATTTAAAAGTTGGCCAACTTAAGGTTTTGAAAAAATTCCTGGGATATTTGTGACAGAGACGTTTCAGTTTCAATTGTAGATTTGAATTTATTGCGTTTATTGAATTTGGAATTAAAAATTATTGATTATCTTCATATTGAAAATAAAAATAAAAAACAAACAACCCAAAGATGTTTATTTGGTTGAAAAGAAAGACTGGTCGGTCTTGAAAATAAAATAAAAAATCTTAAAACTGTCAACTTTGAGTGATGAAATAGTTGAAAATAAAAATCTTTAAATTATGTTCAACTTTGAGTGAAGAAAATCGCCCTTAAAAGGCTAACTCTAAATTAAAATAAGAGCGAACAAATGTTACTTGAAATATTGTAAAAGTTTAGTTTTTGAAGTTTGAAACAAGTTGTTTGTGTTTTTTTTTAAACTCTATGTAAACAACAGCCGTGGTTCAGGCCCTAGTTCTTCATGAGCTGTTGTGCCATCAAATTTATTTTTTATTTTTATAACAATATTTAAATTTTTATGCTTATGTTTATATTTTATTTAAAACCTTAGTGTGGTATTTCGAATAACTGTTTATCACCTTCAGTGGGAAAACCAATACCATCATTTTAGGTTGAAGTTTATCTGATTACCTTAATAACTTATGTTGAAACTCTAAGGACATCAAAACATCATGAAACAACAAATAATTGGATAATTATCATACCAATGCAAAGTAACAGATAGTTTTGTACTTTAGCTGTCCCAATACATACACCTGCACCCATTGGTCAATCGTATTTATTTAAATTAAATTTAATTACTGAACATACAGCACATTGTGTATAATCAAGGCGACATAATTTCCAACGAATAACAAAAAAAAAAATACAAGCTACATAATTTCCGTTAAAAAATAAAACCGGGAACTAAAGCCTTCAATGCACTGAAATGTATAATAATCGAAACAAATCGAACAAGTTCAATGGGAATCATCATTATTTTTGGTCAATTTAATTTTTGTCTTCTTTATATATTATGTGCCCGAAGGCCCCCCCATCAGCACGGTAACATGTTACACAAACGAAGAAATCTGCAACATTGTTGCGGTTCAGAACGACAGACAGACAGACAGTTTGGTCCTTTATTAGGTTTTTTGTTTTTATTTTTATGTTTTGTTTATTGCTGAAATGGTACGTGATTAACCAAGAGCTCTCTTTTCACTTCTGGCCTGGCCTGACCTATTAACATGGCACATTTACTTCTTCACTCGCGTGAAAAATTTTTTTTTGTCTTTTCATTTTTCCCTTTTTAAAATGCGCAACTTACGGTTTTTTGCTGATATACCTTGGCCATACTTGAAACACACATTACACAGAAAGCAGAAGCGAGTATCCTTGGAATTCGAGATTGCACTTCAGTGCAACTTTGTAGCCATCAATTTTGTTTCATCGCCTCCTTCAGAAGGTTTCTTAGATACCTTTTTTCTTGCTGAATTGGTTTGTTGTTACTTAATTGAATGGTGGCGGCGGCGGCGGCCGTGGCAGTGGTAAGGAAGGAGAAGAAGAGAAATCGCATACAAATGGATTAGATTTAGTTTAAAGTGGAGTGGAGTGTATTTTTTAAATGAAACAAATAAAAATCGGAAATTGAATAGCATTCACAAATTGCTCTACAACATTCAAACATTCACTATATATATAGCTTCTCCATCAGCAAATGGAATTGAATTGAATTCCCAATGGTACACAAACAACTTGCATACATCATCCATTGGCTGACCTAATATCAAGTTCAAATGGTGTTTCTTCTTGAAAGTTCTTCGTATACAGACTATACAAAGAGTGGTATGCTAGAGGGAAAATGATGGCGGGCTAATGGGAAGCCCAACTAACCTTAGACGTTATTGAGGTCAACCACTTAGAAATAGCGGTAATTTTAAGTACCTAACAATTTACCATTTAACAAAATGTAACGATCTTTCATGAAACAACTATCGAATATAGATTCAAATGAATCTAAAGCCAAAAAGATACCTATAGCTATGTAGCTTTATTGGTCAAACTTTATGGATATATTTTCGAGGAAATTTGTGTCTATCGATAAAAAAGTATTGGATTTCGGGAGGTCATCTTTTACTTATCTGCGATCGAATTTATATGCATCAGATTTATGGAACTACTGAGCTGGAAAATATGTATGTCTATCTGATTATTTAGCCACCAAGAAATGGTCAAGCTCTTCTCGGTCCATAGATAGACGGTTATACCACGATTGACATTTTAATTATTATCTGTCAATTTATCGAAAGGCGATGGAAAGACAGAGAATAGAGAAAAAAAAAAACAAACTTTATTCAAACGAAAACAAAAGATTTATGTATTTTATAGCGATCGTTGTATGTTATTGGCAGATTGCGTGCTGGTGGTAGCAGACTCCAATAGTCTCCACAACAATCTAGCAAAAGTATACAACTCTGTTGATGATGATGATGATCACAATGTGGTTAAAGAGAATAATCAACAATCTGGGTAGGAAGTAAGGTCATGATTGTGGCGATTTTTCATTTGCTATTGAACCTGGCAATCGAGTTAAAAGGTCTTTGTCTTTAGTTTCTTGACGTGATAATATTTTTATTGAACACGTGTCGTGCAAATTAGTTAAAATTTAATCGTTTTAATTTTTTTTTTATTGAAACCAACACATACTGTAGAATTTCAAATTGAGAATGTTGTTATTTTATCAAGCCAATTAGAATCACATTTACACGGGGCTATTAACATTTGTTTTTTTAGAAAGAAAGATTATTTAATAGCCTCTGGTGAGGTAATGGACACGCAGAGACAGAGATTTAACTTTGAAAATATAGAAAAGAAAAGTTAATTGAGATTTTTGTCAATTAAGATAGCAACATGCGTGCTAAAGGCTTATGTTTCTGTTAATTCGAAAAAAAAAGTTTGCACCTCAGATCTTTTGTTTTAATGTAAAAAAAAATATATGTGCTCTGATTACTTTGTGCCTTTGGGCTTAGTTGAAAGGAACATTTTAATCAAATTCGATTAATTTTGAATTATTTGAAAATAACAAATATCTGGTGGTTAAAGCTAGACGAATGAGAAACCTCAAAGTTTAAGAATTAAAAAGAGTTTTCTTAATAATTTATAGATTGGAATTTGTGGCTTTAAGCTTTATTAATTTTTGTTCAACTTTGAAACTTTTCATACCAAGCAATTTGAGTTTCAAATAAGATCTTTAATTCTTGTATTTATTTTGAATTGGTTTATATAAAACAAAAAATGCACACAATTTCTCAATAAATTAAAGACTTAAAATTACATTAATTGGCTTCTTTTCATATTTTTATTATTTTCTTTATTAATTTTGAATATCAACATATGAATTATTACCACCGATTAAATGAAACTTAATATATTTGTCCTTCGAACGACATTAATACTATCTATAAACCTACCTCTTGCTGGCATGCAGAAAAAGAAAATATTAAATAAAAACATATTAACAATTAATCAAAGCTGTCATGTGCACATTATATGACCACCGCTGTGGTAGATGGTGCATTTTTAACTAATTATTATTATTATCAAGAAGGACAGACACTACTTGGATAATTTCCAATTAAATTGCATTTTTATTAATTAAGACTATGATTTTCAAGGTAAAATCATTGTGAGAAGATTTCTGTTTTTCAATGAAAAAAAAAATATATTTTTTACATTATATTGTTGGCCTCATAAGAAGGCTTCGTAGTTACAGTTTGTACTGAAATTACTTTTAAATCAATTTTTTATAGAAAATATGCCAGTGTGCCAAATATGTAGTATGTAACTCATTTATTATCCCATTAGGCATATCTTTGCCGGTTGGCTAAGAAAATCCTGGATAGCTGTCGTAATTCCAAAGTTGAAAAAAATAAATAAATATTATTCGTGAGATAATTGTTTACTTTCCTCTAAAATTAATAATGTGTGAATTACAAAGTGTGTTATAAAAGCATTATGTTGGTCGATCGATAATACAAATTTCGGAAGTGAAATCAAAATTGACTGCCAGTAGAAAATTTATTTAACTACGTATAGGTAGGACGCAATATATAAATAAGTGATTTAGTTAATTTTTGCGTAGTACCCCTTATAGTAATACAAGTGCGTTTGAGTATAACGGTTGGGATCTGGCAATGGTAATCCAAGACACTTCATCATTTGACAATAAAACTGACAAATTTAACTAAGGTCATACGGACGACGGCAAGGGGGGGGGGGGGGGCAACTATCTTCGATGTTAAAATTTTTCTTTAAACATATAGTTTGTTATTACAAACAAAACGGTTCAATACTTTTTCTTCAAAATTAGATAAGAATACAAATTTTTGGTAGATTTCTATACTTACTAGCTACTATAATATACACTAGGGTATCTGCTATTTCCCAAACGATGATAAGACACCCCTTAAATCAAAAAGTTCATAAATTCCGTAAAAATGTGTACTGGAAGACTATAGCTTTAGAGGCACGGGTTAATGAGCTCCGCTAAGTTTTTTTTTGGTCCATAAAATAACTGTAGGGCATAAACTTAGCATGCTGGGGGTGTCTGATACAAACAAAAAGTGAGTTTGGGAAATACAATCTAATATGCAATATGCATGTACAAGCTGCTAAAATTCAGTCAATGAATAGGAGTTTTTTTTTTTTATAAACACTTAATATTATGTATCTACGTTACGAGGGTTGTCTAGGTCAAAATTCTTTTGTCCAAATTCTGCTTACAAAATTCTGCTTTTAAAAATTTTTCTTTCAAAATTCTGCCTTAGAAAAGTCTGTTTTTTTTTAAATGCTTTTTAATAAAATTCTGCGAATAATAAAAACAAAGTGTTGAAAAATTTAAAATAAATTTTTAACTTTTTTTTTTTTATTATTTGCAGGATTTTGTAAAACAGTGTTTTACAATAATTTTAAACATTCTATAATGCATTTCTTAATAGAAAAAATGTTATTTTTTATTTTTTTGTTATCGTCGGTTAAAAGTGTTGGTTGCTCGGAAGTTTTTTAAATCTCAATGAAAAAACCCTTATTTACTTTCAAAACTGAATAGCAGATAGAGCCATACAAAAAAGAGAACAAAAAAAAAAAAATTAAAAAGTAGAAAATAGACCTAAAAGCCCTTCCACACAAACAAAGGTGGGATAGAATTACTTACGACTGCCAGATTTGTATGAAAAAAATGACTTTCATATTTTGCTTCCACACTTGCATCCAAACAAATCAGTTCACCATAACCTCAAACTTTCAAGTGGGATAGAATGTGTGATGGTTTTAGAACCAATCCTAAAAATTTTTGTTTATTAACACATATCAAATTCTGTCAAGTCGTGTGGGATGAAATTTCATATTTCGTTTCCACACTATTATACATGATTTACTTCCAACTTTTTTGACATGTGTTAATACTTAATGGGATAATGTGGAAGGGCTTTAAGCGCTAAGACTAAGCCAAATAATATTTCTTAATAAAATAGCTAAAAATATTATTTAGTTGTTTTCACAAATTATTGTAATTTATACCGACCGATATCTTGTTTTAAAAAATAAAATGAAATGTGAGTTTGCCCCTCCCCTCTCCCCCCCCCTAATAGAAATCCTGCGTACGTCCTTGTCCTTACCCACTTGTGTTCAGGGTAACTACACCGCTTGAAATAAGAATTTTCTGGACTGAAATGGAACAGTAAGCAATTGCCTTTATTTTTAGTCTGGAAAATTCTTATTCAATGGTGTTGTTACCCTGAACACAAGGGCATTTTTTTTTATAAATAAGGCAGTTAAGCTCTACCGAAAATCGGTAATTTCTTCAAATTCTGAAAAAGTTCATTAAAACATAATTCCTAAAGCCTTGATACTTTAAACACTATCGACAAAAATTCTGATTTAAATATTAATTCATCAATTTATTTCTGCACTTAAAAACATATAGTCCCGTTTTAGTAGTTAGATTTTATTACCATCTAATTTCAGACATTTCTTTTATCTCTACCTTTGCTTTTGCTTATATTCTTTTTTTTTCTTTGAATTTTATTTTATTTTTCTTAAAAATTCAAAGAAATTCACATTCACAGTAATTTACTCTCAAATACATAAACAAATTCAAATATCAAGAAATGAAAAAACACCATAAAATTCCAATACCATCATGATCGTGTTGAATTCTCTTTTGCATTATAAAGAAGGCTAACCATGAATTATGTTTCATTTCGAACTTCTGTAGCATATCATTTGGTTTTGGATTTTAAACATTCCCGAAGGTATCAATCTCAAATCAATTCCAGAAACCAGAACACATCACATAACAACAACAGCAGCATCAGCAGAAGCAGGATCGGAAGCAGCATCACATAGATATGTATATAATATAAGAAAAATACTACAAAAAGAACGAGTGACCATCAATAATTCATCCTTCGCGTAAAACACACAAAACCACTGTGCGAGATACGTGGATTGATGCGAAATGTGAAATCTGTATCTTGTTTTTTTTTTTTTTTTTTTTTTATTTGGGTTTGAAAAAAGAATTGAAAAAAAAAAACATACCAAATGAAAGGAAGACTTATCGCACATGCGCGTGCAACTTCTTCCCCAAACAAATCACATTAAGAAGTCGAAGAGTAAGAGCAATGTCACGTAGACGATGACGACGATGGGTAGAAATATTGACCCACCACCATCAGTGCATCAGTAGATCATCATCAAACACTGCAAAATTCATCATCATCTTTGGGTCCTTTTGGTCGGAGACTCAACAGAGATAACAGAAAGCAGAATTCGAAGACAAACTTCTCCACCAGACATTTGAAATGATACAAAAATTGATATTATTATGCGCGTTTGTGGATCTCGGACACAGCTTTCATGCTACTTCTGCTACCACCATCATCCAACCATCTGAGATGTACAACTATTATTAACTTTTCCCATCATTGTTGTTGTAATTTTTATTTCGACGGCTTATAAAATTGCAAACAGAAGCAGGATTACAACCATATTCTCTGATTCTTTGTGGTTCAAATATTTCTGCAAGGTGATGATGGAAAAGAACGTTATTTTTTGATTTCATATATCCAAACCATAAGCTTTGAGAGAGAAAAAAAAATAAGGCCCTTAGGATGCATTATTGCATCAAGTTAGCAGTATATCTGTTTTTTTTTGGTAGACCTTCGATTGGTAATAGTACACTGTTTTTATGATTTTTAAAAGTGTAGGTATTGGTTTTGTAAAAATTTACAAATACTGATTTTTTTTGTGTAATTAGCGCCTACGTTCTGTAACTCTCACATCGATAAAATTGGTCGAGAAACGATGAGAACTCAAATAAAATTATATTAGTTTTGTTCCATTTTTCACCGTTTCTCGACTGATTTTTGCTTTCTAAGAGTAACAGAACGTAGGTACAGTTGTAGTTATTTCTTGGAAACAAATAATGAAATTAGACTTTCAATCAATTGAAAAAAAAAATAAAATAAAATTCCGGATGGATTCTAAATCTTAGGCTTCTTGTGTTCTGTTTCAATAAAAATCAAGATTTAAGAGAGCTTAACAAGGTACCCATTATTGAGATTGCATAATATAACAGTTATAGTTTTTGGGAGCAAGAACCTATAAAAAATATTGCATAGTAAAACTTCCTGACCTCTTTTACCAAGTAATCAGTTCCTGTCCTTACTCTCTAGCTCTTTGGTATACTGGAGAGCCCTTTTTCTTAAAATCAGTGGCTTATGATGATTGGAAACAAAATTATCAAGCCTAACGGCGCTGAACCCGATGAGTTCGAGAAATCCATTGCTCAAGCTCTATTAGAGCTGGAGATGAATTCGGAGTTGAAATCACAATTGAGGGATCTCTACCCGTGCTCGTGAAATCGAGTTCAACAACAAGAAAGCTGTCATCATCTATGTATCAATTCCAAAGCAGAAGGCTTTCCAGAATATCCAAATTCGTTTGGTTCGTGAGATGGAGAAGAAATTCTCTGGCAAACACGTCGTGTTCATTGGCGAGCGCAAGATCTTACCTAAGCCAACCAGGAAGTCGAGGAATCCTTTGAAACAAAAGAGGCCCCGTTCCCGCACTCTCACCGCAGTGTACGACGCCATCCTCGAAGATTTGGTATTCCCCGCTGAGATTGTCGGCAAACGCATTCGCGTCAAGCTCGACTGCACGCAATTGATTAAGGTGCACTTAGATAAGAACCAACAGACCACCATTGAACACAAAGTTGACACCTTTACTTCAGTTTACAAGAAATTGACTGGATGAGATGTGACTTTCGAGTTCCCAGAAAACTACTTGTAATTTTTTGTTTCAAGATTACGTTAGAACATTCAAAAGAGGAATAAAAAAAGATAAATTTTTTAAAAATATATTCAGATCCGAAAAAGTGGTGAGACTTGCAATGTCCACACCTTTAACGTAATGTAACGTAACGTAATGTAACGTAACATAATATTACGTAACGTAATGTAACAAAACGTAATATAGTATCCCATGGTGTAATGTGTGGGACTGAGACGCAAAAGCTCTGGGTTCAATTCCTAGCCTCTGCCACCTAAACACAACAAATGTTTTTCAGGCCAACTGTTCTCTTTGTGAGGAAGTGAAAAATACAGCAATAGTATCTTTTGTCATAGAAAATCACTGCTCCCCTTAGCCGTTCGGACTTGGCAGTAAAATGTAGATCCACTTCATTCCTGCAGACACGCAAAAAGGAATGGTTGAGAGTTGTAAGTCATTAGGTCCTTCATTAGGTTCTAGTTCTTCATAAGCTGTTGTGCCACCAAATTTATTTAATTTTATAACGTAACGTAACGTAACGTAAAGTAACAAAATAATGCAACCTGACGTAACGTAATCTTTCATAATCTAATCCCACATATGAGGTACTTATAACCTTGGATCTGAATTATTTATGAGCTAAAACAATCAACCAGTTGTAGCTTTATCTTTTTTCCATAAAATATTTACAACAATAAATTCCTAATAATCGTGCAACGATGGTATCTCCCTTTAAAAATAACTTAGATACTTTTTTTTTTTTTTTTAATCGAGAAAAAATTAAAAATAAATATTTTTTGTCTCATCATTAAACGATATCGAGGGGAATTTCCCGTTAAATTTAGAGCATTTTTTAATTGTACTTCCCTAAGACACAAATTAAATACCAAAGCACTAACAATAACAAGAAAAAGGACAGACATCCATTTACCATGAAGAATCTGAGTTATTTGCTCCCAGGCGATATTATACGACATCTGCACGTGATGGAATCGCTACCATTGTGCCTAGCAGCAGCAGCGGCAGCAGAAGCAGAAGTAAACTGCTCCCTGTTCACACCTACTTTGTTCGAATTGTTGTTGTATTGTGTGAGGGGCTCTGGTGTATGTAGTGGTGGAAGAGTAATGTTGTAGTTGTAGATCAGAAGAAATGGATCATTATGGTTTTTTTGATTATCGATGATGGTGTGGTGGTGTAGTTGCAATGGTTTACCACCGCATAACCGACGACGGTGGCAGCAGAGCATTTCGATGTCGGTTGTTTGGAATTAGACAAACGACGGATCGATTGATTGCGCGCACTATAGACTCAAACTTGGCTCAAGTCCCGTTCATGCGCCCTGAATTTACACGAATGGAAGTAATGGAATATCTTCTAGATACATTTTTTTCCTCCATACATTTTTTTTTTGTAGGTATTATTTGGAACCATTGTTGTTGGTTGTGTTTTGTTTGGCGAAATAAACGATGTTGGTAGAAATTGATATTCGAGTCGAGTGTGGTGTGAAATGAAATGATCATTTATCAATTTATATATGTATTTCTATAGATTCTAGTGTAGTTAGTATTGTTGTTGTATATTTCTGTGTTGTTAGAATGAAAAATAAAAAAAAAATTATAAAAGCAACAGCAAGCTAGATAGAGAGTGCTAAAAAAATGTTATAAAGCTATTCGGAGGTCTACTGTTGGGGTTACGAGAGGTATTTATCGCCCTCGATGTATCCGCATTTTTAGTTTTGTTTTTTAGTTATTTTATATCTGAAGCTTCGAATCTTATAGAAAGTGTGAAAAATCATTTATTTGCCCTAAGAAGAGAGGGTGGTTGGATAGAGTTTTTTTTTTTTAAATGTGGAAAATATATGACTTTCTTTATTTATAACAACAAATGAAAAAAAAAAAAACTTAAGCTCAAAGTTTATCAGTTTTTCGTAAGTTAACATCGAAAACAAAATGCAACAATGTTGTAAAATAATAGAAAGACTAGAATCAGAAACATAATTGAACTAAGAAATTGTGATAATTAATGTTTGTTGACTATTTATTAAACCATGTTTATTCCTCTTCATATATTTTAGAGCTTTATTTAGTGTAATAGTATTTTTTTTATGAAATTAATGGTCTTTCTGGAAAATAAGAGAAAGTTTACTTTTAGATTTTTCAAACTTAATATTTATGCTGGACTAAGAATTGATAAGAGCATTGAATATTAAAAACAAATATACTATTTAATATCGTAAATTTTGAATAAATTCAATTGGAGAACAATTTCTTAATTTTATTTTTCAAAAATTTGAGTCTGAAAATTAATATTTCAAAATCTGTTCACTTAAAAAACTTTTTTAAAAAGAACATAAAAGAAGAGTTTTCTTGCCTTAAAACAAGGTATAGTATGGCATTGTAATGGTTACCGTTGTTTTGTTTTCAGTTTTAAATCAATTAGAAAATTGCCCCTCCTCGCTAAATGTGGGGGGGAGGGGTTAGACCTCCTCCTATACTATTTTTTCTTGTCTAAACCCAACCTTTACGCTGCAGCTTTTCAAATTATATCTTTCAAAAAAAAAAACACAGATTTTTAGGGAAAAAAATCCAACAAAAACTAAAGGCCAGTTGCGTACGAATCTATAATCCATGGTTCAAGAATTTTAAATTTTTGGCGGATTAACTGACGTTTAACGATGATTCAGTTATGTAATTGGTTATGAGCGCATATTTGAACCTTGAACCATCTTTGAACCTCAGTTAATTTGCCGAAATCGGCGAGCTAAAATTGCTGAACCACAGATTAAATTTGATACTGCATGTTTGTAAAACTGGCGAGATATAAAGAATAAGAGATGGACAGAATCCGAAAACTGGAATCCCGAAAACCTAGAATCCCGGAAATCCAAAATCCCGAAAACCCAAAATCCCGAAAACCCAGAATCCCGAAAACCCCAACCCGATTTTACACTCAAGGTTTTAGGGGAATAATAATTTAAATACTTCCATGTTAGTTCAGTGAAACTGAAAAAAAGACAAAAAAAAGGTTTTCTATGTGCGTGAAGTTAGCACCGCCATTTTTGATTTTCGTACAAACAATCGTTGTGCAGCGATGTGCCCAAATTGTGCTGCCATGTGCCGTATTTAAAAAAAAAATCGTACTAAGCATATTGTTTTTAGAGCCTACCCATTTTTTTAACGTGAAGTTAGCACCGTCATTTTCGATTTTCAAAAAACAAAAATATTGTGCTGTATTATGTTCAACTTGTTCTGCGATGTGACGTAATTTTTTTTTTTTAATTTCGTAAATTTTACGAATGAAATTTTTTTCTTTTTCTAAAAACTTAAAGTTCTGTTTGTTTTGTACTCAAAAAATAATACTAAGAACCAAAGAGATAAAAAAAATCGTATATTTGCAACTTTTACAAGCAAATGGAAATGTTGTGAAGCACCTTAACGTGAAATTATAGCAACGCCATTTTCGCTTTTCAAATGAATAAATGTTGTGCTGTATCGTGCCCAACTTTTTTAAAATTCGTAAATTTGCAAATTTTAGAGCCAAAAATTCATTTTGCGAAGCATGAAGTTAACACCGCCATTTTGGATTTACCAAAAAAAAAAAAAAACGGATGTGCTGTATTGTGCTCAACTGGTTCTGCGTTGTGCCGTAAATATTGTTTTCAAATTCGCAAGTTTGCAAATTCTACGGATGAATTTTTTTGCAAATCAACTATTTTCAAAAAAATGAAACTTGTGCTGTTTTGTGCTCAGTTTGTGCTGTCAAGCGCCGAAGAGATAAAAAAGAATATTCGCATATTTACAACTTTTAAAAATATTTACGGGACAATGCAGCACTGATGGGTCCGATTTGCTTCCAAAATCCAAATATTAAATTGAAAAAAAAAAGAAACAAAAAAAAAAAAAAAAAATAACATAAAATCAAAATTATGATGAACTAATGAATACAAATATTTGGGGTATTACAAACTGCTGGGTCGGATTATAATTGCACTGGAATAAATTGAGAATTACTTATTTTGGTTGCCAAGTCTAATTTTATAGGAAATGTTCAAACTAAGTATTCGTTTAGAATAAAATTAATAAAATGTATCTCCAGTCATTTTTTTTTTTTTTTTTTTTTTTAATAGATTTTACGACAGGGAAATAATTTATTTATAGCTTCATACTGACTTTAAAACTTCGAACTTGTTATCGAATATAAGAGCAATTATGTACGACTCAGTCATGTGTTCTTTTTTCTACATGATACCCATACATTTATTTTCTCATTTTTTTTTTTTTTTTTTTTTTTTGTATAAACAAAATTGTTACTTTCAATTTTTGGGAAAAAAAATTATTCACATTAGTTTCTTCCATTTAAGGTATTTAATTATTGTAATTTCGACAAATAACTCTTCATGGATAAAATATTCAATTTCGAATAATGAAAGAGCCTAAATATAAATAACTCCAAACATCAAATAAAACCGACTTAGGTAGATTTTACATTTTAAGTAAAAATGGTCTCTTAAATTCATCAACAATAATACACACGGTCATTTTTCAAGCTTAAACTGTCATCGAAAAAATGAGAAAAAAACAACAACAAAAAAGTAAAACATATGTATATACAAAGTAGGAATAAATTTGCATATATTTTCCGCACCAATTCCATAATTTCCAAGTCACGTCGACGTTTATCTATGCGAAACAGTTTTTACAGATATGATTACAACAACAAAAAAAAATAGAAAAAATGAAAAATAATGTCAAAACTGATTAATGTTAGTTCCTGGTTCTATACTATATAGCAACCATAGTCATCATCATAATCATCATCATCATCGTCGTCATTGCGCCATCATCATCTTATAGAAGTTGTTATAATCTTTGTCGGCTCAGCCCACAAGAACCCACTTCACAGTCATCAGAGCTATACATACCCCGCACCACATCTAGTTTCATGCCACATCTTCGCACTTCATTATCGATTATATTGAAAGAGAGAGAGAGAGAGAGAAAGAGATTTTTTTTGGTCTAATAAAAATAAAAAGGAACAAAATTCTGCCCGCGATAGAATAATTCGTCTCCTTAATCTCTGTGAGTAGTTTCGAATCCTTTCAATAAATTTCACCAATTAATCTCAATTAAATCTGACTTAAACACTCGATCTGCATTCCAAAATGTGCAATAGGGGTCACAACAACAACACCATCTCCCAGGATCGCCCATGTAGCCTCCAGTCCAAGTGTGAGGCTCTCTAAGCACTATAAGCACTCGCATATATGCCTGCATATTAGCCCAGATGGAAGGTGGTAAAGTTGGCCAATGCAGATATTTCTATGAAAATTCCTCATCGTCATCTCTTGGTCATCATCTTATGGCCATGTCGTCGTCGTCGTAGTCATCATCATCATCAACATCGCGGATCGTGAATCGTGGTTGGTCTTGGTCTTGGTCTTGGTGCCCGTTGTTGCATCCTATCCCGTTTGTTTTTTTTCGTATATAGTTCTTCATCTAATGGAATATGAATTTTTATCCAAAAGAAAGAAAGAACTTTGGTATAAATTTCAATATCATTTGACGTCGGATAATTAAAGCAATAAACCATCGTGTCAAATAGTGTATTCTATGATAAAACTATGATGGACCACAGCATCATTGCAGCACTACTCCTCGAGTGGTAATGGATATCTTCTTGTTTGTGCTGTTGTTGTTCTTGTTGGGGCTTTTGGTGGTAATCTATGTGTGAGTCTGCAAGAATGTAGGGAAATATGTTAAATTGAAAATTATTTCCTTCACAAGCGTTTATCTGTGACTTGGAGCGTTTGGATCGGACATCATCATTCGCACACACGATGTTGCGATGTTACGATGTTGGGATGGTGATGTTAGCTATATAGTTGTTGGTCCGTCCATTTTCCGCTTAGATACACATTTAAGTATTTAAGCAAATTTGTCGGCAGTACGAGTATGTACAGATATTTTTACATTCGTATCTATAGCAATGGAGTTGGAGCTGCACACTCGGGCTCATTGCTCGTTCACCTCACATGAGATACAAATTTGTTCGGTTCAACAAATGTGAGATTTATGACTATTTCGATTGCCGGTTTCGGTCGTTGCTAGCATATTATACCGTTTTTCCTCGTCTCCGGGGTCCGATGGGTTGGGATTCCCGCAGCTTCTCACAGATTGTGGTGTACCGTGGTGTGTATGGCGCGGCGCACCAGAGATGATGATGACGATTTATTTGCATCTTGCACAAGTATCTGCACATTAATACATCAACACTGTTATGGTCATATAAGATAGTCTTATTAATTTCTAGCACTCGCCTCCCTCTCTCGCACTGCTGATGTCTTCCGTGATAGCCTCTTATATATTTTTTTTTTTTTATGCACCGGATTGTATGATGAGGTAAGTCCGTGTCCATCAGAATGTTACGATTTGCCGATTTGCTAGAAGATGACAACAGGAAATACATTCGTTTTGAATTTGCCAAAGATGCAGCGAGAGTTTGTGGTCTTCTTGTGCAGTGCAGTGTGATGATGCCCACCGAATATGGTTATCTCACCTGCGCTATCATGTGTGTTATGTAATTATAAAGTTTTTTGCTTTTTCTTTTTTTCTTTTATTTTGATTGCTGTTTCGTTAACATTAAAATTTGCATGCATATTTGATAGGTTGGATGAGTTTTGATAGGCTTTTAAGATACAATGTTACAGTCACGATTAATTTGAGCGCGTTTAGAAATTTCAGTATTTCATACACATACACATTTTCCGCACCCTGGGATATGAAATAGAATTTTGTTCATTAAAGAATGTAGTTTTGTTTTTTGGGTTTGCTAATTTGGTGATTAAATTTTTACAGTTCACTAGGTATTGAATAAGATTTAAATAAGTCGACTAGATGTCATTCGATAACAAGTTTGAGTTCCTTAAGGTTAATTCAGAAGTTGTTTCAGGTGCATGGGTTTCATACAAATTGCTCAAACTTATCGTGAAATGGTAACTAAAAGCTTATGATCATTATAATGCAGAAAACAACGAGTCTTCAGTAGTTCAGTCAAAGAATGAACAAAAACGTGTTGTCGAAATACTTTGTGATGTTTTTTTTCTGAATTGACTTTTTAAAAATTTATTTTGATTTGAAAATATCTAAATAAGTTAAGAGGAGTGTAGGAAGAGCTTAAGATCAAAATGTGTAACCCTATTGTTTTTTTTTTTTTAAGACAAATTGAGTCTTCAATATTTTGGGTCATACTGATTCGGAAGTAAACTTTAGGTCTCCTTTATTTTCTGCCAATAAAACGAACACATGAATGATAGAGAATTGTTGCTCACTAGGGCATGGTTCTATACGAGCTTTCTGGCCTCCAAAATTATTATTTACTATTCGCAATCTAGAAAATTAAACCCCTTTCTATAAATTGAATGATAAACATTTTACATAGGATGTTTAAGATATAGTCAAGATTTCGTCTAAATTTGGCACAAAGCATTTTAATTTGATTTCCTGCTGAAGTAACTAGAATTTTTGTTAAGTTAAGTGTTCAAAACTACTGAAATAAAACTGCCATTCAGGATTTAAGCAAAAAATTCGCATAGCGAAATATTTTTTATTTTTGTTTTTTTTTTAAGGGGGAAGGGGGGTGCTTTTTTCCATTTAAAATTTAAATCAATAAAATTTTTATTTAAAAAATTGATAATAGATAATCCTCAATCGAAGAAAGTTATTCGAATAACCAATAATTCTTTTTTAAACCAAACATCTAAGATAATCTATGTATGAGTGAAAATTTGTAAGATTATATTTTAAAAATTTTTTATCATAGATATTTACAAGGATATACAGAAATTTTATGCAATTTTTAAAAACATACTGTATATGTGAGTAAAAAGAAATTAAGATAAAATGATTAAGCCTAAGCCCAAATAACAATAATTCAGCTTCGGTTAGGCTTAACTGAATAGGCATTCTGATTTCGTTAAGACATTTGTAAAATTTCTGTAAGCATAAAAAGGAGAACGTTATAGAGGCCTCTATAAAAATCTTTGAAGGGCTTAAGAAGCCGATTATACAACCTTTATAGAGGTTGAAAAAAAATTATTTCTTATTATAAATTTCTTTGAAGTGATTTTTATTGTATTTATTCAATTTTAAATCTGAAACCATATATAACATACGATTATTTATTAATTATTGTATTAAAAATAATTTTAAAACAAACTCAACGCACTCAACCATCATATCTAAAATGGTCGGAAAGATGCAAAAACTTGATCAGTCTTTTTAGAAACTTCAAAATCAACCCCAAGCTGCGATAAAATGTTTTTTTTTTTTTTTTAATTGATGTGAGGAGACGAGTTATAGAAGATTTGATGACAATTTATGTGTTAATTAATTCAGTTCAAGATTAATTTTAGATTTTAATTTTAATGTCGGCAAATATCATATAAAGTAACACACACAATTACAAAAAACCGTCAATCTGGTTTTAAGTTCCATTTACTACGGTTGATTTGTGGAATTCTGCCATCTCAAATGGTTGAATAGAAAATCACAGAGAATTGTAACAGAAGCCTTATATATACTGAATTACAATTACTAATATAATAAAACGTGATACAATCCTTACACAAATATAGCTTCATTTACATTCTATAACTTCATTTATAGAGGTCTTTTTGAAAACAGGTACTAGCCTCGATTAAGTTTTTTCCTCTATATCCTTCAAACAATTTTTAAGAAGCAGTCATGATTTCAGTGACTTCTATAAGAATTTTTTAAATTTTTTTTTCTAGGAGAGCCCTATAGAGACCTTATACGTATCAAGACTTGCAGCATATTAATATTTCTAAGTTAATAGAAACTGAAATGTTAGATGGGATTACAAATGGATTAAATTAAAAAAGTAACAAGATTATAGTACAGAGGCCCACTTGCTGAAAAGAAACTTAAGTATTTATGTTCAACTCAAACTACTTTTTTTCTTAGCGTAAATTGTCGTTTCAGGAAATGGGCGATAGTAATTTAAACCCATTCGCTGAAACGTATGTGATAGTTTACGCTGAAGAAAAAGTAGAACATTAGCGGTTTAAGTTGTTTATGTTCAACTTCTTTCAATTTAAAAAACGTAAAATATGTGAAAATATGGTATCAAATGCAAATTTTAACAAAGTATAAAATTATTAAGGATAAAAACAAAAGTTACAAGGTTTATTTGCAATATTAACTAACTATTTTTTTTTTTAAATTACTAACATTTTATATTCAAATAATTAAAATCAACTGTGGAATAGCTTATTAGTTGGTTCCATTATTTTCCTCCTGATTACAAGTTTTATAAAGAATTTTTAATAATACGAACAAAAAAACAAAATTTAAATCAATTTCATAAGCAATTAAATGCAATGATGTTGTTTCAGTTTCTTTTTTATTATTTTCCACACAAACCATTACATAAGATCCCATATTAAAATACTTTTCCGATTTTATTGTTTTCTTGTTTTCACAATAATAATTATGATGAAGCGCTGCAAGCCCATCATATGGGTTTTTACGACCTTCTTTCCTTGGACTTGATTGTTCATTTTCTTTATTATCAATAATGATTGTTCTAAAAAAAATCTTCTTGAATCATAATAAAAATTCGTTAGCTTAGTTTGATATTAAATCTTTCCTTTTTTGTCCATATTTTTTGAATGTTGAATTTATAAAATAATATTTAACAGATGTTTTTTTTTTTTTTAATTCTTGTATATAATTATAAAAAAAAATAAATAAATTTGATGGCACAACAGCTCATGAAGAACTAGGGTCTAGTGACTTACAACTCTCAACCATTCCCGTGTGCGTGTCTGCAGGAATGGAGGGGACCTACAGTTTATTGTCGAATCCGAACGGCTGACGAGCGGCACTTTTCTGTGACAGGAGATACTCTTGGAAGATTTGTCAATTCCTCGCAAGAGGCAGTAGCCGTTTTTTCTTTTAAATAAATAGGTGGCGAGGGTGGGGATCGAACCTTAGACCTCCGGCATGACAGTCCATCGCACTAACCATCACGCCACGGCTACTATTATATTTTTGTATCAATAAAGTTTTTTCTCCTTATAGGTTATAAGCTAAATATTTTCTAGACCAATACAAATATGTTTACTTAGAATAAATTGTATGAAACTTCATACCAGTTCCAAGAAAAATGAAATTATTTTAATAACTGAAAAAACTTAATTAAAAAAATATCGGTAGAATTGCAAATAATTTGCCTAAAATTAAGAATTAAATATTAATTGATTTTCTGATAGCCTTCTACATAATTTTTATCATATTCGTAAACTGCTAATTGAATTTTAATTATATCGTAGACAATATCATCGCCCACCTTATGCCGGAAGCACGAATGTGCATATACATAAATTAATTTTGCAATATCGTATTTGAATTTTTTACTAAATTAGAATAAAGTCTCCATTCACCTTATTTCCTAACTGATCTTTTTAATTTTTTTTTTTTAATGTCGGCCCATTAACAGAGTACTGTTTTTGACAAGGAATACCTAAACAAAATTTGTACGATACGATATTTATACAAGCCAAGAGAGTCTTTTTAGTAGGCCAGCGAAGCAATATATTTATATTAGCTAAACTCTCTCTTCATAGTTCTGACCTCAGCTCTTTCATTTATCCCTTCAGCAGGCACAAAATTCAATTTTTGAACCTTGTTTCTGTAACTTCGCTAGTTCAAATAGGTCTTAAAATACTTCTTAATATATTTTAGAGTTCTGACCTCAGCTCTTTCGTTTAAATGAGTCAAAGCAAATCTCAATAGCCATGAAAATACACTCCGAACTGTGTTCCTTATTTGCTAGTTCAAGTCAGTATTTACTAGCATTGAAAATATTTTAAAGTTCTGACCTCAACTCTTTTGTTTATATACAATGCAAAGAAAATATATTTTCCCACACATCCAGCGAAGAACAAAATTTGAAAATAAATTTCTGAAAATCAAACAAGTCGTAACCATTGCCCCTTAAAGTAATTTGTAATTTGATGTGACATACCGAATTTCTTCGACCTACCACCGCACCGTTGGAAATAAATAAGGAAACAAAAAATAAAATAATACTGGGTGGACAACAAAACGCATAAGGAAACGAAAAAAAAAAAAAAACAAAATTAATAAAATTTATATTTCTTTCATCTTATATCCTCATTAAATTGCACGTTGTTAATTCTCGAAAGCAGTTTAGGGTAAGAATCACAAGCGCACCAAAAAAAACACCAACAACAATGTAACAACGAAAAAATATGTCAACGGCTTTAACCACACTGACCTGTCCAATTTTGTTGTACACCCATGCCATATACCATGGCAGTGAAAGAAGTCAAAAAGGAGTCTCATCTCTCTAACGAATAAGTTGTTCATTCCTTTTGGTTGCCAATATGTTTGCTGGAACATTATTATATGCATCATGTAGTTGTTGTAGTTGTTGTTGTATTGCTGTTACTGTTGATGTCGTCGTTGTCTTTCGTTTGGTCGGAATTTTTATAAGAAGAAAGCAAACATCGCATACACATATCGGTAAGTCTTTTTCATTCTTTGGAAGAATTTATTACGCGACGACCCCCGACAAAAAAAAATATTATATGCCTACATTCGTTTGTATGTATACATAATATAATTCGGGCACAAGAAAAAATGTTCCTCCTTTGAACCGAGTTCAGTTTAGTACTCACCGTCCTCCTCCTGGTCCTTCTTCAGCTAAGGAATAAGTTGATACATGAAAAATTAATCATTGAAATGTGATATTTTTCCGCTTAATGAAACATGTGCACAAATTTTAGTCAAACTGCCGGCTTAAAAAAAATATAAAACCAAAAAAATCAACCTCAAACTGTGGTGTATTTATGTATCTCAACAACCCAAGGGATAGGGATATTGTTACCGGAAAAAAAAAATCATCGGATTTTGCCTTCGGTAAAAGTTACACATTAAACCATAACCCGAGAGGGCATGGTGTTGGCTATATGGGCACCATTATCAATTTTAACAAAGCGCGATTTTTGGTCAAGTTCAATAAAAAAATAAAAAAAAAAAAATTATATAGACTTTGGGGAGTGTATATAGCTCGCTCTGAAGCAACAATTACAATGGATTTTTTTTCTTATTCTGAGATTCAACTTTTGTGGTATTTTTGCAATTTTGTGGACTTTACGGAGATGCCTTGCAGAAGAACAAACAAAAAAAATTCTTTTCATGTTTGTATAGGCGAGAGGAGAAGTTCCCTCCAATCCGCCAGGTGATTCGTTGGCTCTTGGCTTATTTATTTTATTTTCTCGTTCTCATGCTTATTTTTTGGGGGATTTGCGATGAAATTTATTTGAGGTGAAGATTTTTGTGGCCTGTGCGAGGTGTTTTCTTATTTTTTTTTTTTTTTTTTTAATACTTGAGCCTTATTGGAGTGAATTTATTTTTTGTCAGAACTTTCTGTGGGTTTTTTTGGTCAACTTAAAGAAAAAAGTAAACGCAGCTTTAGGACACTGCGGCTGCGGTTCATGTTGTCGAATTTACACACAACACGGATATAAATACCGCGCATGCGCAACGCGAATTTGCGTTGGTCGTTAATTTGTGACCTGATCTTGATACCCATATCCTGATATACGATGCACTGGTGGTTTGTTCCATCTGACAGTTAGCATTGCTGAAAACATTGAAAGAGAATTATTTCATTTGAATTCTTTGAAAAATTTGTAGTTACTGCGCTCGATGGTTTGGTATGATGGTGTTGGTGGTGTTTGCGGTGGTGATACCATAATATAACAACTCTGTGCGGGTTGGTTTAACATTTTTGGATATTTTAATTTTTTGTATTTGTTATTTAAACGACAAGCGGAGGATGTGCGTGCTTGTAGGACATAGGTTACATTAAAAGATTTATCTTATTGAACTGATTCATATCATTCAAGAAGTATAAAACCAACAAAGAAAAAAACGGTAAGAATACTTTAGTAGGTGATAAAATGAAAGTTTTAAGTTTTTGGGTTATTCTTGTGGGAATTGAAATGATGAGGGGTCCAACTCAGACACAATGAACGATGGAAAATCAGATTAAATTACGCTAAGGAAATTTATATTTTTTTGGGTTGAAACATTTAGTACACGCTTCAATGTAAATTGAAAGTGGGATATATAGAAAGGAAGTGACTAAATAAATGCCAAATTATAACAGTTTTGCTTATAAAGTTACTGCTCATGCCAGGGCCCCAACAAAGGGTATGTTTCAGTGATCCAGAGTTTTTTCTTCAATAGTAATTCGAAGCCCGTCAATTCTGAGGAGATTTTAAGGAGATAAACTGTTACAAATTGGCATTTTTTTTGTCTCGTCCAAAAATTATAAAGTGCTATCAAATGGTTCTTATTTAAAAAGAAATCAATTTCTGATGCGAAATTAAAAATAGAAGCTACTTTGTCACCAAAACAAAGCTTTCTTCAGAAAAAAATGCATAATGTGTGATTTATTTGGGTCAAGAAGTTGGCAAATTCTTATTTAAAATAATCAAAAGTTATTTTTGTTTAAAACATTTGTTTTATTATAAATCTTTCAGTTCGTAAATTTCTTTTTCAAATGTAAATCTAATTATTCCATCAAGAGAATAAGAAGCTTTTTTAATTTTCAAAGAATAAAATACAGATTTGAAAATCGACATTCGGATGTGGTCTTAATTAATTATGACATAGATTGATAGTCTTTCAATACTTTACAATTCTAAAGTCAAGGTTTCTGCCGAAAATGGAAATTAAAATGGTAAAACTATAAATCCCCCTAAACCTATGAACTGTGAAATATCCCAAAAAAATAAGAAAATATTACGTTACGAAGATTGCCCCATAAAATCCCAAAACTTTAAATCTTTGTTTGTTCTGTTTTTTTGTTCGAACTTTAATTTCAAGAATTTTCTTTTTGATTGTAAGGTTGTTACTAGCGGATCGGATACATTTTTAAACGAAATTTGCACTTTATAGTTAGAAAAATGGTGGATCCGAATCAAAGTTTTATTTTTATTTTTAGGATTTTTTTTTCTCAATTTTTTATTTAGGATAAAATGCAGTTAAAATTAAAAGGTGATATATTATTTAAAAATTCCTTGTTTACTGAGCTTGAAAACTATTATTTAAAGGCTGAACATCGCGTCGATGATAACTTTAAGGCAGTATTTCCCAAACTTTTCACATTACTGTACCACTTCTAAGATTTTAGTAAGCCTGAGACACCTTCTTAAAAAAAAAATAATATTTTTGTACAACAATACATATGAGCGAAAAATTAAATTAATCTATGAAAATATAAAACTTAAATAAATAAAATTTAAGGTTGTTATTTTCGTTTTAAGGAAGTGAATACCTTCTGACTTTGCTTTGGTGGGACCAATATTTTTCTATTTTTTTCTTGTTTTTCTAATCGAACAAAAATTGCTTGCTACACGCAGCTAAAGCTGTGCTTTCCCCTCAAAAACCACTTTGCTTACCCCAAGTTTAAAAAACACTGCTCTAAGTTAAAACATTTTTAGTTTTAATCTGTGTTTATAGGGTAAAAATGTCTGTGTTTATAGGGTAAAAATGGGATGGAAACCAAAAAAAATGTAATACGATTTTAAAAATTATTTTTTTGCATGAATTGAAAATTTACATATTTTGTGAATAATACATGAAAGAGAACTTAATTGGGTATCGGATTTTCAAAATTAATTTTCGGTTTCTAATCTATTTTTATTTTGGGCGTAAAATGCGTTAAAATTGCTTAGAACATCAAGCTGCTAGCTATTTACCCTTTGAACTTTAAATTGTTTGGCAAATACATCCTAAGTCTGCTTAATACTCATCCATTATCGCCCTTTAAAGCGCCGCTCGTGGCACTACCATAACTTAATTTTCCATCATGCCAACCCTTCCCTGTTACAGTCTGCAACACGCACTCAAAAAATGAACTTTAAATGTCTTATACATTTTACTAAATGAATATTTTCCCTGTTTTGCGAAGATATTCTGCAAATTCATATGAAATGTATCAAGAGTTGTTTTTTTGTTCTTTAATTTATTTTGGCTCATATTTTGATTATTCAGTTTCTTAGAGCATATTTTAGAGGAATTTTTTTGTACTGCTGAAATTCTTCCCCCAAATAATTCAAAAAATCATTCAAACATGGTCAAATATTTTTTATAAGAAAAGATTTATATAATTTTTCATTGGGAGGCTCATTTCTTCATTTGGCCAATTTTATTGTTACATATTAGATAGAATTCAGTACAATTAATTAAGAGTTGACCTTCTCAGCTAGTTTTGAGGAAAGGCAACTTCCTTGAGCACACGGAAACCATAGTCTTAATTTACGATGGATGAATTATTTACTTTATTATTCAATTTATTTGATTAATTTTTGACTTTGATTAAGTTAGCACTAGGTCAGTACAAACTAGCTTTTATTACATTTTCCGAGCCAATTTTCAAATTTTGTGTTTGTATTATTCCTTTGATTTGATAACTTTTTGTTCAAAACAAGAAGAAATTCCGACTTTTGAGCATATTACCACCTTAGGCACTATAATTGATGCAAAGTAAATTAGACATGAAATGTTAAAAAATGGAATTTATTCTTTTTAGACTTTAAATAACAATAGTGGACAGTTTGGTACAAGTATTTGTATAGTGTGACTTCAGCAATTATTTTGTTTGCTATTTCAAATTGAGGTCATAAAATAATTTGAAAATGTTTACTATTTTTAATTTGGACTCTTTAGATTTAATTATTTATCCAGTTATTCAAAAAAAAAATATATATGTAAATAAGTTTGCTGGCGTTATAGCTCCTGAAGAATTAGGGAATAGTGACTTAGAACTGTCAAATATCATTCTGGACCTGGACAGCTTAGATAAAAGCACTTTTAAGTGACAAGACATAATTTTTCAATTCTTTTCAAGAAGCATTTCCTGCATTTTCGGAGGCAGAGCCTGGGATTCGATAGCATGGACGTCAACGGGACAGTTATATGCAATTACCATTACGCCATGGACAATGGACATACTAGCCTAATTCGGATCAAATACATTTTTTTTTTCAGTCATTCTAACTCTGCTTTTGTGAAAATACCGAGTTACTTGTTGCGAGAGGATCGTGAGTCTCGTTTAGTCATTTAGCGTGTTCAGGAAAGTTAGATCTCTGAGATTTCTCAACTTAAAGAAGTGAGCAAGCAAATCCAAATTTTTTTTCCTCCGATTTTTGACAGAAAAATTGAGAAATTTTGTTAAGGCATCTTATTTACGTAACTGAGATTACTGAGGGCTTTGAGATCTAATTTTCCTGAACTTGCGTCTTTTATTTGTTAAACGAAAAATTAATGTTTAAAATGAAAAAAAAAAAAGAAAAATTAATTCAATTATTGTTTCTTGCTTACCAACCTGCCACAAAATTGTCATTTGAACTATTTTGTAAACAGAGACAAGTCTCATATTTCTCCTACCCTCTGCGCACCCTTGCCATATACAATTTCATACTTCCAGTTGATTTCTGTCAAATTGTAATTTAAGAATCATTTTGCATATGAAATGAAAAATATTTTGTCAATTTCATTTGCTTTTAATCCACTTGTTTCTTCGAATATATGTAATTGCACAACAAACTCGTCGTATAATCTGGAGAACAAAAAACCTCAATCCACACTTGGTGACCACAGCATTCAGCATTGTTTGTCATTTGTGATTATTTTCCCTTTCATTTGGTATACGATATGACAGAAAAAACAACAATAAAAACAAAAACTGTCTCACTGCATGTTTACGGGGCACAATGTCATTACACGTTGTCATGTAATTTTCGTATTCGTATGTGTTTTTTTTTTTTTTTGCTCTGATTCTCTGTTTTGAATTACTTGTATCTCAAGTCTTATTTTTACTACACCGACTGCGATGGACCATAGTCATGTGGGCTTACCCGTTTATATGCACTAAAATAGTTTAAGATGCTAAAAAGTGTTAATGAATTACTTCGAGGACGTCTGCTGGCTAAAGATTGCACCACACAAATAAAAGGAGCAACAACAACTTAAAAAAATATGGGCTTACAGCATTCAGTTTGGTGTAAAATGTATTCAGAGTTTCAGAGCCCAGAGCGCGAGTATAAGTTAAGTCGCAGTGTTGACATAATTTGATCGTATAATAGCATCAGAGAGGGTATTGTTGTTTTGTCCTTTTGTTGGTTTTTAATTAAGCAGATATGTGGTTTTCTTATTTGTCACCTGCCACCATCATTGCAGCAGCATCATGTCATATGACATTGCTAGAAGGGACACAAGTCTTGTCCAGCAAGTGTGTGTGTATGATTCATGAGCTTAATTGAACGATTGTCCAATCTTAATTGACATTCAAATATTGAGAGATCCTCCTCTCCTTCTCCGTAATGGTTGGTACACACCGAAGGACTGGCGGCGAGGTGCGGTGGCAGCAGCTGCTGATGTTTATTTTGGGATTCTTACATATTGACTTGTAAATCCTTTTTTTTTTTTTTAGCTGGAGATTGGCATGACTTATTGTGGAAGTGGTGGCGAGACCACCTGAATCGCAACCATGACAAGTGAAATCTTAATGGCATTGGCAATTGGCACTCAGACTTGCATACTTTTTTTCTTTTTAATATTCTGTTGGTAAATGAAATTGAAGTTTTGAAGGATGATTGAGTAGACTTGACTTGTGTGAGATGATGAAAGGACTAAATTAGCTGGTATAAATATATAATGTTTTTATTTCGAAATCAATAAGCATTTAATATGAGTGGTGGCGATTTTAATAAATTGATTAACTTAAAAACTTCAAACAAATGTCAAATTTTAGAATTGACAAAATACTAAGTCTCAAAATTCGTAGTTTTCTTGTGATTCTGCACCTGGTGGCTTGAATGAATGAATGAATATATGGGGATGTAACACTGCGACCTATAGATCTATTGGGTCCCCGCTTAGAGCTGGATGGGTTTGGTCATTTTACAGCTATACCTCCAAACCTATTCCACTGACGAATTTTAGTATTTGGGGTATTTTAAGAGAGGAAAGGTCGCTCTCTTCTACCTGGTAGCATCCCAAGTGTTTT
Source organism: Epistrophella euchroma (assembly GCA_947049315.1). Classification (NCBI taxonomy): domain Eukaryota; kingdom Metazoa; phylum Arthropoda; class Insecta; order Diptera; family Syrphidae; genus Epistrophella; species Epistrophella euchroma. Next base: position 19,312,661 of record OX346245.1, read on the forward strand.
ATTCTTTGATGGATAAGTGCATCACATCTGCCCAGGATGTGATCTGGGGTTTCTTCATGCATCAATCTGCATGTGGCACAGCAGGGCCCATGTTCTGTAACTCTCACATAAAAATCAGTCGAGAAACGCTGAAAAATCGAACAAAACTCATGTATTTTGTTTCAGTTTCCATCGTTTCTCGACCGATTTTATGCATGCGAGAAGTTACAAAACATGGGTGCTGATATGGCTTATACGTAGAGAAAATATTGAAACAAGAAGTGGAAACTGTATTTTATTCAGAACCTTAAACTTGACATTAAACTTTTTAAGAATATGGTCATTTTTTAAAAATCAGTCTTATAGATTTTTTTTGTGAATATCCAGTCTCTGCCGACTTAGAAAAATTTCTATTTCTTTTTCAGGAGAACTGTGTGATATGAAGAAGTGAAAAATTCTCCAAAATTAAAACATGTCATGCGATAAATTCCCCTCATCTTATATCTCATTTATTCGTACAGAAAATAATATATCATCCTCTATCATGTAAATTAACAATACGCATATACACCAATATGGTAAAGACTTGTAAGGAAATAGGCTCCAGGTTTCCCCGAGCTGTTACGCCACAAAATTATTCGACTGATAGCAATTTATTTGAATTTTTTGCTTAAATCAGTGGAGGGAATTGAGAAGACCTATAATTTTCTGGGTTATCTAAAAGGCTTAGATGAGATGGTACTTTTACGTGGCATGAGATAATCTTTAAGGATTTATCATTTCTTCACCGCAGATGCAGTAGCAGTGAAATAACGTTTTTATTTGTTTATTTAGTACAAAATTAAAAGAATATTAACAAAATTTCCAACTGATAGGTTGCGCTATGGTCCATTTTTTTTTTTTTAAATATTTTTGATAACGTATCTCTATTCTCTTTGTAATATTATGATTTTTGAAAGAAACGAGAAACGATCGAGTTGTTTATTTTCTTCTTAACGTCTCTAGAATTTTTAGAAAACACAGATTCGCTGAAAGGTAGCTATTTGTTCTGCTGTATCTAAAATATAATTTCAAGTTCATGGAAATACTTGAATCCAGAATTGAGCTTCAAAAGATAGGTCAGTTCTGGAAAAATTTGTTTTGTTTGAAAGAACGTCAAAATGTCTCTTCTTGTCTTTCACTGTTTTATTGATACTTTTTTCAAAAAGTGCCCTACTGAAATATTTATAGCTGCTTGCCTTTTAAAAAATTTCACAGTAACATTCATAGCTCCACGAAAAATGCTCATCGGTATACCCTTGAGCTTTTTTTCGGATATACTGTGAAGTACAGAGATTATTTTTTTTCTTAGCCGTACTTCACGAATGTGAAATTCCGTACCCAACTCTTTTTTTTCTTCTCAGAAATTTTAGAAAAAATTTCATCGTTATGGTGCCGTGACATAAGGCCATCCGTCGTAATGCCATATTTTGAAATATGCTTTTATGACGCTCTCTTTAAGTGACATTAGGCCATATTCGAACGGATGGCCTTTTGACCCTTTGGTGAAGTGTCATAATGCCATATTTTTTTGCGACTTATAATGCCATATCTAAATAGGGCATCGTGACACTATCTTTAAGTGACATAATACCGCATATTAAAGCAATTTTGATACTCGCGGTACGGAGAAAAAAATAATTTTGTTTTTGACAGTTTAGTTGGGCGTAGCTTTTCATTGCAGCTTGCAGTATTTTTAACGCCAACAGTTCAAATTATAATAATAGGAATACTTAGAACTAAGAAGAGTAAATAAGATTTATAGCTAAATCACAATCACGCGTTCGGTCGTGCCAACTTTGACATATTGAATAGAAACAATATATTCTTATGAGGCAATCTGAAATGTTACCTCAAGCTTTGTACTCGCTTTAGATCGTAAATATCGTAAGCTCGAGCTCAACGCCCGAATAGATCTATTTTCTATTTTGTCGCGCTTTGACAGCTCACAGTAGGTAATTTCCATTTTGTTTGTTTTCCTTTTCTTTCGGGTGGGAAAGTTCTTGTGCATTTAGCAATTTTTATTGAAAAGAAAACATTTAGTGTACAAAAACATAATAAATTTCGTTTGTGTGGCAATTATTTATTAATTATAATTACGTGTGAATCATTTTTGTACTATTTAGTACTTCACCTTTTTTGACAATTCCCCCACCACAACTCTAATTTGAATTTTGATGAAGCGAAGTTCACAGAGTAGAAGATTAGTTGCAATAAAATATACCTACTCGAAAGATAAAGAAAAACAGAAAGTAGAAAGGACGATAACTCTGCAATTTGTTCAACCTCAGCAATTAATCATTAACTTTTTTTCTTTTTATTTGGCCTTGCTGCTGTTTTTAACTCCTTTTGCGAATTCTTCCATTTGCTGGTCTTTTAGAAGTACATACATTGTACATTCTTAATTCTTCCCCTTAGATGCTTGTCAAAGTTATAAATGCTTAAAGAAATGTTTTTTTTTTTATAAAATAGCTTTCTTTCAAATTCCATTAGAATAAAAAAAAAGGAAAAGCGATGAAAAACTACCTTAGCGCATATTCCTAATGAATACTTTCATTACCAAAGCTATTTATTTCCATTGGTTGTAGAACCTAAATGAAAACATAAAATACAGAGACATTTTTGATTCTCTATTATCTGCGAAGAATTTCAGAAATGCCATTTTAAGGAAACAGAATTTTTATTTGTCATTTCTCAACGCCCGAGGTTTGAAGCCACATTTCGTTTTGCAATTTTAAAGGTCGCGCCTATTGACACATGTTATCGTAAAGTCGATCAAAAGCCCATCAAAGCCCGACCGACCGAACGCGTGATTGTGATTTGGTCATTAAGCAAAAATTTATCGATTCTTTTTATCCTTTCCCTTGGACTAGTATTTTTTCTTAAAATAGCGTATTTTAAGAAATTTAAAACAATATTCATAATCCTTGAGATTTTTCCACGTGAACATCTCACATCTAACTGTATGTTCGAATTTAAATTCACTCAAAGCATAGCGGAAAAAAATTTTGACAAAGAGAAGATCAATTTGGGGTGTGAAAATTAAAAATTCGCGCGAAATGGTTAGTGCGTTGGACTAGTCATGCCAGAGGTCTGGGTGTAATACCAGCCGCTTCCACCTTAAGAGGAGATACCTCCAAGAGAATCTCTTGTCATATAAAAGTGCCGCTCACCTTAGCCGCTCGGATAGCGGAAAAAATTTGCCGAAGAAAAGATCAATTTGATGAAAATATAGCGGACAAATTTTTGCCGAAGGGAAGAAAATGAAAAATGCGCGCGATATTTTAATTTTCACACCCTAAATTCACCTCTGATTTCTGAGGACAAATGCTGATATGCAACATAATTATCTAAAGTGTTAACTTTTTTTACACTGATTTTTATTTCAATGCACGAACTGTCATTTTAAATAAATTAATAGCATAAAATGAAGGATTTAACGTTTCAAAATCTAAATGAACACTCTGTTACCCTTACAGATTTTACTTTAGGGTAAATAAGAAAAATTTACATCTGAATGTTAGGTAAGCGTCACAAGGCCATTTGTTCGAGATGTCACTTTGTGAAAGCGTCATATGGCCATATTTCAAAGTATGGCCATATGTCGCATGGCCTTATTTCTCGACACCCATCGTTATCCCCATTAAAACCACTCCTTCTGATTAATTAACACTTGTATTACGTAGGTGCCTGTTATAGCTATAATTGAAAATTTTAATGATATATTTTAAGACGTTTAGATGGAACATCTATTTTTATTTTTATGCAAATATTTAGCTTACGACTTAATTAATATATCTGCTCCAAAAAGGTTTCAGTTCGGCCCAACCTTTCTCATGAAATGATTTTTATTGGGCCCAAATGAAATATTTTGCGGCATATTGGCATCAAAATAATCTCTGACTAAGTTTATTAAGCATCTCAAAACTAAAATTCAAAATTTTCAAGTTTCAATCCAATTGAAAGAGTTTTTTGTGTGATAACACACGCGCAGTGTAGGCTGCAAAGCTTTCGCACCATCATATTAATATTGAAGGTTATTCGAAAAATCATTTGCCCCACTCAGGCTCGAACCTAGACCAAGCGTCTCCGGGCTAAGTGCACTATGCACTGCGCTACCGAAGGTCACGTGGTCATGTCGATCGAGTGCAGGTTTTATTGTTTGACGAATGCATTTGAAACAACTAGCATTTTTACTAGCCACACACAAGCTTGTTGTTGTTCATTCGGGTTCTTTCTTCCCCTTAAGCACCAATTCTAGCTTTCTTAAAATTCATCATTGAAAATTTCAAATTAAATTTTAAGGCACACTATTTAATAAGCAAAATCTGTGATTATTTTGGTGTCAGTTTGAAGATGTTAACTCAATTATTATATCTTGCGAAGCACTACCTTACCAATAATCATTGAAAAAATATTTCACAAAAAAGTTTGGGCTAAATTAAATATTTTTTTAACCAGATATAATAATTAGGTAATTTTATTATTTTTTATTTATTTTGCTTTAAATTCAACAGAAAAAATTATTATTAAACTATTTTTTAAGACTGTACTGTACATTAAGAAATAAAACATGCCTAATATTCATTTTGGCATCAAAATAATCAATTTTTTTTGCTCATTTTACGACTAAAAATAATAAATGAGAATCTTCAATCATGAGTTTTAATAAAAGTCATAACATAACAGACGCCCTAAAATATAAAATCTAACGGTCATTCCATAGTACTTTGACTGTGTGTAAATTATGAAAACTTTAAAAGAATGCAGATTATAGGAGATATAGATTTTCAATAATCTACATATTTATGTACATAGTTTAAGAATGTTTTGATTATTTTATAAAATAAGACATATGTAATATATGCATGTATACAAACATATTATTATATCTTTAAATACAAATAAAACTTTGATCTTAAAAAAAATAATATTAATAATAATTTTTTTTTTTTATTTCAGGTAAGCGTCAAATTCTAAACTAAATATTTTATAACTTTGTAAGTACCACTGAAATTCCAATTTCTCAAATTCCTCAATTTATTTTAATTATTTAACTAAACAACTATTTTTTATCAAAACATCTGTTTTTAATTGAATTAAAAAAAATCTATTATGAAAATGAACACTTCTCAGGTAAATTTCTTGTAAGACAGAAATGAATCCATTTTCTTTTCCTTTAAAGTTCAATTCAAATCAAATATTCATATACCTTATTAATAGACACCAATGCCAACAACAACAATAACAACAAAAACCAACCAGAACAAGCACACACAACAACAAAAAAAAATAGTTAACTTTACTCGCCTTCAACATTTTTGCCATTTCTCAATTAAACGCGGCCACATTTCACATAAAATCATGACTCAAGTGGTAATTTTTGCTTGTTGTTGGTGTTACTGCTTGCAATAGTTTGCTGTCTTTCATTTCAAAGAAAAAAAAACTTATATTTTTCCAACAAGCGAAGTGCACAGTGCATACATAAACTTAAGTCTAAACTTTACTTACGATCCATATATATACCCCTTGCAGCCACCATCATAACTTGGATTCGCATTGGACATGAGTATATGTAAGAGCTGTGCGAGTCTTGTGTCTTGTGTGTGATGCCGCACACGTTTCCTGCTCCTGTTCCTGCTGGCTGTTTTGTTGTCTGTTTGAAGTCTTATAAGATTGGAGGTGCCCCCGAAACAAAGTTGCACTGTAGTAACATAAATTCCCTGACTAAGCTGAATTTGTTTTCCCTTTTTTGTTCAGTACTACGGCTGTGTTTATGTGCGAGTGTATATTTCAGTTTTTTCCTAACGAAAGAAGGAAGCAATCAGCTTGGCCAATAGATGTTAAGAAAATTAAAATGTTAAAAAAACTATCTAAGGAGTCTTTGATTGAAAAATAAAAGAAAACATTAAACCATAAAAAATTAGCAAAGAACTATAAAAATGTTTTCAAAAAAAAAAATCATTAATATTTATGCCTAAAATATAATTAGGGTACATCATACCGTAATATCCCCCCGAGGGTCAACACATGTTCTCTCCGAGTCTATGGAAAATAAAGTAGCTATGTTATTAAAAGTAAGCAAAGAAAAAAAAAAGAAAAAATTATTAAGTCTTTTGCAATACAGAGTGCATTCAGTAATTAAATCGATTGAATTTTCAGATTGTTTGAAATCCAACTCAATGCGCGCTCAACGTTCATACTTCAAATGATGAAATGATATTCTTTTTTTCTTTTAATAGACTCACGTTTTTTTTTTTAAAGACACATGGCTAATAGAATTGTTTTTAAGTTAAAAGTATTAAATTCATAAATTATAGACTTAAATGGTTGGGCATAAAAACGATAAAACTATGACAGGCGCAGCAAAGTCATATACAATGGATTAAGTTGTGCGGGTTTTTAATTAGATGTAATTAATATTGCTTGTCTTAAAAAGATTCGATAAATAAATAAAATGTAATGATAAATGTTGAAAGAAGACTTGAATTACACCCACGGATATAGCTATAATACTGACAATAAAAAAAAAAAATATTATGGTCGAGAAGTCAAACAAAAGAGCTGAAGTGAAAACTCGAAAAATGAATTTGCTTTGTTTTTAGCGGATGTTGATGTAAAATTTAGCTGGGAAATGAATTATTTAGACAGTTTGATTTGTTTTGGGACTTAAGTTTTTTGAATATATTTCATAGAATAACACTGGCATTTTTTTATGAATTTTTTTTTTTAAACTGAAAATGGATTTTAAGTAAAAAATAAAACATGTGAGGTTGGTTTGTGATTATGACAGAATTTTCATGTATTCTAAAAAATAAAAATATCTGCTATGAAGGTTTTAATAATACAAATTCTATACACTACAGAAATATTTCGGTAAAGTAGAAAACTAAACACTATTTCAATTGTATAGAAACATTGCCAGGCTCCCGGAAAAAAAACTTTAACTTTAATGATAATATTAATACGCTTGGGAAAAACTTACGGTACACTTTTCTCCGTTAATACTAAAAGAAATGCATGAGATATATATCGGTAGAAAGGTTTTGTCCACAGATGTGCGCAAATCAAAAATTATGTGCATATATGAAGCCGTTATGGGCAGTTTTACGAGATTATTGATTTATATCTTTTAAGAGGTATTTTAAGAAGCCTAAATTTTTGGGTTATGATGACTTTAATAGATTTGGATTTTTGGTGACAAAATGAAACTGAAAACTTAACGTAAAGCAGAGAGAATGAAACATTTCAGGTATGGGAACCCGACTATTTCTCACAAACAAATCTCCGCACGACAACTCCTCTCAAACATACATAATCTTCGAGGTGATAGATGTACGCAAGCCAGTTGAGGCTGTGGGATCTTAATACCCCATATATGGGATATTCGCAAAAAATGTATGCAGTTAAAAAGGTCAGTAAAAGATCAGGTAGTTTCAATAATTGGTCAGACAAAGATTTTTTTTTAAGTAATTTTTTAAAGTTTTTTCAATGTCATTACAAGGTCACATGAACTTTTAGCACCTTATTTATGGGATATTCGAAATAAGTATACACCATCTGAAATGTTACTTATTCCTTATAAAATGTAAGGAAGTTTTAGAAATTAGTCTGCTGTAGGTTTTTAGTTATGAGTTTAACAAAAAAAAAATTAAAGGTCATTGAAATTTACCTTGAATTTTTTTTTTAATAAAAATTATAAAAAAAATCTATGCCTGATCAATTTCTGAAACTAGCTGACCTTTAATGAGGATTAAGTAAACTTTCAAATGGCATAATTATTTTTTTTTTATTTCACAAATGAGGTGCTAAAAATCCCTACGACCTTGAAAAAAAAATTAATTTTAAAAATTCATAAAAAAAACTCTATGACTGACGAATTTCTGAAACCATCTGATCTTTTATGGGGATTAAGTAAACTTTCAGATGGTATATATTTTTTCGAATATCCCACAAATGAGGTGCCAAAAATCGTGGGTGACCTTGAAAAACTTCAACCCTGGATTAAAAATTTTCTAAGCCTGACCAATTTCTTAAACTTCCTGACCTTTTATGACCAATTACTGACCTTTTAGACTGCATACTTTTTTTTCGCGAATATCTCATACATATATGGGGTGCTAAGAGCACACAGCTTATAGTGTGTGTGTCAGTTTTTGCTGCGACACACTAGTAGTACTACACGTAGTACACGTTTGATGTACTTTTTATGAAATATTTTTAAGATAAACTAATCTTAGCAAAAGTTGCATATTGACAAGGCTCTTCATCTCACTATTCAATTGATAAATGCAAGTGAGATCTCGAGGACGAAACGCCAATTATAGTGTAATAAAGGCCATGAAAAGCTATTTATTTAGAAATCTTAAATGATTTTCCACTATATTTTTTAAACATACAAAATAAACAAAGCATTCTCTACTTCGATTAAAAATTAGAGAAATATTTCAGGAAATTTTTTGAAAATTCTCTCAGGCGTTTTTGAAATCCTTTTATTCACAAAATTTTAGGTTTATTATGGGTACTTTTGCCTCGTATAAAAAATATCAAGGAAAATCATTCAGTATCCGCTTTTTTATTTTCCTGAAAACAAAACCAATAAACAAAAAGCTTCTTGCAAAACTTGGAAACTTTAATAATCAAGGATATGAAACTTTGATGAGTTCATGGTTATTTTAATCTCTAGTTACTCGCCTTCCATTTCCTCATCTCTTCATCTCATCAATATTTAAATTCCTTCATTTGTCTTTACACTGCGCTAGCTGCTAGTTAATGAAATCGGAATTTTGTTTATTTGTTTCATTTTAATTACCATCCCACATTTGTGGTATAATTGTGGTTACCTTGACAATTGCTATCCTCTGTGGAAAGTCAATATGTATATGTATATCAGCAAAAAACCGATCGTTGTTGTTGATTGTAAATGATGATGTGACCACAAAACACACAGCACAACGACGAAAAGACATCAACTCATTCAAACATACATACGATACAACATTTAATAGAGTCTGAGATATGTTTATGTCCATTTGCATCCGTACGATGTCCTTTTCAATCAAAATTCTTTCAACTGAAAGACATGACATTATCTTTTATACTTCTTGTGACGAAAAAGATACATTGTAGTATATTTTCCATCAGATATAGATGATATTGGAGGTAAGGGCACGTTAATTAAAAGCGAAAAACAAAAAAGTTATCCGATCATCGGAAAAGACTAAAAGAAAATGTTGCAATTGAGTTTCATATTTCATATCACATTGACTTCATCGTCGTCTGCTGTTGGCTGTTGGTTGGTTACAAAGCATTATATTTGTATGCACTCATCAGTGATGGTCTTGTAAATGTATCTCAGAACTGTCAATGTCACAGCACTCAGCTGTCTGTCAATTCTTGTGGTAATTTTTGTAAAAATCGAATCAAGCCAGAGTGCAGATACTGCATCAGTGTACCTAAATAATATTTTTTTTTCCTTCGGGAAATCAATGAAAGTTTCGAAGATATTGTATCATATAATAAAAGTCAATAGCTTGAATAAAACGCACGAATAGAACAGTGAAATTTATATCTCTTCGGTCTTCTGTAAAGTTAAATGATGCGAATAAGCATTTATAGGATTGCATTGGAATTAGTGGTCGTTGTAAGCTATCATATAAAATTACTATCATAGAATTAAAAAGAAAAAGGTCCGTTTACCTTCTCTGAGAGAGAGAGAGTACATACTTCAGATGCTCAACTCGCCCAACAGAACAACTTCTACCATTTTTTTGCAATTGTTTTTAGCAGTGATTGAGTATGTATAATTTTACGAACTCGGGGTATATTTTGTTATATATTTAGCAACAAACGCCCATAGAGAGAGGGGGTGGGGCCCCCTCCCATCTCCAGAAGTTTGTTTAACTTTATTAGCTTAATACAAGCAAAACAAAAACACTTAAAAACTATTTTAAAACTACTTATGTCTAACGCAGTTGTAGGAGAGGAAGGGCTAGTAAAGACGTGAGGGACGATTAAGTAAGGATTTTAGACTTTCTTTGCTTAAATGAAAGTCAAAAGAGCTTCGCAAGCTATTAGTTGAGCGAAGCATGCGGGACAAGGGTTCGTTGGCACCATAGCTAGTGCGATGATAGTTTATTTTGAAAAGAGGGATCGATCTAAGGTTATTAGTGTTGATTTGAAGGCATATTTTTTGGAAAAGGAATGGACAGTCGATATTTCCATTTAAGAGCTGTTGGATAAAGACAATGTCAGCTACTAGACGTCTCTGTTCAAGAGATTGCAGGTCAATTAATTTTAAGCGGTTTTCATAAGGAGGGAGATTATGTTGGTCATTCCAAGAAAGGGTACGGAGTGCAAAACGAAGGAATCTGCGTTGGACAGCTTCGATACGGTAGGAGTGTAAGAGAAAGTGAGGTGACCAGACTTGGCTGGCATATTCAAGGAGGGGCCCGACAAAGGTTATATAAAGGGCTTTAGTGACATAAGGATCAGAGAATTCTTTGGACCAACGTTTAACAAATCCGAGGGCAGAATTAGCTCTCTTGATAGTGGTATCTATGTGGCAACGAAAGTTAAGTTCTTTATCACATATACGCCAAGATCGCGAATAGAGTCAACTGTGCTAATCTGCTTGTTGTTAATAAGATACTTTCTAGGGAGGAGTAGGGTACGTTTACGAGAGAAGGTTATCGCTTGACACTTGCTGATATTCAGTTGGAGGAAATTTTTATGGCACCATGTGGAGAATCTATTTAGATCATTTTGGAGAAGTTTAGAGTCCTCAAAGGAGGATATGTGCTGGTAGATTTTTTTGTCATCAGTATAAATTGATATAAAGGAGTCTTTAATGACACTATCGACGTCGTTGATGGTTAGAATAAAAATCAGTGGGCCTAGGTGACTACCCTGTGGGACACCATACGTTGCATGAATATGGTCAGATACAGAGGATCTGAAGACGACTTTATAAGAGCGATCTTTTAAATAAGATTCAACCCATGCAATAAATAAAGGTTGAAATCCCAGAGCTTAAAGTTTGAAAAGGATCAAAGGATGGGAGATTTTGTCAAAGGCTTTACTGAGATCGGTTGCAATAACATCAACTTCGTTACCATTCTCAAGAGTACATAAGGTTCCTGAAACGAATTCAACTAAATTGGTTGTCGTTGATCTGCCCTTAAGGAAGCCGTATTGATTAGGGGAGATAATTTGTTTGCAGTGGAAAATCATGGTATCATAAACGATACTCTCAAAAATCTTGGGAATACATGAGAGCTTAGCGATAGGGCGGTAGTTGGAGATGTCTTTTTTTGGACCTTTTTTGTGAATGGGGATGATGAAAGAATTTTTCCAGAAAGAAAGGAAAATACCTTGGGAGATTGAAAGTTGAAAGAGAACTGACAAAGGTTTGATAAAGTGAAGCGAGCATTTTTTCAGGATTATAGCTGGTAACACATCAGGACCAGCTGAATAGTCCTCGTTCAAGTTATTAATTTTTTCTTTTACGGTTTCAACTGGGATTACAATGGAAGATAAAGTTGTTTGGGCACAGGTTTTTAAATAAGAAAAGTATTCAAAATCAGGTTGGGTGGAGTTAATAGAAAACGACTTACTAAAGAATTGGACAAACAGTAAAGACTTAATATGTATAATTTGTTTATTTTAATTGGCAAGGCCATGCACCCAGTTAAGATCAGGCAGCCTAATTTTTTTTTTTATAGATCAGAGTCTAAGCTTTAATTTGATATATGTTTTAAGCTTGTACCTTATGAAATTTCAAGCATTTAATCTAAAAAACTAGTAATTTCGGTATATAATTATAATTAGCAGGGTTGCCATGTACTTTTAAGATTTGCTGCAAGTGCTTAATGTACGCTTTCATATAGAATGAGAATTAAGCTTTAATATACTTGTCCCGGTTTCAGTTGAATCTATAGAAAAAATAATTTTTTTTATTAAAAATCCTATTGAAAACTTTTAATTCTGTAATGGAATATTTATTTAACCTTTTCAAGAAATTTTTCAAAACTTAAATTTATTTTCATATTTTTCTACAGATTCTCAGCTCTCCTTTGATGTATAATACATGGCTCAATTAAACAAAATAAGTTAGTTGAAAGAAATAACGTGTTTATTACACTTTTTTCCTTTCAAATGTACCCATTTTAAAAGTGGCAACCCTATCTTTTTATTTGAAGTACGGTGTAATCTTTCATTTGACACCAGTTTCAACCTTTTACCCGATGAGTCAAAAAACAGTGATACGGATACGGGTTGCCAAGATCACGCACCAATTTTAAATTAGGCAACCCTATATTTTTTTTTTTCTATCTCGTCAAGCCCTATCGTTTGAGTGTAGTTTGAACCTTTTACTCGATGAAATAAGTTTGAGTCAAAAAAAAAGCACCGGAAATGGCTCATTTTCGACGTCACGCACCCAAATGTTGCTAAGCAACCCATGTGCGTTGAGTTTGTTTTGGAAATATCTATCGATTAAGTGGTATTCGAACCTTTTACCCAATGAGATAAGTGACAGTCGGCTGTTGGACTATTTTGCAAACAAAGTTTGACACTGCTTCGGTACGTCCGTGAGTTCATTGTAATTTTAGCTGAAGCTTAAACGGCTTAATTGATTTGCTTCAAATTTGGAACAAAGCAATGGTTTGTAAATTGCCTAGAGGGGAAATATTTCAGTTTTTTTATTTTAATTTTCTCAAAAACTGCTATTACCATTTTTATTACACTTCGTACATACATATAATGCCCATGGTGGTTGTAAGAAAACTACATTTTAAGTTTTTGCCAAAAAATTTGTATTGCAAAAAAAGGGATTTAATGTTTTTTTTTTTTAAATAAAAATTAGTACCTTTTTTTTTGGAGATATTCTTTTATATTTTCTTAATGGGTAAAGCGATTTTGTTATAGTTTTTCTATAAGTAAATCAATATGTTATTTATTTAATTTAAGTTTAAATTTGTTTTCCTTTTTTTTTTTGTCTTGTCCTAGTTTATTGAAAAACTAACACATTGACATGGATTACATGTCTTTCTCGGACGGTTGGGGGTGATGTAGCGAAATGAGGACCGTCACGAAAACATGTACCGCTCGCGCCCTACTGCTAAGTGACTGTTTGCACTACAGACATCCTAAATATACCAATCGATAGATAAAGATTGCGCAAAGATTATAGAGGAATTGTTTTTAGCTATCGCCACATAGTTCCAGGTGATGAGTCATCGCGTTTGGGGTAAATTGCAGCAAAATTAGGAGTACTCAAATTAATTTGAGCTCAATTTCTTCGGATGCATAAGTGCCACTGACGTCATTGATATCTCTTTCAAAAGGGTTTGAAAAAGGGCATCCCTACGCGTATATCCCACATCGTTAATTCACGTTATAGCACATAAGACATGTAATCCATGTTCGGTAGGTGCCACAAGGGCAATCTACCAAGGGTATTTTTTTTAATCATGCCATTTCCTGGGATGTCAATAAGGTTTGTAACTGTGGACTTGCTGATCGAATTTCTTTCTCTATGACCCATCCTTCTGGGGTTCGATTACTTCTCCAGCCAACCGCGTAGGTTTTATGCGTGGCAGAAGCCTCTTTTTAGTAAAGGGTACTATCGTTGTCTTGGTGGGGTTTATATTTAATCCCAGTGATAAACAACATTTGCTTGTAATGGATAATCCTCTTTTCCCTTGTAATGGGTAATCCGCTTGCCTTTGCGCACTATCTGATGCTGATCGTAAGGATATTAAGGAAATATCTTGATAGAACATCTTGTACATATTAGGAAAAGTTCGGAGGAGCTATTACCAATCCCCAGTTGTACCTTGTACGCGACTCATCATCATCATCTATGGAATACTTCTCAGTCAGTGCAAAACAAAATGTCGCTCAGTTACTTCCTTTCACCCATACTTGGTTGATGACTTCATGCATTCGCCCTATCAAAACTTCCTCTCCATACTTGAAAGCTTCGCTGGTAATAATAATGACAACCTACGATTTTGTTTTTCTCAAGCTTTTTCATAAGTATAAGTCTTCCTCTTCTATAATGGGTGGTGGAACTGGGTCTTCCTCTTTTTCCCCTACCGCTTCATTATTTGGAGTGGCATATTGGCATTATTTTGTACTCCACTCAGAATAGTGTGGCATCACTGTTACAACGTAATAGATTTATTTAATTTTTATTTTAACTTGCAAAACTTGCGAAAACTTAAACATATTAAAAATTATACCTTATTAAATTCTTTAGATAATTCTCTGGTGTAAACATTATGATGGTCTCCTAACTATTTCATTGCTTTTTTAATGCATCGCATTTACATTTTAACCAATATTCCCATGAGTATTAGGTACTCATTTGGTTTAAACCAACCGAAACTAACTGAATTATAAAAAATTCGATATAGTTTGACCCAAATAGGTTGGATGAGTCAATGGCAATAGGCCAACATATAATATCAGGAATCTCGCATTTCTCAATACACAGCAAGTAAACTATTTTCAATTCACATTACTATACGTATAGTCGTTCGTAGTCACAGTTATTCCAAATGTCACACATAAGACTGTCGACAGTAGAAAGTGAATTAAAGTATTTTCCCCCATGAAGGAAATTTTTCAGTACAAATTCCTTCTTCCCGAAACGAGTAAAGGTATTAAATGACACAGACAGACTTGCGAATACCACAAGGAGTTCAGTGTGTTCGCCACTCTAATCCAAGTCTGCGACCAAAAAAAAAGTCTTATTTTCGATACCCAAACAAGCAATTCCAACCTCCAGACTTGGAAGTCTATCATTTCACCTTTTATACCATATTTTTGCAAATCAACCCCTGCTGAGTGGCTAGGCTACGAGTAGTTTTGTTGGTTTGAGATACAATTTCGAAATCCGCCCGTTTCAAGGGGCTATATTATGGTTACATGAGTAGAGTATGGCTGGCTGATAACTATAGATGGCTGGGCTATGTGAGTAAACCGATTGAAATGTGCACCTAGACGCCAGATTATGGTGTCAGCATGCTGATACAAGCTGCAACACATAAGCGGTAGTTGAGTAACTATTTATAATTTCAAACGTAATAATACACGCTATACGACCGCAACGTATATAGTCGAGTCGGCAGCGAGCGTAGCGTCTCGTGTCGCTACGTTAGGCTTTAATGTACTCGCCGGCTTGTTTGCAGTTTAAAAATACTCACAATTCAGCATTTTGTTTTTGCAAACGAATGTATAGAAAATATAAGTGTCACGGTATGGCAATAATATACCCCGTCTGCTATGAGAGTGTACGCAGATATACATATTACTAAAATCGTATACCTACATGTGTTTTAGCAGGTGGAAAATGAAATATACTAGAAGACCGAGATTCAATGACATAGGGGATTTTGAGTCTGAGATTTGATCGCAATAAAGCAAATCGTTGTTTGTGGGTGTTGAAGATTTTGTAGTCATCTCAATTTCAGTGGTTAGCTAGAGTCTAGGAATAGGTATATCAAGTTACAACAAAATACATTTTTGCATTGACTCAGCAATTGAGTTCATCATTGAAGAAAGGGAACGTGATGGAACAAAATTGTTGTCAGGCAGTTGAAATTGTATCAATAAAATAATCTACTTACAGTAAATATTTGATAAAATTTAGTCAGTTATAGCTGGCCTTAAGACCTTTCAAAAAAAAATAAAAAATATTTGCCGTGTTTTTTTTTTTTTAAGTTGAAAAATTTACGACTTTCCTCAAATACCTATACCCACGCTACGATCAGCAATTAATGTTTTTTTTTTATTTTTTTTCTTTTGTAAATTTTCATAGGGTATCCAAATTTGGCAGTATTTTGAATTATAATTTTTAAAATTAATTTTACCAAAAATTATAAAATATTAAAATATTTTACCATAAAGTTTGACCATCTCTAAAAAAATATGCATCAACGACTGGATTCCAATGACTTACTCTTGTTGTTGAAAAAAAAAATAAAGTTATGATATTTATTAGAACGAAATAATGTTTAAAAAATCAAAAATATTAATGATAACTTAATTTTATGTTTATTTTTTTTACTTGCGATATATGTCGGTAGGTACTATAGGGCAAGTTATGAATTCGTGGAAAAAATCGAACTCGAGATAACAATCAAACATGGCATTACGATGATAGAGAACACGAAAAAAGTGGGCCAAACAATTCCGTCCGTCTGTATGTATGTTTGTGTGTACCTGGACCTATAGTGATTTTCTTCAAACTTGGAGCATAAGCTTTTTGGGTAATTCCCTAGAGGGGAAATTCAGATTTTTTGTTAGCTCAAAATATAACGGTACTTGCCATACAACCGTTTTTAAAAATGTTATTTATCTCAAAAATGGCTCTAAAGATTTTTTTTAGATTTTTGTGTGTACTAGTGATGGTAAGGCCTGCATTTTGATGAAAAAATTACGAAAAACCGTTATTAACGGTACCTGCCATAGAACCGTTTTTTTTTTTTTTATATTCGATTATCTCGTTAACCGCTCAACCGATTTTGATCAAAATTTTTATTCTGAAGCTCCTATTTTTAGAATAATACTGCATACACATATACATACATATATTTTCAAAAAAAAATATATTTTTGATTTTTGAAAAAAAGTTCAACATTTTTGTTTGAAAAATAATTTTTTTGAAAAGGGGTTGATGAATTTTTCTGAAATTATATGGTTTTAGCTGTATATTATTATATTCTTAAAAATAACATACCCAAGTTTTTTTTTTTTAATTTTCAAGAAATTTTATATATACAAAATTATTTTTTAAGAAAACCGCTGTAACGATTTTTAAAATTTTTTTTTGCATAAATTCATATTTTTTTAAGAACTAAGATGGCGTTCTCCATTCTGGGATTAAAACTTTATAAATACTTGTTTGAGCAATCGTGTTTCATGCTTTTTTCCATACCTATTCAATTTTCCATTCTTCAATTTATTAAATGTACCGTATCGTTTGAAAATTTACAGCTTGAAGGGTGTTTGACCTAACGTTCGGATTATTAATTATGTGCTTTATAATAATTACACTCAATCTTTAAAATTCGAAGAATTTTTTACTACAAGAGCAAGTTAATGCGACCCAGTCGAGCATTTTATTTTTTTTTTAAATTTATTTTCAACAAAGCAATATTGTTTGAACTACTCAGAAACACTAAATTCCAAAATTATAATAAAATCGGTCGACACCCGAAACAGGGCAGGCAAGATTTACTTAAAAAATATGTCTCTTGAGGATGAGACGTGATGTATATTTCCCTTTTTGAAAACTTTAAAATTTACATTATATTTCCTTATTGCATTACAATTACTCATATGGATAAGATGGTATCCCTCCTATACAAATTCTGAAAAAATGTAAATCATAATATATTGGCCATCACTCTTCTTCAATTGTTTACCTTATCTCTCAGCTTATAGGTACATTTTCAGGTGTTTGGAAAAATGTATTTATCGCACCATTCTTTAAAAAGGTTACTAATAAATCTGATTTATGTATGTAATTATAGGCCAATGCTCAAAGCTTTTATGTATTCCTAAGCGTTTTGAGCAGGTGGTATGTGATGATTTGAAATTCGACTGTACAAATATCACTCGCAATCAACGACGTGGTTTCATGCAGAAGCGGTCCACGGTTACAAATTTACGTGCTTTTATGCATAAGTGCTTAACTGCATGAGAACGTGGACAAGAGCTCGACTGCATCTACCCATACCAATTACTCTAAGGCTTTTGATGAACTCTCTCATGCAATCATCTTATTTAAATACAAAATGTTTTGGTTTCCTCCAAGGCTCATCACTTGGATTTCGTCATTATCTCCAAAATAGATCTTACTAGGTTAAATTCCGAAACTCTTTCTCTAGCCCTTCCATTGATAAATCGGGAGTTCCTCAGGATATTCATTTAAGGCCTCTTCTTTTTATCTTAGCTATTAATGATGTATCCCCCTGTATATACGTTATAGTGAAATCTAGTGTACATATATAATTTCTGCGGATGATTATAATTTTTAAAAACCTTACTTTAGGTCTAATCTCATTTTTACAGAACATATCAATTTATGAGTTAACAAAAGCAATTCTATGTTACGATTTATTGAAAGATGGTCTAAATAATTCCAAGATCCCTATCTTACACTCGATCTCTATCTTGAGTACGCTTCCTAGGTATCGACTACTTTTTACAAAACCCATAAAGATAGTCTAGACTAGAAGCCGTAAAGTGTAATTTTATACGTTCCGCATTTTTCTCAAAAATATCAAATACCTGTTTCCGAAATGCGAATTTTTTGGCAAACACCTAAAACGCAGTTTCCTTGTAACTATTTGGGTAGTTATAGATACCGTTCGTTGCGAAGTTTAATCAAAATAGTTAGAGCCGTTTTTGAAAAAATTGAAATATTTGTATGAGAGCAATCTGTTCTAGAGGACCTTAAACAAAAATTCGGATTCGAGGGAATCACATAAAAATGCTCTCTACCAAATTTGAAGCAAATATAGGCTCTCACGTTTAGGCTTTAGCTCAAATTACACGGACGGTATGGCGAAAACACCTTTTTTGGACTTCTCTAACATCGTAGTGTCAATTTTGATCACAACCTTGAATTTTTTCTTTTCGCTAAACCAATATTTGCCGTATAGACCAAGTAAAAAATAAAAATACAAACATATATGACAACGAAATTTGCTAAATAAATAAAATGTAAATTATTTGAATTAAGAATGTATGTCGCTTGAACCAAGCTGATCTTAATTTGACTGTCACAGACATTTCTATATATTCAATGACTCTAGCTGGACTCTAAAGAAATAATTTGTCAATAAGCTGTCCACAACCTATGTCTATAAATAATTACTCATAACTTTTTCTTTTATAAACTGGCTGACTGCGCTGTAGTTAATAAGATCACGCATAGTTTTCTTTTATTATTCACTTAATTTTTAAAGTCGTCTATAAGAAAGACATTAAATAAATAATAAGACACTTAGCTTTATGTCTGAAATTAAGATTCAAAACTCTTTATAAGTTGAATATACAATTCATTTGACACTACAAATCATGGGTCAAGGACATAATGGCACCTAAGCTTCACCACAATATTTTGAATCCATACATAACCTTTTCATTGCAAATTAAGTCTTATTATAAGTCGAGCCGATCTTATCATTCGATCTCTTTTCTTTTTTTTGCAAAATAATATTAATTTCTTGATCACGGAAGTAATTATTTTAGAATACTTATAAAAAGAATAAAAATTGGAGATCAAGTATTTTCATCTCTGGATCTCATGATGATGCACAAATGCAACCAACAACATACAACGCACGTAATTAAACCCACCATAATCCGATCAGATTTTCTATCACTACCAGACATATTTTATGGTCTTTAGAGTCGACGACGACGCTGAAATTTCTACGAAATAAAGAGAAGAGTCATGTGCAAAAGATCAGATGAAAAATTATATTATATACATCCCATCATCGCATACGTCTACTTAATACTACTTAAGACTTCAAATAGTCATCAAATTTCGTCCTATTTAATGCGCGCTCACGATTCATTTCAGGACATGATTTTTTATGGTATTCTGAGCAGCTCTCAAATAAATCGAAATCACGCGTGATTCTCTGTGCACTGCTGGTGCTGCTTAACCACCAGCTTGGTTGGTTATTTTCAAGGAAAAACCTCGGTTTACTTTGTCTTTGTTTTATTTTTGCACATTCTCATATCAAGTTACAAATAATCTCTTAAAATGAGAATAATTCCCTTTCATTTCCAGATAAAAAATAAAATACAACATACCAGGGGTACCCACCAACCTATAGATAAAGTGTGTATAGACACAAAAGTATCTATAAGATACAAAAGTATCTATAAGGTATAATTGATGGAACATCGACTGAAAAAATGATGACAAGCTGATGCAGAAGTGCATAGTGAAAAAAACCACACCAAGCTTTTGATATGATTACTTAAGAGTATCTATAGACATCGGAGGAACTCTACCACCCGCCTGCATCGCATAACCATGTACGGAAGGAACATGTTGTGGTTGCTCTCTAAAACCGATTAAAAATTAAAATGATCCACTATACAGCCTTGCCTCAAGTTGAAACAAAAAAGACAAACAGCGAAAAAAAAAAACAAAACCAATCGAACTCCAATTTAAAGCCAAGGGCATGTAGAATGCATGCATATATTTTTGTATCTTCTTTCTGGCTAGTTTTTGAAAACAAAATGAAGAAATAAAAATACAACAACAATACAATGAAAACAACAAGAAGCCCAAAGAAATATGATTTGAGGTAGAAAACTGCGTTTAGTTAAGTTTTTTTTGTCTGGATCATTTGTTGTAGGCTATATGGCTATGGCCTTAACGCACTCTTAACAGAATGCCAGCCGACCGACGCGGGAGACTTATTTTCGGTGATATTGTTCGTTTTTGTTCATAAATAGGAGCACACGTTTAAGAAGATCTCCCGCATCTCACCGGGGGGTTTTTTTTGCTATTTTTTGTTTGTCTTTGTTTTTTTTTTCTTCTTCAAAAAGACGCATGAGCTTGTGGACATTTTTATTCCAAAATAAATAGCCCACATGAAGGTGAAGTCACCCTGGTGGTATGGAGTTCTGTGGAAAAAATAATGACAGTCAATTAAATGCTATGATTTAGGTGTGAGTAGATAGATATACAAACATACATAATATGTAGGTAAGGTACTCGTAGCTCTAGTTGAGTTTTGTATAGATTGCTATATGCTCGACCTTGAAGTCTTAATTGCTATATAGGCTTGGCTTGAGGAATTTTTATCTTTTCCATCTTTTTTAACTATTAAACACAATTTATTATGTTTGCATATACCAATTTGGGAATTTGGTGTTTCAGTGATTTTAAATATTCTAAAATTCAAAATAAAATACCTAAATAAATCTGTCACCGAGAAATAGGGGAATATGGGTTATTCACATAAAAAATTGTTTTCTACGTATATGTATAATTCTGTGGCGATCCATTTACTTTAAATATTATCGTTATCCACTTAGTTTTAAAATAATAATATTTCACTTAGTTTAAGAACAATAATCTATCAATTATTCTTTATATAATTTATTAAGTTTGTTTATATTCGATAAACAAACTTTTAGAATAAATAGTGCTTTTAAAAATAAAATAAAATGAGTTCTGATTGGGAATTCAACTGAACAACAAATAGTTGTTTAAATTCAAATTTTCCCTTTTAGGATTCCTACACTGGTGACCCCTAATTACACGAACACTCATACACTTG
This sequence comes from Epistrophella euchroma, assembly GCA_947049315.1. Taxonomy (NCBI): domain Eukaryota; kingdom Metazoa; phylum Arthropoda; class Insecta; order Diptera; family Syrphidae; genus Epistrophella; species Epistrophella euchroma. The sequence continues at coordinate 19,334,005 of OX346245.1, forward strand.
AAGCGGTAAAAAAAGAATTCTGAAGCTTTATATTTTTGGTATTGAGAAATTTTAGCAAAAGATTTTTTTGTAGGTTCCGTTATTGAGCAATCATAAGAAGCAGCACGACCCAAACATTTTCTTTTTTTTTTCTTTTTTTTGAACATTGTCGTTATCTTTGAAATTTTTTTGAGCCAATTTAATGTTCCGTTTCGATAACTTGTTTATTCAGCTTTAAGGTCGTCTTTTTTCGTTATTCTACAATTTTTTTTTTCAGAAGAATATCTGGCTTTAAATGGAAAAATAGAATTTTGACTTTGACTACCAATATCTTCGCAAGGAATGACGACACGGAAAATTGAAGGATAGTTTTAAAAACTGGAATTAATATTCTACAAGTTTTTTTCAAAACTTTATAACGATTATTTTTTTTTGGCTCCTCACCGTTACATTCAGAAAAGATAAAAAAAACGACATTTTAAAGACTTTTTGTAAATCTTTTACTGCTTTACAAATATTGACTTAATTTGGACTTAATTTGGTAAAGCATTTTTAGGAACTATAGACCACCAATATTTCTGTAAAATTTCAAATTAATCCATTGAACCGTTTTCACGTACCGAATGATCAAAGTCGTAAAAACCTATTAAAGGAACAAATTGGGTAGTTCATAACATTGTGAAACTGCCATAAAAATGGAAACGAAAACAACAATTTCTGCCCACTTTTTTCACAGTTTTGCGTTAGTTACAATACTGATAAGCATTTAAAAGAAAAAGAATTTTTTTTCAATAAAAAGAAAAAAAAATTTGGAGCAAAAATTGAATAATTTTTTCAAAATTTTAAAATTTTATTTGTATTTTTTTTTGTCTCGAAAAGATGTATATAATAAAGTGAAGAATCTATAGAAATAATTGGAAAACTTATTAAAAATCAACATAATTCGAGAATAATGTTTTAAAATTATCTCCTTAAATGTATTTTCTTTAACAAATTTTATTTTTTGAGAAAAATAAATTTAAAATCGTAAATCCGTTATACAGATAATGAGATAAAAGAAGGAAAACACAAATAAAAGAATTATTTTTGTTTTTATTTTAGTGGACTGTATAGAATGAAATTTGAATTTAAAGATTTTTGTGACCTTTAGTCCAATGCGTTTCGCCCATGCACGACAGTTGGGCTCATCAGTTAGATGCTGATAATGAGATAGTCCAAAATAAATAAAATGGTTCTAGGAGAGGTACTGTTAAATGTCTAACTGTATATTTTCTATTTCACTAATGATATACCGTACTAATGTTAGTATTAAGAACAATTTTAATCAAAATCTTATGAGTAATTTTCGAGAAAATTAAGATTTATGTATACCGGTTTTAGACATTTATGAGGAAGGCACCGTTAATTTTGATTGTAAAAAAAAAATTGTTTAAAGTATTCTAGATAATTTCAAATAACTGCTTAGAACCAAGGTTCGTAAAAATCAACTCAGTCGGTTTCAAAATATTTTGTTTCAAAAAAAAATTTTGATACTTTTTTTTTTAAATATAAAAAAATTATTTTGAAAATTTTGGTATATAGGTAATACTAAGTAAGTATTTGAGTTTTTTTTCAAAAGATTCTCCATAAAAAAAAAATTATCAAAATCAGCTCATTCCTTTTCGAGAACACGAAAATAAAAAAAAACGGTTCTATTTTCAGCAAAAGGAAGCCTAAACCTACCTAATAAGATTTATTGAACTTTTTTTAGAAAAATCTGTGGAGTTATTTTTGAGAAAAATAAGATTTTCCAAAAATTAAAAAAAAATATATGGCAGGTACCTACCGTTGTTTTTGGTCCTAAAATATAAAAAAAAAAACAACGTGTCGGGGGAATATCCAAAAAACTCGAGATACCCAGTTTGAATACAATCGGCCCATTCGTTTAGGCTGTAGGCGAATAGACAGACAGATAGACAGACATCAACTGTATTCAACGAGATAAATATTCTAAATCATTTTTCATTAAAAATCTACTTCGATTTGTTTTTCAACTTAAATAATAGAACGGTCTTTAAAGTAGAATATTATTATATGTATAAATTAATTTTAATTTTAAAGCAGTTAATTTAAAAACAATAGTTTTTAGAACTTATCCCACGCAAAACTTTAGCTCATATTAAAATTAAAAGTTTATTAAGAAAATATTACGTAAATTAAAATATTCATCAAACTAACCATAAAATATTTGATTTTAAAAAAAAATGACAATTATTAGCATTTTTGTATCAACATGAAACATCGACGTTAAACTGGATCTATAAAATGAATTTAACTTTTTTTTTTTTAATAAAAAAATAATAATTATTCGTCTTTATTCCTTCCACTAGCTTAATTGCATAAAAAAAATCTAAAAATAATAAACAATTAAGAAGAAAAGATTAAGCAACATTCAACAAAATACACATCACCATACGCATCACTTTGCAATGTCCTGGATGCTGTGCGGGTCCAACCTGTTCAAAATAGCTCTCTATACCATTAAAGTGTTCTTTAGCTAGCGCGCCCTCTCCTCACCTTCGGCCATCTTGGATGATTTTAATTCGTATTTTATAGGTTTATGGTTGACCTTGTCATAGCACTGGAATCGTCACTGATGATCTGAGTTGGCGCGACTGCTAGTTCTCATCGGCATCATCGCGTCATCATCATCATCAGCAGCATCTCATGATCATGGCAATGACTGTGCGACTAAATATTTTGATTCCAAGCTCAGATATGGATTGTCTTCCCAGGATTTCCTCTCGATATAATTACTTCAAAGATCCCTGCTACCCCCCCCCCCCCCCCCTCTACATCTCTTTCTTCATGGTTTGCATATTCGAATTGCGAATATGGTAATAAATATAACTCATGGATATGCAATAATTACCCAAGCCAGGATATAGAGAAGAAATTTAAAACTATACGCATACCCAACCGCACAATATACCTTGCTCTTCAGCTTAATAACAATAAATTATTACAAGAAGATGAACACAAACAAAAAAAGAATTGGAACCTTCTTGGGAGATGCAATTGCGGTTTTTTTTTATTTTTTCCTTCGTCGTTCTCCTGATGTTGCGAATCCTAGGATTCCTCTGTCACCGGGTTTTAGCCATCAAGTGATCCATTTAGCCACCCAAGTTGAGAGCAAGGCGAAGAATTAAAAATTTAATTTCTCCTAAGTAGCTGTGTCGATATTTTAACTAATTTTATGACATTCTAATGATATCTAAGTGGTAAGTGATGGTAGCAATCTGCATCTTCTCCCCGCACTATGTCGGCCAGAGGAGATTTACTTTTCATCTTTTGCCTGCGGAAGTGATGTCGCCGCTGCCGTCTCAGGGAAAAATTCAATTCAATATCATGGAAACTCTAGCTGAATCTAGAATGATATGGGGTCTCTGGGTGTTTTTTTGTAATCACAGCATGTATTCGGTTTTCAATTAAATGTGATTTATGGAATTTTTTGCAATTAATCCATTCGACCACTTTGCTTCCCCACCAGCCCACTTACGTGGCTATACTCTAGCGTATGCGTATAATTTCTCGTAAATCACTAATAGGCGAATGTAGTACATGCCTTCAACAAAAACAACAACAACAACAACAACGAGAGTGTAATATTGCTCCGTCCTTCCGTCTGTCCAGCCGTTGTTGTTGTTGTCGACAATGCGGAAGATGAAAATTTTGATTGAAAGATTTGCGCACAGCAGCAGCATCAGTGGCAGTGGCAGCCGCAGTCGGCGGCAGCGTCAGCACTTGCAGCATCCATTTTTCTTAAAATTGCAGATGGTATAAAGAGAGTCTATAAGTCTTGTGGCTATAAAAATTGCGAAATACCAACAGTGGGTGGATAAGATAGTTTTTCTCTTTTTATTGTTATTTTGTGAAGCATATAAACGCAAACTGGCCAACAAAATAACAAAAAAGAGGCAGAGTAATATACTATATGGGTGAAAGATGGACTTGGATTCACCCATAGAGATATACCTAATGCTTCAACCCAGCTTCAGTTGTTATTTTTACCACAGAGCTTTCACCACATTAATGGAAAAATATTATTTGTTTAATCAAAGTTAAATTTTCTAACGGTCCAGGGAAGGAGATGATGTTGTTGTTTATTTTTTACAATTTTGTAATTAAATTTTTCTATGTTTAGGCCCGCATAGAAAAGGTTGCTTGGCCAGAGAGAATTATGCGAAACTAAATGAGATTCTAGAAGAAGTCCTATTCTGGTGGTCGGGACCGTTAGGAGAATGATTAATTTTTTTTAATTAAAAAGAGAATTATTTGTATGGCCATTAAATAGAATGTTAACCAAAAACTGTTAAAAAGAATTTTATATAGTTTTTCAACAAAAAAGTTATAAATTTTTATTGTTGAAGTTCTAAGTTAGTGATCATGATGTGAGTTTAAAATTAAAATTGATACCGAGCGAACTTTTCTCAATTAGAAAATCTATTAATTTCTCTGGAGGGTCTGTACCACATCAGTGTTGCCAGACGAAAAAAAAAATCTCCCCCCAGAAAAATTAAAAAAACCCCCAAATTACCACATTTCAATTAAAAAAACCCCTAAGTTTTTTTTTCAACTGTTTTGTTTTAACTTTTTATTCACAGCTAGTACTCTGTATATACTACAAGTACTTTCTACAAACAAAAATTGGTTTTATTTAAAATTTGTTGGATATTCCTTGATTATAGATTCAATTTGAGAGGGAAATTCAGGTAATGGAATAAATTAGCTTTAAAATGAATCTCCCCAGATTTCCCCCCAAACATCTTGTCCCCCCACATTTCCCCCTGACGATGAAAAAAAAACCCTAAATCTGGGGGGAAAACCCCCAAACTGGCAACCCTGCTACCACTCCAACTTATTATCTTTTAGTTCCTTTCTGGCTATACCTACTATTTAACAGAATGCTGAATGCTACTGAATTCATTGGCAGGGATGGAGGGGACCTACAGTTTACTGTAAAACTTGAATGGCTTAGATGCGAAGCATCAATTCTTTACAGAGTTACTCTTGAAAGATTTGTCAATTCCTCATAGAAGAGGCAGTAGCCGTGAAAAAACAAACATTTTCTGTTTTTAGGTGGAAGAGGCATTGCAATCGAGTCCAGACCTCCTTCATGAGAGTTATCTAGTTCAACTGCCATGTTTTAATTCACATTGACATTAAATACGTAGAACTGCGCCGTTTTGATACCATAAATTGCGTGACTTGTAATGAAAACGATTTTTAAGAGTAATTTGCGAAACAAAAAGGCCGGGTTAAACAATTTGTAGGCTACAGTAATCCACTGCCATTTGCTCGTGGTCTCAGTAGTCTGACTTAAGAAGCTATAAGAAAATTGTAAAGACGCTATCTAGTTTGCCTAAGAGCCATTTCGTTTCATTGAAAAAGTAGATCATCAGGTCTCTCGTTGAGGTCATTGAAAAATGCTTTTCCAAATTTTATGTGATCTCGTTTTGGCCAATGCGGGATATCTGCAGTGGAAATGAAGACTATAACCTTTTCCTGCTGTAGTAGCCCGTGGCGTAGTGGTTGGTGCATTGGACCGTCATGCCAGAGGTCTGGAGTTCAATACCAGCCGCTTCCACCTTAAGTTTTTTTCGGAGCTACTACCTCTTGCGAGGAAGTGACAAATCCTCCAAGAGTATCTCTTATCATAGAAAAGTGCCGCTCACTTTAGCCCTTCGAACTTGGCAATAAACTGTAGGTCCCCTCCATTCCTGCAGACATGCACACAGGAATGGTTGGTTGGTTGCTAGGCCCTGGTTCTTCATGAGCCGTTTGTGCCACCAAATTTATTTTTTTATTTATAACCTTTTCCTGCTGGTCCCCACCTACAGCAGTATGTGTATTATTGTTAGGGATGTCCAGCCTAGACGCATATTCTCTGATTGCTCAGTGTCCGCAAAAGTTTCCAACGACCATGGAAATGTCTTGCCTGGGTCTTCCTATCAAGTCGGTTGTTCGAGTTTAATTATAGATGAGCCAAATCGTTATAGATATAACGTAGTTTATTAGACTGTGCCACCTAAATTTTTTTCAGTAAGAAAAATTGACAATAAACAAACGAGTCGTGTAAATAAAAGGTACATAATTGGACCCAAAACACTTCCTTGTGGTATCCCAAGCTTTATATATCTTTAAAATCATAATAATCACATCCATGTCCTATACGAAAGAGTCTATTCTCTAGATGTTCTTATACAATCAAAAAAGGTAACTGCCGTAAAATTCCTTGCAAAGACCGCTTAGATATCACCAATTGTTGAAAACGTCGCCTGGTGGAAGTTTCTGGATTTTCCTCAATACTTGCTTGCACCCGAGTAATTTTCATATCATATCGAACTGCATGAGGTCTTCCAGCAAACAGTAAATCATTAGACAGCCCCTCGTTGCTGAAACCGCTGGACCAGTCGCATTCGGTTAATTGTTGGAGCACTGGGCGTATTTCGGACATAAAAGAAATTTCGATAGGCGATCTTATTTGTATCTGAATAATTGCAATGTCGACTTTCAAAATAAAATTGAGCAATTTCCATTCTAAGATAAGGCGCTCACTGAAGTGGTGACACAGTGGCGTGGTAGTGGGGTGGTGATTAAGTGGCAGGTGAAATTAATAAAACCCATGTAAACAAATGAGTACGCGCTCATCAAAGTGGAGTGGCGGTGGCAAGATATTTTGCAGGTGGTGTCGTACCAGTCTGATGCCACATATCTCGACCATTTTTAATCTTCAAGCGCCAAGTAAGACGTGATGAGAATCTACTACTTGGGTGCTTTGAAAGGAAGATTCTTGTGGTGATTTTCGGTCCAGTCTGTATCGGTGGAGTATGGAGGAGAAGATTCAACAACGAGCTTTATGGGCCTTACAGCGACGTCGACCTGGTCAAAAAGCTTAAAATACAGCGGCTAAGATGGCTAGGACACGTGGAGCATATGGACACCAACGCACCAGCCTAACGAGTCTTCGAATCTACCCCTGACGGTCTACGTAGCAGAGGAAGACCCCACCTTAGGTGGCGCACACAAGTGGAGAACGACCTCAACCAACTTGAAGTGCGTATAACTGGAGGCAGCTAGCTAGGGACCGATCTGGCTGAAGGGGCTTGTTGGTTGAGGCCGTAGTCTATCCTGGGCTGTGAGCGCCATCTAAAGTAAATAAGTAAGTAAGTGAGACGTGATGAAGTGGATTTTCGTACTGTATATGCTTGTGATTATTGACTTGTAGGTCATCTCGAATATTTTAAGATGTCAAAATAAATTCAAAGTCTCGAAGCGGGGCTGCTTAAGAATTAAAAACATGCGAGACGATCAGGATTTCAATATTAAATTTGTATCCCTTGAACAGGTATATCTCTGTTTATATGATAAAAATAATCGGGAGGATCATTATATAAGCCATGTGCAAGAGCGGGCCTGAGCCAAAATTACGAAGGATATTAAAGGTAATCAGTGGAACCATACGTACTTTGCTACTTCAGTGCGCGTTAGATCACTTTCATACCACTTAGCCACCATTCAATCGACAATCCACGTGGTCACCATTCCACTGCCACTCGCTACTCCACTACCACTCCATTTCGTCACCACTTCAGTGAGCACCTTGCCTAGATTTCCCAAGTTTTTCAAAGATAATTCTAAAAAAAAAAAATACAGACAAAAGAAATTATTCAATAATTAATTCATAACGTTACTTATGCGCCACCCTATATTTTGTTTACGCTTAAATCCAACACGTGCTTTCTTTTCGTGTGTTCCTTAAACATGCTACTGATACTAAATAACTTATTAATTTCTATTATCGGCTAAAACAAGTTATAAAACCTCAGGGGGTAAGTTGAAGCGAAGCTATATCTAATCAAAATCGACAGAGAGGTTTTATCTATATATTCACTTAGAATTTCATATTATTAATTGAGATTTCAATCTTGCAAACTATTGTCGTTTGTTATTTAATAAACTTAACATTTACAATCAATTTAGTTAAGAATTTGTTCGAAAATAAACCTGCGACACCGCTACAATTAATCGATTTTGAATATTTATTTTATAATCAAAAAAGGACATTGAACTATACCTAATTGGCATAAAGTTTTATAATTTGCAATAAAATATAATAATTTAGCTTTTAATGCTAACCATACACATTTAAAAAAAAATAAATAAAAAAAAAAACAAATAAAATTAAGTCGATGAAATCTCAAAGCCACAAATGAAGTAGATGTTTAAATATTTGTTTGTTTCTTGCCGCCAGTTTTGCGTCGATCGATGATGCGATCGATGATGACTATCAACAAGTCATAAATTAAGATTACTAAATTGAATGAATTTGTATTTAATTTTTATTTTTTGGAAATTTATACTTTTAGCATAAATTATTATTATTGTTGAGTTCGTCTTCAGGTAGAAATGATTACGATCATGTTGTAAAGGTAGTATAGATTCAGTGATCTAGTTAATATTGATTACTATACTTACATATGTATCTCGATTAATTAAATTTCTTTTCTTGTTTTACAATTTATGAACCTTTATTGCTGGATAATTGCTATTCTATTTGGTTTTTAATTTAAAATATTCAATGAACATTGTAATCTCATGTATATGAAAATTTTGAGACTATTAACCATCTAATGATCGAGAATATAGCAAAGAGATAATTTAATTGGATATCTAAATAAGTTTTAATTGGGTTATACATATTTTTTTTAATGATATTTAAATGTTGAGAATTTTTTTTATTGATATTTAAGAAGCAAATCAATAAATCAAGGTAGTAGCCGTGGCGTGATGGTTAGTGCGATGGACTGTCATGCCGGAGGTCTAAGGTTCGATCCCCAGCCTCGCCACCTATTTATTTAAAAGAAAAAACGGCTACTGCCTCTTGCGAGGAATTGACAAATCCTCCAAGAGTATCTCCTGTCACAGAAAAGTGCCGCTCGTTAGCCGTTCGGATTCGGAAATAAACTGTAGGTCCCCTCCATTCCTGCAGACACGCACACGACAGGAATGGTTGAGAGTTGTAAGTCACTAGGCCCTAGTTCTTCATGAGCTGTTGTGCCACCAAATTTATTTATTTTTTAAATCAATAATAGAATAACTGGATTTGGTAATGATCTATGAATATTGCTTTTTAATATGCATACAATCGGTAATTTGGGCTTATGTAAACGCCTACAAAAAACGATAAATTTGATTTTGATTCAATTTAAATGAATCAATGATGTGTTGAATATAAGCTGTCATAGTTGTTTTAAAAATATGCATACTGAATTATTAATGGGAAGCAATAAGAGATAATATTTTCATAAATTACTTAAAAGGATTCGAGGGGCAAAAAGAAGTTATTCCACACCCACGCATTTTTTTTAGCACAAATTTCAACTATTATCAGTTTATAACGTAGACAAGCAGCTTTTATCTGCATAAACTCGATCGCTTCAATTTCGGCCAAGTTCTTTAAGTAAATCCTGGATTTATTAAGCATATATGAATCGGCTTCACGGAGATACTTCAGAACCTCAGTGAAAAAGTTGTAAGTTTAGATTTTGAAAAAGCTTACAGATTCGTAGTAAAAATAGTTAACTTTAAATTCAATGAGGAAGTATTTTATAAAACTTTAAAAATTGAATATATTTTTGGCACTTATCCCACTTACCTAAATATTTACTGATTTTTTGAGAAAATATGAATTAATGGAAAAAAAAAATCGATGGAGCAGTTTTTTTTCCATGAAATTAATATATTTATTTTTATACATGGTGATTCGCATACGGCGTGACAAAAATCTAGAGCGTGTAGGTTGAGTTGAAACAAAAATGTATAAACGGAAGGAAATAGAACCCCCTCTTATGATTTTTTTTGTCTCGACTCAATAACGTATACGCTGTAGCTTTCTGTCACACCTTATGCGAATCAATGGAACCAGAATTCCTTGGCTGGCGTCTTAAAACTGGTGATAAAACAAATCTGCATGGAGTGTGACATGCACCCAAACATCTATGTCAGCAAACAAATTTACGTTAACCCAACTAACAAAATAGCTTCCGATTTTGGCAACTTAAGTATTATTCGCTGCTATAGCACTTTTATAGCCCTTCCAGAGCGGAGTTAAGTCGTTATAGGAGTTAATGTTGGTATAATTCATCGCTTAAGTATTCTCTGTATTACATTAATATCAGCCTTACAGGCACAATGAGTCAATTTTTCTATAATCATACTATAGTCACACTATAAAATGACTATAGAGTTTTTGCTCCCGAAATGATCCTATAAAAAAGTTAAAGAACCCTTATACTAATAGCTGGTCGCTTTGTTCCGATATCAATTGTATAAGAAGATGTTGTAAAGCTTTAATTTGAGAATTAATATTGGACCTATACACGACATTTTTATAGAATGATTACCGGAGAACCTTTGGCCAAGACATACTTTTATCACGCTTTAATTTTTTCTGTTGGGTGTTATAGTGGAATATAGTATAAGACTGTGCAAATTCTAGAATAAATTAAGAGCTTCTACGCAGCCATTTTAAATCATTAACATTTATGTATCTGAAAACCTATTCATATCTAAAATTATCAATAAATAATAATGAAATCGTGGCAAACAATTAAAATGTCGGGCAACTACTATAAAAGTATAAACAAGGGCCGCCAACAAATTAAAAGAAAAAATGACAGAAAGAGGAACGGTAAACAACAAACTCAAACGATTTTAGCTCATCGCTATAGAAAAACTATCGGCGTATTCTGTTTTCTATAGCGATGATATAAGTATGCATACCTGTTTACATTATCGTGCAGCATCTTCGATGAATGATTATATAAGGCTTATAGGTTACAATTTTGTATGAAAGAGAACCCGATTAAATGCAATGCACTGCATAATACAGATTAGCCGAGCGGTTAGCGTGCTAGCGTGCTAGACTATTGGTGCAAGAGGACTCCGGTTCAATTGTAAGGAGTGTTAGTAATTTTTAATTTGAATACAAATATTTACAATACTAATAATAAAAATAATTATCTCTAAAGACCCTTTCAGGTGATCCATACGGAAAAATATATACAATATTCAGTACAAATATAAAATTACAATAAAAAATAAATACAAAAGTTTTTTTTTTCTTATAGAAATACATTCCTTCTATAGCACTTTTACAAATCTTATAAGAGTATTCTTCGGAGTAAAACGATTTTACTCCATAAAGGTGAAATAGGAGTGAATAAAGGTCGCCTTGTTAACTCTTTGCTGGAGTATAATACAATACTAATAGAAGTAGGATAAGGACTAATAAGAAACTTCTTTTTTTGAATATAGGACTAAAATTGTTAGTTGGGAAGTCAGCAGGACACCATTTTTCCCAAACCAAAAGACTGATTTTTCTGCATAACTTACTAATAGCTTACTACCATCTGATTCGAAAAACTGTCTTGCTAACATTATAAACTTTAGTTCAACAAACTTTAAAAAAAATCCTCTTACCAAACAAAAGAGTTGACTTACAAACTCGAAAAAAATTGTAAAGTGTGATTTAATGAAAATAAAGAAATTAGAAGGAATAACTTCTGTTTATGCAGAAAAATTGAATAAAAATAATTAAATTAAAGATTTCAAGTGATCTCAACTCCAAAATGCGTTTCGTCCAAGAACGACAGTCAGCTCATCAGTGAAATGCTTTTGTACCCTTCGAAAAAAAAAATCCTGTATAATTTCTCTTGACTTCTTACTTTTATATGCCTCCAGGGAGTTTCATTGTTTATACCATCAAATATATTTGCATTGACATTTATCAATATTGCGAGTTCCTCGTTAGAAGAAAAAACTGCATTAACTGTTTTTTATAACTTCCTTGCCAACCACCCCCTCATCTGTTTTAAATTTGAAATTAATTTTTTTTCCAACCACAAATACAAATATAATTTAAATTTATTGTTTGAAATTTTGTACTTAAAGTTTGGGGTGGCAAATCAAGTTGAGGCTCCTTTCCTTTAAAATAAAAGAAACTAAAGAATGACTTTTTAAAAACAATTTTTTTTTAATTTGAGATCAATCCGTCAACTTTAGGACTGAAACAACAAATAAAAGTAGACGCTTTTACAAGTAAATTAGGAGAATCTAACTTTTTTTGTCACCTTTAACTTTGTGTGTAAAACAAAACTTGCAAAAATTATGCGAAAAGCAAATAAATGTTTGATATACATGACTCAAGTATGAATTATGGTCAGACCTTGCAAAAGAAAAAGGCATTTTCCACAGAATCCTTTCCCTGGTAATAACCATCAATCATTGGTTTTTTATAATAAATAAAACACAGAATGATGAGATAGCAGACGTCACTTAATCACAGTCTAAGATAGTAGAGATCACAGTCTGAGACAGCAAATATCATTTAATCGCAGTTAGATATCTGCTTTTACCTATACTAACTAATTAACTAAGCGAAGCCTGAGTTTTCATCAAAATCAATATCAATTCTGGAACTAAAGGCTTTCAAAAGTAGGGCTCATCAGGTTTTCTTGAAATTTACTAACTTTTTCTTGACAGAGAGCTAGAATTTCTTCTGTTCGTTCATGGTCTCTTTGAACATTTCGGTTCAAACTGAATGTGAATTATAATTTTACAAAAAAATTACTATGAATTTATAAATGGATTTCTCAAACGACACGTCCTTATTTTATCTATTATTTCAATCGATAACAGGTGTTTGTTTGAGCTTTTAGAGTCGGCGGTGGGTGGTAGTAATTCGGGATTGCTTCGAATGCAGTTTAATAAATAGCCGCCGGCGGTGGTGGTAAAGAAAATTGTTGGTGTATTGCATCATTACTAAAATTTCTAATGTGCGATTTTCTTTAGCTAAGACTAAATTATTTTTGAAAGAATAAACTGAAGTTATGAAACCTTAAAGGAAATTCTTCAAACAAACAAAAGACCTGAGCAAAGAACTTGAACAAATTTTCAAATATTTACTCTGAACTATTCATATAAAAAATAAATATTTATATGTATTTAACTGAATTATTCATTAAATAAAAATATTCAACCATTTAACAAAAAAAAAAAAAAAAACTAAAGATTATGGAAATTCAAAAATGTAGCTACATTCAAAGTAAAATTATTCAGCGAACACAGAGTGATGCCGACAAACACGCACATAATAAAATTTAACTAAAAAAAAAAACTAAGAATAACAATACTATCGATGAAAATTTGAAGCCTAAATTTACGATGGCCATAATCCGAGCTTATCTATTTCTCAAAACTAATATCCTAAATGTATCTGTGAGATTTTCATCGTAAATTTCGAATAATAAATTGAATTTTTCTTTGCTGTGGTCCTCAAGTAGGTATATATGTACACATTAAAACATATTATATACAACCCACAATCAATTCTAAATTTTTTAGGCATCGGGCAGTCAGTCAACCAAGAAGCTACAGATAGATCTAATGCTAGTTTAATGACAACCCAGTTGCCAGGTTGTGTTGTATTTTGTTGTTTGGGCGAAAAAAAAAAATATCTTACGAATGTAACCGACTCACACCGTCCCAGTTACTGGTGCTGCACCGGCATCATGTCAAATTGACGACTCTAGAAGTTTAATCTGTGAATTTTCTTCTACCTCAGTCAACGATATCCTCGTGTAAATGATTGCAATTTTATGTGGAATTACAGAATCACAGTGAGTGAATGAGTGTTGTTTGGTGAAATTGCATTTCGAGATACATTGCACTCTCTGGCATGTAGGTATATGTATGTTTCTTCTAACGGCATTTGCCAATTACTGCTACAAAATCACCTCAGCAAACTGTGTTCCGGTGTATGATTCCTGAGATACATATAATTTGATGGAACATGCAATTGAAACAATAGACACAATTTCCAATTTAATTTCGCTGCCATCAAGGCGCAGAGCTAATCCTTGCTCCAGTATCGGCCATAAATTCTCATTTATAATGTATCCTTTTTCGCACATCCAATATTCGCCAACAAACTTCTCTAAGAGATACAAGAACAGCTTTAGCCATACAAAAACGATGAGGGTCTTAAGGCAGCAGTTGTTCTCAGGGCTTATACTTATACTTACCGGTGTTATATGCGCAGGAGCATCACACGCACGCACTCTGAGAGTGCTCTTCATCTTTATTTTCAAGCCTAAGACACAACCTTCGGCTTCTTCACCGCTGCGCTGCTGGCTGTTGCACCATGGTTCTTGTTCATTTCGTCGTCATCGTAGGCAAAAATTTGTAACGTTTAGTTTTTAAATGGTCAACCATTTTAATTTTCAGCTTCGGTGCAGACTATTAAAGCTCATTAAAGTTGATTGGGTTTTGCATTTCGTAGATACTTTTTAATGATTAGCTTTGATGCATGGAAGATGGGAGGCATTTTCTTTATTACAAAAAGGCTCTCTCAGGTTCCGTGGTATGCTGTGTGTGATGTGATGGTGTCCGGTGTGCTTATGTGGATGTACATTGTACATATTCAAGGGAAGCAAGGAAGGAGTCTTTAGTTTTTTGCACTTGTTTTGTTTTTTTTTAGCATAATATGAACATGAGTTCGATGATGTTCGACGCTACTGCTTTAGTTTTATGTTGGATTTTTTTTTTTTAATAATTCTGTAAGGAGATAATGTTTTCTTTATTGTTTTTTTTTTGTTGGTGTTTTGCAAACAAGTTTGTAGGTATGAGTGGTGAGGGGAGGTTTCAATATGTTGTGGCATCTGTTATTTTGATTCAATGTTGCAATTTCATTTAGAACTTTATTTTTTTTTTATCGATATTGATGGGATAGTTAAGAGGGAATTAAATAAGAGAAAGGAATGAGAGACAATATTGTATGGGTAAGGTAATGAGGAATGTTTTTGCTATCGTAGTCGTTAGAGCGAAAGAAATGAAATGCAATTAGATAAGGAATGCTAATTGATATGGCATATAAAGGAAATGGATTATTGGTTTTGGTAAATCGCAAATGATGAAAATATCTAATTTATGGAACATTTTTGTGAAATTCTGATAAGGGAAACAACAATTCTCATGAAACAAGGTTTGAGCAGTCTTGTGTGTAAGATATTTGTATGGCTTTTTGATAAAAACCTTATATAGTCGATTTACACCGCGTAGATTAATGGAAATATTGCTGATTGTCACATAAATTTTAACTTAAAGTTGGCCAACTATATACTTATATTTTTTTTTTTACTTATTTTTGTTGTTTTACTTTTTTGGTGTTCTATTATAAGACTATGGTTTTTCAGGACGTCGCTGAGATATTAGCAGAATTTTTTAGATTTATAAATTCAAATTAAAAGGCTGAACGCAGTTGATTAATCAACCTTTAAATATATTTTTAAGGGCTGCAAATAGTTTTTGTATTCGTAAAAACTTTTTTTTTTCTTTAGTATTTGTTGAAAATTTAATTTTTCTCAAAGGGCTCCATTAAAAAATCTGTAATTTTTTGACAAGTATATGCTACCTTCAATCGCTTTATTTTTTTTTTGAAAAATAGTTTTTAGTGTACCTATACCTATGTACTTCTCATAGAACCTTTTTTGTTTTTTTTTTCGCTTTTTTCGAAAACGCATCAACCGATGTTGATATACTTTTTTTTGCAGAGTATTTTAAAAATTAAAAAAAAATATTTTTTGGATGTAAAAAAATGTTTTTTGAATGCAATATTTCAAAAACAATTTGTTTGGTTTTTACGATAATCTAAAATATTTTTAACAAAAACTTAATCGTATATTAAAATATAAGGATACCTTAAGGTGAAAGTTTCAAGCAAATGTTTACAAATTTTTACCGAAAACCCTTTTTTTTTTTTAAAAGACTTTACGAAATTATAATTTTTTGGGGTTTCTACTACTTATCTCAATATCTATTGAGCCGATATAATTTACATATTTTAACAAGAGCTTATGAGTTTAAATAATATCGCATATCAAAAACAAAAAAAACAAATCTTGGATTTAAAAAAAAAAAAAAAAAAAAACAGTGAATCTGAACTTCTGAAGTGACCTAGTAGAAGTTTAGGCCTTTTCGAGTAAATGACGAACATATACTTGAAAACTTTCCTATACCCTAAAAATCATCTCAATTTAGTGTTAAAAAAAAAACAGTTTTCGAGTGATCTCATGAACTTAACTATTTTTGACTCGGCAAGGTTATTGGTTAGGTTAGGAGGGGCGTTCGCAGATCTGAGGCTGTTGCGTACACGGGGGTATGTTGGTCCATTGTGATCCCTTATAACAGAGATAAAACCTAAACTATCGGCTTACATAGACTAGTTCATTTACGAACCAGCCCGTGCTTTCAATGTATTTTCTCATGTTTACCATTGAGACCTGCGTTAAATCGTCCAGTTCTCCAACAAACCTGTTTCCAAAGAAAAGGAGGCGGTTAGTTTGGAGGTTTGGGCTATCGCAAAACAGGTGTTTAATGGTTTCTATTTCTTCAACATCCTGACAGTTCCTACAGAAAACGGGTGCATATACACCCAATCTAATGGCCATTATGCTAATGGCACAATGTTCCGTCAGTACACTTATCGTAGATTTATTAAATGTTATCTGAAACTAAAGCAAATTTTTCAAGTTTTTTAAAGTTTGGAAACTGTTTTTGGCAAAAGTTTGCATTACTTTTTTTCTTGTTGATACTTTTATTTTCAGAGTTTTTTTTATCATGAGTCAAACAAGCTATCGTTCTTAAAAATCGGTACACAATAACTGTTGAAGTTATGAATTTTACAAGATCACCTTAATTATACAATTTAGTACGAGGTATGGCGATCTGGGAAATAATTCAAAGAGGCATTTTTCCTTTGATATTCGAAAGAGTATCAATTCAAAAGCCGATAATCACATTTTTCACAACTGCGTCTTGTATTATTTTAGGACGCCATCTTGTTTTTTAAGATAATTTTGGCGTATTTTTGATCCCAGAAAAAAAAGTTTGTTCTACAAAATTGTAGAAATTTACATCCCTATTCTGCTAAACATTCGCGTGAAATTTGTATTCTGCTAACCATCGGAGGGAAATAATTGCTCCACTCCAATTTTTAAATAAAATTCGATAAAAATTGGACTGGATACTTTTAAGAATTTTAAAACTAATTATCAGTAAAGACTGAAGATGTAAAAAAATATTTAAAGGCAAATTGAATGAAAATTTCACGTGAATCGAAAGTTTCGATCGAATCAAATTGCTTTCTTTAAAAAGCTTAAGTGCATTTTGTTGAAAAAAAAAATATGATGAATGTACAAAATTCAAGCCTTACTTTTTGCAGCAAAATGCATCAAAAGTAAAAAAAAATTTGAGTTTTGGGTTGGAAAAATTGGATTAGAAATGTCGAAATATCTACAAATCATCCGAAAACATAAAACTTTTAGAATGTTTGACAAAAACTTGAAACCATTTCAAAGTGACTATCTTCAGAAACTCCTATAGAAACCTCAATTTCAGCAAACTGTTAAGAAAATTTAAGTCTTAAATTAAGTCCTAATTTAAATCTTAATGCCTTCAATGTCTTGATTAATCCTTATAGATGACATCAACTTGGTCACAACATTTCATTAATGTTGTACAGAAGTATGAAAAAAGTGATCCCTGTTTGTGGTAGTTGGACCTCTAATTACCAAGCCATGTTATACTTAAGAAATTTGGAGCAATTTACTGCCATTAGTTTTTGGCTATCACCCACGTGCTTGTCTGCTGAAAAGTTGCTTGCATCAGATGGTAATTTTCGAAAACAATTAAGTAATGAAAAGACGCTCTATTATATCTTATACGATTTTTTTGAAGCATTGCCAACAACAGTTGCCGATGTCAACAACTTTTAGCCGATTTTATAAATCCCTCTTAACTCTATCTAAAAGACTTTTAAAATATTAAAATGATGATTTTTCGATATAATACGTCATTTAGAAGTTTAAAAGCCGGTTGAATATTTGGAAAACCGAACATTAAAACATTTAATTAATTTCAGCGTATTTAAGATATTTGGCTCCAATAAAAAAACACGCGTTTACCGCAAGGGAATGACAATAATTGAATTCGATACTCGATACCATGTTCGATAGCATAATCACTTCATTCCAAATGCATCATAAATAATCAAAATCTTGGATTTTGGGAACTTATATTTATCAAGCAAAACTACTCTCCGAATTGGTGTATAAATAATTAAGAAAATTTATATTAAAAGTATGAATGATCAATTATCAAAAAAAAACATGATTATAATATTGCATAAATATACATATTACGAAAAGTTATCGGTTCTTCAAAATAATTATTGAAAAATGTTGCATTTTCCATATTTATTCATTTGACTTGTCAACTACTTACTAGCTCAAAAAATACATAGCTTATGCATTTAGGTACAGCTTTATAAACTGCGTATTCCAAAAATTTGGGTAACCTACATGCCTAAATGCTTTAAAGGAAATTCTAATTACTCGCCTGTCATATAACATGAGGAATGCGAATGTATTCAAAGGAATGAAGAATGCAATCTAGTTTGACACACTTAAATTGATATAGCACCTTACCTTATTTAATAACAAAAATCCCACCTGCAAATTCTTTCTCCAAACAAATAAATTCTCAAGAATCTTGTTATTTCTTCTTTCTATACACACCAAATGATTATCAAACGAGAACTTAGAGCATTCCCCAATTACTATATAACGCCCAGCAATCCCAAAACCAACAAAACAAACCGATCGATTAATCTGCTTCAAATGAATATATAGTTAACTTCATTTCTTCGATTTAATCGAACGTAATTCCATTTGCATAATATGACTCTAGAAACTTTACTATAATATGAGTCTAATAGAAGAGACCGCACAACCACATCATACATGCAACCACAATGAAAATCCATTCAATCGAAGTTAACTTTTTGTAAAAGGATCATTTCAACATTCTTTGATTGGTCTTGAAGTCTTTAAAAATCTTGCAAAAAAAAAAAAAAACCTATCGAGGCAAATAAATAACTCAAAAACCGCACAATCGAACCAAAATCCAATTCAAAAACCATAAAATCAAGAAATCCATCTTATGGATCAACATAAATTGCACTGCGGTTGCAATATTTCATCATTAGATGCATTTTGGCTGTATAAGTATTGACGCGACTTCGCATTTTGCCACAAACGACGAAGTTTAACTTTTAATACAGGTGATGTACCCCCCAGCCAGTTTGTGCTGGGACGAGAGAAGAGCATAGCCACTGCCACTTATAATCTGTCTCAAAAAAAAAAAAAAAAAAAAAAAAATACAAAACAAACATCGGACCATCGAATTCAACTCAAATGAGGTACGAAAATGTTGACACATGTTATCGATCAGTTTTTGGCAGACTTTGGCAGCAAAACGATTGTTGTCGTGTCCATTAAAGTTATCGATTCTTCTCGAAGCGGAGTGGTGAAGTGGCAATGGTGTGGTGTATTGCAAATGCTAACGCAAGCTCAAAAGCTTGTCATTAGGTGTAAGAAAAATATCGTTGTCAAACCAAACGTCTGTCCGTCCGTTTGAGAACACGTTTTAACCATTTAAGGCTCCAACATTACATACTTGTCGCCGCTTTGACCTAATTATAGTGATGTGCAATTATTTCACATCCCTAAATGGCCGTTAGTATGTTTTAATTGTTTAACGCAGTTTGCATAGCGAAAACCGTTGCAGCATTAAATTCTATCTGCCAGCGACTGATCGATGAGTTATCACACCAAGATGGAGGCGCACCTTGAAATTCGTCTATCAACCACATAACTGGGTTTTACTGTTGCTTAGAGGATAACCCTATACTTAATGTGAGATATACAATATCTCGATTTCTCATTCATTAAAAAGAAAATACAAATTCGATGGAGAAATATCCATCAATCATTTATTTAGGCATTGTAATTGTGATCAGGATCTCGCCAGTTGCAGGTTACAGGTTTGTTGCGCGGATTTGCAGGTTGCACTCAAATTAACACCAATTTGAGAAATGTACATTTAAGGACACAGTTATATGAGCTGTAGCGAATAAGTTGGGCATTGTGACAAGTTGATAAGTTTGATCCAAAAATTTCCAACACCCCAGGTATGCTGGCTGGCTGAGTTCCGATTCCTAAAATGCCATTGCCTAGACTATAGACTGTGCTGTGTGTGTGTATGTGTCACAAAACTGTAACTAGCATTTTGGATGGATGATGATGAATTTTTTACCAGACACGGATCGAAAGAGTGCAGCGCAGAGAAGTTAAGATTGAACTAAAAGTGGTTCGTGGAATTGGTTAAACATGACATTTATGGCAACTAAAACTGGCAACTTAATTGATTGATTGTTGCATAAATTAGTTGGTGGTACTGGTTGAAGAATGTTGTTGGTACTTCTGTTGCTGGATGTTGTATAGCGCTCCGCAGAGGGGTTGTATGGTTGAGTGTTTATGCACATTTTTAATTGGAATTGTATAATTTAAGTTCGTGTGTTCATTTCATTTGAGTTTTTGTAAACATTTTTTTTTATAGCGGTGTAAATAAAAATAGCAGTGGGTTGCTTTGGCGGTTTGAAGGACTTTTGATTTGATTGATTCAATCGGTCTGCTGCTGAGTTTAATTATCACATTCGAAGCATATTTGCGTTTAATTTTTATAGAATAGAATTAATATATTGAATCGTGAAAAAAGATCAACAGAGGGTGTGAATACATGCTCAAGTTGATTAGAATAGTTTTTCGAATGCAAATTCAAACGCTAAGTAATGATGCGGAGAATGTTTTGCGAATGATTTGTTGTTGGATTGCATGTTTCAAAGTGAATCATCGATTGATTTGCATTTTTCACAATATTACAAGAAGTACAAGTCTGCATTCGTTGAATATGGCAATAACAAGATTTTTTTTCATTTGAGTTTTTTTTTTAAGTATATTGCTTCTGAGGCGGATAATTGTATTTGACTAAGTGTGCATAATTTTGATGGATTCATTATTAATTAATAAATTAATTCAATTTAAGCTTTGTCTTTAGCTCTTGTGAGTTGTAACCGTTGTTGTTAGAAATGCTCTGTGCTTGGAAGGTTTTTAGACTTGTTGTGAAGCTGAGATATTTTATTTGTTCGTATCTTAATGTTAAGTAGGTTATCTTACTATATGAGCCTGGGCTACATTGTAGCAAGAATGTTAGATTTATTTTGTTTCTGTAGGTACTTCAAAAAAAGACGTAATTATGTCATCGATAAATTTAAATTTCAATAGATACGATGTTTCGCAGTAAAAATATCAGTAAAATAATAATGCACTACTTCAAATAAAATGCACTAGTAGCTCCTCTGTCCTGTACAATTTTTTAACACTTTTGAAACTAAGTTTGTGATGAGCAAATATTCCCGTTTCTTCACCAGGGGCAGCTATACACATTAGCCTCTGTGGATGTCACTGTTTTAAAGTACCACGATGAGAAAGGTATGGATGTACATGTGTGTCCTTATATGAAATAAAAAAATCCAATCTATGAACTATTTAGTCACGGCTTTCAAATAACAGAAATTTTTGATTTTGTACATATTTTTGATGCATTTTCTCGAGGCTAAGGTAAACATGTTGTTTTCCAGGTTATTCCCATAGAAGCAAAGTAAAACTCGGCTTAAGAAAGTAAAACTCTATAACAGCTTAATTCATAATCGCGTCATAATGTTATACCACTCTTTAAATGTTATTCATAAAACTTACGCAACGTTGAATAGAGACAATAGGCGTGTTTTATTGGGAATCTTTACATAGTATAGTAAGAAACTCCCAATAAAACGCATCGGCAGTATAGCTTGGTTTTTATTTTTCACTTTTGATACTATTGAACATGTGTCGAAATAAAAATTAAATTAATTAGACAATTTTCAAGATGATTTGAGAATAAAAATTCTAAAAAGTTAGTTTTTATAAAATAACTCATGAAATAATTGCAGGTTTTGTAAGAATTGTACGAGTAAAGTAAAAAATTAAGGGGGGCTTTACAATTCGTTTTAAACTTAGCTTAATAAACTTCAAATACCGCAAAGCTACAGGAGTGAGCTCGGCCCACGATATGCACTTAGAAGAAGTGTATCAGGGACTCAACTGGGAGAACAAAACGGTTGAAATCTAATTCCAGCCTAAGGCTATCCCAAAAGAAAATTTATTTGGCTCATACTCTAACTCAGAAGGAGCAAGCAGGGAGAACAACGGTAGGAATATGATTTGAACTCTAGCCATTAATCCAAAGGAAAAATTATTATATCAAGAAGACCCACCCTTAGCGGTACACGAATGTATCGAATAAAGTAATCTAAAAAGCGCCCAAAGGATCAGCTGGAAAATTTTTCTTTTAGTATTTCCAAATAAAAAATCAGGAACTACAACGAGTCGATAATCTATACGAATTCGAATTGTTTGAGATTCAAGATTTTGTTTATTGATCATTATATACATATATACAATTTGGTTAACTTAAAACTATTAGAATATAATGATTATAGAAATATTTTGTTGGCACAAAGGGGGCCTAACTATATTCATTGACAAAATATATCAAATTATGCTAACATAATTTAAATGGCTTAAAATTAAATGTCGTTGGCAAGGTTCATCTCGGGTTGTTCAATCCCGGTTGTCCAGATGGTGAGCTAATGTTGAGTGATAGGGTCGGCTTTTAGCCGCGATAGGATGCCTTCTATGCCAGCATAGAAGGAAGCTTCAACGTCAGTTGGCATTTTCTCTAGGATATCCATATCATCACAGAGATATATCGGTTCGGGATGTCGTTCCTTGGGGGTCATCCTTTTCATCAGTGGGTTAGGGTGGCTGGCAACTTTTGTAATAATTTTCCTTGCAGTTTGTGTAAGAAACTGGTCCAGTGGCTTGATGTTCGCTTCTTCGTAGATTCTCCTGTTGGTATAGTGCTTCCGTCTTTGATGATCGAATTGTAGTCCAGTGCATATCCTGAGTATCTTCCTCTCGAATACTTGGAGTTTTTCCATAGCCGTCTTCGATATGGTAAACCATACCGGAAAACTATGGCCGAGCTGATGGCTGGTCTTAGTAACTGCTTGTATATCAGCAGCTCCGTTGGTGTACTCAGTTCTGTTTTCTTCTTCAAGAGGGGATGGACTCGGTGGAATGCATAGTTCGCCTACGCCTTTGTTAGCACTGCCCTATAGTGTGGGTTGAATCCCAGCAGCTCGTTGAAGTTGACTCCGAGGTATTTGACGTTCTTCTTAGCATGAATCGTTGATCCATTCGGAAACTTCAGGATCAGGTTTCTGCACGTAGCCGCCGATCGCCGATCTAATTCTATAAAAATAGAATAAACAAAATTGGACCTTAAACACTTCCTTGCGGAATATCAGCATATTAACTTCTGTGAATTGTTGAACTAACTCAAGAGTTAATGACTTTCAGTAAATTAATACATTTCAAGCATTTACGTAAATCAGAAAAAAGAAAACTAATGGCCTGACAGAATGTGAATACAATTGCCTAGTCCCTCCCTAGCGAACTTCCTCCAGTTACACACACACATATTTTTCAAATATCACACATACGAATTGCTTAGTTATTAAAATAAAAAAAAAATAAATTTGATGGCACAACAGCTCATGAAGAACTAGGGCCTAGTGACTTACAACTCTCAACCATTTCTGTGTGCGTGTCTGCAGGAATGGAGGGGACCTACAGTTTATTGCCGAATCCGAACGGCTAACGAGCTATATACTCTTGGAGGATTTGTCAATTCCTCGCAGGAGGCAGTAGCCGTTTTTTCTTTTAAATAAATAGGTGGCGAGGCTGGGGATCGAACCTTAGATCTCCGGCATGACAGTCCATCGCACTAACCATCACGCCACGGCTACTACAGTTATTAAAATAAAAAAAAAAAATTAATTTGGTGGCACAAACGACTCATGAAGAATTAGGGCCTAGCGACTTAAAACTTTCAGCCATCCCTGTGTGCGTGTCTGCAGGAACTTAAGGAGGGGACCTACAGTTTATTGCCAAGTCCGAACGGCTAAGGTGAGCGGCACTTTTCTATGACAAGAGATACTCTTGGAGGATTTGTCACTTTCTCGCAAGAGGTAGTAGCCCTGAAAAAAACTTAAGGTGGAAGCGGCTGGTATTGAACCCCAGACCTCTGGCATGACAGTCCAACGAATTAACCATTACGCCATTACGGATTACTAAATATACAAAATTAATGATGAAGAAGAAGAAGTCCAAGAAAGTGGGTTTCACCATACCGTCAGTATCTGCTTCGGGTTCAACGATTTGTTTAAAATTTGTAGATAATTATAGTACGGGTAGCTCCCATACAAAGAATTTGATTTTTTTTTTAAATATTTTTTAAAATTTGTTTATTTAATAGGACAAATATTAGTTTCGTGTAAAAATAAAAGTTTCCAGGTTGTAATCAAAATTTAGACTACGATGATTGTGAAGTCCGAAAAAGTGGGTTTCGCCATACACGTCGATGGTCTGTACGCCCATGCGTCTACCGTTATTTGAGCTAGAGCCACGAGAGTGAGGCGGATTTATTTTTCTAGTTATTAAAATCACTATAAGCTTTTCTAAAAAAAATTGAATTTTCTTTATCTTTATCCAAACCTTAAGATGAAATTATAGCAAATTCCTTGAACACCTTTATTATTTATGATCCCAAACCCAACTATATAAATGTAGTTTCTATTTTAAAACTTATATTGTCTTAGTTGATTTCTCAAAAAAATGAAGTGTATCCGTCATGGATAAAGTGCGCATCTTCCTGTCAGGTAGGAGGAGTATAAGATTGGTACTATACAAGCGAAACTTAATTTGATTGCATTACATAGATAGCGTGCAAAAGGAGGCGCACCACTTACAGAAATATAGATTAATTTATGCCTCTTTCCCCTACTGTACATAAGAAAATATAAAGAAAACCTTTTTCTATACTCTGATGGACGGTCGGACATGAATATAAAGAGTGTTAGGCAAAGAAGTACGAACAGAACAAACTTATATGAGTATAAGTCTAAAGAACCATAACAGAATGCAATTAACGGCAGATGCTGTCTAAAAATGAACTTCAATTTCAGCCAGAAGTAAGTCGAGTCCACGGTTTACAAGAGCGCCAGCCAACCACGTATAGCATTTGACGTTCACTGAAATGGCGACGATGATTATGACGATGACGATGACGCCGAGGACGGACGTCTTGGTCGTGGACGATGTGAAGTTGACCACAATCGGCGAAGCACCATCGCGGCTAGATAGATAGGGATGATACCAAAATTAATGCCATATGCGGTTGTAATGCTTGACTCTCTACTTCCTTACCTGATGTGCTGTTAACATTTTTTCACAGTATTTTCCATCGATTTTTTGTTTTTTTTTTTTTTGTAATTTTAGTTTTTTTATTTCGGGGCGTTTCATTTATGATATGCGCCAGATTATTATAAATGCACCACATCCATCGACAGACAGAGATAGAACGAGTGTCCAGAACATATGTCCATTAAAATGTTTCCCCAATACACATCAGCCAGCACACTCATACCCGACCCGTGTACGGAATGGAGTGGAAAAATTACGATCCTGATATCATCCAGCCTATTTCCTTGAACGATAAAAACCACAGTATAAGCTCCTTGCACTTCGACCAAACATCCACATCCTCCCAAAAGAGGTAACATATTTTTTAATTGTTGCTACCACAGCTCCTGGTGTAGGGTTCATATACTATATAAATTTTGTTGTATGGAACATGCGTTGTTCCTACAGGCTTCGTGGTCTTGCCTTCGATATGTTTTACCCGTGTTCAGCCGACACCAAAAATTAAGGATTATTAATCGCTGTTCCTAATCAATTATCTTTCCATCTTTAATTAATTTTCTATATGTATGTATATGGGACTCTAAGAGCGTATAGTTTCTATAGGTACTGCACAAGAGTATGTGCATCAGCGAGGGCACGTACTTGAATGTTAATTTATCCTCCCTTCAATACGTGTATAGAGTGTATAGAGTTAACGCGCTTCAGAAACCAACGTCGACCATAAAATATTTTCAAAATGATTCGCACATTAATTTTTTGGGGGTTTTGAAGAAGCTTTCACCGAAAAAGTATCTTTTCTGCTTTATTTTTCTTTGGTATATTTTGTTTTTTTTTTTAATTTTTTTTTCGAGGATTAAAGGAGGTGTATCTAGAGGTGATAATGATCTTGTTGATTGGTGGTTGTTAGTTTTTTGAAGTAAAACAAAAAAAAAACTGAAGAAGAATTTCCTATATAAACTTCTGAAACTGTGGCTGAGAGCTTCGTTAACAGATTTTCATGTCTTAATTTCCGGTAAAAGGTAAAATTAAAAAAAAAATAATAAAAACTTAAGTTTACTGTTTTTTTTTGGGATCCCGTTATAAAATACCACCCACTCATTTTTGGTAAAACAAACCACCAACAAAAAAAAATATATGACAGCCACATATGATGTCAATTTAGTTGAAAAGCGATAGTAGGTAATGTCAGGAAGGCAGTTTGTGATAAAAAAAAAAATCAAACAAAAAACAGATATATGTTATACCGCTACGCTCAAGTGAACGCGACTCATAGCTGCCGTTTGCTACTTCACTTGAAAATGTCAACTTCTTCAGTAGGACACATAAAATAGCCAAACCTACCTATATAAAGCCATAAGAATAGTGTTTGGCTGCTGTGGGGTCTCTGTTAAAAAGTGTTTGGCAATCATAGGGAATTTGACAGTTTTTTTTTTTCTTTTTTTTTTTTAATTTTTGTTGATTTTATTTTTCAATGGAAAGAAACTTAAGATAGCCTGACACTTGTTCTCGTTGATATAACTTTTAAAGAGGAAAACACTTAAGATAGTTTTGGATTTTTTTGCACTAAGACTTTCTTGGATAACTCCATTAGATTTGAAGACTTTGTGTTTGAAGAGGAGTGTTGACATCAAGTATATAAGTAGTCAAAAAAAAAAAAAAAAAAAAAACAGGTTGGGAAATGTTTCTGGTTTTCAAATATTTTTATTTTTGTCATTATTTTGACATTATTCAAAAAGTGCTGATGATGAAGGACATTTTTTCTTCGTGGACCCAAAAAAAAAAAAAAATCATCTACACAAGTATAATTAACTTTAGACAAAATTTAAACCACCGCAGCTTGCCCACCACATAATTTACCCAAAATTCTTGACTCAGGGTGTATTTAGTTGGACCTAAGATAAACGACTAGTGAAACGATATGGGCAAAAGAAACCCCTAGTTTTGACTCGATTAAGTGGAAATTGTAGTAAAATGTAAGCTTCAAACGCAATTAATCTATCTATCTAAACACTACCTTCAATTTCAATTTCAATTTCAATTTATTTTAAAAATCAATGTACAAATAAGACCTAGTCTTTTATAGTACTTAAAACAAAACGGGTAATAATAATAACTAATATTATCTACATAATAATAATAATATAAAAATTCAACCTTGGTGTCAGTTTATAATATTAAAAATATTAGAGTGAACCTTAGTGAAATGATTTTTGTTTTCTTATTTTCGCTTCTTTTTCTATTTATATTGTTTCATATTAGAATTTTTTGTTTTGTAATTTCCTTAAATTTTCATCCAAACGATTGGAACATTTATAACAATGTTCACGAGTGTGTTTTTCCATCCGCCAAACATCTCATTTGGTGTTGTTCTTGTAATACATTTTTTTCCTGTATCATTTTATAGGGATGAGTGTGTGGCACTAACAAAAGCATTTATCCCAAAAAAACATGTTTTCATTTTGTTTTATCTTATTTTTGTTTTTTCTTCTGTTCAAGCATTTCAAGAGAATGATTATGACAAACGCTAAGGAAACCAATTTTATCAATTTTATAAAATTGGTTATATAATTTTATAGTTGGATTTTCTCTTTTGGCATGGCTGGCAATTTTCTGGGATATAAAATCGGGTCAATTTACAAAAAAAATCAATCAGTTTGAACACTTTTTTTTTTTTTTTTTTGTATGTCGACAATATTTTCTTTTCTTTTTTGGTAATAAAGAAAATATATTAAGAGTCATTAAAACAAATTAGATTTCGGTTTTATTTTATACAAAAAAAAACGTCGTATCCCTTTTTTTCCATTTAAGTAGATAATTTGAACTTGTCTTTCATCAAAACAAAAGAGTTGAGCAACAAACTTTTGTGGGGGAAATTATATGTTCATTAAAAAACCGTAATGGAAATGAAAGAACATTGTACCTACACTATTCATTCATGTAAATTAGGGTTTGAATGAAAGAAGTGGTAAACACTAAAATAACAGTCAAAGCTATCAATAAAAAGACATTATTTTAAATTAGTAATTTAATTTTAAAACCATATTATACTATTGAAATATAGTTTCAAATTTAAATTGAAATGGTTTTTAGTTCCAATAAAAACTCACACCTTACTTAAACTCGGTCTCCCAATTTATTTACTCTTCATTAAATTTAAAGTTGCCATTATAATTGGGAAATTAACAATTAAATAAAGAATTGTTATAAATTTCATTCTTTAATTTAAGTTTGAATAAATTGGTCATTATATAGTCGTTATCTTAAATTTTGTACAAAAATAGACTGACATAAAAAAAAATGGATTCTGGAACAAAAATAATCTTTAAAAAAACATAGAAAGCAATTCTAAATCGATTTAAGTACATTCGATAAATGAATGTTTTTACACGTATTTTTTGTTTGGTGGTAAAATTACTTTTAAAAAATATGAAATTCAAATTTTAAAATTCATCAGCTGACTCAAAGTCATAAGTTTAAAAAATCAAAAGAGAAATAGTCAACAGTGTAGATTGACCTTAAGACCATGCGCAACCTTTTCGATTCTCTTAATAACTAAGGATCAGTTGTACAATCGTAGTTCAAATATTGATCCGTGGTTCAGGAATTTTAACTCGCCGATTTCGGCGGGTTAACTGAGGTTTAACGGTGGTTCAAGGTTCAAATATGCACTAAAAGCCAATTACATGCCTGAACCATCGTTGAACCACAGTTAATCCGCCGAAATCGGCAAGTTAAAATTGCTGAGCCACGGGTAAAATATTGAAGCACTTTTGTACAACTGGCTCTAAGCAAACTATATTTTGTATGCTTTTTTTTGAAGTAATGTTTATTTAAAGTAAAAAGTACAAGTGATCTCAACTCCATGCGTTTCGCCCAGGCACGACAGTTGGTTTGGGTTCATCAGTTATAGATGCTGTCATACCCTTCTAAGGCGCAAATATTGGTCGATATTTACCAACCATGAATAAACTGTAAATTTTATTATTCTAAGGAATTTGTTTAAATTGAGACACCTAGAAAATAAATGCCAATGATCAGGCGCAACGCATGGAGTTGAGGTCACTTGAACTTTTTAATTTAAATTCATTAAATCACTCCACATAAACAGGAGTAATTCTTTATAAATTTCTTGATCTCCGTTATAAAAGCCGCGTTTTATTATCTTTGGATCTGGATCAGGATCATCGCTTGAAAATAAAACTGATCTATATCGTTGTCCATATATCCATATGACAGCAGTATTATATAACCATCTCTTTTTTACTTACGTTTTAATTATTTTCAGTTGTTTCCCGTCTCTTTTCTTTGCACAACAACAAACGCTACCTTACCATAAAAGCCATCTACCCGCCAAAGTAAGAATTCATTTTTGGATCTTCGAAATTGATCCAGATAGAGAGCAGGATCCCGAATTGTTTTTGTATTACGTGTTGTAAAATGATCCTGATCCAGATCTGTAGGAAATAAAACGCAGCTAATGTTTATTTATTTCATAAATGGGAACAATTTTGTTATTTTTGTAAATTGCTTAAAAACAATTAGTTTTTTAAATAAAATATTTGGCAAGTTTATATTTCAGAGGAACCCTTAGCATTTTTGAATTTTCTTACATTACTTGAGCCTTCTCATACATTTTAAATTCAAAAGATTACTGTTATTATTTCTTTTCTATATAATTAAGGGCAATTCAGATAAATTGCAATAGTTTTTGGCAGTCTTTTCCATTAAGAATTGTGGAAAGTTACGTTTTTTCCGAGCCATATTTTTGCCTGTACCTCTGCCTGTATCTCTGCCACAAATGGACATCTTATTATGAAAAAATTTTCTTTTTCGTTGTAGAAAGAGAAGTTGAGTGTTCGGTCGCTACGGTATGGTATGACAAAAATTCGGTAGTAATTTTCCTTTCCTATTCTGGTCCAAATATTGATCAATGGATTAAATAAGAATCAATGATTTTTCAGGCATTTACTTGGCTATTATTATGATATAATTTGACCTTTTTTCATCACTGAATCTGAGTTAATCCTCCGAAATCGATGAGTTAATTTCTGAACCACGGATTAATTTTTTAACCTTTTATTATGCATAGCGACTTTGAAAATTAAATGTTAACTTTAAAAAGTTTTAAAAAGCCTGATTTTAGTGTATTAGTATGATACTCCTCAAAAAGTTTTTAACTTTGATATTTCTTTACTAAAATGTTCTTAGTTTTGATTATACTTACCCTATTTTCTTAATAAAATCCAGCTGAAAATGGTATGAACATTGTGTTATAGTTCATACTATTTTCACATTTTTAGTTGTTAATGTAACATTTAGAGTTAAAATGATACTAAAAAGATAAAAATGTACTTAGCGATTTTAACTTTAGTAAAATGTTAAAAAATATAATACGATGCTGATTCGTTTAAAATTTGAAGAATCCTGTTTTTAACCTATCTTCATACTTAAAGCACTTTAACGTCATACTTAATCATCTAAAATTTTGCACCAATGTTTTTTATAGTTCATTGTTAAATTCATTATTTAAAACTGCGATTTAACATATAAATGATTTATAAATGTCTGCCTATATGAATTGTGCGTCTATTTGAGTTCTTTTTCTCTTTAAATAATTTTGATTATTTTATTTAATAAAATATCTAATTAAGTTTTTTTTTTTCTCTTTCTAGGTAAGTGTCTATAATGTTTACAAATTTGTTCTGTTTTCTGTGTAAGTATTTTTAGTTAAAAAATTACATTGAATTGTTTTTGTGCATTTAAAGTGGATCATAGTATCTGGAGCTAAGTCTCAATAAAATTCTAATTTATATTACCCGACAGAAGAATTTTGGCATAGATGACCGGCCACAGGGTCACAAAGCCACAATGCAACAAATTTTTTTGTTTTTGAATCATTTATAAAAAATAAATAAAAATTATAAACCGAACCTAAGGTTGTGAATTATTTGTAGATTCAGTTTTATGAAAAAAAAAAAAATTAAATTTGCTTATGTATGTATTTCCAAAAAAACTGCATATAATTAACAATGAGAAATATGACACTAAAGGCAAAAGATGATCATCGTAATAAAAAGGGTCGATTTATTTATTTATTGGAGACCGTTAAATATTAACTTTACATATTATCTCTTAAAAACATGGTCATGAATTGTATGCTTTTCAAATTGTCATTTACAGAAGATATGAGAAAATATAATTTGTAAATATTAATAGGTGCGTTTTATTCGTAACTCATAGTTAGCACAGGAATAAAAGTTCAATAAAACGCTATATCAACTTTTATTTCCACTCTTTATTCTCTGAATGTGTGCACACCTTTTTTTGAGTGGAAAAAAAACTACGTTACCGACATTTAAGGTTCAAGTCCACACTATGTGTCCACTAATTTACTGGCTAATTTATCGATACTTTTAGTTTTGTTATTGTTCACCAAAGGAAATTTTACTGCGCTAGCTATAAAATTGCCAATAAAACGCACCTAATATTATAAATGTTAAAGTTTGTTTGTCTGTCTGTTTGTTCCTCTATCTCTGAAAATATCTACATAATTGATTGTAATAAAAATTTGTAGAGCGTGAACTTAGAACATCAGGGCGGACATAGGCTACTTTTTGTTTTCAAAATCTATAACAGTTTACAAAAAAATAGTTAAAATATATATAAAAAAAGTGGTAAATTGTTTGAAATGTCAGATATTTGAATATAAAAGTATAAAAAAAAAATACAAAATTATTTTACAATTATTAAGTTATTTTAAAATGCGAAGCAATGCGAGCACGGGCCTGCTAGTTTGTTATAAAATGCAAACAATTGACTATATTAACACCTATAGTTTGAACTCCAAAAAATTTGACACAAAGGTTGCCCTAATCTTATGCTTATTTGGCTAAAGTGTAAATTCAGTCTGCAAAGAACTGACCAGGATGAAATCTTTCCAGTAATGAAAAAGAATTGGATATATTTTTGATGGTTTTCAACTAAACTAACCTTTGCGAATACAAGGGAAGTGCTGATTCCTGAGACCAAAGAAGAAAATGCAGACAAAATCGCAAAAACATTCGCTGAACTGTTCGATTTGTGAATAAAGTAAGAAGGTGCCCCTACCACACAGCCGTACTCAAGAATGGTTCTTACAAACGAAATAGACAGAAGCTTGAGAACATAGGGATCCTTAAAGTCACGTGGAATAATCTTTTAATAAATTCTAATGTTTTATTGGCTTTTTTAATAATGTAATTTAAGTAATCATTAAAGGTCAACTTTGAATCTAAAATAATTTCTAGGCCTGAGAACACTGAAACTTTGTTCAAAGGGTCCGAATCAAATAAGTAATTATATGTCATTAGCTTTTTTTCGCCAATATATCCTTACACTTATCAACGTTTAGGATAAGTCTGTTTTAATTGCACCAATCCCTAAATCTTAATAGATCATCTTGTAAGACTAAACCAGTCTTCTTCATTTCTTATTCTTTTGTAAAGTTTAGTGTCATCAGCATAAATAAGAACACGAGAAGTTTGGACAAATGAGTCTTTATCATTTATAAAAAGAATAATAACCAACATAGGCCCCAAATGGCTACCCTGAGGTACGCCTGAATTAAAAATATGCCTGAATTAACAATACATATCATTTCGAAAAACTACACTATAATATCTGTTTATTAAATACGAACTAATCCATTTAAGAAAATTACTCTTATTATTTTTTAATAAAAACATTTCAATATGAACATTTTGAAGTTAATAATTTAATTAATTTTCAACATTAAAAAAAATCGTATTTTGGACTTTTTCATAATCTTTCAATTAAAATTTCCAAATAAATTTCTTACAAAACAAAGAGACTTAAAAATTCTTAGTAACAAAACATTTTTTTATGAAGATGTACATATCATTCGCCATGTTTGTATATCTCTGAAAAAAAGGACCACCCCTTTCATATGTTATTCTTTTTCAAGCAACTTTTTGCTGTGTTTCATTTAATATACATACAAACATTTTTGTACTTGTTCTTTGTTTTTTTGTATCATTATTTTACCACAAATCATAATTACCTTCTACCACATCAAGCGACGGAAGACCAAAAGACAAAAAAAATTAACTTTGCAAAAACAAAAAACAAAAAGCGTTAAAGACTCAACCAACGAAGAGTCGCAAGAAGCCAATGGAAGCCATTTTACTCTAAAGTTCCGCCTTTAACATAATTTTTTTTGTTGTGTCTTTTGTGTGTAGGTAAATGTTTTTTTTTTAATCTTGTTGCTGTTGTTTTTCTCATCATTATTAACTCACTCTTCTTGACGCGCAAAGACGAAAAAGCAAGACAACAGATGACAGAATACAACAACAAAAAAAAATTAAAAATACAAAGAATAAAATATAACACACACACACACACCGAACTGTACCTACCTACTCCATAAGAACCCATGGATGGATAATTTAAAACCACTGAAGCGTATATGCAGAGTGAAAATTACCCATTCTAGAATTCATAAAAAAAAAAGATGAAAATAAAGAAAGATATTTTGTGATAATGGCTGATACGACCAAAGAACGAATCAGCAGCAGAAGCAAAGAACACTTAAATCCAACCAAGCGCCACTACTTCAAGAACTTACAACTTTTAAATATAGCAAGCGTATGAATGGTCTCAAATATGTTATGGGGATATAAGGTAGGGTTTTCTGTGATAGAACTTGAACAATAGTTATCTGTCATCTATATACTCCTCTATACACAGGTGAACAGAGAATAGCCACAAAAAAAAAAAAAAAAAAAAAAAAACAGAACAACACACTTGATTGTGTTTTTAAAGCCAAAGTCAAAAGAATTGAGTTTACGATCAAGCTATTCACATTATCATCATGATGTTGATGATCATTATCGTCATTGGCCATCATTTTCATCGCGCATCATAATTCCATGGTAAATTGTAATAAAAATGATGGGATTTTGTTGCTTGTTCTTTTTTTTTGTTGGTTCGTTTGTTAATTTGCTTTTTGTTGGTTATTTAACATTTTGTGTATATTAAAAAAGATAAAGAATTTCATGTTTTCTATCCGAGCTTAGTAATGGATGATTACCAGAAGATAGGAAAAAAATTTCTTGAACAAGAAGAAGGCGGCACATGTTCATTCGGCTGAACAATGTTTGGTGTCACGTTCCACAAGGAATGCGAATTTCCTATATATCTTAAGAGTTCTTAAAATGCATCTTTTAGGGCCTAAGAAAGATTTTTCATCAAATTAAAATGCATATCAAATTCGATTGCAACAAAGGGAAATGTACTTACATATCTAAGTAATTTTCCGTCAAATAAAATTTAAAAAAAATTATACTTTCTATCACAATTATATTTAGGGACTCACTGAACTCTGTAATTATATTAGAAACAGAAGAACCTCTTGCATATAATTATGCTAGTTTAAGTTATCTACAAATTATAGAAATAGAATGATAAACATTTTTCGAAGTCATGGTTCCTTAAACAAGAGTTGACTGAAGGTAAAATTAGGGAATACAATAATTTTGTGCTGATGCACCAGGGTGGAAAATAATATTTAATTGCAATTTAAATTGCTGCAGTTGGTGTGAAGAAAGAAATAAAAATTATGTTCGTCGCATCTAGAAATGAAATATGTACTTTGTTAACATATTTTAAATTACATCTGTGTTTTACTATACGACTAGAAAATTCTTATACTTAAAATTAGAATCTTCAGGGATATATATGGACTGTCATGCCAGAGGTCTAGGTACAACACCAGCCGCTTTCACCTTAAGTTTTTTTCTGGGCTACTTGCGAGGAAGTGCGACAAATCCTCCTAGAGTATCTCTTATCATAGAAAAGTACCGCTCACCTTAGCCGTTTGGAATCGGCAATAAACTGTAGGTCCCCTCCATTCTTGCAGACACGCATATAAAAATGGTTCTTCATGAGCCTATGTGCCACCAAATTTTTTTTTTGTAGGGTTCATCTTTGTGGCTATTCTCAAAGTTTCCCTTATCTGAAAATAAGATGGAACAATCGATTATTTAAAGTTTCTAGTTTCTTAGGGTCAAAGCTCAAGGCTACACAGTCGCTAAGTATTCAACATTACTTGATTACTATAATTAGGTATACATATTGTTAACGGAAAGGTCTGAAAGAAATCAAAAGCAGGACAAATATAATTTTGTTTTTTGATTTGTTTGGCTGTGGGATCTTAGCACCTTAGTCAGCTTTTTTCATAAATTTGTCAGGCTTAGAAAATTTTTAATCCATGGTTAAAGCTTTTCAAGGTTACCAGCGAATTTTGGCACCTCATTTATGGGATATTCAAAAAAAATATATACCATCTGAGAAGTAACTCGATCCTCGTAAAATGTCAGCTTATTTCAGAAATCTTTATTGCCTTACAAATTACTGTTATCACTATAGCCGCTAGTTTTCAAGCGGTATATACTTTTCTTGCGAATATCCCATATATGAGGTGCTAAGAGTCCACAGACTTTTTGTTTTCTTTATAAAACATTGTTTTCGAAATGAATACGATAAGTAAGAAAACATGTCTTTGTAAAATTAGGATAAAATTGGTGAAGCTATTAAAATTTACATAATATAGAGGAATGGCCCAAAAACGAGGGAACATTCGGAAAAATCCAATTGTTAGCCACAAATTTATCGGAAACAATTTTTTTAAAATCACTTTTACTAGTACGGTATAAAGAATAAAACTTAATCAAAACCGTTGGAGCTTATTTGTAGAATTTTTGAATAAACCACATTTTATGATAGCTACACATCTTTGATAAAAAGAAAAATTCGAATTTGGTCACCCAAAAAATCACATAATTGCTCTTTTAAGTAAATCTGTTCATTCTCTTAAGCTTAAACTTGATATACCCGAGGACGCAGAGATACACAAATGCCAATTTGTATAGCAGTAGTTACTGGATATCCGAAACAGAAACTATACAACGACCAAAATATTACGCCACAATTTTTCTTCTGAAACGCATGCCTCTCCTGAGCTACCACCTGTAATTATTTTTATCAGTGATGCATTTCCCCACGCCTTCACAAGCAATAATTTTGTTATTTTTTACATAATTTCCTAACTTCAGAAATCTTTATTTATGCGTTTAGTGGGCAAATTATTTTATGAAATCCCATTTGCAATCAACCCTCCAAAAAGAAAACAGTTTTACGTCTACGCTTCAATTTGATAATTGAATATATAGAGACGAACAAAATACACTACCTAAAATTTCGAGACAACTCCTCAGCGCACATCATGTAAAGGTAAAAAGCAGCACATGTGTCAGTCCAACTGGAAGTACTGTTTTTTATTTTTTTTCTTCTTAAATTTTCTTATGTCGCAAAAGTGCTCCTGAAACGAAAATTTCAACATCTCTCAAATTGCTTTTAACAATATTTATTAAACAATATGAAAAAAAAGAGGGGGCTTACAACCATCTTGCCCTTTATTGTACCTACACCCTTGGCCACAGAAGTTAATAAATTGTGCTTTTATCTAAACTGCATCTGCATAGCTTGTAATTTTGCAGTCCGTTTAATAAGATTAGGCAAAGAGTATACACAACCTTGTTGGTTGGTATTGTTGGTTGATATTTCGAGATTTTAAATTATGTTCATACCTTTTTTTAAGTGAGTTTTTTTTAGTTTGCATCAAAACACGTACTTGAGAAAATCACAAAGAAATATCCATTCAATACTTAAATCTAAAAATATTTGACAGAAGTAGGTCAAGGTATTTCCGAATCTCAGCAATTCGTCTCCCTATTACCTGTAGGCTTGTACAAAAGATATGATGCCTATCGATTTTTATTAAAACTAAAAAAATTATTCAACCACCTTTACTTTTAATTTCGATATAAAATCAAACAAAAGCAATTTTATTGAAAAAAAAAAAAAAAAAAAAAAAGAAGTCCCAGGCCATATAGACACGAAAAGATGGAATTATATGAACACTTCATTGTCTAATGTCAGTAAAAAATGATGCCTGGATGGTTGAAGTAATACTGCGGGTATTATACATCAAGTAAGAGCTAAGAAACAAATTCTCCTTCACTTCGGGTTAAATTTCATAGACAAGACAAACGCGAGTATATATGTACATCATATTATTACTTTCTCTTTAAAGTGTTGCCTTGCACAAAAAAGATTGCTTTATAACTTTGCTGGTGATACCCTTACGATGACTTTATGATGATAGACAGGTTGCAAGTTGAGTTAAGTTATCCAGAAATATAATATATCTGAAAGCTGTCTGCAACTTATCGGGCCTACATAACATTCAAGATTTAAGTGTGTAATTTTTATAGCCCTATAGTCATAAAAATAAAATTATTTATTTCAAGTGAAAGCGTACAGAAATTTACCAGTTTGTTGATTTTAAGTGATTTTCATGAAGAACAATCAGACATTGCATGAGAGTGCAGAATTAATTCCATATACTTTCGTCAATTGGCACTTCCTTATCATCGTTCCATTTCATCCCATTTTGTTTTATTAATTTCTAAAGGTCGAATATGCTAACTGATCCATAACTCAGGTTTATAAAAAGGACTTTTAGGAATCAAAAATATAATTGGCAACCATGTAATTTGGCCGATGCCAGTCTAGATTTCATAGTTTAAATATTTTTCTAATATGCCTTGGTTTTGTTTTTTTTTTTTTTTATTTTTCAATCAATTCATGTTTAATGGCAGATCATATCCGGGTGTCCATTAAAAACATCAAATTGCACTCTCGCACCGATTGTGTCTACATGAGTGTACAGACCACATCAAACATGTAACCATGAAAGACATGCAATCAACCTTTCTCTCTAAATAACTTCAATTTCTATCTCATGTTATAATAGACTCTGCGATGATGGCTGGACAACAGCCAGCGCGACGAACGGGCGCACGAAGTGTAAGTGAACACCCAACATCAAAAATCCAACTAAAATTTATTTATTTTTTATTTTTTTTCAAAACACAAAAATGTATATGATGATGAGTGAATTGATTGGATTTGGAATGTTGCGAGAGAAAATCTATAGAAAAATTATTTGGCATGTAATGCATTTTCCGCCCCGAATTAAATTCATCGCGTATAGTAGTTGTGGTGGGTTGGGATGGGAACTAAACTCTTGCAGTGGGTATGGATAGGATTACAAATTTTTGTGGGCGCGTCCCCATCAATTCACCCAAATACCAATCTTCAGACTAAAATTGATAAATAGTTCAATGAGGTATAAATTTTGCTTCGCATAAGACACGCACACACTCAAACCAACTATGCCAACAAGTCGCTATAAAACCGAGGATGGCTGTAAGACTTTGTCTTGCAATTCATTTTGGGTGTAAGAAAATTCTCTTCATTACCACCCAGCATGACCAATTCGATTTAATAGGCATTGCGCAAAAACGGTAATTTTGTGCTCGCGCGCACCGGTAAACTACCTACCTGTTGAGGGAGACTTACAAGCTCCATACAAAACTGTAAGCATTGCTCAGATATGTGTGTATATTTTTTGTTTGAAATAATAGACGAATGAAATGCATGATGTTGGTAAATTTCGCAATCAATAATGTAAAAAATATTTTTCTCAGCTTCCCTTCAGAAGCTATAGAAGTTATGATCTTGTGGAATAAAGTAAAATCTAAGGGCTAGTTGTACAAATATTTGATCCGTGGTTCAGGAATTTTAACTCACCAATTTCGGCGGATTAACTGTGGTTCAACGATGGTTCAGGTATGTAATTGGCTTTTAGTGCATATTGGAACCTTGAACCATCGTTGAACCTCAGTTAACCCGCCGAAATCGGCGAGTTAAAATTCCTGAACCACGGATCAAAATTTAAACCACGATTGTACAATTGGCACTAAGTATATTGAATTTAGCAAACTGCTATTTTGAGATTAATTACTTAAACCAAATATTGTGCACTTATTAAGATACATACATGTACAAATGTACAGTACATACATATATGTTAAGGTACATTAATTAAAATAGATTTGGTGGTGGAAAGTTTTGGTAGAACCAGGGCTTAGTGAGTAACATACTCTCAACCAATCATGTGTTCATGTTACTGGCATAAATGGAGGGGACCTACGATTTATTACCGAGTCCCAACGGCTAAGGTGAGTGGCACTTATTCATAACAGGAGTTAATCTTGGAGAATTTGTTTAATTCTTAATCCCCACAAGAGGCAGTGAAGTAATAGCCGTTAAAATGCATTTTTTTTTATAGGTATAGAAGGCTGGGAATCAAACTTCCAATTATTATCCGAACGATGCATTTGCGTAAATCTTTTTTCTTTATAATTTATAATGTGTAATTTTTCTGCAAATCCAGCCATCACCGCGGCTACTTTTATTATATTGGTACTGAATCATGAATAAACTTTATGTAGAAATCTAAAATTTTGTAATTGAGTTTTTTAAAACCTGAAGCATAATTTTTTTTATTTGCTTTGGAAATCCGCCTTCTGCCACGCCCACTCTTAATTAATTTTATTTTTTTCAACAATGTTACTAAAAATCTTATTTATGTTAATTGAGTTTTCCAGAATCTAGTTTAAATATATTTCCCGCCCACTGCCACGCCCATCTATGCGTATAAAAAGGAAATGCCTTTCATTGACTCTATATTTTTAGGAACCACTCGACCGATTTGTATGAAATTTTCATAATTTGATAAGACGGGAAGACGTTGAAAGTTGCTTTACAAAGGAATTTTTATTTTCATTTGAAAGTGTTATCGCAATTAATAGACTAGCAACTTAATAAAAACCCACGAGAAAAAGGCTAATGGGGTCAAATCTCACGATCTCGTCTATGTCCTATAAAGCGTCACCGTGTTGGAACTACACGTCGTTCACATCGATGTCATCCAGTTTAAATCAAAAATTATCATCGATCTGTAACCGGTTCCGTTGATAGTTATGATGCAAGGTAATGCCAACGTCATTTTCAAAGAAGTAGGGGGACTCATAATTACACCGCAAGGTTGCCAGTTTAGGGGTTTTCCCCCCAGATTTAGGGTTTTTTTTTCATCGTTGGGGGGAAATCTGGGGTGACGAAATGTTTGGGGGAAATCTGGGGGAATTAATTTTAAAGTTAAATTATTCCAAAACCTGCATTTTCCTCTGAAATTGAATATACTATCAAAGAATATCCAATAATTACTGCTCAATTAAATTTTAAGTATAAACAAATTTTTTAAATGCTATTTGAATACCAAAGTACTTGTAGGTACATATATGAGCTGTGAATAAGATATTGAAAGAAAAAGTTGAAAAAAAAAACTTAGGGGTTTTTTTTTTGTTAAAATGTGGTAATCTGGGGGGTTTTTAAATTTTTCTGGGGGGAAATTTTTTTTTCATCTGGCAACACTGCTGAATGTTTCCAAATACACACCAAACAGTGATTCTGTGACTGTAGATGCATTCCTACTTGGTCGTCCTTATTGTGTAAGTTATGGCATGTCTTAAATCTGGAGATTTAGCTTGTTGGCGAATATATAAAGGAATAGACTAGACCAATATAACTTTGTCCCGATAATTTACGAAATGGTCTACTAAACCAACTTCTGAAGAGATAAACAGAGATATTCGTTAGGCAACTTTTCCTAACGAATGACAAAATTGCAATAAAGAAAATACACTCTTGGCATCCTCCTTTTTTCTCCACTTCAAATTTTTCCTTTTTTTTGTACTTCCTTCTAGCTTTGATGTCTCCATTTTCGAAATAAATCTAAATCTTTAATAAATCCAATCTTTGGCACTTTCTGTCTTGTCTTATAATGTCTCTTCGAAAACCAAACTCTTTCGTACGCTCTTCAGTCAATAGTAATTTGAATTTGTTTGCTCTCTAATATTCCATGTATGATTGCATCCTAGTCGATGATAATTTGATTTGAAGAGTCAATATTAATTCCATATAAATGAAGATAGTTTACCTCCCCCAGTCTTTTAATTTGAGGCTTCAAACGGGTTTTTTTTGAAATCATTTATTATGATAGCATTAAAAAAAAACAAAGAGAAAGACTTAATTCTTGAGCAAAATTGTTGACATAAAAGAAAAAGTAATGGCCTCAAATGACTGCCCTGTGGAATATTCAAAAAAGTTCAGTTCTCAAAGTTATTACATACTTAATTCCCTCTGAACAATTTTATACAGATTTATATCTGTTATATCTGTTAGAATTAAGACAACTCTGAATGCATTGTCCTAAACAATTTTGAAAATCATTGCACTGCATGAATATTAAAGCAATATAAAAAAAAAAATGAAAACATTTCTTGGTAAAGTTGTTATTTTCATTGGAATGACATTATCAGTTGCATTCATGCAGAAATAAACATAGGGGTCGTACCATATACCCCAGACTCGCCACCGATGAAAATATATACATTTCGTGTATCGACAATATCGCTGAGTTAACTTTCAACAACTAAATTATCAATTGGTCTGTAAAAAATAAAAATTAAATACACAAAAAAAAATAGAAAATCACCAAGCAATCGTGTGCTGATTATATTGCAGGTTAAATAAAGAAAATCATGCATGCAACATGCTGCACACATCACACAGTACAGTAGCAAAGTAATTTTTTCTTCTATTTTTTTGTTTTTGTT
The DNA here is from genome assembly GCA_947049315.1 of Epistrophella euchroma. NCBI lineage: Eukaryota > Metazoa > Arthropoda > Insecta > Diptera > Syrphidae > Epistrophella > Epistrophella euchroma. The sequence goes on from OX346245.1 coordinate 19,375,994, forward strand.
TTTTTTTTCATTTTTTGTAAAAATAGGCGTGCGTTAACATACACACAACTCCATGCTCTGACTAGTCATTTTAAGTCAGCCATTGGTAATAACAGGATTTTTATCGAATAAGAAATAATTTTTATTAAAAAACAAAAACATCGAATATACGTGCAGAAAAAAGGCAAACATATTGGCAAGCCAATTTGGTCAATAAAAAATGAAGAAAAAAAGGAAATTGTTAAAAACGAGGGCAGATTATAATTGAAGAAATGATTGGGCCATTTGCAATTTATAGATGTTATTGTTGTTTTATTTTATGTAGTCTAGTCTGGAGCTGTGGAATTTGTGAGCTAGTGATGGGCACTGTTCTTATTCTTTAATATCACCTAACATTTACTGAATATGTGCCAAGTATAACCTGGTATCGGCACATAACCAGTAAAACATTTCAGATTATGTATATTTACGATTTCGCTGCTATGCAAGTAGAAATTTAGACCCAACTAAATTTAATTCTATGTCTTGTGAAGTTCACGGTAAATGTCATATCCATCCAAAGTGATTTAACAGCTAATACATACTATTTCTTTCATTTATTTTTCATTTTTTTTCGGATAATATTATAACTTGCGAGTCGTGTGAGTGATATCAAAATAACTAGACCTATAATTGGCATGGTGCAAACTCCTAAAAAGACATAAATTGGTACTCAAATTCATGCTTACTAACCATATCATATTATGTTCATGCAACACAATCGTCTACATATCTACAAATGAATCCAGGATAGAAGAAAATACAAAAAATGGTCAAATATACAAACAAACCTGACCTCTAAAGCGTTTTCTTAAAAATATGTTCACTAAATTTGAACAGACTTTGGTTTTTTTAAGTAGACAGGGTGATCGGTATAAGATGCACCAAACTGCTGGAGCAAGTAGGTTGGGTTAAGACAAGAAAAAAATCGTATTATAGGGGGGGCCTATTTCCCCCTGTTTAGGCAGGAGGAGCAAATTTAAAACAGAAAAAAGAATATTTAAAAACAACGGTACAATCTAAAATGCCATGCTATACTTTTTTGGAAAGCCAGTAATCTTTCCTTTAACTTTAATTTTAAATTAAGTTGTGTTAGTAAATAGTTTTTGGGAAATTAATTTCCAAACTCGAAATTTTGAAAAAAAAAAAATGAAAAAAAAGTTTAAAACAATTTTTTTTTCAAAATTTTATGTAATTAAGTATAATTTTCGTTTTCAAAATTCAATGCTCTTATTAGCTTCCAGTCAAACACAGAAAACCAGATGCCAAAATGTCTTTTAGTTTTTGAGAAAATTGAAAATAACAGGAGGAGCAATTTTCTAAAATAATTGACTTAATACAGAAAAAAAAATATTAAAAAACATCGGTAATGGCTAAAACGACTTGGTATACTTTTTCTTTAAGCCAGAAATATGTGCCTCCATCTTGTTTATAAAAAAAAGTTCTTTTAGTGAACGGTTTCTTAAAACCTAATTTTCAAACTTAAATTTTTGAAAAAAAAAATTTTAATTGTGTTCAAACTGATTTTGTTCCAAATTTTACGTTATTTAGTAGTATTTTTATTTTTAATATTCAATACTCCCATCAATATTTAGTCAAACACTGAAAACTAGATGTCAAAATGTAGTTTAGTTTTTGAGAAAATTGAAAATAACAAAAGTAAGTTTTCCTTAAATTCGACTTCCATCCGCTGTTTTGTTGTTGAGAAGATCCTATTTCTACAAAATATGTAGTAAAGTAGATTTCGTTATTTTCAATTTTCTCAAATACTAAAAGACATTTTAGCATCCGGTTGTCTGTTTTTTATTGAAAATTAATAATAGCATTGAATTTTGAAAAGAAAAATTACACTTAATTACATAAAATTTGGAAAAAAAACAGTTTGAAACTTTTTTTTTCATTTTTTTTTTCAAAATTTCGAGTTTGGAAATTAATTTTTCAAAAACTATTCAATAAAACAACTTAATTTCAAATGAAAATCAAAGAAGAGATTTCTGGCTTTCCAAAAAGGTATAGCATAACATTTTAAATTGTTTTTAAATATTTTTTTTTTCTGTTTTAAGTCAATTTTTTTAGAAAATTGCTCCTCCTGCCTAAACGGGGGGAAATAGACCCCCCTGCGATACAATTTTTTTCTTGTCTTAACCCAACCTACTCGCTCCAGCAGTTTGGTGCATCTTATACCGATCACCCTGTATAGGAGGAGAAACAAATCTTTCTTTGTTTGTTAGAGCCTATCTGAGAAACCACATATTCGATTTTAGAGATTCTTTTTGTGTTTTGAAATGTATTTTGAAGATGTTTTAAAGAATACCATTTTATCTAAATATTTTAAATATTTAAGGGTGAAATAGGGAAACATAAAAAAAAGGAAAAATCCGATTTAAAAAATCTTTTTGTATTTTAAGGATTATTCTTAGAGTTACATTTTTTTTTGTCAAAACTATTCAATGCTTAGGGTGAAAAATACTTAAACTTTTTTAAATCTCACGTCGAAGCACACATCATAAATAAGTCACGGTAGGCAAAGTTGCTTTGTGACGCGACTTTAAGGTTGTCCACATTGAAGTTTTCCCTGAGTCAAATTAATATCGAGCCCTTTCTGCCAAATTTATTTTCGACAATTTTATTAAGATTCCCTTAACGATAATACCATATAACTTATCTTGTTATCATTAACAGAAAACATAATTCTCACCACCTCTGCTTTAACTTTTGCCAATGTGTAAGTAACCGATTTGTATGGACTTTAAAATCGGTAAATACCCCTCTTGTGAATTGAAAGGAATTTCATGTTTTTTTTCCAAAATATGTTGGATCTAAAATAAATTTGGCTGATTTATTTCAGTAGCAGGTATATATATATATGGAATTTGTATTACATATTAAGAAAAATCTCCGTATATAAACATTGTCAGGATACGGGACGAAACGCCAATTTTTGGGGATTAAACGAAGTTAAAAGCTATTTTAAAATAAATTTATTTTCAAAAATTGTTGAAGAAAAAAGTCATTAATAATGAATAGTAGCCCGTGGCCTAATGGTTAGTGCGTTGGACTGTCATGCCAGTGGTCTGGGGTTCAATACCAGCCGCTTCCACTTTAAGTTTTTTTCGGAGCTACTATACCTCTTGCGAGTAAGTGACAAATCCCAAATTAGTATCTCTTGTCATAGAAAAGTGCGGCTCACCTTAGCCGTTAGGATTCGGCAGTAAACTGTTGGTCCCCTCCATTCCTGCAGACACGTACACAGGAATGGCTGAGAGTTGTAAATAGCTAGGACCTGGTTTTTCATGAGCCGTTTGTGCCACCAAATTTAATTTTAATTTTTAATGAATTTAAAATAATTATTCATTAAGCCAATAATAAGAAAAAGCTCTTTTGATAAAAAAAAGAAACAATTCTTTTAAAAATGCATAAAGTTTAAAAAATCAACCGCATCCATTATTTTATTGTCAAAAAAAAAAAAAAAATAAAAAAATACAAACCGCAATTGTTCGAAGCCATTTAAACAACGATTACATTCATTTAGCAGTCAATAAAAAAAAAGAATACTCTCAATCGCATTGACATAAATTCTTGTTTATATTATCGCTGCCGCCGCTGCTTAAGACCAGTAAGCTTAACAATATGCAAAACAAAAACCTTATGGTTTCTTTCTTTATATTTTACTTAATTGGGATTAAACAGAAAAAAAAAATTAAATAAAAATCAAAACAAGAAATACCAGTAGCGCGGATTTGTTCGAAATAAGATTTAATTTTAATGAGAATGCATTTTTTGTGTTTCTTATTTTTAAGGCTCAAAATTCGATGAGATATACACGTTTATGGGATATTTTTTTTTTTTTTTTCAGTTCAGTAGTATTAATTAAAAAGTGTTGAATTGAATATTTATTAACAGCCACAAGAGGCGGCAAGCTTGAAGAAAATAAAATGTAATGAAAATTAAATTATTTATTCTTTAATTTATTTTGTAAAAATAAGAACCCTGAGTAATAGTAACTAAACGCCTATAAGGTTTTAGATAATTTCAATGTTTTTGATACCTACTTAAACTTTTAAAAATGTATAAAAATAATAAAATTAATAAATTATTGTTAGTTGATAATATATACAATTTTTGATCCAATAAGAAAGCATATTTATTGTAATATTCACACCCCTGATGGTTGTCTAAACTGTTAGAGTGCTTTTATAACATAAAAATAAATTTTGGTATATTAGAAAATTCAATGCATGTAACTTACTTTTGACAGCATTGAGAGTTTTTGCATAAGCCTTAACTTGAAATTATTCAAGGTAGTTTTCTTAACATGAAATAAATAATATTTCGTCTGTCAGAATTTATGCCATTTATTTATAAGTTCCAAGACTTTGCCAAAGCTAGACCTGTATAAAATATGAAATTTGCATTTGATGTTATGCTTCGTTGATTAAAAGGCAAATTAAAAAAAAAAACACAGATATATATTTTTTTTATTTTAAATGTGAATTGTCCCCTTATATACAAAATTATACAAAAAAGATAGAAAGATAAAAAGAGAAAAAAAAAAATCATTCGAAATGATTTACAGTCTGGTCAAGTACCCAACATAAATTCACCTGCTGACAGATCTCAAACAAAAAAATAACAAATAAAAAAAAAAAAATACAAAACAGACAATGTATTCTCTCTCAAACCATCATCATCCAAAGACCACAGATATTCAGAGCAAACTAGAAGCACAAAATAAAAACAAAACAAAAAATTGCATAAATAAAGCCAGAAAAGGGCAGAAAAGGGGGCTATTCAGCAGCACCACACCACCTTTGAAGAATTGGGCAACATCTTTTCTTCAAGGATACAAAAAAAAAAAAAAAAAAAAAACAAGGAAACATATCATTTGACTGGTTTGTGTAGTTCTGTTTCTCAACTTGTCTTCTTGTGTTCTGTTTTTCATTTGTTTTTTTTTTTTATCTTCGCTCTTTCTCTCATTTTTTTTTTCAATGGCGTATCTTTTGTTGAAAAAAACTACGATTAAAATCAGTTTGAATATCTTCAAAAGTCTTTTGTAATGTCATTATGTTCTGATATTGCAGAAAAAGCACAAATAAAAACAAGAACGACACATCAGACATTTTTACAAAAAAAAAAAAAAAAAAAAACGAGCAAAAACGTTTCAAAATACCCAGTTGACATATCTCGTTAATTTAAAATCCTTATCGATGCAGTTGCATCGGTGAAAAAATATATATGTAAGTACAAAATCCAATCAGATGCACTTGGCCTTTGGCATCACATACCTGCATAACTCATAGCATCATGCAAATGCAGTTGGGTACCTATATGTATGAAGACACAAGAAGTATCTATGAGTTTTTTGGGGTAGGTATCCTTTTATTTGTTTTTGTTTTTTTTTTAATTCGATGCATTTTGCCGATTGCTTGACATTTTGTCTCCTTGAGACAATTTCTGTCCTCATAAGTCAGTTGCAATCATTTTGCACATCAAGAAAATAGTCAGTGTCAGTTTGGAAAGAAACCACAATCGGACAAATACTTTTAAGTATCCCGACGGAGAATTTATCTGAAAAGCCCTCAACAATGCTATTCGGGACAGCGCAATATCTACCGGTGGTTGTGGTGTGGTACGACGCAGCGCAGCGGCTCAGCGGTCAATCTCAATCAAAAATCACCAGTTGACATTTTTCGGAAATGCAAAGCAGAAGCAAAAGCAAAATAACAAAAAAAAAAAAATAAAACAGGCTTACAGCTGAATCTCAGTTCATAGAATTGAAAAAGAAAAAAAACAAGGAATAAGCATTAACAGTAAGCGCAGGCTACTTTTGTAGAGCAGTGGGTATACAAAAAATGTCCTTTATAGTTTGCCCAACAACACAGGGATAGGGACAGGGCAGACGATGACAACGCGCGACGTATATCTCAACCAAGATATACTTTGTTCTGTTTAGATTTCGACATCAATTTATTTGAAGACATTTATTATTTTTTTCCTTTCTCAAAGTCGCTTTGTTTTTCCACTATGGTTTCATATTTGTGTGTGTGATTGTATTTCTTTAAGGTAAAGGATCCTTACCAAATGACAGAATTTAAAACAAAAAAAAAACAATTTTTGAGGACATTTTTTTTCGCTCTTCTTTTAGTTTTATTTTTTTTTTTTAGTTTGAGCCAATGTTGCTGTCAGTTTGTGGTTCAGTTTTCTTTGAAACTTCTTCTTTTTTTTGTGTGTTGCATCTCTCTTTTGTTAGTGTCTTTGTGATCACAGGTTTTTTGTTATAATTTTTTTGTGTTTTCTTTTAATTTTGTTGACATTGTCCAATCGACGACGATGGTCACCATTATTGGTTGAAACTTGATATGGTTTGTTGAAGGCCATTTTGAAAACATTTTTTTTTTTTTTTTGGTTAATTTTTATTTTTATCATGAGCTTGATCATGGATACTGGAGCAGACATCAAAATTAGTTAGATGCATATGTTAAATCATGTTCATCGTTATATATTTCACTTTGCCTACAAAATGTATGGGTCTTAGGTTGTGAGATAAAAATTAAGTAATAAATTAGCTTGACAAAAGAAAAAATAAAGGTTCGAAACTAAACACTTTTGATTTATTTTTGTATGTTCAATTATATATGACTGAAAAAAGTTCTGAATTGTATGGAAACCGAAAAGATATCTTTACATTATAAAAATAAAATAAAGTTCGAAACTCAGCTCTTTTGTTTGAAATTTTTCTTCAAACTTCTTATTTGATTTTTAAGTAGAATTTTTAATGTAAAATTAACAATATTTTTGGAAGATCAATATTATAACACTTTGTTTTTGACAAATTAGCTAGTTTGGCTTAAATTTGTTTGAAGCTAAAAAGAATTTTAAAATGATTGGTTTCATCAAACCATTCATATCGTTTGTACGGATTAATCGGGAAAATTATAATTTTTGTTTTAGCTCATCCAAAATGTATATCTGGCATACAACGTTTTGGGTTTTCTAAATTTTATCAAAAATATCTTTAACGATTTTAATTAAACTTATTTCCACCTTTATTTCCTTCAGCGAGTATAAGAAATCTACGTTTCAAGTATTTGCCAAAAATTCACATACAAAAATAGGATTTAGACTTTGTTTTTTAGAAAATTTCCAGCACAGATGTGATTGTTTAAAATATCAAAAAGTAAACAGTTAAGGCGCTCCTGCAAGTGCGTTCTATGAATAGGAAATTTTGAAAACTTTCCAAACTGATTATTTTGTCACAACTGATTTTTGCTTTTGGTTTTATCATTTAGATAGACTGCATATTTTTTTTTAAAGAGCCACAAAAGGGCTGTGTGTTTGGCCCTTATAATTTTTAAAATAGCTCCAATGAAACGACCCTACGTCATCGAACAAAGCATATCTCTCTGTTGTAAAGGGGAGGTAAGGTTAAAATCAAGTTTATTTAGAAAATACGGTCATTTTTGAAGTTAGTTAATTAAAATTTGTATAGGAGAATATTGAATATGATTTAACACCTTTTGTTCTGAAAATACCAAGAAATATAGCCAACGAGGATTTGATACTTTGAACCAGTAACAAAACATATTAAATCATTTCTATCCTGAGCTATGGGAGGCCGCAAAGCTTCAACAATTTACAACTGTACTGCATAAAAATTATTGGTCTTAAATGAGATCATTTTAAAGACAAAAACATCTTAACTAATAGCTTTACCATACAAAAATCAATCTATATAAAGCGCAAACCTTTGTTTTATTTATTTGAGCTGATCTCAGAAACACATGTCTGATGTTCTTAAGGGTAGGAATGCACTTGTGGTTTTCGGTTGCATGATTTTTTAATCACAATCAAATAGAAAATAGAACGTACTTTAAATGAAAATGCAAACAATTGTAATTTCCATCGCGTGACAAGAATTTTGTCAAAATCACAAGTGCGGGCAGTCTTATTTGATTCCATTCGATATATTTAATTTTGCGACTAAAAAAAATGCTCAAAAAAAAACGGACAACTCTTTCCGTATATGTGTGCACTCAAATTTTATAACCGTGTGTCTAATTTTTTGAGATTAAAAATTCTTCCGGTTGAAAATCACAAGACCGTGCGTGTTTATTTCTTGTTGTGACCACAATTTTTTTTAGTCGTAAGATTTTAAATTGCAAACGCGGTTTTTTGAATTTGTTAAACTTGCAGCAATCGTATCCCCTGAAAAATGAATTATATTTTAGTCTTTTAAGAATATGCGCAAAACTGCATCAGCAGCGATTTGCAGTGCCTTTCCACTGCTCATTTTTCTCTTCATTGATGTAACGTCGAAGAAAAAGAGAGCAATGTACTGCGAATGAATCACTACGGGTCCACTATTGCGGATGTTTTGTACTTAATATTTCTGGGAAACATTAAAACAAAAATTAAAATCTCAAGAATAGTTTGTGAATTAAAGCACTATTACCCAAACATTCAACGATATAAGCATACAAATATTTCCTGCATTTTATAACTGCGATCAATCATAGTTTTATACATTTTTTTGAAATCCAAGTCAATTAAAATTAGTCTTAATTATTTTAAAGAAAACAAGTGCTTAAAATCTTAGCTTAATAAAAACGTCCATCACAAAAATCTAGTAAAAAAAATTCATTAAAAAAGTGAGCGCTTATTTATATATGTAGTGATAATTTTGATACAATGAAGTCGCACATCAAATATTGCTTAAGGCATATAACGCGAAGAATTAAATAAATTTAAAGCTTATGAACAAAATAAATAATATTTACGGTTAAAATGATAAAATAACATTTTTTTTCCTCAAAAAACGTTCGAACATCAACTCCTTTGTTTCCAAATTTTGTTAACATAATCAAAACAAAATTTGTTAATTAAATCAATCAAATGTTAGTACGACACAGAAGGAGCATTTCATACTTAAATGAAAGTACATTCACCGTGAGTATAGGTATTAAGTTACAAAACTAATTTAAAGTAAATTTAGGAAGTCATAAAAAACTTTGATTATCTCTTCTTAATTTTTATTTTTCACAGTATAATTTCATAAAATTTTCGATAGCATGAAACCACAAACTTTCTGGCACAAACGTTAAGGCACAATCAAAAGTTACATTATTACCAAATACAGTCCTTTTGTAAAAATTGTAAAATGATTTCCTGTATATAGCTGGTGCTGTTGCTTATTGCTTTCTGCTAATGGTGCTTTGGCGTTATTACTGTTATTAACTAAGAAACCACTTTAGAAAATAGTCATACAAACCCATGCACATACAGACCATAAGATGAAGAAAATAGAAAACAATAGCCGCAATGAAATCGCTTCATTATACTGTGCTTCAAGATTTTCTTTAATAATAAAAATATATACATTTTCCAAACTATCAATACGTGTCTACTCGATATGTTTTGGTCTATTTGGCTCACTGAGTTCAATTTTGCACATAATAAAGATATCAATGGACGGTTATTTATATTTTTCTTTCGATTTTCCCTTCCTTTCTCTTTTTTCGAAGAGGAGAAAAAAATAAAAACAATCTTTTCACCGAGGAAAAAAAAAATAAAGAACTAAAACTTAAATGGAAGCTTCCTTCATCTTCTTCGATGCAATTGTTTTTCTCACTTTTAAAATTGCTTACCATTTTTGGTAATACATACAAAAAAAAAAAATGAAGGTAGATATTTGTTTGTTTGAATGTCTTTCATGCGAGAGAGAAGGGGGCTAGGAAATAAAAGAGTTCCCAGTGCGTTAAGGCCAAATGCTTTGTAATGCTGACGGTAGTAGTGGCGACCAGCGGCGACGCTTCAAACGATCGACGTATAGTGGCCAGAAGGGACAAAACTATGTTAATACATAGAATTTTATCCTAAAGGTTCTTGTCTGTGGTATATTTAACTAACTAATAACCCTTATGGCTAAGTATTTTATGTTCGGTGTCGTAAGTAGTCTTTTGTGCTCATTCATTGTTCGTGTGTGCAAAGGACATCAACTCATCCTTCCCTCCTTATACCTCTGGATAGAAGAGACTTGCATGTTTGAACATTATACAGGATTCAATTTTAACACCAAAAAGGAAGCTTAGGGTAATTTTGTGCACCGAGCATTTGCATCCTTCGAACCAAAATTGGAATTACATAATCGCCAACTACTGTGTATCTGCCATCCAAGTAAGGGACAATTGAGAAAAGTGAGCATTTTACCACCAGAAATGTTTTTTTTTTTTTTTGTGATTATTTTTCTGCTACTTACCATTCCGATGGAAAATAGATTTAATGGAATATCACCATAACCATTGGTAGAGAGTTCAATTTTGTTGTATGCATGCGACTTTGTTGTGGCATGCATACATAGTATATTTATATTGATGGAATGAAGAAGGAAAATTTGCATTGTCGTGACATTGCCTTTATGCACATGCAGCAGCAGCAGCAGCGCAACAAACACACAAAGATGTGTGTTCACTATTTAAGAAGTTCTTATGAATCTAAACAAAAGCTTGAGACATACATAGATTAGGCAAACGAAAGACAGAGGGAGAGAGAAAAAAAGAATAGATGTGCAAAGTATTCACTTTTTGTTTTCCATTTATTTGTGCTATTTTCTATTTTTTTTTTTTTGTTCTGTTCTGTGTTTTATTTTTTATTATTTTCTTCATTTTATCCATTTATTCATACAGAAAATTTTTCGTTGTTAAGTGCTGTCTATGTTATTTTAGCTTTTGCTAAAAAAAAATAAACACTCCAAAAAAAAAAATAGAAGATAAATAGAAAAATACGAGAATCTCTGGATGGGACTATTTTGCATATACGGCAACCCGCTGACTAAAAGAACACCACACCATACCATACCACGACAGCGATGGCGACGAAGGACGGTTTGTGGTTGTTTGTTGCTCCTGCTGATGTTTGGTCCTCTGCTGCCACTGAGGATGCTGTGCATCAGAGAGCATTTGGTGTGGAGATTCTAAGTTAATATTATCACACATCTTTGTGAATATATTTTCATGAAGAGATATTTGCTAATTGAATCAACACCAAAAACAAAATGCATAGCATCTTTTAACCGAGCATTAAAGTAACCATAGAGCGAAAATTCTCTGCGTTTTCTTCGTTGTTTGGCTTTTGTTCAATTTGTATATTCAGGTATATCTATATAAAATGGTATATATGTAGGTATATTCTGTAACCGGAGTGTAATGAACTTTTGGAATTGGCATAAAAGGCAAACAGTGTTAAGCATTTGAAGAAAATATTTAAATAGATATACCTTACAACTTCTAGAAGGATTATTTGAATTATTTTGTTTGAAACAAAAGATTTGAAAAGGAAACTTGATTTTATAAAAAAATTGTTTTTTTTTTTTTTAAGGAAAATAATGAAAGAGAAATTAATGCAAAATGCTTAGATAAATGGGTCATCATAATTTTGAGGTTAACAAATCATTATGTTCATTCAGTATGAGTTTGAGCTCCATAGAGTTATGTGTGCGTTCGATACGATTGTTTTCGCAACTCGAAAGTGGTGTTCTAAAAATGAGTGACGAGAATTTGGAACAGTGGGGTGACCTTCTGATATTGCTTCAGACTTTAACACAGTGTTATAGAAACTTCTTATCAAAAACTTCACCAAATGTATGGAGACAATGTTTTCTCAAAGGTTGTTCAGATTTTTTAACGGTTTAAAGACTTATCAGAAGGTAAAGAGTCTATAAAAGATGAATTAGAAAGCCTACAATATCAGGGTCCAGCATCAAGTATGATCCCATTTAATATCAAAGCACTAAGCCTACAGTTGGCGTTGATTTGAAGATGACGAATATTTGCTCGACATTTGTTCGAAACTTTTTTAACAAATCAGCAGTTTTCTTGGAAGCAGTAATATTCCTGTTGCTCTTCAACTCTCTTATTCATCCAAATAAACTACTTGTGAATTTTCCCAATATTAAAGATTTAAAATTTTCGTTTAATTACCAAATTTCGGTTGATACCTTTCACATTTTGGTTGGGACGTTGAATTATAACCCCGAAGTTCTAGGATTCTAGGTCTCCCTTAAATATGTTTACTGCTTCTTGCAGAGAGTAAAAAATCCTCCTTTAAGTATGACAAAGTTCCCTTTCTTTCAGCTTTTCAGCTCCTGCAAAAAATAAATTTAATGGCACAACAGCTCATGAAGAACTAGGGCCTAGTGACTTACAACACTCAACTATTCCTGTGTGCGTGTCTGCAGGAATGAAAGGGGACCTAAAGTTTATTGCCGAATCTGAACGGCTAAGTGAGCGGCACTTTTCTATGACAAAGGATACTCTTGGATGGAGAAGGAATTAACAATTCCTCGCAAGAGGCAGTAGTCGTTTTTATTTAAAAATTATAAGGTGGCGAGGCTGGGGATCGAACCTAGACCTCCAGCATGACAGTTCATCGCAATAACCATAACACCACCACGGCTCGGCTACTACAAGTTCTTCATTCCTGTAAATTTACAATACGCATACAGGAATGGCCTGATGGTTAGTGCGATGGACTGTCATGCCGGAGGTCTAAGGTTCGAGCCCCAGCCTCCGCCACCTATTTATTTAAAAGAAAAAACGGCTACTGCCTCTTGCGAGGAATTGACAAATCCTCCAAGAGTATCTCCTGTCACAGAAAAGTGCCGCTCATTAGCCGTTCGGATTCGGCAATAAACTGTAGGTCCCCTCCATTCCTGCAGACACGCACACAGGAATGGTTGAGAGTTGTAAGTCACTAGGCCCAAGTTCTTCATGAGCTGTTGTGCCATAAAATTTATTTATTTATTTTTTTTTATTTATACAGGAATGATGAAGAATCTAAGTCACTATACTCGTAGGTCGTGGTACCTTTAGCAGCTAATTTTCGTATTTATTAATTTTAACAAAAAAAAAAAAAAAAAATGATGATTAAGGGTTAAGCGTGCTGCAGATATCTCATTCAATTATTATTTTTTTAAAACCAGAAAATGCGTCTTTACTGTATGGTTAAAAAACCCTCTAGCTATTGGTCAAATAAAAAACATCCACTATGTGAACTACAAACAAACAAAAAGTACAACAAATAACTCTCAACCGACAAATGTTATTTCCGTAAAAACATAAATTATACGATTGAAAACCTTGCTTCAAATAAGACTGAATATACGTATTCGCGTTCATTTTATGTGTGACAAATAAATTTGCATAGTTAAATCCTCTTTTCGACAATAAAACTGCTGCACACACGATCAAACAATTTTTTTTACATGCATTTTTACCCAGCATCTGCAGAGCTTAAACAACTCACAGCAGTGCAATAAAACCAATTTCTAAGCATCCGAAAGGATAACTTATCGGGTAATTATGTCAGGATTCCATTTGCATTCAATTCAATTCTTGCCGCGCAGCGCTGCTGCAGCGACGTTCAGTGCAAACCGAAGCAGCATATACACGAGCATAAATAAACTTCCGAAAGTTATGACTTTTGCAGTAGCAATAATAAAAATAATAATAATATTAATAATAATAATGGTAATAATCACCAACATGGCCGGTTTACGTCAGGTGAGTATTGGGACTTCAAACTGTTATGAGTTCGTTTTTGCAATTTATTTACTTTGTATAAGGACTAAGGAGAGGTTCGCTTCACTCGCTATAGCTTGGTCTTATCGAAGTTTTTATCTGGTTATATAGCCTCAGTCAATAGATGAAAACTTGTTGAATTTCTTGTAATCGAAAGAGGTTTGTTGTTGTGGTTGTTATTTTTTTTTCCATTTTTAATTTCTTCTCTGAGTGAATACCACTCATTTAACCATATCGGTTGAGCAATTAAAATGGCTTAGCCACACACATGAAATTGTGGTATGGGATACGCTCTTAAAACTAAATGAGTTAAGTTGAGGTTTAGAAGATACAAAATGAAAAAAAAAATAGCTGCCGGTGTTGGGGAACACTTTTGGAAGAATTATTTTTAACTTTATTATAGAAAGCCTATCATGAAACAATTAAATGGAAATTCTTATGGTTTAAGATAAATGGTAGAATTTAGTAGAATAAAAATTTTCTACCTTAAAATGTAATTTTTAATGATTATGCGGTGGCGGCGCAGTGTATTTCAAAAGAAAGATAGACAAGTTGTTAGGAAAATTCATAGAAGCTAAATTCTCAAGATTCAGATACTTTTACAACTGTGAATATATAAAAAGAACAATAATTAAAAAGCTTTAAATGCTTTTTATTTACTTCAAAGGGCAAAGTATTCCTTCGGTGTAGAAAATGCCTAACCTTTATGTCTTCTCGGTGTCTTTTTGATTTTAAGTTTAATTAAAGACATACAAAATTCAATTGAATTTAAAATAAGGGGTCAGTTATAGCTATCGTTGAAAACCATCATTGAAAAATTTAATTTTTAATCTTGGGACATTTAGAAAGTCAAATCGATAAATAATTTGATGCCAAAATATAGGCATATATTGGGGGAATCAAAAAAATGGCCAAGGATTTCTATGGTAGGCTGGGTTATGGCCTCACTGCAACAACATCCGCCTTGGTGTGACAAAAGTCCGTCCGTCAGTTTCTAGTCTGATTTCCTTTTTCTCCTTGTTTTCCTCAGGCCTGATATGAGTTTTTGTTTGCAGGCGAGGTTAAGTCTCCGGATCCCACTCTCCCATCCGACAAGCTGACGCGGTACAACTACAAGCAGGCTGCGTCCCCGAAACTTCCACCTTCCCTCTCCAAACGCTTCCTTTCTCACTTTCCTACCTCTTCCTTATCCTACCCTTCCACTGTACCGACACCATCCTCTCCGCTTGCCTCGCAACAAAATGGCAACAAATGAATTATTATTCTAGTCAAAAAAAGATTTCATTTTGGCCAAACCTTTCACTTAAAATCACTTTTATTATTTCAATGATTGAACTACTTTATCAATGATCATTGAAAAATTCAAAGCCATTTTACGTCGAAGCTTGGGCCGGATGGTTTTCAATGCTAGCTATAACTGGCCCCTAAGCTGATAATGACTCATCTTAAAAACTCGTTCAAATAGTTTAAATGAAATTACCGTAGTGAGATAGTAATTTTTACAAATGTTATGCATTTTGTAAATAAAATCATAATTTCGGAATTTTGATCAAACTTGGCGTTTCCGTTAAGCTATAGATCAAGTGGCAGGGTAAGATTTTAGCTCACTTAAAAAATTCCATATGCATTTTTCGGACATTCTTTGTCCTTAATTTTGTAAGACCAAGAATAACTGATACTTGCCATTAATTGTGAAAGTTTCAATTTTCGTAAAATGTTTTGACTGTGGGATCATAGTACCTCCCACATGGGATATTCGAAAAAATATTTCATCTAAAGTGTTATTAATTGTTCAAAAAATATCAACTATTTTTAGAAATTGGTCAACGAAATTTTTTTTTAAATAATTTTTTAAAGTTTTCTCAAGCTGTCGTGTCGTATAGCAATTTTTAGCACCCTTATTTGAGAGATATTAAAAAAAATACCTACCTACAATGTGAAAGTTTATTTATTTCTCATTAAAGGTAAAAATTTCAGCCATAGATTTTTTTTGTAATGAATTTAAAAAAAAAACATCAAGATCAGAGTTGGTATTGAGCTTGAATTTTTTTTTAAATCATAAAAAAAATTTAAAGCTAACCAATTTCTTAAACTAGTCGACGTTTTATCATGATCTATTTTCCTTATAAAGTGCTAAGAGCCCATAGCCCATGTTGTTTTTTTTTTTTTAATTTGAAATTTATCTTTGTAGAAAAGCTCAAGAAAGTAAAAATTTTATAACCAATAACTTCTTTTGAAACAACAGCATGACCATGTTTAATTTTTTTTTAAACCTGGTAACTACCACTCATGCATTTATTTTACATAATTTTAATTTTTGAATTTGTAGTTAGCAGTTAGAAAATTTAATTTTGGTTTGAATTCACTGTTTTGGACTTAAAACATATTAACAAAAATAGGCCTTATATTTATGTAATTGGATAGTGGAACGCTTGATGGGTCCGCTTCTTGATAAAAATAAGTACAAAAATTATTAAATAAATAAATATACATACTTATAAAAGCGCATAAACAATATCAGGGCTTGACACGGAGATGTTTACGTTCAAAAATTCATTCAATATTCATTTTTAGTCAAATGATGCCAGAGTATAGATTCACCATAATTTCTAACGATTTTTCGTATGTCAATTCTCTTTCATAACGGGAATTCCATAGAATAATATATTGCTTAGAAGATTACATAAAGCCATTGGTTTCGAAATTATTTCAATGCAATCATTTTACACAACATTCAAATTCAGGCCAATTGAATTACCAACTAACCAATTACACCCCATGGCTTTTCACTTACATATAACTCTCCCTTGCACAATTTTATTGCATTGAGATTTCTATTTCGTTTGGATTCAAAGAACGATCCAAAAAACCCATGAATATTGAGTAACACTTGTGGGGTCAGTCTGATGTTATCCTCTCAAAAAAGGCTTTTTTCTTATTTCTTCATGCTTTTGAAGCTGTAAATGTGTGGTGCAGGCCCAAGTAATATATTTCTAAAATAAACTATAAAAAAACCTATCATCAGTTTAATAGTAGAGTTGTAACCATTCCCACTCAATATAATCGAACCCAGAGTATTCACTTCCACTATGCAGGTACATATGAATTTAAGGTATAGCAATTGTATCTTATAGATATACATTTCGAAGCAAACGCGTGTGATTATTTTGTAAGACTTCATTTAATTTGGCATTTTAGCTTGAGAATCACGTTTTGAATGAATTTGAGCATCGAACAAGATGTAGGTGTATACTTTTTGGATAATTAATACCATAGACAAAAATCGTAAGTCATGTTTTGCTCTACGGTGAACACACACATTCTATTATATGTACATAGGTACATATATGTCTATTTATAATTATTTCAATTTTTTTTTATTTATGCGAATACAGATAGCAAATAATTTATCGCATGTCTATTTCGAGAAAAGGTAAAAAAAAAAAAAAAAAACAACTTAAATAGTGAATTTTAAAGGTAATATAAGATCTGTGTTGATAGTGTCTTCCTTAAAAATCATACGGTCGTGCACTGTTTTGAGGTTAATTTAAAGAGCATGAAATAATTATAGACGAATTTACTTGGCGAAATATGTATAACTTAAGGCAAACGTTTATTTTAAACATTTTTTTTCTAAATTCAATGGAAGAGGGTCATTGCGTAGTTATAGCATTCGCTGTAATGCAACAAACTTTATATAAATTAAATAAATAAATAAATTTGATGGCACAACAGCTCATGAAGAACTAGGGCCTAGTGACTTACAACTCTCAACCTTTCCCTTGTGCGTGTCTGCAGGAATAGAGGGGACCTACAGTTTATTGCCGAATCCGAACGGCTATAACGAGCGGCACTTTTCTGTGACAGGAGATACTCTTGGAGGATTTGTCAATTCCTCGCAAGAGGCAGTAGCCGTTTTTTCTTTTTTTTTAAACAAATAGGTGGCGAGGCTGGGGATCGAACCTTAGACCTCCGGCATGACAGTCCATCGCACTAACCATCACGCCACGGCTACTACATGCAAAAAACTTTAAAGATATTTAAACCAGGAATTTTTTCGAAGATTTTTTTTTTATTTTTTGTTTTAATAGGTAATACAAATTCTATATACTACTGAAATAAATCAGCCAAGTAGAAGACTTAGCACTATTTAATTGGACTTGTGTAATTATTGATTCAAAATAGCTTTTTACGGCCTTTAGTCCTTAAAAATTGGCATTTCATCCCGGCGATCTCACTTGGACTTATCATCAGTTGACTAGTGAGGGCCTTATCAATACCCAATTTCTATCATGTTCTAGTTCCAACTGCACCCAGAGAAAAATACTGTGTAATATTACCTTAAACGTCTTAGGTAAATATTTTTCTATGGAATTTGTTTGAAAAGCATAGTTCTACCTAAGAACTATGACAATTTATGCATGGCTTAGGTAGTGCAATTAAGGTAAATTTACCTTAAAATTCATAGGTGTTTTATTTTCCTTAGAATTGTCAAAAGCTCTACAACTTTACCTCAGAACTAAGGTAATTCTGCCTTAAATAAAACGTGATTTTCCCTTCAATTATATAAATCTGGTGCGTACAGGGAGAGAATTAGTAAATCACCGATTACAAACTTCTCGGGATCAATTCACAAACTTTACTTTTTTTATAATTACCTATATAACAGATTTAGGTATCAGACAGGCAAAATTGTTAGGTATAGGTAAAGTGATGAAGTTTCAACATTGTCTCTCCGTATTGCGAATTGGCCCAAAAGAAGCGCATTCGGCTGGCTCAGGTTCAAACCTCCAGGTAAGCAAATGTTCTTTTTCAAATAAAATAAAATTGTATACATTTCAGAATAAAAAGAAGCAGCTCGCTTGGTAGGATACCTTAGATACTCAGGTAGCTTTACACCTTCCTAGGGTAAAAACTGCCCTAGTGTAGGGTAAAATTGCCCAAGGGAACTGACATAAATTACCCTAGGGTTAAGGCAAACATTTCGTAGACTACCTTAGATACTAGGGCAGTAGGATAAAAAATTGGTAAAAAGTGCCCTAGTGTAGGGTAAAATTACCTTAGGTATCTGACACAAATTAATTTTTGTTTAGGTCAAACATAATTCTACCACACCACACACTATAAGGTAATTTTACGCTGTTATAAGGTAAATGGATTGGTTAAAACTACCCTAGTTAAAGGTAAAATTACCTAAGGCAATATTACACAAAATAACATATTTTTAAGGCAATTTTACACATTCAGACTATCTCTAAATTTACGTAAGCAATTAAGGTTGGATTACCTTAAAACTAAGTAAGCTCAAACGGGCCTAAGAGCATAGGTAATCTAACACGCGATTTTGGTTAATTTTACACCAGTTTTTCTTTGGGTGTGATGAGTCCAAATAAGATCGCCGGGACAAAAAACCAATTTTTATGGACTAAAGGCCATAAAAAGCTATTTTGAAGGAAAATTGGAACTTATTTAGCAGTAACTCTTGGCTTAAAGCTTAAGATTAGTGTATTGGATAATTTAGACTTAAACACATTACCAGTTTATTATAATAAATTTTGATTTGTAGTGCCCGCATGGGGCTATATGTAAGTTGGCTGTGAGTTATTGTTAGACAGGCTATTTTTTTCCATTTGTGGTGGTAAAAATTGCACAAGGGAATAGTTGAGGTCATAAATGTCACAAAGCTGTAGTTTTTTGCGACTTTGCATGGGTGGTTTCTCTTAGTTATGTTAATGTGTATAAAATTTACACAAAAAATATCAATTCTAAAAATTAAAATAACCAATTTATTGGTTATTTAGGAAATGTGAATGACTGAAAAGATGAAATTGTATTATATCTTGTAAACAAAATATAGTCCAGTAAGCTTGTCATCTTATAGGAAGGCTACACCCAAAGAAAAACTGGTGTAAAATTAATCAAAATCGCGTGTTAGATTACCTATACTCTTAGGATCGTTTGAACTTACTTAGTTTTAAGGTAATCAAACTTAAATTGCTTACGTAAATTCAGAGATAGTCTGAATGTGAAAAATTACCTTAAAAATATGTTATTTTGTGTAATATTGATACCTAAGATAATTTTACCGTACACTAGGGCACTTTTTACCATTTTTTTTTTATCCTAGCAAGTTGTTAAACTGCCCTAGTATCTAAGGTAGTCTACGAAATGTTTGCCCTAACCCTAGGGTAATTTATGTCAGTTTCCTTGGGTAATTTTACTCTATACTATGGAAGTTTTTACCTAGTTTTCTTTTTATTTTGAAATGTATACAATTTTACTTTATTTGAAAAATAACTTTTGCTTACCTGGAGGTTTCCACATGCCAGCCGAATGCGCTTCCATTGTGCCAATTCTCAATATGGAGAGGCAATGTTGAAACTTTATCACTTTATACTTTACAATTTTGCCTGTCTGATACTTAAATCTGTTATAATTATAAAAAAAGTAAATTTCGTGAATTGATCCCGAAAAATTTGTAATCGGTGATTTTCTAATTCTCTCCCTGTATGCACCAGATTTATACAATTGGAGGGAAAATCATCAAGGAAGATCAGTATTAACAAAAACAAAAGAAAATAATTTTTGTTGTTGTTTTAGTGAATTAAATTCAAATGGATGATTTTTGCGACCTTTAGTCCAATGCGTTTCGCTCAGGCACGACAGTTGGGCTCATCAGTTAGATGCTGTCGTACCTTTATAAGACGCAATTTTTTGGTCGATGAATACTGAATCTTAATAAAATCTACAGCGCATACACACTGTAAATTATATTCTTCTAATATTTAAGGCAGATTTACCTATTGCTTAAAGTAAAGTTACACAGATAAAATAAATGAAAGGAAAATCACGTTATATTTAAGGCAGAATTACCTTAGTTCTGAGGTAAAGTTACAGAGCTTTTGACAATTCTAAGGAAAATAAAACACCTATGAATTTTAAGGTAAATTTACCTTGCACTACCTAAGCCGTATTAGTTCTTAGGTAGAATTATGCTTGTCAAAAAAATTCCATAGAAAAATATTTACCTAAAACGTTTAAGGTAATTTTACACAGTATTTTTCGCTGGGTGTACCTTGCATCAAAAAATACAGCATTTCTGACTCTTCACTCAGCTGTTTATGATGTTTTCACGATATGTTAACCCTAAAGAACTAGCTTCACGACGAACACTTTGCTCAACGATCTTAAAGTAACTAAATTTTCTTCAATCTGAGCCCAATTGTTTCCGAAATTCAGCAATAATAAATTTATAACAACAAGTATAAACCAAAAATATCGTGTTTCTTGGCACAAGGTGCATCAAAATGTCAAAAAAAGAAAAAAAAAATACATATGGGAGGGGTGGTCTATATTCCCCCCATTTGAGCGGAAGAAGAATTTTCTAAAAATTGATTTAAAATAGAAAAAGACCCACCAAAATCCAACAACATAAAGTTTTTCATAACATTTGGTGTTAAATTACAAGAAAATTCAAATATAAAGAAAAGCTGGGTTTTCAAAAAAAAAAAAAAAAAAAAAAAAAGCCTTATACTATAGATATCTTAGATATCTTTTTATTATATGAAGAATATGGAAAAAATTGAGGCTGTACACCAGGGAACCTCCAAAAGTCTGTGAAACTTGTCAAACAATAATTAGCACATCTTCGTAGAATGCTCCATAGCACGTCAGAACGATATATCAACTTATAGCACAGCTATACCAAGCCAAATTAGCTAAAATACTTAGCCAATCAGATCTTAATTCAATCCAACGGCTAAAAGATGCTACATCTGCGCACAATAAATTTAATGAAATATAAGGTTCTTTCCCTTTCATTTTACTGTTTTAAATTATTTTGTTTATTTGTTTTTCTCTTTGTGATTTAAATTATTGCTTTCACATACAACTTACTTCAAATAACAAATTTAAATATTAAATTTTCATCTAAAAAAGTTGAATTGTAAATATTAAATGAATGTTTGATCTGTTTGCTTTGATTTAATTTAATTAACAATAACTTCTTGATTCAAAAGTCGGCGTCGTTTATGATCTTGCTACCCAGATGCATTTGTTTAAATAATTTGTAAATTTATTTTTTAAATTATTTGATTAATTAAATAAATTCAGTTTGTAGGCGATCTAAGCATCTCATTTATGGGATATTCGCAAAAATAAATATGTTGTGTTAAATTTCAGTAATTGGTCAAAAAAGACAACATTTTTCAGAAACTGGTAAGGCTTGGAAAATTAGTAAAATCTATGATTTTTTAAATTCATTAGCGACTTCTAGCACCTTTATGGGATATTCGAAAACATAATATTTACAATATATTAAATTTGAACTATTTTTTTCATCATTTTAGCTTTGTAAGAATGGTTAGGTAAGGAGGATGTTAAAATTTAAGAAATAAAATAGTCATGGCAGTGGATGGATTTTATTGAAACTATTTTTAAAATTTTATACCATAATATACCAAAATTCTGGAAATTTCAAACAAAATTTTTCGGGTGATTTTAAATGCTTTAAATTCAGGGAAATGCATTTATTTTTTATTGGCATAGTCGTTCCATGTTACTCCTTAGGTTCAGGAGAACTCCATAGTTACAATAACTAAAGCTGTTTAGGGACGTTGATAATAAAATTCAAATAAAAGAAAAATGGGCTTGGCAGAGGTGAATTTTGGAAAAAAATATTAACTTTATGTTTTAGGTTCCAGAGAGCTCAATTTTAAACTTTAAGTTTATATTTATGTAAAATAATAATTCACTAAATAAATATGTACAAAAAAGTAGACCTTGACGTCTACCGGACTTCCAAACAAAAATACATTTAGGATATATTTGATGTTAGTAAAAGATTTTATTTACAAAATTTCAGATTCCTATGTACATATGTTAAATTAATGAAAATAAAATGTTATACATTTGTTAAATTTATTTAACATTCTGCTGTTGATTTGCAAAATAAACTGACATAAATATTCAACGATGTAAAACCATATTCATACAAAATCAATGTTCAATTACTGTAATAGCCATATATGAACATTTTAATTTCAATCGCCCATAAGTTTTGAAATAATTGGTTCAATAAACACAAACCATCTATCAGCACTCTATACTATGTTTGTATATTCAACTTCAATAAATTTCGAAATAATATTGACCAAAATAAAAAAAGAAAACAACAAAAATATGTTCATAGCAAAAAATCGAAACCAAAAGTGAACTACATAAATTGGAATCATAGACATTGCAATTCACTAAAATGACAAAATAAATGAATCTTAGTTCAGCCATTGACTGTAATTGCCTTTAAATGTTGCTATTTTTCACACCTCTCTTCGTTTCGACACTTTCAATATA
The DNA here is from genome assembly GCA_947049315.1 of Epistrophella euchroma. Classification (NCBI taxonomy): domain Eukaryota; kingdom Metazoa; phylum Arthropoda; class Insecta; order Diptera; family Syrphidae; genus Epistrophella; species Epistrophella euchroma. The sequence continues at coordinate 19,398,937 of OX346245.1, forward strand.
TTATTATAGATTGTTGCTGGTACTCCCAAGACGTGATGGCAGCGATGACGATGTCTTGTGGGTATAGCATTTTACTGACTTCGAATGGCAAATTTAATTGCCAACAACCATTCTATTTGCGTGCACAAATGTGATATTTTTTTATTTTCTCACTGAGCAGCACAGTGAAGGGACATCTATAAGCCACCACCATCACACATCAATATACTTGGAGGTTTTTTTTTTTTTATTTTTGCCAAAATAACTATTTCCAGCTCCTAAATCAGAACCAATCCTTAAAAGACAACAACTATTTTGGCTTTAAATAGCCAAATCCCAGAGTGCACCAAATAAATCAAATTTTTCATTCGTTCAGTTGGCTTATAGACTTTTAAACAGCCGGGTTTGGTATTTTGCTTGCTCTAACAGCCACCATAAGAGTGTAGGCTGAATTTGGAGGCCGTATGGTGCCTGCCTATAGAGCTTGCATTTCTGCACAAGCACACACTACCTACGAACGACGACGTTCGACGACTACGACGACGAACGTGTGGCAGATATTTACTCTCGTTTTGTTGTGCATTGAGTTCCATTAGATATTTTTATTGATCTTTACGATGCGAAATGTTGAGTGTGTAAATTATTTGCTGTATGATGACGCAAGTTCACATAACTCATTCAGTTATTTCATTTTGTTTCGATCGAAAAACTGATTTTATTCAGAGATTTTTTTTTTCACTTAGTGACGTATTTCCATAAAAATGTGTGTGCTTTGCTCAATTTTTTTTTGTTTGACTTTGGCTAGCCTATGCTTTGTTGAAGGTACCGATTGTTATTAATGTCCTAGTCCTATAGCCGTAATGATATTCCATATTCAATTTATGAAGAAATTATAATAAGAAAAGTGAGGTACTATTACAGATCATCACGGTGCATTGAGTTCCTCTCTTTGTGAAGTTTGGAATATGCAATTAAAATAAATTCATTCGGTACTTTTGTAACTCTTACTTAAGAACTCGTTAATATTTTAAAAAAAAAAAATCTAAAACAAAGTTCGTTCATCAATTCTTTCATTTCGATGGATTTCATTGCAAACAGTCTCACTTTGTTAATATTTTTCTCAAAAACTTTTAACTTCGGGTTTTCACTTTAACTCTTTTGTTTCCTTAATGTCATACTGACAATTTTAAGCCCAAACTTAGGATAAGATGTCTTGTTTCTCATTCTTAATACATTGCAAAATATTGATGGTAGTTGCAGTCGTGAGTTCATGAAGCTAAGAGCTGTAGTTCAAAAATTGATTTGTATTTTTATTTATACATAAATACAAAAATAAAACAAAATAAATTTTAGTTCAAGAAGAACATTTAAATGTTAACCAATTAAATCCAGCCAGTTCTTGTATCAGCTCTTTCATTTCGATGACAATATAATTATATATTTTTTTTTTTTTTTTTTGTGAAAACTGGAAAAATTAATTCAAAAAGTAACAATCATAATTAAGCCTTTGACTTCCAAAGATAATACATAAATGTATAAAAAAAAAATAAAGTAATTACAATCATCAACTGTAATACCCCCTACATTCTTCAATATATTAATTTATTTGCTTTTACTTTTGATCGTTTTATTTTTTTTGTGCAATCTTGAGACAATATCTAAATAACATTATAGCTTCCCGACGGTATAAAAAAACTTAAATAAATAAAGATACATATATTTTACAAAAAAAAAAAAACAACATGAGATGAAGAGAAAATTACAATTACTTGCTGTTTGCGCATGCACATCAATGTGGGATAAAACAACGAAATATATATCGTTCAATACTCGTTTCACATAGACACCGACCCAGCGACCGACACAAGAATTATACATAGTAATTCGAATGATTTTATTGTTTAATGTAACCGAGACGAAGGGTAGACTCTCTTATGGAACAATCAAGTAGAAAAAAAAACAAAAACAACTCTATGCATACATGTATAAATATAATCGAAGCTGGACAAGTGCTTGAATTCCACCATCAACAGCAACAAACAACAACAACAACAAAAAACCTTCAAATGATGTGAATTCGTTCATAGCCCCGCACATAGGTGGAGTATACGCTGATATGGTCCCCAGCATGTAGACAGATTGTGGGTAATAACAACAACACGAATTCGTACGCATAATGCGAATGAATGCAAAATGTTAAACAAAGATTGTGCGTGCAATTATTTGTAATTGAGTACTCGTTGGGTCTTGCATTTTTAGTTTTTTTGTTTTTTCTTCTTCAACATTATAGCAGCATTATATGCAATGCACGATTTTATTGCGGAGGACGAAAATTGAACAGAAAAATAAACAAAATTAAAGAATACGAGATTTCACTTTTATTGGTAATTTTAGTGAATGGGGTCCTAAGAGATTGGTTTGGTCAGGGTTTCAAATGAAACGCTGCTGGCTTTAATATTTGTTTTTTTTTTTTTTAATTTTTATATCTAAATAAAGATACAGTTTAATAATTATTAAAAATCCGAACCCAATTAAGTTGAAAATTTTCCCTAAACATTAAATTCAACTGTTTTTGGAGTTTTTTTCGTATATCCAATATCGAGAAGGAAAACATACCCTTTGAATATTAATTAAGGATAATTTTTGAAACAAAAAAAAAATCATAGTTTTAATATTTTAGATTTTTTTTGTCGTTTAAAGTTATCATAACATTTAACATTAAAATGAATCTGTTCTATAATATATTCAGCTACATCATATTTTATTTACCATAAAAGCAAGTTCCTCGAGTGTAGCTTTAACCTATTTATAAATGTCTCAGGAACCGTTTTTGAGAAAAATATGATTATTAACTGTTAAATAACAGATAACATTATTTTTGGTCCAAAAACTTTACAAGGAGATGTAAAAATAATAATTTATGTTTAAAAAAAAAAAAAAAATACAGCTTGCCTGCTTATGTAACTGTATCCGAATAGGAAGGAAAAATTAGCAGGCGCACTTTGTCATTGCCAGTTATGAAGGATAGAGCCTTTCTGCTGGAGCTACAAACTGTCTGGATTAATTTCTCTCATATTTAAAAAAAAATATTAATTGATTTACGAGTGTACATCCGACTGCCTTGCTTATGGGCTACAACATCTATGACTGGCGGACAGCGGTCTTATAAGGAACTTCTCCTAACGGCTTTCTCTAAAATATGATGATCTGTAAAAGGTAGATCATATTGACTGTCTTGGAGGCCTCGAACCAACTCTGAAGCTATTAACCTATATGGTTTTTGAATAACACCATAGGATTCTGCACCCTGACTTTGCTTTATTTCAGTTTTCCTCATGTCAAAGTTTAGCTAAAATTTGGCTTTATCTAGAGCCTTTTGGCTCTTCTCACTGATATTCAGAAGATAAAGCACGTTGTTCTTCAGTCATGCATTGGAACCTTCGGTTTTAGCCTTCTAAGAACACGGCTTCAGCTTGATCATCAGATCTTGTCCGCTTGGTTTGACCTATGTGGGGAAACCAGATACGAGCTTTCAGTTGCTGAGGGATGACTTTAGCTGAGATAAGCATGAGATTTCAAGCCTTCCCAGTCATTGCTAATTTTAGCTATGCTTGTGCTAAGGAAACCCTTAGGAACCTATCCGTATGGCACCTGATTACCCTGTATCCCATGAGAATCTCGCCAGTGTTAAAACTAAGTTAAAGGCCCTCTCGTTTGCCGAAATTGTGTTAGAGAATATCAATTCAGTGTGCTTACCCCGGATAGAGTTCCACACATCCAATAGACCTTTGTTGTTTGTGGAGCGCTCATCAACAACCGATAATTGGAGTTCATCCCTGTAAACCGGTTGCGCTAATCTGGGAACTGTCATCCTTTTCGTCTTTGTCTGACTGTCAAGACTACTCTTTTTGAAGTCGGTTGATGGTCTCTTCTCGAGACCTGTTTAACTTGACAGCTTTTTCTTGTGCTACCAGAAGATTATTATAATCCTCAAAAATCCTCTGTTAGTCAAGAATGAACAAAGCCTTCTTAAACTGAATCTTGAGCAGGGCAGGCGCCCGCTGATCATTTTAGTTTACCCAAGTAGCGTTGCTATAGCTGGCGTTACTTCACGAGGGCTTAGGGTTCGTATTAGTCGGTCTAGTAAGCTGGTACTGCCTATGATACCTGATGTTTTGGGGTGCTCAATAACACTGGAACTGCCAGTGCTCGTTGAGCTCCCCTTTAGTGTCTCCTGACTGGAATATCTGTCATGTTTGAGTCGTCCATAGTCAAAAAAGCATAAATAAGATTTCTACGAGTAGATGCGGGAAGGAAAAGTCAGCCCTGGCAGAGCCAATATACCGGATTAAAAAGAAGAGTATGACAGACCCTTCCAAGGCGTCTGAAAGAGCTCGTTAATGACTATAGATTGCCCCACAGCTTTCCATTTCTTCAGCACGGATTATGAAAATCGTTCACACCGCACCACTGAAAATTAAGGCCTCGTATCTGTAGTTAAATCGCAATACTGACGGTTGAAAGGACCACTTCAGCAATTCAAACTGACCTAACCTGATCACCATTTTGACAAAGCACAAAATGAAAACTGTGGTGATCATACTCGCCCGGCTGTCGACACCCACAAGGAGGGTTTGACACCAACATTTTTTGCTAGGCTTGACCCGCATACGCTTGCATTTTTTAAACCAAACCCCAATTGATGCCAGGGTGTCGTTCTAATTGGTTCACGTTTTCGGGATACAATCGAATATGAACCAGTTAAGGACTGCCCGATTTACCGAAGGAAATCAAAAATAATAATTATTGTGAAACGATATAAACGAAAGTTTAGGGAGATAATAAAGAAAAACTATTTTGTTGAGCTTGTAAAATTCTTTGTGGTACTCAAATCGATTGATGAGGACTTTGCACACATTCCTGAAAAAAATCAAAAGGTGATTTTATGCCTAAATTAATCTTTCCATTATAATTTTTTGGAGTCAATGTCTTAAATTTTTGGACTAATATTTTTCTTTAAGTTAATCTTTTTTCTGAAGTCAAAGATTATTGTATGTATACCTTACCTACCTATCTTTCAACAGGATATATTATCTTGAAAAAGAGTTGTAATAAAGTGCATACATTTAAAAATTAACGTTCCAAATTATTCAAATGCAAAGAAACGGCTGTTTTTTCATTATATCTGTATGATAGTTTAATAATGGTCAACTCCATGAAACAACATTCTAGCTCACCATATCAATCTAGTTTCAAAAAAAAGTTCAAAATTTATTTTGAAATCTAATTAAAATTTATCAATATAGCCACTCTTGCCATAATATTATACTCTACGTACTCGTAGTCAATCAAATTAAACAATAAACAACATTCCGGACACAAATTCAAATTGTTGTAAATTAAAATAGAAAAAAAAAAAAAACAACATGCCTAACTATAGCAAAATTCCATGGCACAATATTATGTGTCTGACTTGGTGAATCGAGTGCGAGTCCGAGGCGAGGATCACCATCATCCCCAACTCGCTCTCCATGTCTCACAGACAACATGTTAAACAACGAATTTATTTTATGTACCAAACAAACACATGTAATAAACGTGTGTTTGAGTACCTATAGAATTTGTGTAGGCCAAACTATGGGTAAAGTTAACTTAAACTACATCCAAAGCATTTTTACACTCGATGTACTTTATATAGAGCTTTAGTATATCATGCCCATTGCCCATATGCAAGATTGGTTCATTTATGTGGCGGAATGTTGGAGAGAAAAACCACATAAGACAAGAAAAATAACTACGACGACACTATTACTCTCAGGCCCCTCTTGTGTTCCTATTCCTATATGGCTGGAGCGGAGCTGGAATATGGGCTTTCGAACGTCGAACCTAACCAAAAGCAAAAATCAATTTAACATTAATAATTAATTTCTCTTATCGCCGTACTGGCCATGTCTTTTAAATCAACAAAATCAATATTTAAAATCGAATCAATTTTATTCCGGGCCGTCGCGTCGCGTCGCACGTTGTTTTCCGACTCTGGGGCACCGACACTAACACCAACACCAGCACCAGCACCGTGTTGTAATTTTGCAATTTTATAAGCTTGGCGAGCGACAAGGACGCGTAGTGGAGATAGCGACTCTGCAGCCGGCATCATAGTGGTGGCGCTGGACAGGCTGAGTATGGTGAGAAACATGTTACTTGGCACTAATGTGTGCCCGGCCAGCTTTTGGGACTGTTTTATTTTTTTTTTTTTTTTTGTATTTTATCACATCCAGTTGTTGTTAAACTTCTGGTACATGGTTCCGAGATAGTTGAGGCCCATGGTATGGTGGTTGTTAATGTTAGAGGACCGACTAATGGCGATCCATTATTAGACACTGGGATATATCGATTTATTATGATATATTAACAATTTTTGGCTTCGTCACCGCCGCCGCGCCGCAAAGCCCCGCCATCCGAGTCCAGTTTTGGCCATGTTTTTCGGGGAAACAACTCCAGCTAACAACTGAAAAAAGTACGTGAACATTTCAAGAAAAGAGCTTCGTTGCGCGAGAGACTGCGTTTGCTTTTGCCGTTTTGCAAAAAAACTAAAAGTTAAACGATAGACCGAAATGCTTCGGCAAATTATGAGATAGTTAAATCATGTTTTAGTTGAGGTTGTATCTACGGTTAATGCAATTTATTCATTCACAGATAAGGCTGATTTTTTTTTTTTTTTGTTTCTTTAACTCTGATGGCGACGGTTCTGGTTTTAAAATTTATTTTATTTTTTTTCCAAAGATTTGTGTTTAATATGCACCTGCTGATGGGAAGCAAATTATTTATTGATAAGACGATGAGGTTACATTTATTATTTTTATATTTTTGCTCTATGCGCAGTACATCGGTACGTGTAGTTTCTATGGCACAAATAATTTTAGATATCTCTCTACAAATGGGATTTGTGTTGTATTTTTGTGGTATGGCAATGAGGAGGCTTTTGGAAGAGAAAAAATCCAATTAGTTGAATGAAATGGGTGTAATTATTCTTTTTCGATTTGAAGGCGAACTGCATCAGTAGCTGGCGATGGTATTTCTATACTTTGTTGCGTTGGTAATGCCATGACCTAGATTTAAGAAAGAAATGATTAATCTGTTAAATATTGCGATTTGCCAAATGGGAAGTTATTAGATGTTATACACAGTAGGAGTTATTTTTTTTTCTCTTGAGATTTACGCGGCTAATAGAAGAAAAACAAACTTTACCAAGGAGGTATAATAAACCTACAAATGATGTTGAGCTGTTTGATGCGAGCTTGAACAAATAACTTTATATTTTTTTTTGTTTTGTAAAATAAATTTTGCAAATCACAAAATGTCGTGAGACATCACAATATCATGATTATACTAACGGCCATATTTTTGACGTTCTTCAAAACTAGTTTTACCGAAAAACTAGATTTATAGCGGTTTCGAGTTTCAATTTTGTCACAAATGTTTATTACTTTGACGTCTAAATCAAAATATGTATTCATACATAGTTTGACATCTAAATCAAATTAATAATTTTCTTTGAGAAACTTAAATTTTGAAACCCTAGAACAAGTTTCTCAATAAAACTAGCTTTGAAGAAAGTCAATAATAACGGTTTTTGCTAAATTTGAGTTTTACTATATTTTCCAAAAGGTTTATAGGAGGCTATACAATATCTGGGCAATCATAAAAGAATATTAATTTGAACTAAGCCGATGATATAAAAGGCTTAACTTCCAGTCATATAGTTGCCCCTTGGTGTAATAATAACGACTATAATACTATAAAGCCAGACTTTGTTGCAATATTATTTCGCGAATTCAGTTTTGCTATAGGCTAGGAAGAATATAGGATGACGAATTACTGGAATACCACGGCACTTTGGATTTTATCAGATTCTATAATTATTATCGTTACTTCCTCAGTTTATCCGCCGCTGATACAACTTCATGAGACTGCCCTCCTGCACCACTTGCTCCTCTCAATATTTAACACATCTCAGTCAAACATCTATTATTGGTACTTTTTCTGACACTGGCTAAGTCAGCCAAGGGTTGATGGTACCATAGTTTCCCTCCTCAACCTTGCCAATTATTTTTTTTAGGTAGGTACAAGAAAGGAACTGAAAGGAATTGAAGGTTGGTCATTATTGCAGTAAATTTTACCGTAAAAAAATTCTAAATTCAAATCCAACCTGTTCCATTTTAAATCATTTTAAGTACGATAAACGCATGAGTACTTTTAGGCCAATGCCATACGAGCGTCCAAACGAACTTCCATTTGGAAGCGCGTCCAGTATAAAACTCTCTTGATGTCACACGAACATCTTTTTGTACGTGTGGACGGAATATTTTACTAAGTTAGTTCCTTTTCTTTGGTTGATAAATCAAATTAATATAGAATTAGTTGGTAGAAATTCAAAAAACCGTCTGCCCTGTTATAATGAGCCCTATAAAATGTGTTATATTTTTCTATAAAAGAGTTAGGGCAATAACAATGTGGAATATTGTTTTTCAAAATTCTGAAAATTTTCATCAACTTTTGAATTTAGAATACTTTTTTGCTTATAAACTGATTAAATAACCTCCATTGCTTCTCTTCTTAGGTGTATGCCTATAAAATTACCACCATTATTTGAGGCAAGGGATCAGGGAATAACTTTGCATAGTTAGTTTCGCAAATTTCTGAAATTTTACATCAACTTTTCAATTTAAAATTCCAGGAATCAAATTCAATTGATCTCCCATTACGTTTTTTTTGGTGGAAGAGGTACCTTTCCTCAAAATTGTTTTAACACAATTATATCCTGACATTTTATCTTTGCTTTAAGACCTTAACCTTGAAAATCGGATCATTAAAACGAAAGATATAATTTTTTTTGAAATAAAAAGCTTAACTTTGAAAATTGCCATAATTTTGTAGACTACCGAGAGCAATATGAACCAAACACCCTTTTTCTATGTAATTTTTCCGATTTCTTGATTAAGTTCAAATTAAGATTGTATGAGGCTTGTGTAGCACGTAAAATAAGAAATGAGGTATCAAAATAATCGTTGTTTTACTGAAATTCGGAATAATACGGCGTTTTCATTAGAGCAAATGAGGTAATTTCGTCAAAAATTTCCAAATTAAATTCAAAATCATCTCATTTCCCATACAAATTCAAATTTCCAAATGAGGTAATTTCAACCAAATTTGCACAAAATTCGGTAGGAAATTACGTAAAACTTTTATGAACACACCCAAATAGATTCCATTCGAAGTGGAACTCATTTCAAATGACAGGATTCAAAGCAAAAACAACAAAAACAAGCGATTGACAATCTGGGCCTTCAAACAAAATTAGGAAATTTGAAATGTGAACACTTTTTTTGTAATTTGCCAAATTACCTCATTTCAGGTCTAATGAAAACGCAGTATAAGAAAAAAAAACAAATTAAACCATGCATGAATTGATAAGATATGAGCTCATAGAACAAGGTTTCTAATATTGCCGTATTCTCAGCTCTACGGTACTTTAGGAGCTCAATTTTTTTTAATTTAGTTTTGCATACATTATTTCTATTTTCTGTGAAAATTTTAGCAATATATATTGACCCACTAAAATGATAAAAATAAAAGGCACAAAAAAAAAGTTATCTGAAAATTATCTGGAAGCGCGTCCATTTGGACGCTTGTGTGACCATATTATTTTACGAAAGTACCCCTCATGCCGTTTTACAATCTGCGCGGCATGAGATTCAAACCATCGACAAAGTTGGACGCGTGGGCGAAGCCAATAAGTGGACGCTCGTGTGTAAGTTTTCTTGGTTCTCAGGAGTACTTCCAAATGGATGCGCAGAAGAAGACGCTCGTGTGACATTAGCCTTATACTCCAATGCGTTTTGTTCAGGCACAAATTCAATTTAATCTTAAAAGTCGATATAACAAACTGTCTGTTGATGGTGCTTGAGTTCTAGAAATGTATTTATTTTTTTTTATAAATGTTCAAACCTTTATTAAGCTTACTATGTTACCTACTGTTCAAAGATAGCTGATGTATAAAAATCCAAATAATAAATTAAGAACCGAAAACTCCATCTCTCTATATGAATCCCAAAATTCCTGTTTCCATTTTATTGAACTAATTTTACATCAGCTCAGGAAATCATCATTTTGCTCAAAGTAATTTAAAATTTCACTAAGTATAATTTTTCCTTGCATCACACACTCCTTTCATACAATCAAAACGTGCACTGCATTCATCTTATTATTTATTTTTTTGTTGTTGCTTTTTTTTATTTTTTTTATTGTGTAGAACATAATCCATAAATATTTCGCGTTTTATTTGATCAACGATACAAGAATTTAATTTCCTCACAATTTACGTTCTTGGTGCCTTTGGTATGGGCATGCCGCCCGTTCTGTACCGTTGATTGCTATAAAATCGTCATTCTTTGAAAGATGGATTACAATTTGCAGTCGTCAACACACAGCATACACAGATCAACGCACACAAACTCAAACAAAAAACTCATCACCCATTCGAGAGGTATCTATATAGAATTTTATGCGAATACCACAGAATGAAATCAGATGAAAAGATGAAATTCAAAAAAAAAAAAAAAAAAAAAAAACATATATTGTTATTGTATTCGAGATAAGTGATCGTATAATGAAGAAAGGTGTGTACTTGCTATAATTTGAAATTCCCATCTTTGGTGTATTGTGGCATTTTTCGACAGCCAATTGCAATTGCTTTTTGGGGTTCCTCGCGATGCAACAAAAATTGACGGATGGGCGATTGATTGTATTTCTTCTTTCTCTCTGACTGTCAAGTTCTTTTCCACGTGTGTGTGTGTGTGTGTTTTTTTTTTTGTTGATTTGCCTTTTTATGTCCATCCTTTTATTTGAAGTGAATTTTTTGTTCATTTCATCATCATCATCATCCAGCTTGAGGTTGCCTTTAGCGTCTTATGACTTCCTTCTGACTCAGGCATACTACATCCACACCACCAAAGCTACAAAACAGACTGCGCTGATAGCTATCATCGTCGTCATTATACCCAAAAGTACCCATTAAGAAAAACTTTATTATTTCCCTTTCTCTCCCCAATGGAACCTTCGCGTAAAACACACACACATATTATATAGAGGAAAGAATATTTTCGAGCAAATTGAAAGAGACAGGGGCTTCAGATTTTCAGTGATTACAAAGTCACTAACCACAAAGCCCGGTCAAAGTAAATGGCCAGAGCCAAAGAAATATACAAACATCAGAAAACTGAAAAAAAAAAAAAACTCAAAACAACCATCGCAAGCACCCAAAGCTTTCAGCACCATCATGGTGCGTCATAAAAATTAAAGAATGATTTGATTGTTGAAATCAAAAGAGAGATATCCCTGGCATCAGCAAGTGAAAAAAAAAAACCTTTGGACAAATTTTCAGAGACTCGGTTTTTTTTTTTGTGTGCTCGAGCTTGCCGTTGATGATGATCCGTACGTCAGTGTGGTAGGTACACGGCGGCGGCGGCGGCCGTAGAAGCGCAGTCCCCTAAGTGACGTAAATCAAATAATAATAAAGAACAAATGCAAGCTCAATACTACAACATCACCTTGCTCCTCACAGGATGATATGCGTTTATACTGCAAAAGCAACAGCAGCAGCAGCAGCAACAGTGTTCTGTTGTTCGACCAAATGAAGCTAACATGCTGAGAGATATAATTTTTGCTTGATTACCCATCCGCCAACAAAATGAGATAATAAAGGGAAAAAAATCCTAAAATTGAAAGAGTATAGATATATACAGCATATATAGGTTTCTATGTATATATCGAAAACGGGAGACGAATAAAAAAAAATCATCATGCAGAGTAAGGAACATGATTATGTGTAACATAAAATTCACCTGGCCTTCTAATTGGACACATATTTGACATGCGCTTTAATGCGTGGTCCTATAGCTCTCTTGATCATTTCACCTGTGGCTTATTGCCAGGTTGGACTATAAGGAACACAAATTAAATAACCCAAAAGGAATGAATTTTGTTTAAGGAAGGACATTGCGGAGCGGAACACACAAGTTTGAACTTATACACTTACACATGCATAGTGTATGTAAACTTTGAATTTTTATGACAACAATAATTACGTAAGAAATTATGCTTAATAAACAACTTGTGACGTGTAATTGATTTGCAGCATAAAGTCTTTGTTTTTTTCTTTAATATTCAGAACGAAAGAGTTGAGCATCGAACTTTATTTTTGTTGAAATTAAAATAAAGTGAAGAAAAACCAAATTGGGTTTCTTGTTGGATGACAAGATACAAGATTTAAATTTTAATTACCAAATTTATCTGGATGATTTTGTTGGTAAACTTCTACTGAAATAATGAAAGTTTTTGTCGCTTTTTTCATCAAAGTTTATTTTTTTATATTCTTCAAATTTTTGTTCGAAATTTTTTTGATATACTTATATTGCGTTTTCATTAGAGCAAATGAGATAATTTCGTTCAAAATTTCCAAATTCAATTCAAAAACATCTCATTTTCCATACAAATTCAAATTTCAAAAAGGGGTAATTTCAACCAAATTTGCACGAAAATTGGTGGAAAATTACATAAAATTTTTATGAACACACCCAAATGGAATCCATTTAAAGTGGAACCTATTTAAAATGACAGAATTCAATGTAAAAAACAACAAAAACAAGCGATTGACAATCTGGACCTTCAAACAAAATTAGGAAATTTGAAATGTGAACACTTTTTTTGTAATTTGCCAAATTACCTCATTCCATCTTTAATGAAAACGCAGTATTACGCTATATTCAACTACGGACTAGTGACTCAGGTTTTAACTCGATGAAAAAAAACGACAAAAACTTTCATTAATTAAGTTGAAGTTTATCAAGAAAAGTATCCAGATAAATTTAATGACTCAAATTTGAATCTTTAACCTTGTCATTCCTCATGATTTACAAAAAATCCAGTTTGTTTTTCATCACCTTATTTTAATTTCAAAAGAACGTTCGAAACTCAGCTCTTTCGTTCTTATCAATGAAAAAAAAACTTTATGCTGCAAATCAATTTCACATCACAAGTTGTTTATTAAGTATAACTTCTGACGTAATTATTATTGTCTTACAAAAAAAAAAAAAAAACACTACACAGGGTGTCACCTTATATGTGCACTTTATTTTGGAAGATGATTTCTGAGATCATTCTAAAAAAAAAGGGGAACAAATTTTAACTTTTATCTTCTATATATACAGTGAAAGCTCCTTTTGTGGACAGTTCCCTTAAGCGGATAATCCCGCTAGGCGGACAAATTATCACGACCGTGGATCTGGGATCTAAATTCTATACATTTTATGAACCCTTAAGCGGACAAGAATGTTAGCCGTGATTTGTTAAATTTCAAACCTTATTTTTAGAAATACTTTTGAATATATTTTTTTTTTGCATTAAAAACGTTCCCCCTCGTTCACAGCGACAATAGATGCTTTGTCACCAAATCATTGTCCGTGATAAAATGGATAACGGATTTTATTTCTGCAGCTAAAGCCCGTTTTTGTAACTTGTTTCTTGTATCTCCATGTTCGTTTTTAGTTTGAATGAAGCCATGAAGGCTTGTAGGTGCAAAAATGTTTCATGATGCCACTATATACTATACATTTCCTCACATACATTTTTTTTTATTTTTTCTTTTGGACGGACAACTCCCTTAGACGGGCAAAAGTGTTACGACCGTCGCTGTCCGGCTAAGGGAGCTTTCACTGTATTCAAATGGGTGTATGTTTGTACGTTTCGCAAAAAAAATTTCAGAAAATCTTACGTTGAAGTGTCCAAAAGTGCTCCCGTTTGTTTGGTCAAAATTGGTTTACCAGTTTGCAAAACAATGCAGCAGCTCATGTTTTTTCAAACTAATTTAAAAAAACACGGTAAGGTAATCTTAGGTCGCAGTCCAAGAGTTTTCCTATGCATTGTTTGTTCAAAATAGCGTTTTTTGCCAATGAGTTGAGTCATACTAATCTCAGAAACCATGGGCCGATTTTGAAAATTCTTTTTTCTTTAAAATTTTACAAGAAAGTGGCTTTAAAGATACATAATTTTTAAAAGTTAGTTATTTATAAGGTGAAATGGGGTAAACAAAGAACGCCGCCGTGCAAGCGCCTGGAACAAATACGCAAATGTGATGAAAAGCTTTGTCTGTCAGTTTTTGTTTGTTTTTAAGAGTCGGTAGTCATCGACCAAAATATAGCGTCTTAAAAGGGTATGGCAGCATCAAACTGATAAGCTCAGCTGTCGTGCCTGGGCGAAAAGCATTCGACTAATAGTACGTTTTCACTGAACGCAATTTTATATTATTGCAATTGCGCAATTTTGGATTATTTTTCCGAAATAATCTTCAAAATTGCACAATTTGACGCACTTACAAAATCATCTCAAATCACCTCAATTTCAATGAAATTGTGAAAAAATTGCGTTTTATAACAGTTATAACAATTATTTCTCAATAAAGTGAACGAACAGAACTATATAAAGAATAAAAGAAAAAATAGTAGGCGCCAGTTATAGCTTTCACTGAAAACCACCATGGAAAATTTTGTCTTTCAATTTTGAGGAACTTATAGAAAGAAAGTTCATGGCATTTTGGTATCAAAATGAAGGGAATTATTCAGTGAATTTTTTTTGTCAAAAAAAATAGTTAATTTATTTTGAAACTTTCTTTTAAAATCAATTTTATTATTTCAATGATCAAAATGGTTTCCAATGTGAGCTGTCAGACAAAGTTATTTCATTTTCAGTGTGAACACTTTGCGTAATTTTGAGATTGAGTTCTCGAAATTGTGTAATTTCAGGCTCAGTGGGAACATAATATAAAGGTCATAAAAATCTTTAAATAGTTCCAATTTCTTAAATGTACGCTCTCAACCTGAAAAAAGCCAGGAACAAACTTAGTAAAACAAAATTGAACACTGTCATATAATATTGCTAAATTATTCAGCACCCTTTGCCTTTGAATCTACATATATTTTTTGAAAAGGATTTCAACTCATTTAGAAAAATGGTATTAGAATTTTAATTTTAAATCTACCTATTCCAGTCTTTTTTTTAGCTTATTTCGGGGTACCTCAAGGCTACCGCTTAGGTCCTTTTCTCTTTAATCATACCATTAACGATTATATGACCATCAAACATTAACATATCTTACTTTATGCCGACAATTTTTCAACCCCACTTCTTCATAACATGATTCCACTCTTTATTATCTAGATCTCGACAGTTTATCCATGAAATGGGCTAAATATTTCCCAAATTCAAAACAATCAATATTTCACGTGAACGCAGAAAATCTATTCCCCGTTTCTAGCTTCTCCACACCTAACCCAATTTCACTATTTTCTTCGCTAAAGAAGAGCCCAATTTCAAAATTTTGTACTCAAACTCTGCACATGACTTTGGAAAACCTTGCTCAAATTAATTCTTAAACTCCTAAGTGTCGCAATCTCTCTTCATAATTTCATAACTACATATTTGTACATATTTTTAAAATTCAATTAAAAATTGTTTTACAAAATAATTTTCTCCTCAGGATCTATAAGACAAGCTAGTGCTTGAAGACTTAGTCCATATAACAGAAAAAAATAAAAAAAAATGAAAATTTTGTTAATTTTGTATTAAACTTAAAAATAAAGAACACCAGCTTAACTAAACCATCATTTTATTTGTTTTTAAAACTCTATAATATTGGCCTAGGCATTTTAAAAATTTGCATGCAAAAGTATAGGTAATTCCCATGAATTCCCTTGAGTTTGGTTTTTGTGTATTTTTAAAATCCCTCACTTAATTTCAATTGTTTGTTTTTAGAATTTTCCATTTAAAAACAAAAATTCTCAGCAATTACATTTAAACTTCCGTTGAATTCAAACAAAGCATATGTGAGATAATATTTTTCTTTCAAAAAAAAAAAAAACAAAAAAAAAAAGCAGAAACACACATTCTGACGACACGGACGACCATATTCCATGGTGGTACCTCCCTCCGTCATTTTAATATGTAATTATCTTTCATCTTGAATTGAATTTTATTGCCACAGAACTGCCCGTACTAAAAATACCACAGCCAGCACCCATCAGACCCTGAGTCCCATTACGTATAGATATCTAGTAGAAGGCCTCTGTAGGTATATACCATCACAGCCCAGATGCATATAGTGTGTCTGTGATCTGGTAGTAAGGTAGAGGTAGGTACACATCTCTAGTTTAGTTTGATTTCCCTTTTTTTTGTTTTGTTTAATTTATGATCCCATCCCAAATGGATGGAAGATGAAGAACAACGAGATTTTCACAACTAGCTTTATAACCCACAAAATGGCTATGGGCACACCATCATCTTCCACACCACACTCCAATCACTTGAACCAAAAAAAAAAAGATACAAATACTCGGGTATGCCTACATCGAGAACGAAAGCAAATTGTATTGGGAAAAAGGATGATGATGGCATGACCCCAATGCTAGTAATAACCTATAATCAATGGTGGAACATCCGCCACCGCAACAAAACCGAAAGGAAATTTCAACGCAAGTCGCGTTTCCCAGGTGCGGGCATAAGTATACCTAAGCTACAAGAAAAGCAAAAAAATCGATGCACCACAGTCTAAAAGTTCATGGCGGATGCGGCTCTGGGGAAGAGTGAACCCTGCATATTGCTTCTTCTTGATCTTATTTAGATGTCAATTTGTGTTGTGTAGTGTGGTGTGGTGCGCACCTCTTGTCGAAAGGTGCGAAATACCTAAAGTTTGCACAATTGGAATGTAACTTATGATGCGGAACACGATTGCTGGCTTCCAAACCACAAACGTATATTACGTCCGCCACGCAGCACTAATCGAATGAAGAGCGAGTGCAACCCTAAAAAGCTGCAGAGCAGATTTCAAGTGCATCTCAAGCTTATAAGTCCATCAAACTAACAAGAAATGTAAAAGAAAAAAAATGATTCTTCGTCATAATTTCCCTCCCCATCCATTATTTATGGCGCCAAAAAATCAGATAACAGCTGCAATTCACAAAAAGTAATTTCCGTTGATTTCCGATCCGTTGTTATGTTAGCTGTGCCGCACTCTCATATCACATCCCCAATCGATACCACTCTCTCATCCTCCCTATAATACTTCGATCCTATACATTGCTCTTGGTTGGTCTTGGCTTGGCTGTTTCTTAATCCTTTCGAAGCGCATTGACCACAACATGAGCATGAATGAGGTCCAACGATCGAAAAGAATCAAAAAAGTAAAAAAAAAAAACATAAGAATCATCATCATCATCCACGTCGTCGTCGTCGTCATCGTCCATAGAGATGGACTGGACATGATGGGCTCACTGAGAGAAAAGATGAGCCAGCAAAAGGCAAACCATCATCAGCACTTAACCATCCGTGAAACGTCTTTTGTGTGATTTTTTCATGGAATTTAATTCGATTATTATTTTTTTTTTTTTAAGATGAAGAATGAAGAATTTTTTCGTACAAATAACTTCCCTAAGAAAAAAAGAGAGAGAGAGATAGAATAAGCTGAAGTGCTGACGCTGGAAACTGCTCCTGGTGCTGCTGCTTTATTTCAGATACATTTTGCGTAAATAGATGTTCCAAATGGAATTGATGAGATGATACACACAACATCGCATAATATAGTATGGCGATCCGTGGCGTAAGTGGTTTCACACCGCAACTTCCTGGGCACGTACTTGAAGGAGAAAATTGTTTTTGAGGTGTTACTCCACAATTTTAAGCTATTTTATGTTGATTGGATCAATGGTTCTAACCGCGTTTGTATAATATGCAATTTCGTTTTTTTGGTTTTGTAACTTAACAATACTATAAAATGGTCGACATACAAGAAAAGTTTATAGAACAAGATTGGTTCTTGTGTTCTTGATGTTCAAAGTGATAATCTCATATAGCTTAATGGCTGGATCATCAATTGGAAATTGAACGAGGAGTTAATTCAAGGAAATTGACTAAAATCCAGACTTAAACTGAATGAATTCATTGTAAGTGTAAAATATTGACTAACAGCACAATACAGATAGCTTAAGTATGCAATATCATGTGTTAAAGCTTATAATATGAATATTTTGATTTCGATGTCAAAGTAATTAAAATTGGTAAAAAAAAAACGAAAAACTTGAAACGAACTAGTTTTTCTGTAAAACTATAGCTTTGAAGAAAATCAATAATATGGCCGTAATTGCGACATATAAAATTTAATATCATTTAAAAACTTAAATGAACTTAATCCAGGACTCTTTCAAGCAATTATTTTTTTAAGCATTTACGAGTTTTTGCTTTATGTCGGTTGGAACATTTTTAACAAGATCTTTTAAACAAGATTATTATACAGTTCTTGAAAAATACTGAAAAAAATAATAAATAATCTTTTCTTTTATGTCCAGAATCGTGTACATAAAAAATAATAAATTTTCAATGCTTTTTCTAGCGTTTATCAAGTAAAAATCATCATAAAGATGTACTTTTCATTGCATGGCAGCAATCAATAGTTCCAAAAATTCCAGGAAACATCTATTTTACCGACAGTTTTGCATTTTATGATGATTCAATAATCTCGTTGGCAACATGCCTAACATTTTTGTTAACTGACTTTAAGTTTACTCAGGTATCTGAAAAAATAATTGGTAATCTCTGTTGAGAGATATTTGCCTTTCCTACGCTCTACCGAGTGCCCTTAAAAATATTCAAAAAGCCACTGGCCATTGTTTTTTTTTTGAACACTCAGAAGAAAATATGAATGTAATTTTTAATAATTTAATCAGCCGTATTTGCACTATAACTAAGGAAAATTCTTATAATAAGAACTATTCAAAGGTTTCTAGAGAAGGGTGAAAGAATCTTGAAATATTTGTAGCTTTTACTATAGTATTCTAGTTGAAGCTATTTTTAATCACACAAATTAAAGTTAAAGCTGGAATAACAAGCTTAAGCTAATGAAACATAGCGTAAGCTATTTTAAAATAAATTTAATGACATCTTTTACTAGCTAGCTTTACCTTAGTTTTATTACGCAAAATCTAGAATTTACTTAAAAATCCAAGTTTTAGGCTTAGCTTTTTTTTATTCACAGAACCCAATGTGCGCCTTATTTTTTTACTTAAAAAAGTTTTTTCAATTCAAAAAATTGTGAAAAGTGAAGCATTGACTCTTGCCATTTAAATCTTCAAGCTTCCGCAAGTACAAGCACAACACCTATCAGCGAAACCCGGAATGTTGTTAATAGCATTATCACACTACTGTCAAACCATTTTTTATTCACAATAACTTAATTATTTTTTTTTATGACAACAATAATTACATATGTCAGAAATTATGCTGAATAAACGACTTGTAACGTGGAATTGATTTGCAGCATAAAGTTTTTTTTTCTGCATTAATAAGAACGAAAGAGCTGTTATTTTCGTTGAAATTAAAAAAGGTGAAGAAAAACAAATTTAATTTCTTGTAAATTATTTTGGATGACATAAGGTACAAGATTCAAATTCTTATTATTAAAATTATTTGGAAGATTTTGTTGATAAACTTCAACTGAAATAGGAAAGCAAGCTATTTTCGTGTCCAAAAAAGTGGTTTTCGACGTGTGTAGGTCTGTGCGTGGACTAGAGCCTAATGGGCTGGACCGATTCATTTCAAATTTGGTACTGAGCATTTTTAGATGATTCCCTAGTGATAAATCAATTTTGTTTAGCTCCAAAAATATAGGAAGGTAGCTGCCATGGCTATGCAACAGTTGAAAAAGGTTATTTATCGAAAAAAAAAAAAAAAAAAAAAAAACGGCTCTAACCATTTTGATCAAAATTTTTGTTTGAACTATTATGTATAGGTATTCTGTATTTTAGTGAAAAACAAAATTTACAAAAACTGTAACGGTACCTGCCATAGAATCATTTTTTTTTTCGACTTTCTCATTATTTCGATCAAAATTTTTATTCAGGAAGTCTTTTTAAGCCTAAATAATATATAATGTTTAGATAAAAAAAACTACCATACCAAGTTTTTTTTACTTTTTACTTTTAATGAAAACCCCTCCAACAATTTTGAAATATTTTCAGCATAAAATCATATTTTTTCAAGAATTCAGGAAGTATTGTTCATTTTGAGATTAAAACATTTTAAGCACTTAAGAAATTCAAGAAACGTTATTTATGCTTTTGCACATTCTGAAATTTACTTGATACAGTCTTTAAAACTCCAAGCAATTTTAACCTTATGAGCAAGTTCTTGCGATCCATGCATGCATGCATTTTATTTTTTTTTTTTTACACGAAATGACTAATTGCTCTATATAGAGCAATAAAGAATTTTTTGTTAAAATTTCCTTTCTATATTATGGTTGCTAGTCCTTGCGCGGCACAAAATGTTCAAATGTCATCAACACCCAAATCCAAAACGGAGGTGTGTTGCCAAATCAAAAGAATTGACAACACCGTTTTTAAAATTACACAACTGCGAGAGTTCATTGGCTTACTGGTATAATAAATCTGTCCTGCAAAGCCAACAAAATCCCATCATCAGAAATTAACAAAAAAAAATCAAAAAAAAAAAAAAAAAAAAATTCCCCAAAGAAGGCCCCCAAACGCTAATTAATTGGCATTTAAATTATTGACAGCTTCAGCCCGAAAAAGCGAAAGATACAATCTGATCGGATTGAAGTTTATTGGATTAAAAAAAAAAAAGATACCAGTAAAAAAAAGTTAGTTTTTGCATATTTTTGTTTCTTTTGGGTTTCCATCATACACCAATCGCAATTTATAACCATTTTACCAACCCAAACCAACAAAGAAACAGTTAAATAATTTTTCACTTCTTATAACTTTACTAATTGGTAATATGATATTTATGATTAATTTTTTAATTTTCTGTGCAGCAAAAAATGATTCAAAATTTTCAAATGCATTTTATACGATTGTATATAAAAATATTTTAATAATAATTCAACCAATGATTCAGTTGATTTTGGTCAAAAAGATACAAAAAAAAAAACTCAGAATGCCACTGGCAACGATGGCGCGACGTATCTACAAGATACATTATATGGTTGGCAACATGTTCACATTATTTTGCATGCTCATGGATTTCTTTTGATTTTGCATAAAATGCGCACAAAGCGCACTCAGAGCACTCAGCGCACTCCTTGTGTGTGAATGGGAAATTCACAAATGCCACACTAGATGGAATATTTTAAAAAATCAATGGGTCGATTTATGCGCTGGCTGCTGATGGCGTGTATGTTGCACCGCAGCAGTAGCGCTATAGACTAGCTCATTGGATAAATGGCATTTGCATACAAAAATCATATGAGGAAAAGTATATGAAAGCTGCATTTAGACCGAGACCAAATCCACATATCTTAGACAGACTATAGACCGCCTTTCAGTTTCGTCTTGCTTTTACCATTTTACTTATGTACCTGCAGCAGCCAGCGGTAGGATTGAATAAGTAATTTATAAAATTTATGGAATTTAATGAAGTACGAGAGTATTTTCGTTGTGGATCATATTTCACCACATTCATCTCTCCGCATAGCATCGATTGGGTGTGGCTTTTCGAAAGGGAGACCTCGGTGGGTCGGTCGATCGGTCTTGAGATGGATCTAATTTTGGATACACTTTCTTAGGGATTACTTAGACATTCTACAACTTCTTCAATATAAAATAGATGGGGACAATGTTGTTGGGAAAAAGGAATTTTTAATCTAAACATGTTGGTGTTTATTCGGATGTCAACACAAAATTAAATTAAAGATCAAAACGTGCGGTACACCATATTTTTTTTAAATTCTTTTTATATTAGTTTGTTTGCAGCATTAGCTAGACCTTCAGACCAAGTCTATTATGGAACCTCATCGGGAATGAATCTTCTGGGATATAATGATCGATTTCACGCTGACTGCAGAATGTTGCAGCTATACAGAAAGAGGCATATGATTGCACGACACCATTACTAAAAGCCATGCACGTGATGTTGCACCTTTAGTGGTTCCTTAAAGCTATGGACTTGGACAGAGTCTTGTGCTTTTATGCTCTGATGGTAGAAACTTCAAAAGGAGAGTTCAGAATTTATTCGAACCAACCAACCAACCAAGATAGTTCGATTCCTCAGATTATGCATCATCATGCAACATTGTTGCAATCATTATTGCTGGCTGATGATGCAGAGGACGCGTCAGATATGTACGTATAAGGAGCTTATGATGAGGTTTTTGTTTTTTTTTTTATTTTATTTTTTACAGCCACTGGTTTATACTATAAAAGTTTTTCACGACTTGCTTTAATGTAATTCACATAGTTGTTGATTCGATATAGCTTTGTTAGCATAATTGTGTTAATCCAATAAATCCCATTAAGCCTAATTACACTTCATTTTTTTCCTTTTTTTAACGACCACACGCGCATATAGCCAAGAGTTTAAATCCAATAAAGACTTGCTTGAAGTCTAAAACTCAATCCACAGATCAGTATGCCCACGCATCGATTATAAATTTAAAAAAAAAAAAAAAATCGAAAAAAATTGCCTGAAGCAATACAAAATGCAAATTCGTATCTTGGAAAATAAATTCCAACTGTAACCTATTCTTAAGTTGATATTATTTTTCTTTTTTTTTGTGAAAAAAAAATGCTTCGGTTAAAATGCGAAAATTTACGACACAACACAACACAAAAAAAAAACACAATGTCTTGGGATAAAAATAAATTCTATCAAAAAGCATTCGATGAAAATCTGAGGACATTGTAGTTGGAATTAATCTGCTCACATGCCCATGTTTAAAGATTCATGAAGCTACTTCTTATTCTTTGAGCTATTATCACCCACGATCGATTGATATTCAATAAAACGTAGGTTGTTACGGTAAGATTTACCGCAACAAAAACCATTCTTAAGATTGGTTCTTAAAACCTTCTTCTGACTATGTTGTTTGGTCATAGTCTTACTCTCGTTATCTGTTTTCCCCTCCATCCCAACCATTCCCATTTTTCGACCCACATTTTGAGTCCGTTGTCCTCATTGAGCTTGAGAGTGGCTCGGAGAGGATGACAAAGTAGGTACCCACTGGATTCGATCGTGTTGAGCCAGTGGATGGGCTGGAGACTCGCACGCCATCTATATAGAGAGCGAGGAAGCACAGAGTCATAATACTCTGTAACAACAATCGGAGACAACAACAGAACGAAACATACACACGCTTAAAGTGGATATCTGAACAACACAACATAAATATAATTAAATTAATTTAACTTTCTTTTAAACATGGCTTCGAGCCCGCCCTAAAATTCTTAACTTATAATTTAACTTAAATAACATAAGCCGACGTAAAAGAATGGAACGCTAAACGCTATCCCTTCAATCCCCCCAAATCTGCACAAAGGCCCACCGAATGGTAGATTGCGCGTTAGCTAGTTTGATTTGAATATTCGCCTTCCTCCTTCGGTTCCTAAAAATTGTTAAAAGATTGATAACTTATGTTTGCTCCTCTTCGAATAATTTTCAGAAAAGTTAAATTTAGTTAAGTAGCTGAGAGAATGCTCAGAATAGTATTTTCAACTTTTTATGGTTTCTTTTTTGTTTTTCTCAAAAATAGTTATTATTGTGAATATGTCTAGATACGGCCTTGGATTCGTCAAGTTTTGGGACGGCACCAACAACTTGGGGAATTCAGTGATTGTGTGGGTGAGAGAGAGTTTCGTTGGAACTCAACCTCGGAGTGATACCGTAGCCGAGTTCCACGAAAGCTTGTGATTGAGAGTGTGGATGTGTGAGTGAAAGAGGAGGCCAATAGAGGACAAAAGGCTAAGCTTGACGAACCACTTCTTGGTTGACTTGCATAGCCGTAAGAGGTTTCTTGGTAATCTTTGGAAAAAGAAAAGAAGGAAAAATAGAAAGTTGAAAATAAAGTTTTGTGAGGAGATAAATTGGAAAAGAAAATAATTTGGTGAAGGTTCTGAAGGTTTTTCGAAGAAGGAGTTATTTGGAAAAGTATTGATATTCGCCAGAAAGGGGCGAGCGGAATCGTCGAGGAAAGAAGGAGAAAGGGGAAGGAGTTACAGATTGTGAAAAAGATAAGTAGAGTGTTCTTTTAGATTTTATTCGTTTGCAGAAAAAAGTGTTGTAAAATAGAAATTCGGTTGACCTTTGATTCGGTTTTAAAAATCTCAAAATTGTGAGACGCGCGACCCCATTTTTGAAATTAGTTTTCTTTATCCGTTTTGTTTCGGGACCGAGTGATAGCGGTCCATTCTTGCGGTCTTGATTTTATAATTTTCTTTGTTTCATTTTTTTTCAATTTTAATATTTTTTTTTCTTTGTTTTAAATTGGTTTCATCCAATTTAAATTTACATTTATACATTTTTTTTTATTGAAAAAATTCTGGGTTTTAATCCAGGCGTAAGCCACGGTTTCCCAGATATTTTTAAATAAAACTTCCTTAACTTCCCGTTGGGAATTTAAATTTGTGTTTCCTTCATATTTTTGAAGAAGAATTTTCAGCATCCCGGTTAAGGCAAACGACCCTAAACAGTTTCCTGGCGCCCACCCTTCAGCGTAAGTACGCCCCTGTGCTTACCTAAATTCGATTTAGTATTTATCACCTTTTTATCATAACCATTTTTATTAATTCGATATCAATCGTACGCTTCTTGTGTTTCTTTAAATTCGACGAACCCACCCCCAGCTGACTAGCCGGTTGGCTGCATCGTTGTTGCAGTGCGTTGTTGCAATATTTTTTTTATTGTTCTCTATCTCTTCACCATCCTTCGTTGATCGTTTGACATATCGTCAATTCGATCTTATCTTTCGCGTGTGCCGGTCGCACAATTTGATAATAAATAATTAATTCGTTTAGTCTTTATATAATTGTAATTGGATTCGTATAATCCTAAGTCGTGGTTTTTTTATAGTTATCGTCATCCTAATCGTCTTTTAAATTCGGTTAAAAATATTGCAACAAATTGGCGCCCAACGTGTTTTTCTGGAAAAAAAATAAAAGCTACCTACATACATACTGTTGCTGGAGAACAGTTGTTGCTATTAAGCAAAATACCTGACCCCACATAATTCTGTTTGGAATTCGAAAGTGTTTGTTTAGTGTTATTTTGTTGGTGAAATTAATTGTTCTTTTTTATCAATTTGTTTGGTTCCTTTATTCATTGTTTTTATTCCTAGGTTTATTGAAAGTGAATTGGAAACAAATACAGTGACGTTCCAGTACTTTAATTGAGACCTGAAAAGTGGAAGTGAGGAAGTGCATAAATTCAATTTTACGTAAGAGTAAGGTGTTTTTATTTATTTTTTTATGATATCTACTTTTTTTTATTCAATTCGATTTTTGTTTAATTTTTCGACTCAATATCAGTTTTTTTAAATTCAATTGAGGTTATAAAATTTCTATTTACTTGTTATATACTAGTTTATTTACTAAAAGAAAATAGTGCGGTCTCTTTCTGGTTGGTAATAGTTTTTTTGGTCAGGGAAATTAAATTAGAATTTTGTTGTAAACAACAGAAAATCAGTGTTCCCACTTTGACTTAAAAGTAATTTTATAGTTTTTGTATTATTGTTTTATTTTTTTTTTTGTTTGATTAATTGTTTTGTGAACTTGAGGCAAGTTATTCTTTTTTTGGTGAAATTTTTAGAATTTGGCTAGGGTTGCCAGAGTGCAAAAAAAAAAAATAAAAGTTTTAATTTTAGGTTTTAAATTCTTTTTGTTACTTTCTGACATTTTTCTTCGTTCTTAAATCATTTTAAGAACTTTTGAACAGGCTTTTAGTCCAATTTAAGCAATTTATTAGCTTTTTAAAGAATTTGCTCTTTTTTTAAATTGTTTTTTTTTTACAATGGAGGTAAACAGACTCTCGCAAGACGAACTTGCTTATGAAATGGAGTGGCGAGGTTTACCAGTAGGGACGGTTGAGGAAATGCGAAAGTCGCTTAGGGTTGCCACCAAGTTAGAGCGTAGGGATTCTTTTGTAGCTCCCGCTTATCCGTTCAGCTTTGAACAGGATCAAATAGCGGTTGAGAAAAAGTTAGGTGAGTTAGGGAAACTTTTAGAAAATCCTCCAAAGTCAGAAACTTCAAAGGAGTATTTGAAGATTTTGACTAAAGTAGAATGGGGATTGCGTAGGTTAGATAGGTCTATCCCAGAAAATGAAAAGGATGAAAAGAGCAAGCAGGCTCTTAAAAATAAATTAGTAATGGCAATGGCCGCTTTAGAGGTTAGTGATGACGAAGAAGAAGATGATATTGAAAATCACGAATATGAGACAAAACAAAAGAAGGAGGAAAATAGAAATTTGGAGGTTGAAAAGCAGCGTTCAGCTGAACCTCAAAACAGGTCGATGAGTACTTCTGCCGGTACATCGACAGGCTTAGGAGTGGCAGATAGTAGAACTGGTGGCATTAGGGATAGTGTTGGATCTGAAAACCAAATTGTAGAGAGGGTTACTGTTAATCAGCAAAAGTGTGAACAGGTTTATAAATGGGACGTAAAGTTCAATGGTGAGCGCTGTGGTGCCTCCGTGAACGCTTTTGTAGAAAGAGTTGAGGAAATGCGTCAATCCCGAGGTGTATCGGAAGCGCAACTTTTTAGGTCCGCGGTAGAACTATTTGTAGGAAAAGCTTTAATATGGTTTAGGGCAGTTAGGCTTTCTATCAATTCGTGGCCAGAACTCGTCAGAGAGTTGAAACTGGAGTTCTTGCCACCGAATTATGATGATTCTTTGTTAGAGGAGATTAGGCATCGTACACAAGGACGAGACGAGTCTATCGGCGTCTATGTGGCTACGATGCAAAATTTGTTCGGCAGGCTTTCTGAACAAATATCCGAACGGAGGAAGTTGTCAATGATTCAGCGGAACTTGACACCTTTCTACCAGACGCAACTTGGGTTGGCCAGACCTAATTGCATTTCGGATTTAGTAGAGTTAGGTCGAGATTTAGAGGCAGTGAGGTCGAACGTCGAATCGTACGTTCCCCCTCCAAATATTAGGAGTAGGACTTTGCTAGAGCCGGATCTAGCATACGTAGGTGTAGATCTTCCAACAGTTTCGGTTGTTACGGAGAACAACCAAATTGTTCGACAGGGACAAACTCCCACAGTTTCGGTTGGTAGTGGAAACAACCAAATTGTGCGACAGGGACAAAATTCGAACCCATTTTCAAATAATAGTGCAGGGCCAGTTATTAGGTGTTATAATTGCAATGGAGAAGGCCATTTTGCAAATAGGTGTTCCGCTGTTAGGCGTTGTTATGGTTGTGGTAGGGTTGGAGTTAATAGACGTAACTGCCAACAATGTTCGGGAAACGGAAGACGAACTTTCGGGTCAGTAGGACGAGAGTTCCGTTAAAATCTGTTAGGTTGCCTACTGGTAACCAGTCGGCATATAGTATTCATTTGGGTTTCACGCTTGAGCAAAACGGTAGGGATCAACGACCACATCTTGGCGTTGAAATTTATGGAATTAAAATGTTAGGACTTTTGGATTCAGGTGCTTCACGCACAATTATAGGTAGGGACGGATGGGAAATTTTAAAGGATTTAGGAATACATTTAGAAAAATCAAATTTAGGTAGAGTTATTTTAGCGGATGGTGCAGGTATCGGAGTGGAAGGAGTTGCTTCACTCCCAATTAGGGTCAAGGAGAAAGTAGTTCTCATGGAATGTCTTGTAATTCCACGCCTTCCCCACAAACTGATTTTAGGAGCAGACTTTTGGGCTCTATCGGGTGTGGTCCCGGACTTAAAATCAGGGGAATGGACATTTTCGAACCAAAGTTCGTTGGCTTCGATGTCCGTGGCGGATCATTTAACAGAATTAAACGAGACACAGAAGAAAGAGTTAGATAGGTGCTTAGAAAAAGTTTTTAGTGAAATGCCAGAAGGGCTAGGGTGCACACAGATGGTGGAGCACAAAATTAGGACAGAAGCTGAACCAATCAAGCAACGGTATTATCCGGTGTCTCCTGTGGTTCAGTCTTTCATAGATAAGGAATTAGAAGAAATGCTTAAAGATGGGGTAATAGAAAAATCTGACAGTCCGTGGGCTTCTCCCATTGTCATGATTAAGAAAAAAGATGGCACGTATAGGTTTTGTGTAGATTATAGGAAGTTGAATGAGGTTACGGCTAGGGATGCATACCCCCTTCCGTATATTACGGCCATCTTAGACAAATTAAATAATGCTAGGTTTTTGAGCTCACTGGATATTAAGTCTGCATATTGGCAGATTCCAGTTGAGAAAGAGTCAAGAAAGTACACTGCTTTCACAGTTCCAGGTAGGGGTTTATTTCAATTTTTGAGGATGCCGTTCGGGTTGCATAATGCACCTGCAACATGGCAAAGATTTATAGATACTGTTTTAGGGCCTGAGTTAGGACCATATGTCTTCGTATATCTCGATGATATCATCATCGTTACAGATACTTTTGAGAAGCATATGGAAGTTTTGAATGAAGTTTTTAGGAGATTAATTAACGCAGGTTCTACTCCTCGGTAGGTAAGGGTGGAATTTGTTACGGTAAGATTTACCGCAACAAAAACCATTCTTAAGATTGGTTCTTAAAACCTTCTTCTGACTATGTTGTCTCACCTGGAGTGATTGAGTTTCTATTCTTAGTTGTATTGTATGGTAGTGTATGTTTTCCATTTTCGTGCTGTTAGACCTTTTTCTTATCCCTTGTTACTTCGCTTTCATTTCTGAAAGCCAGGTTCTACTCCTCGGTAGGTAAGGGTGGAATTTGTTACGGTAAGATTTACCGCAACAAAAACCATTCTTAAGATTGGTTCTTAAAACCTTCTTCTGACTATGTTGTTTGGTCATAGTCTTACTCTCGTTATCTGTTTTCCCCTCCATCCCAACCATTCCCATTTTTCGACCCACATTTTGAGTCCGTTGTCCTCATTGAGCTTGAGAGTGGCTCGGAGAGGATGACAAAGTAGGTACCCACTGGATTCGATCGTGTTGAGCCAGTGGATGGGCTGGAGACTCGCACGCCATCTATATAGAGAGCGAGGAAGCACAGAGTCATAATACTCTGTAACAACAATCGGAGACAACAACAGAACGAAACATACACACGCTTAAAGTGGATATCTGAACAACACAACATAAATATAATTAAATTAATTTAACTTTCTTTTAAACATGGCTTCGAGCCCGCCCTAAAATTCTTAACTTATAATTTAACTTAAATAACATAAGCCGACGTAAAAGAATGGAACGCTAAACGCTATCCCTTCAATCCCCCCAAATCTGCACAAAGGCCCACCGAATGGTAGATTGCGCGTTAGCTAGTTTGATTTGAATATTCGCCTTCCTCCTTCGGTTCCTAAAAATTGTTAAAAGATTGATAACTTATGTTTGCTCCTCTTCGAATAATTTTCAGAAAAGTTAAATTTAGTTAAGTAGCTGAGAGAATGCTCAGAATAGTATTTTCAACTTTTTATGGTTTCTTTTTTGTTTTTCTCAAAAATAGTTATTATTGTGAATATGTCTAGATACGGCCTTGGATTCGTCAAGTTTTGGGACGGCACCAACAACTTGGGGAATTCAGTGA
Organism: Epistrophella euchroma; assembly: GCA_947049315.1. NCBI lineage: Eukaryota > Metazoa > Arthropoda > Insecta > Diptera > Syrphidae > Epistrophella > Epistrophella euchroma. Next base: position 19,428,532 of record OX346245.1, read on the forward strand.
TTGTGTGGGTGAGAGAGAGTTTCGTTGGAACTCAACCTCGGAGTGATACCGTAGCCGAGTTCCACGAAAGCTTGTGATTGAGAGTGTGGATGTGTGAGTGAAAGAGGAGGCCAATAGAGGACAAAAGGCTAAGCTTGACGAACCACTTCTTGGTTGACTTGCATAGCCGTAAGAGGTTTCTTGGTAATCTTTGGAAAAAGAAAAGAAGGAAAAATAGAAAGTTGAAAATAAAGTTTTGTGAGGAGATAAATTGGAAAAGAAAATAATTTGGTGAAGGTTCTGAAGGTTTTTCGAAGAAGGAGTTATTTGGAAAAGTATTGATATTCGCCAGAAAGGGGCGAGCGGAATCGTCGAGGAAAGAAGGAGAAAGGGGAAGGAGTTACAGATTGTGAAAAAGATAAGTAGAGTGTTCTTTTAGATTTTATTCGTTTGCAGAAAAAAGTGTTGTAAAATAGAAATTCGGTTGACCTTTGATTCGGTTTTAAAAATCTCAAAATTGTGAGACGCGCGACCCCATTTTTGAAATTAGTTTTCTTTATCCGTTTTGTTTCGGGACCGAGTGATAGCGGTCCATTCTTGCGGTCTTGATTTTATAATTTTCTTTGTTTCATTTTTTTTCAATTTTAATATTTTTTTTTCTTTGTTTTAAATTGGTTTCATCCAATTTAAATTTACATTTATACATTTTTTTTTATTGAAAAAATTCTGGGTTTTAATCCAGGCGTAAGCCACGGTTTCCCAGATATTTTTAAATAAAACTTCCTTAACTTCCCGTTGGGAATTTAAATTTGTGTTTCCTTCATATTTTTGAAGAAGAATTTTCAGCATCCCGGTTAAGGCAAACGACCCTAAACAGTTTCCTGGCGCCCACCCTTCAGCGTAAGTACGCCCCTGTGCTTACCTAAATTCGATTTAGTATTTATCACCTTTTTATCATAACCATTTTTATTAATTCGATATCAATCGTACGCTTCTTGTGTTTCTTTAAATTCGACGAACCCACCCCCAGCTGACTAGCCGGTTGGCTGCATCGTTGTTGCAGTGCGTTGTTGCAATATTTTTTTTATTGTTCTCTATCTCTTCACCATCCTTCGTTGATCGTTTGACATATCGTCAATTCGATCTTATCTTTCGCGTGTGCCGGTCGCACAATTTGATAATAAATAATTAATTCGTTTAGTCTTTATATAATTGTAATTGGATTCGTATAATCCTAAGTCGTGGTTTTTTTATAGTTATCGTCATCCTAATCGTCTTTTAAATTCGGTTAAAAATATTGCAACAAGGTGAACGTATCTCTATGATCAGGTTGTTTTTTTTTCTTGTTTATTTGTAAATATTCAGATAAGAGCACTACAAACCAATTAGTTTTTTTTTTTTTGATTATATTGTTATGGGATTTAAAGATTAAGGATTATCTGTTCAATGAATATTGTACTTTATAAATAGACTTTATGGAAAACATGGAAGGCACTGAACAGGGTAACTTTGGATATGCAATGAGTAACGACTATGGCGAGGCGAGGAGGAATTAAAATGAGTTAACAAAATGAGAGTATATAGGTAGGAACGAAATGACAACAGTTTCATGCTCCTAAGTATCAAGTTGAAGGGTTCAACCCAAGGTTAAAAAAAATCAAGAGATTTGTGCATACTTCGCAAACTATTGTCTCTAGAATGAACTATGAACACTTGAAAGATTTGTTGTTAAAAAGCCCCAAATATTAACCAGTCAGTCAGTCAGTTTAAATATTCGGCTATGAGGTAAAATGGACAAGTAATACAATATTCTTGAGGGAACTTTAACTTTAAACTCATTGAATTATAATAAATGATTTTTTAATGACCGACATGACGAGAAAATTCCACATGAGCCATCAACATATCCAGAGCAAAGCACTTTGCAAAGTTGCCAAGTAAAGACTGATCCAAATTGATACCTTTGGATCAACTATATGCATTGAAAAATCTCTGTTCCAATGGATCTGCCATATTTGTCCTTAGTGGTGTTATAATCACTGCCTTAGGGAATGGTCGATATCTTGCATTGACCTCAACTTTTATACTGCACAAGATGCACTGCAGATGATATTTTCAAACATACGCACAATCGTATATTTGAAAATATCATCTAAAAATATACGACACGAAAAATTTCAACAATTATTAGCTGTTTCTTTTGCAGATTTGTTGGCCTAGAAAGAAAACCGTCAATTGAATTTTTTTGAAAACCTCCTCAATTACTAAATATGGCATTGTGTGTAGGCTAAAAATTATCCCGGAGCTGATATCATTGGTTTTTCTCGAGATATTCGAGCCGAAAAAACATTTTTTAGCAGTTTTTTTTGCAGTTTTTTTTTGGCCTAGAAAAAAAAAACCGTTAACTGAACCCATTATTAACTATAACTTTGTGTATTAAATAAAATTAATACGAAGTTAATATCTTTGTGTGTTCTCAAGATATTCGATATTTGTTAACAATATTTAATGGTTTTTTTCAATAAAAAACCTGTGGGTTGATTTTTTTTTTAAGTATTACCAATTTTTCACTACGTCAGTATGCATAGAATGAAATCAGCCCGAAGTCGATAGCATTATTTGCTCAAGAGGTAGTCGAGAAACAAACCCTTTTACAACTTTTTTTTTTAAATTACTGTAATAAAAAAACTGCTAATTGAATTTTTCTGAAAATCCTTTCTGAACGTTATGGCTTTATTATCTGTAAAATAAAATTTTTTGAAGTCGATATCTCTATGCGTTCTCGAGATATCGTCACCGAAAAAAGGCTTCCGAACGTATACGTGCACAGAAAAACAATGTAATCCGACTCCATAGACCTCGAAACGTCTTCGAGAAATGTCAAAATTTTCAATTTCACAAATCTGACCAATTACAATAACTTCCATAATGGGAACGAGAAGTTAATAATGAACCGAGAATGGATCCTTATAGAACTCCAGTAGTGGTTGGAAGAAAATCAGACAATTTTTTGACTATCTCAACTGCTTTTGATTCAATCGGTTAGATAGGGATAAATAATTTTCACAGTCTCAGAAGAGAACTAATAATGCTAGCAGAGTTTATCGTTAAGTTTGCTTTGATTCTCACTATGACAAATGCTTTGGAAAAATCAAGAAGAACTAAGAAATTAGCTTAATCTTAATCAACTGCTTGACGAATAGAAAGTTCTCTATGTCTATGGCATAACAGATCTATGTTTTTCTCGAAAACCACTCTTTCTTGCAGTTAAAAGAATATTCGCCTTAAAAAAAAAACTTTACCTAACTATAGGCCTTCACTAGTCAACTAATGAGTCCAAGTGAGATCGCCGGGACGAAACGCCAATTTTTATGGACTAAAGGCCGTTAAAAGCTATTTTGAATTATCCAATTGTTTTTTCAGGATCCTTTCAAAAACTTTGAAAAAATTACTCGTAAATTGAAATTTTGGGTTAATTCATTAGCATTTTGGGTTGATTCATTAGCACTACACACATTTTTGGATGAAGGGTTTTCACTCATTTACAATTGGAAGGAAATTTCTCCGTTGTGAGGATTGTGTTTGAAAATCTGCCTGATATACGACAGTATAATTGAAAGTATTGGAACTTATTGAAACTATAGTTTTAATAGTATGCAATACTGCTAAAGGTACTCCTGTGAATCCGAAACTAAATTTAATATTTTTCCATGTTGAAGAAATAACTGGATTCACATTAGGAATCCAGTTAAAAACAAAAGTTTTTTTCAGGGCTACTGCCTCTTGCGAGGAAGTGACAAATCCTCCAAGAGTATCTCTTGTCGTAGAAAAGTGCCACTCACCTTAGCCGTTCGGATTCGGCAATAAACTGTAGGCCCCCTCCATTCCTGCAGACACGCACACAGGAATGGTTGAGAGTTGTAAGTCACTAGGCCCTACTTCTTCATGAGCTGTTGTGTCATCAAATTTATTTATTTTATATATGAGGGAGGCATTGGAGTGGAGACAAAATTTCTTTTTAAAAAATTACCGTCAATGCGTCAATATTCCCGATATTATTGTGTTTGGCCTTGACCTACCAAACTCTTTTTAAGCAACATGTCTATTAATAGGCCAAAGGCAAAACAGATTTTCCATAATGCAAAAAAATACTAATCAATTTTGATATTTGGAATTGGTATAGGCGCGGCTAAAAGTGTTGTGTGTCATCCGCAATTTTCAAAAACGCGTTTGGCTACCTAAATTATTTGTATCCAAATTTAAAATCTGATTTTAATTTGTTACACTTTGTAATTTATTTTTAAATAACTGTTTCGATCCAGTTTGACAGCATAATTAAGTGGCACTTAAGTAGCCAAAATTGGAGACTTGAGTGCTACTTATGCTATGAAACTGGGCCTTACATTAAAAAAAAAAAAACAATCAAATTTAGTTTCATTTTTCTACTTTTTTGAAGTTTTGCCACTTTCATTACTGCTTTGACTTTGCTTGCGGCGACGTTTACCATCATTTGTTCTTTCCTTATTCTTTTTAGATTGCAGAGATTTTGGTTCAGATCCTGTGAAATCAGTTTCGTTTATAAAAACTTCCTCAAAACTTTTACCGGAGTGATAAGAGCTGTCAGCTGAGTGGCTTTTAAAATTTGTGTTGTTACTTTGCTGTGATGGGCATTTTTGAAATTGACTTTTTACATTCCTTGAGTTGTTGTTGCATCCAGGATTGCATAAATTTGGATATTCCACATTTAGGAATCGATCACGTCTGCAATCATCACTTGAGCTTGTTACTTTCTGCTCACAGTAATTTTTTGGAGGTTTACACTTTGACTTAAATCGTCTTAATTTTATAGAAGACTCTTGCTGTTTCTCACAGAAAATTCTATTATTCCTTATTTGTTCACAGAGATACTGCATTTGCTGAGTGTTGCGACGATTATAAAAAGACATCCCTAAAAATATTCCCTTTAAAGAAAAAATAAGGCAAAAATATTGTGTAATATGAAAGGCCTACGATCTTTTAAATCCTTGTGGTATTTTTTCAGAAGGTATTCAGTACGATCAATTTGACAAGCTAGTTTATTAATTTTGTCAATACAGCAAGTAAAATATCGCCCAAATACATCCAAAAATGAATTCTGAAAGAAAATATAATTAAAAAAAGCAAAAATGGAAGTATCTGAATTTGATAAACCTTAACAGCTTCTTCCATAGATTCTCGAATTACATCAAAAAATTTCCCACAAGGATCTTCTTCATCACAATTACTGGATGAATTTTTATGATTTTTACAACATTTGCAATGTTTATTCGAACAAGATGAAGTACAGTAGACACCTTCTTCTTCTTCTTCCTCTTCGATACAGGAATATTGTGTACTTGCACAACATGATGAACAACAAGATAGATATTGTTCAGAATGTTTTCTTCGACAATCATTCTTAGGAGGAGTAAGAACTGGCTCTGGGTGGACTTGGACAGATTCTTCTTTCGTTTTCTTCTTTGGTTTTTCTATCTTCAAAGGTTCTTCCAACTTTTTAGGCTTCATTTCTTCAGTTTGAAGAACTTGCTTGATAGGCTTTGGTTTTTCTTTCTTCTTAGGTTTTGGTTTTACTTTTTTGGGTCTGGGTTCTTCTATTTTTCTTTCAACAAATTTATATAATTTAGATGGTTCTTGAACTGAATCAATACAATGTGATTGATGGTTTCTTATACAAAAATGAGCTTTTTCGTGCGCAATATGGTGTGGATAATTCAAAGAACGTTCATTTACTCGGAATTCTGGTATTTCAATATTGTCCACGCTTCTTTCAACTTGCATTAATTGGCTATTTGTAAAAATTAGGTTCTAATTATAAATTAAAGGATTCTTCGTCCGTTTCTTCAGAGGAGCATTCAGTATTGTAGATATTATACACTTTATAGGAATTTTCTTTTTTTTCAAAATTTGGCAGAAATGTTCAAACTAAAGCATGAAGGATATTGAAAATTTTTTTTGACGAAAATGGTGCTTTGAATTATTCAATATCTAATCGCGTAAAATGCATTCAGTTTTTCTTGTTTGTCAACTCTTTTTTTTTTAATTTTTATATAAAAATAAGTCTTCACTCAAAATTTATAAAATATTTGATTTGAAATGTCAAAAATATCGCACAGGCTTTCCGATTTATTTTTTAAATAGAAAATTATAAAAAAAATAAAAACTTTTTAAAAGTTTATTTTCCAGACATTTAGTTAATCACACCGACCGTAGCCCGAAAAGCTTGTGAGATGCTTTTTGTCATAGGCTGGGGTATGCTCGTCGAATCCAGGGTTATACCAAAGAACCAACAAACTTAAGTGTATTTAAGATTTAGCTTTATTCACCAATCACTGGCTCTTTAAAAATCATTTACAATATCTTTATAATTGATAATTTCTTTACAATGTCTTCATAATTGATACTTTCTTTACGCAATGTCTTTATAATTCTCATATTTTTATAAATATGTACATATATTTATATAATCGACAATTCAAATATTCTTAAACTAATTTTAAATAATCCAAATATATGACTAAGATAGCAGGGTCCACTAAATTACAGTCTGAGATAGCAGACGTCACTAACTAACTACTTTTAACCTGGGCTTCCACTGCCAACTCTGGAGCCTAAGCCTTTCAGAAGGGAGACTCTCCTAATACTCTGGATTGGTACTATTTCTTACTATACTTAAAGTATACAGTGATTTTTTTGTAGATTATGTCGGCACAATAGGGGGCCTAAATTTTTACATTGTGAGTCCTTGTCAGTTTTGCATTAAATTATCATTGTGTTTATATAAATCTTATTCTACATATTGGGTGCTTTACTTATCGGATTGTTTAGGTCCGGTTGTCATTGTTGTGTTGCTCGATTTTCCTCTGTTTATTCACGGTGTCTTATACATATTTTGGTTGAAACTGAGTGTGAATTATGATTTGACAGAAAAAGTATTCTTTCGTATTTTCATGCACTGTGTCAGCGATGGCCTCGGTAATAAGGCCAGGGGTATATAGAGTGTTGACGGGTACTTGTTTTGGTTTCATGCTCATTCCTAGAGTCATGATAACTGTATTTTGGGTTTTCTTTGCAATCAATTTGATAAACAATGTGATTAACAGAGAAGAGGGCTTAATGCATTATTAGAGACTATGTGATTCGAGAAGTTTTACATGCGAAAAAGTTTTCATATATTTGCCCTCCAAATACTTTGCAACAAATATCGCTTCATGTGCCACTTTTCTTGAATTCGCATCGTATAGCTTCTCGCACAACTGTGCAAAGCCTTATGTAGTTTTGCAAAGTTAAGCTTCTTGTAAACTTCTTCTTGTTTTTTTTTTTCATTTCTGTTTGAAAAATAAAAACATGTTAATACTTTTTTCGCAGCACTTTTCGTATAGCATAGCTTCTCGCACTACTGATGTGCGCCTAATAACACACAAAGTACGGCGAGACGCTGCAAGAAGTAATGCGAAAAGCGTTTTCCTGTGAAAAAGTGTTCACATTTTCTTATTTAGCTGCGCACAAAGCAATAGTTGGCGTGTTATGAGGAAAACATATGACTTCATACTTTTATCGCTCAATTTTATCGCAGAGCTTCTTGTACTGCTGTGCAAGTAATGCGGGAAGGCATACGCATACTACAGTGCGCGTAGCCTACAATGCTGTTTCACAATGCGAAAACGAGACGTCAGCGTGACGAGATCTCTTCACAGTTGTTCTCTCTTCAAAAACGAGTTTCAAACAATGACATAATACATAATAAAGTATTTCTCGTCGTCACGTTGCGTCTTTTTTTCAGTTCTTCTAACTTTATGACGTGACGTGATGACGACAAATGCTTAATTATGTATTATTTAACCGTTTAAAATTCTTCTTTAAGAGAGAGAAACTGCGATGAGATTTCGTAACGCTGACGTCTCGTTTTCTCGTCGCATTGTGAAACAGCCTACACTGCGTGCACAGTATTGCGAGAAGTGAGGTGAGAACCGTTTGCATGCGATTTTTCCTTCAAAAACGTCGCTCCAAATATCGCTTCACTGTTGTCCGCAGCTAGATAAGAATGTACCTTCTACAAATGTGAACACTATTCTCACATTCAAACGCTTCGCTACACTCTCACATCTTTTAATAAACTGATTAATTTATTTGGCACTTAGCGGCACTGATAAATTGATTGAAATTAAAAAGTTTACATTCAAATGTAATGAAAATTCCCATTCTACACTTGTTCCACTACCTTACCTACCCACCTAAGATAATATTTATTTTAAAAGTGTAATCAATTTATATTGGCGGTCTATGTTATCTTTCTCATTTTTTCCTCCAAGAGACGTAATTCTTTTTTTATATTAAACTAATTAATCACTCAACGACAAACTAAAGAAAGTTCCTGATATTTATTTGTTTTCTATCCTAAATTAGAGTACCATAAACTAGATCTCAAGGAAATCCATTTCCCTTATAGCGCAAGATCAAAACCTATCCAAACTGCCATGTTTTTGCAATCCATTAAAAATTGTCGCATTCAATTTTTTCATGCTAATTATTATTATTTTTATATTTTCCCCATCATATGTACCATCCCAGGTATAAGTCATGCAATTTGTGTGATATGAATCCAATCAATTCGTCTCCAATCTCAAAACCAATCAATAAGCGAAAAATGTGAAAGTGCTATATCATGTGTCGCACACGAACCAAATGTCACTAATGTCGCTACTAAACACGACACAATCATCCTCGAATAATCTTCTGTCTGTTCCCCTTTCTCACAGAAAACCACACACTTCATCAAGACCGCAAAGGAGTTATAGAGTTAAATTTAGAAAAAATAAAAAAAAAAGCCTAAAAGTGTGCACACATTTTTTCGAACTTTCTAAATCGATTATGACATCTCAAAAAAGAAACACAAAACTCAACTCAACAAAACGATATTCGATTCGTATACTTTTTATTTTTTTTCCTTTTCATAGTTAAATCGAAATCCGAAATATAATCCAATATCTGGCAGACTCTCACGACTTTTCTTCCTTTTTTTTTTTTCTGTTGTTGTTGTGTTGCCTTTTTGAAAAACAAAACCATTTCGGCGAGCGGCCATATTGATTGCTTAAAGCTTAAGAGACCCAACTTTATGGAAAAATTATTTTTCCTTGTTACGTGTATATAAGGTATGCATGTTGTTACAACTTTTAGCGATATCGTTTGGACACAGTATCGGCCATATAAACTGTCTCTCCTTTCCTGTTCGAAAGGAAAAACTTGTTCATTCAATTGAGCGAACCAAACAACACTCGCATGATGGTAAAATTCATTGACTATATCCAATTAAAAGCCACAAATCAAATTATTATAAAATTGTTCCTCAGTAAATTCAATTTATAAATCAATTAAATTGCATTAATAACTTTTATTATTTTTTTTTGTCTCTTTTTAGGTGAGTGTGCTTGGACAGAGTAAGCATCGGCAGCATTTACAAAAAAAAAATTACAGAAATGAAAAAACTTTCACCCGAAAAAGGCGAAAATGTTAACAGGTGGTATTTTAGAAATGTAAGGACATTCGATTTATCAACTTAGGATTAAGAGTCGTTCAGCTTTATAGTTATGATGACGACAAACACCAATTAGTCGCTCAGTGGGTACTTCTTTTTTTTTTAATTTTTTTTATTCGGTTTCATATGACCACCCAAAGTTGGTTGAATTGTTAAAACTGCTTATGGTAACCTGGTGTACCGCAACACTATGTGCTTGTGCACTCTTTAAGTGGATGGTGGCCTTTTTGACACAATTAAATCAAAATGTCTGCTACAAGTCACAGGCAATTACACACTTCTTGGCACATGTGTTTGGTGCACATGATAGTTAAGTTGATGGGATACCATATCACAACTCCAAAATACAAGAACAACAACAACAACACGAAAGCGACAAAATTGAAGCCAATTAAAATATTTCTGTAATTGCGTCAATTGCTATGGCACCACCATGTGTAACATGTTTCACTCACCAAAGAGACGCAATCGATGATGGTGGTAAGAGACTTTTAAAGCAGAAAATTCGGACATCCAAATGTGAAATAATCCTTTGCGACATAACAATTTTTACCATACCAATATGTTGCGCAGGGTGTTCTTGTTATTAAATAGAGGTAATCAGCACCAGCAGTTATGTGCTAATGAATAATTGTTAATTGAAATTTGCAACACTTTTTAATTTTGGAAAGAAATACCATGATAGAAGTGAATTAAGGTCTTGTTGAAAATGTAAAGCAAACAAAAATAATTAAATTAAGAACTGAATTCTAAAATTTGTTTCACCCAGATACGACAGTGAAGTTGACGTCACTTGAACTTTTCAATGATTTCTATTTAATTCCTCCTCATTCGTTATTATGGAAAAAAAAATTAAATTAAACTTAATACATATAATGTATAATTATTAAAAAACTAGCTGACCCGACAGACGTTGTCCTGTCTGAGCTATGAATTCTAACTGGAATATACAGGGTGATCGGTATAAGATTCACCAAACTGCTGGAGCGAGTAGGTTGGGTTAAGACAAAAAAAATCGTATGGGAGGGGGTCTTTTTCCACCCTTTTAGGCAGGAGGGGCAATTTTCTAAAAAAATGACTTAAAACAGAAAAAAATAATACTTAAAAACAACGGTACAATTTAAAATGCCATCCCTTTGTGTGGTTCAATGATGGAATGGAATGATGTTTAGCCGAGTTATGCGCATACGAACACAAAAAGGGATTGAATGAAGGAAAGTTTTGGGTGTTATTACACTGCGACCTAAAGATCTATTGTGCCCCAAAAAGGGATTAAATAAATAAATAAATTTGATGGCACAACAGCTCATGAAGAACTAGGGCCTAGTGACTTACAACTCTCAACCATTCCTGTGTGCGTGTCTGCAGGAATGGAGGGGACCTACAGTTTATTGCCGAATCCGAACGGCTAACGAGCGGCACTTTTCTGTGACAGGAGATACTCTTGGAGGATTTGTCAATTCCTCGCAAGAGGCAGTAGCCGTTTTTCTTTTAAATAAATAGATGGCGAGGCTGGGGATCGAACCTTAGACCTCTGGCATGACAGTCCATCGCACTAACCATCACGCCACGGCTACTATCCCAAAAAGGGATTAGTTTTTTATATATACAGATTAATTTAAGAAGAAGAAGATATTATACGCAAGCTTAACATGAACACCTTCCGTTTAGGACTCATTTCACGGTAGGCCTACCCACACCCCAGGGCAGTACAAGTACTACCCCAGTATAATTTCGTAGTCATGTGTAAGGCATGGACTACACCCCTTGTTGAGGAGCGAGGCCTATCTGACACCTTCACAAAAAGAAGAAGAAGAAGAAGAAGAAGAAGAAGAAGAAGAAGAAGAAGAAGAAGAAGAAGAAGAAGAAGAAGAAGAAGAAGAAGAAGAAGAAGAAGAAGAAGAAGAAGAAGAAGAAGAAGAAGAAGAAGAAGAAGAAGAAGAAGAAGAAGAAGAAGAAGAAGAAGAAGAAGAAGAAGAAGAAGAAGAAGAAGAAGAAGAAGAAGAAGAAGAAGAAGAAGAAGAAGAAGAAGAAGAAGAAGAAGAAGAAGAAGAAGAAGAAGAAGAAGAAGAAGAAGAAGAAGAAGAAGAAGAAGAAGAAGAAGAAGAAGAAGAAGAAGAAGAAGAAGAAGAAGAAGAAGAAGAAGAAGAAGAAGAAGAAGAAGATGGTTTGAGATGTGGGATCTCTAGTCGTGTGGGATGAAATTTCCTATTTTGTTTTAACACTATTATACATGATTTACCTCACAATTTTTTGGCATGTGTTCATACTCAGTGGGCTAGTGTGGAAGGGCTTTTATTTTTATGTTTTGTATGAAAATTAAGGCATTCCAAAGTAATTTTCAAACGAAACACCCTGTAGAACCTTAATAACAATCACAACAAAGGGAGAGAAATAATTCAATTTGAAAATGAATGAATGTTGTTCCTTCTCCCAACAAAACATAAACCATTCAAACGGAACAAAACACACAATACCCCTTGATCGTAACGTCATCGTCGTCATTGAGACGAGAAAAGACAATGCACATAGACGAATTGTTGATAGACATTTCGATTCGCCATGTTGCGTTTGTTGTAAGAGAGAGGAAACAACACTTCTTAAGAGAATCCAAAGTTAACCGAAAACCGAACAAGCCATTAGAATTTTTTTTTTTCTAGTAGATAATGTGTATTTCCTATTTTTTGTTTGTTCTTTTAAGACGAAAAACAACAACAACAAAAATAAACAACACAATTGTCCATTCATCTAATGCAATAGTACGTATAGTATTTTTCTTGAGTTCAGTTACCGCGCACACAAGAGCTCAACACAATTGTCTGTTGTTTGCAGAAATTATACAGAAAAATGAAAATCGATTGTTTTTTTTTTTTTTTTAATCCAACCCAAACGATGTTCTTTTGTTTGATAGAATTTTGTATTAGTTGTCATTTGGATCTTCGACGACTTATTGTGGCTAGAAAAAGGCGATGTCATGGAATATGACTTTGGCATAGTAATGAGAATCTTCACACAGGACAGGTGGCGGTGGTGGTGGTGATATCAGACTGAAAAATTAACATAATTGCAACATGAGACGAAAACAGTAGAGAAAACTGTCTGAAATGTTAGAAGTCCTTAAGGCTCTTTGACACTAAATTCTATTCAAAATTTACGTGCCAACTTGCCATAAATCCCGCGGGCTTGACATTGAAGTTGTTAATGGCTTCTTACCAATTGTAGACAAGCGGGCAAAAATACAGAGAAGCCATATTCGCACCCATTTTAAATATTCCAGAGTTGCAACTCAATATATGCGTAGTTGAAGCTTGACCAATCCCAGGCGGCAAGAAAATACTGGTCGTTCACTGGCTACTAGTCTTTTGGATAACTTCCAAGAGATAAGCCTTAACCAAAAATAGTCTCTTCTCGAGAGAGGTTAGAGTCCATTCACATTACGAAACGCAATAATTTCTTGTATATACGCGGTCTTTCGATCTTTTTGACTTTGCTTATTTGACTATAAGGCAACTCAGAGGATGATGGTTTTCACTTTATCAAATTTAAATGAATGCGTGTGGGTTGTTTTGCCGTCATCATCGTTCATGGTTAAAAGGTGGCGAATGGCGTTATATATGAATCCACGCATTTGGACATCGTGTATTATTGTGTCGCGACTGTTGACATTTCACGATATGGTACCCGTGAGTTCAGTGTGAAATCTCTTTTAATTTTAAATGTGCCTATGGCGTTAACTTGGGTGGAGCCTTTGATGCTTCCGAATTTGGAAGTCTATTTGGGTTGCATAATTTTTGTGTTGCATATAGCAATTGGAAATAATTTGAATTGTATTTTTTGTGGTACTACATCATAATGACATATTATTTATGCATAAGGTATGTATGCAATGTGATCTTTTTGGTATTAGATTTCAGATAGGGTTGGGACATTTTGTCTACACAAATTCTGTTTCACAATAAAAAAAAAAAAAGGTGATAGGTGAGTGGAAATTAATAAGTGGTTGAAAACAAGACGAAACTCTTATAAGTCCAGTCGGGATCTTGTTAAAATCGAAAATATTTCAGTATCGTCGTCTTGACGTTTATTGTATTTTTGTGGAAGAAATGTATGATTTTTTTACTTAGGCATACTTACTTACGGAAAGCTACAGACCAGTATTTACCACCAGGGCCCAATTTCATAAAACTACAACACTAATAATTATTTGTGAAATCACTTGTAGTTTGTAATTTATTAGAGAATTCCTGTTTCATAAAAAATTTAAATAAACTTATATCTACAAGTATCTTAAATTTGTAGCTACAAGTAAATTTACAAGTGTGGCGAACTTTTCTGTTTCATAAAACTATTTGGGTACAAAATTATTAGTAACGGACTTGTAATTACAAGTGAATTTATTATTAGAGTAAAGAGACTAATAAGTTAAATAATTTTTAGAAATCTTGGCTGATTTGCAGTTGAAATTTATTGCTTCATTAACGTGTTTTTAAAAAATTTAAATAATGGTCTCGAAAAATGGAATAAGTGAAGCAAAGGCGAATAAAAGAAATATATACTAATAGTCCTAGAGCTAACAGCAAATATGGGGGTGATGTGGATATCAAACACAAAGGTTTGGGAGGTTTTTTTCTAGGCCTTTGGTAGGGGAGGGTGGTTAAACATAGTGATTTTTCACTTAAACTGATTTTTAAAAATAGGGAATAATCCTCTGTTAAACCCCACTGTATATTTCTGGCAGTGTCAAAATAAGTTGATGATACCAACCCTTATACAACATTGTGCAACACAGCTGATGCTTATGCAACTGCATCAGCAACAACGCATCAGGATTATTTTTTTGATTCTCGTTTGCTTGCAGTTTGCTCAAAATTTGTTGCAAGTTTGCCATGATGAACTCGTTACACACACAAAGTGATGCTAGTTTGATGCATTTATGTACGTTTGATGATAAAAGTGGTTGTAAATCAATTCGGCAACGATACGTTCCTGAATTTACGCCCCATTGCCTCCCTGTTCCCCAGTTTCAGAGTTCGTAAGAATTAATCTTGGCTTTAATTAAATGACACTACTTTTGAATGGCGGTCCTGTGATCTTGATCTATTAACGGTTTTATACAATAAAAAAAAATTTAAAAGAAATCTCAAAGAAAAGACTATATATCTTAAATTTGGTAAAAAAGCTTATACTATTAATTGGATCGTCATAATTGAAGCCTTTGGACTCAAGACAGACTATCTTTTTCTATTTAAAAAAAAAATAATTTAAGTTATAATATTGACAAAAATAAAAGAATGCAATTTGTATAACTTATCTAACATTCAATAAAAAATTTGAAAATACAAATTTTTCAGCTATTGAGGAGTTGTTAAGGAGAATAGGACCATGATCCCTGCAATGCAACATAGTTATAATCATGCTCTCTCAGCCAAACAGCAGATTCATTACATTAATTTTAATTTCAATATTTTGCTCTCTAAAAATGAGCAAATTATTGAAATTGAAATAAAAACACATTCGGCACACAGCTAGTACGAACAAATCAATTGTTTGTTTATTTACGTAACTTAGTTACGGACTTGTAGTTTTGTAGAAGTCAAATCGCTTCTCATGTAGTCTGAATTTGCCTAGCTACAAGTATATGAAAATGCTTATGAAACGAAAAAGTACAACTCCATGCTTTATTTGTGCTTGTAACTACAATTCTACAAGTACAAGGCTAATAGTTTTATGAAATAGGCCCCAGGACTTCAACCAATCTCGGTTCGTAGATAGGTCCCTCCATTTGTCGACTAATCAAGCAGCTACACTAATGTGGAATGCTTTACCCAGCTCAATTTTCCCCTCCCTTGTGATCTTCAGACATTCAAAACCAATGTGCATCGGTATCTCCTTTTAAATCCCCTCCAACCTACCTAATCGCTCGTGCTGTGTATATCATTTTAAGGGTATTCACAACCCCTTTCGTGCGCGCTAAATATAAAAAAAAAAATATTCTATAAAAAGGGATAAGGAATATGGTCGTAGATACACAGTCAGTGCGGAAGATCTAATAACAACACTTTTTTAGACTGATAAATAACGAAGATGGCCAAAGTTACGCTTTTAGACTGAACACTCCATTCAACTTAAACGATAATGTTCAAAATTTCTGTCTACCCGACCTAACGGAAGTGCGGTTAGAAATAATAAAAGCTTAAATCGTACAAGGCTGCAGGTGGTGGATGGCTTACAAGCCGAACTATTCAAAGCAGCGGGAGATGACTTGGTAGGGAGTATACACCAATTTACCTTCAAAATTTGGTCGCGGAAGTGTGCCCGAAGAGTGGAACCTCGCCGGTGTTATGTGCTCCTTCCACAACAAAAGGAGATGCTTTGAACTGTCCCAACTACAGGGGTATAATTCTCCTCAACCTCAATGTCGCAAACAAAAAGTAGCCCGTGGCGTAATGGTTAGTGCGATGGACTGTCACGCCAGAGGTCTGGGTTTAATACCAGCCACTTCCACCTTAAGTTTTTTTCCGGGCTACTACCTCTTGCGAAGAATTGAAAAATCCTCCAAGAGTATCTCTTGTCATAAAAAAGTGCCGCTCACCTTAGCCGTTCGGATTCGGCAATTAACTGCAGGTCCCCTCCATTCCTGCAGACATGCACACAGGAATGGTTGAGAGTTATAAGTCACTAGGCCCTGGTTCTTCATGAACTGTTGTGCCACCAAATTAATTTTTTTATATACTGTGTGATCGCCTAAAACCTTTTGTCAACGATCTGATCAACTCCTACCAGTGTGGTTTTAAGCCCGGTAAATCAGACCTTTACAGAGCCATGTCGCAGCTCCACATCCCTGCCAAACTCGCCCGCTTGTGCAGGATGACTGTGGAGAAATCTATAGCTTGCAAACGGAGAAAACAGCACCGAACCCTTTGATGTCGAGAAAAGTTTGAGGCAAGGCGACGCGTTATTATAAAGCAATTTTACGCAACTCGCAGGTCAACAACAGAGGTACAATTTTTCAAAAGTCCGTTCAACTACTTGCTTATGCAGATGATATTGACATCATTGGGAGAAGCGAGCTGTTACCGGCGCGTTTGCAAGTATTGAATCGGAGGCGGCGAAAATGGGTTTGGCTGTTAATGAGGACAAGACGAAGTATATGCTATAATCGAGAAAGGAATCTCAACATCGTCGACTCGGGCAAAATGTCACGATGAATAGGTACAACTTCGAAGTCTTCAAGGAATTTGTCTATTTGTGTCTACGTTCTGTAACTCTCACATGGATAAAATTGGTCGAGAAACGATGAGAACTGAAACAAATTACACGAGTTTTGTTCCATTTTTCACCGTTTCTCGCCTGATTTTTGCGATGTGAGATATACAGAACGTAGGCACTGGTCTCCACCTCTACATCGCAAAATGCAATCAGTGCAGAGATCAAACGAAGAATTAGTCTTGCCAATCGCTGTTTCTACCGGCTAAGAAGGCATCTGAGTAGTAAAACCCTCTCTCAAGAAACCAAGGAGACCTTTAATGTAACCCTAATCATCCCGGTCCTGCTGTATGAGGCAGAAGCATGAACCATGTCAACAAAGGAAAATTCTTCGGGTGATTTTTGATTCAAACATCGATGGAGTATAAGGAGGAGAAGACTTAATAACGAGCTTTATGTTGATCTGGTCAAAAAACTGAAAATACAGCGGCTGAGATGGGCAAGACACATAGAGCGTACGCATTGGACACCGACGCACCAGCCGGCCTCATGAGTCTTCGAATCTAACCTGATTATCTGCGTAGCAGGGGAAGACCCCTCCTTAGGTGGCGCACACAAGTGGAGAACGACCTCAACCAACTTGGAGTGCACAACTGGAGGCAGCTTGCTAGGGACCGAGCTGGTTTGAAGAGCTTGTTGGTTGAGGCTAAATAGTACACCCTGGACTGTGAGCGCTTTCTAAGGCCTTCTGCACACGAAGCGTCTCGTCATAGACGCGTATACGATTGTTTGCGGCTTGTGTGTATCTCACCTTTGTTTCAATAGACGAATGCACAACAGCACTGAAACTGCAAATCGCCTTCTGGCGTACAGCAATGGCAGTAGCCAGGCGGGTACAGTCTGAAGTATTTAGAACATTTTGGTGAAAAAATGTTGAGAATTTGATTGACAATTTCTAGTGATGATGGAGTTTCGTGTGCAGTCGTAGCGGAATCGTCGCTACATTACGAATCTTGGCCTTAAAGTTAAGTAAGTAAGCAAGTAAAATGTAAAGTGAACAAATGTTCGTCTATATTATTCTGTCAATACTGCATATTATAACCTTACGTCGAATATAATTATTTATAGGTTAGGTATCATATGTTTCATTTTGCCTCCTTCTTATAATAAATTGTCATCAAATGAAACATGCCACAGTCAATAAAACAAAAATTTAACAAATATCAGTTTAACCTTTTGTAAGCGATCCAATTACCAACCCATACTCGACAATCGCTTTCAGGCGAACATAAATATTTCTTTCCACTTGACTTGAATGCCACCTTCAAAAGTCAAACAGGATCACATTTTTATTTCTTTAATTGTTTGCTCGTAAAAATCTTCTCCGCTTCTCCACCAAACAGATAAATTAAAAAAGTCTTTAAATCCAACATCATCGCAACCAGAGCTAAGAAACCAAAAACAAAAAAAAATATTTCCTCGTACCTACCTTGGATATCTTGCTTTTTGCAGACAAAAGGGTCCAATTAATTTACGGATATATCTACCATCAACAAGTGTAGATACACTTTTGCCCCCTCAATTAAAACTTAAGGCGACACAAAACATCTCACATCGCCCGGAATGATTGGGCCGTCGAGCCCTCCAACCAACCAACCAAACGGTCCTGGGGAGACATCCAGAAAATGAGCTACATATCGAGTGGTTTGTTATGCAGCAGGTCTCTGCGGTGGTGGTGATTTTGGTGGTGCGTGTGGGCGGTCATCTTTAATTTAAATGACATTTCACCATACCACCCGACATAATTAGTGGGATTTTAAAGTATGTGACTTTAATTGTATCTGACGACACACAACAAGAAACAACCCATAGGTTTCTTTTTGGCTTTTTATGTCAGCCTCTGTCAGTCATGAAAAAATGCTTTTTTTTTTTTTAATTGCACAATCTAAATTTTATAATAAACCTCCAGCTTATAATGAACTGTCAACTGCAGGAAAATTCATTCAATTTTCATCGAAGACTGTCGATCAATTGACATTATGGGCCACAGAAATACCTCTAATTTGTTGCATTACAATTTGACTTGGCCCAAAGTCATGAAAATTGATATTAGCTTGTAGTTAGAATGAAAATAAGAAATATGTACACAAAACTACTAAGAAAGGTTTATGTCAATCAAAACAAATCTTATTTAATTGGACAATGAATGTAACGGCAATTGGATGTATTATTGGGACTGGTTAGTTTAATGCGTTTATTTATATGCCCAAATGCAATTGACATTTTGAATAATTTTTGTGTAAAATTAGTTAGTTTATATAACTGGATTCGATTAGCATACATTAATTTCACAATTCTGTCATTCAAAAAGTTAGAAAAAATGTTATCCCCCCAACGTTAATAATGTAACTTACATATATGTACACATAAGTGTAGTGGATAGAGTGAAAATTAAATATTCATAGAAAATCGTAAACGCATGTAAATTTCAAATTTGCATTCCACTTAGAATAAAATAATTGATTAATAAAAATGTCCTAATCTTCAAAAAAAAAAAATTGAAATTTTTTTTTTAAATCCAAAATTTGTTTTTTTCAAAATTTTGATATACAGTATGATTTCAACTTTTGGGAAGCCCCCGTATACAAAATTTAATTTAAATCGGTTACACACATAATGAGATAGTCCAAAATAAAAAAATGGTTCCATGCGAGTTTCAACTGTTAATAATGGTTAGCTGTAAATTTTGTTTTTGGTAGATCGTATACCATGCTAATGTTAGTATTTGGAACAATTTTAATCAAAATCGTAGGAGCCGGTCTCGAGAAAATTATATTTTCTGTAACGGTTTTTTAACATTTATATGGAAGGTACCGTTAATTTTGACTATAAGCAAAAGTTTTTTTCAAAATATTTTAGATAATGTTAAAAAGCCGCTTGTTACCAAGTTTCATAAAAATATTTTTTCGAAATATTTAGTTTTCATATAACAATTTTGTTTTTTTGAAAATCCAAAAAAATATTTTTGGAAAATTTTGGTTCATAAAACTTTTAAAATTTTTCAGAAGATTCTCCAGAAAAAAAAATTATCTAAATCAGTCTATTCCTTTTCTAGAAAAACGAAAATAAAAAAAAAATGGTTCTATGGGAGGTACCATTTAAAACCATTTTTTAGAAATTTAAATTCTACAAGAAGGTAGCATATACCTAATCAAATTTATTGGTTTTTTTTTTTAGAAAAATCTGTCGAGCCATTTTTGAGAAAAATAAAATTTTCCAAAAATGCTAAGAAAAATTATATGGCAGGTACCGTTATTTTTGGTCCTTAAAATAAAAGGAAAAAACTTGTCGGGGTAATATCCCGAAAACACTTTACCAAGTTTATTTAAAATCAGCCCATGGGCTTAGGCTGTAGGCGAGTCCACAGTATTAGAAGGAATTTTTTATTTAACGACTAGCTGACCCGACAGATGTTGTTCTGTCTTAT
This sequence comes from Epistrophella euchroma, assembly GCA_947049315.1. Classification (NCBI taxonomy): domain Eukaryota; kingdom Metazoa; phylum Arthropoda; class Insecta; order Diptera; family Syrphidae; genus Epistrophella; species Epistrophella euchroma. The sequence continues at coordinate 19,448,775 of OX346245.1, forward strand.
CTATGAATTTTCAATTAGAACGGGAATAAATAATAAAAAAAAATTATTTCAAAAACATAGTGTTCATTCTATAATGCCTTTTGATACACAACATTGTTAGTTTTTTTTTTCTGAGACATACATAAATAAATAATGTCGTTGGTTTCCCGACACGAGAAGAGGCGTGACATACAATTGTCCAATTAAAAAAAAAATAATAATAATAATAATCTTAGAAAGCGCGTTCAGGTATACTATAGAATTAACAAAAACAAAAATTTAAGGACAAATTTGAGAAGCACACCAGATGTGCACCTACTTAAGGATTTACCATAAGGTGAAGAAGGAAATAACAAAATGTGTCAAAACGTGTTACACACTGATAAATTTTTATATTTTCATTTTTTTTTTTTGATCTTAGAATCTATAACTCATGTGGATATAAGAACAGAGAGAGTTGAAAAAATTAACTAATTTTCGTCTGTTGTTAGTATACATAGTATGCACTATAACATTACAGAACCTTCAAAATAAAAAATACAAAATAAGCATTAGCAGAGTCACTGTGGCGTATACGTACTTTTTTTATCAGCATATACAAGTAGGTGCATTAAAGAGCTAGGGCGAGTAGGTTGGGTTAAGAAAAGAAAAAAATCATATGGGAGGGGGGGTCTTCTTCCCCCCGTTTAGGTAGAAAGAGGAATTTTCTAAAAAAAAAAATTGACTTAAAACAGAAGAAAAAATTATTTAAAAACAACGGTTTAACCTAAAATGCCATGCTATATCTTTTTGGAAAGCCAGAAAACTCTTCTTTAATATTCTTTTTAAATTAAGTTGTGTTAGTGAATAGTTTTTGAAAACCTAATTTTCAAACTCGAAAATTTGAAGAAAAAAAAATTAAAAAACAATTTCAAACTTATTTTTTTCAAAATTTTGTTTACAAAATTCAATGCTTTTGTTAATTTTTAGTCAAAAACAGAAAACCGGATGCCAAAAAATATCTAAGTACACCTATTTCTGTAATGCGATTTTTTTTTTTGGCAAAAACCTGAAAGCCAGTTTTCTCAGAATCGCTTTGGTCGTTAAAAGAAGAAGTTGTTTGGAGAAAATTTGAAAAATAAAAAAAAATAGCTACCTGTTTTACATGAGCTGATATAAAATTTCGAATTCACATAGAAATGATATACCTACAAAATTTTGAGTTTGCCCACCAGTTTAGGCTAGAGCTCAAAATAGTAGATGCACAGAACGACGAAAGGTATGACGTAGCCCAATTTTTCAGATATGTCCAGTCCATTATCATGGTAGTGCCAATTTTGACTACCTACAAATTTTTGTCAAAAATAAAAAGAATCCAATGGACAAAATGGGAATTTTATTTCTGGGAGATTTATTGAAGTTTTACATCTTCGATTTCCATTTAAGGATTAATTTTTTTAAGTTTTGGTAAAGCCTGCAGGGAAAAACTATTTTTTCTACCCAACCTAACATAATAAATGTACATAATTTATTGTTTATAAAAAAATCGATGTAGGCACTATATCTACCAAGTGTTCATTAAAAAAACAAAATTCCATTTAGTCAATAAATTAAAATTCATACTCACTTTGTGTGGCACATTCTGTTAAATGTTCTAATTGCCACCGTATGTAGGTGGACATCAGAATATTCTTATACCTCTTAAACAGCCAAATGTCCCAATACACATAGGTACCACTATTAAAAAAAAAATACAACAAAAACAAAAATCTTAACCACTTTTCAAGGCTCAAGTTGGTTGTAATTTCCATTACGGGAACACTTTATGACTGATTTTACGACACTTTAGAGATAGAAAATCTCAAGAGTTTATGTGTTGTAGAGGCCTCCCCTCCCCCCCTCCCCATATACATTAAACTACATAAACGTACTCAAGCTAGTTAAGGAAATGAAAGAACAACAAGAGCAGTCGGCCAACCGACAGAATAATAAACTAACAAAACATGACAACCGTTTACACCGAAGAACAGTAAAAATAGTAATAATCAAAGAGGAAGCTATATGGTATATGAGTTTGGTTTGAGTTTGAGTTAGGTAGAGATATACTGACTCCTACTGGTCGACATGGCCAAGACGACTTGGTAGGGCGGTGGCGGCGGCGGATGCCAGAGGAGAAGGTAAAAGTACCTCAAGTTTGCCTTTTTAAGAGTCCTCATCCTCTCATCATCAAGTCAAGTATCTCACACCGAACAACATAAAAAAGAAGCACAACACAAGGTTCTATACGTTTCTACCTTACCTAGGCTTAGGAAAATTCTCAACACAGATCTGTGAGTTTTCAAGTGTTTAGCTTTAGCTGCTGTTAACAGTGGCGTGGTAGAAAAAAATAAAATCAGAAGTTCAGACCATGACCAATCTCTATAAGCTGGAGAGGTTGAAAATAAATCAAAACGAAGCGGCATCAAATCAGAGTTCTGACTTGACATTTTATTCTTAGACCACGAGTGATATGCTATGATTTTTTGAGTAGCATAACACAAAAAGCGTTCTTGCTGTTCTTTTTTTTTTTTTTTTTTTTTTTTTTTTTTTTAACTGAATCGAATAAGATCGCAAGAATATTCCCGCAGTGAGTTCTATTCTGAATGAATGAAGGCGTGGGATAGGCAAGTCAGTTAGTGGTAATTTTCATTTTAAATTATGATGACTCTAATTCAAGTTGGAATAAGACAGCATTTGAGCTGAAACATCTAAGTATGTAACCTGTAGTGAAGTAAATTGCCCAAATTAACATAAACACCTTAGATCTTGATATTTTTGACGGATAATTTAATTAACACAATTTAAATGGTTTATCTAATCAAAAAATTAGAACTAAGTACGTGCGACTGGATTGTGAAAAAAGTTAATCTTAAATGCAAATTCTTTTTTTTTTTTTTAAATTCAATTTTTAGGGTTTTGTAAAAATCGGTTAAAGCCTAGTTTACAGTTCTTCAACGAAAAAAATCTACATGCAGTTCTTATGGGAGTGATTTTTACCAAAAAAAATTCTGCTGAAAAGTTTTTTTTTATTAAACTGTGAACTAACCCCAGAAAAAAAATACTCACCACGATTCTTTTTCGTGCTAAACAATGAGTATGAAAGAGACAAAAGATCGGAGAGTTATGACTCTTGAGGCACCGTGTAATAGTTGAACTAAAAAAAATTTATTTCACCACAGATATTTTTTTTCCGATTTTTTTTTTTTCTTTTTCACCACTATCGTTTTTTTTTATTCAAAAAAACTGTACACTTAGTCCAGTCAACAAAGGAAAAATAAATGAAAAAAATCGTGTTGTCTGGGCTATTTTTAAAGTGGTAGGGGTGGCCCTCAGGTCCAACATACTAAAAGTCCCTAGCCCAGGGCCACGAGCTTAAGCCAGGAAAAGGGGTTAAAAGTCCCTTTTTTTAGTTTTTCGAGAATATTTCGAAAACCAAGGGCTTAAGTGGAAAAGTCTGCACCAAAGAATTAAAGTAAATTAAATTTCCTACAAAAAATGCTTTGATTATATTTTCGCTGGGAGCAGCACTAAGAGAGATGTGGGGTGGAGAAATGTGAAGAAATCTAAAAAATCGGTCGTTAGCTTACAAAATTTTGTGTTTTTTTAAATCAATTTTACACAGAAATATCAGAAAAAATAAGTAGATAAAGATTTTATCAGTGCTAGCACCTGTCTTTATGGCTATAAGATGCCTGTAAATTCAAAACAGAACATGAGAATTAACCTAAAAAGCTCGGATAAAATATGAAAAGCATCTGTTCAATAAATCCCGAGTTAACCCACCAAATTTGGGGAGTTAATTCAGGTTAAACTTTATCCACGCACTGAATGAAAAATTAGGCCTCAGGGCTAAACTACATAAATTTAAAACTTTTTGCAAAAAGTGCAAAAGTGAAAAACTAAAACATGCATTAGAAATGCCTGCCAAAAAGGCGTTTGGAAATTGTGTTTGATATGTCATTCCAGATTGATTTCACCTCACCAAATATAATTTTTCCGCACACCAGCATCTCTATAATCATATTTCTGCCTCACTTTTTCACTTTTTGCCATATTTTTTGCAACAAGTTTTGAATGTAGACCATTATTCACGTTCCCTTTGTTCGATAAAGGGAAATTTTATTCGCGAAAAAAGCAAAAAATATTGCCGTTACCTTGATTTTACTGCACAACTGCCCAGCTGCACACCTGCACTGCACATGATGTTTTTAAACAGGTGACATGAGCAAACGGCACTAACGAGCATAGTGCTAATTTATAAATTCAGTAAATTTGCGTTTTCAAACAAAACACTTTGTAATTTTCGTCTAAAAACATTCTGCAAATGCATTTTTTACGCAGATAACGTTTTCGAAAATGACCTATATTCTGTGCACTTTCGCAACAATGTTGATACAGTATTGAAGTTGAGCTTTTCAGCTTTTATAAAAGTTCTTAATATTGACAATCTGAAAATAAAAACCAAAGTTATAGGCATAATTTTTCACAAAAACACGTTTCTCCATTGAAGCTCGTCGGCTCGTCCGTGTACGATGAAAAACCACGCCATTTTTTTTACAAATAACATTCTCTCTCTTACTCGCTCACTCTTCTTTTTTATTTAATTTATTTGGCGGTTAAATACGAAAACAGATGTGCAGCTTTTTCCCCATGCAGCGAAATTAGAAATAGAGCTATCGTGCAGAGAAGGCTGCATGCAGATCCTGGAATATGTCTGCCCTCATTAGAACCTGTGTAAATTTATTTTCGCTGCATTGAAAAAAGCTGCACATCTGTTTTCGGCATAAAAAATTTAATAAATTTATATTTTCTGTACTTCTGCGGCACTAAAACTTTCAAACAATATGCAGGGGGTTTTGCATAAGATGCGACAAAAGGCAAGGACGTGTAGGTTCTGTCATGACAAGTAAAAATATCGTATAAGAGTGGAGGGGGGGGGGGGGGTTGCCATTTCTCCAGCTCTCCGACCGTGTCGGTAGAAAGTTAAAATGCATTTTGGAACTGAGTTGCTGGTTCAAAGTGTGTCTATGTTTACTTCGTTTAGTCTCACTGCGCTTCGAATTTATAACATAAAATATTAAACAAATTTACAGCTCCCTCTTGAGTTTATTTTAAATAAGGCTTTAATTGATATTGATGGGAACTTTCATCATGCATAAGCTACTAAGTTACCTTAAAAAAGCTTAACTAAATTAAATAAGCTACTTTTGAACTATCTCACCACATCTAGTATTTCCTAATAAGTCATTCAAATCTCTGTAAAAATATCGTCAAATGCAAATGAATATTATTTAAATACCAAGCCTCCTGATTGCACTAAAAAGTAACACCACGTTTTATCGATAGAGAATATAGGTATTATAGTTGCTGCTGCCGCCAAATGCATGACAAAGTGTTGCAATTTGTTTTGTTCCAGCCCGCACCCTGACAAAAAAAAGTTAAGAAAAATTGTTTTATTTTCTCCCCGCACTACCGCAGCGTAGTGCCACCTCCTCAAACGACCTGCCGAGTTTAACAAATTTGGTTATTCGAAAACATACATGCGCGCCGCGCGCCGCCGCCGCACCGATACAGCACCCGTATAGAGTGAGTGCCAGGCATTTAATCAATTTCCATATTTCCATTTGATATCTCATTCATTTAATCAAAATAGGTTTCACGAAGGAAATATATTTTATAAAAAAGAAAAAATACTTTATTTTGGTTCCTTTCATTCGTCGTCGTCTTAATGGAAGGATAAAATTATGTGTGAGCTGAGCAAAAGCATCGAACACTCACGGCTTACATATTCCTGCTTTAACCACCCGCAAACTCTTGGTGACATTTAGTGTCAATTTATACACTTGCATCTGGCTTCCCCATGTGGCCAAGTAGAGCCAAGCTAAGTCGAAGGCAGCCGTAAGATTCCAGCTTCAAAAGAAAAACGAGGAAAAACATTACCATTTCCACACAATCGATTTAATGGTAATGAGATTTCTATGCTTACTCATGAGATACAATTTTTCTTTGGCATCGAATTGACTCTTGATGATGGCGATGTTGTTGTTCGTTGGTGCGGTGTTGGTGGTGTTGCTGTTGTTTGTTCACCCTTTTATTTTGGTGACAATAGCGATGATGGTGATGAAGATGATGACAATGACGACGAAGACAAAATTCACAATTACAACAACGATGAAGAAAACAATGCATGTGATGTTCGATGTTGACGAACAAGACGAAGAAGACGACATCTAAGTTGTTATCGCCACCAGCCACCATCAAAATCGCACACAGTGGGACAAAATAGGAAAATAGTAGGAATATATTCTAACAAGAGGACCTAGCAGCTGAAACCTTATCGTTAGACCCTCAAATAAAGCCAAAGAATTAAAACATACAAAATAATGGTTGTTCGACAGTTCATGATGAACCAGGGCCGTGTGTCCTTCAACTACTCTCCACTGTAACCTTAGCGGTTGAACGATTTACTTTAAATTCGATACAGAGCATTTATATGTGTGGTTACCCAGAGGCGAAATGAAATTGGGTGGCTCCTAATACAACAATTTGTATTTTCTCAATTTTCTCGAAAACAGCTGAACTAATTTTGATTTACTTACCCCTTATCTTTATCCCAGCAAAAGTTTCAACAACTGCATACACCCTTAAAGTACTTTTGCGATCTTACATGTAACGTACTTTACCACCCGATGTCAATTGGAATTAAAAATATTTCGTTTCTTACAGTTCACACTGACTTATGCCACAATATTTGATAACCTGAAGGCTGTTTCACAATTCGACGAGAAAAGTCAGCGTGACGAGCACGAGATCTCTTCACAGTTGTTGTCTATTTAAAATGAGTTTCAAACAACGAAATATAACATAATAAAGTAGGTATTTCTCGTCAACACGTTGCGTGACGACGAGAAATGGTTAATTATGTATTATTTCACTGTTTAAAATTCTTTTTTTTTAGAGAGAATATCTGCGAAGAGATCTCGTCACGCGAAGTGTGAGCGGTGAGCGTTGGAAGAGATTGGGTCTTCTGTCCGTGTGCTGTGCTGTGCTACTGTTCGTTTCGTACGTCTGTCGTCCCCCCTTGCCGTCTTCTGTCGATTCGTTTATATAAATAACAAAATAGTGCCCAGTGATATCCAGTAATACTCTTACAAGAAAAAAAAAAAAAAAAAAAAAAAAAAAAAAGCCACCCAACAAATACAAAATTAAAATAACAAAAAAAAAGCCTACATAAAATAAAATAATAAAAAAAAAAAAAAAAAATAGTTTCGCGCGCCGCTTAAATTAACAAGCAACAATATAAATTCTGTTCAACGTACCTACCTACATATGGCAGAGCGCAGTAAGTGCAATTTTCCCTTTCTTTTCCTTCCCTTCCTAGAGTTGCTTGGCTTAGCAGGTGCATACATTGTGTTGAGCTTACCTAAGCTCGCTCAACTGGTGCATATGCTAAGTTAACGATAACAGATGTATAGATGATTACTGTTTTGATTGTTAGGGTTCGGATCGATTCACGTCACTATTAAGGCATAACACTAGTAGTGTTGTGGTATCGAAAAGACTTCTCCAATCATATTCAGTGGTTTTTCTTAGACTTCGTCTGTTTTGGTTTTATTGTTTTAGTTTTATCACAATGATTGGCAATTTCAGGGTTGATTATTGTAATGTTCGTGGGCTAAGGGCGAATTTTCTGGCGACATACGTCTACACTGTTTCTAACAGGCCAGCTGTTTTGGCACTTAGTGAAACCCAAGTAGGTGAAGCTACTGATCCTGCTGAATTTAATATTCATGGGTATAACTTAGTGCCTTTATTCTTTTCCCACCATGGTCTCGCCGTTTATATCAGAAATGATGTTGCTTACCAATTCCAACCTCAATATGGTCCTAGTACCAATCCCCTTTTTAATTTCTTATGGTTCAAATTCTCGGTGAACAAACACATCATTCATTATTGTTTTCTTTATCGAAGCCCTAATCTGGACAGAGTTTCAACTTCCCGCGAATTTGATGCTTTGTCCGACTCCATCCAAAGAATTGTTTCCCTTTATCCTCACACTGAAATCGTTATTACGGGCGATTTCAATGTACACAATTCTTCTTGGCTTCTCCATTCGGGCCAGACAACACCCGAGGGAATGTGTGCTGAGATCTTTGCTGAGTTTAACCACCTCACTCAGCTTGTCAACGAGCCCACTCGAATATCGGACGTTAATGGTCGAGCGGAAAACACTCTTGACTTGTTCCTTACCTCTGACCCTGATAAATACACTATCAGTGTATTAACACCTCTAGGCACATCTGACCATAGTGTCATTTCTGCAAATTTTTCGTGTCAAACCAATCCAGTTAGAGAAAGAGCTCCTGTGAGAACCGTGTGGCAATACGAGAAAGCCAACTGGGACGGCCTCAACAATTTTTTCAGGATCTTTAACTGGTCACTATGCTTCCTCGGTAGTGACGTAGACTCCAGTGCAGATATGATTACTAATATGATTCTTTTGGGAATGAGAACTTTTATCCCGAATAGGGCTAAGAGCATCAGACCCAAAGAAAAATCATGGTTTGATTCGAGCTGTAAAGAGGTTATTAGGGTTAAAGAGGAAAGCTTCCGGTGTTTTAGAGCCAACTCCACTGAGGAAAACCGGAAAAAGTTCAAACAAGCCAGGAAGACCTGCAACGCCCATATTCGACGGACCAAATTTTTACATGACCAAAAATTAAGGCAGAAAATACTACAATGTCCCACAAGTAGTAAAAATTTTTGGTCATTTGTAAAAAACATTCGGAATACTTCGTCTTCCTCGGTTCCAACGCTCGTTGTCAATGACACTCCTTTCGTTAGCTCTCTGGAGAAAGCTAACATTTTTGTTAGGCAGTTCGCCGCAAATTCTACGCTGCCAGATAGTGTCATGACTCCCCCGGTTCTTGAGCGCGTAAACGATTCAATGGGACAAATCTACTTTCGCACTCGTTCTGTGGCGAGAGTCTTGAAGGATCTCAATACACATAAATCCGCTGGTCCAGATGGTATCCCCGCCATTGTTCTGAAGAGGTGTTCTTCCACGCTGGCAAAACCTCTGCGTAAGCTTTTCCATCTATCCTATTCTTCTGGGCTTGTTCCGAGCAGTTGGAAAACAGCATTTGTCCAGCCAATCCCCAAAAAAGGCGAATCTTCTTCACCCTCCAATTACCGACCGATTGCACTTACGTCCCTTCTTTCCAAGGTCATGGAAACGCTGATAAATTATCAGCTTAAGAAATATCTCGAGGACCGAAAGCTTCTTAATGACCGGCAGTACGGCTTTCGCAGCAATAGGTCCACTGGTGATCTGATGGCTTATCTCACCGAACAGTGGAACCAATCTTTACATCGTTTTGGAGAAAGTAAGATTATTGCACTTGATATTTCAAAGGCATTTGATAAAGTTTGGCATCTTGCTCTCTTATCGAAAATGCGTGCTTTCGGTATTGATGAATTCCTTCTTCGTTGGATTAGAAACTTTCTTTCGAACCGCTCTATACAAGTTGTATTAGACGGATTCAAGTCTGAAACCCACAGCATAAATGCTGGTGTGCCCCAGGGCTCCGTTCTGTCCCCAACCCTCTTTCTCATTTTTATAAATGATCTTCTGTCTGTAACTTCTAATCCAATAAACTGTTTCGCTGACGATAGTACCCTTAGCTTTTCGTATTCGTTTCCTGATTCACATCCCTGCTCTTCGGATGTGGAACAGCAACGGCAAAATATGATTAGTTCATTAAATTCTGATTTAGATAGCATTGTACAATGGGGAATGAATAACCGCGTAGAATTTAATGCTTCGAAAACTCAATGCTGTCTTTTGTCGTTAAAGCGAGACTTACCCCCCTTGCCACTGTCCATGAGTGGCACTTGCATCGAAGAAACCAGACAACTTGCGATTCTTGGTATGAGTATCACGAACCACCTCTTGTGGAACGAACACATACTCAACGTTGCCAAGAATTCCGCAAGATGTCTAGGTTTCCTTCGGAGATGCAAGAAATTTTTTTCCCCTTCTGATCTGGCTATTATCTATAAAAGTTATATACGACCAAAGCTTGAGTATAACTCCCATCTCTGGGCTGGTGCTCCAGCAACTTACTTAAGCCTCTTGGACAATATTCAAAGACGAGCCTTTAAAATGATTGGAGATAGGAACATTATAGAATCGTTTACGTCTCTCGAACATCGTCGTAACGTTTCATGTCTCTCTCTCTTTTATCGTTACTTCTACGGTCAGTGCTCTAGTGAAATAGCCAGTTGCATTCCTCCCCTTAAACAATTCAACCGTAATACTCGCGCTTCTAGGAATGCCCATCAGTTTACCCTTGAGCCCAACTTCGGTCGTACTGTCAAATACAGGGATTCGTTCTTTAGCCGTACTACGCGAATGTGGAATGCCCTTCCTAGCTCTGTCTTTCCCTCTCATTGTGATATTCAAAAATTCAAGACCAATGTACACCGACATCTCCTTTTAAATCCCCTCCGCCTTACCTAATACTCGCACTGTGTCTCTGACATATTATAGACATATTAAGGGTACCAATTCCCTTGAGTGCGCGTAAATTATAAAAAAAAAAAAAAAAAAAAAAATTTTGAAACAGCCTTGAGGTGCAGGAAATAACTAAATTAAAATTGTCTTCGTCCAGTGTTGGTTTGGTACGCTATCCAGTGTATAGAGAATTAAGAATCGGGCCGCAAACAAAAGCCTTTTATAAAGGTGTTTCGGTGACAGATAGGCCTTGCTTAGCTCCCCCCCCTCCTCCTGTCTTAAGCTTGCGGGCCTGGGCTGGGGACTTTTAGTACGTTGTACCTGGGGGTCACCCCTACCACTTAAAAAAATAATCCAGACTACACGATTTATATCATTTATTTGATGATTTTGGGTCTTCGTTGACTGGACTAATAAGAACTACCGACCATTTCGTTTCTCTGAGCACCCCATCAAGTAGCTCATTAGAAAATGGACAAGATTCTCCGTGGGATCTGACCGCTTAGTTCCTTAGGTTACGTGCTGAGGACATGGGGTTGATTTTTGATAAAGATTTACGTACCCGTTTGGTTCCTTAAGAAGCTCACTGGACAAGATTTCTCTTTCGAGAGTTATCGACCCGGTTTATTCCTGACCTCTTAGTTCCTTCAAGCTCCTCTTCAAGTGGCTAATTGGACATGACTCTCTGTAAGTTCCAGTCGCTATGTTCCCCAGACTGCGTTCTAGGATATAGAACATAGGGTTTCCGATAAGGGGGCCCCACTGTTTGGTTCCTTCGTGTTCCTCCTCTCGGATAGCTTTGAATAAGGTTCTCTTCAGAGTCTTATATAGGATTTTTCAATTCTTCACAAAGGGCAGATACAGTACAATGTGAAAGAAGCAATTATGTGTTTAATTCGCATATGGCTTGGATGGGATTCAAAATCTATCATGCCTCGCATTCAACTAATTTTGATATTAATCATGGTGTGCGATATTAACTGTCCCACTGTATATGATTGTCATCCCAATGGTATGTTATCTTCCTCTGGCTCTAAAGTTCCATCACAGGAAGAACTATGCGCATGGTTTTGAATGAAAAGCGCACAACACGAAGCACTAAAGTTGCCAATGTTGAGTTATTGAATGACAATACATGTCCCTTTATGCCTGCCTGAGCTATGCGGTGGTGCTGGCTATATGGCCAAGAAATTTAAACATGGAAAATGTTCGCACATTTCCAAGAGGGCGAACTGTGCGAGAGAAGATAGAAAATTTACATTTCGCATTTTTCATTTGCGTTTTATTTTTCTTTTTCCTTTTTTTTTTTTGTTTTTTTTTTTTTTTTTTTTTTTTTTTTGTATTCAGCGTTTTCCTAGTTCATCTGGTCTATTCCCCGTTCGTTTTCTGTCTTCAGCAATTTTTCTTTCTCTTAGTGATGTTATCTCGCTAAAGATTTCAACTAAAGAGCAATCATGTTGATGATGATGGTGATGATGATGGTGCCGCGCAGTGTACATATAAAATGCATTCCATATCCTTTAGTCTCGGGAGAGATGGTACCAAAAGAATGAAAGAAGTAGAAACTGTTCAACCATTGCGCTGATGAGCTTCAAGTTTAAGTTTCGGACCAACTATCGTGGAACTAATCCTAAGTTGGGCTTAGATGCAGGGTGTTAAGAGTACAGGCGGTGTGAGGCAGCAGCGGGCGGAGCGGTGGAATTACAAAGAACATGACCATTTGGACAACCGCAGTAAAACCATCATCAGCAGCATGCAGCAGTAGTGGCGAAGCAATACAAGAAGTTCGTCTAACAGCGGACAACATCAGCTATGAGAAGAGGAGGATGCCATAGACGTTGTTGTTGTATGACATATGAATAGAGAGAGATGGTCTAGCACTACACTGCCTCTGTTGGCCACCTCCACCTTCACCATCACCAACGCTGATGCAACATATCTTCACCCGATATTATAAATATCAGAGCGAGAAAGAGAGCTAAGATATGCTTTGCCAGGCACAAAGAACAAGTCTTCCGGAGTTTTGGTCTTCCGAAGGCTTTTGGAATTTATGTATACGAATTCATATTATGGTAGAATCTTGCACTAACCGTTGCGTCCTCGGAAGGGTTATAGTCTTTGGCTGACGCGACGACACGGCGGACCCATCTGGACCAGCTGCGCCAAAGGATTTACACTCGCGCTCTCACACTTCTATATCTCTGATGTGAATACACATTTGTACGAATGTGTTGTGTGATGCTTCGGAGTGGTGTCTCGTCCATCGATTTGTGCCTTCACACATCGAACTTTTAAATAAATTACATTGATTGCACGACTTCAATGTTCAATTTCAACATTAGATACCACAATGCAAATAAATCACGAATTAGATATATATTTTATATGCCACACATTGAAGGAAATACCAATGTTATTTTGTATGAAATTAGATATATATTTTATATGCCACACATTGAAGGAAATACCAATGTTATTTTGTATGAGGTCGGTGATAGATATATGGATACGGCTATAAGGTCGAAAGGGTGTGTCTATACATAATCCAGACTAGGTGATGAGTTCGATTAGATTTATTAGATTTATGAACGTGCACATATGAAGGTATCGGAATAGATATTAGACAAAAATCAAATCAAATACAATTAATTGAAATGACTTCAATAGCATACTTCCTCACTCAGGTATTAAGAACTGTTTCTAGAGAGAGTCAATATTGTAATCTTAGATATGACCACGTGCATAACAATCACTCGAGTCCGCCTAAGCAAATCCCGTCACGGTTTTTACCTTGTCCGTTGGTGAGAGGGCTTATGTTTGACCCTCCAGCAAAGTCCTTCTAAGTCGAAGTAAGGATTTTGGTACCTTTCGTTCGACTCTAGACAACAATTATATCACGAAAATTTGGAATATCTCTTTTGGGTTGCTCGTTTTTTTTGTCCGGTTCTCTTTCGTTACGTAAATTACTACTAATCGCCCTTAATATTGGTTTTTTAGCTTTCCATAATTTTTCTCCCATATTACTTTTATTCCTTCAATGTTGATGGCGCTTATTAAAGAGTAGAATCGATTACGATTACGATTACGATTACGATTACGATTACGATTACGATTACGATTACGATTACGATTACGATTACGATTACGATTACGATTACGATTACGATTACGATTACGATTACGATTACGATTACGATTACGATTACGATTACGATTACGATTACGATTACGATTACGATTACGATTACGATTACGATTACGATTACGATTACGATTACGATTACGATTACGATTACGATTACGATTACGATTACGATTACGATTACGATTACGATTACGATTACGATTACGATTACGATTACGATTACGATTACGATTACGATTACGATTACGATTACGATTACGATTACGATTACGATTACGATTACGATTACGATTACGATTACGATTACGATTACGATTACGATTACGATTACGATTACGATTACGATTACGATTACGATTACGATTACGATTACGATTACGATTACGATTACGATTACGATTACGATTACGATTACGATTACGATTACGATTACGATTACGATTACGATTACGATTACGATTACGATTACGATTACGATTACGATTACGATTACGATTACGATTACGATTACGATTACGATTACGATTACGATTACGATTACGATTACGATTACGATTACGATTACGATTACGATTACGAATCGTCACTAGCTTAACCTTTTCCAGTATCACTCTTCAATTGTGTTTGTCACATAAGATGAAGTATTTCTCTGTGCTGAATTTTAGGAATATAAATCAACAAAATTTAAGAAAATAAAACTGCGTTTGTAATTTTAACAAACGTTAGGTAAACGTTAATTTATTTTTTGGAACAAAAATGGATAGCCAACGCCCCCACTGTGTTAGTAATTTTAACAAACGTTAATCTAATTTTTGTTGCAAAATTTCTGTTTAAACAAAAACTTTTTTTAAAAGTCCCAAAATTGACCTATTTGAAAAAGAAAAAAGGGGGTGCATTAGTAATTTTAACAAACGTTAGTTAAACGTTGTAATCCATTGAAATGTTACATTAACCTTGCATTTCATACAGGATAAATTTTTTTTGATGGATCTGTAGGACTGATCAGTGTGAGTGTAAAAACGAGTTTTTGGGATTGAACTCCCCCTATTTGGCCGCCATTTTGGAAAAGGGGTCTTGAAAAGGTCTTCGTGATATCTTGAGAACCATACATCGCACAAACAAAATTCTACCACAATTGTGTAGAGAATTAAATTCTCTACAATTAATGTTATAGTACTTTTTATTGTAAAATCGAAAACAAAAAAGTTATAACCAAAAATAGATGGCCGTTCTAAGAAATGTGTCTTAAAGAGGATATAAAATAAATAAAAGAAGAAGATAATGATATTTTTCTTGACAATGGTCATATTTTTTTTGATTATAACTTTTTTGTTTTCAATTTTACGATAAAAAGTATATTAACATTAATTGTAGAGAATTTAATTCTCTACACAAATGTGGTAAAATTTTGTTTGTGCGATGTATGGTTCTCAAGATCTGTTTACGCGCCCGTTTCCAAAATCGCGGACAAATGGGGGGGGGGGGTTCAATCCCGAAAACTTATTTTTACACTAACACTGATCCCTCCTACAGATCCATCAAAAAAAATGTTGTACTGTACAATGTGTAAGGTTCGGCCAAAATTTTGTAACATGCGTTAGCTGGTAAAAGTACATAAAATGCGTTTGTTTTCTTTTTAAAAGTGTTCTCCTTTCCTCATAACATGACACATATTATATCAAAGCAAGAGATTTTTAATGGAGTACTAGAAAATCGTTGGATGTGGATGGAAATAGAAATTCAGTTTTGAATCATTGCAAAAAAAAAAAAAATAAACTGCATGACTTAAGAGTAAGACTAAAAACGTAATAGCCCAAAGGAGTGAGGAAAGTAAAAAGAACAATAGTCTTTTACCCACGCTATCATCAAGTTCTACCCTACCAATTTTGTTTTAATATTCTGGAGTCCGACAGTTCTTGATGCTAAGTAAAATTTAGAGATGTTGTTAAATATGTTGTAGAAGCAAGGTGGCTTCTAAGCTTTTAGTAGAGCGGATGGAGCAAATAAGCATAGCAACTCCAGAATTTAAAATTACTCCTTGGCGTCATGTTTAGTAGTTTATTGTGTAAGGCTGGGTCTGGGTTTGAGTTCAGCATATTAACCCTAAAATGTTTTTTCAGAAAAAAATTGATTCTTTAAATCAAGTAACAAGTTCTCCAAGAGAAGCTCTTGTCGTAAAAAAATTTCTCCCATCTTTCCGCTCCTGATTCGGCAGAAACTCATAGAAAGATGTAGGTCACTGGGACCTGATTTTTAACGAACCATATCTTACCATAAAATTATTTTTTTTTTACTTTTAAAATGACACTGTACTGTCCTACTCCACTTATTCATCAAATTCAAAGCTATATAAAAAATATTAAATCCCCTTGAGATCTAATAAGCCACCAACTCAAATAATTGCATTGAAAGAAAAACTTGTAAAATAGCCTTAAGTGTTTAAGTCAAATAAATTTGATAAGCAGAAATTCACATCCATTTAAACCCATGTTTCCTAAATGTGATGAGGAATTCAAAATGCATTGTTGATAGCGTGACCAAGTTGAAGAGGAGAATTTAGACACTTTAGTGTTTAAAATTATTTTTTATGCAAAATCCCTGCAAAAAAAAAAGGAAGTTAAATGTCTAACAAGTCTTACGTCCTTTTTATTCAGTTTTCTTTTTAAAACAAAAAATGATCCATCATAGAATCACTTACCTCTTAGCATATAAAATTCAATGCAAACAGAAAAAAAACAATCTCAAATGCAAAGTTTATTTTTTTTTTATTTTTTTTTTCTTGTTGATCATGAGCCCTCACCACAAGCAACAAACCTCAACCACTACCTGTCTTCAAATTGCAATCATTATTACCGATTGGTAACTAACTTACTAACAATCCATCATCATCAACGACAACAACCGCAATAACAACATACAGCACAACACATCAGCCTCAAACAAACACACACTCACTAACTACTAACTCACTTTACAAACTCTCTGGCACGCATCACTCTTACCCCTTGCTCCTCAAAATAAAGCATCAGGAACGATTGTAGGAATAGGAACATCATGAATGATGATAATAACAATGATGACCATGATGGTTATAGTTTGTTGGGCAGCCACACGCGATATCCTCATTTTCACCAAATCCTTATTTATATCCACACCATCGATGACTTTTTAAACACTAGTCACTCCGGAGGGTTTCAAAATGCAGTTTTGGTCCATCTATCCATGTGAGAGATATGTGCGCTGCTGCGTATCTATAGAATCCTCGTCATCATCACCATCATCATCACCAATACCATCGCATGATGTAAATCAAAAATCAACTTATCAAACTCTTGAAGCAGCATCCGTCCCATCCCACTTAGTATGACTTAGTTTGTTTCAATATGTATCTACGTTCGTGTCTGTTGTGAGTCGTGTGTATTCAATCCATGGTGGCTCCTGATGGCAATGGTGATGTCGATGGCTATGCGATCTTAGGTTTTAGCTTATAAATTCTGGTGGCAATGAATTTTTCATTCTATCGAGTTTCATCTCTCCATCATCCATATAATAATCGATCAACCCCCTAAGGGTAGGCTACAACTCAGCAAACGTATAGCTCTAAGCCTACCAACATTTTTTTTTCCTTTTGGGGGGATATTGCTACCCGTGTTCAAAAGTAGCAAAGACTGAAGTTTGCTGTGAGTTTATTTGATTTTGTATTTACCTTTTTTTTTAATGTTGTGTGATGATTACATCTCACAGTTGGATAGAATTATTTTCGCAACATAATAATGTGCAACATTGTATCGAGAAATGATTTATTGAAAGTGATGTTTAAGCGAAAAACAAGCTTTAAGGGAACTTGAAATTTTGTAGGTTCGTGCGGAAGTAAGCACATTTACTAGACTTATGTAATGAATGCATATGGTATAGATACTTGATTTTGAGTTTGAATGAGTTAAACTGAATGTGAATGGTGCATGATTTGGTAAGAAATAAATTGATTTATTTATTGTGTCTCACAAACGTTTTGCCTATATTCTTGACTAAATTAAGTAAATTTATTTCATTGAGCTGCTTCCACCTAAAAACAAAAAAACCTTTTTTCAGGCTTATTGTCTCTTGTGAGGAAACGGCAAATCCTTCAAGAGTATCTCTTGTCATAAGAAGTGCCTTTTTTCTTATCTGTTCAGATTTGGCAAAAATTGTAGGTCCCATCCATTTCTACCTTACAACACGCACACAGGAATGGTTGAGAGTTTGAAGTCACTTAGCCTGTTTCTTCTCAAGCTGTTACCCCACCATTTTTTTTTATACATCATCCAATGTATTAAAAATAGGGTTTCAAATAATTAGAATACGCACATTCACATTTTAATTCAGGAAAAATCATCCAGTTAAGAAAAAACAAAAACAATTTTTTCACAAATTTTTCTACGTCAAAATGTGACGAAGTGAATACAATTTTTTTTCCTCAATATTTGATAGAAGAACTAAGAAATTTAGCTGAGCAATTAGGCGTGTTCAGGAAAATCATATCTTAGAGCCCTTAGCAATGACATGAACAGGATTCCTCAGCAAAATTTCTCAGTTTTGCTGTCAAAAATCTGAGGAAAAAAAAATTGGTTTCGCTTGCTTATTTTTTGACGTGGAGAAAACGCCGAGTTCCCATTTTCCTGAAAACGCCAATTTTTTTCATATTTTTGTGATTTCTCAGATTTCTGAGATATTATTTATCTTAAGTATGTTCTAGTAGTCTAGGTTAGGTTAGGTAGAAGTGGCTGACGTCAACTGACCCACATAGGCCAACTAGTGGCCCATTGTGATACCACATGGATCTAGGAGAAATTTCCATACTCGTTGAACCATTTGGAACTCCGTATATGAAGCGTGCAAGGTTACTTATTTCAGTATTAGCCAGATCACTTGGATCAATATAGTAGAGGTCTCCCAAATTGATTCTACGTCATTGCGATAGAGCAGGACATGAAATGATAAAGTAAGGAACTATTTCCTCCTCCTCCTAACGGAGCTTATGTGCAATCTGCTTAAGAAAATCAGACAGAAAAGTATTACATTACATTGTAAGTGTTGCCATTGTTTTTTAATGATATTTTACTGGCTCTGTAGGGCAAGTATAAGTTTTGTGTAAAAAAAAGTTTCGTGGTTGTAATCAAGATTGACACTACAATTATAAAGAAGTTTGAAAAAGTAAGTTTCACCATACCCTCTAGGCTATTTCACAATGCGACGAGAAAACGAGACGTCAGCGTGACGAGAAACGCTTTCATCTTTTTCTCGTTTTAAAATCGTTCCCCAATTCACAATGCAGCGAGTTCTTCAAACAAAAAGCGTTAAATTATTCGTTTTGTTTTTCAGTGAATTTGGGAAATAAAATACAAAATTTAAAAAAAAGGAAAATGAAAATGCTGAAACGAAAATACTTTTAGAACTATTGGGAGTGTTTATTTACAAAAAAGCAAAAGGCAAACATAAATGAAGACAAAATTAATTAGTCGCAAAATAAAAACATTTATTTGTTCTGCCATTTTTGGTACGCTCGGTGTCCTATTCTCAATTGTCAAAATGAAAATCGTCGTCTCATCGCGTCTTTTTTTCAAATTTTTCGAACTTATGGCGTGACGAGACGACGAGAAACGCTTTACTGTGAATAGTCTGGTATATTCTCATTGCTTGAAATTGGATTGGCAGCTACGACGAGTTCTCGTCACGTTCACGTCTCGTTTCCTCGTCTCATTGTGAAACAGGCTTCTGTCGGTCTGTGCGTCTCTGTCGTCTCTGTGCATCCTTGCGTCCACTGTAATTTGAGTTGGAGCCTAAACGGTTTGACCGATTTACTTCAAACTTGGTACAGAGCATTTTTCTGTGACTCCCTAGACGGGAAATTCGAATTTTTGATTTAGCTCATCTAGAACAGGTAGCTCCCATATACTTGTTTCTGTTTTTTCAAATTTTCTCAAAAAAATATTTAACGATTTTGATTAAACTTCGTACCTGTAATGATCATAAAATTTGCAATGCGAAAATATGCCAATTTTCTAGTTATTCACGTAGAGCTTCTTAATGCATCGACCGATTTTGTTACAAATTTGCTTCAAAAATTTTGCATTTAAAAATTTAGTAAATATTTTTTTAAACAAATAAAAAAAATTCTAATTATTTTTTTACCTACTTTCCATTATTAAGCATTTTTTCTTTAAAAATATTATTACATAGTTGAAGCATATTTTATGGCTACATTATTATTGTTAACAAAAAAGACCAAGTTTATGCATTCCAGTCGTGAATATTTTTTCCATTTCAAGTCGATTTTCTATGAAATTGTCAATCCCCTCTGTAATGTCATAAATACTTTTACTAAATACTTTCACTAAAATCAGTGAAAATCCAAACAATCCCGAATCGATTATACCAAGAATCCAGCAAATAACGATAACCCACATAACATCCATACGACGAAGAAAGAAAATAACTAGGCTCGTAAAAAACACTCCAGATTTTTATTAACAAGTAGGTACAATAAGATGCTTACACTGTGACGGTTCCAAAAAGAAAGAGGATGATTAAAGTTTCAATTTTAGCAACAGCAAAAAACTAACGGCAAAAACATGTTTTGTTTTAAGAGAAAAAGTACCACTAGAGAGTAAGCTCTAGTTTTAATAAAATTACAATTAACAGCTAGAGAGTAAGAAAAATAGAAAAAAGAATAGGAAAATTATCCATGTTTGGCAAATGGAAACAAAAATAAGTTAAATTATGTAGGTAAATCAAATTATTAAAGTTAGATGATTAAATCGAAAGAAATTATAAATAATTGATTAATAAATAATAAAGATAATTAAATGAATAATAGTTTTTAATTTCTGAACATTCAGCCCCCCCTGAAAGACTCCGGTCTTTCAGCAAAAGGAAGTGGGGCAACTTTCACAATGGGACGAGTGTATTCTCCATGCTTAGTCCTTACTGTTACAACTCTCACTTTGTTGTCTTTTCCTGGATGCGTTGATATGATGCGACCAAGGATCCACTTAGATGGAGGAAGGTTTGGCTCCTTAAGCAAGACGACATCATTAATGGCTAAATTTGGTTTGGTGTTCTGCCACCTTTGCCTTTGTTGGAGAGATGTTAAATACTCGTTGTGCCATCTTTTCCAAAAACCTTGATTGAGTTTCTGTAAAAGATACCAATTAGTATGAATGGGTATTTTAAAATTTACCATATCAGGTTGGGGAACAGAGGTGTAAGCCTCCCCAATCATGAAGTGTGACGGTGAAAGAGCACTTGGCTCTGTGTCCGATGTTTGCCACATAGGACGCGAGTTGAGGAGTGCCTCAATTTTTGTAAGAAGAGTGTACATTTCCTCGTACGTCAATATATGCTCTCCGATGACCCTCTTTAAATGCTGCTTTACCGACTTGACGCCAGCTTCCCATAAGCCTCCGAAATGAGGCGCTGACGGTGGGAGGAACTTCCAGCTGATGTTGTCCTTGGCGAGATGATCAAAGATAATTTTCTGATTCTGCTGACTTAAGACGCTTTGGTACATTTCGTCTAGTAAACGTTTTGCACCATGAAAATTGGTTCCATTGTCGCTCCAAATTTCCATGGGTTTTCCGCGACGCGAACAAAACCGATCCAACGCGAGAAGGAAGGCGTTAGATGACAAGTCACCAACAAGTTCAAGGTGGATACCCTTTGTAACGAAGCAGACAAATAGAGCAATGTATGCCTTTACGAATTTCGGATTTCTACCACGAGAGAGTCTTAACGTTATGGGACCAGCGTAGTCACATCCCACCTTACTAAAAGGACGCGAAAAACGTATTCTTTCGGCGGGAAGATTTCCCATTAACTGTGCTGATATATCCCGACGTTGTCGAAAGCATGATATACACTAGTGAACTTCTCTTCGCACAAGATTTCTGCAGCCAATAATAAAAAATTCCTTTTTTAACAACGCAATCATAAGTGTCACGCCCGGATGTAGATAATGTTCATGAGTATATTTTATGAGAAGTTCAGTTACACGACTAGATTTAGAGAGTATAATGGGGTGCTTTTCATTATAGGACAGTTCAGAGTTCTGCACTCGCCCACCAACTCTAAGTAAACCGTCCGAATCTAGAAAAGGATTAAGGCTTACAAGTTTATCCTTTTTTGAAAGTTCTTTTCCTTTTTTTATAGAGTTTATTTCCGACGAAAACGTTGACAATTGGCTAAACCTTATCAAGGTTATTTTGGCTTTTAATAGCTCTTTCACGCACAACGGTTTATAATTACGAAGGTCGGAGTGTTCTTTAGGTATGCGACAATTAAAGCAAAACCGAAACATTGTTGCAACTACTCTAAGACACTTGTACCACTTCGATGAGTCGATTAAGATTTTCTGCAAAATGTTTTCTTCGGTAGCATTTGACATAAATACCTGCATTTTCGGGTTTCTCCTTTCTTCCAACTGCTCATCTGGGAAATCTTTCGCACAAGGATTTGAATATGGCCACTGATCTTTCTCCTGCCACAACCACGAAGGTCCTTTCCACCAAAGCTCATTTGACGGCAAAAGAGATGGTGGGATTCCACGAGTTGCACAGTCAGCCGGGTTGCTTGCCGATCGAACGTGATTCCAAAGTTTGTGAGGAATCGATGACACAATCTCCGAAGTCCGATTTCCAATAAACACCGACCATTTTTTCGGGGGGGATGAAAGCCAGTGAAGCACAATTGAAGAGTCTGTCCAAGCAAAAACTTTCATTTCTTTATCCTGTAAAGATATTTTAAGTTTAGTTATTAGACGTGTTAGTAATAAGGCTCCACAGAGTTCCAACCTGGGAAGCGATAAAACCTTGATAGGAGAAACCTTACTCTTTGCGCATACCAATGCTACCGATATAGACCCATCCTCGTTCTTACTCCTGCAGTATACAACTGCAGCATATGCATCTAAAGATGCGTCACAAAACGCATGAAACTCACAATTCCTTTTGTTGGTCCATATTATTCTGGGAATATGAACAGTTTCGATGAGAGGTAGCTCATCTCGTATCAGCTTCCAGCGATGAGCCATTTCCTTCGGAATTTCTTCGTCCCAGATCAACTTTTCTCTCCACAAGTCCTGTAAAAGGATTTTCACAGCTATGATTATCGGAGCGAGAAATCCCATCGGATCGAAAATTCGAGATGCGTCTGAAAGTATTCGACGTTTAGTGCACTCAACACCTTGGCTCAGCTTTACTTTGTAGGAAAACCTATCCTTCGAAGGACACCACTGCAACCCGAGAACCTTTACTGAATCAAACTCTTCGAATTCAAGCGGTGACATCTCTCGTTGGTCTTCAGGTAATGACAACAATAGAGGCCAACAATTTGTGGTCCACTTACGCAAATTAAAACCTCCCATTTTTAGCAGCTCTACCAATTCCTTCTGAAGAACAATAACTTCATCTATGGTGTCTGCGCCAGTGATGACATCATCTACGTAGAAGTCGTTAAGAACCGTTGCAGACGCTAGGGGATAGTCCTCAGAAGAGTCCAGAGCCAACTGCTTTAACGTTCGAACTGCTAAAAAGGGAGCACACGCAGTACCATATGTGACTGTTAATAGTCTGTAGTGTTTCACAGCTTCCTCACGAGTTTTACGCCAAACAATCCTTTGGTAATCACAATGATCACTTCCAACTCGAATTTGGCGATACATTTTCTCGATATCGCCCGAGATGGTATACAAATGGCGCCGAAACCGAAGACAAATAGAAAAAATGTCACGTTGTATGGTCGGACCAACCAGGAGTGAATCATTCAATGACACAGAATGGTTAGTTTTGGCAGACCCGTCGAAAACGACCCTAACCTTTGTAGTGCTACTCTCATTCTTAAACACAGCATGGTGAGGGAGATAATAGCATTCATTGGATGGTTGATATACCTCTGCAGCAGGAACTTCCTCCATATGTCCCAATGATAGGTACTCTTCCATGAATTTCTGGTACTGATCTTTTAAAGTAGGATTTGAAACAAATCTTCGTTCGATTGAGTGAAGTCGACGTAAAGCCACGGCAAACGAATTCCCAAAATCTACATTTTCATCAGTTTTAAATGGTAAACGTACCACATAACGGCCATTGGAAAGCCTTTTATGGGATGAAGCAAACAACTCTTCAGCGCGCTGGTCATCGATCGAGAAGGTGGGCTCATTAGAGGTTTCCTCTAAACGCCAGAATATCTCAAGATCAAATTCTTGTGAATGATCCAGTTGCGTACAAAATGTCTCAATGCCGTTATTAAGCTTGGGAGTAGCTTGTGCAGACTTTCCAGCTATAACTGATCCGAAAATTGTTGGAATTATGTTAGGTATGCCCTTTGATTCATTATTAGTGGGTCCTGTTATAATGTTAAACACCTTATCTGCCCCGATCAAAACATCTATACCACCAGGCTTATAAAAATAGGGATCAGCAAGCTCAACGGAAACTAAATCTTTTATGTCGATGTTTTTAATCAATGAAGACGGTAACAATGAGGTAAGTTTTGAAAGAACATGGCAGTCCACATCCACAAAGCTTGAGTTAAATCGAGAAGTCAATCTCAGGGTCACCATGCCATTGGTAGTACCTGCTAAAGTAGACGCAACCCCAACCACAGGAATTCGAGAGGGACTACGAGAAAGTCCCAGGCGTTGAACAGTCTTTTCGGTAACAAACGAAACTTGTGACCCCGAATCAAGAAGCACGCGAGCATTTTGGAACGACCCTTCTGTGTCCGTGATCCTAACAACAGCAGTAGGAAGTATAGTCTGACCATTGAAGTTTGACTCAGATGAATGGTTATTAACTACAGACGACGGACCTGGATTTGACGACAACGAACGAGACGCGACGAGAGCAGTTGCTGTTGATTGGGTTTGATTCAAATTAGCGGGAGCCGAAGACGTAGTTGAAGAATTTGCGGGAACCAAAGACGTACTTGCAGCACCTTCTTTATGAACCAAAACATGGTGGCGAGATTTGCACAACTTGCAACGTGTATTTGAAAAACATCTATTGGCAGCATGTCCTTGCCGTAAACAGTTGAAACATAATGAGTTATCCTTAGCGAAACTTCGACGGGTATCAATATCAAAAGCAAGAAAATTTTTACAGTTTACCAAGTTATGATTTCCCTTACATTGCAGGCAACTTTGAGCAGCTTCGACCACATGCGACTTAACTGTATTTTGAACCTTGTTCCGAGGTTTAGGAATACGAGCAGGAGTTGAACATGACTCCAAACAAGCACAGCGGTTTTGTAAAAACTCCAACAGCTCATTTACTGTAGTACCGTCCTTTGACCCAAGATTTTCCGCCCAAGCTTGCTTCGTATCTGGGTCAAGCTTTTGCACTAACAGGTAGATTAACCAGGGATCGCGACCGATTACATCTAGTGCATTCAATCCTCTTATAACCTCGTCAGCCCCATCAGTAATCTTTCTTAGCAATGCTACATTTAGAGAATTCGTCACCGGCAGTGAAAGAAAAGAGTGAATAAAAGATTGCACTATAAGCTGCGACCTATCAAAACGCTTTTCCAACCTATCCCAAGCTTCAAAATAATTGCTATCCGTAAGCTTCATA
Organism: Epistrophella euchroma; assembly: GCA_947049315.1. Classification (NCBI taxonomy): domain Eukaryota; kingdom Metazoa; phylum Arthropoda; class Insecta; order Diptera; family Syrphidae; genus Epistrophella; species Epistrophella euchroma. Next base: position 19,474,042 of record OX346245.1, read on the forward strand.
TGACTAACGAGGTCAGCTGCCGTACTACTCAGAAATGATTTGAGGTAGTAGAATTTTTGAGATGGAGTAATCGAAGGATTTTGATCGACCGAGCTAAGAAACATATCTTTGAACGATGGCCAATCTTCGTAATTACCCGAAAAAGTTGAAATAGCTATTTTTGGCAGATTAATCGACGACTTGTTTGTGGAGTTCAACTTCTCCAAAAAAGCAGCTTGTTGTGTTGCTAACTTTTCAGCAACTTGCTCTTGAACAGGTTGCGATGGCTGCTTTACATTTATGAAGCTCGAGAACACTGAGTGAGCCACAAAATATTTGGCTTCGTATTCGTAGAACTCGGGCTCTGGGTCTACAAAATCGTTATCTTTGATGTATTCATACATGTTATCCTGGAGAGAAACAAAATCAGTCCAGGTTTGTTCCAACTTTTCCAAACGAATTTGTAGCATCGAAAGTGGGGTATTTATATCCACAGTCGAAGCGAAGTCCGCAGCCATGGTGAGCCGTCCCTTAGCACGACCACGTTTTGCTTTGACTACATTCATAGTAGACTAACACGTGAATTTATCAAAAAACGAACAAAAAATTCACAAAACGCAAATATCTTCTCAACACGTTCTGAAGATTATTTGCAAAACGTTGCTCTTTCTTGAAACTGGGAATCAATTTAATTGCGACAAAAGTGTTGATGTGTGTAACAAACAACCTTTAAAAATATTCCCAGTTTAAATAACACACCACAGAAACCTCCAAAAAATAGTTCAATGTAATTTGGCGACGAAGGACCAGTATGTAATGTCATAAATACTTTTACTAAATACTTTCACTAAAATCAGTGAAAATCCAAACAATCCCGAATCGATTATACCAAGAATCCAGCAAATAACGATAACCCACATAACATCCATACGACGAAGAAAGAAAATAACTAGGCTCGTAAAAAACACTCCAGATTTTTATTAACAAGTAGGTACAATAAGATGCTTACACTGTGACGGTTCCAAAAAGAAAGAGGATGATTAAAGTTTCAATTTTAGCAACAGCAAAAAACTAACGGCAAAAACATGTTTTGTTTTAAGAGAAAAAGTACCACTAGAGAGTAAGCTCTAGTTTTAATAAAATTACAATTAACAGCTAGAGAGTAAGAAAAATAGAAAAAAGAATAGGAAAATTATCCATGTTTGGCAAATGGAAACAAAAATAAGTTAAATTATGTAGGTAAATCAAATTATTAAAGTTAGATGATTAAATCGAAAGAAATTATAAATAATTGATTAATAAATAATAAAGATAATTAAATGAATAATAGTTTTTAATTTCTGAACACCCTCTAAACAGAGAAAAATAGACCATTCTTTTATACGATTTTGTTTCTTGTTTGCTTGTTTCTAACCAACCTACACGCTCTAGCCTTATAAGAATTACCCTGTATTCGATATATGTACATTGTACAATCTGTATTTGAAAAATAACAATGAAATCAAAATTTCTTGAAAAGGAAGAATATTTCATGCGATGTAAAATAAGCTCAAATATACCTAAAAATTACTTTCTGGAATTTTTTAATTCAAAAATCTTGAAATCTCAAGCCAATTCCAAAAACTTAAGCTTATTGTGGAATTTCGGGATCAAATTTTAGTTGTTGAAGAAATCAAAAAACGTTGTCAAAGTACCAAGATACCTATTGGCTAAAAATAATGAGTTCTCAATCTTTCTCTCTTGCATAATTCTGATTTCCAAAAAAAAAAAACTATTAAAAATTGAAAAAATCAGAAAGCCTTGTCGTACCTTCACTATGATTATTTTCTATTATACTAATTTCCATAGATCCATTGTACGTCATCTAACAACCATAACTTACCGAGTTTCACAAACTTAAAAAATCTTTCTATGTATATGCAAAATTGATCAATTTATTTTTATTTTTATTTCTATCAGCATCACCTCTTGTTACTGAACAACACCTGTCTGAACTTATTCTGAAATATTGCTTAAAGGCTAGAGTTAAAGTACTTCCTTTACATTTATAGTCCTTCTAGTGAGTGTTTGTGGTCATCATCATACATCTATTGAAACCCTTTTTTGCCATATTCTAACTTCTTAAATCTTTTCCGACAAAGCACAGTCAATATAATCAATTTTTCGTACCATTATGATTCGGGAGGTAATGTTGTAGAAAAGAGATAAAGTTCCAAAATATGAATAACAGCTGGATCAGATAAAATTGTTCTTGTGATTAATAATAATTTAGTTTTAACGAAAAAAAAATACATAAAAGTACTTGAAATATGAATTTTTTATTTATTTATTTTTTTTTTTTTTTTGATCCAAAAAATTATTTTAAATATTTTTAAACATTTACTGCCTTATTCATAAACAAAAATTTGTTATTTCAGCTATTGTGTTCAGGGAAACTACACCATGGAATAAGAATTTTCGGGACTCAAATTAAAGGCAATTGCTTACAGTACTGCTCCATTTGAGTCCGGAAAATTCTTATTCCATGGTGTAGTTTCCCTGAACACAAGAGCTGAAATAACCATTTTTTGTTTATGAATAAGGCAGATAAAATGTAAAGATTCATCAATAAACCAAAACTATAGCAAACTTGATGGAATCATTAAAAAGCTATACATGAATATGTATATGTAACTCAAAAGTCAGGCATTTTTTTCAACAAATGTGACCTCTGATTTTTTTATCCCATGAAAATCGTCAAATGATATAAAGACACTATGTTGTTGGGCACAGAAGTAGTGCGTGTTTTTACTTAAATTCTCAAGAAACAATTTTAAATAAATTATTTTGTGTTTTTAAAAATTAAGCCACTGATATCACAATCTATATTAATATTTGTCCTTCTTCATTTTTAAAAAGTTATGTACTAAATGTAATAACTCCTTTAAACTCATTCCGCTCCATCTTATAAAATTTATCAATTTGATACAACTCTTATTATGACATTTGAGCTTGAAATAAGGGGCAATAGAGAAATAGGAAAAACATTAGCGTTTGTCATCCGTATGAGAGAAATGTCAAAAGTCAACAAATATGATGTTTTCAACTTTTCATAAATGGACTTTCAGTTCGAAAAAAATATGGCGGCTGTCATGGGTACTTAATGATCTTTTCTTTTCACTATCACGACGCAAATTCCAACTCTACTTCCCAGACTATATCGAAAGGGCGCGATTGCATATGCTGAACCAGAAAAAAAAAATCCTTTTCATTTCACACCTTTCCTTTTGATTAGTCAGTGGTTTGATTTATTTTGACATCTTATCAATTCGTCCAAAGAATTTATTGCATATAAGAAAATCTGCATCAGCTTGTGTGTGTGGTGAGCGATCGCGAGCGCGCGCGCAAAAAACTACAAATTGAAGAGGAAGTCTTATGACTTCTTCATTTAAGTTGGAAATAAGAAAAGGAAGCTTTGAGCAAAAAACCACAGGCAGATTGAACAATTTTAAATGAGTTATTTCTAAGCCGACAAAAAAAAGAAGAAAAAACCAAAATAACAATTTTCAATTAGAAAAATAAAAAAAAGTTGAGTTAGGATTTTTTTCTTTTTACAGCTATGACTCGGAGAATAGCGCTGTTGAGTTTGTATATATATAAACTTGCGTAGACGTTAGGTATCGTTACCCTATAAATTCTAAAAATATTATCTGGATTGATATTTGATTTATGAACAACGAGTGGGTAATGAATTTAGTATTTTGTTGTTGTTGTATTATTTATTTTCATCCTATTGCACAGTATCCAATGAGGTTAACGGTTATATTTTCTATGCTTGCTTGTACTTATGTATATGAAATTGAGGTAGGTACATTGGTTAAGGTTTCAATTTTTTAATTTTATTTTTTTTTTATATATTTAGTCCCGTATGTACCCGTATGAAGTTGACATTTTGTGGTTATATTTATGTTTTAATTTATGAACGACCAGAATGCAAAATGAAAATTACTAGGCAGACAATGTATGTACATAGTTATAGCAAAACAGAGAAGGAATGAACTTTAAAACAAAAGAGCTGAGGTCCGAACTTCAATGACAGAAAATACATAAAAAAAGGCAATTGATTGGTTTTTGTTGGAGATGTTGTAGATGTTCAAGACTGACAAATAATGAGAAAAAAATTCAGTTCTAAATCAACTACCTGTATCATGAAGTTCAAGGCCTAAAAATACTTATTCTATTCTATATGATTAAAAGGGCTATGGTCTAGGATTAAATGTTCACTTCAATCGTTGCCTATACCTAAAGATTAAAGTTCTTAACACTGAAATTACTCTCAAGTTGAAGTTATTACTTTAACTAGAAAACCATTTTACTCACGACTTACAGACCCTTTACATGCCAGAGACCAATAACTACTCGTCAGTTACACCTGCTGATTAGAGGCATCTTTTCATGGTATTCTTTTCGAATTAAATAACCATCAGAGGTAAAAATTGTAGAAAATTACCATTAAGCTTCAGAAAAAAAAGCCAATCAACAAAATCCAAACATAAAAGCAAATCATCAACATAATACATACACAGTACAAAGAGATACCTCCACACAAAAGAGATATAGCGAAATACAAGAGAAAGAAGCAAAATAAAAACAAAAACATAAGAAAATTGATAGCAAGAGTCTCGAGAATATATCCTGCAAACAAACAGTGATACCCTTTTACAGATATTGCATATTTACATAATCTGGTAAATTTTTATTGATAAATCATTCAAAACATTGTGGGCACCTTTGCGTACTCCAACAGAGTGCAATGCAATGCACATATCCATCTGTACTTCTTTCCATACCTTTTAGCCAGCAACATCACCACCGAAAGGGTATTTTGCAATGCAACAATCAAAAATAAACTCTCTCTCACTCTATGCAGCATATAAGAAGTGTAATCGTACAGTAAAATAAAAAAAAAAAATAAGAAGAAGATCCTTGGGATCGTGGTGCGATGTCTATAGTGGATTGGATACGGATAGACGTTGAACATGGAAATAATAGACCTTTAACAAAACGCAGTTCACACATTACCACACTACACAATGGATCTTTCAAGCTTTTGCACTATTCTTGTGTGTAACATTTGATTCAACCAATAAATGATAACAGGGTGTTTTCTTTGTCTTGATGTTTGAATTTTCCTCAATAAAAATATTTAAGACTTGGGTTTAAAATCAGTTATTTCTTATGAATTTTTTAATTTTTTTTTTTAATATTTAGGCTAACTCAAGGTCTCGCCTTGGCAATGTCCTTGTTTTGTCCTGTAATTTCGAATTTAGTGGAAGAAATAGACTTTGAATACAGAGCTAGCAGGTATTTATATTGAAAAATTATTTTTTTAAATTTAAATTCGTTGCTACCAAAGGCGGATTTAATAGCCAAGTTTCCGAATAGTTTTTACTTAAAAAATTTCATACCCTATATTTATAGAGAGAATTTAAAAGCTTATGCGTGAAACAGATTATACCAGCAACAGCACCAGCACCGTCAACAGCAAACAGCACGCTGGCCAGCAAAAACTTCTCAAACACATTGCCACCAGCAACAGCACCCACATTTGTATCTGTTTAACGTTTTAAATCAAAGAATTTTCTTCGTGGTACCGCACCAGCAACAGCAAATTTAGGACTTACGGCGCCGTTGACGTTGCTGTTGCTGTTTCAATCTGTTTCTCGCTTTAAAATTTATGGATATGTGCCTGAAAACTTTTTAGCAAGATTTTTCTAATAAATACTTTCTTTGGAATGAAAAAGTTTTGATTATTTATCTTTTTTTTTTTTTTTTAGGAATTTCTTCAGTTTTTCAAGGCTACAAAATATTTTTAATTCTGCTATGTTAACAAAAAAGACATATTTAACATTATTGGATTATTTAAGTTAGACCCAACAGCCAAGTTTTAAAGCTTTGGAATGGCTAAACCTTTATCTCTTCGACTGACATTTTATTTAAATATTCATTTAATATTTGAAGGAAAAAAATAAACAATCAGTGAGTCAGTCAGTTACGGTTTTTGCGGATTGTGACATATCGGAGGCTGCGAAAAGACATTTATAATTCAGAAATTCTGCATTAAAAAGAAAACACCTCCCTTCTTCGTTTTTTAGCAGTTCGCTATTAAAAATAGGAAATTCACAATTTTGTATGAAATTAAAATAAAAAAAAAAAACTTTTTAATGATGACTTTAAATTTAATGGAAACTGAATAAATTTGGGCTTATATGCAAAAAAAAAAAAAGAAATACGAAACCGAAACTGAAAACCACATTTAAATAATTCATAGTCAAACTTTTGAAGAAATTGGCAGCTGGTGCGACCGTGACTGTTCTTGTTCTAGGAATGCCTTTAAATTTTTCAAATCTTACTTTAAGAATATATAATAAATTCCTACAATTTACATAATTTGTATCGCTGCGATATTCATTTGATCGTGCAATCTTTAATTGATTTCTAATGCAATTGGTATAGTAAATGCATTTCTATTTGAAACGAAAATATTTTTTCTTTAAATTGCCAACAGATTGGTCTTGGGACAATAGCTTCAATTTTAGCCTATAAACTTAACTTGGTGAAATCAAATTATTGTGCTCTAATTCAAATCTTTAAACAGTTAGTTTACATAATATCAAACAAAATCTCTTTAAATAGTTCAATGGTTTTCTTTTTTCACTTCATCTTTTTGAAATTTTTCATTTGCAGTTTCGTAGTAAATTATTTTTCACATTGCATTTTCCAATTTTCTTGCAAATTGAAAATTTGTTTTCCATTTTTATTTGCATAGGAATCTGCAAAAACAAATAATTACAATTTGCATAATTTCCTTCCTGTGCAAATAATAATTTGCGAAAAGATTTAATGGAAAAATGAGACACACTTAAAATCTTTAGTTTGGTAATATGTATACTCTTGGCATAAATAATAATAATTTGCTATTTTGTATTTCTTAGTTTGCAAAAGAAGCGCAAGTAGAGCCCATTTTAAGTTTTATCTATATAAAAATTCATATATTGATAATGCTATTTTGTTCAGACTGCCTCTATACCAAATTTAATCATTCTAAAACAATCAGAAACCAATTTGGGGAAGTGGGCGGATACCACGCCCCCAATATGGAAATCCTCAAATTTTCGATTTTGTCCATTGTAAACGCTGCAAGCCCTACTGCCCTTCCGAATATCATCATTCTACAAAAATCAGAAGTGCTCCATATAATTGATAGCAATTCTGTGAAAGTGGGTGGATACCACGCCCCCTATATAGAAAATCCAAATTTTTCGATTTTTTTCCTTCGTATGCACCACAAGGCCTACCTTTGTGCGAAATAACGAGATTGTATGGTTTCAGGAAGTGCTCCATATGATTGATAATTGTTTTCAGAAAAGTGGGTGGATGCCACGCCCCTGAATGATAAATTTTAAATTTTTTCCTATGCTCAAATTGTAAGGGCTACCGTTGTACCAAATTTAATCATTCTTCAACAGTCAAAAGTGCTCCAAATAAATGATAGCAATTCTGTGAAAGTGGGCGGATACCACGCCCTCCATATGGAAAATCCCAAATTTTGGAGTTTTTTCTTTGTATATACACCACAAGGCCTACCGATGTGCGAAATTACAAGATTCTACGGTGTCTAGAAGTGCTCCATAATTTTGATGATCTGTCAGTCAGTGAGTTACGGTTTTCGCAATCTATATCTCAGGAGCCACTAACGCTAGGGAGTTGAAATTTGGTGAGGCGCCTGTGCTCACCTAGCTTAGTGAATATGGCCATTTTGAACTTTCTGATATTATTGGTTACGAAGTCAGAGGGGGGTCGAAAAGCGCTTGAGTTTGTTCCTGTAAAAAGGGAGTAGTGTCGAGAACTTGACTGGGCACTAGATTTTAGCATTCGAGATTTTTTTTCTAGATTTTTGTATTTGTAGATTTAGCTTCTTTTTGATTTTTTTTCGAACTTTGTTCAATTCTAGATTTTTGTTTTCTAGATTAATGCTTTCGAATTTAATTCTAAAAATAAAATCATCAAGAATAATTTGTCAGGTTACTCAAAGAGCATGCATAAATTTAATGTTGAAATTAAGCTGAGTAGTTAAGTAGAAAAATGTACTAAAACTGTGTTTTCTATAAATCAAAAATGGGTTGAATAAAAAAAAGCATTACTTCCTTAGAAGTTGATACTCCTTTTCCTGTGTCCTGTTTAATATTTAAACATTAAACTAGAACACTCTGTATTGAGTAAGATTCTATGATGATGCATGCGTCTTCTAATGGCTATAAATGGTTTTGCCTAGACTATGCAAAAGGGGGGTGAAGAAGAACTCTCCCATTTCGAGAAAAACAAGAAATGTATTAAACCAAATAAAAGAAGAACAAAAAAAGAAAGAATCATGGAACGCGCGCATTTGTTTCAACTCAAAAGGGATGCAAATCAACTTAGATGAAGAATGTGGTAGTATCTAGAGGATGAGATGATGATGGCCAACCTAACATCTCTTAGCCCCATGTGGAACAAAAAAGGAACTCCCAAAGCAAGTTTGTCTGTGATGCCACCAAAGTGTATTCTATAGTATGTGTGTTTGTTTGCTGCGATGTTTTTTTCCCCTCAACTTACTATACTAGCATTCGTATACTGCTGCGCTGATGTCCGTTTATTATTTTTGAACTGCTGTTGCACCCCACCACCCTGTTCCTGTTATTGTTGGCCTCCTGCGAGTATATTCGCCAGTGTTGATGGCCGTTCCTCTTGAATTCAGTTTTTTTTTTTTTTCTTTTTCTTTGTACCTATAATGTTAACCGAAGACAATAAATCATTAAGATACATGCACGATGATGTATTTTATTGCGAAAAATTTTTATCTCTCATTTAACTGCCTTTAAAACGCGCTGCATATGAAATGTATCTTTTCTGTTTTTTTTTTTTTTTTTTATTTTTCTTAAAAAGAGAGTTCTTCTTCATCTTCTTGGTTGGAGTTATAGAGTTGGAGTTCCTGTTTTGGAAGAAGGAGCAGTTGCAACTGTGGGTATATTCTCTCAAGCCGGGATATCTATACTTCATTGGGTTCTTCCTTGTTTTTGTGTTTCTATCGGTTTTTTAAGTTTTTTTTTTTGGTTTATTTATTTTTTTTTGTTCCTGCAAATGTTTATTACTGCTGATGTTGTTGCATATACAAAAACAAAAAGTGAAGATAGATTCTTCTCGGCAATGTATTGAGTGATGATGATTGTTAATGGAAGCTAGTTTGTAGGAGGCGGTTTATTTTTTGTTTAATATACCATTTGAGTATGCTTGAATATGGATTATTTTGTTGATGGGTTATGAAATCCACTTATTCTACTTAAAATGACGATAAGATTATTTTGAAAACGAGGTGAAGTTTTAGTTAATTCTTTTTACCAGGGGATTATTTTTGATTCTCTCGCTCGTGTCCATATTGATGGTGGTCTCGATGTCATATTCTTTCTTTTGAATGTATGTCATGTGGTGCGGAGATGCAGTGAAATATTGTATGATTAATTACATGAAGATTTATTGACAGATTGAATGAAAAGGTACTGGTGTTCAGTATACCTACAGGGACATTAGGAAAGTATGAAGATTTTGGAATTTGTTTCAAGGGCATCTGAAAAAACCCAAGTATTTAAAGATATAGTCTTTCAATTGAAGACTGATTTTTCAAAATAATATATGTAAATAATTTTTATTTTTCTTCTTTAAACTCTTGTTCCTTATTTATTCCAATGCACATCTAAAATTCTAAAATAGTATGTAGGATACAGTTTTATAGATTTCATTTATCTTACTACAGTTACAGTATTTTAACATTTTCATACAAAATTAAACAAAAATGTCTCGGACTCAACGTTTTTTTTTTTTAATTTTCCTTCAACTTAATTTGAATAACTGCACTTCCCAAGGTCATGTGATCAGTCTATCCTTATGTAAGTTTTATTATTTGACAACTGCATTTGAACCAACAAGCATTTTTACTAGGTGAGGCCAGTTAGCCACACACGTGGTCTGTTCTTTTTCATTCGGTTACATGGGCCCAGATATGTTTTAGTCTATATTTTAAGCCCAAGTATCGGCAAAAAAATTTCAGATTAAGTTGACCATAATAGACTAATTATTCTCAAGATGATCGGCTAGGAAGCCAGGAAATAGCTATTAAGTACTTGGTAGAAGCTCACGCAAGTGGTTGTTGTTTCATTCAAAACCTTTTCTATAGTGTGAAAGCTTTGCAACGTCGTCGACTACAAGTATGTTATCATACAAAGATCCCTTAAAAGTTAAAGTAGTTAATTTAGAATTATTTGATATTTTTGGGAAGAAATTTAAAAACAAGTTTTGAAGTCAACTCTTTTGTTTCATACATAAATTACTTTATAATCCAAACAGTTTTATTATTTAAGACATAAAATAAGTCTCCGGGTTCGAAATATATTATATGTGGGATACAAAAGAAAAAAAATAATAATCATGCTATGTAACATGGTCTGTTTTTAGTAGTTTGCCAGCTTCATATTTTTTATTTTACGAATTTAATTCTTCTTTTAACTTTAAAAACTAACGGGTTTTTGTATATATTTCACAAATAAAAGTACCAAAAATCTCTATGACCTTGAAATAATTTAAAAATTATTTTTTTAAACCTATGGCTGTACGGTTTCAGAAAATAGTTGAACATTTTTGATTAATAATTGAATTTTTAGATGGCATACATTTTCTTTGGAAATATTCTCTAGGTCTGGTATATGAGATCCTCAAGGAAAGCTTTCATCAGCCATTAAAAATTTTGTATGAATTTAAAACTAAATTTCAAGATCCTAGTTTTAGAAAAATAAATTAAAAATTCATGAATTAATTGGACTTTAATATAAAGAAAAAAAGTATAGAACCACGGTCTAGTGACTTACAACTTCTAAACATTTCTTCATTCGTGTTATCGGAAGAAATGTAATGGCCTTTGGCGTGAAGGTCTTATCATAATGGGATGGGATACATAATTCATTTTAAATGGTAAATGTTTTCTCAAATATGGCGAGCCAAAAAATTAATACCATTTGTTCCCGCTCCTTGTAATAAATATTCGCTTTGAAATTAAAAATAAGAATCATCTATTTTATTGAGACTCAAAATGTATTCTCATTCCAATAAAGTTTATTAAAGAAGAGTTCATGATGAGCTGGGGACTAGTGACTTATAACTCTCAACTATTCCTGTGTGCGTGTCTGTAGGAATCCGAAATGTAAGGTGGAAGCGGCTTGGATTTATACCCATAGGCAGAGCTCTGGCGTGAAAGTTCAACGTATTTATCATTATGCTACGTCCTACTACTTTTAGAATGAAAATTTAACATAAATTTTACTATTTAAAAAAAGAGTTCGCTTCTCAGCTCTTTTGTTTGCTTTGTAAAAATCACTCAGGCACCCGAAAAAAAACTATTTTTGAGTTATTAAAAAACATTTCTTAGTACGCATATAATATCACTGCATTTTCAAGTTAACCTCTTTATTAAAATGTTCTCAAATTTACGATATTTTTTTTAAATATGTTTAAGAATTGTTATTATTATTTAAGTCTGTAGAGTAAAAACCTTTACTTTTTATAAAACAAATGCCGTATGAATCACCCTGCAAAAAACCATATAATTATCCAACAAATAAAAAAATTCAGTCCTCGTGAACCCTTCACTGCCAGATGCAGATAAAAAGATTTATTACCATTTGAAGATGTCTTTTGAAATTAAAAAAAAAATAAAAAACACAAGTCATATATATTTTATATTCGATTTAAATAAGTCTCCTTTTTATTTCCATAATGCGATCAACTTCTTGAAATAAAGACCAATTGCAAAAAAAAGGTGACGAGAAGATTGAACAAGATGAAAAAAAAAGCATCCTGCTGTAATTTGTTGCAAAACGATTTCCGATAGGTGTCAGTGATGTTAAGTTCACAAGTTTTCTTTTTGCACTTTGTTATTTATTTATTTCAAAGGAAATCCTCTTATCAAAAAAACACTTTCGATAACAACACTTGAAACATCATTAACACCTCTTCTTCATCCATCAACCAATGCATCATTATAATATGGATGAAGAAGAGGAAGATGCATTTTTCATTGGGGGCTTGAATTGAATACAGATTCAAGGAATAAAGATGACTCGGCTTTTTAATTTTGTAGCTAATCCCTGGTAGTGAAAAAGAGTGAACAGAAAAAAAAGCGAAAATAAAATGAAAGAGAAAAATCTTCGATAAATATAATGAAGCATAAGAAGTATCAATTTTTTTGTTTCTTTGCTCGATGGATATTTCTCTCATAAAGCAAAAGAAATTCCGAAATAATTACAAAGTGATTCAGCTGTAAATTGTATCTGATACAAGTGCACTATACCACTAAAAGGCTCTCATTGTTGTCTCTCGAGAGTCGAGAGGGAGAGTGTGGTAAAAGCTCTTAGCTCCTTCCATATAAGCAAAGGAAATTTTCTTAAACCATCACCAACTGATGCAATTTCTGCTTTTATATTTATTTTTAATTCTATTTTAAATTATATGATGGAATAATATACTTGCATCTGGAAGAAGTCAGTAAACCTTGTTTTTCTTGCTCGTTTTTTTTTTTTTTTTTTTTTTTTGTAAATTGCTCAAAGAAATTGAAGTAGGCGATGAAGATGATGGAGATGGCTGATACTGAAAAAAAAAATTAAAAATGTGGTAGCAAAACGGTAGGAGGGAGAAGCTATAGTCAAGTTAGCCGTAGATGGTACAAAAAAACAAGTAAATTTAATAAGCATATGAAAATTACTGCGTTTTTGTATTATGAAAAAAAATAAATGAATTTTTGCACACGCGACTGTTTCAGTTTTGTTGAATCCAGAGATGGAGAATTACAAAATTGCATTTACTACATACTCGTATTCATCAAAAATCATTAAAAACATTGGCTATATAAGATGAAGAATGTATTTTTTTTTTTTTTTCATTTATGTTTCTCTTAGAGTGCAGTAAAACAGTAAATGGCAACCACTTTGGATGGATGAAAAATTGATTACAAATGGCAATTTTGTTGATGTCACTGCCAGCTGGTCTTCAGAAAATTGTATTTCATATCGTGATTATGTGATCTGTATTTAACTATACTCAACAACTCATCATAGTTTAAATTATAATTATATAAGAAATCTGTCAGAAATATCTCGTCTCTAGAAGATGCAATCATTTGTTCATTTATTAATAAATTATAACTGAAATAATTTTGAGAGATTGACTTCTAAGAATTGTTTTGCAATTATTAGGTAAAAACTTGAAGTCTTACTCAAGCAAATGGAATGAATTTCATTTGAAATGATGCTGCATCTCTTTAAATAGTGAAGTAAACTAAACACCTGCTAAAAAATTTACAAAAAATCTACAAAACTACTTCGGTATAAAATTTAAAAAAATCACTTACGAAGTAAATTCAATTTTTACTTTTTCATGTACAAAACAGTGTCGGAGTTTTAATGAAAAATTAACACTACGATGGAGAAGTCCCCTAAAAATTGGGTTTTAAAATACCCTCCATGCTTTGGTCTGTCACTGTATAATGTGAGCTTAATCCTAGACAGTACAAAGAATTTTTTAAAAGTAAATTTTTTTGTCGATTTGTAGTCTAATGTAAATAAAACAAGTCTGTTTTATCTTTTCCTAACGTTTCGTCATTATCCATGACTTCTTCAGGGGTGTATCTAAATCTTTATTTTTAGGTATTTAACTTTACATTTTTAGTAATTTTATTTTTTAAAAAAGTAAAATATACTTATTTCATTTGAGGTGATTTTGCATAGTTTATTAATGTTTAATTATTTTTACGGAACAAACGAAAGTTATCAGAGTAGTGCATGCAGGTACTTATTGAATTGCCAATGTATAGATCCACGATCGTATTTTCTTTGCCCTTGTGAAAGAATTTGTGCAGAATTCTTTAGAGGGGACATTTTTAAATGTTTGTTTCAACTCACCTAGAAAGGAGAGCCTTACAAACTAATTTAAGAAAAAGAGTGTATTATTCACGAACATTGTATAATCAGCATCAAAATATAAAGAAAATTAAAAAAATTTTGTTGAGTTTTTCACAGTTTTGCATTAATATATCTAAAAATACATAAGCCTTGTTGTGAAAAAAAAAATCAAAACAAAATTAGTATTATAATTTCAACTTTTGAAAAAAATATTTAAGTTTCTTTTTTAAAAAAGGCGACAAAAATGGTTACTCTCTTTTCCATTTTGATTAAAATTTTGCTAGAGCTTATGGTTGAGCAATATCTTCCTCAATGCAAAAAAAAAAAAAAAGAAAAATAAGGTCTTAGAATGCTTTTTGTTTCACTTTAATATAACCACTTTTCACAGAGCAGGGATACAGCTCTTCAAAAACCAATTTAAAAAAAAAATGCAAAAAACTTTTTATGATGATAGAGAGTACAAAAAGTTGATTTCGCGATTCCTATACTGATAAGTGGATTTTCATTGAACTTGGTTTGTGTCTATTGTTTTTTTCTGTTTTGACTCTTCAGTCTTGTTTTGAATGTTCAGTCTTCACTCTTCCGAAAAATTGTTATTTTTGTATTTGTTCGAAAACGGTTCAAATGATTTCAATCAATTTTTTGCGGAGAATATTTTCAAATGGTATTGAAGTCAAAATTGAAAAAAAAAATGCTTTTTTTTTTCATTTTTCACGAAAACGTCAAAGTCTATTTTAATTAAGATTGACACCAAGCGATTTCTTAATATTATCTAGTAGATTTTGAACAAAACTTATTTATAGCCAAAATACGAGAATACGGTATTAATAAAAACTACAAATTGGGGCTATAATTTTGTTCTTGAAGATTTTTACAAAATTTTATACATTTAAAACTTTTTATACATTTTATACATTTTAAACTTTTGCAACTACATTTTATTTTTTTTTTAATTTATTTTTTTTTTTTAAAGTAATAAGATAATGAATATTTCGTGTTAAAAAAAATTCATAAGTTATTTATTAATCAATTTATTTCAAATTATGGTGATTTTAAACAATTATTCACTTTAAAAAACTGTAAGTTCCATTGTAAGTACTTTTATTTTTTGAGGACTCACATAATATTTATTTAAACTAAACTACATTTTTTGTAGGTGAGACAAAATATAAGCTCCCAATACTATTTTTTTAATAGTACGTACCTAATTACATACAAAATTTAACATTATTTTATTTAAGCATTAAATGTTAATTGATGAAGTTAAAACTTTGCTGCTAACACTTTGCACATCAAATAAATAAAATATGTCTTTTATTTTTTTATATTTTGACCTGACCCCAGATCAAAATCGACTCCTAAACTTCCCAACCAATTGAGCTCAAATTTTCAAGGAATCTTTGAATCAACTTCGCTGCAAAGTTTAAGAGTCTGTTCCTATTACAAGCGGAAAGTTTTATACTGTGAAATCCACCCTCTGTCATGCCCAAATATCTTCTATCTGAGTTTTTACCTTTACTCTAGAACAATGAAGTCCTGTTAATAACATCTCTTAACACCTATGCCTAATGCTGATATCTATCCTTTTTTTCGCGGGATTATCCCTTTTTCTGACTTATAAAAACTAGGTATCCCGTGAACGTTTCTTAAATCCCGCGTTATCCTTTTAATATCCCTTTTTCAGTCTCGGAAAATTTCAAACGAAAAATGTTTTGAATTAATTTGAAAACCCTAAAACGATCAAAAAAGCGGCGATTATATGTACATGTACATTACACAGTTAGCTAAGCCTAGTTGTCATTGTCTTAATTGTTTTTATCCGCTCGACACTGTATGAAAATTTGTTCGGCTTAGCTTAGTGTTATTATTTTAAATAATTTCGAAATGAAAAAATGCCGAAATCAACTAAAGGGAATGTGTTTTGAACGCTATATTTTTTTGTAAATTGCAATTTGCCATACACATGCACAGAATTCTACCACTTTTTAAAAACGAAGCAAGATTTGCTCCACCAAATCTCTAAAAAAGAGAAATATATGACTCGACAAAGTGGTGCCGATGCGAGTGACAATAACATCGAAGATGGCGACGATGGAACAATATTGATCGATTGATTACCAAAATGTTTTTAAAAGATTAATTTCTTTCTGCTAAATGCAGAACATTTGCACAACAAATGTTTTTGAAATATATAAAATCTTAAACTAAAAGATGATTTGTGGTGGAAATTGCTTATTTTTGTATCCTGTTTTTATCCTTTTTTTCTGATTCCGATATCCCGCGAAATCTCCACATTTGGCGGGTTTGTCCTTCTTTCAGAAAAAAAAAGATATCAGCATTACCTATGCCATATCCACATTAGTTATTTTTGAATTATTTGCATTTGCAAGTGTAGTTCCAGATTGCAAAAATTAAATGAACTCTGAGATCTGATAAAATTTTGTTTTTTATATTTTTTTCAAAACAGGCATAATTTCTATGTTTTTTTGAAAAAAAAACTACAATTCAATGTATAAGTTAAAATCTGGAAGTGATATACATAAATGCTCTGCTCTTAGGTATCTGCTAGCTTTTCGTAAGGGCCGAGCAACAGAGCTATAGTATATGTGATCTATCAAGATAGTTTAAATAAATTGAAAAAAGTATAGCATCGAGAACGGAATCCTGTGGAACTCCAGTCGATATCACAAGCTGGCAAGTAAGTCATGTGAAGAATTCAAAATGATGTAAATAGATTTTAAAATAAATGAAGTTAAGAGATTTACAAAATATCAAATACTCTTGACAACTGCCATAATGTGGAAAAAATAAAATGTTTGCCATTTCTGAAAAAAAAAAGTCATTTCAAACACATAATATTGAATTATAACATTTTAAACAAAATTTGTTGGTATAAATGAATTAAAGAAACTCGTTTTGGTACATTTCTAGTTTAAGGCTTGTTATAAAAGCAATCATGTACACAAAGCTTAGTATAAATGTCATGTAGGACTTTTATCTTCAAGCCAAATTTTTTCAATCTCAATCAATCAGAGAAAATGCCTGAAATTAAACCACTTTAACAATCTTAAGATTATTATTATTGAAACATTACTTATATCCCTCCAAAGTGTAAAATATAACACGCTAATCGTTTCAAAAATTAAAAAAAAAAAAAAACAAAAACTCCCAAAACAATTCATCTCTGGTGGAAACCTGAAATTAACATAAGTTTGCTTGTCATTTGAGTCATTTTTGACCAAATTGAGTTCTCAAAAAAGTAGTCGTTTCCTTAACAACGACACGACACGGATGCTTGACTTAAATTTTTTGATCTTTTTCTGTTTATTTTTTTATTTTTTTTTCTCAAAAGCTCCGACACGAGCACTTAACTGGAACAAAATCCCTGCCCTGTCAATTCATCTTTTCTCTCGTCATCATCACATGAATGTTTAGCTGTTTTATGCAGCTATATGCGTGCATTTTTTATTGCCCTCTTATTCACCCATAAACCCATCCTTAACGACCACAAATTAATCCCCGAAAATTTGAATGATGGGGCACCCGTTGTATAATGTGAAGGCCCTCTAGCAAAATTTGTAGAGTGTATTATGATGAGATGCACTGTGTAGTTTAGCTGATGTGGCACACCATAAACCGAATGCGCTTACAGCGCGCAATGATGACGATGAGACGCTCAAACAGTAAATTACATTCCAGGCTATAAGCGGATAAAAATGAGCGCATATACCCGCTTTTGGGGATTCTTCACATATCTTTTTTTTTTTAGTTTTGTTTTTGGTCCTAAATGTTCTCTGCGACTTTTCAAAACAGGACAGAAGTGATTTATTTTAATTGGATTAAGGAAGAAAGAGAGGAGTAAGTACCTTTGCATCGTCGCATTAAACGTCCTTAAATGCAGATCGAGTTTTTGTTTTTTTTTGTTTTTATTTCTCTTTAAATTGCAATTTATATGGACTACGATATGAGCACGATCGGAATACCGTTGTTGCACCAAATCAAATCAATTCTTGTGTGGGTGGTCAATTGCATAATAAAAGTCAAAAATATTACTCAAACGCTTGCTCAACAATTTTTTTCGAGTCGGATGGTGCGGTCGGTGTGGCGCAAGCGGCAATGCAACAATTCGAACCCGAGAACCCCATACTGGGTACTCAATATGGTCAGGTGTTAAGTTCATCTTAGCGGTCAGAGATGCAAATTACCATCATGGTACTGGCGATAGTGATGGTCCTCAGCAGTTTGGTGGATGGTGGTTGCATGGTGGCGAGGTATAAGCCTGTGCAAAAGAATAAAGAATGAGAAATTATTCGCACATTAGGACGACGCGCGAGCGACGACTCGATGGTATACTTTTGTGTGTGGATTTGGCCTGAACCGAAAATGCACGGGGATGGACTTCAGAAGCTCTGACGATGCGGTGTTCATGAACCCACTTTTCAGTTTTCGTAAAGCCTTTCGACCAAATTATAATTTTGACAACTTCATTTTTTTGAAGCCAAGCCGAACATTATCATGAGAGCATCATATCCGTCTGTCTTCTGATGTCTGGGATGCGGTATTTGCGGCATACGGCATTGTTGTTCAATTTGCTTGGTAGCACTGCCGCAATAATTGCCTCTGATTGCCTTTGAGTCTTGTATTTATTTATTTATTTTATTTTTTTTTTTCGTTTTATTTCGAGACCTGGCCAATGCTATTAAGTATTAAATGGTTGATTTTTACATGCCCTTATGGCATTTGGCTGAATTGGTTATGGATGGGTAAAGTTATAAATGCACGCTCAACAAGTTTTTTTATTTATTATTTTTCTTTGATTTTTATTTAATGTCATTGTTAAATGAGAAGGTGATTACTTTTTGTTGTTGTTGCCTTTTTATGATTTCAAAATCAAATGATAAAGAATGTAGTTTTATTAGATTCGCGGTTTCTTTTATATTTTTTTTTTTTTTATTCTTTATGATAGTCATTTCAGAGAATTCGTGTTTGATACAAATTACTTCCTGTATATCGTCGGGTTGATAAGTCGATAAAAATTTTTAAGTGAGAAACCTTGACCTGAGGCAAATAAATGCGTATGAAATAACTGAGTGTTAAATGCTTCTGATTTTGAGTGAATCTGATATTATTTAAGATAGACTTTATAAATCTATACCAGCTTTTTTAGCAGGGGCTGATCTATAAAATAACGCATTTCAGAGACAATAAAAGCCTTGCATAATTTTTTTAATTATTTTGGAAATTTAATAAAAAGTTAAAGAGGAATTTTCAAAAAATTTAAACAAAATTTTAACAAAATTTAAAGAGCCATCAATAAGAAAGAATAAAAGTTAAAGTTAAAGCAGCTTTCTTAATAGGTAGATATTTAGAAATATGAAATTTAATTATGTACAACCGTTAGATTTGTTTAAAAAAAAATAATTGACATCAAAGCAAGTGAAGTAAGTACTCTGCAGTTTGTGTGTATAATTTTCTTCGCCTCATGAAAAAAATAAATATCCGGCTCGAAGGACCAAATGGTTATAAATCCCTTCCTTACCTATTAGAGAGAAGAAATCGTTACCGTAATAAAAGCATTAAATAATAACGATTGGGCTTAATGGAATTCCCAAAACTCCTTCGAGCAGATCCAACAACTCCAAGTGAGCCACTGCTCCGACTCATAATAATAGTAGCAAAAGTCGTTTTCAGTTGAATGTTTCTGGACAACCGATCCGGTATAGAGAAATTTCTATATCTTGGGAATATTGGCGCTATCGCGTCCAAAATATCAAAAAAAAACTCTTTAAGCATAAAAATAAAGACAAATCTGTGCGATGTTGTCTATATACGGATGCAGCACCTAGATCTGCTGTCAAAAGAAAGCTGAAAACGTTTGTGAAAAAATGCTTTCAAAGCATCTTGAGAATTTTTTAGTCAATGATAAGCGAAATCGGGTTAGGAATCCGCATTGACTCTATTATACAAATTATTGCCAACGGATTGCCACAGACGTAGAAGTACTTGACGTAGAACGGTCGAAGAGAAATCAGCCCAACTTGGGAAGAGTTGGAAAGAGCTGAAATACACTACGCTCCACTTGAATAGAAACAAACAATTTTTTTTTTACTATCAGAGCGTGTAGCGTTTTGGTAAATTCATAAATTCAACTTTTTGTTTATGATTTTTTAAGAGGGATCTATTGCAAATAAAATTACATGGGAAGAATAATTCAGAAAAATACCATTCGGTTATTTTTTACCACTTTTCTAATTACTTCATTAAAAACCACAGTTATTTTTGTGTCACTTGAATAGAAACACTCTCTTAAATAAGGAAAGAAATTGAAAAAATGCAGTAAAAGAAGGTAGTTTTATATTTATAATATTATTATATTAATAATTTTTGCTACCACCTTTATTTGAAATGACTTCATAAACCGTGTTGGAAAGTGAATCCAAAATTTGTTTTTATTTTAAGTCCCCAAATTCAAATAGACCAAGAGCCCACAGCAAATTTTGGGGTGTGAAATTGAACCAAAAAAAAGGGATGTGAGTCAAAAGCAGTGGTCAAGCTGATGACAGCTTGCTGCAGGCCCTGGTAGCGGCTTTAGTGAGCAATCGTACGGTGAAAAACAAAAAAAAAATTAACTCTGGGGATAATTGTATGAATCGAAATTCGTTTTCACCCACCCCTAGATATTGCTCCCCTTACCATGGCACAGTGGGTCCAAGACCATTTAGAAGCGGCTTTTGCCCTGCCAGACCATTTGAAAACCCAAAGGGGATAAATCGGATGATTCGCTTAAAATGCAAATAAACGCTAACATTTACACTGTAAGTTCAAACATGACAATAAAAGAATTGTGTCAGAAGGAAGGTTTATTCCCATCCCTCTTTTAGGTGGGAGCCTCCCCCTTTAGGTGGAAGGGCCATTTTGTTCAAAAAATGACTTTTTATGAAAATTAAACAGAAATTAACTGATTTAATCATTGTATAAAAGTAATTCTGTTAAACTAGCATGATAATCTATACAATTTAAGTTGAGTATATTACTGTTAAACTGACAAGAACCACTAGTCTAGTCTATTAGGTATTAAAGCTTAATGAATACTTGAATTAATCGAAGAAAAAATAAAAATTGTGCTGATTTACTAAAAGTGCCCTTTGGTTTGTGTATCAGGTCACTGTAAAATTTTATAAATTTTTTGGAAAAAAATTTTCACCAAGAAAATAATTTAATTTTACGCGTTAAAACAAAAAACTGTAAAACCCTATTTCCGTGATGCGAATTTTTTGGCGAAAACCTAAAACGCAACGTGCCAAATCTTCAAATCTGAGCCAAATCGTTCCACCCGTTTTGGCTCTAGCTCATATTACAATATACGCAAGAACGCATGGAACTAAATGCCGCGGGACGGTATTCCGAAACCCACATTTTCAAATTGTCAGTTTTGATTACAACCTCGATTTTTTTTTTTACACGAAACCAATATATAGAGCAAGTAAAAATAACTATTTGTTGCCAAAGTTTTTTTTTTTTTTTTTTTGCTAATATTGTAATTTTTAATTGTTAACAATAAAATATCACCTTCAATGTTTTGCCTTGAAATTCCATCACCATTAGTATAAATGTAAATAAATCAATAACAATCAATTTTATTATTCGACAACTTTAACAGCTCATTTAGACAAATCTAATCTTAAGTCAAAGGTTAATATATGTACGTCTAAAGCTATTGGCGTCTTACATAAGAATATAAAATAAAAAATTTACAACAAAAACATTCATGTTAAAATACCAAAGAAAATTAATTTCCATCGCCCCACAGTTGAAACCATTAAAATTAAAAAAACAACAAGACCGCGGCAGCCACCTTTAAACCAAAAAATGACTTTGGTTAAAAAATAATATAATTCATTGTCATTCAATTTCAATCTCATTTGCAAAACAAACATAAACTTTCGAGTGCAATAATAAACACACAGAGCAACACTTCAATCGTTTTACCCTATCCCACCCAAAAAATAAAAAAAAACAAAGATCAATATATTCCAAACCAATACCCCATGTCCGTTCAGTCGATGGGTGGAAAATATTTTTTTCAAAATAAAAAAAAAAAAATCTACCCAATTCGTAGCCAAAAGAAGTGTTAAAACCATTTAAAACTGCCATACGAGCTGTGGTTATAGTTTTGCATATATAAGATGCTAACAACGCAGTTTTTTGCTCTCAAATTGAAGTTTCAAGCACAAAGCGCACTCAAGTTAAGCTCCCCCTGGCTAAATATCCAAGTCGTATAGTGTAGTCGCCTTTTGGAATTTTAATTGATCGCAAAATTATTTGCAACTTTTTTAAGATCGAACGCGCCAGGGCACATGAATTAAACAGGGATGTCGATAAAAATTAAAAAAGTAGCATAATCACGCTCCACTCTTAGAAGATCTTTTTCATTGGAATTCAGCGTGGAAATCAAGCACCAAGATGACATTTTGGCAACATCATACATTTTTTTTAGACGTATTTTAGCTAAGTGGGACCTACTATTGCGTCCCAGGGTTGAAAAGTGATAATTTTATTTTTCGCTGTGCCCTGCGCGGGATATTTATGGATCTATAGGATCTATGCTTCAAACATTTTTTCTTGGTAAAATTCCTTGACAACTCCTCTGGTTATAAAAAAAAACTGCTTCCCAAAATTTTGGAAAGTACCTATACACTCCGCTTTAAGTGTTATTTTCAAAACGACAGCCCTGGCAGCTATGGGTTGGTTGATTGTTGTAGGAAGTAGGAAAGGTAGAAGGAAAGGTAGGAGGAGGTGTTTTTAGCATTTATGATCTTTAAGACCCGACCTATTATAACAAGACACATAGCCAACAGAGAATGTGGTTCCTTTTTCAAACCTATTTTCAAAAAAAAAAAAAAAACTCTACAAAAAATAAACTAACGCAAAATAATTTTTCTTTTTCGTTTATCTAACAGGTGTCTGCAAGTGACCCAGATTGCGGAGTAAATGCAATGGTTAATTACACCCTAGGTGAGGGTATAAAGCAGCTGGCGGAGTTTGAAGTACGCCCCGCATCCGGAGAGATATGCATTGCTAGTGACCTGGACTATGAGAAGCGTTCCTCCTATGAGTTTCCCGTCATTGCAACTGATCGAGGTATGCATACTGTTTGTGCCGTACACATCCCACTTGTCTGTCTGTCCATCTGTCAGTTCATCACGATGAGTGTGTTTGAGCTTGATGGGCTGATGCTGGTGATGTGTGCGCAAAAAAAAATTACCATAGACAAACTAAACCTAAATTTTTTGCTTCAATGCAGGTGGTCTTAGCACATCGGCCATGGTGAAGATTCAACTCATCGATGTCAATGACAATCGTCCTGAATTCTATCCGAAAGAATATAATGTCTCACTGACAGGTTCAATGTCCGACGGAACGCCAGTTGTGTCTGTCGTCGCCACCGATCCGGACTCGGGGCGTAATGGCGAAGTGACCTATCGCATTGTGGCCGGCAACAACGAGAACATCTTCCGCATAGACAAAATGACCGGTGAGGTCTTCGTCGATCACCCCACACAACTATCCATGTCCATTCGCAGTCGTCCTTTTCACATTCTCAATATTTCTGCGACAGACGGAGGTGGAATTAAAACTTCACAAGATGCTGTGATTTACATTAGCATAATTGATTCGACACAGAGGCCGCCAATTTTTGAAAAGTCGCGCTATAACTATTACGTTAAGGAAGATGTTCAGCGAGGTACGATTGTTGGATCGGTAATGGCGAAGAGCAGCGATTCAGGTGAGTGCGCATCATTAGTATATTATCATAAATCGATGGAAATAAAAAACAAAATTTATATTAAAACGAAGAACTGTATAATAAATGATGATGCGGTGGATGTTATCATGATTTTTTTTGAATTTAATTTAATTTTTTTTTTTTTTTTTTAATATACAATTCACACAAATAAAGAAAAGGTAGAATGAGCAAATTAAGAAACAAAAATGTTAGGAATGAAGCTAAATTCACATAAATGTTGCAATAGCCATTTGAATGCGGTAGGCAAACCAAAATACATAAAGGGATTAATTTATTGGAATTAGCTATAAGATAAGTAACCAAAGCAGCTAGATGGATGGAAATATTCAAACTTGATATAGGAATTTATACTAAATCTTGATAGGGAATTATTCAAAATAGTATTTTGAAAGCTTTTACAATGAATAAAATGAAAATGTCAACTATGTATCTGCTTTTAGGAATGAACGTACCGTCTATCCGGAAGAAAACAAACACAATTTCGTCACGGACACGGCTCTGGCAAATATGCGTCAGAGCAGTAGTTCCAGGCCCTTGGTTTTTTTTTTTTTTTTTTTAATTAAATGAGACGGAGTTATGAGTGAAGTTAGCATCACTATTTTAAATTACAAAAAAATAAATAATACATTCACGACTAGTTAGCAACTAACATGAGAAAGAAAGATAACCAGCGCGAACAAGCTTAGAAGTCTAACGACTACCAGCCATATTTAAAAACGTTGTCTAACTTTAGACAGCCATCTAAGTTACTTAAATATAAACATTTTAATGTTTATTTCAAGTTATTTAACTTTTTATCTAACTTTAGACGACAGAATCGATTGTCTAAGCTTTGACAATGTGATATTTTTCTTTTTTATTTAATAAAGGATATTTCTGAGTTTTTAGAAATATTTAGACACTGTCTAACTAGTCAAAAATCTAATAAATACTGCTGTAAAGGTCTAATTTTTCGATCCACAGTGGCAACTTTCTATTGGTGCCCTTGGAAACAAGATGCCTTATATTTTATTTGGCTAAAAGGGAACTGCCAATTTAAGACCTTTGAAAAATTGATTAAATGTTCAATATTCAGTCAAGGTAAGACCAAAGTTGGGCGGTTATTAATTCGACACGATTAACATTTTGCAACTTTTTTTTAGTGAATTTCTTTGGAAACTCCTTTTACACTTAATTATTTAACTATCTGTAAACCAAAATTTATCCGAATTTATCCCTTATTTATTCTCGAAATAATTATTCGATCAACAATAACACTGGTCAACAAAATTAAATTATTTTTTTGTTACAAAAACCAAACTATACTTTTCCAAAGGTTTTTAATTGTAAAAAGCCGAAAATTGACCTTTAAAGCGTGGCAACCCTATGTCTTGACCACTTTACGCTAGGCATCCCTTACGCAAAATGTTTGGTTAGACACCACCTACATAACTGTATACTTATTACCTTGTACCTCGATGAGGGTAGGTCGTTCTATGGCATGATCTGACCCTATCGACTTTTCAAATTTTATAGGACAAAGGCTTACAACTAAATAAGGATTTCTCGGGTTAGGGAAGAGATATCGGAGAGGTTTAAATAGAATTAAAAAAAAGAAACTTAGTGCTTTCAGAAACCCTTACAAATCATGTTGAAACAAATTACCTCACGGTTTAACGTTACCTCGAAAACAGCGAAAAACCGACTTTTTTTATTTTCAAACGAAAATATCTCAAAAACGTGACGTGATAGAATATTTCTAACTTCAGATTCGAATTCAGCACACCAAAAACCTTTGGAAAAGTATAGTTTGGTTTCTGTAACAAAAACCTTGTCGACCAGTGAAATTATTGACGAGAGATACTCTTGGAGGTTTTGTCTATTTTTTTTTTTTTTTTTTTTTTGTAATTATTAGGTGGCGAGGCTGTGGATCGAACCTAGACCTCCGCCGGCATGACAGTCCATCGAACTAACCATCACGCCAAGGCTATTACAGTGGCTACCAGTGTTCTTAGGGTATTGAAAATTCATAGAAGTAAAAAAAATTTCTTACACTGTGAAATCTCTATTCTTCGTGCTGCCCTAAAATAACTTTAGGTTAGGTTAGGTAGAAGTGGCTGTCGGGAACCGACTCACGTAGACCGAATCAGTGGCCCGCTGTGATACCACATGTATCTAGGAGATACTTCCCTACTCGTTGAACCATTTGGAGCTCCTTATGAAGCGTGCAAGATTGCTAATATCAGTATTAGCCAGATCACTTGAATCATTATAGTAGAAGTCTCCCAAATGGGTTCTACGTCTTTAGGATAGAGCAGGACATGAACAGAGAAGGTGAGGAACGGTTTCCTCCTCCTCCTCATCCATGCAGCTTCTGCAGTAGTCATTGGCAAAGATGCCAAGTCGCGTGGCATGTCTGCCTATAAGACAGTGTCCAGTTAAAACGCCTATAACGGAGCTTATGTACGATCTGTTTAAAGAAATCAGACGTTTAGTGCGTTCCAGATCTAGCTTTGGCCAGATTTGTTTAGTCGCCATACAAGTGGTGATGTTGCTCTACCTAAGGTTTTTGCACCTTATAGCTTCTTGATTTATCATAAGTTTGGATGTAGCGATGGGTATACCAATATCTTTCCTCTCTGAGAAAAGAGGTATTATTGTTGCACTTTTAGCGAGCTCGTCAGCCCTGCAATTCCCTGGAATGTCCCTGTGGCCCGGCACCCGACAGTTTAGGACTGTTTTAGAATTAGCAGAGACCGAATCCAGGAATTTCAGTGCTGCTTGGCTGTCGGATAAGATGCGTATATCAGTTGTTGATATAATGTTTTCTTTAAGCCAAGACAAAACTTCTTTGGATCGCTAAAAGTTCCGCTTGGAAGACGTTACAATGATCTGGAAGACGGAATGCGAGACGTAAATTTAGTCTGTCAGAGTACACGCCTGCACCAACCCCGTCATCGGTTTTGGATCTTAGAAACCAATCATTTATATTCTTCCGGGAAACTTAAAATTACTTAATACTTACTGACTTATTAACTAAACGGATTTCTGACCCTGGAAGAGTCTCTTTCTTAGATACGGTGACTTTCCATATGCTACAATTCCAAGCATGCTGCTTTCAGTCAAGTTTTTGATCAAGAACTATGTAATTCCCGATGTAATCTTTGTTGCATCGAACATACTCAAACCAATGTTAGTAATTGATGTCTTTGGCTTTTTGAACTACACTTAAACCTTTACAACTCAAAGAAGTTGTATCGGATGGAACTAATTAAACCCAAAATGAAAGAAATAAAAACACAACACTTTGTATTGTTGGGAAAAATAGAATTAAAAAACCCAACATTTATTTTAGCTTGCACGCTCACGTTAACTTTTGAACAACGACTTACAACGACTGCTAAAATATAATACATTTTACAAGATATGACTGCAAAATGCGCTTTTATATAAGCTGAATTAGCTTGCTGATTCTCTGAGACGGAAAGATATATGCGCTGCCAGTATTGTGCGCTCCCTCTGAACACTGCGTATGCCTTGCATTCGATACAGAATTAATAGTTATATCTTCTTCTCGATTCCATCCTCCAAACACAGCTCCAAATATCCTTCGAAGATTTATTATTTCTAAAGAGCTCAGGAAGAACTGGATACCTCTTTGTCTGCTTTCTATCCAACTCTCAGCGACATATACAAGGCAAGATTGACAGTTGATAAGAGTTTTCTAGAACATGAACCGAAGAAGAAGCTTTGTCATAGTGTTAACCTCTCACCATATAGATCTTCGATAAGGTGTCATTCCTGTATTAATATTGTTGCTATTAAGAGTGAAGTTTAGCAAGCACATGTCCTTTCAAAAACTCTCAGTATGCTTGGAAGAATTCAGATAACTTACAATATTCATAGTTCCCTATTAAACTGGATGTTTCCCAATGTCCTTCGAAGAAGCTGTATCAGTTTTCCTGGGATCCTAAGTTTTGCCATCTCCATATATGTAGTTCTCTTTACTATAAATATGCCTGCAGTCATTGACAATATGATGTGTCTTGATTTCCAATTCTTTGATAATTTTACAATATTTGCTTCACTGTAAAGATTTTTTTTTTTTTTAGTTTAGTTTTATTTCGTTTAAAAAGCCAACACAGTAAGATAAATCTTATAAGCTAGTGATAGTTTATGGTTATACATTTTGTTCAAGATTAAATAAATACAAATGCAAAAAGAATCATGAAGAGTATTTAAAGAAATAAAAACAGTATTTACATTGAAATAGATTTGATTTAGCTGGATTAAAATAGTAAGAGTGAAAAGTTAAGGAAAAGAGGAAGTTAGTTGCTTTATTCGAGGAATAGAAGTTTTAAGTTACTCTGAAATCGTTGCATGTTGCTCAGCTCTCGCAGGTGGGAAGGGAGCGAATTCCAAAGGCAATAAAAAACTGTCTCTCAGATGTGAGACAAGAGAAGCGAGGGATTATTAAACAAGTTGATCTGGTTGATGCTGGAAACCGAAGTTTTTCGAATATGTATGTTGGTTGATGTGTTCTTAATATATTAAAAAGGAGTATTAGAGTACGATACTGAATGAAGTTTTCAAAAGACATTTTAAGGAGATTCTTAGATAAATGCGATACATGACCATATTTTCGTAACCCGTAGATATATCGTATGGTGCTGTTAAATGCAACTTTCAATTTTGCCTTGCTAGCAAAATCACAATTGTAAAAAATTTCACATCCATATGTTAGAACCGGGATCACTAGCGTTTTGGCAAGAACTATTCTTGAATTTAGTGGGGTGAAACGCTGGACTGTCCATAGAGTTCTTAGAACTCCATAAGCTTTTCCCACTATTGAATTTATGTGATCATTCCACGTTAGAGTTCTATTAAACACCATGCCTAAATTTTTGGATGTATTTACAAATTCTAATGGGGATCTGTTTAGCTTAATCGATGGAAAGCAAGATGTATCTAAATTTTTTTTTGCGATAACTAAGCATTTACACTTCTTTGAGTTCAGAGTAAGACTATTACTTTCAGCCCAATTGAAGATCCGCTCAAGATCATCATTAATTAGGGCGACACAATTTTCTATAATTCCCAGTGAACAGCTTTTGTAAATCTGTACATCATCAGCATAGAAGTGTTTGGATGATTCAAGAATTACAAAAGATATTTCGTTAATATAAAGTGAAAACAAAAGTGGAGCTAGAATAGACCCCTGGGGAACACCTTTTGATACAGGAAGAAACTCAGAGAAACGATTTTGCAGATATACGGCTTGCTTTCTGTCACTAAGGTAAGAGGAAATCAATTTAACCGCTTCTTGGGAAACGTTATATCTAATGCGCAGCTTATTTAAGAGCAAGGAGTGGTTAACCATATCGAACGCTTTAGAAAAATCTAAAAGGACGAGAAATGTAACGCAATCATCATCAAGTTCTTTCCTTATATCTTCAATGACTCTCAGAAGAACAGTTGTGCAATTATGCTTAGGGCGAAATCCAGATTGAATATTTACTAAAAAGTTGTTATTGTTTATATATTCATTTAGTTGTTTTTGCATTATTCGCTCACATACTTTTGAGAGAAATGGTAACACTGATATAGGTCGAAAATCATCACATAATGAATTTTTGGGTATTGGTATGATTTTAGCCAGTTTCCATTGCTGTGGAAAAATTCCTGTTGTAAGGATAGTGTTTAAAACGTGGGTAATTTGTGTATGTATGATGGTTGATCTGCCAAGGCTTGAAGCCATACTGGAACTTGCCAATAAATTGTAGAACGCCCTCGGATGCTTACACACTTCAATGGATAGGATATCTTGTATGTTACATTAAGCAGAAATATGCTTCAATATTTCTAGCAATATACAGAAAAACTGTTTTTTTTTTTAAAGAAAGGGGTATTGAAGCTGAATGGCCAATTATTTCAGATGCTTTCTTTCATCATCCACAATTATTGGTTTAAATTTGATGCAGCCAGCATGGACTATACCATCCACAAATCTTCTCCATATTTGAAGACCTCATAAAGCATTTTCTATACTTGGTAGTGGAACTGGATCTTCTTGCCCTACCACTATCGCACTACACGGTACCAACTAAATAGCTGCTAGAAATGCTGCTGGTATACATCTACTATTCCAGGTACTTCGGTGAAAAGCCTGCGTTTCAGGCTTAATAGTAACAGGTAGTTGTTTGACTTTTGAATAAAACTTCAAGTGTTGTTTCGATAACAGAACTATTAAAACTTCTTTACCTACGATATTATGTGCATTCCTACTTCTTTTTATGCACAATCTTCTTCTTCTCCTGACTCTCTTGTTGGAGAATTTCTTGCGTTTGCATCTTCTGTCACTTTTAATGATTTAATCTTTCATCATCCCACTATGGGCTATCTTTACTTGCAAGAAGCCTACGGAAGTTTTAACGTACTCTTTGATGATACTGAAACTACTTTTTCTTGACTATTGTGTTCAATGAAACATGAAGTCATAGTAGAGACCTCTTCTTGCTTAAGTGCTCTTTTTTGACTCTGCAGCAAGCCGAGTTGTGCAAGTTGAACTATATGCAGAGTGTCAAGCTTTAGAAACCTAATGCAACTTATTATCGTATGTGCATTAGTCAGAAGCATTTTTATGCTGTCGGTGCGTGAAAGATTACAAACTCTTTCCTTGACCAGAAACCATCAGTCTTTATTTCTTCAAACCACAAAATGTGCTTCCTTTTTAATTTGAAACCCAAAGTGTATATTTTCAAAACAGGATTATAAAATGTATATTCAGGGTTATAAATTCCAAGACCGAAAAACGTTTTTTTGTTTCCTAGACCTCTAGCGCGTAATAGTCAAATGTACCAATCATTACGTGACGGCCAACAGCCTGGGAAACTATTGCAGACCAAGGGGTGAGATGACAATTTGTCCTAAAAAAAAAAATATGGAATAATTGATATACATTTGCCAACATGCACCCCATACAGGAATAGCAGAGAGATCTAAGCCACTAGGGCCTCCGCTCCGGTTCTCCATGAGTTGTCGCACCACCAAACTTATTTTATAAATTTTACACACATTGTGACTTTTATTTAACTGCCACAATTCAATGTGATATGAAATTTTAAAATTGTGTCCAATATAATGATACCCAGTGAATAATATCAGTCTCATCCAAAGTCTCATCACATCAGGCGTTATGACTTAATTCTTCTATAGACCCACAAATGATCACCAATTTAAGTTTATAACCAAAAAGTACTCAACTCCAATTTAACTTACAATACTGGGGATTGATTAATATACAACAAAAAAAAATAACTTAAATATAACAATTCAAAAATCTCTTCTTTGTTTCGAATTATCTTGATTTAATCTTTTGCCAGAATAAGATTCCAAAAAGATATTTCTTGGAAATGGTGTCTTTCCATCAAATTCATCACTTTTCTTCACAGCAACAAAACTTTTTCTTTGCATTTTTTGTATATGTAACTTCGAATGAAGCAATTATTTATTTATTTTTTTTTTTATTCATTCATTCATCTGCTGTATATTGTTGATGATGGTTTGGGTCATCTTCTTGGCGATTGCGATGGCGATGGATGGAAGAAAAATGCGGCCATCCGTTCTCGAATTTAGCCCTAATGGCTTCATGCACGAAAAAATACAATTTTCATTTTTATTCAAATAAACAAACAAACGATGTGATGTGAATGTGATGTGGGAGCCATTTCTGAAAGATCATTAAAATTGATTCACCAAACGGTGCAGTGCGGTGAGGTGGTGAGAGAGATGGTTCCGTTTAGTTTTTTTTTTTTGTTTTTCGTTATCTGTACCATCAAGAACTTTAACACAAACACATACAGACTGTATGCACTGTCAAAAGTAATGCTTCCCGGAGAGATCCTTTTTTGCATACATCAACGAAGTTCTTTTTTTGACAATCTCCTTTCGGTCCCACGTTGAACGACCCGACTTGACTTGAAGCCAACGTTTTTGTCTAAAATCAACATTATTCATTTCTTTTTTTTTTGGCCTCTTGAAATTTCACCCAAAATGTCAGACAAAACAATGCACAATATTTAAATTTTCATCCTGTCCCTCAAAAGTGCAGATTTTTAGTTTCCAAATCATTGAACCTGATGCTGGGTGAGGATCGTTCAGAGATGAAATAAAAATTGTTCTTGAGTACCTCTCGCTCGTATATATACCCACCAAAATTTTTCAATGCAAAAAGCGGCTTAAAACGGACAAAATACAAAAAGTCAAAAAGTTCTCTTGGTTCTTTTGGAATTCGGTTGATCTCATTTGTGTGCGCGAGGAGAACAACGAACTTATATACAGAGAACTGTTGAAAGCAATTTATTTGACGAAACACAAAATTGCAGAAATAAATTAATTTTTTTTTGGCATCACAGAGAGATGAGGGATCAGATGATGATGCAAAAAAAAATCTATAAAAAAAAAAACAAGAAAGAATTGGATTGAATAAATGCAACCAAAATTGGTGGCGGCAACCTCTTTTACGGGCGCACCATGGCGATGGCGGTTGCAGAAGCCATATCACGATCAATCAATGGCATAACAGAAGAAATGTCCTTTTTTGTTTTTGTGTCCAATATACAGGAGGCATAGCTTAACATTGCTACCTCGAGAGTTCGATATATTTTATCTTTTGTTGTTTTGGATGCGCGAAAGATTTTTTTTACGAATAATGGCAAAAATAATTCAATTTTTGTAAACAAAAAAAAAAAAAAAAACAAAATGTTTAAAAAAAAAAGTGGAGAACGAATTTTTTTGTCAATTATTATAAAACAAGGAGTCTGGCTTTATTCAGTTTCCATGATGTTTCTTATATGATAATGGTGGTGTGGCGACGAATTTAATTCTTCTTTTACTTTGAAACATCACATTTAAATTAGCAATGGGATTTGTTTATGCAGTTCGTTTAACAGTTACATTCTGATGTGTAATGCAAATGCGGGCATTTGATGTATAAAAGAAATGCAGAAAATTGGCGTCAACACTGACATGTTGACAAGCCTAAAAAACAAAACCGCGCATGGGTAACTATAGCAATTCGGACCAAACAATTGTCTTGCAAATTCAAATGAGCAATTAGTTCAACAAGCTGACATAAGGATTTTGGTGAATATCGAAGAATATTCGGATAATTGCGGAAATCTTTTGAGACAGGATGAAATTTTGTGTGATTGCGATTGTGGTTTTGAAGATGAAGTAATAATCTGGGTAGTTCCCACACAGAAAAGTAGAAAAACAAAAAATTACAAAGCACCCAAAAACCGATTAATCATCCAAATTTTTGGTCGCTATGATATTTGTTAATTGTTTCTAGGACACCGGAATCGGAACATAATCCATAATGTACAATCGTTTTCTTTTTGGACTTGTGAATAAAAAATTTGCGCCTTACCTATAGCATTTTGTCCGAATTAGAAATAAAGACAACTTTGATTTTTTTTGTCACATGCATACCTACGATCAGACAGTAAGCGTAAATGGCAAACGCATTGAATCCTTAATGTCATTAAAATTGTCATGGATCTACTATTGACGGTGTTTACATTGGACTCAGATTTACGTTTTTTTTTACATAAGTCAGTCAGCTCGTGTTTAGCTTCAGACACACACAACCAATTCACTCTGACGTTCAACAGTCCTTAAAACAAAATACAAATTTTACTCGTCGGAGAATTTAATTAGAATTTTTTCAATCACAAAATTAATATTTGACCACAGTACACGAATCTAAGGTAATATCTTGCGCAGGTTGTCAGAAATTAAAAAATGGTTACTCGAATGCTCCCACAAACTTCACTTCACACCGCAATATTAAAAACAACAAATATCGAAATTTGACATGTAAATGGGCACTGGATCCACCATTTTTTAGATGTGCAGAACAGATAACAAAAATGAAAACGCTAATGATATTAACTTTAATATAGTAAATATCGTGATATTTGACGTTCACGCAAATTACATTATTCCGTCAATGGTATCCCAAAATGCGCTGACGTGGAAAATAATTCAAGTTGTTTTTCACTCTTTGATGTCAACACGTTAATAAATATTTAAAATACACATTCGCATATACGAAAACGTTTCCCGGAGTTTTCAAAAACAAAATTCATAAATTTTTCGCACGACGACGCAACGTTGCCAAATTGAATTTTTCCTGGCTAATAAAAGCTGTCAAGTTTTGAACTGTCAAATTTCATTGAAGGATGACTAGATGGATTTGTTTAAAAAAAATAAATATTTAAAAAAAAATAAATCCATCTAGCAAAGCACTGTTGACGCAGTAAGATAATTCTGATGATTGCGACACTGTCAACGTGTTGACGAGAAATAATCAATCAAAGTAATCAACGTGTTGGTCCTATCCTAGGTTAGGTTAGGTTAGGTTTGGAGGGGTAATTATACTGTAAGCCGCATCATCTCACTCGGATCTCAGTGGATCCGTTGTGTTCGTCAGGAAAAAGGTATTGTAACGTTTGGTCATATTTTCGGTGTTCACGCTGGACTCACTTCACGCGACTCATTTTTAAGCCTCTGTGTTTTATCTTTCTCCAGTCTCTTGGTGAGAAAGAGATAGTTAAGTGGGCAGAATTTTTAAATTTGTTTTGAAAACTCCTTCCTCTCTTGACTATTTTTCTCTTAAAAAAGGTATTGGACTTGGAGTGAAATAAAGCAAATAGATGTCAAAATGAGTAACGCGAAGTGAGACCAATGTGAACACTGTTTAACCATGTTCCTTTGGAGGTGGCGAACAAATCACGAGTACTTCGCCAGAAATTCTCAATGGAACACACATAAATGACTTTTGCTAATGGAATCTATTACATGTTCATGTGTTCATGTTCTGAGGAATCTAAACAAACAATAAAATCCAGAAATTCTTCACAGAAATTATAAAAAAAAGACAAAAGATTCTTTGAAATGTTTTTTCATTTGTAAATTAATTGAAAACAAATGGCATTTTACATGAAAAATTTATATTTAATCAGGTGCCATCTTGCGGTTGATAGGTGCGTAACTACTCTGCTCATCTACTCACGCATGAGAGCATGAAGATTGAAGAATAGAGCTGCGAAACAACAGAGGTCTTACAATTCATTGGCTATGTGGCAGAGCACTTTAGTCTACGTCGATGTGCTTGATCTACGAACAGTGGTCTTATTATTCGAATCGTTTGTCAGAACATCAAAGTTAAAGTAAATAAGTATGTTGAACTTCTCAGAAACTTTTTTTGCAAATACACGATCAACTTTTGAAATACTCTTGAACAAAGTCAAATAAATTGGAACGAGTACACTCTGTTGCTGAAGTGTGTTTGAGAACAATATTTTATTGTATTTTTAAAAAATATGTTTTAGAAATATTCTCGACGAATGTACCAGTGGACCCTCAGTATCTTTTGTCCCTTCTTATGTTGGTAATTTGACTGAACTAACAGAGTTGTCAGTTTACGTACTTTATATTTTAGATAAGATAAACTAAACTTAAGACAACTTTTTCTTAAAAGCAAACTGAGACAGACTTTTATGGGGTTAAAATATTTTAGAAAAATTAGATGTTTAAATTAACTAAACCTAGTTTTTCTGAATTCGTGACACAGATATAAAATTAAGATATCTACATTTAAAATAGGCTGAATTTCCCTAAAGCTATATTATAACTTTATTCAAACTTTCTTCTCAATTACCTTCATTATCAAAAAAACTCATTGTAAGCCAAAATTTTTGAATAAGCATAACCCAGAAGTATTAAACTTACTGTTAACTTCAATTTAAAAGGGGTGATATTGTAATTAGGTATGTACTCATTATCTTATGTCAGTAACATCTCGTAATTATTTTCTTTAAGTAGCTACTTATTTTTACGTGGAAACCGTTACTCATTGTTGTGCAGGACAGTTGAGTAAGCAAATTAGTTATTAAAACTATGTATATTGTTTTCCCAGTTAAAAAAAAAAAAAAATTATATAATGGTCATTGTTTTCTTAAGTGGTATGACTGAAAAAAGTCATTAAAATGAAACTACCTGTAGGATAGACTATTTAAATTTAAATCCCACCATTACGTTCATTTTTGTAATACCTAAGAAGCATTTGTTTTTCTTAAACCAAATCAAACCCCTTCATTTGTGTACAGAATAATTTGATTTGATTTTAAATGGCGCCCAATGTGGAACACTTTTAATTTTTTTTCTTGTTTTTTCATCGAATTATAATTTTCTAATTCTTGTTCTTTGTATACCTATTTTAGGAAGCCGTAACGTTGTCAGCTATTCTATCTACACTGGTGATCCTGATGACTATTTTAGCATTGACAAAAACTCTGGTAACATTCGAGTTGCAAAACCATTGGATCACGAAGCCAAACCACAAGTTCTATTAAATATCCAAGCAAAAAGTGGTGATCCACCAGCATATGGACATACTCAGGTAAGTTCTTTGAACTCTCAACTCTACGAATAGATTCAGAGATATGAATCTCTCTTTAAATATCTTACCGGGCATCAAAATTGTTCAGAAATAAATGAGAGACCACGAACAAAAAAAAAAAAAAAAACTAAACAAAAACCTTTACTTTACAATAGAATTCGTCCATTAAATTCAGAAAATAAGCTCTATTGAAGGTTTCCCACCATGAAATTCTCTGAATTGTGGGATGACTTTTGCTCCTATAAGTAAGGAGTTAAATAGTAGGTTTGTCCTTATAATATGATTCTCCTCTTTAGCAGAGATTCGCTCTCTGCCATCATTATCACACAAACGTGATACAAAATTTAGTTTAACTGTTGCCCTATGAAGCACCTTGGTGAATCCACCACACTGACCATGAAAACAAATAAACAGAAAAAAAAAATATAAAAAACGAGATCTCGAGAGGAGATGCAAAAACTCAGAGAAGAAGAAGAGAACGAAGTCCACCCAGGAACCCGACCCGATCCCAAATCCGAATCCAATCCTAATTAAAATACTTAGGACGTATGTTAATTAAGCAATTGGGTGCGCAATTTCTTGCATTGGATTTCGAAGAACTGTTGTGGCCATTTTGTTTTGGTTATTTTATTTGTTGTTGGTTTTTTTTTTTTTTTTATTGAAAAACGACTCACGATGCTGAATTTTTTTTAATTGTTTGTTTGTTTTTTGGTTTTTTTTTTTCAACTTTCGTAGGTCAACATCGATATCGAGGACGTTAACGACAATCCGCCCGAATTCGAGACAAGTATGGTCCGTATCTCGGTGCCAGAGAATGTCGAACTTGGTACGCCACTGTATGCTGCTCACGCCCGCGATAAGGACTCTGGCAAAAGTGGCATTGTCACATACAGTCTAACAATGATTGGTTCAATGCCATCACATCTGAATGTGACAACGGCAGCAGTAGCAGCAGCGATGTACGGTGGCTCATCGATGTTTATGTCGCCAGGACCGGCATCTGGATCTGCATCATCATCATCAGCAGCATCATCGCTGACATCCTCGTCCTCATCGTCACTTTTATCATCTCTCCATGGTGGCGGTGGTGGGGCGATGGGCAGGCTTTATTCCATTCGAAATGGTAATCACCATCAAATTGGTTCTGGATCTCAGCAACAATTGTATGGAATGGGTGCTGGTGGTGGCAGTGGAAGTAGTTATCTGCTGGCAAACTCATTGCCACTAGACTTTCAGCAGCAGCAGCATCATCTAGTGCGACCATCTGCCATGAACCAAGCTCAACTGTTTGCCATCGATTCACGTTCCGGACATTTAACATTGTCACGACATTTAGACTACGAGACATCACAACGGCATTCGTTAATTGTCACTGCAACCGATTCCGGTGAACCACCATTATCGGCTAATTTAACTATTCTCGTCGAGGTACAAGATGTTAATGATAATCCGCCAGTCTTCGAGCGTAATGAATATTCAATTAAGGTGTTGGAATCGATGCCGATTAACTCGCAGGTAAGTCAAACCACAAATTTTATGCAAAATCTTTTTTTTTTTCCTCCTTTAAGTTTGTGCAAAAGTCTTATGTAAGATCTTCCTGAGCTTTTTTTTTTCTTCTGTTTTCTACCTGAAGATACAAAAACCAATATGGTACCTTAACTATGTAGGTCTTTTGGCGAAAAAGAAATGCTTTTCCCTGAAATGAAGACTCGCTTCTTTGCGTTTACTGATTTTTCCGGTTAGATAAGTGGACAATCTTCATATTATGTACCTCTGATGCCTAAACAAGTCAAGTGAACAAGAACTAATGACATACATGCGGGGGAGGTGTGTTTTTTTTTTTTTAACTTCTTTAACTTATAGGTGAGTGACATCGATCGGTGAGAAGTAGAAAAATCACTTCACTAATGAACGTCACGAGAAGAATTTTCTTCTTCTTCTTTTTTTTTTTTTTTGCTTTTCTCGATGACCTGAATACCCATTTTGAAGATCCTGAGAAAATATTTTCTTTTTTTTTGTAACTTGCTTACATACTTTAAGATTAAGAAGCAATAATGCTATGAGATATGTGACCATCAGTTCAAGAACCTGTATTTCTCCCTTTCGGAATTAGTTTGCAGAATCCAGAAAACTTTGCTCCCAAAACTAAAAACCAAATAAATTTTATTGTAAAACCTTAGAAGACAAAATGGGAGTACTTATATTCAAGCCAGTTATTCAGGCCGTGCGGGTTTCCATAAAAAATTAAAAGTTAAATTTGTAGACGCGAGAACTTTTAGATTAGTGGTTCATAAAATTATGCTAAAATTTTGATTCCACATCAGCATCGAAAAATTCTGTCAAATCGTGCGTGTGATGACTGACTTAAGTGTAACCCTTCTCACGCTCCAAACTACCCCGCTTGGTAGTGGACCAATCTTCTCAGAACTTTCTCGGGCTTATAACAAATTTTTTATGAAATTTTGAGCTCCGATTCAGATGGTTTTTAGCCGAGTTCTACGCGTACGAACACAAAAAGGGATTCATTTTTAATTACTTCTGGCTGCACTTCTGATGGCTTGGTGGCAGTGTTTCCACTGGTCCTCTGCAGTTGGTGCTAGTGGTGGGCTTGCCAAAAAGTTAAGAGAGACTTGGTCAGCAAAGGTCCTGGCGATTTTAACTTCTCGACATCAAATCTTTTCACAGCATCCGATCAGCGTTGTGGCATCATAGATATCCGCGTACGTACTTGAGCTACAAGCAAGTAATGGTTGGAGTCAATGCTGGCGCCTCGGAACGTTCGTACATCCAGGTTACTGGAAGCATGTTTGGCATCTATCGCAACATGATCAATCTGACTGATGCTTCGTTAATCCGGAGACCGCCAGGTCCCTTTGTGTATATTGAGGTGTGGGTATCGTGTGCCTGCTAAAATGATATTTCACACCGCCGCAAAGTAAATCAGTCTGAGTCCGTTACTGGATACAGGCTATCATATAAAGGCTGTGTCCTCCGACTATCGAACCAAAGATGCCCTCCTTTCCGATTTTTGCATAGAAATTACCAAGAATAATCTTGACGTCGTACTTCGGACACCAATCATACGTATTCTCGAGGAGATCGTAGAATTCTTCCTTGGTTGAGTCATCTTTTTCTTCCGTTTGGGCGTGGGCCCAGATCAATGTGACGTTTTTGAATTTTTCTTCGATGCAGATTGTAACCAGGCGTTCGCTTACATTTCTGAAGCATAAGACTTCTTGTCTAGTTCTTCCACTTACCACAAAACTGCAACCAAAGAGCCACTGACCCTGCTCTTTGCAGCAATCACCGATCCTTTCATATTTATTCATCCCATCGCACTTACTGAATGGTTTTTACATCAGCCTTTTGTCTGTCCAAGTGTTCCACTAATTGTTCGGCTGCACGTGCACTTGGTAGTAGCCCATGGCGTAATGGTAAGTGCGTTGGACTGTCATGCCAGAGGTCTGGGTTCAATTCCCTTCCCAGCCCCTTCCACCTAAAAAAACAACAAATTTTTTTTCCACATGTCTCCCGTCGTCGCCGTCATAGAAAAGCGCAGCTCACCTTAGCCGTTCGGATTCGGAAGTAAACTGTAAGTCCCCTCCATTCCTGCAAACACGCAAACAGGAATGTTTGAGAGTTGTAAGTTACTAGGTCTTACTTCTTCATTTTTATTTGTTTTCCCTAAAACAAGCCACGTGCACGCGTGTTTTAGGATCGGACATTCCACGTGCAGATCCGAAATTCGTTGTTCTTGTTTCATTCGCTGGGATCGTCAACATTAAAATCATCCATATCCAAGGGTTGCGGTTTCGAAACCGATTAGTTTTTCCATGTTAGAGAAGTTACCCCGACGCACAACCCCCGACCTGGAGGGAAAGATCCTTAGTATAACTCCAAGTTTGGGGAGCCAGATATACCGCTTCTTATAGGCCTGATTCTTCCAGTTAAAATAACTAAATTGCAGTTAATTTTCCAATTTTCTATGTAGTTAATTTGGTTAATTCATCAAGGGATTTAACTGATTTATCTGGGGTTTGGGAATGTAGTAAGTCAATAAATGTCAAGCACTTTGCAGTCCTGGATAATATATCTACGAACAAAGGCTGCTAATTCTTAACTATTAAAAGAGAACTGTTGTCGGGAGGTATAAATAATGTATCATCAATATGTGTCCTATCTCCTATTTAATATTAATTTATAAGGGTTTAAGATTCTTAAACATTTTAACTAAATGGAGATAACCCAGCGACCAAACCTAGAGCCTTAAAGAAAAATATATCACATTTCTAGCTCACATTTTCGTCGGTGTTATACAAGTTGAATTGGAATAATTAACTTCTAATACTGAGCCACCCAGGTATCAAGTTTACCTTTCTTCAAAATGATTGTCAAATGCAACATCAGAACTGTCAAAACCATTCATTTCTATTCTACATTATGTGTTCTACGATCTCATATATCAATGATTATTCAAAATAATTTGCTTCAACTTTGCGAATACTTCCTTATTTTTCGTCATCTACTTACAATTTCGAGAGAGCAATCAAATTTTAATTCCAAATTCTTTGGCTAATTTTGGCTAATCGCATGACCTCGACTTCTACTTTTCATATAAGTTCCCTATCACATACGTACCGAACCGATAATAGAATAAAGGTAAGCCATTTATTCCAACTATACGTAAGCCCAACACAAATATTATGAAAGACGTAGGTTGGGAAATATGTATGTCGTAGAATAAACCTGCATTTTGACCAAAGTCAAATCAAGTTCCAAGCTAAAAAAGTAGAAGAAAAAGAACACCTCTTCTTGGATGAGGGTCAATGAGGGATCACCCCAGAAACGAAGTCATGCGCGCATTTGAATGCGATCACATCCGTTGCTTATTGCATACAGAAAAACGAACGGTTCCCGTTGCACAAGAGTATGTTACCAAACCGCGCGGACAGACATTCTACATTTCATTACTTTTATGACAGTATTTAGTTATCTATATGCTCTCGTATATGCAGGATGCAGCTATAGAAAGATAAACAGTATGTTTGGCAAGCATAAAAAGAATCAAAAAACAACCATCTACAAGATGACTTAACAACATCAAAACGGACCAAAAAAATGGCGCTCATAAGTTGAGAAATAAAGGATAGAAAGAGAGATGGAGAAAAGGAAAAGAAGACCGATTACCGGCTGACTTAGGCATTTCTGCATAAATTCGTTTAGAGGTTACTAGAAAATGTGTGTCCTGAGCGGCGGCATTAGTATCAACATCCGTCGTCGTTGCTCCCGCTGAATCCGTTACACATCATCCAAGACCAAAAACCAAAGCGACAACGATGACTGTACGACCGACCGACTAGCGACGACGGAGACGATGGCTCCAAACTGCAACTCCTATATGACTTCAACGACGACGACATCGAATGCGCAATGTTAGTTAGCTGCAGCTTGGCTTAGCTTGGCCTTTTTTGCCTAAGACGAAACATGGTCTTTGGAATATTTTCGTTCTCTTATTTCAATCAAGGCAAACCGCAAGCTTATGTGTCTGTATGCTAAAGCGCGCTTCCTAGATTCACATGATTGTTGTTTTGTTTTTGTCCCGCGCTCGTTTGGCTTGTTATCTACTGCGATGCTGTGCCACAAGAGCTATATACGTATATATAATGTACATAATAGAGCTTCTCATCTCTGTGATGCTGTTGGCTGATGCTGCTGCTGCTTCTGCTGCACAACTGCTATACAAATCGTGGTTACAACTCCATCAAAGGCTCGTAACTCATTTACATATACCTCCGCTAAGCCAAGCTAGTATACCTATGTATACTGTCCTCCGATGACAGAAAGAAATGGGACAAAATATGGCCATGAGGAGTTTTAAAAGCCTGGAGGAAAGCAGCAGCAGTTAGAACACTGCACTAAAGCAACAACAACAACAAAAAATTGACAGACAAAAAATTAACCAAGTTAACCGAGACCCAAAACAAGCAGGCGGTATGCACATTGGCCAACAAAAAAAATACCCAGTCAAGCGGTCATACACTCTAAACGGAATTTCAACTTATCTTCCTTCTTCCCCGTGAGTGCACCGCGATTACCTATTACTGATCCTCTTTCCGCTTGCAGTTCGTTTCATGAAAAAGGTTGTTTTCTTTTAAATTGAGGGTGGCTTAAAGCGTCATATAAACATCAGTCAGGAGCTTTTTATCGTAGATTCAATTGATGGTGTACAAACAATCACCTCCCTTTGAGAAAGTCAATGTTAAGAGGCCCTTAAAAACAAAAAAGGCCCTCTATTAACAATTAAAGCTTAACAAATAAAGGCAGCGACAAATATTTTTTAACGTGATAACTGATAACTAATAGGGTAAAAGTCTGAAAATTGGTATTGAAATTATTTTATTTGAAATTATATGGAAGGAAAGCATTGCCAGAAAAGTAGGTGTAGAAGCTTAGAAGCTGTCAGCAGAAATCATCAAAGCTATAAAAAAGAATTCGTCGTGAAGACCGAAGTCAAAGTGGAGTATGAGTAAATTGTGTTTTATAAATCGTCCACTTTTCAAAAAATTGTTGTTTTTTTTTTTTAACTAACAATATCGTCTGAAGAAAAAATAAATAATATTTAAAACCCCCGTTAAACTATTTGGTAGACTTATTGTACAAAATTATTCTTAAAAAAAAAAAAAAAAACAATTTGTGTTGAGTTGAGTTAACACTGGATATACTGAAGAGCTGCTTTTGAGGTCGATCCACATGAATTCTCTACTAAAGGACTCAGCTATTCTTGAATTAACCGTAAAAAGATTTATGTCTTGTGTTAACTACTAACTCTGGTTTAAATTACAACTGGAAAACTATGAGGGCCTTATTGTCATTTTTATAATCG
Organism: Epistrophella euchroma; assembly: GCA_947049315.1. Taxonomy (NCBI): domain Eukaryota; kingdom Metazoa; phylum Arthropoda; class Insecta; order Diptera; family Syrphidae; genus Epistrophella; species Epistrophella euchroma. The sequence goes on from OX346245.1 coordinate 19,517,178, forward strand.
AAAAGTCAAAAAATCTCTGAAAAGGGGCCAAATGTTATGAAAATGTGCTGTAACTTTATAACGGTTAATGCTACAAAAAAAATAATAAGGACCATTTTTGTGGGAAATTGCCTCAGGTACAAGATTGTGGAGTAAAATTTTTCTCTAGCACAAACCGTTTCTGAGATATTTGCAAAAAACAAATTTTTATGACTTTTGACCCCTTATACTGAGCGGTTATCAATGTACCAAACTACAAAGTACCAACCCTCAACCAGCATCACGCTACGGAAAACAAACAAATAATATGCCTTCAAACAAAATTCATTCTGAAAATGGATCTTATTGCCATGATTACTTATTCCCATGATGAGTTGTCCCATGATGAATTGTCCCACGATGAGTTGTCCCATGATAAGTTGTCCCATGATGAGTTGTCCCATGATGAGTTGTCCCATGATGAGTTGTCCCTATGATGAGATGAACCCTATGATGAGTTGTACCCTGTGATGAGTTGGGTTGTGATGAGTTGGGTCATGTTCAGCTTCGGCATGATGAGTTGCGATGATGCTAAATTTTATGCTTGATTAAAGTATTTGAAATGTTGGTAAATTAAAATCTAGAATAAAAGTTCCAGTGGACATAAAGTTCTAATATCAACAGTTTTGTAGATATAGCTTTTCAAAGTGCTGAATTCCTGTGCCCTCTATACATTAAATTTAGGTAGAATTATAGAGGGTGATTTATTTAAGATGTATCAAAACATCAGAACATATAAATTGGGCTAATACAAAAAAATCGTTCGCTGATGGGGGTATATTCCTCCAACCGTTTAGGCAGGATGGCAATGTTCTAAAAAATTACGTTTTCGTTTTAAAAAACAACACCAACATTAACATTATCACGATATAGCTTTTTTTTAAGGCCCAGAAAGAAAATCATTCTTAATTTTTTTTTAAATCAAGTTATTTATAGTCCAGTGACCTAACCTAAATTTTTAGACTCTAATTTCGAGCAAACCAAACAAAAAAGAGATTGATTTAGCATTTTTAAATCAAATTTTCATCAAGAATTGCATTTTTAAATGATTTTTGTAGCCAAAATTCAACAATGGGCAACACTGTGGGACTTAAATTTTTTTTTACCAGTATGATTTTGATTCGATTTTCAGAAGAAATTTTACTGTTACTACAATGCAATTCTTTTTCGCGCGTACCATATAATTGAAATGTTTCAATATCAGATTTTCCATAATGTTGCTTTGCTTCATGTTGACATTACCTGAATTGTTTACTATAGAATGATGGATTTCGAACCATATACAGGGTGGGGAAAAAGGTATGAACCGGTTTTGACCGGGTAGCGCCCGGTCTGTGGTTGTGGGGGTGGAAAAGGGGAGGGGTATCGTTGTACCAGTGAGAGAGTAGCAGTAGTTTTCAGTAGCAACCATGGTTTGGATGGGAGAGCATCGTGGGTTTGCTGTTAGGACTTTTTTTTTGAAAATTGCCGTTCTGTTATCGCCACGCAAAGAGCCTTCTGACAGCACTTCAATATCCCTGTTGGGGGGAAACGTCCCTGGCGGTAATGCAATTAGACGTTGGACTGGTACATTGGAAAACATTGGTTCAACAGCAACTCCTTCGGCAATTGTAATCTTGGCAAGAAATGCTATCGAACAGTCTCCCAGGCGCTCAGAAGAGTTTTTTGAACCCGAGCTGGAAGAATTGGGTGAAGCAACTAATCTGGGAGACATCTGGTTCCAACAGGACAGGGCTACATCTTACACTGCTAGGATTTCAATGGCGAGATAAAAGCAACTAATCTGGGAGACATCTGGTTCCAACAGGACAGGGCTACATCTTACACTGCTAGGATTTCAATGGCGAGATTAAAGCAAGTGTTCCCCCAGCGCCTCGTCTCTTTGAGGGGTGACGTGGAGTGGCCTGCGTGCTCACCAGATTTGAGCATTTGTGATTTTTTCTTTGGTAGTATATAAAGGAAAAAGTTTTTATACTTCGTCCACATACCCTGGAGCGGTTGAAAACTTCAGAATGCACCTTAAAGACTGCATTGCGGCTGACGGCCACCACCTACGTGATATCATCTTTAAAACTTTATGTAAAAAACAAGATTCTGTACTGAATTGAACAATTTAAACATAATTTCTCTAAGTTGAATTGTTTTTGTTTTACATCCCTTCTTTAAAACCGGTTCATACCTTTTGCCCCACCCTGTATTTTAGAACATGTTAAAGTGTTATTTTTGGGCGTTTTTTGATTTTTCAAATTTGAGTGTTTTTTCGCGCAGAGTAAATAAAATATACGAAATAAAAACTTGCTCAAAATCTTTTTTTTTTTGGAATTTTTTGGCATCGGCCAAATATTGTTTTAAGCGATTTTCGATTTCGCTAATATCTCGAAAACGATAAGTTTTTATATATTTTCTTTTTGAAAAGTTGTGAAGATACAAATATTTCAATTTTTTTTTTCGTACGAGCAACAGAATTCCAAAAAAAAAAAAGAAATCGCTAACGTTGCAAGTCTTAAGCACATCCTAAAGAATTGCCCTTCTAAACCATATTGCTTTTGATTTTGTAGGTTGAAAGGATTAAAATTAAATTTTTTTGTAAATATTTAGAAAAATGTCATATTTTCAAAATTTATATCACCCAATTCTTAATATTCCCCGGGAAAAAACTCCCCGGGAGACGCATTCTTTCGGGAGTAAAATACTCCGATTCCGAATTCCCCCGTTGAATTTTTTTACCCACAATAGTTGGAATGAGAGTTCTGAATTATAAAAACAGCTATTTTTCAGTATTTGACATAAAATAATTTATTCCCGGGGAAACATTTTCCCGGGAATTTTCATTTAGAATTCGGCTGATAGTAATAATTGTAGCTTATAAAATTCTACACAATAAATATTTAGCTGTATTATTAAACTATCCCCTCCCTTAAAAAAAAAACCATCTAACTACGGCCCTGACAAAATTCTTCGGATGTATCACAAATACCAGCAACAAAAAAAATTATCTGATCTAAACTTTTATGACTATGTGGTGTGGTGTGGTGTGTGCTGTTAGGCCCCTTGGGAATTTTTCGAGGGCAACGAGTCAAATGCAATGCGGCTGACAAGGAGTTTAGTTTTAGCGAAACGATCAGACTTCCCCGATGGGAGTCCCTTTCTGTATGGACTATATAGGAACATTTTATAACTATTACCCCACAGCCACACTATTATGGAATTTAATGGTCGCATGGAATGATGGATTTTTTATGCATTTTCGGTGAGTAAAACGATTTACTATGAAATGAATGTCCATTGCGCTGCGCGTATAGCTCATTCATTAGTCATTCGAAAGCAGGAAGACGACGACGAAGACGACGTACGAAGCAGATGATGATGATGATGATGATGACGAAGTTATGATGATGATGATGAAGATGATTATTATGATGTAAGTTGGTTATGTGGCGATGATGATAATGCCGCGACCGCGAATAGCACTAAACCACCACAAAAGAGCTCGTAAATAGTAAAAATGGTTTTATACGTCATTTACGGTCACCCAATTGCTCCTCTCCAAGCAGATCAACATAGTCTATAGACGACAGAGAGCTTCTACTTCTGGTTCTTTGGGGGCTAAGCTATTATACATTATACTTTAGGTAGTGGCTTCTGGAAAGTTGTGTATGCACATTTTTTTTTTTTTTTTTTTTATTATTAAACTGAGTGATGCTGGCGCATTCAATGGGCATTCAAAAGAGAGTGAGGATATACCTTAGAGAAGCAACGGTTAACTGGTTTTTTGTTCAGAATTTTCTTTGTTATACATTTTGAAATGTAGAAAATTATGAATATATGTTTAATTCAATTTTTTGTTGTATACTATCTCTAGGTATGACAGTTTCTGTGATGGTAATACGGGACTATGACGGAATAGGGAAGCTTTCATAAAATGAAAATGATCTATTGTGGGAATATGCGTTAGGTCTTCGCATCTTATAGTCGTATGTAGAAAGGATATAAAATGTTAAATGGAAATATCAGCTATATATAGGCTTAGGATTAAGAGTCAAGGAAATGCACTATGGGTGGGGCTTTGGACTAAAAGATCGAACACACTTTGTTGTAGGTATTTTTTTTGTTTATGGAAAAACTAGTCAGAAGAATAAAGACCATATACATGGAAAAGTGAAATGAGGTGTGCGTGAGTGAACCTAATTCCGTAAGAGATGATGGAGCTATTTAAACGTTCTTTAAGTTAAATTTTGAAGCGCGTATGGACACAAAACCCCGGATGTCAAATCCTATTCTGCGTGCAGTAGTTTCAGGATTAGCAGTGTTTGCAGCATCACTGTCAAATATATGCAATAATAGGGGTCCTTCTAGAATTCTGCTCCTGTTTAGTTCGTAATACTTTATTTTTGACACTTTTTCTACTTCCAAAAATAGAACGCCTAAAGTTGTTTATAGTGTTTTAGAAATAAGCCTTCCTCACACAAAAGGGCAACAATTAATATTCGTATAGGGCTTAAAAATCGGAGTGCTTATACCGATAATCCAAGTATTGGATTATTTAAGTTAAATTTGGTCCGGGTTTCTGGGTCTAAGAAATGATGGATAATTTTAAGCTCTCTGAGACTTGAACATTAAACCGATTTTGATTGCTGAAGTCCCAAACTGACTTAAAAAATTGCAATTCTTATTATTGATTTGACATTCTCTCGCGAAGTTCATCTTTAAGGCAATATGAAGTATTTCAAGAGGGTTATACCTTTTTAATGAAGCGTTACGGCTCGCGTGTCTAATCCTAATCCGTCATCGGATGAAGTATGCTCGGACGTCGTCTGCCAAATTCAGATGATCGAACCACACGTAAGAAAGGGAGCGCATACACTACTCCGACCGACATCGGACGATAACGCCCGATAATTACCGATCAACGGATGAATCCGAACATGTTTGGATTTTTCGTCAATTTGTCGGTTATTACTTGCGATGATGCATGCTAAAAAAATGACTCGTATCGTCCGAGAACGGCGGAAGTGTATGAAGATGAACGTCCAAGACAGTTGCCCGAATAGTTCCGACCCGAATTCGGATGCAGTGTACGCGAATCGTTACACTTTCACCTACCGATATCTAATACAGCAACTGACCACCGCACCGCCGCGCAAATCAGCACCTATACATATACTTTTATCAGAACAACACACTAGCCGAGCCACCCTTCATCTACCGAATCATAATCAACAGCAGAAAAACAGTTCACGAACACAGATTAGTGAACGTCGTTTTTCAAAATAAATTTCTTTTCGTGAACTTTAAAGTTAGGTATAAAAATATAACAAATATGATGCACGTATTAAAATCTAATCGACTAGTTGTATCTCCGGATTTAGGATTTGGAAACACAGAGGACAAAACCAATGGATCCTACTGATGTCAGTTGATAGCAATTCAGAATAAACCCTTTTGATATTAAAATTTGTGTGAGAGTTTTCCCTTGGATTATAGGTATAGCCTTGAACAGGAATCAGATTCCTCCCATTGTTCTCTCTGTTTTCTCTCTGAGATGGGCCAAAGTAATATTCCCTTGAATTAGCCTTCAGCATAAGAATCAGATTCTTACTGTTTAGTCCCTAATACACTTCTAAGCGAAGATCGTGGGCTGAGTGTTCTTCTATACCTCACTACAAGGCTTTGCGTTACATGAAATACCGTGTTATTAAGAATTAGTTTTGGAAGAATTGTTGGATTGTAATCCCCCTCTTTTGATGAAATATTTATTAATTAGTATACAAATGGTAAATGGTTACAGTTTTACTTTCTTAACCCAAATTTTACTTGCTTTCTTTGGGATTACCCTACGACTAAAAACAGCTTTCCTCAATCTCGAGAAAAAAGCATCACACCTTAGTCCCCTTTCACACTAAGAAACTGGTGTTTCCAGCAACATTCAGTTCATAGGTGAGAAGGGCAGGAAGAAAGAGGGGTAAATAAAATCTCTCCGGTCAACAAATTCAGGAGATTTGTTTGACATTCCTCTTCACACTACATTTGTGTGCGTTCAACTCCAGGTAGTTTAAAAGAAAAATATAACAAATCTCTTCCGATTTTGTTTCTTCGTCTGAAAGGGAGCTTACACTGGTTTTCCGATTCGGTCTCCATATCGTCTGTGCTGGCCTGTATCTGGCTAAACTTGAAGTAGATAGTCACTGATATTGACCAAACAGAAATTCAGGTAGTTTTCACCAACGTCAAAGTTGAAGAGTGCACAAGTCAAATCAATTTTCCACTTCTGAATCTAATTTGTCTGCAAGTAGCTATCCCCAGCAATTTTTATTTTGATTTTTTTTCAGCGAGTCCCTTTGGCAGACCAATGGTGTGCGGAACTGGTATTCACATTTTTTCTAACTTGATTGATGGATAAAATATACGTTTACGTAATTCAGGGCTCAGATCGCGTAAGACGATTCAATTGAACGATAATCGTTTTGACGATTGCTCTCTCTATATTTCACCTCACATGTGATAGAGAAAGGTATTGCCAAAACGATGATCGTTCAATCGAATCATCTTACACGATCTAGGCCCAGGCAATTAAAGCTATTTTCCCCATCTGCATCGTCACGCATAGTCGACATGGTGCTCCAACCACTGTTACCTTTTAATGGGTCCCAGAACACCGTGGAAACAAAATGGCGGATGAATTTCTTGATCCCAACCAAATCAAATCCTAAATATTTCTGCCACTGGAACACGAAAAGTAACCAAACCAACAGAGTTTTCTCAACTCATGAACGTAATTTAGAAATTGTAATCTGTCAGGTCTTGAAAAATCAATGACGGATCTCTCAAAGAAATTAAAACAAATGGACTACCTACTCCAGTTAAGAAGAACTCAACTGCTCTGCCCATCTTGATTGGAATCCAAGGGTCACAACGCAGTGGGTACCCGCACATGGACAGAATGGGCATCAGTACATCTAACTTATGCAGGTGGTATTAAGACAAAGAGACGGAAGAAGGATCAATTCATTTGTGAGTGTCCCAAGATTTCGATGAATTCAGCGACATCTCACTTTTTTCACTGAAAAATATTCTAAAATTCGTCAAGAATTCAAGTTGGTTCAGAGATAGGCACCCCGACTCCGTACCTAAGCTTCACTGAATCCTCTCTTAACCAGTCCTTTTATCTTACTTACCTATATCATAGGGAGCACAATGAATCCATTGTGATCGGTTTGAGGTAATGCGTCTTACCGTATTGTCAGCCCTTCTAATCTAACCTGGACTAATCTAAGGCAGTCCACCTTTAAAAACAATATAATCACCTCCAAGCTAAAGGTCCAAGTATTGACAGCTCTTATATTTTATATTTCCCTATATTATCACATCTATCATTTTAGTCCTACGTGATTTAAGGCCTGACGTTTGTCAACTAAAGTTAAACTTGTTTTATTTCAAATTTAAAGCTCTGTCATGTATAAGCTGCATTAATTAAAAAAAAAAAAAGATATATTTTTCTTGTTTCATCAGCTTTGAATTTCAATTGAATTTCTCCTCATTGATTTCAATTTCTTTCCTATAGCTTAAATTTTACATCTTAAAACCTCAAACTTAACTAACATACAATTCATCTTCTCTTTACAGATTCTCCAAGTGACAGCCATTGACCTTGATACCGGCAACAATGCCCGTCTCACCTACCGCCTTACCGATTCTAGCGGCAGCAATGATAAAAAATTCCTACCAAAAGGTCAAAATCTGACAATTCCTCTAACTGGCTCAAACAACGGTGGCCTAAGATCTCTTGCTATGATGGCCATCAAAGGCGTAACAACAAATGGTCCCATAACTGCAAGTTCCGACCCAAATCAATTATTTGGTATTTTTCCGAATAGTGGTTGGATCTACTTGCGTGGCACACTCGACCGTGAAACGCGTGATCGTTACGAACTCACAGTAATGGCCAGTGACAATGGTACACCGTCAGCTCATGCGAAAACACGTGTCACTGTCAATATACTCGATGCCAATGATAATGATCCTCGATTTCTGCGCAACACCTATGAATTCGCCATCGAGGAGAATATGCGACGTGGTGCAATAGTTGGCACCGTTGCTGCCACCGACTTGGATCTAGATGCAAACGCTGAGATACGCTATAGCTTGATACCGAGCAACACCAGCTTCCAGGTTAACTCAGTTACAGGTGAGTTACAATTTCAATTCTCTGTGTCTCTTTTTTTTCTCAATCAAGTGTGGCAGAGGCAAACCTTGATGAATATTTAGATTTTATGCAAATAATGCGGTATAGTTTAAGTGGAGCATGGAGCAAGTAGTAGTAGCAGCAGCAGAAGCAGCGAAAGAGAATTGTCTTTCTAGATGTTGGGGCTTATTAGTTGTGGCTTTAATTAAATTAAACATAAAAATGGATAATAGTGGTCGGGACAGGCCTGTTGTTTGATTTTTTTTTTTCTAAACATCTCGTTGACTGACATCTGACAGACGAGAGGTAAACACAGCAACAGGAAGCACGGCAACCAAAACACAGCCGTAAAACATCAGGAAGAAATAAATCGATTTTGACCGGTGATGGTCATTGATTTGCATTCGATTCTACCATCAGCTGACTGACCACGAGAACCGGCCGGTGCAGTGTGACGACAGGGACAGGGAGTGGTTTTGCACCATGAGCAGCAGAATGAATGCACGAACTAACCTAGTTCCGAATGCCAACCTGGCCGATCGCGCGCTACATCAATCAATCACGAATGCCTGGCCATCAAGCTGCTGCCGCTACTGCCAAGCCATCAAGCTCTCGTCCATTGCGCTAACGAAACGATGTTCCAAATACTTTATTACAATCTCTTTTATTTTTTTTTGTTTGCAGGCGAAATCACCACCCGCGAGCCGCTGGACCGTGAAACGCGCTCCCTTTATGATCTGGTGGCTGAAGCTCGCGATCAGGGCACACCGTACCGCAGCGCCCGCGTCGCAGTGAAAGTCATGGTGACTGATGTGAATGACAATTCTCCGGACATCGTTGATCCGCAGGAGGATGTGGTCAGTGTGCGCGAGGAACAGCCGCCCGGCACCGAAGTGGTACGAATTCGTGCTGTCGATCGTGATAATGGCCAAAATGCATCGATCACCTATACGATACTAAAGAATCGTGACTCAGACGGCTACGGGCTGTTCTCGATCGATCCGAGTTCGGGCCAAATTCGCACTCGTGTCGTATTGGACCATGAGGAGCGCAGCATCTATCGGCTGGCGGTGGCCGCTACCGATGGTGGTGTGCCGCCGAAGCAGATTGTACGTTTGTTGCGTGTCGAGGTGTTGGATTTGAATGACAATCGGCCGACGTTTACCAGTTCCAGTTTGGTCTTCAGGGTGAGTACCTTCTATGAAAAATTTTCTTCTTCTTTGCCAAGATAAGTCGAGTCGGTCGGCGCTGCTCGGCGTGGCTGCCCCACACCGCAACTGTCTGTTTCTAAAAGTGGTAAAATTTTACTACGTAAACTGATGGCACGTTGGTGTGCGAGTAAGTGTTGTTGTTGGTTGCTGGTTAGTCGCTTGGGCTTAATGCATGTACATTTTGACCTTGTTCTTTCCGGGAATTGACCTTTGTGTGTGATGTTGTTGGTTGGGGCTTATTTGAATTCGTGATTTTGTCTTATGGAATTCTTTTGCCAGCTCTGCTGGTGCTCTGCTCTCTATGAGTGCGGAGGAAGAGTGTCGAGATGATTTGTATCGTCACGTGACAAACGGCAAAGACACGATTTTGAGTTTTCTTTTTTCACTTATTTTTTTTTTGTTCTGGTTTTTTTTTTGTAACTCTCGGTGAATATGAGAGTTTATTGTTTCAAGAGCGTTAAAGTTGCGTGGGATGATTTCCTAACTTCATTCTGTCAGGCTACCTCCTGTAGTCAACAGGAGAGTGATGATATACATTTTCAAGATCTTCATTGAATGATTACGATCAAAATGCGTACAACACGCATCAACAAGGCAATCATATGACCGCATATGAGCTTGTGTATCTTGAAAGGGCAATTATATTCAACTGGAAGCTTTAAAAAAACCTTTGGAATTTATTATTATTCAGGACCCAGTTTTGGGGGTGAAACGAGTGGACAAAAGCCAATCTGAAGAATTAAAATTAAGTACCTGTCCCCAAATGTCATCGACAGCAGAAAAAAAAAGACTGAATACCAAATGAAGATGATGGCACTTGAAATTCTCCGAATTACTACATCAATTTAAATTTGTTTGTATATGCCATGATTATTTTAATTCTTCGTCGGCAATGTGTGTTGCTCTGAGTTTTGGGATTTAAATGTTGTTGTTTTTTTTTTTTTTTTTTTAAGACGCGTGATACTGTCAGTAAACTTGCCAAATTAACATGTCTTGTGACATGTAATTGTGTTTATTTTTTCTTAAACATTTTTTTTTTTTTAATTATCTCGACCGATGATATCAGAGAATTCTTTTTTATTTTTTATTGCTGTCTTCTTCGTCATTCTTCATGGCCTGGCAATGATGATGGACAGGTGTGGAATGCAAAGTGGTTTGTGCTGTCATCGAGTGTTATTTATTATTGGTATATCCGATGGAAGAAGTCATATAAAAATTTTGATAGAATGTTTTTGATAAGAAAAAACCACATTTCTTGTGCTTAGATTTGAATTTTGGAATTATTTTAAGGACATTTTAATGATGATTGGCAAGGGACTTTTTAAAGAGGTTGTATTTGAGAATTGTGTGCAAATGTCCTGCAATTATAAGGCTAATGTCACATGAGCGTCCTTTTCTGCGCGTCCATTTGGAAGTACGTCCTGAGAACCAAGAAAACTTATAGGAATGGACACACGAGCGTCCACTTATTGGTTTCGTCCGCGCGTCGAATTTTGTCGACTGTTTGACTCTCATGCCGCGCAGATTGTAAAACGGCATGAGGGGTACTGTCGTAAATAAGTATGGTCACACGAGCGTCCAAGTGGACGCGCTTCCAGATAATTTTTAGATGGCTTTTTTTGTGTTTTTAATTTTTATCTTTTTAGTGGGTTGATATAGATTTTGTTGAAATTTGTATCCAAAATTAAATTAAAAAATTGAGTTTCTAAAGTACCGTTGAGCTGAGATAACGCCAATATTAGAAACCTTGTTCTATGAGATCATATCTTATTAATGCATGCATGGTTTAATTTGGTTTTTTCTTATTCCGAAAACAACGATTATTTTGATACTTTATTTGATATTTTACGTGCACCACAAGCCTTACAATCTTAACTTTAATTTAATCGAGAAATCAGAAAAAATTGCATAGAAAATGTGTGTTTGGTTCATTGCTCTGGAGAAAGGTCCGTCAATTGCAAAATTGTGGCAATTTTCAAAGTTAACCTTTTTTTTTTAAAAAATTATATCTTTCGTTATAATGATTCGATTATCAAGGTTAAGGTCTTAAAATAAAGATAAAACATCAGGCTACAATAATGTATTAAAAAAATTTAAGGAAATGTTAGGCATAAACCTAACAAGAGAGGCGAAGGAGGTTATTTAATCAGTTTATAAGCAAATAGGTATTTTTAAATTCAAAAGTTGATGAAAATTTTCAGAATTTTGAAAAAAAATATTTCACATTGTTACTGCCCCAACTCCCCTCTACAAAAATGTTGTACATTTTGTAGGGCTCATTACAACAGGGAAGGCAGTAGGGGCCGTTTTTTGAGTTTTCACCCACTAATTCTATATTAATTTGATTTATCAACCAAAGAAAAGGAACTAACTTAATAAAATATTCCGTCCGCGCGTACAAAAAGAAGTTCGTGTGACATCAAGAGAGTTTTATGCTGGACGCGCTTCTAAATGGAAGTTTGTCCATTTGGACGCTCGTGTGGCATTGGCCTAAGACTTACGTATGAATTTTTAAATATTATTTTATTTTTATTTTGGTAATTTTTTCATCTAATTGTTAAATTTATCTTTATTATTTTTAAAGATAAACGTTCAAAAATAAATTTTACAATTTATAAATCACTAATTCTTTCATGTATGCCATTGGATAGGACCTAATATGATTATTTTGATAATCGAGTTCGTGCAACAGCTCTTTTATTTTTTTGTTTACAATTAATTTAATTGTTTTATGGTTCTACGAATATTTTGGACTCTCTATTATATTATAGATAGGTAATAATTATCCTTTAGAAAAGTTTGTTAGTGCTCAACTACAAAAGCATATACAGTAAAACCCGGATAGGTGCCTAACCTGCATAAGTACCTTTTATTTGTTAGAACAAAAATTATAAGGATTTTTTTCATATAAAACTCATCTAATAAGTACCTTTCGCTCAACTGCCTTCCCTGTTTAATTGTCTTTTATTTTGTATACTTTTATTGAAATTTACCTGAGAAAAAGACAAAAGCTTCTTTTTCATCTAGCGCTTCCTTTTTAAAAGGTTACTGATACTATTAAGTTGATGTAGTGTTATTTATTATTTTTTAAATAAACATTAAACGTTTTTTTTGGTGTCATTTTTTTTTATTTTTTGTAAATGTTGAGGTAAGTGCTTATGCGTACCTAAGCGCGCTCTTTATAACTGCCCAACCCGCATAAGTACCTTTCAAAACGAAGCATTTATGGTGGGCCACTTATCCGGGTTTTACTGTAATTGATTCCATTTATACCGACATAAAATTTAATTTTCTACAACGGCTTGATTTTCTCTTTGTTTCAAAAAAATAAGCACGATTAGATCACATGATCTTGATTTTTGTGGTGAGTAATAATGTAGCTAAATTTTAAGGAAAAAATGTTAAATTAGTCAAACAATTAAAAAAAAATAATTTTCAAGATTTTCAATGCAATATTGTTAGAAATATTAAGAAGCACTAGATTACAAAACTACAACTAAATCCTATATGCTACTAAATCCTACAAAGCTATACATGTTTAAAAAGTAAATTTAGGTGAATTAAGCAAAAAAACGTCAATACGAATTTTTTGCAGAAATATGAAACCCAACTTACAATCAGTAATTTTAGACTAATCCTTGTATGTTAAGCAATTTTTTAATATGTTGTCACCAGCGACAAACTTTGCCCCGAAGTTACACGATTGTGCTTTTTTTGGCACGATATGGTTCTCTTGGCATGGTTTCGCATGTAGGACGCCATCTTGATTGAAGCGTAGGTACATTAACATTTAAAAATCGAACATTTAATGCTTCTAATAGAGTTTAACTTTATCTATCAACCTTGATGAAGAAGGCTGTCCATGTCAAAGCAATCGTATGACAGCGGGGTCAATTTTCTCTTGCCCAAGCGGAAATGACAATTTTCCAAAAAATCTACTTGAAATATTAAAAAAAAACGACTAAGCTCACAATTCAGAATCCATTCTTTAATTTTTCTTCTAATTGTTTTGAAAAATTAGTAGATACAGTCAAGTTAGGAAATTAAATCGCATTTTGAATATAAAAAATTTCATTTATGGTATATAGTTGGGTACCTACACCTCGGTTCAGTATAAAAACGAGTTTTTGGAATTTTTGAGGTTAGGAAAGATCGAACAGATTGAAAAAGAGATTGGTTTTGTTTTAATCGAATAACTCATTCCCAATTTATTTTACAAAAAAATATCTAACGAAAATCTCATAGTAAACTAAATTATCTACAAAATAATATTAACGACTCCTGTACGTTACTTCACCTATTGGGTCAAAGTTCGCCTATGCGTCACGTTGACGGCTTTTCCCTAACCCCCCAAAAAAATACTAAGCTCACAAATTGTGTCCATCGAAAAATGCAATTTCCTGCTATTTCTTAATTATTTTATTGTATTAAATAGTTCTTGAAAAATTAATTTTCAAATTCAAAATTAAAAAAAAAAAACGAAAAAAAATTGATCAAGATTTTACGTTAAATAGTAGTTTTATTTTAATATTCAATGCTCTTATCAAATTGAAAGCATATCCATAAATGTCTTGTCTTTTTCGAGAAAATTTAAAGTAGCAAAAGTAAGATTTCCTTAAATTTGACTTTATTTCGTTATTTTGTTTCTCCAAAAATCCTTTTGTCACAAAAGCGATATTTATTCCAAAGACAGAAGACGTATAGGACCATCTTATTTAATACTTTAAATGAAAATAGTACTTGTTATCAAAAATTGTTTGGAAAAAACCAGTTAAAAGTTTATAGGACAGGACACACTTTTATTTTCGTTATTCTTAATATCTTGAATTGCCACTGTCTTGAAAAGTCGCAAAAAGTCACAATGGTTTTTGATTGATATTTTCCCTTTAAAAATAAATAAATAAACTTTTCCCTTTATGAAACAAAATAAAAACGATTTTCTACTAGGCCCCAAAAGTAATTTATTGGACAAAAATAAAAAAATTGTCCCACACTTAAAATGGTGCCATGAAATAAAGTCCAATGCAATAAAGTCCAAAGCCAAATTTTGGAATTAATTGAACTTTTAAGAATGGAAAAACACTCCAAAATTCTTTTGGACTTTTTGCATTCTGAGACTGCAAAATAGTCAAAATCCAAAATGTAATAATATCCAAAAATGACTGTCTTTAATTTGCTTGTAAGATATAAAAGATGTATTTACTCAGGATAAACCCAAGGTATTGCTTAGTGTAGTCTAAGAAAGTTGTTGACTCTCCCGGTACTGAAACAAAATTTTTTTTACACGAATTTTTGATTTTCACATCCCAAATTGACCTTCTCTTGATAAAAACTTTTACCCGCTGTGCTTTGCTCAAGAGAAGATCAATGTGGGATGTGAAGTTAAAAATTGGCGTGAATTTACGACAACAGGCACCCGCAGCTTAAATAAAATTGCATATTTTGTTTTATTTATTTTTTTCAAAAAGAGATAAGTTCCAAAGGATGTATTGCACTCTGAGACTGCAATAGAGCCCAAAATCGTTTTAGACTTTAATGCTATTTTAAAAGCCTTAAAGTCCAAAATTTTGTTTTGGACTTTATTGCATTAGATTTTGTTTCATAGCACTTTTCAACTACAGTAAAACCAGCATAAGAGAAACCCGCTTGAGAGAAAAACCCGCTTTCTAAAACGCATTTTTTATCCCCTTTAAGAAAAAACCGAATACTTGAATCATATTTTCAGTTCAATTTTATATTTTTCATTAAAAAAAACAACTCACTTAAGTGAAAAAAAATTTACCGCACAGAACGAAAAATTTCCTGAATGCTTTCGTTTCTTCTTTGTTTTTCACTTTCACCATTTTCACCACGAAAATGACATTTGAATTTCTGATTATTTAACAAACGTTTACATTTACATTTTAAAAACAAATTGCTTTGTCCTCTCAAACAAAAATCCCCAAAAAACATTCGAAATGGCTCAAGCAGTATACCTACGTGTTTTGACATTTATTAAAAAGAAAATTACATTTTCATAATTCAGAGATAAATAAAAGACAAATACAATTTTTTCTAGCATTAATTTTCCTCTTAATGGAATTTTTAGATCCGCTTAAGTGAATTTTTTTTTCACTTGAGCGGCTGGGGTTCGTTTAAGTGAAAAACCCGCTTAAGTTAAAGAAATACTGTAATATTTTGCAGTTCCTCTTGAGCGGGTTTTACTGTATCTCAAAAAAAAAAAAAAAAACAAAACTATCACAATTATTCTACTTTACAATAGCAACAGATTTTTATCACGAAAAGAAAAACAAAGAGTCACTTTTATCGCATACCAAAATTGGTACTGCACGTGCTCTTTCAAAGCTTCCCACTTTATACGCATCAACTGACAAAATGGTTGCAATCTAAAAAGCGGAATCAATGAGAAACTAAGCTCATGTTGGTTGTAAATAACTTTGCATACAAAAACTAACAATAAAAATCGATTCTTTTATAGTTTTGGCCATGTTTTTGGGAAAATGAACCTGTATGTTTCATAGATTTAATTAATCAGTGCCTTCAAAAATCGATAAAGCATCAACACAATTTAACATAACTTAGAAAAAAGTATTTTGACACCTTGTTTTTTGCGGATACATAAATCAATTTCACATTTCATAAATCTCTGCCAATAAATTTAATTCAAAACATAAAATTTTGCCTAAAATTCCAATCGTCTTCTATTATTTAAATTTGCCAACCCAAACTAATATAAGTTTTTTTTTTTTATTTCTTTTGCATTAAGAACAATAATAAATAAGTAACTTATTGCATCCAAAAATCAAACCCAAAACATGCATGTCATTCAAAATAACTAAATCTTCCCGAAAAAAAAATTATAAAATTCAAAAAATCCAATTGCGCGTCAGCTCTAAATCATACAGAAGCATCCATATCGATGACAGTAGGTAGGTATATGAGAGAACCTGGCGCAGCACAGAATCAAGTGTGCCGCTGCAACTCTAAAAAAAAAAAGACATAAAAACGATCCATACAGACTTTTATTCTTTTTATTATTTTTTTCAAATACTTGTCCTTTTGAGACAGAACAAAAAATTATGTTCCTTCTTGCCAAAGTGGACAGCAAATCCGTTTCTATACTTAATATGCAAAACCTCATCCTCATGTCTCTTTGGTATTTGTGTTAAGACAGAGCCGCCGCGCCGCCGACAATGTAAGCGTCGTCGTTGTTGTCGTCAGTGGCTGTCTCTCAGCGAATAAGAGATTAATTCTGCCAAGCGTCTGTCCCAAAAAAAAAAAAAAATAACCAAAACCCAAACCCCCACATTGTGCTCCTGTGGACTGCTGCTGCTTCAAAAAGATAAAATCACCATTAAAATTATCATAACTCCACAAAAGAATGGTAGCTCGTTAAAGAACCCCAAAACCAAAAAGAAAAAAAAAAAAACGAAACAAATAAGTCCCGTACGTGCAGTGAGAGACTGAAAGCAAAATTTATATTTTTGAATTCGTCGCCATATTTTTTTTTTTGCCCATCACTAGGCTCCACAATGACTCATCTCTAATCTTCATCTGTTTTCTTTTTTTTTTTATAATTTTTAGGTCCGTGAGGATGTGCCAGTGGGTCATGTTGTTGGCTCGGTTGGCCCCTCCGAACGAAGTGACACCCAAAACATGATCGCCGAACCGGGACTTCACATAACTTACACTCTGACGTCACTCGCCAAAGACACCATCGAGGGTGCCTTCGACATGGACCGCCAAACCGGATTCCTTGTCGTCGCCCGTCGACTAGATCGCGAACAGCAATCCGAATATCGATTGGAAATCCGCGCATTAGACAACACCGCCTCCAACAATCCGCAGAGCAGCGCAATCACAGTTAAAGTCGAGATCGCCGATGTGAATGACAATCCACCCAAGTGGGCCGAAGATCCAATAATGATCTACGTCAGCGAGAGCACCGCTATTGGAGTGATAATCTACAACTTCACCGCCACCGACGCAGATACCGGCACCAACGGTGAACTGCAGTACAAGTTGCTACGCCAGAGCCCCGATGGCATCGATGCCAACAACCAGCAGCTGCAGCAGGACCAGCAGCAAAATCAGCAAAATCAGGAACAGCAAAAGCAATCACTATTCTCGGTGGACCCACTTACCGGTGCTCTGACCCTACAAGCTGCACTTGATTACGAAACAATCAGCGAGTACATTCTAATTGTACAAGCTCTCGACCAATCATCGAACACCAGCGAACGTCTACACAGCACGGTAACGGCTCGCATCCTCGTCGAAGACGCCAACGATAACGGTCCAGTTTTTGTGTCACCGGTCGAAGGAAGCGACACCATCATAGAACTGAGTGACGCAACACAAGTCGGTCAATTAGTGGCACACGTCGTAGCGACTGATAAGGACGCAGGCGATAATGGACACATCACCTATGCCATACTTAGCGGTAATGAAGATGGACGTTTTAGGATCGATTCAAATACTGGTTTCATCGAATTGGCCAAGAGTCTGCCGCAGATGATTGGCAATGACGATGCTAATGGCATCTATGGCAATCGTTTGATTCAAGACCACAGTAGCCGAAGTAGTTCCAATAGTAATGGCGGCTACAAGGCGAACAATAAATTTAATTTGGTGATCAGTGCCAGTGATCATGGAAGTCCACACTCCAAGCAATCGCATTTGAATTTACAAATTCTTGTCCATGGCACAACAAGCAATCCTCCGCGTTTTTTGCAGAAAGTCTATCGTTTTAACATCTCTGAGAATTTGCCATCAGGAACGCCACTGTTCAGTGTAGGCGCTAAATCCTTTAATGGCGGTAAGTACATGATTTGTTTTCTTTTTTTTTTTTATAACTTTTTTTTTTATAAACTTTTAATTAAATATAAGGTTGGAAACGATGGCAGGTGAAGACAGTAGTTGTGTTTTTCAGGTGACTTGTTAAGAAGATTGAATTCATTGAAGCAAGATTTATAAATCAGAACTTTTCATATAAATTTCATAGAATTAAGTAATATTTATGTTTTTTGAGCAGAAATCTATTGGAATGTGATAGTTTACATTCTGTTAAAATGTCCCATTTATTTTACCAAAAATAAAATGCACGACTGGGTCGCACGAACTTGCTCTTGTATTTAAAGTTTCTTCGAATAAAGAATAAAGAATGCAATCTCAATTCTTGAATTTATGCAGAAAAAAATTTTAAAATCGTTGGAGCGGTTTTCTTAAAAAATATTTTTTATATATGAAATTTCTTGAAATTTTTTAGAAAAAAAAAATTGTTATACCATTTTTAAGAATATAATAATATACGACTAAAACCATAATTTAAAAAAAAAAATCATCAACCCGTTTTCAAAAAAAAAATTGAACTTTTTTAAAAAACCAAAAAATATTTTTTTGAAAATATATGCATGCAGTATTATTTTAACCATTTAACCATTTAAAAGAAAAAACGGTTACTGCCTCTTGCGAGGAATTGACAAATCCTCCAAGAGTATCTCCTGTCACAGAAAAGTGCCGCTCGTTAGCCGTTCGGATTCGGCAATAAACTGTAGGTCCCCTCCATTCCTGCAGACACGCACACAGGAATGGTTGAGAATTGTAAGTCACTAGGCCCTAGTTCTGCATGAGCTGTTGTGCCATCAAATTATTATTTGTTTTTTTTTATTATTTTAACTTGATAGAAGCTCCAGAGCAAAAATTTTGATCAAAATCGGTTGGGCGGGAGACGAGATAATCGAAAATCAAAAAAACCGTTCTATGGTAGGTACCGTTAATAACGGTTTTTCGTAAATTTTGTTTCATCAAAATTCAGACCTAGCCAGAACTAGTACACACAGTAACTTAAAAAAAATCGTAAGGGCCGTTTTTTAGATAAATAACATTTTTCAAAACAGTTGTATGGCAAGTACCGTTATTTTTTGAGCTAAAAAAAAAAATCCGATTCCTCCTCTGGGGAATTACCCAAAAAGACAGACAGACATATAGACAGACATACATACATACAGACAGACAGACGGAATTGTGGGACCCACTCTTTTAGTGTTCTCTATCATCGTATTCGACCTCTTAACATCATTGGAAGCAGAGGGTTTCAAAGTGATTGCCTATGCTGACGACGTTGCAATATCTGTATCTGGGAAACACCCACAAGTTCTTTCGGAACTCCTACAAAATGCCTTAAACAGGCTTACCAATTGGGCAAAGCATTGTGGCTTAGACGTCAACCCACATAAAACGGAACTAGTACTCTTTACGAGAAGGTACAAAATTCCTCAAATTAGCCCACCCACAATTAAAGGAATACCCCTAAACTTCTCCGACCAAGCCAAATATTTAGGCCTTACTTTAGACAAAAAACTAAATTGGAAGGCAAATATTGATGAAAGAGTAAAGAAGGCTACTGTAGCAGTCTTTACATGTAAAAAGGCCATAGGCTCAAAGTGGGGCTTTTCCCCAAAAATAACCCACTGGCTATATACCTCGGTAATCAGACCGATACTCGCTTATGGAGTTGTCGTATGGTGGACCGCACTGGACAAAATGGTAAATTTGAATAAACTTATTAAAGTCCAGCGGTCAGCAGGTATGTGCATCACAGGAGCACTTCGCTCAACACCAACAGCAGCTTTAGAAGTACTTCTAAACCTAACACCTCTTGACATCTTCTCCAAAATGGTGGCAGCCAACTCATGCGTGAGGCTTAGAGCCACCTCTCAATGGATCAGTAACAACACTGGTCATACTACTATTTTAGACAATTTCAGATCTATCCCAGATCGCTTAGACTATACCACCCCAAAAATGCGGTATTCGATAATAACTTCCATATTTCTATCCCCTCAAGATCCTTTTGGGAAGAAGGAGGACCTCAAGAAGAAAACACGATACACTTCTATACAGACGGTTTAAAGACCGACGACGGCGTTGAAAGTGGCATCTATTCGAAACAACTAAATCTCAGTCTATCATATAGACTTCCCAATCAATGTAGTGTGTTCCAAGCAGAAGTAATGGCGATAAAAGAGGCATTATCCTGGCTCAAAGAAAACGTTATATCTTGTAAGGATGTGCGTATCTTCTCAGACAGCCCAGCCGCTCTCAAATCTCTCGCGTCTGTCTCCACAAACTCTATCATAGTCCACGACTGTCGATCATCTCTGAACGAGATGACAGAACAGTTTAACATTCACCTCATCTGGGTGCCGGGCCACAGGGACATTCCGGGAAATTGTAAAGCTGATGAGCTCGCCAAAAACGGAACACTTCTGCCCACTGTTAGCCAAAGACACAACATAGGAACACCACTTGCTACATGCAAACACCTCTTCAAACAATATGCTTTAGAATCAAAAAGTGCTAGATGGTCACAGGGTACCACCTAGAAACTAAACAAATATGGCCATGCATAGACCTGAAGCGGTCAAAAGGCTTGATTTCCCTGAGCAGACAAAGTTTAAGCTCCACAATTGGAGTCATAACAGGACACTGCCTCATAGGTAGACATGCTAAGAGGCTGGGGGTCTACACAAATGACTTCTGTAGAAGCTGCATGGACGAGGAAGAAGAGGAATCAATCCAACATCTTCTATGTACATGTCCGGCACTCTCCAATAGAAGGAACACCTACCTAGGTAGCCCCTTCTTTGATAATACCAGTGAACTGGCAACAATCGACACAAAATGTCTCTCAAACTTCATTAAAAGTACAAAATGGTTTGATTAATTTCATAACTCTCCCATGAGTAACTTTCCTCAGTGGTACCACAATGGACCCTTAGGGTCTAAGTGAGTCAACAACATCTAGACGGCCACTCTAACCTAACCTAACCAATCATCGTATTGTCAAGTTCGATTGTTATCTCGAGTTCGCTTTTTTCCACGAATCCATAAAATGCCCTATACCTAGTACATTATATTGCAAGAAAAAATAAACTAAAATTGTTTCCTATGAAAAGGTCCTTAAATATTATGCACATATAAGAATCTGTACCTACGCTACCCTCTGTAACTTTCACATCACTGCATCAGTCACATCATTCCAGAAAATGGAACAAAACTCGTTTGTTTTGTTTCAATTTTCATCGTTTCTCGACCAATTTTATCGATTTGAGAGTTACAAAACGTAGGCACTGATAGGAAGAAACTTGTGTTTTTGCACATTTTTTGTCTTTGACATAGATTTCCTGTTTTTTTAATTTTTTTTAAGTACTTAGTAGAATTTCCTTACAACTTATTTAAGCCACCATAATCAACTTTGTTAAGTAGGTAGATTTACCATTGAAAACTTAAAAAAAAAAAAAAAAACTTGCACCCGAATGGCATTCATGCCAACGCGCTACAAGAGTAGCTAACCTGTCCCTTCAATTTGAACAGTGATGATAAAATATTGGTTCATTGTTTTGCCACCGTCATTAATCGTTGTGGTTAAAGACAGAAAAAAAAAGTAGTTTTAACTTTATAATACCAACCCAAAGAAGTTATTGGTATGCAAAAATAAAAAAACGATAAATTCTTAGCGAGTCGGCCTTAAGGTTGACAGAAAATAAAATAAAATCAAGTCCATGCTTTAAGGTGCTACTGGCTTTAAACTCAATATTGTGTAGGTCGTTAAGTGAGCTAGAAAATAATGTCAATATCAGGTCGTGCATGATATTGTGAAGAAAAATTAGTGTCATTTGTTGAATAGGTGACAAGTTACATTCATACATGTATCTTTCTCCAAGTAATGCATTTAGGATCAAGCTATTTTTGTTGAAGAAAATTCGGTAGGAAATTTAGTAAAAACCTTATGAACACACCCAAATTGAATCTATTCGAAGTGGAACACGTATTTAAAAGGGTTAGAATTCAATGGATAAAACAACAAAAACAAGCGATTGGCAATCTGGACTGTCAAATGAAATTAGAAAATTTGAGATGTGAACACTTTTTGTGCAAAATTACCTCATTTCAGCTCTAATCAAAACGCATTATAAAGCAGTGTTTTTTTGAAAATTAAATTTTGTTTGAAAAAATGCAATATTTTATAATTAAAAATAACAACTCAAAATTATCAACGTAAAAATTTCCTAGAACGCAAAAACATGTTTCCGGCGTGTCGCCTAACTGCCTGAACAGAATAGAATGCTGGAACTAGAGCCGCAGACGGAACTGGAAGAGCTGTCAAAAAGTGTCGTACCTCGTACGTCTTAATTTTTACGTGCCCACAATGCAGCTGTACAGCTTTGAAAGCAAGAAAAACAAAAGAATATTCTTGTGTACAAGCTCAAAATTCACATTTTTTGTTTCCAATAATTTTCCTTTTAATAAATTATTTTTTTTCGCGATACAAATAACCACAATATTTTTTTCCGACCCAAAAAGTTGTTTTTTTTTCTTCATACAATTTGAAACGTCAAAAGTGCCGTACGTGAAAAGTTAAAAGTTGGTGAACTCTTCCGTCTGCGGCTGCAGCTCCGTATGCGTCTACGTTCCGTTGTGTTCGCAACATTGAATTTGCGTGTATTCAATATTTTGAAAGCTATTCCAGCTCTGGCTCCAGTTCCGTCTCCGTCACCATTCTGTTCAGCCAGTAAGAGTGATAGTCGTTCAGAGTGATGTAATGTATGTAAGTAGCAGTGGCGTGGCGTGGCCTGGATGATTTTAAATGGTAAGTCGTAGTCGAAGAAAAATTAGTCACCCGAAAGCGTATATAGGTAACTAAACTATGTATGACTGCCTTAAATTGCTTATATCGCGTATTGAAGATCTATTTTCCATGCCATGATATTATGAGAATGTATTTGCTTTGCAAATTTTGTAGGTGTATAGGAAGGGTCATAATAGTTTAATTTTACAAAAAAATAATAAAATAAAATAAGCTGGTAGGTACATAAACTAAATTTTTCAAAGAAAAACCTACATGACTTGCTCAATGAACTTCAAACAGCAGCGCAGCGAGATACATATACAAAATTCTCTCTTCGTCAACTCCACATACCCCACAAGAAAAAACAAATAGAACTGATAAAATTTTTCTCGGATATAACAAATTCTTTCTCTTTGCCCTGTTCATTTCGTATACAAAAATCCCTAAATAAGACGCAGAAAACCGAGTTATTTTTTTGCATAAGAAAGCTTGTATTGAACAGAGAGCGTGACACCTCTCTGTTCATACACGCTTTCTGTAATATTGACTTGGTTGGGTTATGGTCTATGGATTATGGTTGGTTTGGTGCGGGTATAGAATGTCGCTTACGTGTAAAAGGTGTCAGGAATACACACATATTTGGATTATTCATTTAGATACATGTAGCTCGTTATTTAAAACACATGGTTGAATGTTGAAATGTACAATTTAAAAAGGTAACTCGATAGGAATTGTGTTATATGGACGCCACGCCACTGGTAGGTAGGTCTTTTCTTCATATTGAAGAAAAGAACTTATTACTGCAAAAGCTGAAGTTGAAAAAACATGAAAAAAAAATTAAATTTAGAAATCCTAAGTCACATTAGGTTTCTTAAGAGAATAGAATTATATTCTATAGCTTTGCTTAAATTTTTCTTCAATTTATTTGTTAAAATATAAAATTCTTTACTAATGGTAAAACTTCAAAGTTTTAAGTTTACATAAAAATTACAAAAAACTTTCGAAAGCAAAATTTCGATAGCAGTTTTTCGACCCATTCCTGTTTCTCAAAAAAAAAAATCAAATTTTCTATTCTGTTATAAGATTTATTTTGCAAAGACCGGAATCTCAGTTTTCTTAAAATCACTTCTATAGTTACTGGTACGAAGTTTTATCAAAATCGTTAAAGCCGCTTTTAAGAAAATTGCATAAAAATGCTATAAATAAAAGTTAAAGTAAATCGGCTTAGGCTCTCGAATGACGCACAGACCGACGACGGACGGTATAAAAAAACTCTTATCAATCATTGTATAGTATTAATTTTGATCACGACTTCGAAATCAAAGGAATGCACGGTAGTGCCCAGCCAAGTTCTCGGCACTACTCCCTTTTTACAGGAATAAACTCAAGCGCTTTTCGACCCCTCTCTAACTTCGTAACCAATAATCTCAGAAACTTAAAAGTTACCATACTTACTAAGCTAGACAAGCACAGGTGCCTCACTAAATTTAAACTCCCTAGCATAAGTGGTTCCTGAGATACAGGACGCCAAAACTCGCGAAAACCGTAACTGACTGACTTACTGACTGACAGATTATCAAAATTATGGAGCAATTCTAGACACCGTAGAATTTTGTAATTTCGCACATCGGTAGGCCTTGTGGTATATACAAAGGAAAAATTCAAAAATTTAGGATTTTCCATATGAGGGGCGTGGTATCCGCCTACTATCACAGAATTGCTATCATTTATTTTGAGCTTTTTTGATTGCTGTAGAATTATAAAATTTGGTAGAGCTGTAGCCCTGATCATTCGAGCACAGGAAAAAAAATTAAATTTTAAATTTATCATTCAGGAGGCGTTGCATCCACCCACTTTTCAGAAAATAGTTATCAATTACATGGAGCACTTTCCGACACCATAGAACCTCGTAAATTCGCACAACGGTAGGTCCTGTGGTGTATACAAAGAAAAAAAATCAAAAATTTGGGATTTTCCATATAAGGGGCGTGGTATCCGCCCACATTCACGAATTGATATCAATTATATGGAGCACTTCTGATTGTTTTAGAATGATGAAATTGGGAAGGGCAGTAGGGCAGTAGGGCTTGCAATGTTTACAATTGACAAAATCGAAAATTTGAGGATTTCCATATAGGGGGCGTGGTATCCGCCCTCTTCCTCAAATTGTTTTCTTATTGTTGTAGAAAGATGAAATTTGGTATAGAGGCAGGGCTTGCAATGTGTGTTAAGAAATAAAAAATTAAATTTGTGATTTAACATTCAGGGGCGTGGCATCCACCCACTTTCTTAGAACTATGTCTGATTGTTGTAGAATGATGAAATTTGGTAGAGCGATAGGGCTTGCAATGCAAACAAAGGAAAACAAATTTTAAATTTTATATTTGACATTCAGGGGCGTGGCATCAACCCACTTTCTCAGAAGTGTTGTCAATTATAGGAAGCATTTCTGATTGTTGTAGAATTCTGAATCTCGGTAGAGCGTTAGGGTTTATAATAGGTACATGCTGAGGAAAACCTAAAAATTTGGGGTTTATCATTCACGGGGCGTGGCATCCACCCACTTTCGTATTATTATTATTGTTTGCTGTACTATGACTATTTGTTAGAGTGTCAGAGCTCGATGAAGGTAGGTCTTCCTCCTATGGCAGGATCTTCTATTATATTTGATCAGTAATATGAGCTTAAAATTGTAGCTGGGGTGTATGTGCTTTCAACCTTTCTTACCTTCAATTTTCTCAATTTAAATAATTTACTTATTGGACTAACTTCTAAAATATTAATTATAAAACACTCGGTAATTTACCTTATAAATTTTACCAAGTAGCGTAACATTTAAGTTGAAGCTGAAACACGTAAATTTTAAACAAGTGTGTAGGTTGGTTCTCACAAACGGAAAATTTACAGATTACTCAACTGGCGTTGGTAGTTATATTTTTCTATTAGTTAATTTTTTAGTGGAATTCATGTAAGACAATTTAGACTTAAGTCGTAAGTAAGACTAACCATATACATTGAAATCCTTGTCTTGAAATAAAAATAATTGATTTCTCATTCTAAACTCAAAAAAATTGTTTCAACCCAAGTGCATATTGAATGATCAAGAGATCTTAGTTTTAATAAATTCCTTTTACAGCAAGGAAAAATCAATATCCCCCTTTTAGTATAGTATACTGCGCCAAAATTGCAAAACATGTCCAGTGGGTCATAAAGTGTTTTTGCTTTTATGGACCACGAGCAAGAGAACAGTTCAAACAGAAACCAACAACAAAAAGCAGAACGCAGAATAAAGGGAAAAAAAAAACTGCATCATATGAGACACAACACGAAATTATTGTTAAAATCCAAAGGACTCCATGTTATCTTAAAATGGGTCTGTTTTTTTTTTTTTTATATTTGGTTCGTGCGGTCTTTCTGCGAACTCCGACAACAACCAGAAGTTTTTGGTTTGTGTGTCCGTATTGAATTGATGCAAGAACTTAAGACTTTATTGGGTCTTGGGAAGGAAATGGAATTCGTTTGCGAAATCTTTAATTAGCACCTTTTGGTGTCCGCTGTTGTTGTTGTTGTTGTTACGTTTCATTGCTGTTCTTCATTTTGTCCTTCAGTTTGAATGGTCTTCAAAAGTTACAACTTTAAGATATATGTATATGCATGTATGTTGACTGCTGCTATAGGTTTTCTCTCAATATCTTTAAATAAGCCCATGGTCTGAGTTCTTTTGGTTTTTTTTTTTTTTTTTGGCATTTAATTTGCTTGTCGATTAATTTCGTCGTCAAGAAGAGTGTCGTATATTTTTGTTTTTTTTTTTCTTCTTTCTTTTTTATGTTGATCAATTCTTCATAAAATAAAACGAATACAGTGGTGAAAAATAATCAGCAACAAAAAAAAAAAAGGTGAGTGGAAAAAAATTACACTACAATGTATTAAATTGACATAAATCAAAGTTGTATAGCTGATTAAGTGTTTGGTGTTACTATTTGTTTGAGTCTTATTTTCTCACTTCACGTTGTCGTCGCGTCGTCGTCGTTGTGTCTTTGATATAATATGTTTCACCTCCACTTTGTCTTCTTCAAACCTCCTTTTTGTTTCTCCTTTATCATCATCGACAATACAAGTTGTCTGCGACAAGTACTAATTAAAAGACTTGAAGCCCTTTAATTTGACATTAGGACATATTGGTCATACAGTTTCCATCTACATTTATATAAATATACTGTGTACACACTATTTATATGTAGAATGAGAAGGTGGGGTCCAAAGATATCGGTATGGTATACTACAACATGACTGAGTCAAATGATGACAAAAATAGTAATTAATCGAGATTGTCTTACACAGCCCTAACTTTTTCATGTTCTAAATGTTCCTTTAAAGATGGCCTTTCAAGAAGAAGTTCTAGTTTTGTGCGTTTAAATTTTTCCAGAAGCGCATACACGTGGGCAGATCGAACAAGCTCGATGATCAATAGTTAATGTCCGTTTCATGTGAAGTAGTGTTAAATTTTTTAGTACATGACTTAGTACTTCTATACAAGAGTATTTATCGCCCTTAAACGAGTGTTGACATTACTTTTGAAGCTATTTTTAACTTTGCAATTGATTGCATGGTTTCTAGAATACTGATTTTGGTATAGCAACTTGTTTTTGACAATTTTGTATGCGGTTGTTGACATATTGTGACTCAGAAAGATAAAGACCCTAGCTCACTAGCATTTTTTTTTTTTTTTGTTTCAAGGACGAATTTGAATTAATTATGTTTTGCTAGTTTTTTTTTTGCCCGTAAATCGAGAATTAGACAAAGACAGAGTGGACAGTGACAAAGCCAAATTCAACTGTTCTGTTTTTCTTCTATAAAAAAAAAAAACAAATAAATTTAGTGGCATAACAGTTCATGAAGATCTAGGGCCTAGTGACTTACAACTCTTAACCATTCCTGTGTTCGTGTTTGCAGGAATGGAGGGCACCTACAATTTATTGCCGAATCCTTGCAAGAGGCAGTAGCCGGTTGATTTAAAAAATTATTAGGTGGAGAGGCCTAGACCTCCGGCTTGACAGTGCATTGCACTGTCCATTACGCCACGGCTACTACAGTAGACGCTCGATATAGTGAATCTCGGTACAGTGAACTATCCAATATAGTGAACACAAAATTTTATACACACTTCTCTAAACAGTGAACAAAAAAATCTCTATATCGAGATTTTGTTTAAATTAGGGGAACCCGGGGCATGACGTGCACCCGGGGCATAATGCGCCCCCTTTGTATTTCTATATCGAATAGGGTCACCTCCAAAATGCAATCAACCAGTTTCAATATATGGCTCGCTATTTGGGGAAACCCCTTTTTTAAATAAAAATCGCAGTTGCTTTTCTTTTTAAACGAAACCAAATTTTCGATAGTGTTTTTATTATTTTGAGGTTTTTTCAAGTGCATTTTTCGTCACTTGTATATTGTATTCTCTTTATTTGATACCAAGATATGTAAATAAGTTTATATACCTAAATTTATTTTTCCATTAAGGTTAAGTTTTTAACTTATTTTTTAAATTTTTATTTAAAAAAAAAAGGTTTGGGGCATAATGGGTGGGGCATAATAGGCATGGGTGTCCATTTTGCCCCGTTCATGTCTTTAGTATCAATTTCTATATGATTTTGTCAGCATGTTATACATTTTCTCTGATGTTTCGTAATTATGACAGAAAGAGCAAGTGAAAAAAATGAAGCAAGAATAATGTGCTTTGGCTATTGGGTTTAAGTTTTAATCACGTCACATAGTAAAATTTGGGAAAAACAAGAAGGAAGCAAATTCAGAAGACGAGAAGTTCTTGTATGATGGGTATTTATAGTTTCAGTCCACAGGTAGATGGGTTTCCTGCAGAGCTTGTTGCAAGTGGTATAATTTTTCTTGTGCTGGGTGAGGCTAATGTTGAGGAATCCAACCAAACATGCTTGCATTGCAATTCAATTTAGCTTCGTGCCCATTATACCCCACATATGTCTATTATGCCTCAGCACCAGGGCATAATGGGCAAATTGAATGATTTTTTCAAAGCAAACAAAATATACTAAATAATTTATTTATTAGAAACTTTCTTTCTTATACTTATTCCTTAATAAATTTTCTTTCTAATAAAAGTTCTTCAAAAATTCTTAATACATTTTTGCAGTTTTTATTAAAGATAATTCTTATGGGGCCCGTTATGCCCCAGGTTCCCCTACACTTTTTTTTTTCAGTAACTACTCAACAAGAATACTTCAGCTGCACTATTTTTATAATGTTTATATGAATGTTTGACCTAGTTGAAACTTGACACCGGATAAAATTTTAATTTTGTATCAAATTTTACTCTGCAAAACCTTTATAGCTTCTCTCTCGAAATAGTGAACAGTCTCGATATAGTAAACAGGCCTGGTTTTAATTACTTCACTATATCGAGCGTCTACTGTACTTTGTTTTTCTTCTGGATCTTTTATATTCCAAATTGAGAGACCTTGCGATTGCTGGTGGTTCCAACAATCCTAACATTGCTTTGACTTGGACAGTAGAAAGATGTACCGAAATTATTTACTTTGTCAGCCTGACTGTCTTTTTTAAAAAGAGATGTTAAAGATTCGGTTTTGATCTTATTTTTTGATTTGATAAAGCAAAATTTCAGAAGGTTGTTCAACGTTCAAACCTCTGAGGAATGAGAGAAAATTGTTTGATTTGGTGGTTTCTTACTGTAACTACCAAGCAAGAAAGGACTAACCAGAACCACATTCCTGATTTTTTTTTTTTAATTTGCCCTGAATTAAACTCATCTTGTGTTACTGACCTTTCTAGCACTATTTTACGGAAGAAACTGCCAAATCGGCTATACTTTATACTGTGTGTAAGGTAAGCAATGTTGAAATTCTAGTTTTGTTATTGATTAATTCTTTGTTGTCCGAATTTTTGTCTCCGTAATTCGAAAGAATTAGAGTTCAACTTGAACTAGCTATGTATTAGAGAAAATGGTTTTGTTTGGTGGTTTCATGCTGTAACCACCAGACAACAAGGGATTTGCGTCCGAAATAAAATAATTTCTTCTTACTGATGAAACTGCACCAATTGACTGCAAAATTTTACCATATAAATGGACTTGCAAGCTCCAGGACTGCCTAAAAGGCACATTCGATCTTCTTTAACCGTGTTTTTCATGAATAACGGCTTTAAAACCTCTAGAAAAAATTGTTTCGATCGGTTGTTTAATTCTGTAACCACCAGTTAGATAAAAGGTTTAATTTATCCTGGCATGTTATTCTGTCTTAAATACACTAATTTACCGTCACTGATAACGATGGTCGAATTTAAAGGGAGATTAAGCCAAATACATAAATGGCTTTGGTTTGGTAATCGAATTGTTTGTACGGAAATCGATGTTTAAATTCTGGTTTGGTCT
Organism: Epistrophella euchroma; assembly: GCA_947049315.1. Lineage (NCBI taxonomy): Eukaryota > Metazoa > Arthropoda > Insecta > Diptera > Syrphidae > Epistrophella > Epistrophella euchroma. The sequence continues at coordinate 19,547,645 of OX346245.1, forward strand.
TCCTTCATCCTATGTTGCCCAAATTATTTAATAGAAATATGTGGGCAAGATGGTGGGAAGCTTGAAAACCACTGGAACACGAGAGAAAATGGTTTTATTTGGTGGTTTAACACTGTAACCATCAAAAAAATAACAGGCTTTACCATCTTTCTGATTTCTATTTCTTCTGTTTTTTTGTCTCAATTGTTGTGACTAACATCGATCTAACAATTTTATGGATAAAACAAAATCAATTTGATAGCTCTACAGCTCATGAAGAACTAGGGCATAGTGACTTACAACTCTCAACCATTTGTCAATTCCTCGCAAGAGGCAGTAGCTAGAACCTAGACCTCTGGCATGACAGTCCATCGCACTAACCATCACGCCACGGCTGCTACAATTTTAGGGAAGATGTAGATAAATAAAAGGCTTTGACAGTTACCTGTCTGTTTGGTAAACGATTTTGAAATTCTAGCTTGGGTCTTGTTCGAATTATTAGCTCGGTTGCTCGAATTATTTTCTTCGTATTTAATTACGAACAGTTCAAAAATTTGTTTCCCAATTGAATCACTGGGACACGAGAAAAATCGTATTGTTTAACGGTAGTTTTATGCTTTAACCACCATACAACAAAGGGTTAACCTCTGATTGGTATTAATTTTTTTCTGAAATACACTTTTAGAGTTGGGAATATATGTTTTACCGCTCCTTTTTACAACACTACTTGGGAACATTCTTTAATACTTCCATAATTGGAAACATGTCGTCTGAAACATTTTTTTTAGAAATTGTATTTTGCTGCACGTTTTACTACAACTATACTGTCAAACTTATGTACTTCCAAGCCATGTGTTACCAACTTAGCTCGTTATGCAAAAATTCCAATCAAAATAGGTAGTTTTTTTTTTTTTTCTAAATTCAATCGAAAACTATTATAATCTTTTTCTTTGGATCTTTTCACATTTCTTTTGTTTTTTTTTTTTTGTCTTTCTTTCACAGCAAATCTAACATATAAAATCCCATTAGGTGTTGCTAATAATCACTTTATTGTGGATACCTATCGTGGTACCGTCAAATCGCAAGGACAATTTGATCGTGAGACCAAAGATGAATACAAGATACCAATCTATGTATTTGAAACGAATCGTGCCCCAAGTGTTGCCATACAACGATCAGCAACATCAGCAGCAGTAACAACATTAGCACACTCAACTCATGTCACATCCGCCGATTCACAACCTCAGCATGGCGAACAATTTGACATTGCAACAATTGTCATTACAATAACTGACGTTAATGATCATGCACCTGAATTTCATCCGGACTCCTGCTATAGGATGTCAGTGCCAGAAAACAGTGATTTAGCGGTCATTCATACTGTGGTCGCCACAGACTTGGATGAGGGTGCCAATGGTGAAATTGTCTACAGTATAATTGGTGAGTTCATTAGCATTTTCTCTTCGTGTGAAAACTCAAAATCATAGTCCAAAAAAAAAAAGAAGAAGTGCTAGAAGTGGATGTAAAAAGAAACCAAAAATGGAATCAAAAACACTTCCTTCTTCCATTGTTTATTTGTTTTTTTTTTGTGGCTTATGCAAACCTATTTTCCTATATAAATTTAATAAAAATAAAAACTATTTTTTTCTCTGTTAATTTTGCAGGCGGCAACTTGGGAAATAAATTCAGTATCGATATGCATACGGGTGAGCTAACAGCACGCTCATTGGATCGTGAACAACATTCACGGTATTCACTGCAAATTCAAGCCCAAGATCGTGGTACACCCATCACATATCAGAGCCTTTGTAATATAACTGTGTCGGTTTTGGATCAAAACGACAATGATCCACGTTTCGAACAAACCAAATATATTGCAAATGTACCCGAGGATATTGCAATTGGTTCGTCGGTATTGAAAGTGACGGCAAACGATGCTGATTTCGATAGAAATGCAAGGATATTATATTCGATAGCGAACGAAACACAATGGCTATTTGCTATTGATAATCAGACTGGATTAATAACTGTTGTGGGGTAAGTATTTGAAATTTTTTTTTATTTTTTATAAGAATCTTGCATAGTTGTGACAAATATTTAAATTTTTAAATCTCAAATTAAATTTTAAATTTTTCAGTGTCCTCAATTTTATAGATCTATTTTTCGTTAGGTTCTCAAGTCTATGTCCTAATTGGACCATTTATAAAAAGTAAAAATTTCAAGCAAAAATGTCAGTTAAAAAAATATGTGCAAATAATTGAAAAAATCGATACTTTCCAAAACATTTGATAAACTTTATTGATGTCTGTTGAATGACATTGCACGAGGAATAAAAGTGATCCCTTCTCTCACTATTATCTGGAGAACACTATCCGGATTTATCTTTCAAAATTGAAATTTTGCCACTGCATTTGTTCTGCAATCGAATAACATAATTAAGGAAAATTTGAGTGTTGTAAGTCACAAGATCCTGATTCTCCACCATCTGTCAAGCCACCATTTATGGGAGAGGGATATAAGAAAAGCTTGAGTCCAGATTTTCGGGACATAAAGCTGATGAAATCCACTGAAAAAAAATGACCGTCGTCATAGTGACAATCGCCGATAGTCAACTTGAAATTTTCGTATTGCCGAAAAAAATAGTCAATATGACGAAAAATCTGCAAAATTATTTTACAATTTTACAACGCGATAGTCAATTTTCAATTTCTTAATTTCAATTTGAGAAGCAAAGTTGTCATATTAACAACTGCGGCAATAAAATGGGCTATTTCGATTGTCTATATGATGACCGAAATATTTTTGTCATCAAATTGACAACCACAGTTATCAAATAGACGTTTTCAGTTGTCAATTTGACTATTCTGATTGTAAATATGAAAATCAAGATAAATAAAAAGAAACAAAATTGAGGTGATCAAAATAAAAACCGCAAATCAAACTCACAATCGCCCACCTCTCACCACACACCGACAGATTATCAAATCAACAAGCTCGACGTCATCACTGGAAGTTATTATTTTCACTTTATCATCATTACAATTCACAGTGTGTCGTTACCGCAAATATAACAAGAGGACGTTTGAAATGTCAAAAATTCAAAGCTTATTGGCTCGAGATTTTCTTGTTTGCGAATTAGAAGAGTAGATTCTAAGTTTCCGGCTGATTTCAGTTTGTAGCAACTGAGGTAGCTTCAGGTTCATTTAGTGGTGCATTCGTGCAATGCAAACGTAAAGCTAACCTTTTTGGTCATAAAAACATTCCGTGGTTACCCTCTCGCTTTAGTAAGTAGTGGGCTGGAATTAGATTCATTTTGATATTCCCCTCTTTCTTTTATTCCCCTCTTGCTTTCGAGTGAGCAGCGTGAAAATCGCAGTTTTTAATATGGCAACTGCAGTTATAAAATTGACAACCATCATTTTCAATTTGACAACTGTTATTTTCATATTAACTTTGACAGTCGCAGTTTTCAACTTGACAGCCGTGGTTGTCAATATGAAATATGGAGTTATCAAATTGACAACCGTCATTTTCTATTTGACAACTGCTGTTGTCATATTAAAAATCACAGTTTTCAGTTTGATAACCGTGATTTTCAATTTACAACAAATGCAATTATCAATGACAATCGCAGTTTTCAATTTGTTAACCGTGATATTCAATTTTACTACGCCAATCATCATATTGACAAATGACAAATGCAAATTTTCAATATAAAAATCGTAGTATAGTCAATATAAAAATCATCAATTTTTCGTACATTCTTTATTTTTTGCGACTGTTTTCGCTGAGTATTCTTGTTTTCCATGTCCTTACTGTTTATAAGTGTAAGTCTTGATTTTATCAACATGGTATGTAATATTTACTGGCTATGACATCTCAGCAATAGTCTAGACGGATTTGTTGATTGACAGAAATGGGCGTGAAATGAGTGTCAAGTTAGCGAAACAACATTCGCTGATCGAAAAATTATTGGATAATAATTAGCCGTGAATTATTTGTGATAATTTTGTAGTTGGCGTTTGATGTTTTCTATGTTTATTTTTGGAAAATTGTCAAATTGGTATTGAGTTAGCGAAGCACCACCCGGGAAAGAGGTAAGAACTTCAAATATGAAAAATTGAAAAATTTATTTGCCGTTAGTTGTGGTGCAATACTTTCAATATTTTTGTTTCAAAAATAAAAAAAATATAAAAAAATATCGCATGACAAAATGAAAGTTGTCGCAACTAATTTAGAGCTGACGAAAAGCAAACAATTAACCGTTCCATATAAAATGTTTTACCCCTTTTTCAGAAAGTGCTTCGCTAACTTCATAACAATTTGGCAAATCAGCAAAAAAAACATCAAAATATAAGTTTTAATCACTTTTCGGCGGGATGCTTTCGCAAAAACAAAACAAAAAAACATAGAAAATACTGCACGACAATATTGAAGTTATCACCACTAATTCATAACTGACAAACGGCAAATGATCAAGCAAAAAACATTCAATATAAGAAGTTTTAACGCACGACAGTTTTACAAAAAAAAAACAAAAAATAGAAAACATCGAGCGAAAAATTCTAAATTATCATAAATGTGTAATTTTAATTAATTAACGTATAGTTATCCAATTAATAATTTTTTAATCCTCGAATGTTGTGTCGCTAACTTGACACTCATTATCTTTTGACGTATGTTGACTATTAATTGGAAATTTTCACTGGAAAAAAAAATACTTAAATCATATTTTTTTCTCCTTTAAAAATAATTTATAGATTTTAAGTCGGACTTGTAGTTGTGCGACTTAGTTTCTTTAAATTTAAATATCTTAGAATAATCCATTTTGTGAATGAAAAACACCGACATTTAAGGTTCTAGTTATTATTACGCGTTGAATAGAGCCAACTTCACCTTAAAAATTTCAATAATCTTTATCCGAATTTATATTCCCTTATTTACTGACTTATTTAGCGGCACTTTTGGTTTTTATTATTATTTATAGAGAACAAATTTTACTGCGCTAGCTGTATAAAATTGCCAAAAAAATTATAGTCAAAAGTTCATTTGGGATCGTCTGCTTTTTAAAAATACCCGTACCTAACCACAAAATTTCTGATTTGAATAATGTTTTATTCGACAACACGGTCAAATTCGATAAAAAGCTAGAGAATGTAGTTGGATCAAGATAAGAAAAAAATCAATAAAAGAAGATTCTTCTGGCTTTACAAAAAGGTATAGCATGCAGTTGTGACAGTCACCTTTGTATTTTAATATTTTTTTCTGTTTTAAGTCAAATCTTTTAGAAAGTTTCCCCGTCTATTATTTTGAATTTTCCCAAAAACTAAAAGAAATTTTAGCATCCCGTTTTCTGTTTTTAACTACTAACAAAAACATGAATTTTTAAAACGAAATTAGCACTTAATTACGTAAAATGGAAAAAAGAAGACATTGTTTTAATTTTTTTTTTTAAATTTTGAGTTTGACAGCTTTATAAAAAAAAAAAAATTTCTGGCTTTGCAAAGGAGGTATAAGTATAATGGCATTATTAGTGTAACGGTTGTTTTTTAATAATTTTTTTTTCTGTTTAAAGTAAATTTTTTAGTAAATTGCCCCTCCTGGCGAAACGGGAGAATATAGACCCCTCTCCCATAGGATTTTTTTCTTATCTCGATCCAACCTATACGCTCTCGATTTTTGTCACACATTGGGTGCATTACCCTGTATATGTATACAAAATAAAACAAACATTGTACAACTAATAGAAAATTTGGAATCAAGATTCCATTATGTCTCAGAAAACAAAAGAGCTGATGTTCGAACTATTGTTTCTTTTGAAAATAGGAAAAAAAATCCCTTAAGCACCTCCAATTCCACCCACGATTATTGCCAACTATTAAAATTGTAGGTATTCGCAGATACCACATCGAACCTTTAGCCAAACCATTATTATATCCAACTATATAGAGATTCATTGTGTATTTAACTAGACAATTTTGTCCAACATGCGAAAACCCCGCCTTACATATCTTATCCGGGCAACGTTTATTTATTTATCTTGTATTTTTTTCTTTAGCATTATTATTGTTGGTGTATTTTGTTTGTCTTCCTTTAACCCACCCCTTTAGCTAATTTTGAAATGCAATCACTCAGGCTAAAAATTGCACTCTAAGTGCAATTATGAATTAAAGACAACATCACGAGTTCTTCTTCATCATCATCATCATCATCTGAAGGTTTTTAACTTTGGCTGTTTTAAAAAGAAGAACAAGAGCTTGTATAGCATACACAAAAGGCAACAAAACACAGAAACTTAACATTGAAGTTGCATTGATCTGACAATGAAAACAGAAAGAGTGAGAAAGGGACCTGGGATGAGAGGAGATGTGGATGATGATGGTCAGAGATACTTGGTCCATGTTTAGAGTAAACTTTTTGCCATTAAAATTTCAATGTACGATGATGACTTGGATGATGATCTTTCCCTAGAGACTTCTCTTCTCGTCTTTTTGTGGTGGTTGTTGTTGTTGTTAGTGGACAAACAATGGCGTATAGAAAAAAGGTGCATTTTTCTGATCTATAGTGGAATGTGGGCACGCACACTCAATCTGAGTTGTTCTTGCTTATACGTCGAAGACGACAACAACGACGTGTCCATGGTGTACAATCAATAAAAATTAAAGAAATTGAGTAGGTCGCGTCACTGTCCGTGTCCATCCTAGTTCGTCTTCGTTGTCGTGCGTCTTCAGTGTTGTTGCTAGATGCATTTCTTATCTCTATGAAAGCCATTGTTCCTCAATAGTCTCTCAAGGAAAAACTATCGACAACTGATCTGCTGCCATGTTTTAAGGTTGTTTTGGCCTCTGATTGAAATCTTACCAGACACATCCATTTCACTCTCTCACCACCATCGTCATCATCGACATCGACATTGCCATCCCATCAATTGGTGGTCATTTTCTTCTTCTTCCATCAGCAAAAATGCAAGCGAACAATCATGCAATCGAAACAGAAGAGATTGACTCGTCGTCGTTGGCCGTGTGTCCTTAAGAGTCGCGTCTTGTATTCCAAATGGATACCAAAACAATCATCTGATAAAAATTCCATAATGTCTAATGAGCACACAATACAGCACCCACCACACACCGTACCGCATCGCACACACATCACGGCGGCGGTGGCGGCGAATCGGCCAGTGTGTGTGTCATGTTTGGTGTCCATGATCATCGTCATCACCGAACTAAGCCGACCCGTGGCACCGCGAACCGACCAAGCGGCCTTGAGACTTCACGTTGTCCAACGTGCGCACTTGTTCTGTCGGGATAGTTCCAAACATAGGATTGCGCACAGCAAATAAAAAAAAAAGTCTCCACAAAAACCCCGATCGACACAAAACAAAAAGCAAAAGTGATATTGCGTGTTGGTCGGCCATTGTGTTTTTTTTTTTTATTCGGCTCTGTTCTGTGATATCTTTGTGATATCCTATTTTCCTCATCCGCATTTTCTTTCGCACAGGTCCGGCTGTTTCCTTTTTTTTTTCTTCTACTTAAGCTTGAATGCATTTCATTTGGGCTTAGGCCTCACGCAGCTAGCGGAGAAAAAAGGGGGAGAATTCAAGTGATATCTTGTTTTTTGGTACGCATTGCGTTTGCCTCAACGAACACGACGATCGAAGACTCAAACACGATGACTCTGGGGCTCTATGATTGACTTAGACTTGGAGATATGGAGACTTCTTTAACATCATCAAAGATTGTGTTTTTTTTTTTTTTTGTCGTTGTTTGAGTTTTTGTTTTAAATTATTTATTCTGTTCGGTTAAATCTATAAATGTTGTCGTCGATTGCCATAAGAATAAATTTCTCCACAGGGGGGTCTCCGATGAAATACACAACACACACACACAGACGCACCGCACATGTGAACATATGAATAACTAAGTTGCCAAAGTTGTACGGGGTTCTTCGGTCGTCTCGCCGTCGTCGTAGCAATTGTTGTGTTGGGTGCGTTCAAGCAGAGTAGGTATTGATTATTTTGATTCGGTGTAGCTAGTATGAAGTTAGTTACTCTAGTATGAAATAAAAATTGTCACAGTGGTTCAATGGTGGACAAAAAACTATTTATTAAATTTAATTATTTTTTTTTTTTATTTTTTTGGTCTTTACTTGATGGAAATCAAATTATTTGTTTAAGAAAACCACCTTTTATTATCAAAATTGGATTTCTTAAACAAATTATTTGTTTTCTATTTTTAAAGATATTAAATGTTTAAACCAAAGCTACGATATAGCCGTACTATACGTACTCAAATGTGGAATGCTAGAGGTAGAGATTTAGACCGCTTTCGGTATAGTTTTGCTGTTATGTAATGTTTGTCTATACCTGCGTGCTGAGATAGTTTAGCGGTTCCAGGGTCAGAACAAAGAAAACAAGAAAAGCAATCTTCATATTTTACTTACAAACTTATTTTACTTAAAATAATATAACACGGTATTTCATAGAATTTTACAATTAGCTTGTCCAAATAACTAACACAGTTAGTTAAAACTAAAGGTAAAAATAAATACAATGGAAAAGAGTCCCCAGCCTCAGTCGAATCGGAAGGCGTAAATACTACAATAAGATAGAGTCCCCGGCTCCAGTCGAAAGAAACAGCACAAACTAAATTCACAGCCCCACAACCAAACAAAAAAACAAAACTACTAATCTAATGTACAACGCACTTAGCAGCAGTATTGCCAGATGAACAAAATATGTCCCCCCAGAAAAATTAAAAAACCCTCCAGATTACAATATTTTAAGAGAAAAAAACCCCAATTTTTTTCAACTTTTTTGTTTTATTTTGTATTCACAGTTCATACCATGTATGTACCTTCAAAAGATACTTTAAGGTATAAAACAAATAGTTTTTTTATTTAGAGTTTATATTTTAAATTATTTTTTTTTCTCTTTTGGCATTTTATAAAATTGTATGTGTAGATTATGACCAACGACATCGAATAAAAATTACAAATAAGAACCATAGTTTTAAGCTGAAATTTGAAATAGAAAGTGTGATGAATTACGATTATTATTATAAACGGGTAAGAAAACAATATAAGCTAAATTGCTTTATTAATGTTTTGTGGTGTATGTACATAGCACAGTATACAAATCTAAGGTAATATCTTGCGCAGGTTGTCAGAAATTAAAAAATGGGTGCTCGAGTGCTCCCACAAACTTCACTTCACACCGCAATATTAAAAAACAACAACAAATATCGAAATTTGACATGTCAAATGGGTACTAGATCCACCATTTTTTGTAGATGCGCAGAACAGAACAAAAATGAAAACGCTAAAGGCTGATTTCCAATGGCGCGTTTGCGTTAGAGACGCTTACGTATACGTTTACAAGCTTTACGAACGCGTCGACATGATAGACGACTTGAAGAGAACCTGAAAATGAACTTACATAACTGTAATTTAGAATTCCTTTCAACAAACGTTTCCATTATTTTTTAAACAAAATCGATTTTTTTCTTCCAATAGAAGAAATTTGTCCAGAAAAACCGATTTTTTTCTTCTAAATAAATCGATTTTTTTGTTGAAAGGAATTCGAACATTAGTTTAACTGTCAAAACGCACGCTGAAGTTGATTTTTTTCAATTTTAACGTTGAGGTAGCTTATGTTACGCTGTTTCGTGTACATGCCAAATCCTATCATAATACCCAACGCGTCATTATAAACAATTTGCTTAAATTGCTATGTGTGAGCTTTCACGTTGAAAGAAAAATCTGTCAAAGCGACGCCCAACGCGGCATTCGAATTTGGAAGTCAGCCTTAAGCCCAAAACAGATGTGCAGCCATTTCCAATGCAGCGAAAATAAATTTACACAGGTTCTTATGAGCGCTGACATATTCCAGGCTCTGCATGCAGCCTTTTCTGCACGATATCTCTATTTCTAATTTCGCTGCATGGGGAAAAAGCTGCACATCTGTTTTAGGCTTTATTGATATTACCTTTAATATATTTACCGTGTGTACATAGTTTTGGAATACTACACAAGAAACATCAAGCGTTGATTTGTACAAAAAAAAATACCCGTACCGTACAGTTACAGTAAACAAATAGTGTAATTATTAAATATTGACAGTAGATTAAATTTACAGATATTGGAATAATTTAACTTTAAAATCAATCCCCCCAGATTTCCCCCCAAACATCTCATCACCCCATATTTCCCCCCAATTATGAAAAAACCCCTAAATCTGGGGGGAAAACCACCAAACTGGCAACCCTGCTTAGCAGTGTGTTTCTTTGTATTTCTCCTTTTGTACCCGAGAATGGTACGCACAACACTGGTAAAGGCAGAAAATGAATTGCCTTAAAAATAATACACTCACTTATCATATTTGTGGGAAGTGGGAAGGAGTAAGTGTGAATTATTAAAGTGCATAAATATTTACTCTCATGATTAATATTCAAAACTTAATCTATAATGTCTGAAAATTTGACATAATTTATTCTTTAAAATGCGTCAGAGTTTATGAATTTATGCCAGATTGTCCATACAACTTGAACCACTGTATTTTCTCACAATGTAGATCCTAGAACATAGAGGAACCGTGTGTGATCTTGTTTTCAACTTTCTCGATAATATTCTTATTCAACTAGCTAATTTTTTTTTGTTCATTTTAGTTTTGTTTTAATTTTTGATTTCAACGAAACTCCAACATCGCTGATAAATGATGTTACAATGTTCGCTATTTTTATTGCTCGTTAAGTTAACGCAATAATTCAAAAGAATTCGTTTTTTTTTTTCTTTTAAAGTTAATTCTTCTTCATTTCTGCAACACATGCTGTCCTGCTGATGGGACTCTATAATGCTGCCTGTGTCAATGTATGTCCATAGGAAATGAGCTGGAGCAGAAAGAGGGGTGATGCTGTTGAAATTGTAACAGTGGGGATGCCAATAAGGCAACATTTCTCATTCCTCAGAATTGTGGCCTATTTTCAGATCAAGATTTAATTTGTGAGGACATTATGGAGGAGGGTTGGGAACAAAAAAGGGGAAATAGATTGTTTATAAGAGGTTTGGTTTGTGGATAATGTTTAATGCATCATACAAAAATATCAGACTTGGTGAAATCGTAGTTAAGTTGAATACTTCTTTTATTTTTTCATCTTTCATTATTGTTGTTGTAGTTTCAATATACTATACATACCTACGCTTTGTATGATGGTTATTCGGTGAATGTCATAAATCAATCGCTTGTAATCGATACATTGGGAGTTATTTTAATTTTTTTTTTTCTTTTTCTTTATTTTTTCTTTTTAACTTTGTTGTTAAAAATTGTCTGATTTGTATGGAAAGAGAGCACAATCAACAGCACTCCGAATCAGCAGCAGTTTAGTTTTAATTGAACAAATTAAATGAGTCTATTAGTCATTGACAAGATTGAAGCTATTTATATTTATTATATTGAAAGGTTGAAAATAATATTAATGAATTATTGGGCATTGGAATGGATAGGATAGTTAAACTATAAATAAATAATTGATGATTGGAATAAAGAAATAAGTCATTAATCGTTTATGCAGAGTTTTTTTATTGGGTATTTTGTTAAGGCGATAAGAATATAATTTTTTTTTTTTTTTTAATTTTTTCTTTGAAGCATTAAAAAAGGTAGGTTATTTTTTTTATGAAGTTGGGCTATACCAACATAAATTATACCTACTATTGTAAAATGTTCAAATAGCGTGTTAAATCTCAGATTGGTCACATGTTAAGAGGCGTGCGACTAGGTATACCATTTTCGAACATTTTGAGTCAATATTGCTGAACAATTAGAAATTTTAATAATGGAAAAGTAATCAATTTGCATTATAATGTTAAGTAAATCGAAATTATATTTTACATATATTTAATTTTAATATAACATAATACTCAATAGTTTCTTCAAGTCCACTGTAAATCTACCTATTATAGTCAAAACGGCTAGACCAATTTGTTTCAAATTTGGTACAGATTCGCAACAGGAGAAATTCGAATTTTTATTTTACTTCATATCCTGAAATGCTGTAGATGCCATACAATTATTTCGTTTCTTTTAAATTTTCTTAACGAGATTACAAAAAGAAAAACGCTTTAACTGATTTTGATTAAAACTGGTAAATGTAACTTCGAAACTGAGATATAAATTTAAATAAATAGTATTTTGACGCTTTTTTTGAGAAAATTGTGCTATACTTACGTTTTCCTTAAATCTCCAACCAATTTTGTTCTACTTTTGAACACAGGTGATACCTATGTACTTATTCAGCCAAAGTCAAAATTGTTTTCGAATTTTTGTTCTGTTCTTAAAATATTTAGCTTTATCAAAATTCTGTTTTACAGAATTCTGTTTCAGAGAGTTTTGCAGGATTTTGTGTAACAGTTTAAGGGAAAGCAGATTTTAATCATTTCCCAAAAGTTTCAAATAATATTGCATTAATTTTTTTAAACCACAAGCATTTTATTAATAACACCTCCTAGGACAATTTTATTTGATTTTCGCTTTTTTGTTTTGAAAACGGTTCAAATGATTTTGATCAATTTTTTATGACGAATGTTTTGAAATTTTTTAATAGTATTGCATACCAAAATTTTCAAATTATTTTTTGTTGGCTTTTCAAAAAAATTAATATTTTTTAAATTTAATATTACAAAAAATCAATCAAGACTTTTTCGATTTTTTGTTAAATTTTGCAACAAGCAATTTTCTTAAACTATCTAGAATTGTCAATTTTTCACCAAAATTGCATTTCAGTAATTTCTTTAATTTGTCTGAAAAGATAAAACTACCAATTTCTTTTTATAAAATAAACTTTGCCGAAAAAAAATACATTATATGTAATATGTTATAGAAATTTTGTTTTAATATTTTTTTTTTTTTTCAAAATTTTAAATTAATAATAATATTTTTTATTAAATATCGAACTCAAAATAGTTTTTGTAGTAAGTTGGGGCTACATGAAATTTGGCGCTGATAAAAATGACCCCAAAAATAATGAAAAAAGTCCTAAAATTATATAATAACATACAAAGCAAAAACAATATGTGAAAATTGGGCCATTTTTCATAGTGAAATTCAATCCAAAAATCATTAAAAATGACCCCAATTCATAAAAGGTTATCAATTGTTTGTTGTCGTCAGTGACGTTTATTCGAAGGTGCACAGGTGTTCACCGCACACCCTACCAACATCTTAATTTCCATACGTATAGCCAAAGTTCTCCAAAATACGCATTTGTCTTTCTTTTCTTTAATAACCTATCAATACAAACGTCAATTAATAATTAAGATCTCAAATAATCCTCAAACAAAAATCAGAACAATTAATTCACTTCCATTCAAAGTAACGAAAAAATTTCTGAGTAGGGTGTTCTTTTAACTTCAGCGCATCGCAAGCTAACCCAAATCCACATATAAAAAAAATTCAAAAAAAAAAAAAAGCACAAGAAATCGTTTTCCCTTATAAATCTTTATGCATTGATGTTCACTGTTCACCTTCATCAAGCGCACCAACAAAGCCCAAACAAACAAAATGTATGTTGTTGATCGTCACCATGACTCGGTTGCAGTGAGGGATGATATTTTTACTTAAAAAATCATCAAAAATGTCGATAGAACCTGACTAGATTGTTTATAACTTTTGATTAAGTGGGAGGATTTATTCCATAGAGGTATCTAAAGAAAGGTAAGAAATCAACCCAATTCCTGATGTACATACATTTATAACGTTTCATATAAAAAAATATAATTGAGGCACCGTAAACCCAAAATTGATTATTTTTAAATCACATTTATCGGTAAATGTGATGAAAAATTTCAAAATTTTCAAAAATTATGTACTACAATATTGTGCATCTAACTATGTTGAACAAATAAGTTCATTGTTTCATGGCGGTAATTTTAAGAGCGTAGCGAGAAATTTCGATTTTCAACGATTTCTTAAATTTCATTGAAAAAATCGCTTGACTTGACTTATAAAAAAAATTCTTCCCTCAAAAATAATTGTCACTTCCTTATGAAAAGGCTATCAAAAAACCTCAATGAATTATGCATTTTATTAATGTCACAATATTACAAAAACTCATTTATAAAAAATCTTAAAAATTTCAAATAGAATGTATTTTCAATTTTCTTCAAAAACTAGAAAGCATAAAACCATTCGGTTTCTTGTGTTCGATTGAAAATTAATATATGCATTGACCACAAAAAGTTAATTTAGCAATTCATTTCACAATTTTGAAAAAATTAGTCTACATTTTTTTTTTTATTTTTTTTATGAAAATTTTAAGTTTTTATGCGAATTTTTTAAAACTATTGACATAAATAATTTAACTCAAATTTAAGATTAAAGAAAAAATTTCTGGCTTTCCAAACCGGTATAATACTGTGTAGTAAGTGTTGCCGTTGTTTTTTAATATTTTTTTTTTTTCATTTTAAGTAATTTTTTCTAAAATTGGCCATACCTCCTAAACGGGGCTAGATAGACCCCCCTCCTATAGTAAAAAATGCTTGTTTTTGACCACTCTACAAAAAAACGTTATCAAAGTTAACGTAGGTACTCTCCCCGAATGGATAATTTTACTGCAGAAAAAACATAGCGAACACCCTACTAAAAGCACCATGGCACGTCACTGGTTGTCGTTGATTTTCATACAAATTTTGCGGCCATTTTAAGTTATTGTTTGAAGCCAATTTTTATTGTGGCCGAATTCTAGATAGCCTTCATTTTGCATTATTATGAGTACTTAATATGTACTATGCTTTTAGTTTGTAAAGTTTTTATCCGTTTTTATTAGAATGTTAAAAATCGAATGCATAACTAAATGTGTTTTTGAGAAAACTTAAAATTACAAAATTGAATTTTTTTTATGAAAAATATTTACATTTACTCATATACTTTCTGTTTTGATAAAAAAAAATTTGAAAAAAAGAAGTAAAATAATTTTCGTTTAAAAAATATTTAAAAAATTTCAAAATTCAATTTTGTTTTGCACCAAATTGCAAAAGTTATATTGTGAACAACCTAAAAATAAGATTTTTTTAGACGTAAAAACGCTAATTCCTTTACCTACCCATTTTTTTAATAAACACCTGAGAAACAATTTTCTTAAAATCAGTCATTATAGGTACACAATTTAATCAAAATCGTTTTTTGGAGAAAATTTGATAGTAGATACTAAAATCATTGTATAACAGCTACCCACTCTAGATGAGCTAAAACAAAAATTCGAATTCTTCCCTTTTAGGAATCACATAAAAATGTTCTGTACCAAATTTAAAGCAAATCGGTTAACCCGTTTAGGCTCTAGCTTAAATTATAGTGGACGCAGAAATGTAGCTACAGGTTAACGAACTATATGTGACGAAGCCTACTTTTTTGAACTTTTCCATCAGCGTAGTTTTAATTCGATTGTAACCTCAACATTTTTTACCATAAAAACCACAATTAACAAAAACTACTGGTAGGTAAGGTACTTTAAAGCAAAAAGTAAATTTCAATCAATTAAGTGAAATCTAGCACATGCCCTTATTTTTGAACAAATAAATAAAATCCTATTATGATACTCGATTAATAACACGCCGGGTATATTTTGCGTTGAAAAATAAATCATTATAAATTTCTTAAGACAGAATCCGAAACGTATATACCATCGTTTGCCTTGCCACAATAAACTAGAAGAATATTATGTTGGCTCGCCTTTACCCCAAGCGAACGCACAACCCTGTCGCTTGGGCCAGATTATGCCGATCCGATACTTTCTTCAAACTTCTATCATATCCAAGCCCAACAACAATAAACAATTTAAAAAAAAAAACACAATCCCTTGCACTTCATCGTCATCATCATCGAGTCTTCTTAATGCCTCCCAGCCTCAGCTGAAGACCATAACTCTCGTTCCGCTAAAGGTATTCTCTCCTCGAATGCCACCATGGACGTTGGGGCAAGTCCTAGAAACGCCCATACCACAACCCAAGACTTATGCATATTGGAAATGATTTAAACGCATCCCATTTGTCACAACACAAAATGAATGATTCGCCTATGATTCCTCCTTGCTTCTTCTCCATTTATTAATCCACATTTTTTATATGCTTTTCTCTTTGTAGACCTCTGGATCGGGAACGTCAATATATCTACAACTTTGAGGTTGTGGCTACAGACGACGGACCGTATGACTCACGTTCGCAACGTGTACCCGTGCAGATCATCGTGGACGATGTCAACGACAACAAGCCGATATTCGACCGATACCCGTTCCGGACGCAGGTGCCAACTCTGAACCAGCCCGGCAAGGCACTGCTGAAGGTCAGTGCTACCGATGCGGATCAAGGTATCAACGGTGAGATTTTCTATTCGTTGATCCAGGATGCGACAGCGAACAAATTCCGAATTGATCCCAGCACCGGGACGGTGAGTGCTACGCAAAGTCTGGCCAGCGAGAATGGCAAACTCCTACACTTGAAAGTGAAGGCACAAGATAAGAGCAATAAGCCGCAGAGCTCGATTGGCTTAATTGAGATCCGTGTGGGGGATGCGCAGTCAGACACTCCGCTGCTGCGTTTCGAAAAGGATACGTATCATGTGCGCCTGCGCGAGAACACCGCAATTGGTCAGTCTGTCATTCGGGTGAATGCAGTGCGCAGTGACGGACGACGCCAGAAGATTATTTATTCATTCGGTGCGGGCAACGAGGACGATGCATTCTCGATAGACGCGATCACCGGCGAGATCAAAGTGCGCAACTCCGAACATCTAGATTACGAGAGGTACTCTTGGCCGAGCGAGGCCCAGTCGTCATCCATGGCCTCGTCAAATGGCCGCAGCTTATTCCATAACGATGACATTGGGGCAGGCAACAGGAGCAATGCCTTGATCGTCGCATCGAATAGAACACCAACAACAACGCAAGCTGTCAGACGAATGCGTCGTGGCATCAAATACAACAGCAACAATGACGATGTGGCATCAGCGACAGGAACAGCAACAGCGGTGGCAGACCACTCGAATGCGGTGCCCAGTGAGATGCGATTAATTTTGGTCGCACAAACCGAAGAGACACCATTGTTGTACGGCTATGCGGAATTGCACATTATCCTGGAGGACGAGAACGACAATGGACCACATTTCACACAGCAACAATACTCGGCAATCGTGTGGGAGGGCAACAGCAAGGGAACACTGGTGGTGCAGGTGCAGGCACTAGACGCAGACGCCGGCTCCAACTCGCGGGTGCTGTATCACATCGTCGATGGCAATCATGACAATGCGTTTGTCATTGAGCCAGCATTCAGTGGTATCGTTAAGACGAATATTGTACTCGATCGTGAGATACGCGACATCTATAAGCTGAAAGTGATCGCCACCGATGAGGGGGTGCCACAGATGACAGGCACGGCTACCATTCAGGTGCACATTATCGATGTAAATGATAATCAGCCGACTTTTCCACCGCACAGTGTGATTAGTGTTAGCGAAGGTAAGTCTTAGTTTTTTTTTTCCCCTCGCAGCTTTTATTCTTTCTCCCCCATCAAGCCCGCAGTCTTTTTCCCATTAGATTGGTGCTGGCAAAAATCGATTCTACCAGCAAAGGTCGTTATAATTATATGCAAGACAACTTTGCAAAGATGGTTTATCTCTCTAAGTGATTTGATAGGTTGACAATGCCGATATTATATTATTTAGGTGACACGTCTTGTTGCATGTTGCACACAGTGAAGTGTTTTGCATAACGATTAGGACTGTTTAATGGAAATGATTTAGCGGCTTTGTCTATACTATTTTTACATGGATAAGTGGTTCGCAGTTTTGTGTTAGGTCTTAAAAAGCATTTAGATTTATTGACAGTTAAGGCCTTGAGATTTCAATTGTTTGATTTTTTGTCGATTCATTAGAGTCAGTTAAGTGTGTTTTTTTGTTTTGTTCTTCTAGGTTTAATGAGGAAGCTGTCAAGTTGAGTTGTATTTTTCTCTAAGACAAATGTTAAACGATATGTTAATTATGTTATCATCATTTTGCTACAGGCAGCTGTTATTGAATTGTAAAAATTTTTTTTTGTTGTAAGACTTTAATGGGACTTAAGTAGTGGGATTTGCAGTAATTTAAAGATGTCAAAATGATGCTTGTCAAGTTATAGCGAAGCAATATTCGCCAATGTTTTCTATGTTTTTTTCATTCCTTGCTAAGTTGGCATCAACTGACCGAAGTGCCCTCTCCAAAGGGGTAAACACATCTTATGTTGTAGCGGTTTATATTGCCGTTAGTTATTCTCAAATTTTTCTATTTATTTTTTTTTTTTGGGTGGGGCGTTTTAACTAAATTCATAGAAAGTTTGCAAAACGCCAACTTATAATATTATATTAGTTAGTCTTGAATTTGTTCTGATAATTTCCATTTAATCGTGCAATGATTTATATGTTTTTTTTTTCTAGAAATAGAAAAAAAACATAGAAAACATTGCACGACAAAAATTAAACTGTCACAACGTATTAAAAACAAATATTTATTATAGATTTGAACACCTTTTTGAGTGTTTCGCCAAAAAAAAAAAAACATAGAAAACATAGCCTGAAAAAAATTAAATTAACACAATTTATGAAAACCAATTCAATAAAGTTTTAATAACTTTATATAAATGAAGTCGAAAATATTAAATAAAAAACATAGAAATCCTCAACGAAAAAATTAAACTGTCACAACTTTTTAAAAAACAAATAAATAAAAAAGTGTTAACACCTTTTCGGTGAGATGCTTTGAAATTTTATATGAATTTTGAGAAAACCAAAAAAAAAAAAAAAACATAGAAAACATTGCACTACAAAAATTAAATTGCCCGTATTAAAAACTGGTGAACGGCAAAATATTAGGCAACATATGTAAGAACTTTGTAACCTTTTTTGAAAGGGTGCTTCTGCTTCGCTAAGCAGCAAACAAAAAACATAGAAAACATTGAACGCCATATTCTATATTATTACAACTAATTAAAGGCAAATTATCCACCCTGGCATTTTTCGATTGGCAAATGTTACTCCTCTGAACTTGACACTCATGTCAAAATGTATACAGAATTGCCAAAAAAAATATGTTCTTAGCTTTGACAGGAGAATTTTCTCCAGGCATGTCGTTTTTCTCTCTTTTTTTTTTAACATAATTAAACACATAACTGAAATTAAAACCATTTTGAGAATTTCAATTTTCTTTCGCATTGACCAAAAACAAAAGACGGTCAGGTTCAGATTTTACCAAAACAACACTCTTCTAGTTCATAAGTCTTTGAACAATATTATGAATTCAGCACCAATTTCTATTAGAACTTTCTTCTATTGCAATCTCTGACCATTATTTTTGTTTTTTATTTTTCTTTTCTCCCAAACAGGTACCGAACCAGGTAGTGTGATAACAATAATATCCGCAAACGATGTCGACACCTATCCAGAGCTGACATATCGTTTCGCTACTGAAGATGACACCACCAGCAACAGCTATAACCATGTATCGACTTCGGCAACAACAAAAACCACCATATATGGGGAGAACACTTCCATCTTTGCAATCGATCGTTATAGCGGCAAAGTGATCCTCCGCAAACGACTCGACTTCGAAATACAACAAGAATACCAATTGGAGATAATTGCATCGGATACAGCACACGAAGCACGCACTACTCTCACAGTCCGTGTTACCGATGAGAACGATAACGCGCCCGCATTTCAGCAGCTAGCTTATTACACCATGCTTCCGGATCAGATGTCATCCAATGGGGATATCGAACTGCTTACGGTCAATGCAACTGACATCGACTCCGAGCGCAATGCAGTCATTCGGTATAGCATTCATCCGCCACAAGCGGGCTTCTCGATTCACGAGTCGTCTGGAACGGTCTATGTTAACATTAGTCGCATTAACGCAGCAGTTGGTCGTGATGACATCTATCTGACAATTCTCGCCACCGATTCGGGCACACCTCCGCTACAGTCATCAACTATTGTCATGGTGCAATCGAATGCAAATAGTCAGGGAAGGGCACAATTTCTGCAGACGCAATACCGAACCAGCATTAACGAGGATGCACCCTTAGGTACGGTGGTGTTGAGGTTATCGCAGGATGTTCTCGATACGGAGCTTACTCAGCATTTGGTGTTCACTATTGTTGCTGGCAACGAGGACGGCACGTTTGAAGTTTACCAATCGAGTGCCATCATTCTTGTCCAGGCGCTGGATCGTGAGCGTGTCGATTTGTACAAGCTGCGCTTGATAATGAGCGAGAAAGGTGCTCCATTGCGGGCGGACAACAATTCGTCGGCGATCAATGTGTTTGTCACGGTGGAAGATGCCAATGACAACTCACCGGTGTTTGATTCCAGCGGACAGTACGAAGCGGAAATTAGTGAATCAGCTCCACTTAGGTACTCCATAGCACAATTGCTCGCTGTGGATGCTGACTTGGAGAACACTCCGAATTCGGACATTGTGTACGATATAACATCAGGCAATGATGAGGGCATGTTCACCGTCGACCTGGTCTCTGGAGTGCTGTTTGTGAACAATCAACTCGACTATGACCGTGGAGCCATGAACTACGAACTGATCGTGCGCGCATGTGACAGTGCTGCTCTTCCACGATGCAGCTTACAGCCATTTGGTATTTCTTTGGTCGATGAGAATGATAACGCTCCACGATTTCCCGTTGCCGAATACATCGAGTTTATTGGCGAAAATGAAGCAGTTGGAACCAGCATATTCACAGCTCGCGCCACCGATCTCGATCGCGGCATCTACGGCAACTTGAACTACTCCATCGATCAATCGGATCCACACAGCATGGCTGGAGATGAACTCGTCTATAAACTGTTTCGTGTCGATACGACGAGTGGAGTCGTCACCTCAAACGCCATATTCGACTACGAACAAAGAAACCGCTACGACTTTGTGCTGCGCGCCACCGATACTGGCGGCAAGTATGCCACAGTAAAGGTTCGTATCATGATCGACTCGAGGGATGAATACAGTCCGCAGTTCACGGAGAGAACATACCGCTTTGTGATGTCATCATCGGCAGAAGAAAATATGCAGCTTGGATATACTGTAGGCCAAGTTTCGGCCAGTGATCGTGATAAGGGTGCAGACGGACGTGTGGTATATCAGCTGACCTCACAGCATGCCTATTTTAAGGTGAACCGTACAACCGGAGCGGTAGTCATCAAAAAGAAACTCGATGATAACTTCGATGATGGGCGTGATATCAGCTTGGTGATCACGGCGAGTTCAGGGCGCCAGGGATCACTCACCAACATGACTGTCGTGGAGATTTCCCTCGATCCGCTGGCACATCATACTACAAATGTCGCCAGTAATGTTGGAGCGCCAAGTTCTGGAAGTGGCTTTGCTGACTGGGCATTGGGATTATTGATTGCGTTTCTGCTTGTCGTTTGTGCATTCTCAGGGATCTTCTTGTTTTTGCATATGCGAAATCGACGGCATAGACAAGTCTCCAAGCCGAGTCTCAGCACTGAGACAGTGGGTAACACCAACAGCTATGTGGATCCGAGTGCATTCGATACGATACCTATCCGAGGTGGATCAGGGGCAACTGGTAGTGCAGGCCAATTCGCCCCACCGAAATATGACGAGATTCCTCCCTATGGTCCACACGCAGCTAGTTCGAATTCTGGAGCAGCGACTACATCAGAGCTTTCGGGCTCTGAGCAGTCCGGATCAAGTGGGAGGGGCTCAGCTGAAGATGATGGTGAGGATGAAGAAATTCGCATGATCAATGAAGGACCGCTTCATCGAGATCACCACCGCGGCAGCGACGATGGACGGCTGTCAGACATTTCAGTGCAAAACACGCAAGAGTATCTAGCACGGCTAGGCATCGTCGACAATCCCAATACAACGGGAGCAGCGTCAACATCATCGCGCAGGTGTTCGGAAAGTATCGGTGGCAGCAACAAGGACTCTCATCTTCATCATCCCCTCCCTATCGACTCCCTTCATATGTTCGACGAGGAACCTGGCGGCGAGTCTGATATCACAAATCTTATCTACGCTAAGCTGAATGATGTAAATGGAGGCAGTGACCGAGCCAGCAGTACTGACGAAGCCGCAACAACAGCTGGTAGCATCGGTGCTGCTGTCGATCACGTGATGGGCTTTGGGGATGTTCCAGTTGTCGGCAGTGGGAATGTCGGCCCATCGATGAATGGCTCCCTGAGTTCCATAGTCCACAGCGAAGAGGAACTCACTGGCAGCTACAACTGGGACTACCTACTCGACTGGGGCCCACAATACCAGCCGCTGGCGCACGTTTTCTCAGAGATCGCAAGACTGAAAGATGACACCCTGTCGGTGCATAGCGGCAATAGCGGAGCATCGTCCAGTGCTAAAAGCAAGCAGTCGCTGGCGCACTCCGCCAAGCACATTCCGCCACCGCTGCTGACAAACGTCGCCCCCCGATCCATCAACGTTCCAGTATTATCTAGCCGGGGGAGTGGCAGCCATCACTCCTCGGTGCCCGCCAATCAATACCTCCTGCCACGATCACCAATTAGTCACGATGCACCCGGCGGTGGTTTCAGTACATCATCAGCGATGTCGCCCAGCTTCTCACCATCATTATCGCCATTAGCGACAAGATCGCCATCGATATCGCCACATGTTGTTGGCGGAGTGCCAACAGGCCATCATATGGTATCACTGCCACGACACCAGCCCCAACCGCAGCAGCGTAAAAATCTCGACAGTGAGATGCGAGTGAGAATGTAATGATATAAGAAAAAGCAAAATGTGTGTTTGTTTGTTGAAATTAAAATAAATAAATAAGCAAATATCCCCCCCCCCCCACCTTTCCCCTTCGTATCTAGACTCGTAAGTTAAGTAGTTAAGAGTGAGGTAACACGAGCTGCCCCTCTCGGCTGTGGTAACAAAAAACTTTAAACTATTTAAACAAAAAATGTAAAAGTAGGTTACTTACGTCATAATAATTTGTACAGATTTTATTTTTAATCAGTTTGCCATTAAATTTTAGGATTCTAGAAGTTAAGATAACAAACCTCATTAATATTTTGTTTACATTTTTTTATCATAAAATGCATTTTCTTAAAATTTTTTTTTTTGTTAGTGTAATATTAATCCTCACCACACCCCCCTAATATGGAAAATAAGTCGTAATTGTATATACTGTATCCAAGACTAAAAAAGCCAATAAAGACTCTTAAATAGTTGTATAAACGAAAAATAGGAAATCTTAAAAATAAAAATCATATAAACATTAATTAATCGCCATAAAAAAAAAAATAATTTTAATTCGTAAATTTTCTGCATTTAAAATAAATTAAAATAAAGACTTGCCAAGAATAAAATATGAACTAAAAATTGATAAAAAAATAAAAAAAAGTTCTTCCATTAAAAATACTAATTTTTATTAAATAATCAAAAAATTGTATAAATAGAATTTAATAAAATAATAAAAAAAAATTGTACAAATTATAAAAAAAAAATAATATAAATAGTTTAAAATAAATATCAAGATAAGTCGTAATATTTTTTTTTTTTTTTTTTTCATAAATGTCCACAAATTATAATTTAGTAAAATTATTATTTTCTTTAAATGTTAGATTTTGTAAGATTTATACTACTTTTTGTAAAAGTAGTCTTATTAGTTTGTATAAGGAAATTGTATTATTTTTATTGAATAGATATTTTTTAAATTTAAAAAGAAAAAACAACAAATAGGTTGAATAAAATGATGGTTTTTATATAAATAGAAAAAATGTGTGTTTTTATCGTTATTATATAATGTACTTTTTTATACAGGTATGGAATGGAACTAAAATTACAGGAAATCATGTAAAAGTCGTGATTAAAGGGTAAGCTTGGCGATATCATTCTGCCGAAGATTGGAAAGTTCTCTTTTAGAACAATTAAAAATTAAGAGTAATCAAAAAACAGTATAAAACTAAAATTTTGTAATTAAACATGAATGGAATGAAAATATTGATATAAATACATTTAAATATAATAAGTACATCCCAATTCAGGTTTTGATGCCCCAAGTAATGCAATTTGGGGCTTCGTGTTGGGCGCCATTTAAATGAATTAAAAGAAAAAGATACACAAAGATTGAGGTGAAATTAAATTGAGTAATTAATCAACACTAAAAATAGTAGCTTTGTTCGTGTATTGTCCAAAACTACGAATTTCTACACAATTTATTTTTTTTTTCATATAAACTTTGAAGTATTTTCGCTAAAAATTCGTTGAAATTAGTTGTTTTGGACAGTACACGAACAAAGTTGGTATAAGGATGAATTTTTGATTCAAAGTACCTACTTTTGTTGATTTTTAGTATTTTTTTTCTTTCTAAGTTAATTTTTCCGAAATTGCACCCTTAGCCTCTCAGGGGGGCGGGGGGGAGTGGTTACAATATTTTCCCATACAATTTTTTTTTTTTGAATGATCCAAGACATCGGACCCTTAAATATAGTCAATGAGTTAGGTGTTATAATATAAGCAAGTAGGTAGGTATGTAGGTCCCACAAATTTTATCAAACTAGGACCCCAAGTAACATTTTTGCTCTCATAAGACTCTCCAAAAGTTTTATGAAACTTAGTTATGAGAGCTAAAATCACTCTTGAAGAGAACTTCAAGACTGTTATCAGACTGTTGAGAGCCTTAAATGGCCTACTTATGGAAGGCTCTTCATACTTATAGCAGTATATTTATTCTTCTTATGGGATGACAGACGCCATTTATAAAAGCTGCTAAACTCTTGCTAAGAGAATGCGTGTTTTTAAATAGGTGTATCTTGAAAGAGAACGAGAATGCACAACCTTAAAAAAAAAATAAATCTCTGACGTTTTATATTTCTTTTTTGTGTATGTGCGTCATGCTTTTACATCAAAAAAACTGATTTGTTTTTTGATGAAAGTATTTATGGGGAAAGTAAATTGACGTATATTAATTGTGATAATTTAGGAATTCATCCAGGAACAAGTGATCGGAACTGGGAAAGTTGAACAATGTAAATGCAGACTTTATGAGACCTTTGTTAGTCTGCATTAACATTGTTCAACTTTTCCAGTTCCGATCACTAGTTCCTTGGTGAGCAGGGTAAGAAGTGAGGGGGATGAGAAGAAATCGGTTGTTCCACACAACTCATCCGACTTTTCCAGCCTATTTTGGTTCTCTTTCACCTCCTTTCCAGTTTCTTGTGTGTGTTTAGTATACATGTGTCGTTTATTTGATGGTGTGAGTAAATCTTAAAAAAAATGAAGAGAAAAACAATAAGACCGAAGAGTGCAACGACAGAAATTCTCATTGGAAAAATCGGACCATATGAACATTTCACCTGATTTCTGGAAAAAACTTATGGGAAAAGTTGAACAATGTAAATCCAGACTTATATTCCCACAGTGAGTAAGAGAGCAAGAAGACAACACACTTCTTATGAGCTTTCAAATGCTCTTATGAGACTTCGGTTTGACGTTTAGCAAGCAATCGAAACACTTTTTATGAGAATTCAAATGCTCTTATGGGACTACGAAAAACAAATATCTATGAGGCGTTGGCCTCTTAATAAAAAATAACAAAGTTTAAATTTGTGGATAAATCAAGTGTTTTATTTATTTATTACATAATGTTGATCTATGAGGCGTTCATTTTTTTATACATTCTAACTATTTGTTGATGTATGAAAAAAAAATCGTGAATTGTGTTAGGAAGATTTCTATTTTGAAACAATGAAAATACATTATGACATCATAATTTTTGGAAGTAAATTTAGTTTGGTATTAGTTTAATCCCCTGGACAAATACAATTGATGACAACAACTAACGCAACAGCATTTTAAGATATCATGCAAATTATTTGATACTCATACCCATGGTGTTTACTATTAGTACAATAAACCAATTTTCTTAAACCCTCTCTTTATACTTACACCAAACCAAAAAATCGATCCAAATTAATGAACTTTCCTATGGTTTCGGGCTAAAAATGATGTTTAGCGTTCTAGTTTCATAACGAGAAACTTAAAAGACTTAAATTGATCTAGATATAAGATTTAAGTACTTTTGCATTTGAAAAATGCTAACCTCTTATAATAAAATTTTTATTAGACGAATATGAGTATTATAACAAGATCTCAATTCTTAAGAATAGATATGAGATAAAAAAGAGTCTTATGGGACGTTTTTTCAGATTTCAAGAGCTAAGCTCTGGAGAGTTTGTTAGTGATCATATTTTTTTCTTCTGCATGCGATATCTATGGAACTATATAGTCTGTATCTTTGAATTCATAATTATTTTGTATCAATGGTTCTTCCTTCTTGACTATCGTGTTATTGATTTTCAATATCGACCTTTAAAGACCGATCTAGGAGTTTTTGACGTTGACGTTTTCTAAAAACTAAGGGCCAGTTTCACAGTGCATACTTACCAGAATAAAACCCATTTGCTGAAACAAAACTTAAATATTTATGTTCAACTTAAACGCTTATGTTCTACTTTTTCTTCAGCGTAAACTGTCACATAAAGCTCTTACGTTAAACTTAAATATTTAAGTTTCGTTTCAGCAAATGGCCCTAAGTGGCACTTTACTTTCTCATATTGGAACTTTAGGATCATTTTTCTAGATTGAGTAAGTGGCATTTAAGTTCCAAGCATGGGAGACTTAAGACCCACTCATTTACGTTACTGCGCACTGAAATATTAAGGGTTAACTTCAGCTTTGCCATAATGTGCCCGATCGGTCCATTTGGCCCTCTATTTTTCATGTTGGCCCTTGGCCCCGGGCCACCAAGAAATGGCCCGCACTTCGTAATTTTTTGTGTTCATTGGGAGTTTACCCTACAAAAAAATCATTGAGCGCTTATTGTAAATGTGACGGAGGCGGAATCCTTTCACAAGAAAAGATGCCTTATTGTGAGTTTCACCCCGAAAAATATTTCATAATAATTTTCCTTTTTGTGAACATTAGTTGCAGGCAAAATGTCAGAATATAATACCATTGACAGCTTAAATTTAGGCAAAAAAGAGGGCAATAAGGCGGAAAACGTTAATTTCATTCGGGTGAAACTCACAACAGCTTTTAAAATTCTAGGGGAAAAGAAAATTTTAAAGTGAAATATTTTTCGGGTGGAACTCACAATAAGGCTGATCAATTAAAAAAAAAAAAAAAATCAAACGAAATATTCTCGTGTGCCAAACATCTGGTTTCAGGTTTATTCCATCTTTGTTTATATTTATTAAATGCTTTTGATATTGATTTGCAGACGACCAGCAGATTACAGTGTACCTGTAGTAGAAGCTTTAGCCGTTTTGACCAAGGTCCAGATGTACAACAACCGAGGTTTAGATTAGACTTTAAAATTTAAAGTTGAAATCCACCGATTTCAATGCATATCTGATGTTCAACGCTGATTCAAGCATGTTATTGGCTTTTATCATATCATATACTAAACACCAGTTAATCAGCCAAAATCATTGAGTTTAAATTGCTGAACAAATTTTAACATGTTTGAAAAATACAAACAAAACGTAGCCGAAATCTCCAAAAAAAAAATCTTAGCTCTTATGTGAGATTTTTTGCCCCCTTAAAAAATCTGACTGCTTAGATGTTTCTCTCTAAATTAGAAAACAAATATTCTACAAAAAAAAAAAATTAATAATAAAAGCTTTGTTCGCGTACTGTCTAAATCTACGAATTTCTACAAATTTTCAGCAAAAACACTTCATTGTTAAAAAAATAAATTGTGTAGAAATTCGGTTTTGGACATCAGTACACAAACAAAGCTAATATAAACTTTGTTTGCCAAACTATTTGCCACAAAAGAAAATAATATTTAAAAAAAAATTCTCTGACGGATTATGGCCCGCACTTTAAGGAAATGGCCCTCAATAATTTTTTCAACGCTGGGTTTACTTCCTATATTGGTCACTTAAGTGCCACTTCCTTTTACTGTGAAACTGGACCTAAACTTCTACTATTGTTTCTTTCTTCTAAGAAACCACTCAAAAATTAAAAAAAAAAAAAAAAAAAAAAAACAAGGAAATATTATGTGAATACTCAAATATTCAAAATTATTTATATCTTTCATTCCTCATATTAACGTCTTGAACAAGCAAGCCTTTTTGTAAGTTTGTAAACAAAATTTCTAGTTGAGAAAATTTTATAAAATTTATTGATGGATTTTATGTTTTTTAGCTTTCAACAACATACATACATAGGTCCAGAAAAAATCAAGAAAAATAGTTTTACAGTCGGAGTTAGTTATTTCTTTCACCATCAGCAGTAATGGAAACTAATCAACAATGGGCTCGCACTCAATCAGAAAAACACAACCTCAACTTCACATGGACTATAGATAATTATAGTTACCGCCAAGTGAAAAATGGCAAAAACCTTAGATCACCAATATTTTCCATCGATATCAATGATCCGATATGTTGGTTTTTGGAACTTTATCCAAGAGGTAAAGACAAAGATTCAACTGATTATATATCTATATTCTTAAAGCCAAAATGTGGTGGTGAATATCCTAAAGTAACAGGAAAATTTAAATTGTCTATTTTGAATGCTGCACCCAACAAAAATAATAAATCTGAACTATTGGAATTTACTGAAATTTATTACGATGTATCTTGGGGCTTCAGATTTTTTTATAACCGATCATCATTAATGAATGAAGCAAATGGTTTTCTCCCAGAAGATAAATTAACAATTTTCTGTGAGATTAACTTTATTTTGGATAATATTGTTATCTCTAGCCAAAATTATTTGGGAGAATTTAAAGTTCCTGAATGTAGTCGAATTACTAATGATCTTGCTAAACTCCTTGATAGCCAGGAATTTAGTGATGTCACGTTTGTTGTTGGTGAACATGAATTTTCAGCTCATAAAGCAATCTTGGCTGCTCGAAGTGATGTCTTTGCTGCGATGTTTAAGCATGAAATGGAAGAGCGGAAATCAGGTCGAGTTAACATAACTGATATTAGTCAAGAGGTTTTTCGTGAAATCCTACACTTTCTCTATACAGAAGAGGCTCCGAAATTAAAAGAAATGGCCAATCATCTTTTAGCTGCTGCTGATAAGTATGCATTAGAAAAATTAAAATTCATGTCTGAAAAAGCGTTATTCGAAGAATTGTCCATCGAATCAGCTGCTGAAACATTAATTTTAGCCGATCTGCATAGTGCAGAGCAATTGAAGGAACAAACTAAACATTTTATAAGTAATCATGCTAAGGAATTTTTAAAAACGAAAGGATGGCAAATGATAAACGTAAACGAAAATGATTATTCGACTTTGATAGAAGAGACATTAAAAGTATTAATCAAGTAATTTCAAGCAAAGTTTGGCGGGCATTTAATTTGATGTTTAGTTTATTTAAATAGATTAATGATGTAGGTATACTTAACTTTAATCGTAAATATTTGCAATTTTTAATTAATAAAAATAATACCTTTACATCATGATGATACATAGCAGCTGTTTATAAATTTAGTTAAAAAGTTAAAATGAAAAGTAAGTAAAATAGTACGGCTCTGGAAATGGCAACCGTTTAACTGGCTGAACAGAATAGAATGACGGAACTGAAGCCGCAGACGGAACTGGAAGAGCTGTCAAAAAGTGTCGTACGTTATTTTTTTTACATGTCCACAATGGAGCTGTACAGCTTTGAAAGTATTTTGAAGAAAAACAAAAGAATATTATTGTGTACAAGCTCAGAATTCACATTTTTTGTTTCCTCTAATTTTCCTTTTAATAAATAATTTTTTTCGCGATACAAATAACCACAATATTTTTTTCCGACCCAAAAAGTTGTTTTTTTTCTTCATACAAATTGAAACGTCAAAAGTGCCGTACGTCAAAAGTTAAAAGTTGGTGAACTCTTCCGTCTGCGTCTCCGTATGCGTCTACGTTCCGTTGTGTTCGCAACATTGAATTTGCGTGTATTCAATATTTTGACAGCTGTTCCAGCTCCGTCTCCGGTTCCGTCTGCGTCACCATTCTGTTCAGCCAGTAAGAATTTCCATCCACATCACCCTCCCCAGGAATACAACCAAAGTCGTTTTACTGCCTGAACAGAATAGTATGCTGGAACTGGAGCCGCAGACGGAACTGGAAGAGCTGTCAAAAAGTGTCGTTATGTTATTTTTTTTTACGTGCCCACAATAAAGCTGTACAGCTTTGAAAGTATTTTGAAGAAAAACAAAAGAATATTCTTGTGTACAAGCTCAGAATTCACACTTTTGGTTTCCAATAATTTTCATTTTGATAAATAATTTATTTCGCGATACAAATAACCACAATATTTTTTTCCGACCCAAAAAGTTCTTTTTTTTTCTTCAAGTTAAAAGTTGGTGAACTCTTCCGTCTGCGGCTGCAGCTCCATATGCGGCTACGTTCCGTTGTGCTTGCAACATTGAATTTGCGTGTATTCAATATTTTGACAGCTATTCCAGCTCCGGCTTCAGTTCCGTCTCTGTCGCCATTCTGTTCAGCCAGTTAAAAACACCAATGAATTGCCAATTAGTCCATTGAAATGTTACAAATTTTTGGCCGAACCTTGCATTTTGTACAGGACAAAATTTTGTTTGATCGATCTGTAGGAGGGATCAGTGTGAGTGTAAAAAGGAGTTTTCGGGGTTGAACTCCCCCATTTGCCCGCCATTTTGGAAAAGGGGGCGTAAAAAGGTCTTCGCGATATCTTGAGAACCATACATCACACAAACAAAATTTTACCATATTTGTATAGAGAATTAAATTCTCTACAATTTATGTTAATAAACTCTTTTTATCGTAAAATTGAAAAAAAAAAGTTATAATAAAAAAAAGATGACCATTGTCAAGAAAAGTATCATTATCTTCTTTTATTTATTTCCATCTTTTTTTGGTTATAACTTTTTTTTATTTTCAATTTTACGATAAAAGGTGTGTTAACATAAATTGTAGAAAATTTAATTCTCTACACAAATATGGTAAAATTTGTTTGTCGGATGAATGGTTCTCAAGATATCGCGAAGACCTTTTTGAGCCCCGTTTTCCGAAAATGGCGGCCAAATGGGGAGGAGTTCAGTCCCGAAAACTCGTTTTTACAATCACACTGATCCCTCCTACAGATTCATCAAAAAAAATTTTGTCCTGTATGAAATGCAAGGTTAATGTAACATTTCAATGGACTAAATAGTAATGCTCCTTACCTCGGGTAGAGGGCAGCAATTACAATTACTTGACTAGCTGACCCGACGGACTTCGTCCCGTCCAATATTTGGCGAAAGTAAATCTAAAAAAAAAAATAGAAAAATTTTTATATTCAATTCAGGGCTGCATGATACACAACATTTTTTGTTGTCTGCTTTGGAATATAAATGAAGAGTGAGGATGGTTTTCCAACTCAGGAACACGCCACGTAAAGGTAGCCGTGTGAAAAGCTTGACATTTCCAGATTTATGCCGCACACTTCCAGCGACTGCCATTGTGACTTGTTTATGGTCATCGCAAATGCGAATGAACGCTATTGAATTGGAACGGCAAATGAGTTGAAGGCAAGGCATTTTGAGGAATTGGGCATTATTTTCCCTTGAACGGCTCTTATAAAATCTTTGCAACTTACATTGTTCATTAGCTTCGTCCACAAGCAGCAGGGTTCCATTGCACAATTTCGGGACATGTACCTAGATTTTGTAACAATGATGAATCTAAAAAATCAAACTATAAGACGCAAATGATGAGGCGGAATGTCAGACAAATACAAAGAGTTTGTTTTAGAATTTCACTGGATAATTGACGACTTCGTTTTCGTTTTCTTTTCAAGTCAACGCGATCGGATGTATTGTATGAAGGCAACTCCCGGAATTCAATTTTCAAATCATTAATATTTCGCTGCTAAAATTGCGCGTGTGACCATCAATGTTTGATCGAGTGCTTCTAATGATCGTTTGTTGTGCGCAAACAGGATTTTGGTTGATTTGCAAGTTTAATTGAAGCTTCAGAACTGACTGTTCTTCGACCCTCTAACAGTGTTGCAACAATTTCGGTAGATGCGAGAGCAACAGGGTTACCAACTCTGGAAAGGCTCAGGCCCGGAGGTTTTTTTTTTCAAACCCTATGTAATTCATTCATCGATGATATTATCACAAAATAGAACAAAAACATGATTATACATATTTGTTTGTATTTAAAAAAAAAAAAAAATGTCCGGGTCAACATACATTTCAAAATTTAAAAAAAGATTTATTTTTTTAAACTGATACATTTTATTCATTTTAGGATTTTTTTTCCAGTACGGATTAATTTTTTGTTTCAAAACTCGGCATAAATACATATGTACACTGCGCTTCAACGAAATAAGCACAACAATTTTCTAGGCTACGTTGTCGAGTATTTCAGAATTGTGGGCTTTAATGTATAATCTGATGATGCTTACAGTTGGCTTATGATGCTAATAAAAGAAATAAGAAAGAATAATTCAAAAAGTATCGCTATATTTTCTCTCGCACTCTTGCAAAGCGTTCCATATGGAAAAATGCAGATCTTTCTTGCGTCAACTGAACAGACACAAATATTGAAATTGTGAATAAAAGTAAATGGAATGAAATGAAACAAGTTTTTCTTAAATCATTTTTTTATTGGTTATTTCTAGTAGTGGGTACATCTGACTTTATTCATAAGGACTTCATAAATTCGGTTCTGCAAGGAATCGTACAGCCCCTTTATGTAGTCCAGTGAAATTTCACTCCAGACAAAATTGAATGGTTACAATAACAGATTCTCTGTCCTCAATCTGTCGGCCAGACTCAAAAGCTTCTCATACGAACCATTCCCAAATATTTTCAATAAGGTTCAGGTCAGGTGAGTACGGCGGCGGCCATTAAAGCATTTCCACATTCTGCTCATCTATCCAATTTTGTACAATGCGTTGCGTGTGGATGGGGGCGTTATCCTACTGAAAAGTCCAATTTATGGGTCCAAAAATATTCGAAAATTCAGGAGAATTTTCATCCAAAGGTGCGTTTTATTGGGAATTCAAATCTAGCGCAGCAATATAAGTTCAATAAAACGCTATATCCACTTTTATGTCCACTCTATTTATTTGGCTGTGTTCATATCCTTTTTTGAGTGAAAAACAGACTACCTTACCGACATTCAAGGTTCAAGTCTACACATTTTGTCCACTTTTATATTCACTAATTTCCTGGCTTATTTATCGGCACTTTTGGTTTTGTTATTGTTCACCAAGGAGAATTTTACTACACTAGCCACAGTGCCATAGTAGCTAATTGCTCCCCATACCATAACACCGCCTTCTCGATTATGATGTCGCGTCGAAAAACGTTTTTCTTTTGTCACATCGTGAAAGTAATAGCTAAAGCCATCAGGGTCATCAAAATTAAACTTTTTCTTATCTGAAAAAACCACGTGAATCCATTCATTTTCCCGCCTCATATGGAGTTTAGAAAATTCTAAACGCATGCATTTCCGTTGCTTTTTGTTTTACTTTTGCCGCAAATTCACACGAATTGGAAGCACATTTTAAAATTACTCTTCGATCGATTGCTGTTGTTGCCGTTTTTTACATTCTTTCTTGTTTTTTCCGTACGAATCTTAATATTTTAAGTGGCAATAGATCACACTAAAACTTCATTCAATTTTGTTAGCTATAACACGTCCCGTCAGTCCTTATTCTCTTAATAAAACGATTTTAGCTTTTTCAACACTATTTAGAGATTTTGACCTATACCCATCATTGTTTAAATTTCAATCAAACGATTTCACAACGCTTATAAATAATGAAGATAATGAACTTGTGTCTATTCAGTTGACGCAATAAAAATCTGCATTTTTTCATATGGAACGCTTTGCCAGAGTGCGACAGAAAATATTTTATTCTTTCTGCTTTCTTTTATCAACATCATAAGCCAACAATTCCTTAGAATTTTTTTGTGATTATTCAATTGAAGCGAAGTGTATAATGAAATAATTTTTTTCATTTTGACATCTATAGCAAATCATTGACAATAAATTAATTGTGGAATGAATTTTTAGCGAATGGGTTCATTCTTTTTTTTACGATAACTTTTTTGTTTTCAATTCTACGATAAAAAGTGTGTTAACATAACTTGTAGGGAATTAAATTATCTACACAAATGTGGTAAAGTTTTGTTTGTGCGATGTGTGGTTCTCAAGATATCGCGAAGACCTTTTAACGCCCCTTTTTCCAAAATGGTGACCAAATGGGGGGATTCAAACCCCGAAAACTCGTTTTTACATTCACACTTATCCCTTCTACAGATCCATCAAAAAAAATTTGTCCTGTACAAAATGCAAGGTTTGGCCAAAATTTTGTAACATTTCAATGAATTAAGTCCAGCAAAAGAGAAATAGTCAGGCAATGGCAAATGAACTTTTGTACTTAAAAGGGACATAACTCGATGACAAAAGCTCCAAACGGACATGTTTTCTTGGGGAATATTAAAGTTTGACGAGATAGAAGGTTAAAAGGATAAAAAACGGAGTCCAGCAAAAGAGAAATAGTCAGGCACTGAAGCACTAATTGAAGCCTCGAATTAGTTTTCTTTTTTCTTTTCAATTGGTAGCTATTTTCAAATTGCTTAAATTGGTTACGTACAA
This sequence comes from Epistrophella euchroma, assembly GCA_947049315.1. Lineage (NCBI taxonomy): Eukaryota > Metazoa > Arthropoda > Insecta > Diptera > Syrphidae > Epistrophella > Epistrophella euchroma. Next base: position 19,582,275 of record OX346245.1, read on the forward strand.
AAGAAATTTCATCATCAATTTTTACTCGTTTCTCCTTCTCATATTTTTTCAAGCATCAATTTTACCAATAGAACATTCCCTGGTTGCTTATCCGGCTATTGAATTAGATTTTCACTTTTTCAGTAGCTTTAGTTAGACATTTAAAGAAAAACAGTCGGAGTATAAATTTGGCACCACTATTTGCCATTAGACGACCATTCAACGACCAACAACAGACAGCTCTCATTTGTATAATGTTCAAAACATTAATAGAACTTGAAGAAAAATTTGTCTGTCTGTCTGTCGTTTGAATTCATTTGAATCATTCTTTTTATTTTTTTTTAAATTCACCTTCTAGTTCTTTAACATTCACTCTTCTTCATGTTGTAGGTAAATATATGGTTTACTAGACTTACTTGATCTCTTGAAGCAATCTCTATTGCTAAAACCACAATCGGTTCCCTCAAAAAAAAAAAAAATTAAAAAAAAAATAAATAGAAAACAGAAAGCAGAAGCAACCGACCTATCGTCTCACCTAGAGATCGTGCAGGTACAAAGCGAGATTGCTCTCAAAACTAAATGGAACCAGAGACCTACAGCAAAAAAAAACAATAAAAGATACAAATATTCCCAGACCTATTCCAGAAGGGGGTCGTAAATGATTTCTACACACAGTGGGAACAGAATCAAATAAAAATTAGCACAAATTACAGTTAACATTTTTTTTTTTCATTTTCTTTTACTATTGATTGATAAGCCAATTGAAAGCCTATAAATGATAAGTACAACGTTAGTTACAAACCAGTTAAAAACCGTTCATAGCTCGTGGGACTGCCCACTGATAACCGCGCTACAAGACCTTGATGAGCTGGTCAGAAAATGGTTATATTTATGGTTTTCAATCAACTGGCTCTGCCAAAAAAGCAACTTTGATGAACCTTACCTACTGATATTTTGGGCCTTTATTTGGACCATTTGGATATTTTCAATCTTATATCAAACGGCTTCATTGGGTGTGGAACATTCGTAAAAAAAACTACGTCACCAAAAATATCAGTACCTAATTGGTCAGAAAATATCAACTGTTTTCAAAACATTTTTAAGCCACAGAAAATTTTGAATTAAAATCTGGAATTTACAAAAAAAAATGACATATAAAATTTTTCGAACATCCCAAGAATTCGTTACTAATAAAAAATTTTCTTAAAATAATAGTTGACCTTCTTTGGCCAATTACTTTTCCTTAACGTGTCATCCTTTTTTTTTCGAATAACGCACACGTGAAGAGCTAAGACCCCAGACTTATTTGTGGGATATTCGAAAAAAAAGTATACCATTGAAAAGGGCACCGGCCGTCATAAATGTTTTAGTTTAGCCATAGTTTTTTTTTATGATTTCTAAAAGTAGCGATTGCTAAGCATCTGATTTGTGGGACATTAGAAAAGAAAACGTACCATCTTAAAGTTTGTTTAACCCTCATTAATTAAAGATCAGGGATCGGTCACCCATAAAGGTTTTGTAAAGAATTTTTTTAATTTTTTTTTTTTTAAGTTCATAGAGATTTTTCAGCACCTCACGTTTGAGATATTGCAAAAAGTTCATACCATCTTTTAGGTTAATAGATCCTCTTAAATGCTCAGCTTTTTATACTGCACGAAAAGTTAAAACAATCAATAAAAAAAAAATCAATGACCAATTAATGAAACTATTGTTTTTGGGAATATCCCAAAAATGAGGTCAAAACTTAAAAAACTTTAACCAGTTTTCTGAGTGAAAAGGTAATCTTTTTTGATCAATTACTGACCTTTTAGATGTCATAATTTTTTTTGCGAATATCCCACATACGAGGTGCTAATATGCCACAGCCTATTTTTGGGATATTCACAAAAAAAATATGTATACAATTTGAAAGGTCACAAGATCGTCAGAAAATGGCAACTATTTTCAGCAATTGATGAATTTGATTCAATATAGCAAGTCCAATAAAATAGTGCTAAGTCTTCTACTTGGCTGATTTATTTCAGTAGTATATAGAATTTGTATTATTAAAAAAAAAAATCTTCGTACATAATGAATTTGTTTAATGATTTTTTTAAGCTGACGAAAAAAATTCAAAAATTCAGTAAAAAAAAAAAAAAAATTTTCCTAAATTTAAAAAATCGATCAATAAAATTGGCAAATGAATATTTTAAAAATCAGCTTCTTTCCTTATAATTCAATTCAATTTTTAGCTTTTTTTTCCTGAACCATTCACATTGGGCCACTGTTCAATAGACAAGAAGAGAAATATGACAAAAAAAAAAAACATACCACAGAGAATTTTCTCTAAAATTAATGAAGGCGTTCTACCTGCAATCCATTTAATTTTTATAAACGATCTCGTCCTAATGCCACTGTGCTAGTACGGCTATTATAAATTACACCCCAGCCCCAACTAAGCTCAGTTCAATTCTCGAATTGCAGGAGGCATATAAATAGAGTAGAGTCTAGAGAGTGGAAGCGTACAGCGGCGGAATAGTGTTCCAGAGGTTGTGAGTTCGGCTTCGGAGTATCAGCAAAAGACAAGACAGCCACAATCTAGGCTGTGATTGTTTATAAGTCTACAAATTGAAGAAGACCAAGTAGTATTTTGTTTTTCATCGTCTTGCTCCCAGTTCGTCATCATCATCATCTTCATTGTCGTCCTCATCGTCGTCATTGGAGGCACAAGGCCGACAATTTGATAGTGTAGGTTAGGACTTAGGTTAGGTACCTACGTTAAGCGAACGAGCCTTTTCCTTTCTCATTATTGAGTTTCGAAAAGAACTATTATTAACTTTTATTTCTATTTTTTTTTTTTCGTTGTTGTTTTTGTTGCTTTGCTCAAAAGCTACAGAATAAGCACTTAGTTTGGTAGGACTAGAGAAATTGTTGCAGCACAGAAACAAACAGCAGCCTGATACTTACTTATGTCATAGCGCGCATGTTGGACCACTTGCAGCTGGAACACGTGCATTTCAGTGGCTTCTTCTTCTTCTTGGTCTTTTTTCTTTTGTATTTGGTGCATCTTCAAGTGGGGCATTGGGGAGATTGTATTTGAAATGTGGTAGCGCCTGAGAATTTATTGTGCTGTCCATTGTAGCGCTGTTGTGCTGTGCCTAAGACAAGACTTCTATGCCTCCTTCTCGCAACCTCCATACGACCATCAGCCGAACACTGGGAAGGGCTGTTGGCTATTATTAGTTGTGTCCTGGATGTTTGTTGGTTTGTTTTGAAGACTTCTCATTTTGCTGCCTCTTCGACTTCTTTTATTTTAGTTTTGCTGACTTTTGAGCTGGAAATTGTTTCTAGGTGGAACTGATTATAGGTTTGGAAAAGTGAAACGGAAAAAAGAAACAGAAACCGATATATACGCTGGGAAGGGTTTGAAATCATTTTTACTACAGTTGAGTTAAAAATATACGAAAAGAAAAGAAGAAAACTGCATCAGTTTCTTTGGAGGATAAAAATATTTGTCTGAACGAAGAGATGGAATTATTATTGATGATTTTTTACTCGAGGGTGGCATAAAAATGTTGTTCAAATTAAAAGAAGAATATTTTGTGTTGGATTAAAAAAGTTTTGTCACGATCTAGTAATTTGTTGTTGAATGAATAGAAAGTACAAATGAATTAGACTTTAAAAAAAATTAATTTGATGGCACAACAGCTAATGAAGAACTAGGGCCTAGTGACTTACAACTCTCAACCATTCCTGTGTGCGTGTCTGCAGGAATGGAGGGGATCTACAGTTTATTTCTTTTCTATGACAAGAGATACTCTTGGAGGTTTTGATAATTCCTCTCAAGAGGCAGCAGCCGTCTTATTTTTAAAAATTATTATGTGGCGAGGCTGGGGATCGAACCTAGACCTCCGGTATGACAGTCCATCGCACTAACCATCACTCCGCGGCTACTCCATGTCTTAGACTTAGGTTTGGAAACAAAATGATGGAAGAATTTTATTTCGAGACAAAGAACTAAGATTTAACTTCATCAGTCGTGGGTTATTAGATTTTCTTTGATAGTTGTTTGTAGAGTTTAGTTAGAGACTGTCTAAATTCCTCTAAAGTAGGTACTTGAAACAAAATCCAGTTTTGTTTTTGTTATGATTCGCTTAAAAGTCTATACTATCTTGAATTCAATTTATCAAATTGGAAAGATTTACGCTTTAAGACTTTGAGAAAATAACAGAACATAATTTGCCTATTTAATTACAGATTTAACTAAAAAACAGCTTTGTCCTGAAATAAGGATGTACCTAAATGATACAAAAAAAACTAATTCCCAATTTCTCAAAAACACACCAGTTGAAATTTAACACTGAACATCACAGGGACGGTGAAAGACCAGTTACGTTAACATCTAGAGTGCCACCTTCAAAGAGAGGATGGAAGAAAATATTGGATAAAAACTTACTGCCTCAACAGAATAGAATGACGGAACTGCCGCAGACGGAACTGGAAGAGCTGTCAAAAAGTGTCGTACGTCATTTTTTTACGTGCTCACAATGCAGCTGTACTGCTTTGAAAGCAAGAAAAACAAAATAATATTCTTGTGTACAAGCTCAAAATTCACATTTTTTGTTTCCAATAATTTTCCTTTTGATAAATAATTTTTTTCACGATACAAATAACCACAATATTTTTTTCCGACCCAAAAAGTTGTTTTTTTTCTTCATACAAATTGAAACGTCAAAAGTGCCGTACGTGAAAAGTTAAAAGTTGGTGAACTCTTCCGTCTGCGTCTGCAGCTCCGTATGCGGCTACGTTCCGTTGTGTTCGCAACATTAAATTTTCGTGTATTCAATATTTTGACAGCTATTCCAGCTCCAGTTCCGTCTCCGTCATCATTCTGTTCAGCCAGTTAAACGGTATACACTTAAAATTGCTTAACTAAGTGAGCAAAATGCAACATTAGTTTTGCCTTCTGTAAGTTTAATTAAACTTCTTGACAAAATGCAGCACCTATACCTACATTTTAATTTTAGAATGGAATATAAATTTATTTTGATTCTATCCGTTGCATCGGCTAAGCATTGTTGAGAACTTGAAAGTGGAATGAGCTGCCTTACTGAGATGGCAAATTACTGGCAGATATCGTTGGAAGCGAAATTGTAGATCGCCTTCCCAATTCAGATTCTGGAAAAGAAATAGATAAACTTTTTAGTTGTCATGAAGTTAAATATTCTAGCTCAGGCAAGGCTACAGAAACTAGCTGTTTATAAGGCAGCAGTAGAATGGAGAATTTTCGATAAAGTGAAGTCTTTAGGATTCTACATGATTCAATAGTGGAAGAAAAAAATTGGCGAGTATTCTTCTAGTGCAAAAAATGGAAACAAACATGCCCTACTTAGCTTGATGTCACCATATTAACAAGATCATGTTAGAAGCTGATGTTATAACTTGGATCGTCAACAGGCCAAAACACTTTGATTTTTAAACAGTTTGAGAATTTCTGGACTAAAATCAATCAAAATATTGTCTATGAACTATCAACAGCTGCAGTTATTGAAATCTCTGAAGAAATTATCTAAATCTCTGCTGCTTAGAGTTCCAAAACCTCGAGATAACTACAAGTAACTCCTCTACTGACGATTGATTTCTTAAGAAGGGTTTCTCAGAAACGTGTATCATAGAGCACCAGTAACAAAGAGGAAGATGGTTTGAAACAGAGAAAGTAGAGAATCCCCTTAAAGAAAATAAATGTTCACGTTGCTAATATCTAGTCAAAAGGGTTGAAGAATTCTAGCTTAAACACTCGCTGATTTTTCAATATAATAGGATTATTTTTGGAGTTCTTGACCAAGGATGTGGTTTAGTGGCCCAAGGACAAGACCTTTAGAATGAAGGGAAACATCGAAAACGTAACATGAGAGTGGTCAATGACTTCGCTGCGCGAGCAGTAAAGCTTATGGATGAGTTTGAGTACAAAAAAGCAACACCTGAAGCTTAAACAATCATTGTTTTTAACTGAAGTTAAACTTTAAGCTAAATTCTTTACTTTTTAATGTGTAAAATATTTTAACAGAGCTGAAATAAGTAAACAACGAAGGTTAATAAATAATTAAAAGCCAATTGGTGAAAAAAGCTTTAATTATAATTTTTAATAATTATTTTCTTTAATAAATCGTGTATTCAGTATACTACACACTTCCATGAAGCACCCCGTAATTTGGATGCCGTTAGCGACCTTTAAGATTTATCCGATTTGTATAAAATTTTCAGAAGATTTTTTTTCTTGCAAAGGAATAAAATCGCTTAAAATTAGAAAAAATAAAAATTACATACATATTAGGGCGCGCCTTGGTGTTCCCCAGGGAAGCCATTTGGGTCTAGTTCTTGTTATATTGTTTGTAAAACACTGTCGAACCAGCTATGAGCAAAATTCACCATTAAATAACATGTTTAATTTGTATAACGTTTATCATAACTTTTTAATAAATTTTTCTGATGTATCAAATACTGGTTTTAAAAAAATAATTTATAACATTTTAAAATTTATTAATTCTTAATTCTTAGAAATATTGTGTACGCTAGATATTAATTAGCTTGATTCAAATAAATAAAAGAAGGTTTAGGAAAAAAGAAAAGTTGAAAATTTCTCATACATATCATTAGCAAATATAAAAAGAATTAATTTAAAAATCCAACATATTCAGTATTTACTTAGTGTTTTCCAGTCTCACTATGGTTAAAAATTTTGAGGGTGTCCTGCATGGAGGGGGTATTTTTGCCAAAGAAGAAAAGTCTGTATGGGTTGAATATTGGGCAGATACTTAAGAAGTGGAAGCAATTCTCTTTCGATTTAAGGTTGCATACCGTACAGAACTGATTAAAACTTCCATTCAAAGAAACTGAATACCAAGAAATGAATCCTTCGTACGTTTCACCCTCCAAAACCCATTTGTTTACATTGTTGTATTTGTAATTTAATTTTGTGTCAATGAATACATGTGAAATCCAACAACAATATAGTAGGGTGAATTTCTTGCTGCTGTTGCCTTGAACTGTACCTACTGGCACCTGCAATCATCGATGCTGTTGGATGTTGGACCTGCATTTTCTGGAAGAGACGATTTCCATCATTTTTAGGGTTCTTTTTGGCCAGAGGTTAGCTCTCAACACAACTTACAATCCTTTAGCGGCAAAAATATCGACAACAATTAAAATTTTATAAAATAAAAAATGCTTTTTGACTTGACAGTTGTTTTTGTTGCAATAATCACTGTGGTGAACTTGTGGTGAATATTCAAAAAAGGGATGTGTTCGTATAGTTGTTAAGGTAACCATATGCTTACACCAGAAGCATTTGCGTATTGTAAATTATTTCTTTTTCGATTGGGATTACTCAAGGAATAACTTTTTGAAAGCCAATAAAAGGCCTTCCACGCTATCCGGATATGGACATAGAGTGGATTTTGTTTTATCTTTTTCTGTTTTTTTTTTTTTTTGTGTGCCGGTTCGACCATTATTATTGTGGATATGATGAAGGACATAATTATGTGTTTGCTTCTTTACAAAGCTAATATCTAAATTGAATTCAATTAAATAAAGAGTTTTATAATAAAAAAGAACCTACATATGTATATAATATTTATATATAAAACATTTTACACAGTGTTTCACTCTTTTTTGATTCCAATGGAGTGTTGTTATTGTTGTTTACGTTCGTCGCGCCGAATAATTGCGTTGGTTTGGGAGAGTCTTAACATGTTGTATTTTATCCAAACTTATAAAAATTAAAAAAACACACTCGATATAATTTGCTCATTTCGAATTCCTTTCAACAAAAAATTCTATTTGTTTAGAAGAAAAAGTTCATTTTTCTGGACAAATTTCCTACACAAAATATTTGGAATGAAAATGTTTGGCTTTAACTATATTCATTCAATACTTTTTGGAAAAAGTGGAAAAGTGAAAAGTGCATGCGAAAAATCGTACTAAAATTGTATTATTTCTTTCATTTCAGGTTAATTTTCAGGTCGAGTGCCTTTTTTCGTAAATAATCTAGAGGAGCATGTTTTTGTTTTTCACTTTTCTACATTTTGCCTTTTTTTGAAAAAAAATATTGAATGTAGCTCTCACAGATTTTATTAAACTATTGTCGAGTTCAATTTTTCTGGACAAATTCCCTGTATTTAAAAAAAAAAAAAAAATCTGTTTGGAAAAAAATCTACATAATTGAATTATTTATTTATTATTGTCAATATGAATTTTTGTTGGCAATGTCCTTTTAATAAATCTTAAAATCATCCATGTTCCTACATTAATTTTAACTAAATTAAATAGGGGTATGTGAGCACTTTAGAATTCATTTCCGATCTGTTTATACTTCTTGAACATAGTCATGAGATTTTCAAAATAACCGCCATTTTGGTGGTGGATTTAGCCCAGCTGTCTATGTGTGCAATAAATGAGTGGTGGATTTAGCCCAACTGTCTATGTATGCGTGTTTCAGCTTGTAGGCAAACCCGGATGACAGCCAAGATTCATATCTTGGTATTCAGTTTCTTTGCTTCCATTGTATAGGCTTCTAATTAAATTGAGTACTTCACACCTTGCCTTTAAAATTAAAGAAATTTCTTTGTAGCTTAGCGAGTCATTGAAATAGTTTTTGTGGTTAAGGGTATAGTCAAGCTGCGAGTATATTAATCTGCTATCCGATACACGAGCTTTTTCAGCAAATTCTCTATGTACACTTTCTTCGTTTTTCTGGATTATTCGGTATAACTGTTCTTTAAGTTTATTAAAATTGTTCAAATCAATGTGGAGTGTTTCACCACAAGTATTACCAATACTTTTCCATCTAGCGAATCACCAGTACCAGTCATTATTTGTTAACTCGTATAAAAGCTTATTTTTGAGTATTTTGGAGTCGTCATATGTACTTCAATGTCTTCACAATGTAATCAGCTTTGTGCCTTGAGCGTACTTGTGATGAGTTTTGGAATTCCAGTTTCAAGGTAGATTGTATAGTTTGTTGTGTTACGAGGCAAACTGAAGAGTTTTTTCTGGAAATTTCTTTGGAATTGTTCAATTACAAAAATATTCATCTGCTGCCCAAACCTGAGAAGCATAACAAAGAGTTGATTCAACAAAGGCATCATATATCTTGTACATAGCAGATAGGGTTATTCTACTATTTGAGAATACATTTTTCCAAGCGCAGTTAAACAAGCTTTGTAACGCGTTAGCTCTTTCTATGAGATGTTTGTTGAAATCCAATGTTATTTTTATTTTGACCCCTAGATATTTGATTTCGTTGATAACGTCTAGCAAACTACCGTTGTAATACCACTTATAACTGATCTGGCTTCGAGCAGATCGTGAGAAGAAAATCACTTTAAATTTTTCTGCATTAATCGTAAATCCCCATCTATTGGAATAAGTAACTAACCGATTAATCATCAACTGTAGATGTTTTGGTGATTCAGCTAGTATAACAAGATCATCAGCGTATAATAAAACATTGATAACAGAGTTTGCTATTCTTATTCCTCCAGGAAGATCGTCTCATGTCATTTTTAAAGAGAGAGAGAACAGTAAAGTGCTGAGGAAACAACCTTGCTTTACTCCAGTAGTGGTTGGTTTAAAACCATTTTGAAAAGACATATGGATTTTCGGACTAATCTCAGAAACCATGGGCCGATCTTGAAAATTCTTTTTTCTTTCAAAATGTTATACTTAGAGAATTTATTGTAGGTTAAGTTGTTTTAAATGGTGTTAACGAAGAACGCCATGTAAGCATGAATAGCACCTATAACAAATACACCAACAGTTTTATTTTGAAGGCGATACAACGTTCGCCGGGCTCCGCAAGTAGGATTAAAATATATAATTCAGCTTTTGCCAGAAATATATTTTCCTTATAAGGAGTTTAAGAAGTTAATTCGGGTAGGATAGGATTTTTGCCTACCTATCTACTGAAAAACAGGGTAATTCTAGCGATTCTTTCTATCAAAACATTCAAATTCATCTAGCCAAAAAAAGTGCATTCTATAATCAGATTTTAAAGTCGTCATTTCCTTCCTAGATCAAAGAATTATTTTACTACCGCTAATCGTAAAATGTATCATTTTTCGATACCTATACTATTCCCAGACACAATTTCATTTTGTCTTTTCTTCATATTTTACCGATCTCCCCGACAACGGATGTCCCGCAACCGATCTCCTCTCATATTATAATATTATATCTGCGTGCCCTTTCCCGATCCCATCAGATTTTAACTCGTCTCGTTTTTCATTGTTTATCCGCTCTTCACATATTATTAAGAATCTAAAAATCACAAATCGCGATCATTATGATCAGTGCCTTGTTCGACGTCAGTTGGAATTAGAAGTCAACAATTTTGACAAATTAGCTTCGGCATAATGATCGTTGGCAAGTTGTTGTTGTTGTTCTTGGTGGTGGTGATGCTGCTGCTGCTGCTACTATGGCCGCTATGGACACGCAGGACATAACTAAGCAAGCAGAGAGGCATCCTTACACGGCAGAGAGTGATCATCAATCCGTGGAAAAACCAAGAGCAGAGTCTGGAACAATCAAAACAAATAAAATCCACTGAACCGGGATGTCTGCTTTCAACAAACAAGAGAGCTGAGGTAATGCGCGGCGGTATCGGAGGAAGTCGGTCGATGGAGTGCGTCTATACACTGGAGGCTACTTATAGCCTTATGGGTTGCTTCTAGAGTTCCATTGGTGAAGAGAGAAAGAGAGAGAGAGTATAAAGGTTACCATTGCCCTACTACGATGCAATTTGATATTCTTGTAATAGAATCCACGATCCGATTCTTCTTCGTCTTTCGGCTTTGGAGTCTCCGTTTGGTCGGGCCAGAAGAATGCATCATTTGTTCTGAGACTTGGATTGGTGGAGTAGTAGCCAGAGAAGTACACAGACAGTGCCGGCAAAAAGGATGTTTTTTTGTCCGTTGCTTTCTTCCAAAACTCCCTCGAACCCCTTTAAACTATTTCATGTCAATAATGGCGACGAGCACAGACAGCCATGAGAAGGATGCAAAATTAAGGAGCAAGGCTAAGTTGTTTTTTTTTTTTTTTTTTTTTTTCTTCTTAACTGGCCTGGCTGCACCTTCAAACCTTTTTGTGCAGCCTGATTTATGTGTGTACATTTTGTGTGACATGCATCCTTCGCTTTTTGTAAGAGGATCGCATTAGGGGAGTACGTATAGTTTCTCACAAAGACAAAGGACACAAACAAAAGCTGAGTTGCATTCAAATTTTCAGCTAAAACAGGGCATTTTTTTTTTTTAATTCTTTTACCTTTTTCATCATCGAAAGGAAACATACGTCAAAACTAAGTCTACATGACCGCCAAGGACGAGATTTTGCGGTAGATTTTTTTTTTTTTTATTTTTCCTCAAAATCATCTTTTGTTTTAAAAATTTGAAGCCGACTTTAATGAAGGCTTACTTGATGTTGATGGCATTTGTCTTCGTATTCCTCCCGCAGGCTAAATTAGCACTCAACCAAGGAGACATCATCATCATCTTTTTACAAACATGCTAAAATTTCGGCATCAGTGGACAGAGGGGTATAAGAGGATGAAGCTCTACAACATGTATTTATATGGAAAAAGGGAGGACAAACTAATGAATGTGGCTAATGAGCTAATGCACTTTTAATCGTGATATGAATTTATTATCGTTTCACAATTTCAGAGGATAATCTCTTTCTCTGTTTTGTATGTTGTGCGTTCTGATTATAGGCACCTATACCGCTGTATGAATTTATGAATACTTAACCTTAGCCAGGTTGCAGTTTGTATGAAGTAATTTGTCGATTTCAAAAAGGAAGCAAAAGATATAAAAAGCAAATTTACAAAATAAAAGATATAATTCACAACAAAGTCGCACAAAATAGCTTTAAGGTAGGATATAAAACATATTGAAAGATTTAAGTTGCAATAATATTTAAGAATGTAAGTATTTCTGTAGGGTAGAGCGGGCCTAGAAGTACCTGGGGTAAAAAGTAATAGCTAAAAATTAAAGGGTTTCCTTTGAAAATTAAGAAACGCGTGAAGGAGAAATATATTCGTCTACTTCAATGCTAACGTTAAGTATACTTTTGCTGTGAATAGGACATCATAAAAAAAGTTATGAGGGTAATCCACAAAATGTATATACGTTTGTAACTTTATTTTTTCTTTGTATTTTTGGTATTTTTTATTTATTTATTTATTTTCAATTTACTTATTTCATTGAATAACAATATAAATATAAATGCTATGGCTTTGGCGTCAGCTCGGTTAGCATTCTATAGGTATTTAGTTCTTTCAAAAAGTTGTATAGGGTTTTCCAGTTATGTTTGTTAAAAATTTCGATTGTTTCCTGCATCGTTAAAGTTTTCTTTTCGAAGTATGTAAAGCCCAAAACAGATGTGCAGCTTTTTCCAATGCAGCGAAAATAAATTTACACAGGTTCTTATGAGAGCTGACATATTCCAGGCTCTGCATGCAGCCTTTGCTGCACGATATCTCTATTTCTAATTTCGCTGCATGGGAAAAAGCTGCACATCTGTTTTGGGCTTAAGGTGTTGAGGAGAGAAAATGGGGCTTATAGGTACTAACATGGTGAAAACGGTCTTCTTTCGCTTTTAGGTTACATAGAGAGCAGAATTGGTTGAAACTTCCGTTATAAGGGGTTCCGTTTAGACCGAGAAGCGCACTTCTTGCTTCTGAATAATTCGATATATGTAGTTGTTTTTTAAACAAATTTAAATGGTCTATGTCGAACTTAATCACAATTATTTCCTAAAGTTTTCCACTTTGATATCCACCAATCCTCGTTTCTGAGCTCATACAACATCATTGTTTTGGTGACACGCGCATCCTGATGAGAAAGAGTTTTCACGATGTAATCAGCCTGCTGCTTCAGTGTATAAGTGAAAAGTTTTGGAAGTCCTGTTTTAAGGTGAAGTGCATAGTTTGGCGTTTTTATCGACAAATTGAAAAGTTTTTTTAAAAAATTCCTTTGGAATTTTTCAATAGACTCGTATTCGTCAATTCCCCACACTTGGGCAGCGTAACGCAGCGTTGATCTGACCACAGCATCAAATATTTTATATTTCATTGGAAGGTTGATTCTTTTATTTAAAAAAAAGGTTTCTCCATGAAACATTGATCAAGCCTTGCAAAGAATTTGACTTTTCTGTAAGGTGAAAGTTGAAATCAAGAGTTCTACTCAGTTTCACCCCAAGTACTTGTATTCATTTACAATTTCCAAAATAGAACCATTGATGAACCAATATTGTATGTGCCTTGGCTCCTTGCTGATCTGGTAAACACAATTACTTTTGACTTATTTGGATTAATTATAAGACTCCATTTATGGCAGTATTCCGCCAGCCGATTGATCATTAATTGAATAATTTTCCCAGTGCTATTTTCTGAACCTATCGGCGAGATAACCAAACGGCTAGATAACTAAATGGCGGGGGATAACTAAACGGCCAAATAACAAAACGGAAATTAACAAGTTAGCGAAGTAAAATTTTGCGAATGAAAAAGTTGCCATCTAATAAATATGCGATACAAAAAACCGCGAAAGAACTTTTGCGAAAGGATCGTTTTGCCGTTTTTTTGAAAAAAAAACCTGTTTTTTTTCACAATTTACCGTTATAAAAAAATTAACACCCAACCGATCGATGGGGACTTTTCAGGTATAAAGAAGATGTATGCCAAAATTCAGCTTTATAGGATTTTTTCCGTAACAAAATCCTAATTTTCCTGGGCTAAAAGGCAAAACTAAATTTCGCGAAACAAAGAACTATTGCGAGTCGATCAAAATTTATTTTGATAATTGCGAAGTAAGATTTATGAAACAATTTTGGTCCAAACGGCCGGCACTCCTGTAAGACTGTTCATAAACGCCAATTAAACGGTAACGCTAAACACTTTAAAAAATCTTAAGATAAGATTTTTTTAGTTTTGGTACAATATTGAAACTTTTAAAACCATTCACCTTAAAAAATTGATCAAAATTATTTGAACCGTTTTCAACAAGAATGGCAATAGTCTCGATGACATGAGATTAAGTTATAGTTATCTAACGGTAACATCCCATAATATGAATAAAACTTAGGCTCTGTGCATCTAAAATGTTAGTAATTGGTCTAAAAGGTAAACTATTTTTAGAAATTGGTCAGCCATAGAAAATTTTTAATGTATGGCTGAAAATTTTCAAGATATGCGAGTTTGTTTCTAGAACGTCATTTGTGGAATTTTTTAAAGAAATATATATCATTTGAAACGTTACCGAATTCTTAAAAAAGGTCAACTAGTTTCAGTAACAAGTAACTTATTTGGCAGCAATAGATTTGTTTTAATGAATTTTGTAGGTCTTTTCTTTTAGTCCAGTCATATTAGACATAAAAACATCAAAACCCCGGAAAAATCGCCGGAAAGCTGGATTTTGGAATACAGCCTCCTGATGATGTTCTTAAGAAACTGTAAAAAGCTCCCATCGATAGGAGCGCCGCTAACAATAGACAAATAGACCTCCCCCCCCTCCCATACGATTTTTTTCTTGTCTTAACTCAACCTATACGCCTTATCTTTTTGTCACACCGTATGCGAATCATCCTAAGTATTTTTGTGCATTCCTCATTTGTATATGGAAAACTAAAACCTTAACTCTACCGATTGAATTATTTTGAAAACCGTTATTTTTATGAAGAAAATTGTCATGATCTCTTTTGTAGGAAATTTTTCTAAGCAACAAATTCGTCATCAACATTTTTTCTGTATAAGGCACCGTTAGGAAGATATTCCTTCATTCATTTCATTAACCCCCCGTAAAATTGTTAGCGGCGCCGTGTGGTCCAAAATGACTTTTTTCGTTGCAAAAATCATAACTTTTGAACGCATAAAGATATTGCTATAATTTTTTTTCTTAAAGGAAATTTCCAAGGCTATACAAATAGTAATTTTTAAAACAATTGCTCCACAGGGTGTTTCTGAATCATAGGCTAAATTAAGATTTTCTTAGAATGAGGAATTAACAGAGAAAGGAATTAAAACAAAACATTAAAAACAGTTAAAATTTTACGAATTTTGTAAAAATTCTATTTAATTGTTCCCAAGTTTTGTTACAAAACATATTTGTTCCCAACGGTGGATGCATAAAAATAACGAACAATTTTTTTATGTATTAAGCAAGTATTAAAGCCTTATTTTTTTCATTTTTAGACATATCATATAAACTGTTTAAGTGACCAATTGTATGTGAAACAGTGTAGGAAATAAATTAGCGGACCAAAATTTTTATACATATTTTTTAATTTTTTTTTTGTATAAAATAAAAAAAAATGCATAATACGTCTTTTTTACATTAATTACAGATTTTAATTTTCAGAAAAATCATTGGGATCATCATCAGTATCTATATTTAATAGACTTAGGTACTAGTTCTGGGCAATAACTCTTTTCAGCTCTTTTTGAGATCTCACGTGCCTTAGAGATGAAATAAGAGGATCCGATAGTGGGTGGATTACAAAAAATTTTATGTTAAATATAAAAATCTGTAGCTTGCTTACAATATATTGTAAGTACATTTTTTTTAAATTGCCATTTAAAAAAAGGGGCGTGGAAGTGGGCGGATTTTTTTGCGATCATGATAATAAAGAAAGGTATTCTAGTTAAAATAAGAAGAAAATTTCACGTTTTCAGCTCTTTTTAGAAACGAAATAACATCATGGCATCGTATATAAACATTGCCAGGCCACGGGCACAAAAAAACTTCTAGCTTTAATGATTAGGAATTCTAATCTGGTTAGATATAGTTCACACTAGGTATTCACCATGAAATCTATGTAAGATGAACTGAACTTAATGGAAATTGCGTATTGACAAGGCCCTCACTAGTCAACTGATGAGTCCAAGTGAGATCGCCGGGACGAAACGCCAAAAAATTTTCATGGACTAAAGGCCGTTAAAAGCTATATTGAATCAATAATTCAACAAGTCCAATAAAATAGTGCTAAGTCTTCTACTTGGCTGATTTATTTCAGTAGTATATAGAATTTGTATTATTAAAAAAAAAATCTTCGTATATAAACATTGCCAGGCCACGGGCACAAGAAAACTTCTAGCTTTAATGATTAGGAATTCTAATCTGGTTAGATATAGTTCACACTAGGTATTCACCATGAAATCTATGTAAGATGAACTGAACTTAATGGAAATTGCGTATTGACAAGGCCCTCACTAGTCAACTGATGAGTCCAAGTGAGATCGCCGGGACGAAACGCCAAAAAATTTTCATGGACTAAAGGCCGTTAAAAGCTATATTGAATCAATAATTCAACAAGTCCAATAAAATAGTGCTAAGTCTTCTACTTGGCTGATTTATTTCAGTAGTATATAGAATTTGTATTATTAAAAAAAAAATCTTCGTATATAAACATTGCCAGGCCACGGGCACAAAAAAACTTCTAGCTTTAATGATTAGGAATTCTAATCTGGTTAGATATAGTTCACACTAGGTATTCACCATGAAATCTATGTAAGATGAACTGAACTTAATGGAAATTGCGTATTGACAAGGCCCTCACTAGTCAACTGATGAGTCCAAGTGAGATCGCCGGGACGAAACGCCAAAAAATTTTCATGGACTAAAGGCCGTTAAAAGCTATATTGAATCAATAATTCAACAAGTCCAATAAAATAGTGCTAAGTCTTCTACTTGGCTGATTTATTTCAGTAGTATATAGAATTTGTATTATTAAAAAAAATAAAAAAAAATAAAAAAAAAAATAAAAAAAATCTTCGTAAATTCGTTTTTTGTCATTTTTTTTTACTTTAGAACAAAATTGCCCTAATTTGAAAAGCTCTACAATCTACAAACCAAAATAGTTACCAAAAAATTATTTTGTGTGCTGTTTTTGAAGCTCTGTTTATATTGCTATTAGAAAAAAACAAAAAACAAAAAAATTAAAAAAAACATCAGATTTTGTATTTTTGTCACGACTTTTGGCTTTTTGGACCACAGTGCGGCGCGGCGTTCCTATCGGTGAGGACTTTTTACAGTTTCTTAAGAACACCATCAGGAGGCTGTATACTAAAACCCAGCTTTCCAGCGATTTTTCCGGAGTCAAATGTCTAATATGACTGGACTATTTGTCAAATTCAAAAATCATAAAAATAGTAATCGGTGGCATATCAAAAAGAATACTTTTGCGAATATCCGATAAATGAGGTGATAAAAAAAAAACGCTAATGGCCTTGCAAAATTTTAATCATTGATTAAAAATTTTCTATGGCTGATCTATTTCTGAAATTAGTGTTCCTTTCTTGACTAATCAAATCTTTTAGATGTCATATTTTTTGTTTGTTTGTTGCAAATATCCCTACATTGTGGTGCTATGATCCCATTCCCTTTAAGATCAAATTTTTAGTTCCCACACGAGAAAGTATACATAAAACTAACTTTTCCAAGAGTTTTTTTTTTATTCATTGCGACTTAAAGGGCATTGTAATAATCAAAAGAATTTAATATTATTAAATTCGCTCTCTCTATATTCATGTGAATAGTCGTGACTTAAGCTTGGACCTTAAATGAACTCCTTTTGATCATATACCTACTAAAGACAAACCATTATATGTAGGTACTGAAAATTTTTAACTTTATAAACAACACAATGAATGAAATTGATAAATTTATTAAACGAAAAATACAAACCTAATCTACCTACCTTGCTTACCTTTTTTTCCGGTCATTGAATTTTCAACTTTTGACATTCCTTTCGACCATATAACATATCTAATACTATTGTTCCACAGGGTAATCCTACTTGAACTCATCTCCTTTAGTCTATGCCATAATATTATAATTGACAATCAATGCTTGCGTAACTGCACGGTACCGTGATTTATTACTTCGTTTTAAAGTCAGTCGCCTTTTTCCTTCAACTAGATTATGATGAAATTTCCCCCCTTTATCAGTTTTTTTTTTTTTTTTTGTGAATTGAGAGTTCTGCACGATTTTTATCTGCACATAAAAATTCATGACTTGTCACATAAAACTCACTCAAACGACAGAAACTCAACGACTTCAGCCAAAAGCCCCCTCTAGTAGCTAACTAATCGACTAAAATTAATGGCAGTAGTACCTAGTTGTTACTTGTTTGTGATTCGCTCCTGTCAACGTTGTTTCTTCCATACAAACTTAAAGGAGAACAAAAAAAAAATGACAACAACAACAAAATCAGCGCAAAAAACTTTAAGAGTTGACAAAACTGCCAATTGAAGCCAAACCAACAATCAAAACGATTTCTATGCAAATGACGGACATTGATTTGATGTGATTTTCTTATAAATGCGGATTAGATTTTTTTTGTTTTTAAATAATTGTCAAAAGCGAAAGTCTGAAAGGCTATTGTCAGCCAATAGTTGTTTAGTTTTGCCTGCAACAAAACAACAATCAACTGCGATTGTAAATTGACATGGCCTCTTAGTGAAAAAGCTCACACAATTATAAAAATAAAAAAAAATATAAATACCAATTTAACGAACAGAAATTATTGTTAAAGAATAAGATGGCAGCCATGGCTGGGTTTGAAATGATTCCTCAGAAAAATGGCCAAAGTTGAAATTCATCTAAATTAAGATCGCGCTCTGTAATGAGGCAACCACAATCGCCTGCAACACCTTAATAACAATTCCATTAACACTAATGTCTTCATTGGATCTGTCAGTTAATGCGGTGAATATGGGAGACGCGGGAATGGGATACGGATTGCGGATGGTGCAATGCGGCACCACAGGATGGGAATTGTTTTGTTCACCCTTTGTGTAATCTCTGTTCCGAACTCCGCAGTCTGCATCTGCACCGTTCCATACATTCGCATACACTCTCATGCAACAGAAATTAACTCTCCAAATGCGAAAATAATTGCTGAAACAAATGATGATCCACTGCCGCGCAACCGCCACCACCGCCGCCAAGATGGCCAACAGTTGAGCTCTGGGTCTTTGCGCGAAACTTCCTGCTGATGGTTTGGTTCATCCCGCTTGACGTTTTCACACCATCCGGCGCGTCGTCGTCGAGTCGTTTAAGTCGAAGTTGAAGTCGGTTGTCTCGTCTTTATAGGTGTGCAAGGCGAGTCTTATTTACGCACTTAACTAAGCCATGAACTTTGGTGCTGAAGAAATAAAAATGAAGAAATTATAATAAAATAAATAGAATGTCTTCGAAGGGCGAATTAAGTCAGTCAAAACTGAATGCCCAAATTTGAACACGCTGGACGGACGAGATTATGTGCATTTGCGCATGCACTTTGACTCAAACTAATTTATGTCTTTATCTTGATTTTTTCGTGGAAAATTATAATAAATGGAAAGAAGAAAAATAATTGTAGTACAACAATTTTTTAAACTTTGAAGGTAAATCATTTGTTTGGTAAAGCTAATACAAAAAAAAAAACAAATATTATTTAGAAATTATGTATTTTAGAAATTATTTAAGAAAAATCACTCTTAAACAAGTATCTATTAAATATCCGGGCTCCAAGAAGATCAGTTTAATATTTTTATTTTACATTTTTCTACGAGACTATTAGCAGAAGCAAGCTGCTTAGGTACATACATTATTTATTGAAGTCAGATTCAATGAAGGTTTCAAATCGCAGTGGTGTTGGTGTAGCGTGGATTTTTGCTGAGCTATTGACATGACATGATTGTTTCTACCTGGTCCGTAGTTTGTTGGATTAGGGCGATTCTATGCTACATCAACACCAGAACCAGACGATATTACGAAATTTTTCATGCCTAAGGCTAAATGTCTTTGTCTGTGAATTATTTGTTTTTGGAGTCCAAAACAATTGATAGGTTAGCCCTTTCAGTTTAACTTGGCTCCTATTCTAGAGGAAAATCGGGAGGAATTTCTTCCTTGAGGGTGAACCTACCCAGAGCTATAAATTCCCTATATGTATCAGTGCATAAATTGAGTATTTTTTTTCATTTTTTATTAGAATTTGAAATATTCTATT
This sequence comes from Epistrophella euchroma, assembly GCA_947049315.1. Lineage (NCBI taxonomy): Eukaryota > Metazoa > Arthropoda > Insecta > Diptera > Syrphidae > Epistrophella > Epistrophella euchroma. The sequence goes on from OX346245.1 coordinate 19,602,276, forward strand.
GAATCTTAGATTTACTTCGTGAAATACATAGACAGAAGCTGTGAGAGTAAACCAACGAACAATTAATTTGATATTTGAACAGAGTTATCGCGAGTTTTGCAATCTTTAGTCATTCAGAGTGAAATATTTCAAATGGAAATCTAAAAAAAAAAGTGACAATGCCTTCTATTTGCCAATTAATACAAAGCCGAAGACGAGAAATCTGTTTTAATTTTACATAAATTAATTTCAATAGGTAATTGAATTTGTGCCATTATACAAGTTGTTTGGTATAAAGTGCACCAAAAAGCTAGAGCGAGTAGGTTGGGTTAAGATAAGAAAAAAATGGGTTAGTGGCGATAAGCAAACTGACATAATCCCAAAAAAATAATCTTCATAGACAAAATCCCCAAGAGAAAACCAAGCAAAGATTAAATCCCTTAAAAAAAATCCCCAGGAGAAAACCACAAAAAGAGAGGGTTTGATAGCAGTGAATCAAGCAATTAAATCGCGCGCGCGATGAAGCGTTTATATTTAACTAGCCGATAAAACCCGGCGCTGCCCGGGTCTTCTTTAGTAAAACCTTATGACAACCAAATATCGACCAAAAAGATGATTTAAAATCAGCACTCGAAAAATGTTCAGCTTAAAGAGCCCTACACACCATCCATGTTACTTGTCAGGTAACATTGAAAATAAGCATCCACACGTATCAATGAACATTGACAATTATTTTCCTAAAATTACAATTATGCCCATTTTTCAAGATTTTTGTGAAATGTTGTATCGAAACTTTTTAATCTATTCTGGGGGTTGTGTAGTTTGTAGAATTATGATTCAGATATCAATTTAAACGTTAGATTTCGAAGGTACAAAAGAAAAATTAAATTTATAGATGCATCCAGTAAAAAGTTGTGAGGGCATAAAAAGATTTCATTAATTTTGTAAATACCTCAAGTTTGGGGTATTAAAAAAATTTTAAATTTTTAAAATATTTATAAATCAATAGTTTCCATCAGGTGTAGAAATTCCAGATTTTTAGAACCACCCATAAAAAAATGAAAAATAAAAACCCACAAAAAAAATGGGTGAAAAAAATGTCTGGTTATCAAAAAGTGGTTACAAAAAATCCCATTAAAAATTCCTGAAACACCAATAATTTTTTTTTTCATTACCTTTCTAATAGTATAAAATCTATGTCCCTTACTAAAACCCCCGATTTATGGCGAATTATTTGTCTACGTCTATTTTTCAAAATTCAACTTTTAACATTTTATAACTCGCTTCGTAGATTTTTTTTTAAATTAAACACTCCTTGTATTAAAAAGATCTATCGACAAAAATAATATATATATATAAAATAATATATATATATTCAACGCTTAGTTGAATTTATACAAAAGTCAGACAATTTTTTGGAAGAAAATTTTTGTCTTCCAATTGAAAGTTGACAAAAAATTGGTAGACTCATTGGAACACAATTATTGGAAGATGGCAGAGAATCTGAAACTTTAATTTAGTAGTTAAGTAGTTATGAACAAATTTTGAGCAGCTTGTGAAAAATATTTATAAAATATTAAAAAAAAATAGAAAAAAAAATAAATAAAAAAAGAAATAAATCGAGCAATAAAGACTATCTTAGCAGCATATTTGTTGGAGAGCAGTAAAGATGAAGATAAATTGCTGCAGAAGAGACGTCGCAAACTGACTTCGACAACTCGTTACAAATTTCTACATTCATTCACATTGTATTTGTAAGAAACGCCTTTTAAATTATTTAGATTTTTTTTAATCAAAAATCTATTTGATTTTTCCTCGACGACAACAAAACTGACCTGTTAATTAAAAATTGGAAGATGTTCTTCGCACGAACTTCTTCCAATATCCAATTAGTCTTTCAATCGTCCAATTATCTGTCAACTAGAAAAATTGTGTGTTTAGACGTATTAACACGATTGTTAAAAAATTGTCAGATAATTGGCTGGAAATTTTTTTTTCTGTCAATTTTGGCAGATAATATTGGATGTTTAAATTGGTTAAAACTGGTCTGTTCCTTTACTTTGAAACTCTGTGGTTTTATAGGCACTTTACTGCCATTTTATTTTTTAAATGAACTTTGACAGAACGTTGGACTCAAATTCACACAAATGCATAGAAAATCACAGAATTTCAAAGTAAAGGAACTAGGCTAATATTTTGCGAAAAATGTGCTAATATTGGAAGATCTTCCAATCGTGTAAACTTAGCTTTTAGTATTAAAACTTCATGGAATGAAAAAAAAACGCGCATTTCTCTCAAACAAATTTGCAGAGATTTTCCGCTACTAATCTCATTAAACACTCTTTGCATCAAGAAAGTTACATAAGTTCCCATCTGCAAGCAAAGAGTCAGATCTATGCCTAGTTTTGCAAATATTGTTACATCTGAACAACTTCCATCAAAGTTACCGCTAATAAAAAGCCAAACACTTAAAATTCCCATCTATATGATTCAGCCATTAAGTCTGGCTACAGTGTGTTCATTCACTTCAAGATGATCTAATGCTTTGTCTCTCAAACAAAACACCGATTTAAAAGTGATGGCAGGCAATAATAATGTTTACTCAATGTGTCATGTCTTCAGATCTAATGATGATAATTTTAGTCAGAAAAAGAAAAAAATTATAATCCATTGAGACAGAAAAAGAAATTAAATCTTAGCTTAATGCGAAAGCATTTTGAACTAATGTCATTCTTTTAGCATTTAAGAATTATAATACTTCATTGTTTTCGTTTTTTTTAACATTCTTTTTCCCACTTAATGAGATGTAAGACTTAAGGATTTTCAAGCCTCTATTATATCCACAATGTTTTCAATGAAACTCACATGATGCACTCTTTGTCTGTGTGATCCTCATGATGGTATAACGAAGTAAATATTCAATCAATAATTGCAAAATAAATACATCACGTTTTGTGCTTCAAGTCAAGTAGGCACCAAGCTGCATCTAAGCTAGAAATAACCCAGAGTTGCATTTAAGAACGCACTTGGAGGGAATTCCAAGTAAGTAAGCAACTGAAAGTTATATGGCTGGAGATATTTATCGATCATTTGATTTCGCTTTCTTATGTCACGTGACCTAACGGGATAATCTCTAACTATCAATATATCAATTTTTAATAGCGCTTTAATTCGTGATCATCTATTTATGATCTTCACTTTCCAAGTGAAAGTAAAGTACAATAAGACTTGGAAAAAGTGATAATTCTTGGCGGCAGTTTGGTGTAAAAAAAAATAAATTTGATGGCACAACAGCTAATGAAGAACTAGGGCCTAGTGACTTACAACTCTCAACCATTCCTGTGTGCATATCTGCAGGAATGGAGGGGACCTACAGTTTATTGCCGAATCCGAACGGCTAACGAGCGGCACTTTTCTGTGACAGGAGATACTCTTGGCGGATTTGTCAATTCCTCGCAAGAGGCAGTAGCCGTTTTTTTTCTTTTAAATAAATAGGTGGCGAGGCTGGGGATCGAACCTTAGACCTCCGGCATGACAGTCTATCGCACTAACCATCACGCCACGGCTACTACGGCAGTTTGGTGTGCATTGCGTAAAAAAGGAATAAATAGTATTTAAATTTAAATTAATTTATATTTCTTTTCTAATGCTCACTATCTTCATTGCACCCGAAAAACTTGGAGGTTCATAAACACAAAGTATTGGAGTCATGGACTCCAAACCATTTGGAGATGCAAGAAGCATCAAAGCGAAAAATGTCTAGGAAGGGCTGTACAGATAGAAACTGGGACCATCAACACTGCGGACCACAATCATAGTCCTTCTGCGATCATGTGTGAAATAGCTGGATTGATGGAGACGTTGAAGACCCAAGCCACTGTTTTAACGAAGACAATTACTGGCCAAACAAGGTGTTTCAAGACCTTGTTTGGCCAGTGTTCCAGACTTGGAGTCTATGAATAAAGTGGTATCGAGGGAACGAACAACAAAAACTTCAGCACCTGCAAGTCACTTAAACAGCAATACCTGAAAATGTTTTACCTGCTGACAAGGGCAGGGGGATGAAAACCGAATTATTATATTCTTTTCAGAATCGTACCGGGTAAGGTTGTCCCGTAGTAGGACTTGGTTAGTAGACGGAACTTTCAAGGTTTGCTCTGAAATGTTTTACTAATTGTACCTACTTTGTGTATATTGCTTGCTCCCCAACAATTTCGAGGCCACCTTTCTTCGCGCACTAGATTTTATTCGTAATGCGCAGGGAATGGAAAATATGCAGCCGTAAATCTTTTTTTATAGATTTTGAGAAGGGAGAAGGGAACGTGCTTAGTTGCCGGAAGCTAGGATTCATGGCTGTATTTTTCATTTTGCACAGGCGATAAGGAGAAAGGTTCAAGAGCTGGGAATGCAAAACATATACGTGATGGATCCGGAGTACAATTTTCCGGTTCAAAAATGTATGTTATTATGTTTTTGAGAGCCGGAAGACGTATTAGAGCCGTATGAGGCGTTGTCGGATGCCTTTCTTGAAAACTTTGTATTTTGAAAATACTTGGGTAGGACGCACTCGCCACAATTCGCGTTTCAGACATGAAATGTGGAATCACCAATCTGCCAGGAAATAATAACAGCGTGGAGTCATGGCATAAGGCGTTCCAAGCATCAATCGGCTAGCACCGCCTTTTTATTTTTAAGTTACTGGAATCCTTCCGATAGAGCATGTGTCAGATCAACGCTGGGGTAAACTTACCAATTTACTAGGGACCCCATCACGATGACCTCATGCAGAAGAAAAGTAGATGATATTTTTGATTGTCGCTTTGACAATAGCTGTCTGTATCCTTTTTGGCGAATTTACAACTATTAAAGCGGACTCAGCAAACATGGAAGAATTCAATCAATTAAGCATTATTACTATGTACAGTAGTACGAAGGAAAGGAATAGGGGGAAATCATGAGCTTACGGTAATCTCATGAGTTTTGAAATTTCGCATATAGCTCGTTAGACCTGTGGACGGTTTATTTGAGATGAGGATTTGTGCAGTATTCTCTAGCAAATCATTGTCAATGCTTTGAACTCAACAAGCCAAACTAAACAATTTATTGACTGTTTCAAATGTCTTTGGAACACGATACAAAAGTTACTGAAGTTCGTCTAGGAGAATTTTCGCCACGTTAAGAAAAGTCATCAAGCCGTTGGTCTTCATTTCGATAAAGTCATTACATTCATTAAAAAATTCCTTTCCACATAATTTTGGAAAGGCTGCCCACTTATTTTGGCTGCCTGCAAAGCCCATTACTAAAAATAAGTATCCCAAATCCCAAAACCTATTTCACGACATAATCTATTTCTATGTCAAATTTAAGCAGAATCCATACAGCCGTTGTCGAGTATAATTGCATGAAAAATATCCAGAAAACCGTTTTAACGTTTTTGTTCCTTCCATCACTTTTTCAGTTACAGTCAAGTTGTGACATTTTTGGAAAATAGAATATTAAACAAGCCTGCAATTCTTGCAAAAGATCACAAATCCATTTGATCTCATAAAATAATCTCTATGAATTAATTAATCATATTACAAGCCTTTAATATTTCTTATCTAAAACATGGTTTGTTCGTCCCACCTTTAAACAGAAAAAAAATGAACGTTCCCATATAAACGGGTCGGATCAAAGAACACACACAAACACTATGTCCATATATTGCGATTCAGATATAAATCAATCTTTCAAATTGAATCAATCTAAAAGTCTACAGAGAAACCTAAAGCAACTTATACCACACCAACCAACTTACAATTTTATGCTTTATGAGCCTTGTTGGCGCTGCTGGTGTCACAATTTGAGTCATGAAGCATGTGTGTAGGTGTAGGTAGTCTGGGAGGCCACCAACTCTGAATAATAATCCAAACAATTGGAAATGCATAAATTATAAATCACCCTGTATCTGCCGCTGGTATAGAGGCTCTTGCAGCACCCTTCTCCTTGCAATAGATTATCGCTAAAATTCTCACCACCATCTATTTAGTGCTGCTGTTTTGCGAATCAGCTATAGAGCACCGCGGTAGCTTGAAGGTGAGCTTGGGTCTGAAAGTTGAGTTCTGGACGAACGAAAGAAGGGATCACCACGAAGTGCTCCAGCACGATCTATCTTTTGGAAGCAGGTACATCAGTAATTTGTCTATTTAAGTCGCAACCATAACGAACGGACACAAACGGCTGGGAGCCCCAACCTTTGCCTGATGATTGTGCTAAAAATGCAAATTCTATTGTTGCGCGGGTCCCGGAAAAGCTTTTGCTCCGGAAAAATAAAAATGATCTACCACCGATCACACAATGATCACAAAAGATGAATAATTTTATAATGTGACGGGGAATGATTTAAAAGAAGTGTTTTTTTTTTCCATAGCAGAGCCAGAGAAATGGCTCTGTGATGCAGCAGTGCATGCGCATTTCCTGACCAGGACCGCTTATAAGTCCTCTCAATCCTCCTCCGACCCAGTGAGCTGCGAACAGAATTCCCCCGTTCACCAGGGAAAACTGGTAGCTCTTTTAAACATAATGCCACATGCCCATAAACCGACTTATTTCCATATTTCATGATTAATTCTAGAACTGGCCATCGCATATCAAGCGAAGGGGCTATCCCGGGAGCACCTTTATCTGGTAGGGACGCGGTCACCCAACGACAACGGTGAGGTGGTGGGAAGAGCGCGAAAGAGATTCGCGTGATTTTTATCTGATCGCAAATTAATCATATTAGTTTGTGGAGCGCGCTCGCGCATATAACGAATGATCCACGGAGGTCCCATGATGGTAGATGCTGGCGGTGGTGGTGGTGCAGTCCAGGCCAACTGAATGCGCTGCAGATATTTTTTTGGTATTTACTCGCGGCAGAGGATTTCTTTTAATTTAAACTTCTTCCTCAAGCATTCTTCTCCGATTGCTGACTGGCTGACTTGCTGGCTGGATGGAAGAACATAAAATCTCGAAATCACTTAGACACGACAGTGAGAGACAGGCAGAGTGTTTGCCATTCGGGCTTGTCGGAAGGTCAAACGTGTTTAAGGGATGCTGTTGTTGGTTTCGGTATTGGAATTGGGATTGGAAGCTACTGCTGCTGGTGTAAGCCACGATTTTTATTTTTTTGGACAAACAACGATCATGAGGCTGATGGTGATGACGACGAAGACGTCGAGGAAAATGTTCAATGTTCAACTGGAAAGAGAGCACACAGGTACAGGACATTTCATGCCACACCCCATTAATCATGTGTGAATGGCCCAATGCAATTTTATAGTGATGATCCTTTGTATAGATGAGTGTCCTCATTTTTAAAATTTCAATGGAATTAGTAAATGCAATTTGGGGTTTAAAAAAAGTTTCTCTTCCCTTCTCTCTCTTTACCTGTACATATCTAGATTTGAAAAAAATTTTTTTGTATTTTAGCCAAATTCAGAAGAAGGATCTGAAGCTACCTTTTAATTGATGGTTTATCTTTTTTGAGGACTGGTCGCATCTGTCACCGGGAATATTGAGGAATTTTATTTTTTGGAAAAATTAATGGCGATGTAATTCAATTGGTTGTCATTTAATTGATAAATTAGTTGGGTGTTTGAGAAATTTTTCCCACCTTTTTTGGATTTCAGTCAATAAGGAAAGATGTAGATATATTAACAGGCGGTTCTAACGAATTTGGACCTTTTTGGATCATTAGGTTTTGAGTTATTATAATTATTGTCTTTTTTGATAAATCAACGCTTGGAGCTAAAATATAGACTTTTTAAAGCCTGTATCCAAACGGTTTCGAAAAAGCTAGCAAAATAACATTTCATACTTCAAAAATTTGTTAACACAAGCCAAAAGTGACGTTATTTAATATTTACTGACCATTTTTCTTGTAGTGTTATATTCGAATACTGGTGGAAGACTGTCATGCTACAGTATTGGGTTCGATTCCCAGCCTCTTCCACCTTAAAACAAAAAACGTTTTCTTCACGGCTACTGCCTTTTGCGTAGAAGTGCCAAATCCTTTAAGAGTAACTCTCGTCTTAAATAAGTGCTTCTCACCTTAGCCGTTCGGATTCGGCAGAAAGCTGTAGATTCCCTATATTAATGGCAATCACACTCACGAAAGAATGGCTGAGAGTTGTAAGTCCCTGGGCCTGATTCTACGCAAGACGTCACTCTATAAATTTTTTTTTTTTATTTTGACAATTTTTCTTGATGGAGACAACATTTAAACCTCTTTTGAACCTTATTGAAACCAATTTCTAATGAAATTATAATTCATGCTATAAAGTAACTTTTTAAAACCAATTTTTCAGTGCGAGAATAAAGTTAAGCCGATCGAATTTTGTAATTTAACTATACATTTATTCAATATAAATAATCTACTGTGCTTTATCTTCCGATTTTTAGGTCGTTCCGCATAAATTATGTACTGAAAAACTGCTTCTTGGATTGAATATAAATATCTGAACAAGTCTTTGTTGTTTAAATGTCTTATAAAAATAAAAGTGATGACAACGGATGCCACAACAAACTGCAGAAAGCTTAAACTTTCGATGATGGACTGTCGACAATCCGGCTCGAGGGACCATTTTTTTAATTGATTAGAGTTTTATCAAAAAATTAATTTCAAACTCACTTCAATTTATATTATGATTTATTTTATTTAAAGTTTTGAGTTAAAATGCATCTTTTTGAAAAACGGTATAAAACTAATAAGCCCAGGTAAGATCGTTGGGACGAAACGCTTAAAACAAAAAACATGAAATAATTTTTTTTTAATTACTTTTGCCTTTTTTTTTAATATCTTAATTTGAAAGGCTTGAGTAATTTTAAAACGCGCAAAATTAGTCGAACCTCAAACTTTTAGCCAATTTATAAGTTATAGGATTTAAATCTGTGATTTTATATATATTTGCATTTTCTTGTAACGTAAAAATTATTCCCTTTAACATTGTTCCTGCAAAACAATTCTGTAAATCGATTTGTCTTTCAGAGAAGAGCTGGCATTCAATAGAATAGGTACAACCACTTAAGGAAACTTACGATGTACGAATTTCAATTAAAGATCTATGTCGACATTGGTCCACCTTTGACATCTAGCCAACCTACGATGAAACTCTTTTGTACTTGCAAAACTCTTCGACAATCGAGAAACAAAAATCTCTTCTCTGCTTTGTCCATTACAACCGATTGAACAAAAATGAAACAACAACAGCAAGGACAACAAAAAAAAAAAAGAAATCTTCGCGATTCAATCGAATTAATCGCTTTGGCAATTCCGATAAAATTACACAAAACACCAAACGGAACAGCAGAGCACATACAACAAAGTGATGCCAGACATTGTGTGTTGGATCCGCTGGGAAGTGCCGTAGAGGATATAGAGAGACTGTCCTGGACAGCGCACTTTTAGCTATTTGCGCAATGCATTAAATTCACACATTGTCAATGAATCGAAAGTGTTATTTTGTTGTTGTTGTTTGTTATTGCTGAAGCCAAGTTTGCAGAAAAGACAACAACAAGATTTCCAATCCAAATCCGAACCGAACCCGAATCGTCATCATCATTGTCGTCATCCCCCCGGACTTAAGTGGCATTGACAACACTACTGCCAAACAATTTAGGATCCCTCTTCCTTCTTCTTGTGAAGCTTGATGGTTACCAAGCACCAGACTATGATGTTCCCACCAACAGAACAACATGAAGATCACACTTTAATTGTCCAGAGTACCTACTTGGACGCACTCTCTTCCCCTCAGCCGTATGGTGGTATGGCAGTGGAACAGGAACGACGATGGCGACTGCGCGCCTGCGCGGTCACATCGCAATTATTCTTCTGACGGTGGCATAAAACATCCATGGATTGGATTTTTGAAAACAGATCGCTCGTCTCAGTTGCGCCGAGAAGCTAGAGGGAGATGCAGTGCGCGCAAGCAGCGCGTAATTAGTTAATGACTTTGATATACGAGAGTGTGGTGCCAGGAATTCTGCTTTAAATCGCGGAGGCTGTCCCATCGAACATCAACAAAGGACGTTTTCCGAACGATATGCCATCCACCCCGCTCGCACTTGCCGCTACCGGCCACCGCATTGAGAGGCATCATTAATTCGCCACATTGCAGTCACATCCCTTTTTTCTGGCACAATTAATGCGACCATAGGGCAGTGGAGTCTTTAGCTGAAAAGTAATTTCCCTATGGCCGCACCTTTGTCTTTAATCCGGATGGACAATACCCACTCCTGGAATTACCGCCACCACCAACACCATCGCAACAACAACAACCATAGCTGAGACGAGCCATAGTCCTAAAACTGATTTAATTAAAAAAACATCAGTCGAGGTTTTAAATTAAATTCCCGTCCTTGTGTAAATTGGTATCGATGTCGCGCGATGTAAATAGCCCGTAGGTTGAAACGTATCTGAATCCGTGTCCAATTTAAACGATTCTGCGATCGGTTTCGTATACCGCGAGCGTTACTTATTGGTAAGGGGATTAGTTGGCTGGCTGGCTGTCTGTCCGTTTTGTGCTTGGGTTAAAATATTGTGCGACTTTACCACTTATCTATGAGACAAGGTGTAGTTTGCATCGCAGCTAAACAACAAGACAAGCTGCTATCCCAACTTAAATTTGACTTATAGGCTTGAGAAATATTTTGTTTAAAGGCTGTGTATATTGATGTTGAGACAATGTTAAGAACTCTTCTACCAAAATATATTGCTACAACTTCAGCAACAACATCTTACACCAATTCACGCATCTGATTATACGAACTCGTGCAATCGTGTACGTGTTTACAACTTTTGAATGCCGACAAAATTTTAATTGTTTTTTAGCATTAGTTTTTATACCAAGATCTAGATAAACTTATTTTCCCAAAAACCCTGTATTATTTTTTGTCAGAATTTTTACAATTCATAGAACAAAAAAGGGGTTCGTCCAAAAACTGCAAAGATCAAACCGAAAATTGAAAATTAGATTTAACTTTAAGTACTGTGTGGGAGCTTCAGAAATGTAAGGGGATGAAGCTACGTTTCTACACTCTTCACCTTATAAGCATGTCAAAATGACAAAAGACCAAACAACCGACAAAAATAGAGTCGTGTAACTAGGCCCAAAAATGAAGATAAGGTCTAGGTTTCGTATTTATCCTCGATATCTGTTGATCCTTTCGTAGAACGGAGCTTCTTCATTGTGGATGATCTCCTTGCATAGGTTGCCTGGCTTGGCTAGAACGCACTCAGGTATCGATGGATTGGCTCTAGTTGTTGCTATGGATTAATATTGCTGGGCTTCCAAGTTGGCGTGGTTTTCCAAGCTCCTGATAATTTTCGTGGAGAGCTGTAGCATAAATTGATTTATCTGAATCAATGTTGCCCCTTCATACAGCTTCTTATTTGGAACATACTACCTGGGATTCCTGTGAGCTGAGGTCGTCCTGTACAGCTCCGTAGTATCTTTCATTAAAAAAGTTGGATCTTTATACACGGTGGTGAAATGGTAAACCATATGGGTCAGGCGTACGTCAGAACAGGCCGAATCAGCTGCTTATACACAAAAAGCTTGGTCCTCCTATTCAGTCCGTTTCTTTTCCTATAAGAAGCGGTTGAACCAAATGCAGGCTCCCTTAAAGATAAAAAGCGGTTTATGAAATTCTCTCCAAGGTAGATACTTCGTTGTTTTCTTTGTTGCTGTGTCGGTATTATCTGGTAACTTAATGCTAATGCTATCACATCGTGATGTAATATATCTTCGATTACTTGTTGCTGTTGTAAGTGTTCTGAAGCAGATGAGATCGATCTTGTCACTGTTAATCTTCAGTCCCCATTTAAGATAAATAATCCCACAAGTTTCTGATGTGTTCCTGCACTCTCTTCCTGTGAAAGGGGCGGGTTTAATTTGATTATTGAGTTGCGTCCCTAGAGGTTGGAGGGCTGGTCCGATATGTACAAGCATAGGCCCTCACTTGGAACCTTGTGGTACTCCAGAACTGATATCTACTCTTCTTTGTCGATTGTTCCGTCCTAACCTGTACGCAAAAAGATCTATGGGTTAGAAGTCCTAGGCTGGAAAATTTGAATAAAGTTCCTATTATCAAAACTGTGTCTCCTTTTTGCTGAGTCCATGGTCTGAGTGTAGTCCAAAAAGTGAATGGTTGGTGGAGTGTGTTTCTCGGAAAATTAAAATAAATTAAATTTGGTGGCAAAACGACTTGCAACTATCAACTATTCCTATGTTCATGTCTTCAGGAATGAAGGGGCCTACAGTTTCTTTGTCACTTTCTCGCAAGAGAAAAACATTTTTTTGTTTTTTGGTGGAAGAAGCTGGGAATCAAACCTAGAACTTCGGGTCTTTCTCGGAAACCATACTGGAAATCTGCCTTTCTCTGTAGGAATGTTTAAACTTCCTCAAGATGAGCTCTTTCAAAATCTTACCTGCACAGCATTGCAGCGAAATCAGCCGATTATACCTCGACGTTAGTTTTGTTAGTCTTCTTCGGCACGGGGACGTTTTTGCCGTTTTACATGTTCCTGAGAATCAGCTGTTGTTGAAGATGATCCTCAGCAGGCAGATGGCAAGATTCGGTAACTTCTTACAAATCCCATAATTTTTTGCTGGCTTTTTGGCAGACTTATACTTAGACTTACAGTACTTAGACTTACAATGCTGATAAACTTTCGGTAGCAAGACTATGTGAAATTGTAAAAATAGGTACACAAAAACTCATCCAATATGCATATCAGCAAGTTTATAATGAATGCAGAATTGAGAATGTGTAACTTCATTTCACTAGAATTCTAGATTCTAATAAGGAATATATTTTAAAAAATCATGCCTCCAACAGAACTGGTACTTATGTGGCATATAGATAAGACTGATTCAAAAAAAATTAAATTGTCTCCGATTTTGAATGCCACTAGCTTTTTAGTTAGAGTTTAGCCGTTTAGATTAATATTTAGAGGTCGCTCAACGCTCATCGCTAATTTCTTTTTTTATACAAATTGTATGGGAACTTTTCTTTTGTTTGCTTCTTTATTTTACGAATTTACAACCGTTTACAGACTGCTGGTGCTATTCAAGAGCTACGACAAAACACCACGAATAAAGATGCAATCATCTTCAAATAGCCGCTCAAATATGGAGAAATGCTCAGGAGATTAGTTCGCCAAAGTTTATTAACAATTCTCAAGGCCAACTTCTTGTAGAAGACGACGAAATTCTTCACAGATGGCGACAGTGTTGTGATGGACTCTTAAATGAACAATTTCCTAGGCTTTACTTTCCAATAGCTTCACCTAACTTAAGCAAAGTATCCGACGTCACAGTCGAAAGCCCAAAACAGATGTGCAGCATTTTCCAATGCAGCGAAAATAAATTTACACAGGTTCTTATGAGAGCTGACATATTCCAGGCTCTGCATGCAGCCTTTGCTGCACGATATCTCTATTTCTAATTTCGCTGCATGGGAAAAAGTTGCACATCTGTTTTGGGCTGAAAAAGTTAGTCAGGCGGTTAAAAAAGGAAAAGCTGTTGGACCAGACGAAATACCCTCCGAGTTTTAAAAAAATATGGAAGACATCGAGTTCAGATGACTCATGATTCTTGTCTCTAAGCTTATAAGAGGTTATCGAATGCCTTATCAATGGAGAGAAAGTTTTCTTCTTCCAATCTATAAAGGAAAGGCTGATACTCCAAGCTGTGATAATTACCGTTCGATTAAGTTTATGTCACACACCCATGAAGATCGTTGAGCGAGTCTTGGGTAGCCGACTGCGAAAAATAATTAGGCTTTCTGATAACCAGTGCGAGTTTGTCGCGGGTAAATCAACCACAGATGCAATCCAAAGTATTAGGATAATTATGGAAAAACATCGCAATTCCTTGGAGGATTTACATATCGTTTTTGAAAAAGCATTCGATCGAGAGCCACGAAATCTGATATGGGTGGCCCTCAGGCAACGAGGAGTTCCAGAAACCTTTGTGCGCATAATTATGGACATGTATGATGAAGTGGGTACCGCATAAGCGCGAAAGAGACAGAATTCTTATGCTGCCCATTTTCTGATCCACACAGGCCTATTCCTGACATTTATTTGAATGAGGTAGTGCTTTCCAAGTGTGAAAAGTTTAAATATTTGGGATCTATGATCAATAGCGAAGTTACTTGTGATGACGATATCAATCATCGCGTAAGCGTAGGGTGGATGAAGTGTCGGGAAAATTCTGCTAACTTCTCTGACCGAAAAATGCCCCCTCAGCTGAAAGGAAGGGAAAGTTATGATCCCTTCGACATCGAGATCATAACAGCGCCGAATAAAAGGAGGAAGAAGAAGAAGAAGAAGAGAAAAGACAAAAAGAGAAAGACAAAAAATCAACAACTAAAATGGCTCATTTTCGGTTCATATAGCAATGAACTTGAACAAGTTTTTTCATAGATAATATGTCTATGCTAGTGACATTTAAAATCGGAGACAATTTAATTTTTTTGAATCAGTCTAATATAGACATTTTTTTTTTTGTTTATAAAATGTCTAGTAAGTTATTTATGACCCGGTAGTTAAGGTATCAAAAAATGTAGGTCACAAAAACTGAATACTTAAGATAAATTCTAAATGAAAGGTAAAGGAAAATTCCTTCCAAAACAGGTAAGCTGTAGACACATATATTATAACCAAGAAACAATAACGTTAAGTTATTTTTCAAATGAAACCCAAACTAGCGGCATATTAAGTTCCCAAAAGGACACAATCGATGGGTGGTGTTGATCCATCGTTTGATCCCAACAAAACCAAAAAAAAAACATAAACATAAAATAAAAACTCATCATCGAAAAAGCGTCATAATAAATGAACCCGCATACGCCTATCCTTTAATAAAAGACAGTTCCAGGACTTAGCCAGGGACAAACGAAAAAAAAAATGCGAAAACGAAAATAACCTACTCATTGGCCACTGTCAACACATAACCAGATGTGCAATTTATTGTGCCAAACTCAATTATTTAAGAAACGCCCGAAACTTGCCAAAAAACAAAAAAAAATCCGAACCAAAAGGCAAAGGGCCAAACCTAAAGAGCGTGATACTCAAACCAAACCAGGAAGGCATCAAGCAAAAATAAAAAATGATTATCGGTGTTTTCGACATTCGACGGGAAAGAAGAAGTGTTTGCTGGACGAGAAAAGAAAAACGATCCTTACACCAAAAACAATGTTCAACGACACTTTCAATGGCACCATCCTCTTTCAATATGGTAAAGACAGAATCTTGGCAAGATGGTGATGATGATGATGATGCTGAAGGTGATGGTCATGATGATGGCCCGAGAAGAAAGGAGCTGTTCTTTGCTTTCCTCGAATCACACTACAAATTTGGTTGCCTTTGCCTGCCTGACGATATGATGGAGTACCCCCAATCCCAGTCCCAGTCACACAGAGGCCCAACAACTAAACACCACAATCCTATTGACGTCAGCCGTTAAGTCACGTCATCGTTGTCGGTCGGTCGGTCGGTCGGACGACTTTCACATTTCCGCTATGCAACAGAAATATATCCGTTCATTCGTCTGTCGTCGTTTCTGCCGCAACAGCCGCCACCACCACACCACGCCAACCATACTGCCAAAAAGTCAATTTATATTTCACTAACAAATTATGCCTTGGCGCGGTCCAACGTGGTCCGCGGGCGGCAAGGTATGGCTTCGCAGAAGCAGAGTGCACTGGAAGTCACACGTACCGTACATGGGTAATCCTTCGTGGCCCTGCCCAAAAATTCTGGGTTCTTTTTCGAGTGTGGGTTTTTTGGACTTTTTTGCTGTTGCCATCTTCTGATGTTGAATCTTCCTTTTTGGCCAGCCAGCAAGTCCAAGTGGTAAGCCCAGAGTACAACGACCGCTGGAGTTTATTGTATTCCTTTTCTTCTCGTTTATATTTCTTCGAATGTCACTTGGGCTGGTCCCGAAAATTGTGTAAATTGCAACGACAGTCGGGAGACAAGTTAACACCATCTCATGCCACAGAACGGAACGATTGTATTAACCGACCGTAAAACTAGAGCTGTCATCAGGATGGTGGGTATATACGATGGTACACCGGACGGCTGGCCGGCCGACGGCGGCGGCGTGTGGACTGGACACCTCTTCTTGCGATTTGCTACTTTGCGTTGTGCTATGTCACAGTAACAGCCGCCTAGTGACAGTTTGATGAATTAAGATTTTTCGAAATTCCTCCGCAGGTCATTCACCGAAGTGGCGAAGAATATCGCTTGTTCAGTGTTCGACCACTCACGTTCTATGGGGTCAGGCTTAAGTACCTCTGCAAAGTTGCTAACAACGCAAATTCAATTATCACCTCCAGGGGGTGCCCTCAGAAGGGTCAGCGAAAGGCTTCGCCATGGCATCCGCACAATGGTCTGTCCATTGTTAGCGCATGGTACCTCATCAGGAATCAATAATCTCGAAATCTGGTTGTGGAACACGGCTGAGGGTTTTGAAATTTATTTTCACTCCCATTTCTCGATCGACAAGTCCCTTTCGCCCTCTGTGGTGGAGCTAATCTTTTGGGTCATCGGTGGTACTGCATTTTGTGGGTCTCCCTTCATAACTTATATGAGCTGTTTTTGCGGTCTGAGTTGAGTGAAATTTAACAAAAAAAAATAACCAAAAAAAAAATTCACAACACAAAAAAATTAATATTAAAAATGATCAACGGTCTTCCAGCCAACCGCATTGAACACTCTCTACCAGAAGAGTCATCCCTAACAGGAGCAGCAGCAACAGATTTAGCCATATTGACAGGGAATAAAAAAGTGTTAAGCCTTCGGGTATAAATAATCGCAAATGTTCATATTTTACGCGCTGAATGAGGCCCCCTTTAACATAAAGACGAGAATAATTTTCGGTCCATGATCATTATGCAGTATGCACTCTCTGTGGAAACTTCGATATTGATGGAGAGCTGGGATTCCGCTTTGCTATAAGGGGTGGTGTGAGGATAAAAGATGAAGGAAGGGGAAATTGATTGCTATTGTCACACCTCCACCTTCTTTCTTTCTGCGATTTGAAATCTTTTTGTATTAAATTCACCTCAATAATGCCGATTGGTATATTCAGGTTAAGAACGTTTCGAGATTTATTTTAGTACTTCCATTCTTATTTTAATTTTATGCAGGCTACAATATTATTTGGAAAACATTCTTTGACAAAATATAAAGTTAAATTATATTTGCCTTACTAATTGACCAATTATTAAATAAAGTCCACGACAATTCCAATGAGTTTAAGGTACTTTTTATATTAATAAATATATACAAGAAAGAAAAATATAGAAAATTATGTAAATTTTCATACAACACACAGTTTAAATGAAAAAAGTGAAAAAAAAACATAAATAGAAATTAATTTACTGAAAAAAAATTCTGAATTTTTTTTTCAGAGCACCATCAAATCTTACCTACACCAATTTTTCAGACAAATAAAGTTCATGGGAAAAAATTATGTAAAAATCGTGTTAAAAAATTATATAATTTTTCTTAAATAAAATTTTTTTAGATACTAAAAAAATTGCTTAATTATTTAAGCAATTTTTTTAGTATCTAAAAAAATTTTATTTAAGAAAAATTATATAATTTTTTAACACGATTTTTACATAATTTTTTCCCATGAACTTTATTTGTCTGAAAAATTGGTGTAGGTAAGATTTGATGGTGCTCTGAAAAAAAAATTCAGAATTTTTTTTCAGTAAATTAATTTCTATTTATGTTTTTTTTTCACTTTTTTCATTTAAACTGTGTGTTGTATGAAAATTTACATAATTTTAGTATTTAGTAAAGTAGAATCCAGAATTAAAAATGATAATGACAAGGATAGGTTACCTACCCAACAAAAGATTTGTAGCATGAGAACGGCTAGTAAACCAGTTATTAACCCTCGTATCTTGTATCTATTAAGTTAGAAATTGGCATCAATGACGTTTAAAACACGTTTCAGATATTTCTCCATTACAAAAAAATGGTGAGTTATTTTAAATTGTCAGTTGTCTTATAGACTATAAGACAACTATAAGTTATAGTTATGAAAAACAGTTAAAAAAAAAAGCACTACAGGACCTGCTTCTTTGAGTATTTTTATCGAACATCTAGTAAGCGTTTTTTTTTAACTTTATTTTTATGGCGCCTGCAGATGGCGCGAGTTGTATGTGTGGAAAAGGGATGTTGAGTTAAGTTGAGTTGCTAATTTGCAATCAATAAATAACACTTTATATAAAACTGAGTTATTTAAAAGTGTAGTTTAAAATTCTGGTTGGATTTGATTAATTTGCAACCAATAAATAATAACGCTATGTTTAAAAAAAAGAATAGTATGCAGATCGGGAAAACATTTATTTCTCATACAAATTTTGTCCCGTTTTTTTTTTTGGGCAGTACGCAGTTCACGCGCTGGACAAATGTTGACGTTTTGTGAATTTAAATGTTTTTCTTAACCAAAAGCATATTCCTGTTTTAGTTTTTCAATATTAAAAGACATTTTTGGATGAATGATGACCGAACAAAAATATAAAATAAAGTATGAAAAAACGTAAACAAGAAAAGATTCATACAACTGTTTTCACTGAGTCAGTGGCGTCGTGTAGCAGGAAAGGGTTCAAAGGGGCCCAGTATCATTGCCACCAAATTGAATTTTAAAGAATTTATTTATGTATGATAACATAAATACTCGGATCTAGGGGTAAAAACTGCAATGCACATTTTTAGACTGAATTCTATACATACATGTTTGTTGTTATTTTAATACGACAGCCTACATTAGACTTAAGAAGTCAGGACCATTTTTCATCTTTTTACTAAAATTTAATTCAACATAAAAAACTCAGCAGGAAAGTAAAGTAAGGAGGTGTTATAAAAAAAACATCTCGAATATCAATGACATTAGATAGTGCAGTATTATTTCCCATACTAAGAATTTTTCTATCTACACTACTGTTCTCATTTCATTTTTTTTTATTTATCTCTACACCTTCAAAATTTGTCTTGAGAAAAAAAATTTAGAGATAAAATTTGGCTCGTCTCGAACTGCATACTAGACTTAAGTCCAAACTTAAAGTGAGTTTTAGTTTATTATCAACCAATAAATAAAAATTATTTAAAAAAAAAGAGTTATTGAACAACATGCGCAAAACTTAGGTTTATAAAAATAAATAAATAAATAAATTGTGTTTAAAAATTCGAAATTATTGGTTAGGAATAAGAGAGAAAAGGACACAAAATTTAACGCATTATATAAATAAATTAGTATTTTTTAAACCATTCAATAACTCAGATCGTTATTAAATGGTACAAAGATATTTAATACTTCACCTTCAGTTATAATATGGAAATTTGTAACCAACATTTTGAAAAAAAAAAATAAAATTGTTTTTATCAAGAGAAAACTTTACCACAGGACAATATAATATAATTTTGGGTTTATTTCTATCGTTAAGCAAGTGAGAACAGTATATTAACTGGATTTGTAGCCAAATTATGACCACAGTTATTCTCAGTTTTTATTTTTTTTTAACGGCGCAGCGGTTATCCTGCAAATCAAGTTCAAAATTGTTGTTGGTTGGGTAATGTTAATATTTGCTTACTGTAAATCATAGCTTTATTGACCGTACTAAAATTAGTAGAGTCAAACCCGCGTAAATAAAAACCCCACTTATTTATACAACTAAGGTAAGTCCCGGGCATTTTTCAAAAAATTCCTATTAATAACTCTGCTTTACTGAACCCCCTTAAGAGAAAAATTTTCTATGAAACTTCATATTTTTATAGTAAAAAACTAACTTAAATAAAAAAAATAAGGACACAACTACAAAAATCAATTAAAACAAAAAGTAATGAGCATATTTTGACGGTATCAGTTTTTTTGTGTTTAAATTCACCTTCAACATTAAATCCAGGTTTGAACGATTCGTTCTATGAAAATTTCCCATTCAGTTCAAGATGAACGGATTCCGATAACTTAAGATCCACTTCAATAAAATTATTTCATTCCGCTTAGATGAAACTTTTCAGATCTAAACGGGTTTGCTTGCTTTTCGAGAAAAATACAATTTTTTTTACAGATTTTTGATAATATAAAAATATTCTTGATAATGTTGAAAAACTGCTTGGGGTAAAAATCGACCAAGTCTTTTTCTTTCTAAAAATCCAATTTCTTCTGTACTCTACCAATTATTAACTATAACTTTGTGTATTAAATAAAATTAACCCGAAGTTAATATCTTTGTGTCCCACCAGGAAAAAGAATCTAGTTTTCAATAAGGCCCTGGAAAATTTTTCATAGTTACTAACGAGTGTCTAGCAAGGGTTACTATAGGCATTTGCTAGGCCCTCGCTAGTTCTGAACCTTTTTGCCTTGTCAGTTAAACTCTGCCTAAGCCCTGAAAAACTTGATTTGTTCCACATGTTTTGTTTTACATGGTTTTCCATTGAACCATATATTATATTAATCTAGATAGACATCCAGTTCCTCGATGCTCACCACCCTGGTTATACATTCTAAATGATCGTTGTCGTGGCCAGTCCATGTCCCCATGGAAGAATGTCGCTTCGAAGACTTCAGAGTATTTACCACGTCTCAGCTACAATATAGTTTTGATAGTCCCTATATTCATGCCGTTTGTGTGCATTTACGTCCGTTTAAAAGCGTGCAGCGCTTGTTGTGATTGTGATTCTGTCTTGTTCTGTTTTGTCTGCAGTTGAGGTTTTACTATTTGACACACCGATTCCCAATCCTAATTTGAAATTTGCACAGTTAATTAGCACACAAAGATTAGTATTACGATATAATAAGATCCTGCTTTTATTATTTTTCGTAAAAATGATTTCATGTAGTTAGTTACCATCAAGAGCCTCACCAGTATTTAATTAAATAAATGTTCTCAGCGAGGCACTAATAGGTGTCTGACATGTTTTCCTCGTCCATGTTTTCCTTACTGAAAACTTGCCAGGGCCTCGCCTAAACTTGCCAAAAACTTGCCATTTTTCCATGCGGGGTGTTCTCAAGATATTCGATATTTTTTAACAATTTTTAATGTTTTCTTTAATTAAAAAAAAAAAACGTGGGTAGATTTTTTTTAAGTATTACCAATTTTTCACTACGTCATTATGCATAGAATGAAACCAGGCCGAAGTCGATAGCATTATTTGTTCTAGAGATATTCGAGAAAAAAGCCAATTGACAACTTTTTTCTTAAATTACTGTAATGAAAAAAAAAACCGCTAATTGAATTTTTCTGAAAATTCTTCTGTACATTATGGCCTTATTATCTGTAAAATAAAATTTATTTGAAGTCGATATCTTTATGCGTTCTCGAGATATCGTCGGCGAAATAAAGCTTCCCAACGTACGAACGTGCGAACGTACATGGTACACAAACATCTCTCTAAAAACAATGGAGCAAAATTTTAAACAGCCTCATGTTAAGATATAAGCACGATACTACTTAACAATTTTCTAACTTTAAAACTCCTTACTAAAATATTCTTAGTTTTAAACATTTTCTAACTAGTATCATCCTAACGGCCAATTTCTTCACAAAGTTCTAAAATTAATTTAAAACTCGATCCAGTAACTCTCGGTTTATCTTTGGAACTTAGTTTTAAAAACATTTAGAACTTGATCATTTCTTCACTTCTAATCATTTCCTTAGAACTCGGTCTAAGATCACTATTGAGTTTTAAGTACTTTAGATCTCGGTTTAAAGAAACGAAGTTCTAGTGTATATTTTAATACTTTTGTAGCACCCAGTATCATTTTCTGACACAAATTTCTGACAATCTACCAACAAATATTTAAATATTTGTCAGTTTCATTTTGCTGGATTCTTTTTTCGTGAATATATTTCTTTTATTTTGCTGATTAATTAAAAACACATTCTCATTTTTGCTGTGCCAGTTTTGTTTGTATTGGTGTTGATGTTTTTATTTCGTTTTCAATTCTATGTTGTGTAATTTCGCGCGTATTGATTTTTGAATAATTGGTGTTTGCGAGTGTAAATATTTATATTAGTCCGATAGCTCGCAACAGATTTTTGACGTGAAATGACCCAAAAAGATAAGTGTGCATGTGCATCAAAGTGCATCAAAAAAAAAAAAGAAGATGGTAACGGTTCCAATGTCCCGAATCATTGATTATGAATGTGGTTCTGACAAATTGTTTAAAAAAATGACAATTACTTAAGATGAGCTTTGAGCACGCAATACTACATGTCTTTTGGCTTTCTTTCATGAAACAAAAATCTGGTGCGAGTTCAAAAATCAAAACTAACAAAATGCACAATGTAAAAAAATGTTATAGGTACCACGAGAATTAAAAACAACACCAGCATATGCAACTAAATTGGACACAACAAAATTGCCCACTTACTTAAAATTAATAAAAAGGATAACTTTAAAACAATATATCTACCTACATAAATGATATATAAGGTTATTCCAAAAACGCTACAAAGATCGTGTTTTTTGTGGCTCCTGTCCGGGTTAAGATTACTCAAAATGTCTCTCAGATTCAAATTCGCACTCTTCAGTGTCAAGATGCGAACGATTGTCATTAATTACTTTATTTTGAGGAAAATAGTGCATTAGATGCATATAGTAGTTAAAATCTTGTTATATATGTATACATATAAGTACACAAATTTGTGTTTTGTCCAGCATGCTATCTGGTTACATGCATTTTTTAGCGCACGCGAGAAGGCTTGCACCTAAAACTAGATTTATCCCAAATTGATTTGAATTACCTTTTTTTTAAAGCCGAATCAAAATTTATTACCAAATAAGTTTTTTGAAGAAATAAAAATGTTGTTAAACCGAGTTCTAAGTCTCTAGACCCCCGAATTCGAGGGTCCAAATTTATCGAAGTTCTATCTCAAACTGAGATCCAAATCGAAGTTCTAACGCGTTAGAACTCGGTGAAGAAATGAGTTAGAACTCAATCAAGTTCTAATTTTTCGATAAACCGAGTTTTAGGGGTTAGAACTTTGTCAAGAAATTGGCCGTAAACCTATTTTTCTAGCTGAACACGCCTAAAACAGTAACAGTTCAACCGATTTTCGCAATTGTATCTGCCAAAGTGACACTTGGATTTAGTATGATACTAAAAAGATAAAATAGGCATTTGGCAATTTTAGCTTTAGTAAAATGTTAAAAAGATAATACAATGCTAACTCGTTTAAAATTTGGAAAAGCCTGTTTTTAACCTAGAATCATACTAAAACTTTGCGCCAATGTAATCTGACTGCAGAGACCTCAAAATGTCGAGAAATGTCAAAATTTTCAATTTCACAATAACTTCCAATGGGAAGTTCAAAATGTAGATCTGTTTTCATTGAACCTTTTTCACAAGTAAGAAATACTTGGATTATTTAAGAACATTCTCGAATTCTCACATATTTTAATAACATTTCATAAATTAACACATATTTCTTATGATCTTTTGTATAATTCATCAAAATGTGTTAATATTTATGTTGTTTTATCGTAAGATCACTTTACCACAATGTTTTTGTTTCTATATAAAAATAAATACATTTCTTATACCTATACTCTGAGAGTTCTTTCGATTAAAATAATATTATTATTCAGCCAACTTTGTAGTACACAATGTCACAGTATATAGTAGTTGTTACAGTCGTTATTTATACAATTCCAGAAAGGTGTGAAACACTTCTATTTAAGGTCAAACATTATCTAAGATTGAACTTTGATCGGGCTGGGTTTGATTTTTTTTTTTTTTCAATTCTATTACAGGAACTCAATAATATGTTGATGATGTTGAGTAAGCAATAACATTGCATCCACGACAACTCCATCCATCAATCTTGCAACAAGGAGATGTTGATGCTAATGAAGTAGGTCATGTTTGCACGTTTTGTATAAATTCAATTGAAATTACCTTAAAATTATGGCCATACTTTGTCAGCTGGTTACAGTAGTTGAATGGAGACAAGAATAATAATAATTTATTTCTGCAGGAAAATTTAATCAATGAAAGCGTTGGTAGCAAAAACTTATGTGTTGGATGGAAAAATATTGAACTAACTTTAGAATAAAAATTCTTAAATATGCTCTTTTGATGAGACATTGTATATTTTTGTCAGTAAATGATTGATATTTTTTGAATGAATATTTATAACAAAAAAATTCTTTAATCTCATGAACACGATTTTAGGATTGTTGAATGTCATTTTTATGAATTATATCACTCAATCATCTAATATAAATTTACATATGTGAAGGCTAACTATATGCAAAGGCGACATAGGGCTGAAAAAGTACAATTGTGTTGATCAAAAACAAAACCCATTATATCCACTTTTGATAGTTTCGAGTAAATCGAGAAAAACTTATATCTTCTAAACCAAGCAATTTTTAAGAACTTTTGTTTTGCAGGATTGATTGGATTGGCATTCCTCACAGTAAAAGTGAAGAAAGCATGATATGAGGGTTTTAGTTCTGAAATTATAGCAAAAACAAATATGGATAAAATGGGTTTTGAAAATTACATTTAGAGTTCAAGTTCAAAGTTAAAATAAGCAATTCCAATAGCTCAAATAGTCATTTTAATTATTTTGTTGAGAATTTAGCATCGGTGCAGGGTCATACATTTATAGGTCAAAAGTCTTAATGGTCTTTTGGCTCACTTGGATGGGTCACAGCCCCACAAATCAATCTTGGACTTTTAATCAACCTAGATGGGCCAAGAGTCCACATGAAATTCTTGCGGACTTCTAGTCCATTGATTGTGGATATTTGACCTCCTGGTTGAAGCTTTCTCTTATCGGGCAACCTTGGGCAACAGCATACCGTGGTACAGTACAGAGCAAATTTTTAGATGGGCACCTCTGTCAAAACCAAACAAAAATTGGTGGTAGGGGCACAACTCGTTGAGGAAGAGGGCTTATTGACTGTTCGCGCATATTGCTTAGTGCTTTTAGTCCGCGCAACGCGGACTTAAACACTGGTGCCGACAATCGCAATGTGCGTGAACGGACCCATGTGCCACTTCCACTGTCGAACGCCCAACTTCCCAGTATTTTTTTAATACTGGGAGTTGGCTGCCATGTCGTAAGTGGAAGTGGCCCCTTTCTTATTTTCTAATTCTCATTCATTCTCAATTTGTCATTCATCACGTGTAGAATCCCTAACATTCAAATTTCACTTAAAATAACCTAGAGTAATAAAATTAAACCTAAAGTAACTTAAAATACCTTACGAACTATTACTTACGTGCTACTACTAAATAAACGAAGTTAAAAAAACCAAATCTCTAGTTTTTTGTTGAACTACGCTCCGTCAGAAAGAAGGTTGCAGTGACGCCATACCCACGCACTGCTGGACGATACACGTAAGCCCACAACGTTATTCCCTGTTTGGCCTCTGGATTATGCCGTAACATTGACTAAAAATTCCCAACAATTACTTTTGTTCGTGTTATCGGCAGGAACCAACCTTAGTCGTGCAGGTCTCCTTTATTCACGGCTATAACGAGCCCTTTCCGCCAAATTATCGTAAGCGACAAAAATAAAAAGTATCGTAAGCGACATTTTGTTTGCTAAGCAACGAAACCAACTAGGCCAAATTTCAGCATTGAACATTATTAACAATACTGTTATTGACAGATGACAAAAGGTCCGATTGCTTTTGATGCCCCAGAAAAAATGAAATAATTAACTTTATGTGGCAATATGAAAATGTCGCTTACGATAATTTGGTGGAAAGGGGTCGATAAGGTCAGAGTCAATTTTTCATTACAAGAGATTAGGTACTCTTGGAAGATATGACCAAGCCGCATATGGGAAGTAGAACTCATTAAAGAAAAAAAATAGGCTGTCATTCGTTTCACAGACTTTCGCCCTACGCAATGAACATTATGCCCCGCGCAACTAAATTATGCCGGGAAAATACCTCTGATAACACTCTAACACAGAAAAATAGCTCTTTCATCGATAAATAACAATGCTTCTTAAACCAAAGCTAAGCTACAATAGAAGACTTGTGCCATAAGCTATACCTACGAAATTTATCAAAAACTTCGCTTTTAATTATGTAACAGTATTTAATAATGAGGTTAGGTTAGGTTAGGTTAGTGGGCTGACAGTTGATCTTGTTACTGTCACACTTAGATTAATGTAGATCCATTGTGATACCCTGTTAAAAGAAGAAACCTATGCTAAAAAACAAGACATGACATATACCGTTGAAGGGGATAGATTTCAGCAAGCAGCTGCTTTAGGCTATCGGGGGGTTCCAGTAGCTGTCGTCAGAAGCATTGAAACAGGGTTGAGGGGAGGTTTCGTCACCGCTGTCCTTTGAGGGCGTGTTCCTCTCCTTTACCCCCACTGAGTGGATCATTACCCCCACCATATGCCCGGAGGAGCAATTGGCTGCCCACAACGCCTGGTGGGTGGGTTTGATAGGTCAGTGGTTATGGTGTAAGTTTGCTTTGTTATGTCAAGGCTGGGGTGAATCGAGAGGGTCGCCCCTTACCACAAGAGTATTGTATCGATTTAATAATGAGAGTTGAGACATCAAAACAGCATACGAATCCTCGAATAACTTAATTGGTCTATTTCTACGTCCTTATATTACCATCTAAAACCATTTTTGTGTCTCCTAAAAACTACTTGACTTTTCTTTATTACGCGAGGCATAAGAAGGCTTCTCGAAGCCATGCTTAATAAAAAAAAAAACTCTTTGGCTTAATTATTTTAACATCAACATAGACTTTAGTTGATTAACTGTATTCCTCTTTCTGGGTTTTTCGTCTCTGACATTTTTAGATGTCTATATTCGTATCTATCAAATTCCATCGCTTTAAATTTTGATGAGTCTCCAGAGAAAAAAACTTGTCTACAATTTCCTTTGTCTTTCCATCAATTTAACTACTTTTTCATTACAATATTCCACTAAAAGTAACAAAAAAGAAAGATTAAAGATAATTCAAGTCAAACAAGCATGTTTGCATCTACGGGTATTTGGTAGGTAGGTATGTATGTATCTTAACTTATAATGCCAAAAATTAAATTTCAATTATCTCATAAGAAAACTTCAATGCAATCACCTGTACATAATCTGTCTGTACGTATAGAGAGACAGCGCCTTGATGTTTTCGCAACACTGGATCATTTGTTTTGGTCGCAGTGTTGTATCTACAAAATAGGTACATAATGCAAAGAAAGCCTAAAAGCATATACCTGGCATACAAAATATTCTTGTTCGCATGCAAATAGTTTTAGTTTGTAATATTCGTCTCCGCTGTGGGTCCACCACAACAACCGCGCCGCTGCTACCGCTGCCAATTCAATTTACAAACACCGAGCTCTGTCAAAACAGCCTCTAACCAACAACAACTGCCAACCAACCGTAACCGCCATCACCAAAATTACAACAAAATCCAATCCTGGAACTCCTACAAATCCACAAAGCCAAGCAGCAACCAGCGCCACCGCCATCATCAGCATCAACATCAACATCACAACTCCGCCGACACAAAACTACCAGTGTCAGCCGCCAAAATAGAAGACCAGGAGAATAACTAATCTCCAAATGGCATCTAGATAAATAATTACCATATGCTTGGATATATTTTGTTTGATCGCCGAATGCGATAAAGCTATAGATATTGCCATACGCGCCCCATTCCGCCACTGCTTTTGGAATTCAGAAACAAAAAAAAAAAACTTAATAAGGATGCTTTATCGAGAGAAGATTTTTAAATTACCCTACGCTTTCTATGAATTAAAACAAAAGATTTTGCAATATTATTCGCCGGAATCGGAAATAACTATTTTAAGAGAAAATAAAAATTGCAGAAACATGTTCCTATAGCCTCTGCCAGTGATGGAAATCGACTTTTGCCAATAGTACTGAAAGCAGAAAAAAAATAGTACTGAAAATGAACAAATAGTACCGAAATTTTTCCAATCGTGAATTCTACAGGAATTTAATATTTTATTGGACGTTATCATCGTTAGAGGAAGATGTGGTTTGAGTATTCAGCCATCTACCCCTTGCAACCATCTCGATTTAGAGATCAACAATGCAGCATCGCATGCATTTTCGTACTTATGTCGGAAAACAAGTTTATATCTTGTTAAAAATTCAAGAAAATATGAAGTGTTTCTTTGGTAAAAATTGGTCTTGCATTCTGCAAACGAGGTGCAACAGCGCATGCATGGGCCAGATACATTCCAAATAAAAAAATAAGTTTAATTTATAATTAATATTTTTGACAACTTTATTTGAGGGCGATACAAAGTTCGCCAGGCTCGCAGCTAGTACAATTTGAATGTATATGTCAACCAATTCTGAAAAATCTAACATTTAATAAATAATTTGATAAATTGGAATCATAGTAGGTATGTTGTTGAATATTTTTGGAAAGATAATAGAATATTTGACCCATGTTTGAGGTATATTTAGTTTGCTTATTTTTTCGCAGAGAGAATTTTTTTAAAAACATATTAAAAATGTTTACAGTTTTTTTTATATATATAGAAAAGTTCTGTCTTCCCTCTTTTTTAGGTTAAGAAATTAAAAACAAACTTTTTATTTTATGAAACAAAAGATAAAAACTTTTATAAATTATAAATATAAATATTTATTTATTCAAACTATGTCACAATTTTTGTTTTTTTTTTAATATTAGCCGTGTTTTTTTGCAAGCCCAAAGGAGATTGGATGAAAAAAACGACATCCGGGCTAACAGTTTACGTGTTAAATGCTACAACAACTAAACCCATTCGTGCTTAGCTAAGCACGGAGAATTTTTCGATTATCCTAATTGAATTTTGTATGAAAATCTTAAATGAATTTCATCGGGCTTATGCCAAACTAGCACTTGAGTGATGCGTTAAACCCAGTTAATGAAAATTTCAGAATTGGTCTTTTGCCAGTAATTGAAATAGTACTGAAAGTTGAAAAGTGGTACTTGCGTACTGGAAAAATTAAATAGTACAAAATTCAGTACAATAGTAAGCCCTTTTCCAACCGTGGCCTCTGCACTTAAGCTCATTTCAAAACAAAAAAAGGATTTCTATGATATTGCTGAGAATTCATTTTTACAGAAATGTCAGCTTTTTAAAGCAACGATTAGACCGTGAACGCGTTGACTCTTTGACGTAAAAAATATTGTTGTGGCCTGTATCAATCTTGACGTTTATACGGAATAATCAACGCATTAGCGCTAAAAGTCCTATCTACACGTGTTCCAACGCAACGCAGCTGTCAAGGCATTGCTTTGCTAGTATTCTGCGTCAAGTCAGAGAGCTCGTTGTTAAATCTTCTCCTTCAGACTCCTTCGATCAACCTCAGAATCTTTTTCAAAAAACCTTAGCCTTTCAATCGGTCCGAAAGAGCTTGGCGGTGATCTTTAGTTACGACATGGCTCTGTATAATTCATCCCTGTCTACGCTATTCCCCCCTTGGAACGTTCGGACTACTGGAAGCATGTCTGGCGTCTATCGCAACATGGTCACGGTTCGTTGTTCCGGAGATCAACAGGTCCGCTTCAACATATACATTTTGATGGGGGGGAATCGAGTGCTTGCTGTGCTGACATTTTGCTCTACCGCCGCAAAATCATCAGGTTGAGTCCGAAAACGAAGCGTTGTCATGCAGGCTGTGTTTGCCGACTATCGAACCATAGATGTCCTTCTACCCGATTTTTGTATTGAAATCGCCAATAATAATCTTAGTCGTCGTCGTACTTCTGGCACATATCATACGAATCCTCGAGAAGATTGTAGAATAATTCCTTGGTTAAGTCATCTTGTTCGCACTCGCCAACATTCGAAAAGCCCAAGACTTCTTGCCTAAGTCTTCCCCTAATTACAATCAAAGGGTTTTGCAGAACTCACCGAATTAGGTACATAGGTATCACACGATTTTATCGTTCGTATACCCTCTAATTCCTATCGCATTTCCTGGATGGATTTTAGACTATCCTGGATGGCTTTTAACCTATATCCTGGATGGCTTTTAGCCTATCCTGGATGGCTTTTAGCCTATCCAGGCTCTGAACTAATTGTTCCGCTGCACGTGGTCTCTATATAAGGTCTGGACATTACACGTACAGATCCGAAATTAACTGTCCATGTTTCGTTTGCTTGGGTCGCCAACATCAAAATCATTCGTACCTATTCGATGTTTGTGGTTATTCCTTCTCTGTGGCACGGAAGCTATACCGAGGTATATGTAACACCCAACTTGGAGGACCGGAACCTTATTATAACTCCAAGGGTTGCGAGTCGGATAAACCGCTTCTTATAGGCCAAAGCTCCGAAATATGTGGTAGTAGCAGATATAGTAGTTCGACCTAACTATCTTTATGGAGAATTCTTCCGTTACCGTCTTAAATAGAGTACTTTGGAGCTAGCTCTGTATTTATGGAGGGTAAAGCATAGTACGCAGATCGGGAAAAAATTTTTCTTTTCATACAAAATTTTTCCCAGGACAAATTTTGTCTTCAGTTTTTTTCCAGGCAGTACGCAGTTCACGCGCAAAATTGTGACGTTTGTACCCGCCGCTGTAGGGTGAAGTCTCCACTAAATTTTGCCAGGAAAAATAATGTTCGAAGCATTATTTTGCGGGAAAAATTTCGACAGGTCAATAATTTTGCACGATAAACACGATCAACTATTATTTTTATCGATAATTTTACAAAATGAAAAAAAAAGAAGAAAAACATTAATTTTGCGCGATTTTTCCAACGTTTTTGTAGAGATTAGAATTGTAGAGATAAAATTTTTCTTTTCCCGATCTGCGTACTAGGCTTAAATAATAGTGATATGGGTGACTTTTGTGGAGAAACAAGTTCCACTATCGCATAACTCTAATCTTCATCGAACGAGTCACTAGAAGTTGAAGTCCCACCGCTGCGCTGCACCAAAGCTTTTTATGGTGGCCAACAACCTCCGCCGTGCCGTAAGGTCACAAAAATTTTTGCACAGAAAATAATTAAGTTTTATCATTGGATAGTGCTGCTCAATTGTGTTACTTCCCATGGTGATTTAACATCAGTAAATGGCCCCAAAGACTTTTAACATCGACTGTCTGGTTTTCCTATTGGGAAATTTACGGACCTATCAACGTCAATAGTGACAGCTATCCTTTGTAGCATCTGATAGATGCAAAATTGAAATATGTACAGCAGTTTGAATTAATTTTTTTTATTTTAAGTTTAATATCAACAACAATAATCTAAGGCCCATTTGCTGTAACGGAACTTAAATATTTAAGTTCAACATAAGAGCTTATGTGACAGTTTACGTTGAGGAAAATGAAGAACATAAGCATTTAAGTTGAACAAAAATATTTAAGTTTCGTTTTAGCAAATAGGCCTTAGTAATGAAATAAATATATAGTACAAAATGTTAGTATTTGCTTTAAAAATAAAAAATAGATGAACAATAAATGTCAGTTGACACAAAGTAATGATTTTGACGTTTGTGAGTGAAAGAAAGAGGGGTATATTGCTGTTTGATATAAAGAGCTCTGTTATCTATTCGTAAATTGTGAACACAAAAAAGATATTACACGATTCCGTGAACAGAAAGACTAGTATTGTTTAAACCTGAACGCACTGCGCACTCAATGTGCGCGAACGCACCCATTTTGTTCGAAGTATAGACACTATCTTCACTATCTTCGCTCAAATCTTCTTTTTTGGTCGATCCCATTCTTTGAGAGCAGACCCAGACTTAAGCTTTTTGGTCGAACCCATTTTGGTTCGCCATTCTCCTTTTTATCTCGCAACAAGTTGGTCGTCTTTAAAACTTATTTTCTCGCTCCTTTAAAATTAACTTAAAATCTAATAAAACTTAAACTTATATAAAACTTAAAACGTATTGAACGCGTTTTCTTTCTTAAAACTAAAAAAAAAAAACACAAAGGAAACGATACCTAAAAGGAATAAAAAACCAAGAAATAAAAAAAGGAAGAAGAAAGGAATTATTCATTGACGAGGTTTTGCAAAGCGTCACCCTCGCTATCAACCAGCAATCCTCGGCAAGTATCAAGTTATTCAAGTATTACTGGCTGAACAGAATAGAATGACGGAACTGAAGCCGCAGACGGAACTGGAAGAGCTGTCAAAAAGTGTCGTACGTTATTTTTTTTACATGTCCACAATGGAGCTGTACAGCTTTGAAAGTATTTTGAAGAAAAACAAAAGAACATTCTTGTGTACAAGCTCAGAATTCATATTTTTGGTTTCCAATAATTTTCCTTTTAATAAATAATTTTTTTCGCGATACAAATAACCACAATATTTTTTTCCGACCCAAAAAGTTGTTTTTTTTCTTCATACAAATTGAAACGTCAAAAGTGCCGTACGTCAAAAGTTAAAAGTTGGTGAACTCTTCCGTCTGCAGTTCCGTATGCGTCTACGTTCCGTTGTGTTCGCAACATTGAATTTGCGTGTATTCAATATTTTGACAGCTATTCCAGCTCCGGCTCCGTCTCCGTCTGCGTCACCATTCTGTTCAGCCAGTTATACAAAAATTGGTGAGTGTTGCCATTGCTGAGCAACTCCTCCTGCCTCCTTATGCAACTCTACAGTTTCGTCAAAAATGATATTTCTGGAATAGAAAATGAACAAAAATTTAAACAAAACAAATCTGATCGTGGAAAATTATTATTTCAAATTTGATAACCTCGTCCAAAATTTTATTTTCGTCAAACAAGAGAAGAAACTAAACACATTTGATCCCAACTACCAGCTGTTCGAATTTTAACTAACAAAGTTCGGAAGCCAGGAAGTTTTTACTTTATGTTTCTAATTAGGTAAACTGGTTTGTTAATAATCACTTATTTGTCACTGCCTTTCTTAAACAAATTAAATTTACCCTATTTAAAATTTAGGGGATTTTTCACTATGACGCCAAAGGGAAATATTTTTTTAAGGTGCAGCATGAGCGCAGCGGCAAGTACAAAAAAAAGTCACAAAAAAATCAAAATCCGCAAAAAACCTCCTGACTATAGGTAAACATTGATTTTTGCATAAATAATAAACCGCAAACAAAGTTATTCGTAGTGCTTGAATCTATTGCAAAGTCTCAATAGACACCTCAAATTATCCGACACTCGTGCTCGCATGGTTGTTTGTTTTTGCATATAATATCATTTTGTATAGGTAAAGCGTTCATTTTGACATTAACGAAGCGAAACGCACCTGGAGGCGCATCGCGCATAGCTAAATCGCTTCGTCTAGTCTCACCTGCTTCGACAACTATATACATCGATTCGGGTTACTTCATATCGATGAGCCATGATAAATCAATAAGAGAGCTCCATAGCCCCATATTGAATAATGAGGACAAATC
Organism: Epistrophella euchroma; assembly: GCA_947049315.1. NCBI lineage: Eukaryota > Metazoa > Arthropoda > Insecta > Diptera > Syrphidae > Epistrophella > Epistrophella euchroma. The sequence continues at coordinate 19,635,630 of OX346245.1, forward strand.
TGGCTGAGTAATCGCAGGGATTCATCACAACCGACTGCGGAATCCTGAGCATCCTCGGCCAAAGCGAAAGCACACGCTTGCGCGCGAACAGTAGCCGCTGGCCGCGGGGTGCGTTTATATGATTGCAATTACCATATGGCTAAGCGTGCGCATGTTGCGTCGATATTCTTTGTGCTGTTGTTGTATCGAATCGTCGCCATGTCGGACGGCTATCGATGAAGGTCGTCGGTATAAGCTGCTGCTGTTGCCGCCATCACCACCACCACCGCCGCGCCATCGAAGATGATGATGGTGATGACGATTATGATACCTACCTGAGGAAGAAGAAGAACCAGTCATTGACTGTAGTTAGCCCCTGCTGCTGTTTCGACTTTGCTTTTGATCGAACACTGTCAGACGAGAGATAGGATTTTGATAGAACGAACCTGATGAGGACGAGGACGCTTTTAATGGCGATGGGAATATGGTGTTGGTGTTGGCGTAACGCGGCGTCTTCTTCACTTTTTGTTGTGTAATCAATCGATTGATCGAATAAGTTCACAGCGGCCAGCATGTGTGTGGCACTTTTAGCCGTCCGTGTTGCTTGGTAAAATTTATTATTGCAAATTTATGGATGATTATGAAGTGCTGCTGCTTTGGCTCCTCTCTGTGTGAGTGGCTTGTTTGATTTTGCTCCTATAAGCGTTCAGCATGTGGGAAATCTCATACTTTACCATCGAAAGCGGTCGTTATTCAAAGGGAATAGATGAGATCTGTTTGTTTGGCAAAGATTACAATCGGGAAACAATTTCATCTGTAATAATATTTAACAAGATGCCAATGGAGTCGATGGGATTTTTGAGCTGCGATTGATTGAAGATAAGGATATTCGATTGATTATAAAATTGCTCAATGATCTAAATAAAGTCGTACATTGAGAGCAAAAGGTTTCTGGTAGCTAGGGGTCTGTTTATTTAGAGCTCTAGAAAGTCTGATTGTCATTAACAAGAGTAAGTGAGAAGGCTTCCACAATACGATTATAATCTGACCTATGGCTATGGGGAATGTTTGATACGTATGTATTTTTTGGTTTGTTGTAAAAATGTCGAGGTAATCAAAATTAACACTTCGATGGAGAAGTCTAAAAAATGTGGTTTGGTCATACCTATACCCTCCTTCTGCATTGTTTGCAGTATTCTTCGAGCTTACTCATATTTATCATGAGCTGAAGCATGTTAGCAAACATCAAGCCTTTTATCTACACTTTGTTGAACATTATTACTTCAAGCTGATATTATTAAAGATAATCCAAAAGCAGACTGAATAAAAGCGGACTAAACTGGCAGCCTTGATTTACGCCAGAATATGTGGTGAACCATTTTGATATTGAAGTTCCATCCCATACTGCAGTTTGGTTATTTGTACATATTATGCTTTTTAGTAAACGGAGCATTTTCAAGGACAAACCAATGAACCTACTTTTTTTTCCACAGATTAGATAGTACCTACTTTACTTTACTTACGATGGTCGTTCTGCACTTATGTGCGTCACTTAAGGTGGGGTCTTCCTTTGCTGCGCAGTCCATTAAGGGTAGATTCGAAGACTCGGCAGGCTGGTGCGTTGGTGTAAATACGCCCCACGTGTCCCAGTAATCGCAGCCGCTGTATTTTCAGTTTTTTTAACCAAGTCGACGTTGCTGTAAAGCTTGTAAAGCTCGTTGTTAAATCTTCTCCTCCCGAAGAATTTTCCTTTCAAAGCACCCAAGCAGAGATGAGAACCGTTTTTGACAGGGACCATGCTTCTGCCCCATACAGCAGGACTGAGATGATAAGAGTCTCTTATAAGGTCTCCTTGGTTCTTTGAGAGAGGGCTTTACTACTCAAATTCCTTCTTAGCCTGAAGAAACAGCGATCGGCAAGAGTAATTCTTTGTTTGATCTCTGCACTAATGTCATTTTGCGATGTTATAGTGGAGCCCAGGTAGACAAAGTCTTTGACGACTTCGAAGTTGTACCTATCCATCTTGACTTTCTGCCCGAGTCGACGATGTTGAGACTCCTTTCTCGATGATAGCATATACTTCGTCTTATCCTCATTAACAGCCAAACCCATTTTTGCCGCCTTCCATTCAATACTTGCAAACGCGCCGGTAAGAGCTCGCTTCGTTCTCTTATTGATGTCAATATCATCTGCATGAGCAAGTAGTTAAACAGACTTTTGGAAAATTTTTCCTCTGTTGTTGACTTGCGAGTTGCGTAGTATTGCTTCAAGAACGATGTTGAAGAGGTTGCATGATAACGCGTCGCCTTTTCTCAAACCTTTTTCGACATCAAAGGGTTTGGTGGTGTTCTTGCCGACTTTAAAGGAGCAGCGAGTTTTCTCCATCGTCATCCTGCACAAGCGGACGAGTTTGGCAGGGATGCCGAGATGCGACATGGCTCTGTATAGCTCGTCTCTGTGTACGCTATCATATGTGACTTTGAAATCGATAAAGAGGTGGTGTTTATCGATTTGAAACTCCTGGGTTTTTTCCAAAATCAGTCGGAGTGTGAACATTTGATCGACGATCGATTTGATGGGCCTAAAACAACACTGATAGGGGCCGATCAGATCGTTGACAAACGGTTTTAAGCGATCACACAGTACAGATCAAAAACACTCTATATAAAGATGCCAATCCTGGGCTGACATTTCGGTTTGCCTAAAAGCTGAACGACCACCTGAAAAACAGCTGATGTACTAGTTTTTCAAAGTATTTGTGTAAAAAAACGCACACCAAACGCACACATAGATCCAACTCCTCTGTTCATTTATTCATCGACACGAAACGAATTACAACAACTACAATGTAGACAAATGGGTTTTTGGGGGTGAAACGTACGAAAGATTCATATTTTTATATAGAGTGTTTTTGGTACAGATGACAAAATTTTGTATGCGACGTTGAGAAGACTTATAACTCTGTGGTTGGCACAGGTCAGAGCATCTCCTTTCTTGTGGATGGGCACAATATACCGAGGTTCCATTCATCGGGCATACTTTCCTCCGACCAAATTTTGGAAATAAGTTGGTGTATACTCCCTACCAAGTCATCTCCTCCTGCATTGAATAGCTCGGCTGGCAGGCCATCCGCACCAGCAGCCTTGTACGCTTTAAGCTTGCCTATAGGTAACCGCACTTCATTAAGGTCGGGTGGACGGAAATTTCGACCATCATCGTCCAGGGTCACTGCGATTTATTTATTTTTGTATATTTATTTTTGTAAATTCTGACAGGCAGGTCACTGTAATTTTCGAAGATGCGCAATATATTACCTTCAATATGTGTGCTGTGTAGAGTTGTTTCCAGACTCTCAACACCGACTGCTTGTCTACCACCATATTCCCATACTCTCGTCTCGGTAGGCTTCCGTTCTGGCCTTGTAGCCCTGGGTACTTTGCCTCACCCTTCCATAGAACTTTCGAACATCCCCCCTGCCGCTATAGTCCTCAATAGACTCGACCACCCGCTTCATATGCTCTCTCTTTTTCCTCCTGATATAGTTTAGATAGGTTATCCCAATATTCGAAAGCACACAAATATTGTAAACCATTGAATAATCTGCTCTAAATCCCGCTTCGAATTCGCTCAATAGTTTGTTGGTTGTTTCCATTCAGCTAGTATATGCAGCGTATTTTGGATCGAAATTTCACTTAAAAACGTTTTTTTTTGCTTTTTAATGAAAAATCAAACCAGATCATGCAGGTTTATGTAGGATGAAAGGGTGTTCTGTTTTTATAGATTTATCGAGAGCTCATCACCACAAAGGAGCTATACATTTCTGTACGTCTTTCTCTCAAAGTCATTGTATTCAGAATTACAAAATATGTATATTAGTATTATGTGTCACGCATTTAGCCTCCCAACTGCCACAACCTGCAAAGAAACCACTTAACCCTAGTAATTTGTAACGTTTTTCCCAATTTTCATGAGTGGATACATATTTTATTGTAGTAGCGTATGGCGTAATGGTGCGTTGCACTGTCATGCCAGAAGTCTCGGTTCAATACCAGCCGCTTCCACCTTAAGTTTTTTATTGCCGGGCTACTGCCTCTTGCGAGGAAGAGACAAATCCTCCAAGAGTATCTCCTGTCATAAAAAAGTTCCGCTCACATTAGCCGTTCGGATTCGGCAATAAGAGGTTCCCTCCATTCCTGGAGGCACGCACACAGAAATGGTTGATGGCTTGTAAGTCACTAGGCCCTGGTTCTTCATGAGCTGTTGTGCCATCAAAGTTATTTTTATATATTTTTTTTTTAATGTGTCACATTTGCCCGTACTAAAAGCTAACGAATTTGTGATCAAAATCTTTTCTCTTGTGCGGATGCTGACGTTGTTGGGAGTTGCCCATTTGCTCTTGACTGGACTTCCATCAAGATTTCATGAAGATAAATTGGCCAGTTAAATTTCCTTTGCTCTTCATTTGTTGCTAAATATTTTGCAAGTCTTTTCTATTAAAACATTGTTTAACTCTAAACTTTGTTAATTTCTATAATTAAAAAAAAAAAAGATGTTAAATTGTTTGTCGTTTAAAAATTGTATAATGAAAACTAAGAACTTGAAATAGAAGAAGTTAGAAAGTTTTTTTTTGGTGACTTCTTAACTTGTACATTTTTTTATATATGACTAAGTATTGTAGTAGTAGCCGTGGCGTGATGGTTAGTGCGATGGACTGTCATGCCGGAGGTCTAAGGTTCGATCCCCAGCCTCGCCACCTATTTATTTAAAAGAAAAAACGGCTACTGCCTCTTGCGAGGAATTGACAAAATCCTCCAAGAGTATCTCCTGTCACAGAAAAGTGCCGCTCGTTAGCCGTTCGGATTCGGCAATAAACTGTAGGTCCCCTCCATTTCTGTAGACACGCACACAGGAATGGTTGAGAGTTGTAAGTCACTAGGCCCTAGTTCTTCATGAGCTGTTGTGCCATCAAATTTATTTTTTATTTATAAGTATTGTAAGCTTCAAGACTCATATATGACCTCACCTTCCTTCTCACTCATTCACTTGTCGTTGAAATAATCAAATCAATTCCCATTCGATAAATTCCACATGCCCATTGACGAAAAGAAAGCAAATAATAAAAAAAAATAAAAACAATTTAACAAAACGCGTTCTCTCTATTTTGCATATAAAATTCCGTACCTTAGCAAAACACGTCAATAAATTGAAAGACAGTTTAGACCTGTTGCTGCTGTTGTTGTTGCTGTTTCTTTCTTCTGCACAAGAGACCATATCTTTTGCCCCCTCAAGGCCCTCCGCTTCTGGCAATTTTCCCAGTCAAACATAACATAACCAACCGCAGCGAATTACAAGAAAAAGAATCATCACCCAACGATTCATCCATATCCATTGGAATATATCCTCTCTCCATCCATATATCCAATCCATCCATCCATCGATCCATCCGTCTCTATGGTGGTAGCGGGCATGTTCCATGGAAATCCTTGTGCAACAATGACATGTACCTACCTATACTATGAGTCCAATACTTCATTGGATTTGGGATGTACGAGTTCTATGTATCTTCTAAAGGTACCTGTGCTATGCATCACTTCATTGAAGGACTTTAGCTTTTTTAGGCTTCGAAAGGTAAAATCAATTTCAATTGTCACCGCCGATCAAAGTGGAGATGTGTCCCCTGGTTAAAGAAAAGATTCACATCATCCACATCCACCTATACGAGAACAACGAAAAAGACGAACGCAGAAGAAGATAGCTCCCATTGTCAGCCACCATCGCATCGTCGTCGTTCGTCGAACACAAAAGACAAAAAACAACCGAAGAGAGTGAGTTCCGTCCACCTCACCCAAAACGACAAAACTCCTGAATCCTATGATGCCTCCTCCCGGACACAGCACAGCAGAGGGAACAGCACTACGGCCTTAACATGACACTATTTGCATACATCTTAAATCTTAGTCACATCTTCTCCAGACATCACAGCGGTCATGTCAGTTGCTCGAATCTTTGCCCATTATTCTCCTTTTCTCTCCCGCGATATCTCTCAGGGTCTTTGAGGACGCAAACCCTTTAGGACAACGACGATGACGATGCGATGAACGGTTGCAAACTTGGAAACGTCATTTGATCGCTTAACATAAACGATCCAGCAATCGAGCCATATCCTCATCTTACAATGATGATGATAATGATGATGATGAGGACCATCATCATCATCGATTTGTGCATCATACAATCTTTCTTTCTAGGCCTTCAGCCAGCCTGACGATGCTCAGCGAGAGAAGCCAATCGTTCGAATTCGGATTGAATGGATGGGACATAAATCCTCTTTCATCAAGTTGTCAAGCTGACAGTCACACACTGCAATGGCAGAGGACAAAGGGACACAAAAAAATCGAAAGGCAAAAAAACAAAACAATCAGCTATACGTTATATGTTCCTTGGTACCAAAACCCAATCCGCAGACACCATGGTCAAGCAACAGCAGCAGAAGCAATGCACTTCCTTCCAAAGTCAAGTCAAAGTTGTTGCAGCATCCATATGCCCATTGCCCAATGCCCATCTCTATGAGAGATTCCAGTATGCAGATATCATTCTCGAAAAGAGAGAGAGAGAGAGAGAGAGAGCAAGGTAGGAACTATAAAGCGGTGACGGTGGCGATGACGGTGGCGGTGACGATGGCGATGGCGAGGCGATGACTACCACCACTATGCAGACCCATTGGGCATACTAATGTCGCAAATCTCAGAGATGTCGGTTTAATCTGCGATTAAGATTTAATCATATCAATTTAATAGCTTGCGCAAAATTATCTTTAAAAGACTATTCATCGGCACCGCGCGCCATAGTCATAGTCGCTGCCGTCGCCATCGCTATTCGCCACTGAACGTTTCCAATATCAAAACAAAAGCGGAACGCATCTAGGGACTAGAAGAGTCAGTCGAGCGAGAGTGGAAGCCCAAGTCCATAGTTGACCCCATGTCTATCGCTTGGCTTTGGTGCGGCGGCGGTTGCGGCGGCGGTTGCGGCAGCAGCAGCTCGCTGCTCGATGAAATTTATATCCTCCGGATGGCTATTATTATGCCGAATTGCGATCTATTGACTGAACGTTCGGCCGCGGCGGCGACGGCGACGACAGCGGTAAAGTATGTATGTCGGCACCATACTCTCGGTCGGTTGATGATGTGGTGGTAGGAGATTCCTGTTGATCGTAGGCCATTTTTTAGTTGTAGAATCGTTCGTCGTCGTTCGTCTTCGGCAAGAAAAGGGCTTCCTTTTGAATGTTTAAAAGCGAAAATGAACTCTTATGTCAGTTTGCCTGGTGTTGAGTTATTTATTTGAGTGAGATTCTTTAAGTCAGGTCAGATATGTTGGTGTGATCGGCGGGAGAGACGAGGGGAATATTTGAAGTGACGCTGTGGCATGTGAATTCAATTGATTTTGAATTATTTCAAAAGATCCATGCAAATGATGCGACTTCTGGCATAATGTCCTATTAGTGATTAATCGGGTAAGCTGTATCGCTAGATTAAAGATTTTGCAACATTGTATAGGAAAAACTCTTCTTTATCTGGTCTTAGATCTTGGAAACTCTTCAGGGAGTTCCTTATTCACCTATTTCTATATCATGCCAACTCAACTGAGGAAAACCGGAAAAAGTTCAAACAAGCCAGGAAGACCTGCAACGCCCATATTCGACGGACCAAATTTATACATGACCAAAAATTGAGGCAAAAAATACTACAATGTCCCACAAGTAGTAAGAAACATTCGGAATACATCGTCTTCCTCTGTTCCAAGGCTCGTTGTCAATGACACTCCTTTCGTTAGCTCTCTGGAGAAAGCTAACATATTTGTTAGGCAGTTCGCCGCCAACGCTGTCAGATAATGTCATGACTCCCCCTGTTCTTGAGCGTGTAAATTGAATGGGACAAATCTCCTTTTGTACTCGTGCTGTGGCGAGAGTATTGAAGGATCTCAATACACATAAATTCGCTGGTCCGGATTGTATCCCCGCCATTATTCTGAAGATTTATTCTTCCACGCTGGCAAAACCTCTGCGTAAGCTTTTCCATCTATTCTTTTCTTCTGGGCTTGTTTCGAGCAGTTGGAAACAGCATTTGTCCAGCCAATCACTAAAAAAGGCGAATCTTATTCACCCTCTAATTACCGACCGATTGCACTTACGTCCCTTCTTTCCAAGATCATGGAAACGCTGATAAATGATCAGCTTAAGAAATATCTCGAAGACCGAAAGCTTCTTAATGACCGGCTTTCGCAGCAATAGGTCCACTGGTGATATGATGGCTTATCTCACCTAACATATCTTTACATCGTTTTGCAGAAAGTAAGATTATTGCACTTGATATTTCAAAGGCATTTGATAAAGTTTGGCATTTTGTTCTCTTATCGAAAATGCGTGCTTTCGGTATTGATGAATCCCTTCTTCGTTGGATTAGAAACTTTCTTTCGAACCGCTCTATACAAGTTGTACTGGACGGATTCAAGTCCGAAACTCACAACATAAATGCTGGTGTGCCCCAGGGCTCCGTTTTGTCCCCAACCCTCTTTCTCATTTTTATAAATGATCTCCTGTCTGTAACTTCTAATCGAATAAACTGTTTCGCTGACGATAGTACCCTTAGCTTTTCATATTCTTTTCCAGATTCGCATCCCTGCTCTTCGGATATGGAACAGCAACGGTAAAATATGATTACTTCATTAAATTCTGATTTAGATAGCTTTGTACAATGGGGAATAAGAAACCGCGTAGAATTTGATGCTTCGAAAACTCAATTCTGTGTTTTGTCGTTAAAGCGAGAACTACCCCCCTTGCCACTGTCCATCACTTGCATCGAAAAAACCAAACAGCTTGCGATTTTTGGTATGTTGTGTATCACGAACCACCTCTTGTGTAACGAGCACATACTCAATGTTGCCAAAAATTCAGCAAGATGTCTAGGTTTCCTTCGGAGATGCAAGAAATTTGTATCCTCTTCTGATCTGGCTATTATCTATAAATGAATACAATTGGACAAGTTTTTCTGCACTTAAATAATTCACACTTAATTCAAACAAATATGATAAGGCAAGGTGTAGTTTGCACGGCAGTTTATTTTCTAAAAAAGCATGACAATAATCCCGAATCTTGAACCTTAGAGCAAAACAAATTGTTTGATTTTGTGGAATACCTACTCTTAGGTAAGGTGCTCATTGAAGTGTTGATGAAGTGGAGCGGTAGGTTAGGTTAGGTAAGTGGGCTGACAGTTGATCTTGTTACCGTCACACTTAGATCAATGTAGATCCATTGTGATACCCTATTGGAAGAAACCTATACTAAAAACAGGACGTGACATATCCCCGTAGAGGGATAGATTTCGGCAAGTAGTTGCTTAAAGATATCGGAGGTTACAGGAACTTTTCCTTGTAAATGTCGTCAGTGCGTAGACACCGGGTTGAGGGAAGGTTGCGTCACCGTAGTCCTTTGAGGGCGTGATCTTTCCCTTTACCCCCACTTGGTGGATCATTCCCCCCACCAGGCCCGGAGGAGCGTTTGGCTCCCCGCAACGCCTGGTGGGTGGGTTGATAGGTCAGTGGTTATGGTGTGTGCATCTGCTTGTTACGTCAGTCTGGAATAATCGAGAGGGCCGTCCCCACAACAAGAGTATTATACCAATCTTGTGAAGGAGCGACCATCGCAATTGCAATGAAGCACGCATTCACCGCAGGAGCGGCAAGAACTGGTGTAGGGCTTACTGCCCAAACTCCTTTATCACCACCCCTACAGGAAAATGTGCGTCTTGCAGAGGTCATATGTTTGTTTTATTTTTGTGGGTCGGTTTGTTGAATTGTATTTAGGGACTCTCGAGCCATTTGGTAGCATTGATGAACTTTAAAAGATTCTTGCTAGGAATGTTAGAGAGTTCCTCTAAATCGTCAAAGAAGTGTTTCCCGAGGAGTCTGCTTCTCAGATGACATAGTGCAGGGCAGTGACACAGGTAATGAGGAGTATCTTCATGAACTTCCTCGTCACCACAGCCTCTGCATAGGTCATCCGGGCTGAGTTGCATCTTTTTCTTGTGGTAGCCCAATAGGTTGTGGCCTGTTGTAATACTCACAAGAAGAGAAAGTGACTTTTTGTTTAAATTTATTATGTCTTTCGTTCTTTGTTTGTTAAATTCCGGCCATAACTTCCTAGTTATGATGCACGTATCAAGTGAGCTCCATCTTCTGTTTGTTGAAGAAAGAACTTTGCACTCGATTTCTTTTTTGAGATTACAGGGTGGGATTCGGACCGTTGGATCTGTCTGAAATAGGTCAAGTGTTGAACCACTTCTTGCCAATTCATCAGCACTCTCGTTGCCTGGCACACCACTGTGACCAGGAACCCAACAGAGCCTTACGTTGTGCTGTGTGCCAAGAACCCTGAGCTCTTCGCGACAGCGATTAACAAGCTTCGATTTGATTTCAATGGCAGAAATCGCTTTTATAGCTGCTTGGCTATCAATGAAGAAGGTGATATCAGCTTGTGGTATTGCCATCATTGAGACCTGTTTGGCAGCTTCCGCCACGGCCAAAACCTCAGCTTGGAAGACACTGCTGTAGTTAGGCAGTCTGAATGAGCTGGCTAGTCCAAGAGTTTCTGAAAAGAAACCTGCACCAACCCCAGCATCCATCTTGGAGCCATCGGTGTATATTGAGACCATCGATGCGCCGATAGATGGTATGCTAGTTTGCCAGTCCTCTCTGCTAGGAAAGGCGGTTGTGAACGGTATGTGAAAGTCTAAACGGGGTATTAAGTAGTCTGTGCTTATCTTATTTCCCATGAATTTCTGTAGAATCTGAGCATGACCAAAGTTGTTTTGTTTCCAACTACCTGTTTGGCTAAGTTGAAGTGCACTTTTGGCAGCCGATTCTTGTGCGTATAGATCGAGGGGTTTTAAGTTGAGTAAAGCTTCCAAGCCCGCTGTGGGGGTGGACCTCATAGCCCCAGTGATTCCAATACAAGCCATTCTTTGAACTTTGGTCATGATTTTAAGGTTGGAAGCTTTTTCTAATGCATTCCACCAGACTACATTACCATATGTCAGTACAGGTCTAACAATGGCCATGTACATCCAATTAATAATTTTTGGACTTAGTCCCCAGGTTTTGCCAAAAATCCTGTTGCATGAGTAGAATCCGAACATGGCTTTGTTGGTTCGTTCTTTAATGTTTAGACTCCAGTTAAGCTTCTTATCTAAAATCACACCTAGGTACTTTGCGTGATCAGAGATCTTAAGCTGAGTACCTTCAATAGAGGGAATTCTAAAAGAAGGTAATTTCCTTTTATTTGTGAAGAGGACAAGTTCGGTTTTTTGCGGGTTGACCGCTAGTCCGCATTTCTTAGTCCAGGTATTCACTACTGTTAGGGCATTTTCTATTAATTCACTAATTGTGGAGGGAAATTTTCCTGTCGCTAATAATGCTACGTCATCCGCGTATGCGATTACCTTGACTCCACTATTCTTGAGTATTAACAGAACTGCGTTCATTACGAGTGTCCAGAGAAGTGGAGATAGAATCCCACCTTGTGGAGTTCCTCTGGAAGTAGATACCTTGATCTGTACTCCTCCTAGCTCTGATTTAATTAGTCTGTTTTTTAACATGAACATAATCCATCTGATGATGGTGTTATTCACATTTAAATTTACGAGTGCCTCTTCTACCGCTTCGTTTTTGACATTATTGAAAGCTCCTTCAATGTCCAGAAACGCAGCGAGGGTATAATCTTTGTCTTTTAGAGTTTTTTCAATCGTACTGACGACATTGTGTAATGCTGTCTCTACACTCTTGCCTTTTGTGTAAGCATGTTGAGCTGGAGAAATAGCTTCCGGGCTCAATGTGCTGCGTATATGATTATCTATTAGTTTCTCGAAAGTTTTAAGGAGAAAAGACGTGAGACTGATGGGTCTCAAGTCTTTAGCATTCGTATGACTGGGCTTACCAGCTTTCGGAATGAAAACTACCTTGACTTCACGCCACGCTACAGGCACATATCCCCATTTTAGGCTACAAAGGAATATGTTTTTTAAGTGTGGGATAACTTGGTTTTCACATTTTTGTAACATCATGGGGAAGATGCCGTCCAAACCAGGTGATTTGTACGGTGAAAAGGAATTAAAAGCCCATTTTATCCTTTCTTCCGTAATCAAATCCGTAGGTATAGTGTTTTCTGTATATGGCTCTACTTGTGGGTTAAGATTCCCATCGGAGGTACAGCCAGGGAAGTGGGTGTTAACCAGGAGTTCTAGTGTTTCGCCGCACGATTCTGTCCAATGTCCATTAGATTCTCTAAGAGAACCTATGACAGTTGGTGATTTGGCAAGAATTTTCCTGAGTCTTGCTGATTCGTTAGTGTTTTCAACTTGACTGCAGAAACTTCTCCACGAAATACGCTTGGCTCTTTGTGTTTCAGTTTTGAATTTCTTTTGGCTGGTTTTATAAATCTCCCAGTCATTGTCTGTTCTTGTGCGCTTGGCGACATTGAAGAGTCTTCTCGTCTCTTTCCTTATGTTGCCAAGTTCGTTTGTCCACCAGGGTGGTTTCTTTTTACCCTGTCTGCATGGTTTTAGTGGGCAACTTCTTTCGAAGGCTTTACCGAGAATTTCAGTGAGGCTATTAGTAGCACTGTCTATCGATAAAGGTTCTAACAACTCGTTGGTGCTGAGTTTACGGATTTCAGTCCCTACTTCCCTATTGAAAATTTCCCAGTTAGTCTTCCTGAGATTTCTAAAAGGTTTACGGGGGTCTATGGTGTCAGGAATTAAAAATTCTATCAGCCTATGGTCAGAAAAGGATTCTTCTTTCAGCACCTTCCACTGGTCAATGCTGATAGTATCCGAGTTGCTTGAAAGAGTTATATCGAGTACCTCCTTTCGATTTTTGGTAACAAAAGTAGGTTCTTTGCCTCTATTTGCTATTAAAATGTTGTTTTCTATGATAAATTCAAAAAGTAACTCACCCCTTTCATTGGTGTCGGTACTGCCCCATTGTAAATGGTGAGCGTTGGCGTCGCAGCACACAACAGCATCCCATTTTTCTAGTGCAGCGCGTTGGAGGAGTTTTTTGGTTTCCTCAGCCGGAGGTCCTTCAATCCCGTCCCCAGGCATATAGCAAGATGCTAAGATGAGTGGTGGGAGCCCGGCACGTTCAAAAAGTACTGTTGTTTGGTCTGTACAACTGTATGTGGATAGAAGAAAGAGATTAATCTGTTTTCTTGCTACGATACAGGCTCTGATTTTGCTGTTAATACCTACATTTGTGGTCTTGTACAGTGACAGTTCTTTGGAGTGTAGGCCCTTGATTCTGCCACCTGCAAACCAGGGTTCTTGAATCAGGGCAATGTCTATTTGTCTACTCTCCATAAGGTAGACTAGGTTGGCGCTGGCAGCTTTACTATGATGGAGATTGATTTGAATTAATTTCATAAGTTTAAAGAATCCCCCCCCCCCTTAATTACCTTTTTTATGGAGGGTAGCAGCCGCAACTTGCATCGGTTTATACCGACGCGCACCTTAAAATCGATCTGCCGGAGAAGCGGTATTGACTTGTGATCTAGGATCACTACCACTTCCGTGCCATCCTTGGTCTTCTCACCCATCTCAGCTACCTCCCAGTTTTGACTGAGCTGGTCGGTATTGAGTGACCTGAGGTAGCGTTCAACTCGGTCCCTCGGGATGAGCGGTCCTCTGAGCATTAACTTCGCTCTTGGCCTTGAGAAATCTTTAATTTCTTTCTTCCCCATGAGGCGAAGGTCAGCGTTGGGCCAAGGGGCTATGGCTTTTCGCACAAAATCTGTAAGCCATGCGAGGGTCTGTGCATCCTCACATGACAGCAACTTGAATCCTTGAAAGGTGCCGAGGGTACCGAAGAGTGGTGGAGACCGGCTACTTACGATAGCCTCATTTACCCCTTCAAGGATTCGAAGTTCGATGAGTTGCCATTGGTCCTCCGTTAGTTTACGGGTAGGGTTGCCATAGTCGACTATGGCCACTTGGTGCCCTACCGGTACCCTGGAGATCCTGGCCTTTTTGTTTTTGTTCGTCGGTGAATTTGTCGGTGTATTTGTGTCGTTCCTCGCCCTTTTGGATGAACCCGCTACAGCTAGTGGGTCAGTGGGGGGTCTCTCCATAGACGCTCCTGTAGCGGGGTTCCTAGGGCTTGGAATAGTCCTGTTTGCGTTTGTAGTTCGTTGTGTCGTCTGGAGCCGTTGTTTGGATCTGTCCAGAGCCAGCCGCTCCTTAGCCGTTAAGGTTTCAGGGTTTTTTGCGGCTAGATGCCGGACAGTCCTCTCAGCGTTCCGTATCTGTCGTCGTCGTATCTGTTTTTCACCGAGGATTCTCTTTACCTTGCGCTGCGCAGCAGGTTTTGCCTTGCATTGTTTGGATAGATCCACCTCGATTGTCGTGTCTGTCGTGTCCTTGGTCAGTATAGTACTCCCAGTGCGGTCACCTGGCTGGGAGGAGCAGGACTCATCCAGGTTACAGGTAGGGCTGAGGCCCCGCATGCAACCCAGGAGTTTCCTGCTTCCCCCTACCTCACCCTGAGCTACCTTATTTCCGTCCAGGCCCGAAGGTGACAACGGCACCTTACAACGCCTGTCTGGTGTGTCGGGTAGTTTGTTGGTGTGTGCCTTAACTAGGACCGTCCGTTTATCGAGTTGCCTTGGTAGCGATGAGGTTGACGCAGGTGATTTGCAAGTTTGGCTACTGCCTTGCAAGCTCTTCATCTGCTCCGATCTCCCGCCCACCTCTCCCGTTGATATCTTACCACCCGCCAGGCCCGAGGGAGCAGGGGGCTCCCCACAACGTCTGGCGGATAGATCGGATATCCCGGAAGTTGGTACGCTCTCAGTCAGGTCAGTCTTTGCCGGTGTGGATGAGGGGATCGGCCTTACCTTGGTATGGGTTATGCCAACACGCGAGGGGGGCGGTCCCATCAGTCCACTTACGCTGGTGTTTTCCCCAAGAGGAGTCTCTTTTGAAGTATGAATTTGTGGTTCATACCTCATTGGAAACTCCTTCTGCAGAAAGGCACGTGCGTTGTGCAGTCGTTTGCGGTCTCTTTCGTCAAGTTCCTCCCAACTCCTTGTGCCAAGTCGTTTGATTGTCTTCCTACAGTTGGAGATTCTGCTCCGCCTGGAGGTGGTAGACAATCCTGAGAGGTCGGAACTGGCAACGGAACAGCAGTCAATGACATCGTCACTGTCAACTGTACAGATGCTAGCTCCGTCCTCTACCCCGAGATTGGCAAAAGGGTTGAGAAGCAAGTCCTCTTCTTCGTCCGTCATTGTCTTTGTTATGTCGTTCTTGTCTATATCGTTCGAGTAAAGTATGTTTTTTGTCACTGGCGACTTAGCTTCTTGCGAAGCCAAGCCCTCGCCGGCAGCCGTGACTTCTGCCGACACTTTAGCGTATATCCCCGCTAGATTTTTGTTTGTTTTGGTTGTCTCTGTCATGTTTTTGTCATAGGTTTGGGGTTTCTTAGTTAGTTACAATCCACAGCTGTCCAGCTGCAGACTTAAGGATGCAAAAAACCACAGCTGGCCAGCTGAGGATTCTAACGTAAGCCTCCTCACCGCGACAAGGTGAACCCCGTCGAGGAGGAAGTGGAGCGGTAAAGTAGTAGCGAGTGGCAGTGGAGTGGTGAACAAGTCGCTTGGCAATGGAGTGGCGGCGATACGTGGCAAAATACGTTCATCAGCTCTCGGTCTTTAGGTCAATAATCACAGGCATGTTCATCTGTAGTACACAAATCCACTTCGTCACCACTCAATTTCCACTTGAAAATAAACATGTTCGAGTGGCAGAAGACTGGCACCACACCACCTGCAAAATATCATGCCACCGCCGCTTCACTTTGATGAGCGCGTCTTCAATGAATTGCATAGGTTACCAATTCCACC
Organism: Epistrophella euchroma; assembly: GCA_947049315.1. NCBI lineage: Eukaryota > Metazoa > Arthropoda > Insecta > Diptera > Syrphidae > Epistrophella > Epistrophella euchroma. The sequence continues at coordinate 19,651,555 of OX346245.1, forward strand.
TGCCACTTATTCACCACGCCACTACTACTTCACTTCGTCACCACTTCATTGAGCGCCTTGCCTTAAAAGGAAAACATAAAATAAAAGTTTACTTGCCATTAATTCAAAATTTCTACCCAAGTTCTGTCAAGATCAAATAAAAAAAAATAAGTTGGAATAAAACTGAATTTTGGGAAATAAACGAACAGACCTAATGACTCACTGATTGATTTTGGGCATTCGGAATTTTTGGAAAATTGAGTTTTCTAGAAGATGTGTTGGTAAATAGCTAGAAATGGTGACCAAGGCAGGACCTAGCTCAGTGAATCAATAAGCACTGAAGTTCGCCATTTTGATATTAACGTAACTCGTGTGACCTGCGAATAAGAATTAGTTTCTTAAGAGGGATTTGTGGATTATGCAGATATACCCCTTGGAGGGCCATTAGTCCACCTCCACGTCTTAAATTCAACAGCAGTATATTTTCCAAGCTAGTATTCTGAGCTCTGAAGAAGAAGCTTCACCGCTTGCTCTCCAAAACCGATGGGACAGTGTGCAGAAAAGTTCACAACGATCCTGGCTATAGGTATGTCTCATGTAAACTTCATATTTATTTTAGCCCCGATCCTATTTTAAAATGTTTGAGGTATGTATATTTAATGAGTCCACTGTGTGGGGAGCTTTATAATCCCACACTGGGGTACCGTTATTTTTATTTGTGATACAAAAATATACCTGAGAGATTTTTTTATAAAGCGTAGAAGCACACTCAAAGAAAATCAACTTGTGTTAAATTAAAAAAAAAAAAGCTGAATACGTTTTTAAATTTAACTTGATTTTTTGTAAAGTTATTGAAAATAACAGAGTACGTAAACAATTCATTTCCTGATTCTTTGAACACAAATAATTTCGCTCAACACCTATACCTATACGAAAGAACCTTCTATGATTAGCTGTCATCGTTTTGAATGAAAGCTAATCCTACATCTTACTCTAACTGTCAGTTTTGATTGACATTTGCTTTAGAATACCAATTTCTTTGCTCATTTTATAATACTGATACTGAATATCGTTCGCATTTCCGCAATTGGATCGTTACAATGCGTCTATAATTGTTTTCAAATTCTAACAGCTTTCAATTGCAAGACAAATTTCCGCATTTGTATATATTTCTTTTTGTGAACAAACCTTAAGCCTTGCAAGAGAAAATTAGCTTCACATGTACGGCTTTGTATTTTATTCGCATTGAGAAGTGAAACGCCTCATTTAAGATGTGCCATCAATGGCACAGCTCCTCCCAATCATCCTTACAATGAACTCGCAGAATATGCTCTCTAGAAACCATTTCAGGTCGCTTAGAAATTCTAATCGGACGGCCGGTGGTGGTGACAAAGAGGGGGCGGACTAAACAGCAACAGCTAGCGACGGAAATAGTATTGAAAGGTTTTCAATTTGATTCTACTAAAGCTAAGCGCAGCGCATCGCGTCCTCATTTCGCATTCACACCTTCGCGCGCTGAGCCAAGTTATACATAAGGTCGTGCTGGTTGGAGGAACAAAAGGACTCTGGGTATTGTCACGACTATCGCGCTCTAGCCCTCATATTTTGTACCTTGTTTTTTTTTTCCTGATTTTTATTTACTCGAACGAGGAGGTGGAATTATGCTATGAATGAAAGATGTCCGCTCATAAATCACTGTCACATGATTCACGAGATCACTTTAGCGAGAGAGAGCATACAGCTCCAGCTAATGTAGGTTGTAAAGGACTACAAAAGGCACACGGCAATTCCTGTTAATTGTTCAAATTTTCCATCTCTTCCCTGTCATAGCCGCCACTGTCGCACAAAACAAAACCAACGACGACGCGACGACCAAACGACAAAACGCGATATGACCGTTGATATACGTGATGATTTTAATTCACACAGGCCGCGGTGCAACCAACATGGCATCAGCGAAGGCGAAGCTGTGATGCCCGAGTGGGAGGCCGGAATTATGGAACCATGTTGTAGCAATTGTCTTTGTCGTTTCCGTGTTCTGGCGATATTAATGAACAACAAGCTGCAGTTGACAGTGCGGAATTTGACAACTTAACCCAAAAGCGCCCGCCTCGGCCTCAGCCTTACTCCCAGCCTCAGACTCAGATCCAACGTCAAAGAGTGAGTTTCGCAATTCATATTAAGTATTCCTATCTAAAAATGCATCTTATCCCAAGCTATTGCAGCTTTAGTCAAAAAGAACAACATCGAGCGCAAAAACAATATAAAATGGCACTAGATCGATGTAGACGATTGTATGGTACTACCACACTACTATGGCTATGAGTACTCTCAAATACACCAAACTGGTTGGCCTATTAACGCTCGTCGGCAGCAACACACCGGACTTTGACATATCAAGCTTCCACAAAGCTATATACGAAATGGAATTCAGAGGCTGTCCGAAACACCTGTGCGGGCACCAGTTCTCGCGGTTAATAGAGTGAAAATCTGCAATCATGGGCAACCTAATAATAATTTCCGATCGGTATCTCCGCGCTCTTAGACTTGATGGTAATGGCTTCGTATATAAATCCATGATTTATATCACCAGTCAAGTGTTAGATGGCTAAAGACCGCCGCGCCGGCCGGCCAGCCATACTGACAGTCTAAGCCATAAACATTAAGGTTTTTGTTCTTAGCGTTAATTGAAAGTTCGAAGCAAGTTGTATAAAGTATTGAGAGTCAATCCTGATGGTGTGGAGCAAATTAATAAGAATAAAAACTAGAAGACCGATTAATCGAGCGGAAATTGGTTAAGTTCTTGTGTGTGTGTGTGTGTGGGCCGAGATAAGTGGGATGCTTGAATAATATTGGCAAATGATAAGGATTGATTGTCATTTAGTCAGTTTTTCATTCAGCAGATCTATTGTATGTCAGAGAATTAATTAGGAAGTTTTTGTAAACATCAAAGGCAAGGCATCAGCATCATCTAAGTTTTTCTTAAATGAAAACAACGGATGTAAGAAGAAAAGAACCTGGGTGCTATGATGGCTATCAAATATACTCTTTGTTTTGAAACTAAAAAATAAAAAAATAAATTTGGTGACACAACAGCTCATGAAGAACTATGGCCTAGTGACTTACAACTCTCAACCATTCCTGTGTGCGTGCCTGCGGGAATAGAGGGGACCCACTGTTTATTGCCGAATTTAAACGGCTAATGTGATCGGCTGCAACCATTACGCCACGGGCTACTTCGTTTTTAAACTGTATCGTCTTTTTCTCTAACGAGGTATTTTCCCCTAAGTGGATGTTAACTCATGCGCGTAGTTAGAGGGGGGCAATGCACCCCCTAGAAAAATTCTCCCCTCCCCCCCTGGAAAAATCGACAAAACTTAACTTGTGTACTTGTTCGCAGCAACACCTGAGGGAATTTTTCCTTGATAAAAAATGTATCTACCTACTTATTGACAAACAAATACCAAACCCACATTAAACTAATTGTCCACCCTAGAAAAATCGAAAATTCTTAATATTTGTTTATTTGCTTACCCAAACTACCAATTTTACTTCGAAGTTATAAATGTCCAAGTTCATTTAAAAAAAAAAGAATTAAATTAGACTAAAATTGGTAATTTCGGGAATTCAACGAACATAATTAAAAAAAATTGGGTGAATAATCAATTTTTTTACTTAAGTTCGATATTAAATTACGTAAAAACGAGTTAGCTTCAACACCGCATAAACGTGGTACTTATATAAAGTACACACAAGCAAACAGAAGATAATGTTGAAAATCCAACAAAAATTTTGTTACGTTTGCAAAAACATCCCGTACCCCGTAGCCATGATTTCGAACTTTTGGTCCTCTGGCTGGTTGCCCCCCCTAGGGAAAATCTCTAACTACGCCAATGTGTTTAAAAATAAATAAATAAATTTGATGGCACAACAGCTCATGAAGAACTAGGGCCTAGTGACTTACAACTCTCAACCATTCCCGTGTGCGTGTCTGCAGGAATGGAGGGGACCTACAGTTTATTGCCGAATCCGAACGGCTAACGAGCGGCACTTTTCTGTGACAGGAGATACTCTTGGAGGATTTGTCAATTCCTCGCAAGAGGCAGTAGCCGTTTTTTCTTTTAAATAAATAGGTGGCGAGGCTGGGGATCGAACCTTAGACCTCCGGCATGACAGTCCATCGCACTAACCATCACGCCACGGCTAATACGCCAATGTGTTTACATAACAAAATATTCTAGGGAGCTTTACCTCTACACTCGGAAATCACTGTCATACCGAAATTCTACTTCAAGTTCGGTAAATAAAGAAAGTTTTTTGGTAAGTTCCTTAATTTGCCTGCAGAAATGCGACTTGAATGTGGCAGTGTTGCCGAAGTTTTACTTTTACGAACTCGACCGTTATTCAAATGGATGTAAGGGCACTAGTTTAACAGAAGTCTTCTTATTTTTGCAAAGGGGTTCCTTTAAGGGTCGTGATATTTGGAATGGGTCGGGAACGGGATGTAGTGTATACTATCCTGTGCCTACGTTCTGTAACTCTCACATCGCAAAAATCAGTTGAGAAACGGTGAAAAATGGAACAAAACTCATGTAATTTGTTTCAGTTCTCATCGTTTCTCCACCAATTTTATCCATGTAAGAGTTACAGAACTTAGACACTGATGAAATGTGTTCCCAATTAGGCAAGTACTTCACCGATAAACACTTCACGCTGCATTCTTTGGCTAATATTATCGGGTCCACTTTCAACTTTGGAATAAGCCGCGGGCGTCAAAAATCCAGATTTGGATGAATCAGTCTTGAGCCGGCTCACGAACGGGCGATACGTTTCTGATCAGTCATTTATCTTCTTCCGACTTTTTTGTTTTTGGCAAAACTGGACACCGATGATTCCAGCCGTACTTTGGGATTTAGACTTGACGCGCCGCCGGCAATTATTTTCAACTTCGATAAATAGCGGACCCTCCCCAGGATAGTGCCTAAATTTTCGCTGGCAAAGTCGTTTAAAATAATAAATGGAGTGGACCTACAGTTTATTGCCGAATCCAAACGGCTAATGTGAGCGGCACTTTTCTCTGATAAGAGATACTGTTGGAGATTTTGTCAATTCTTGCAAGAGGCAGGGAAAGGGGAAAGGGCCCAAATTTAAAAAATTAGGGTTTGCCATTATTATTTCACGGTATCTTTGATTGTTTTTCTGAAATTGCTGTTGCTATTTTGTTTTTAGCTTTTCATCTATTTACATGACAACTCAGTTCAAATTCTAAGAAAATGCTTCATTAAAACGCATTAAAACTGAAATGATATCGATCTTAAATTTGAATACAATGGAAACTACTTTTAATGCCGTTAAGAAAAAATATGATAGAAAGGTTTGTGCCGTGACTTGGTCAGCCACCATAAATAATCCGAAAATTCATTGTCATGTCTTCCCGTTTTCGAAGAACTTTTTCAGTTTAAATTAAATTAAAAAAAAAAAACAAAAAAAAACACACTTTGATGGAAATCTTGTTGTGCTGCTCTGCCCACACATTAAAACGTGTCACCGCAGCACAGCGTAGCGGCAGCCAGAGCAGCATTGAATTTTGTCACCGCTAATGGAATTAACCATTTTCCATATACGCCGCTCGTCCATTCATCTCCCCTCATCATCTTCGTGGCGAATAACAATAAAATGTGCATTGAGATGCATTTTTAATGATGACGTGATCATCATCATCCACTTTGACTGAAATCCGCCAGTGCCAGAAAGAAGAACTTACGCCTTACGATCTGATTAAGTTGCGGTTGGAACTTACTTCAAGCAGATTCTAGTCAGCCTTTTACAAGAGCATTCATCATTTCCCCATCAAGCATCAACCGCCCAACCAAACCAGTGCATGATTAATTCCAAGTGTCATTGCCATGTTTGTCGCGCTTGTTTTCCAGCTACTTTTTGCTTTTTTCGAATTAAGTTTTTTTTTTTGTTTAAACAGCGCTAAGGATTTGTGTAAGTTGTGAAGTCAACGAATCCGGAAGCCATATGGTGGGCTAGAAGTCACACTCCAACCGAGACAAGCTTTACCGGTGCTTCTCGTGCAACAACACAGTAGATAGAACCAATGACTAATTGTATATTTTTATGGCATCATTAGGGGAACCTTTTCGCATATCCAAATCCAGTCGCCTATCTATGTTGGTGGTGGCGGTGGCGGTTGCGGTGACTTTGGATTTGGAAGATATCTTTACCATCGCCGTCATCATTGTCGTCATCATGATCACCATCAATTTCACCGCGAGTGTGTCGCATTTTGAAGTTGAAGTCGAAGTTGCCCCTCCTGCAATGCATGATGGCAGCGTTGTCGTCATCATCATCATTATTCCATCGCATGATGTCGTTGCAAATTTTATCACTTTGATCCACGTCTCAGGACAGTCGCAATGATGGTACCAGTGGTTTCCACGAAGAAAACCATTGGCCTGGCTATGGTAGATCTTGGAATCACCTTCTTCTTTGAGGGCCCCCTACTTTGCAACATCGCCCAACCGATGAAAGATCTTGATAAGGCCTGGGTATAGCTTTGGATATTTTATGGTGATGTAACTTGGAACTGGAGTAGGCGCGCTGTTCATATCACAATGGCATTGTGAGCAAGCAGGACAAAGCTGTCGGGGGTTCTACCTCCTTTGAAATGAAAGGAGCCCAACAAAAACAACAGCCAGAAGATCAGTTAAAAAAAAAAAATAAACAAGAAGCAACTTTGGCGAGTACCATCTTCCGCTAGCTGGGCTACTACTGTCTACTATATGTATATCTGACATACGAGTAAACTACTATGCGACAACAACTTTTTCCACGTGCAATAAATTTAAGCTTCCCAGCTGGATTGTCGGTATATTTTGGTTGGTTAGTTTAAGTTGTTGTGTTGGGGTTATATTCTTCCTCCAGCAAGGAGTCGAGAATCACTTTGAATCTCACATTGGAAGAGCATGGCAGAGGTATTCAATGAATGGCTTCAGTTGCGCCATAATTTTTGTGTTTTTGAATTTAAAATGCAGCCCCCGACAATATACGAGAGTTTGAGAAGTTATTGCGATGTGTGGGGCTTCCTGAAATTTTTAATGGCCAAACACTGGATTCAAAATGGCTGATGGCGTCGGTTTTTGCTTATATTAGTTTTAAGTATGTCGGTATTGATGGTTTAAAAAAAAAAAACTACTGTTTCCATAAGTTAGAAAAAATGATGTTACTACGGTGTGTATTAGATTTCAAGAGTGTTTATGAAAATTCGAATAACATCATTTTGAATCACAGTACACGTACATATTTATTAAAGGTAATCACAACAAAAACATAAATGTTAAAAAAAGAGCCAAGTTCTCCATGTATATAAAAAACCTTTATGTAACAATTGAGCCGTAAAAAGTAATGAGATCTAAAAGTTTGCCAAGTTCTTAGTTTATGAAGGTTTATATCAAATATTTTAAGCAGAGTAATATCGAAACAACTCCAAATTATGAGAGAAAAAATGATAAACCTCAAATTTTTAAATTTTCCTCAGCATGCATTATAAACCCTAACGCTCTACCGAAATTCATACTTCTACGACAATCAGAAATGCTTCATATAATTGACAACACTTCTGAGAAAGTGGGTTAATGCCACGCCCCTAAATGTCAAATATCAAATTTTAAATTTGTTTCCTTTGTTTGCATTGCAAGCCCTATCGCTCTACCAAATTTCATCATCCTACAACAATCAGACATAGTTCTAAGAAAGTGGGTGGATGCCACGCCCCTGAATGACAAATCTCAAATTTAAATTTTTTTTCTTTACACACATTGCAAGCCCTGTCTTTATACTAAATTTCATCATTCTACAACAATCAGAAACCAATTTGAGGAAGTGGGCGGATACCACACCCCCCATATGGAAATCCTCAAATTTTCGATTTTGTCCATTGTCCATCATTCTACAACAATCATAAGTGCTCCATATAATTGATAGCAATTCTGTGAAAGTGGGCGGATACCACGCCCCCTATATAGAAAATCCAAATTTTTCGATTTTGTACTTTGCATGCACTACAAGGCCTTCCTTTGTGCGAAATAACAAGATTGTATGGTGTCAGGAAGTGCTCCATATGATTGATAACTATTTTCTGAAAAGTGGGTGGATGTCACGCTCCCCATATGGAAAATCCCAAATTTTGAAGTTTTTCCTTTGTACACATCACAAGGTCTACCGATGTGTGAAATTACAAGATTCTACGGTGTCTAGAAGTGCTCCATAATTTTGATTATCTGTCAGTCAGTGAGTCAGTCAGTTACGTTTTTCGCGATTTTTGGCGTCCTATATCTCAGGAACCACCAATGCTAGAGAGTTGGAATTTGGTGAGGCGCCTGTGCTCGCCTAACTTAGCAAATATTGAAGTTTCTGATATTATTGTTTACGAAGTTAGATGGGGGTCAAAATGCGCTTGGGTTTGTTTCCGTAAAAAGGGAGTAGTGCCGAGAACTTGGGTGGGCACTACCGTGCCCTTTGATATCATTTGCGTTTTAATTTTTGTTCTGTTCTGCGCATTTATCAAAATTGGTAGAAAATGGTGACAGTGCTCTTTCCTTGCTAAATTTCGATATTTGTTTCTTTTCTTAATTTCTGACAGTTTCAATTGTGACAATAAATGACCTTACATTTGTGTACTGTGATTTTGAATATTGATTATGGAAAATCATAATGCAATCCTGTAAAACCCCTACAAGTAAAATACTTATATTATTATGTACATCAAAGTTAATATACCCATCTACTCTTGGAGAATTGCTTAAATACTTGCAAGAGGCAATAGAGAACTTAACAAATCTGTCAACGTCAAAAGTGACAACTATATTATTTTTTATATGAGGTGCGTTTTATTGGTATTTCATAGCTAGCGCAGCAATACAAGTTCAATAAAACGCTATATCAACTTTTATGTCCACTCTTTATTATCTGGATGTGTTCATGTTCATACCCTTTTTTGAGTGAAAAACAAACTACGTTACCGACATTTAAGGTTGAAGTCCGCACTATTTGTCCTCTTTTATATTCACTAATTTACTGGCTAATTTATCGGCACTTTTGGTTTTGTTATTGTTCACCAAGGGATATTTTACTGCGCTAGCTATAAAATTCCCAATAAAACGCATCTATAATTTAATTAAAAAATAAATTATTTTTGTTTTAAGTTTCTTTTCAATGATGTTTTTGAAGACAATCACTTGACCGTGATTACCCGTGTTCATGACCGTCATTACCCACTATGATGGGCAATGACGGTCAAGTTGGACTTTTTTTAAAACTTTTTTTTTGTTTAAGTATATATATATTAGCATTTTATTTCCTTTTGCAAAACCTTAAAAAATAAGAAACTTGTGTTTTGCATTTAAAATAAATAGTATTTAAAAAAACAAAATACGGGGTATTTTCATACTTTTCCCTTAAGTGACCGTTATTCGACCACCTTACCCTACATCTTGCGAAACTTTTGTATTCCTGCAAAATTATAAAACAAATAAATTCTTTACAAATACGAAATAACGTTGTAGAATGAACGATCTAGCTATAATTTACAAAACATTTGTGATTTAAGATTCTATAAATTTGTAGAAAAGAAGATCCGTTCGTAGAAACTACAAATTTATTTGTATTTTAATTAAATTGAATTCGTAGTATATAGGAATGTAATCATGTGCTCTACAAATATATAGGATCTTAAATCACAAATGTTTTGTAAATTCAACAAATGTTTTTATTAATAATTTAATTTAGTATCGTTCATTCTACAAGTTTAAGGATTGTAAGTCACGATTGTTTTGTACATTAAGTAGGTACACTATAACATATTCGTAAAAGCATATAAGCTCCATTGTGTACTCTACAAAAGTTTTGTAAATAGAAATATATTTATGCTAATTTATTGGTTGAAATTAGAATATCTTTTTTTATTTTTAAATTAATTTAAAAAATATTTAAGCCTCCCAAAAGGAATGTAAGATCAAAAAAGAATACTTAATAATTTAATAATAAATCAATAAAAAACAGAAAAAATAATTAAAATTATATTAATTTCTACATTACATTTCATAATACACTTCCGGTTGGAGAGCCAAAGGAACATGGACCTTATACTACGTATTCACTAAAACGTGACTTCGACAAGATTCAGCGATATTGTGATGACTGCAAGTTAAAAATCAACTTTCAGAAATCAGAAACTATTTCGCTTAGGACTCCGCTGGCTGGAGCCCCAAGTGATACAAGAAAGAACTGGCGAAAGCTGGTGATCGTAGGGCCAAATGGACATCCACTGGCGAGTAAAAGTGAAGTAAAGTACCTTGGCATCTGGTTGGATCAGTATTTGTATTTCGACAGACATATAAATGCTGCTCTGACCAGGGCTAGGGGAGCTTTTGCCCTGACGAAACGGTTGTTTTATAGCAGCCGGCTTGATACCAGGGTGAAGGTAATTTGCTACATGGTCCTCATCCGGCCGATGATTGCCTATGGGTGCCCGGTTTGGTTCAACGTTGCCCCATCTCAAATGGAAAAGATTCGGGTGTTTGAGAGGCAGTGCTTACGTCGCTGCCTTGGATTACACAGAACACCAGAGTCGGAGTACAAACATTATTATCCCAACAGGGCTCTATACAACGGAGCCAGCATAAACAGAATAGATAATTTCTTACTTAAGCTGATTCGGGGTCACATTGCAAGAGCGATGTCCTCAGCTAATAGCCTAATCTTCGGGGCTTACTACCCCAACAATCAATACTTTGAGAGTGTGCGGTTTAGTGGATATGTTCCACCTAACGCATTCCTCTATCTAGACAGTCGAGGGCTGATCCAGGATAGAGAAGCGGTTCCGCTTATCTACCACGTCGGCCGTAGAACTGTGGATAGGCGGCTTCGATATGATCGAGACGTTCTTGCACAAGGCGGCGCTGAGCGAATTCGGTTCAGTAGGACTGTGTCCGATCGGGACCGAAGAGATACGAGGAAGCAAGAGAACCAGTTTTGGTGGCGCAATCCTGAACTTGATAATTAAAGTCGACTTGCTTTCATATCTTGGCCGACTTACATATAGGTGTAGGTATTATTTTTAAGTAGGGACAGTCGGGGTGGTACAAAAAAAAAAAAAAAAAATAAATAAAAAAAAATATAAAACCAAAAAAAAAATATATATATAAAAAACCAAAAACGCTGCTGTTGCTGTTCTAGTTTTTAAGTAGTTTTAAGTAATTTTAATTAATTTTAAGTAGCGTAAGTAATTTTTAAGTACCTTAAGACATAGTTTTATAGTAGTTTTTAAGTAGCTTTAATATAGTTTTAGGTAGTTCTTAAGTTTTATATAAAAAAATAAATAAAATGATAAAGTTACCAAGTTTTTTTTGTAAATTCTTTCTTGGTAAAAAATAAAACCAATATTGAATTTAGGAATAGAATTAGCTTTTAGGCCGAAAGGCAGTAGAATTAAGTTATGATATAGTTTAACTTAGAGCGCCCGCAGAGGGCCAGTAAGTTAGCTGTAAGCTATTAATAAGTAGGCTAGGTTTTATGAATTTTTGTCTAGCTTTAAGATAGTTATAAGTTTAATGAAAATAAAAATGAATTTAAAAACAAAAAAAAAAAAAAGAACAAAACCAAGTGGTTGACAGCCTGGACTGTCAAACGAAATTAGCAAATTTATAATGAAAACACTTTTTATGCAATTTGCGAAATTACCTCATTTCGGCTCTCATGAAAACGTAGTAGTGTTCCTTTGGAGGTGGCAAAGTACTCATGAGTAGATGAAAACAAAAATCTAGTACTACCATCTACTCGTGCTCTCATGCGCGAGTACATAGAGTAACTATATTATCTAGAGAACCAACTTAAGGTGGTTGTTCTCTTCCACCCTACAAGCTGTACTGCGAGAATCTGCCCATTAGATTTTGTATGGGCTAGTGTTGTCCCGTGAATTTTAAATATGGAACTCCAACCACAATATGTATACAGTTTGCCCTATATTTTGAGCATGTATTAGTGGTCCCGTGCATTTGAAGTGTAAAATAAGAGAGTTTTCTCTTACTCAATTCAAATAAAATTTGCGGGTGTTTCAGGCAAGAGGGGTACGAGCCGGTTCTCTAGATAATATAGGTACTCTATGCGCGAGTAGATGGCAACTAATTAAATATAAATTTTTCATACAAGATTCCATTTGTTTTCAAGTAATTTACAAATGAGAAATCATTTTAAAGAATCTTTTGTCTTTTTTATAATTTCTATGTAGAATTTCTCGATTTTATTGTTTTTTTTTTACATTCCTCAAAACATGAACACATGAAAATGTAATAGATTCCAATAGCAAAAGCCATTTATGTGCGTTCCATTGGGAATTTCTGGCGAAGTACTCGTGAGTAGTTCGCCACCTTCAAAGAAACACGGCTATTATAATGATGTCAATATTTATGTTTTATGACGTATTAGGAGACACCTTCATTTCTTGTTTTGCAACTACAAAAAAATAATGATCATTTTGCATAATGTTTATAAGAAAAAGGAAATTTTACTTACGTTTTAATTCATTAAGCAGCGCGTATACTGGCCTTGTTTTATAGATTCCGCAAGGAAGACTCTAAAATCACTGAAAAAAACAAATAGTTGCTTAATGTTAATTCTTTTTTATTTTATTTTTAAGATGCTAAAAAATTATTAAGAAAATCATAAAAAAGGTGAACAAATTTAGATTCATCAATTATTTTGTTATAATTATTATACATTATACACTATACAGTGTGTTCCGTAATTCATGCACGATATTTTGGGGAAAAATGCTATGCTTCCTTCCTTATTTTAAACTTCGTTTTAATATTTAACTTTTTTATTTTTGTACTTTTTTTTTATTAGATAACCATATTTTTTTGAGTGTAGAATACTATAGACTATAAAAAAGTATATTAATAGAACCACAGAATGATAAAATAAATCTTAAGGATTCAATCGAAGACCAAAACTGTCCATTCAATTGTTCATCACATTCATTGCACATTCCCTTGTGACCAATCATCGTGCTTGAGCTATGCAAATCTCTGCAACGAAAAATGTCAACAACTTTTAAAAATAGACCTCCTTCAATTTGCAGCAACTATTGCAGTTGCAGCCGACAACGACGACAACAACGCACAATCGTCAGTTCAACCAAAGGTATACAAGATGGACGACCGACGATCGAAGACGACGACGACGCGACGTGGGCAAGGACGATTGTCGCTGTGGTCAGAGACTCTTAATAAATTAATCAGAAAATGTTTGTAATGACATTTTGAGCAATCATCGCAACAAAATCGAAGAAATAACTTTGAAATTATTGAGCTATGTATGTGCTGAATGATTGCTGGGGCTCATCCTTTATCCTTCTGTTTAAGGTGGGAGCACTAGCCTCCCCCCCCTCCCACACCTTTTCAGTGATTCAGATTCTGATTCCTGCGGTGAAAGGCGCAATGGACCAATGGCCAGTCGGCCAGCACAGCAGAGACAAAATGCACATTTCACGAAATTGACAACATAAAGATTTGTCTTCATCGTTGAGATAATTTATTTCGCGTACTTGTGCGCACACAGCTAATGCGCGAATCCTGAATCCCTTCATACCCTCCTTCCACACTCCATAGGTACATTATAGTCTAAAAGGAGAAGTGAACCTTGAAATAGACAACTACAACCATGAACAAAACAACGCGACTTTATTGTCGCGTCAACCGCAAAGACGATGAAAGCAAAACCAAACTCTTCTGGCTGCTGGCTGGCAGCATATAGAGTGCATTCTCAGCACAGCTATCGGTTCTGAAAGCTGCTTGCTGTAACAATTGCCAGAAGGCACCCAGAGTAGGTATGCAGAAGCAGTTCTAGCAAACAACAACAAATAATTTTATAGTCATCTTGAAAGATATTTCCTTTGTCCTGTCACCAAAAAACCACTTTGCATACATAAATTCATCTCAAGGAGGCACTTGAGGTTGCAGGCAAGCAAAAGCGGGCATCTCCTCATCCTCATGCTCAACGAAAGGGAACTTTGTGCTACTGGTCCTACGGCCTATGTATGTAGTTACAATTGAAGTTGAAGATGGTGCTGTTGTTGATCACAGTGTCGCGTATCCCATATTCGTCGACTTCTTCGTCTTCGTCGTTGCGTCGGGAGTCCTTCCTTATTCCTCAATTCTTCCTCGCCAGTCGAATCTATTTTTTTCGTTTTGTGTGTTTGTTTCCTTTCCTTTTGAAGAAGATCCGAAGCTAGCTCGCGCGTGTACTAGTAGCGCAACGAATCAGAGTATGCATCACAGATGCGGGACAACCCTTTAAACGGTGCTGTATACTCCTCGTACCAACTTTACCTACGACGACAGACGTATGCAAAATAGTCCTCTGTACAGTTTCAAAGTTCATCCATAAACACCGTCTTAGCGTTGTTGTTGTCTCTTCTTTTGCCATCAGTTGATGCAGCATCAAAAAACAACAACAACATCGCCAGCAGCAGAATCTTCGTCCTGGCTGTTGGTTGTTTTTGGATCTTTGACAGTTGTGTCGGAAACGGGGAGACCGAGACGGACATTTGCTTGCAAGGAGCATTTATTCTTCAGAGTTCTGAGAGCTGGCTGAAATGTGCGACGAAGAGAGGTCGTCGCGTCGGTATGTCGTTCGTCGCATTGTCGACGCTCCGCCGATGTCATTACGATAAAAATAAATTTCGCCTTGGCTGCCATGTCAATTGTTACTTAAAGGAACAAAAAGCCGCAATAGCCGAGAATGTTTTGTTTATGTGTGTGGTTTTCCCATGAGATTATAATGCAAAAGAGCTAGACGCTAGAGTTTAGTTGGATAGTCCTTTTTAAGTGGATAAACTTTGCAAGGTGATTCATTATTGTTTAAGAGGATATTTGAATCAAATTAGATGCAAGTTTAGAAGCTACTGAATTAACAACAGGTATTTGTGGCAGAAGTTTCAAGGGTAAGGGTTTCATGTGAAATGTGCTGTGCTAGGTTTTCAGTGCAAGATCATCCATGTTTCGGAGTTAAACTTGTGTCAGTATATAAAATTGGTGGAATTTTTTAAATATGATTTAGGACACTCTGCTTCGGTAATTGACACTCAACAATCGTCATTTGACACTCGACCCTTGATACCCGAATACTTTACAGTTTAAAATTGACACTTGGGCAGTGTAAATGGGTTTAAAATTTCGATTAAATTTTATCCGAGATTAAATTTTGACTTCCTTACGTTCAGATTCACCTGACTAAAGTGTCAAAAATTAACATGCAAATAAATTTTAACACAATTTTAACCCAATTAGCACACGGCCTTCACACTCAATTTTAGTCCTGAATTGAGCTTTGTTCCCATCACCATACTACCAAAAAGTTTTGCTTTTAATAGTTACAGTTTGTCTTAGGCAGTGTACAAATGCTTGTTTTTTTTTTATTGCAAGTACTTAGGACCAGTTGTACAAACGTGGCTCAAGCCGTTTCATCCCACTCGGATCTCAGTGGATTCATTGTGCTTCTCAGGATACGGGTAGGGAAGGAGTTTGTGTAGTCTGGGGTTAGGTGTGCCTCCCTGAACCATCTTGAAGTCTGGATAATTTTTATGATGATTTGCAGTGGGAAACACGAGATGACGCAAAATTCGTCGAAGAAGTATTCTCTGAGGGCTATCTTCTTGGTTCTTTCTAAGCTGGGACACTCACAAAGGAAGTGATAAGAGCCCCCTTCCGCCTCTTCGTCATAACACCCTCTGCATAAGTCAGATGTGGTAATACCCATTGAGTTGTGACCCGTTAAGATTTAACTGACCCCCTCGGTCAGTTAAAGTCTACTTAGCGTAAAAAAGTAGTCTTGTTTCTTCTTAGAGATATCCGGCCATAGGTTCCTCGAAACCCGACATGTATCAATCGCTGACCATCTGTCGTTGGCGGCATTTAGGAAACTCTGGCGCATTCTACTTTTTCTTGTACCAGTGGCAAAATAAGATTCTATTTGGCTCGGATCAAGAGAAGATCTGATGGTTTTGGCCAGTTCATCCGCCATTTCATTCCCGTATATGGATTTTCGGAGAAGATGCCCGACCCCACCCCTTCTGTCTTGGAGCCATCCGTGAAGACAGAAACATGATCAACGTTTATGACCCGGTTATCAGCCCAACGGTCTCTGAAAGGAATATCCGTTTGGGAAACTAGGTTGAAGTCAGTTTGCGGTATTAAATAGTCAGTTTGAATGTCTTTGTCCTTAAAATTTATAATTGTTTTATGCCCGAAATGGCCCCCTTACCAGTTGTTGCACTGTCTGAGTCGTAAAGCGCTATTTGCCGCCATTTCTTTCGTAAATAAATCGAAGGGGGCTAGTGAAAGGAAAGTTTCCAGGGCTGCGGTAGGTGTCGATTTCATGGCACTAGTCGTACCAATATATGCAAGTCTTTTATTTTTAGACATGGTTTTAAGATTGGTTGCCTTGTCTAGGGCTGGCCACCGTACCAAACAGACGTACGTCAAAATTGGCCTTATTATGGCTGTGTACATCCAATGAATGGTTTTGGAGCTGGGACCCCTTTCCCAAAAATTCTACTGCAGGTATAGAAAGCTATAAGCTTTCTTCTCCCTTTCTTTTATGTTTTCTTTCCAGTTTAGTTTACGATCTATTACCAAACCAAGATATTTTTCCGTACCCGTGATATGAAGCGGTGTCCCATTTATGGTGGGAGGGTTTATGTTTGGAATGTTGTGTTTTCTTGTAAACAGAACCAGTTCTGTCTTGAGTGGGTTGACATTAGGTCCACAGCTACTGGCCCAATCGCTGAACTTGTCAAGGGATTTTTGTAAAAGCTCGCACAGTATAGGTATGAATTTTTCCTAAGGCTATTATTACTATGCCGTCGGCGTAGGCCACGACTTTGACACCGTCAAGACTGACTTTGACTAAGATATTGTTTACGTTCAATATCCAAAGCAGGGTAGATAAAACCCCTCCTTGTGGAGTGCCTCTACATGTCCTTACTTTGAGCTTGCTATGACCCATTTCTGCGTTTACTAGTCTCGTTTGAAGCATGGAGTCAATCCAATTTGATAGTATCGGGTCAATGTTCATAGAATCAAGGGCTTGTCGAATCGCCATTGAAGGCCCCTTCTATGTATCTCAAGGAATGCTCCTAAAGTAAATTCTTTAAATTGGATTAATTTTCCAATCGTGCCAACCACTTCATGAAGTGCCGTCTCAACAGATTTGCCCTATCTGCATGTTGGGCCTGTGATAGGACATTATCATTTAGTTTAAGGCGAATGTCCGTTTCAATAAGTGTTTCTAAGGTCTTGAGAAGAAAGCAGGATAGGCTTATTGGCCTGAAGTCCTTGGCTTCAGTATGAGTGGGCTTGGCGGCTTTTGGAATGAGTATAACATTGACCTCTCTCCACCTAGATGGAATATAGGTGATGTTTAAACATCCTCAAAAAATATCTACTTTGGAATAATTATTTCTTTAGAGCTTTGGAGCATAATCGGAATTATTCCATCAGGCCCTGCAGACTTGTATGCTGAGAAGGAGTCAATGGTCCAAGCAACCTTCCTGTTATTTATGATTTGGTTGCCTATGTTAGATATTGCATTTGTGTCTGGCTCTCTGTCCGCAGGAGAACAATCAGTGATACATCCTGGGAAGTGAGTGCTCATAACTGACTTTGGAGTTTCAAAGCGGGAGTCTGTCTAGGTATCGTCAGGTCTTTTTAAGAAGCACGG
This sequence comes from Epistrophella euchroma, assembly GCA_947049315.1. Classification (NCBI taxonomy): domain Eukaryota; kingdom Metazoa; phylum Arthropoda; class Insecta; order Diptera; family Syrphidae; genus Epistrophella; species Epistrophella euchroma. The sequence continues at coordinate 19,669,318 of OX346245.1, forward strand.
AGGAGTGATGACCTTTGACATGACTTTCCTCAGCCTGGGAGCATCATTTGTAGATTCAATTTCTGTACAAGATTTCCGCCAGGCTGCCTTTTTTGCGTAATTTGTTCTATTTTTGTATAGACTTTTGCTGATCTTGTACAAATCCCATTCAGCAGGTTCATTAATATGTTTGCTATACATATACGATCGAGCCAAATGGATCGGCCGAGCCAAATTGCATCGTGTGATTATGTTCGGCCGATCTAGCTTAAAGCTAGCCATACACGATCAAGCCATTTGACTCGGTTCCAATTTATTATTGGGCTCGTAGATTTATAACTTGCTGAAAATCAAAATGTCTCGGCCGATAACTTAATCACCACACAGACACAATGCAATTTAACTCGGCTGAGCCATTTGGATCGATCGTGTATGGTCAGCTTACAGTACAATGATCGACTACGTTTTACGGTCAATAGCGGAGCTGACCTCTGTTTGTTTTGAGGTTCAACACGTTAGAACGATTGTGCATTTGGCTCACCCCATTGTTGGGCAGATCTGTTGAAGTTAGCGCTTTCTGTGTGAACGCCACCTGCCCTATGCACAGGTCATCAACACTTACCGTTAAAGGTTAAACCAATCATACTCCCTTTCGTCTCGATAACTTATGTCGTTTTCCGTTGGTCACTCCTAGCACTCTTTTTTCACTCCATCCACACTCCCAACACTCCAAAAACCTTCCATTTGCTGTTCGGAGTGATGATTTAGGAGTGTTTTTTCACTCCGGATTTCATTAAAGAGTGCTAGGAGTGCACTCTGAAAACACATATACGTTTAAAAGTATGTGTTGGATTAATTGTCAAAATAGTAAATGCTTCTTCTTGGGATGTTCTGAAATTGAAATTATTGAACAGTTCATTTTATATTTTACTTCTACATAGATACACATATTACGGAAGAGAGTTTTTCATATTCCATTGGAATCAAAAAGGAGTGAAACACTCTGAAAATCCAATCGAAAACGACATTAAAAAACGACACTGCTTTCTTATTAAAAAATTTTGTTTTTCTGGGACACTCAAGAATTATTTCTTTGTCATGGAAAAAGTGTCTCGCATCATAGCCGTTAGGCCCATCGCACACTAGGAAACTTTTTGTTGCTAGCCCCAGTAACTTTTTGTTGCTCCTAATCCAATTACATTAGCGTATATGGGAGAGCACCCACTAGGCAACTTTTTGTTGCGCAACTTTTTGTTGCTCGGAGTTGCTCGAGGAACTTTTTTCCCGGCAACTTTTTGTTGCTTACCCTCGCCCACTAGGCAATTTCCGAGCAACTTCCACCAACTTTTGGGAATTTCCCAAAATTTTTGCCAAATGAGAGGCTTTTAACCCGAAAAATAAGTTTATTTTCACACTGAACGAATTTTGTATCGTCATTGATCCAAAATACAAGGTCAATATAACATTTCAATTAAAAATACTGAAACCAAAAGTTGCTCGGAAATTGCTTAGTGAGCGATGGCAAGCAACTCCGAGCAACTTTTAGTTGCGCGACAAAAAGTTGCGCAACTAAAGTTGCCTAGTGGGCGATGGGCCTTAGTATTGTAAAGAAAATTGTGGGTCACCTCCATTCCTAACAAACTTATGAAACTTCTGAATTCGAAAACATTCTATCTTTTATTGATAATTATATTTTGATTGTTAATTTATGCAAGAATTCAATTAATATCTGCCCATTTATAACAAAAATACACATAATTGATTAGTTATTTATTAAAATGACCTCTTTAGCCATAAAGACAATGCATAAAAAAATTGCAACATAACATAGCTATTAACAACTTAATCACATACATATATTTGTATGACACAGTTGCATAGTATCTTAGTTTGAAACGTTTACTGTTTAATTCTTCACATCATTCAACATGTCAAATTAAATATTTGACAGCACAAACTAAATCTCATATAAGACGAATAGTCGTGTGTCCTATACCATTATAAACTGCCATCATAATTAAAATGCAGAAAAATGTTTTGAACATTTTTTGACTTGCAATCGAACACGAACTGTGTCACCTATTTGTTGCTAAAGCCATTTGTCAAGGCACACTTAGACACTTTGTCTACAGGTAGTTGCAACTCGATTTTGCTTTCACTTCGCCGCCGCGTCGCCGCCGCTGGTGCCTCGCATTGCACCAACAACGTCAAAACAATTAAGCTCACATGTTATGAGTTGTAAGACATGGCAAACGCCTCCAAGGCATCTACTCGGCTTCAGACAACAATGGTGATTAATTCCATCATAGCAAACGGCGCAACTCTTCGGCAAAAGTTAGCAACTATGTGCACCCCCTATGCCATGGGACTCTTTTAGTTCTCAGTTAGCAGTTGGAGTAGTAATTGCAATTTGTGATGTTAATTAAAATAAAATATTTAACAATTCAGTCAACAGCTCTAGCGGCGCGGCAGCGTGGCAGGCCCAGAACCCTCGAGCTGCTACTTAGATTGGCGCGCGGTCCACATAAATTAATTGAAACGACATTGCAGATAGTAGGAGGTCGCCATTAGAATAAAATGCATTTCGCTGCCGATTAGTCTCTGCGTCATATCAATGCACCGACCGACCGACGAGACCGGGCTTGGTCCCTAGAAGTCTTTGGTCAGCTTCAGCTGCTGTTTTCTTAGGTTGCAGTGTGAGGGCGAACGATTTGTGGCCCTGGAACCAGGGAGGAATGTTGATCCATTAGCCAAATCAGCAGGAGACACATACGGCTACAATTTGTCTGATCGCAATGATCGCACAAGAGCTTTTCAAGTTCCCACAAACGCCAAACGGCAAACGGGCCACAGAACTCCACCTACCGGCATCGCCACCTGCAGTGGACTCTTTCTGCACAGTGCGAAATCGCAAATTGTTCTCTGGTTCTGGGAAGAAGTCATTTTTTAAAAATGGCGTCCATAAATATCATCCGTTAATTAAATGGGTGTGTGTAACAATTCCATCAGATCGATGCACGCAACCATGACTGAGAAATGAGCCCCGGCTCACATTGGACGAGAAACTGTCCATCGGCCAACGGTTGGGGTTCAATGGGATTTGATTACGTGAAGTCACCACACCATCATCGCATTCTCATTCCCGATGGTTGAACGCTTATACCGACCCAGCCTCTTGCGCAAGAACTTCCATTTTTTCGCACACACTTAGTGCAGTCGATGCGTAATGTGGCAAGAAATGAATTTACAAAGAAGCCCAGATGATGATGATGATGATGATGATGATGGTGATGAGGATGGAGCTGGTGATGAGCCAAAGTAATATGCATATGTACAAAAGATGTTATGTGCACAGGTTATACTGGTCACCCATTAGCTGGAACACTTTAGGTACGCCATTGCCATTGCCATGCCGGTGCGAAGAACCTGCACCAACCAGATGATTTGGTTTTTCTGTTGGTATTCGATGTGCTCTGTTTTTGCAGAGGAACACCAACAAACGGGCAACAACTATTACTCTTCGGGGGTATCTTCTTCTCCTTTGTAAGCCTATGCTTGCAAAATATATTTGCATCCTTGTGGAAGTTCATGCGGAATTTTCAGATGGATGCACATGAGTGCACATACATAATTAGTTTCACTTTTAAATATGGCTGCAGGTTGCAAGTTCATTAACTGTTATCTTGTATAATGGGTGGATCATGTTTTAACTGTTGTCTTTGATGTCGACATTTTTGTTTTGTGATATCATTTTTTATTTTTTTTTTATTCTGTTTCAGTATTTAACAGGAGCCATCAGGAATGCAGATTTTGGTTGGTTTTCGATAAGGGGATATTAACATTGTATACATATTTAATACATCAGTGAGAAGCCATTTTATGTCCAAATATTTTTTTTTTTTTCAAAACCGAAGTTATAATCTTGCGAAAATTCTGTTTACTAGTACGTCCCTCGAAATTCGAGAGCCAATTAGGTCCCTACATTGCCTTCTAATTGACCAGAAACTTCTAGAAAATGCCTTGTAATTGCCATAAAATTGTTGAATACTATTTCGATATATGTAGTAGCCCGTTGCGTAATGGTTAGTGCGTTGGACTGTCACGCCAGATGTCTGGGTTCGATTCCCAGCCACTGTCACCTAAACACAAAAGTGTTTTTCAGGACTACTGCCTCTTGCGAGGAAGTGAAAAATCCTCAGAGTATCTCCAGTCATAGAAGAGTCGCGCTTACCTTAGCCGTTCGCATTGAGCAGTAAACTGCAGGGCCCCTCCATTCCTGCAGACACGCACACAGGAATGCTTGAGAAGTAAGTTACCAGGCCCTAGTTCTTCATGAGCTGTTGTGTCATAAAATGTTTTTTTATATATATTAAAAATTTATTAATGAATTTACAACTTTAAAACTTTCGCGTTTCCTTCCATACATTTTATCTATATCGCAAAGTTATATTCGTGGCGGTAACGGTAACATAGTCTCCTCAATAAGACTTTAGCCCCGAAACTTTCTTTTGTTTTCAACTAAATAATTTATACAGATCGTTCCATGAAAATAAAGAATACTCAATATAAATGTAACATATAAGTGTTTTATACTCAATGTGCCGCGAAAAACTGTGTTCGACCCTAAACTTCATTCCGTTCGCTCTTTAAATCATTTTCTGAAGCCCTGAACGCCGCAGCACCGTCGCTCATCTGACATATCACTGGCTGAGCCCTATTTCATATACATTGACAATTGCGACAGGTGACAGGTGACAATTTTGTAATTTACAACTTGACAATTGTCAAAATCCGTTGCATAAACAATTTGACAATTTTGAAGAATTATCGCAAAATACCCGACAATTGTCAACTTTTCGGTTCATACAAAAATTAACATGACAATGAATTGTCAAGTATTTTTCTATAATTGGCAGGCATTTTCTGACAAATTTGTAGTGACAATTCTTTTATTAAACGAAAAAAAAATATACAAATTTACATATTTGTCGGTATTTAATTGACAATTGTGACAGGAAACTCATGTTACGGTCAAGTGTTAATATTGAAAAGACATAGAAGTTAAGCTAAAATGCTAAATAATATTTTTTTCAAGTGAAAGTGATAACACTTCGTGTAATGCACCGACGCCCTCGACATTTTAAAGTGAGAATAAATAATGATTTTTGTGCGTTAAACGACTTTTAATTTAAAGAAAAATTTCGTGTCGGAAAAACAGCCGCGGAATATATTTTATTGAAAATTGGTGGACATTTACAGCATCCCACAAAGAGAAATTATTCTCTAGGTGCTAACACCCAGCTTCTTTGTGCATTACATTGACATGGAAGTGGAACACAGTACCATGTAGTTGCTGATGGACAGGGTGTTTCAAAAAGTTCAGTTTATCGGTGTGTCAGAAGTGTGTGTAATCTAATGGCAGAACACCTCTTGGGAGAAAAAATTCGCTGGCCAACTGAAAATATAATTTCCCTACCACTACGATTCAGGAGTTTTGCAAATTTTGCATGTGTTGCCGGAATTGTAGATAATTCTTTAATAAAAATTGGTGCACCGACTGAAAATCAATCAGCATTTGTGTATAGAAATGGTGATCATTCAATTAATGCCATGTTTGTGTGTGGTTCCAACTTGGAGTTTTTGTATGTTTCTGCCTGCTGGCCCGGATCCGTTCACGATGCTAGGGTTCTCAGAAATAGTTCACTAGCAGGAAGATGGGAAAATGGGTGGAGGTCATTTTCCGATGCTTTGATATTAGGGGATAGTGGTTATGGACGAAAAAATTGGCTAATTACTCCAATCATCCCACATCAAATCGAACAAAACAAAGAACTCAGAGGATTTTTGAGGGCTCACAAGAAAACAACAAGACTTGTCGAAAATGCATTATGGGGATACTGAAAGAAAAGTTTTCTTGTCTAAACTACATGAGATTATCACCAACTGTTGTTGAGGATAATGGTAAGAACTCATCAGGTGCATTAATTTTGCTCACATGTAAAAGCTTATTCCTTAAAATTGAAACTCGTTTAAAATAAATTCACAACCAACTTATTATGTTGGAATAAGAGTTAAAATTAATCATTAATTAAATTAATATTTTATGTAGATGCTGAAGACACCGACGATTTCAAAAATGAAGACAGTGCTAACGAAAATGAAATTAATGAACCAACATTAATTTCTGTTCTACGCACAGTTATATCTAGATTTTCTTAATCAAATATCCTACATTTTTTTCTTTCAATACAAATGAAAACAGTTCACATACATACCTATATGTACGTATCAGACATATACAGGGTGATCGGTATAAGATGCACCAAACTATTGGAGCAACCTACTTGCTTAAGACAAGAAAAAAATCGTATGCGAGGGGGGTCTATTTTCCCCCGTTTAAGCAGAAGGGGCGATTTTCTAAAAAATTGACTTAAAACAGAAAAAAAATATTTAAAAACAACGGTACCATTTAAAATGCCATGCTATACCTTTTTGGAAAGCCAGAAATCTCTTCTTTGATTTGCATTTTAAAATATGTTGTGTTAGTAAATAGTTTTTGAAAAATAAATTTCCAAACTCGAAATTTTGAAAAAAAAAAAAAATGAAAAAAAAAGTTTCAAATTATTTTTTTTCAAAATTCAATTACATTTCATGTAAAATAGGTCGCCAAGACTCACAAGTTGATAACGCTTTGGCTATGAAAAAGCTATGAGATCTCATAAAGAGCCAAGACCCTAACTCTATCAGGGCTAACTCTCCAAGCCCTAACTCTAAAAACCCTACATCGTGGTGAAAAAAGGTTCTCCGGGTTCTCTGGGACTGTCCCGCATTTATATAGCCTGTGCCGGTTTTTTTTTTTTTTTAAGAAACCCGGGACGTATAACCTTGCTACGGTTTATACATCTATGTATAAATGTAGCTACACACAGTTGATTTTAAATAGATTTTCAGTGCGAGATTAAAGTTAAACTGGAGATAACTCATCAAATCATTCTAATCATAAAACAAAAACGGACATTTTGCTAAAAAATCATCTGCTTTCTAACAAAACAAGTCGCCTTCACTGGGCAAGAAATAGTTGGTTGTATGAACACTTCTCTTGAAGTTTACTTCTACCAGGAACCCAACAAGAGTACCTACCTGACAACTTTCAACTTCTTTCATTACAAGAACTTGTGCCCAAGATTTTCTTGATATATAGGAACCGTATTCCCTTTTTTTAAGGTTTACTGGCTTAACAGAATGGTGACGCAGACGGAACCGGAGCCGTAGCTGGAATAGCTGTCAAAATATTGAATACACGCAAATTCAATGTTGCGAACACAACGGAACGTAGACGCATACGGAGCAGCAGACGCAGACGGAAGAGTTCACCAACTTTTAACTTTTCACGTACGGCACTTTTGACGTTTCAATTTGTATGAAGAAAAAAAAACAACTTTTTGGGTCGGAAAAAAATATTGTGGTTATTTGTATCGCGAAAAAAATTATTTATTAAAAAGAAAATTATTGGAAACAAAAAATGTGAATTCTGAGCTTGTACACAAGAATATGCTTTTGTTTTTTTTTTTCAAAATACTTTCAAAGCTGTACAGCCCACTGTGGACATGTAAAAAAAATAACGTACGACAATTTTTGACAGCTCTTCCAGTTCCGTCTGCGGCTTCAGTTCCGTCATTCTATTCTGTTCAGCCAGTTAACTTCGAAAAATAACAAATTACCCAAAACATTTTCCTAACAAGACAATTACAAAAATTACCTGCGGCTTGGCTATCAAGCAATATACCATTCCATGTTGACACGGTAATTACTATCGACCTTTGACCATACACATAATGTCAAGCGTACTTTTGTTGACAGAAAGTCTTTAATTCTTTCGACAAAAATCCCGAAACAAAAAATAACAACAAATTTCCGAAATTTCTCAACGGTGGATTACCGCAAAGTGAAATACCTAAGTCATCTCATCACCCTGGATGCGGTTCATTTTTGCCAATAGTATTTAGTAGATAGGCTTGGCCTGCCGGTATTGGATGATCCCCATCATTCCAAAGGTTATTTAAACTTTCAATGGTGGCGGCGGCGGCAAGCCTAAAAAACACCGAAACAACTTTAGAATTACAACAACAACAACAAAGACAAAAATCAACTGAAATCGAAGATTTTTACGCTTGACAACTACAGTCCAAGGACTAATTAAACGTTGGGGAAGTTTGCGGAAACGACAAACATGGCACAAAACATTAAAACAACCATAAAACATTCCTTCAAGCTGCCGCTATTGCGCCGCTGCAGTCGCCACTACACGTCCAATCCTTCTCTTCTGGCTATTGGACATATACCGGGATAGGCTTATCCATCGGATTGTGACAAGTGCGTTTCTTTTATTTCAATTTTTCTTCTTTATAGCAAATAAAAAGTAAAACAAATACAGGATATGGTAGCACAGTGACAAAACACATGAAACGCGGGATATTGGCATATTTAAAAATGGCAACAGTGAAGCTTAAAAGTCAGCGAATCAATTTTCTTTAATTATTATTTTGCACTCTTTCATGGCTTCAAGTAGTGTAGTTCAGGATGTTTTAGTGGGGGGGCCTATGTCTATGTCTATGTCTATGTCTATGTCTATGTCTATGTCTATGTCTATGTCTATGTCTATGTCTATGTCTATGTCTATGTCTATGTCTATGTCTATGTCTATGTCTATGTCTATGTCTATGTCTATGTCTATGTCTATGTCTATGTCTATGTCTATGTCTATGTCTATGTCTATGTCTATGTCTATGTCTATGTCTATGTCTATGTCTATGTCTATGTCTATGTCTATGTCTATGTCTATGTCTATGTCTATGTCTATGTCTATGTCTATGTCTATGTCTATGTCTATGTCTATGTCTATGTCTATGTCTATGTCTATGTCTATGTCTATGTCTATGTCTATGTCTATGTCTATGTCTATGTCTATGTCTATGTCTATGTCTATGTCTATGTCTATGTCTATGTCTATGTCTATGTCTATGTCTATGTCTATGTCTATGTCTATGTCTATGTCTATGTCTATGTCTATGTCTATGTCTATGTCTATGTCTATGTCTATGTCTATGTCTATGTCTATGTCTATGTCTATGTCTATGTCTATGTCTATGTCTATGTCTATGTCTATGTCTATGTCTATGTCTATGTCTATGTCTATGTCTATGTCTATGTCTATGTCTATGTCTATGTCTATGTCTATGTCTATGTCTATGTCTATGTCTATGTCTATGTCTATGTCTATGTCTATGTCTATGTCTATGTCTATGTCTATGTCTATGTCTATGTCTATGTCTATGTCTATGTCTATGTCTATGTCTATGTCTATGTCTATGTCTATGTCTATGTCTATGTCTATGTCTATGTCTATGTCTATGTCTATGTCTATGTCTATGTCTATGTCTATGTCTATGTCTATGTCTATGTCTATGTCTATGTCTATGTCTATGTCTATGTCTATGTCTATGTCTATGTCTATGTCTATGTCTATGTCTATGTCTATGTCTATGTCTATGTCTATGTCTATGTCTATGTCTATGTCTATGTCTATGTCTATGTCTATGTCTATGTCTATGTCTATGTCTATGTCTATGTCTATGGCTATGTCTATGTCTAAGGAAAATTTTATCACACGTGTGATGGCGTGTTTAAGCAAAACAATTTGTGACTTTCGACCCATAGTGTTACGTTATATTAACCACAATCACTACAAAATGAAAAGCTGCAAATTTTTTAGTTGACTGGCAAACAAACAATCATCGCATCGGCGCGTTGTGGTTGCGCGCTCAAAAAGAACACACATCAGTTGAGGTGAAGCAAAAAGGACGCATCCAGCTCATTGCAAATGGGAATTCACATGGTATTTTGCTGCCGCAGCGAGCTACTACAATTCTAAAACAATGCCACCAGTTACACTCTCTGCTGGCTATAAACGAAGCAGCATCACTAACCAACCACCTCTGAAACAACGGAGGCATCACAGAATATACAAAAATGAAAGAAGAAAAAAAAAAACAAAGAATCGAGCCGGTGGTGGACAAAAAACTTAACATCGAAGATATTCAAATATTTTACGGTAATTTTCAGAAAGAAAACACCGGATTTGCATATTTTCCACATTTCTCAGAGTCTCTCTCGCTCTTCGAGTGGTCGCTACATATATCGTTATAATAAGAAGTGCGACTCCATCGAGTCTTGAAGCTTGAAAAAGTTTAAGTTCCATTCCATTCTCGACCCAGAGCTGCAGTTGGTAGCAATTCACATCGACAATACAGCAAAGTACAGAGTGGACATGTCAACTGACATAGAGGGCGCGCAAGTAGAGGATTAACTTCATACCCAAAAGCATTGAGCAATTTCCAGAATTTCACAATGGTGCAATACAAAGTTAAATGGGATACAATCCTTTACAATCAAAATAAAAAAATACCTACAAAAAAAGTCTCCAAGACCCCAAGGAAGATGGATTGTGTGCAAAACTGTGATGATTGCATCTTCGTTTCAATATTAACATTGAAATCCCCAAAATCCCAGAGAAAAAAAAAACCAAATGGTCCTCCATTTTTCTTGGAATGCATCTCGAGAGTGGTTTGGGACTTCTGTAACTTTTTAGCATGCGACATAGCCAATGGTCAGAGTGCAGTAATCAATGATTGAGAGGTAAATTGGAGATTTTGAGGGCACATTGTATTGTATTTTTTTTTTTTTTTGGTTACGAGATGGTTTTTCGGTTAAGGGTTCCTTTTGCATTCAAATGGGAAAAATGACAGCAAAAAATCGCATTATTCTGACAACACGATGACATGTACAGTTGTCATTGTAACAAGGTTCAGTGGGCAGCGACGACGAGATGGACGTTGGCAATTTCATGGGAAACGATCGGTTTAATGAAGCCATATAAGTATCAATTTGCATGTCTGTTACAAAAAAAAAGCTTTTTCACAAAGGATTTATTTAAAAAGTTCATTGACTGTTTGAAAACAGTTGAAAGGCAACCATCACGAATGCAATATCTTAAGATCATTTAAACTAACGAGTTTAGAATATAACAATGAAAGGGACTTCGCGGAATTTTATTTGAAAATTGGTTTTGGTGAAATGTATAGGTAATCGAGATTTCAATCAAATATGTATGACATTTCGATGAAATACTAACGCGAAAAAATTGGGTCCAGTCTGTCTGTAGTATAGTGGACCTCAACCAGAGGCGTAGCTACCGCTGTATCAGCTGTATCAATGATACAGGGCCCCCGAGATATTGGGGCCCCCGAGATAAAGAGGCCCCTGAAGATACAGAGCACCCGACAAGAAAGTAAAACAAAATTTCATTGAGGTCGATTTTTAGATGAACTTATAAACAATTGTTTGCATGTGTCTTTTCGATAGTTAATGTCTATTATGGGAGGGGGTCACAATAAGGCTTTCGTAGTTTTGCTTTTCATAATTCTGCCTTGCCTTGCAAAAATTCTGCTTTTCAAATTCTGTTTTTTTTTTTCGATTCGGTTTTACAAAATTCTGTTTTTCAAAATACATACTGACAGTAAATATTTAATAGAATAAAATTCTGCTCAATATGCTTTTCCAAAGAAATATTTATTACCTATATTTATGCAAACTTAAAATTTTGAAGTTTACAACCAAAAATGTCAGTATTTATTAACAACTAAAAATAAATAATAGCTAATCTGAGCAGAGTTAGAGTATATTTTTAGCTATTTTCTATAAAAAAAATCTTATTTGGCTTTAGCCTAGGTATATTTTTTTTTTTATTTTTTGATTTTATATTCTTCCCATTTTGTGGTTCTATTTGCTTCAGCTTTTGACAAAAAAAAAATAAGTTTTTTTTTCTTACTGAGACCGAGCGACCAATACTTTTAAGAGCAACAATTTATACTTCCTCAATTCTTTTTCGTTCCAAGAAATGACTCCGTTTTTGATTTTGAGCTTTTTAACAGAATAAATATAAAATTATAAAAAAATAAAAAATAATATTATTTCTATAAATAAATACATACAGTCGTATTTTTTTAATTATTTCCAAATAGTCGTATTTATTAAAACTAATCTTAGGTACATTTACCAAGGTAGAGACAATCTATTCAGTTGTCTAAAGTTATATCAAAAATTAGATCACTTTAGCAACAATTAAAATTTTTTATTTATAACTTGGATGGCTGCAAGTTAAAAAACGTTTGTAAATACGCTTAATAATGTTTCTTTTTAAAATTATAAAACAGAACTCAAATTTCAAACCAACACTGTTTTACATAAATCTGCAAATAGCGCGAGCCTGTTCAATTTATTGAAACTTTTTTATCAATTGCATAATTGTATAAAACAGAATTTTGGAAAGCAGAATTTTGAAAGCAGAATTTTAAAAAGCAGAAATTTGAATCAGAATTTTGACAAAAGAATTTTGACCCAGGTAGAATTTTAACCCCAACCCGTGTATTATTGCTGCTCAGATATTTTGATTACTCAAACTAAATAAAGATTTCAAAGCTTCTATAATCTGAGTAGTATGTTCGAAGTCTTAGAACCAGATAAATTGTTATCGTTTTCAAACGACATGTGCTGGAAGACGGTTACAACAAACAGCAACCACTGAAAGAAGCTTTTCCAGCTTCTATGGGACAGGAACGGTTATGTTATAGGATTTATCAATTCCATAGAAGCCGAAAAACTTGAAAAATTGAAATCTTGTTCAGCTATGGAAGATTTAATCAATAAATTTGCAGAAAAAAAGTCAAGAAAAGTGTTAATTTGAGGAGTTTTAGTCCAAAGACAATTTTTTTTAAGTTCAATAAAATATAATGCTGAATTAAACATATGTTATATGTTGACGCAAGTGTTTAAGTTAATTAAAAAAAAAGGCAGGCAAGAGATGGGCCCCCAAAAATTTTTTGATAGAGGGCCCCCAAAGGGCTAGCTACGCCACTGATCTCAAACTATAGTCGAAAAAATTGAAGGGATTTTCTCTTAACTTGGGACTTGAGGTTTTTTTAAGTGATTCTCTAGGGAAAGTTGACATATTTTTAGCTCCAAAAATGACCCATAAATTTGCATAAAAAAAAAACTGATAGAAATTTTTTGATTTTTGACTTTCTTGTAAGTTTATTCTTTACTCTTTATTCACAAATTTTAATATGGGGAGTACATTAAGAATTAAATTCTTTTAATTTGTACCTACACATTTTAAAATAATAAAAATTTACTAATCTTGAAACAAAATGGTTAGCTATTCACAAAAATTTTAAATTATTGTAAGAGAGTATACATTATTCAGATTTCAATTAAATAAGCTATTCATCTGATTACTTTTAACATTATGTATGTGTACAATAATTTTTTGAAATTCATATTCTGAATTATGGTATGAAGGAATATGCAATTTCGAATATACATATATGTTGCCTGAAAGAACATCCAGTTACATTAGAAGAAAATATCGGGATGTGATCAAATTTACGAAGTCCATATATAAAGCGTATCGCAGAGTTAAATGAAAGTTCTAACTTTGGGAAAAAGCTGAATCAGGATTACAGTAAACGACTGGCGTAAGCCAGAAAGTTAACGATTGATAATAATCCCAAGGCTATTTACTTCATCTACATGTTTTTATTTAAAAGAAGAGCTGGTATACTAGAAGTATCGATTAGATTTTTGGATAAAAGCAATCTGTTAACATAAGCCCAAGCATATATTCGATCGAAGTCATCATTTAATCTCGCAACACAGTCTTCGATCAAACCAATGGGTCTAAAGAGCTTAATCTGAGCATTGTCAGCATAGAAATCCATTGTGGCATTATGACATACGACAGGGAGGCCATTAATATACTTAGAGAAAAGTAGCGGACCTAATTTAGACCCCTGAGGTACACCACACTGAACCTTTAAAAATGAAGAGACACCACAATCGGTACACACTTGTTGAAATCTATTACTTAAGTAGCTAGCAACTAGAAGAAATTCCTTATAATTTTTTATTAGATCAAAGATCAAAGTATTCAATATATATGTTGGTTGTCTATTGGTAACTAAAATCTCAGCTGTTATAAGTTCAATGTTTTCTATATTTCCTCTCGGAATTTCATATTCATTTCCGTGATAATTCTCGCAAAATGCGGATGTAAATAGGAATGCTTAAATTAAGTATAATATGAAAGAACATAGAAATTATCATACTTTGTATATTTTGTATATTTTGTCACTCATTTAATGGGATTTTCCTTCGGTAGATTCAGATTTCTCCCTGAAATTTATTAAAAGTTTTTTGCCATTAAAAGTGGCCGTGCATTAACGATCTTTTCAACACTTACCTAACAAAAAAATCTACGTGGATATGAAAATACGACATCTTGAAGTTGATAAAATAAATGAACAAAAATAAAATAAATAAAAGCTTTCTTCATTTTATAAACACAGAACAGTTTTTTTTATATATATGTAGGTGCAGTAAATGTGGCGCTGCAGCGCCAAGGCCCTACACCAGTGAGCATACTTCGGAGACCCAGAGCTTTTTTTTAAGTAGCGTGATGAGCTCTTTAATGCGCTTTTAACGGCGAGAAAATGTTAGATTATAACAGTTTGTTCTGAATTGGCATTTCTCTAACGTCATCTTTTATTCAATGGACGAGACTGTGCTAATGTATAACAGTAATAACAGCCGTCGCGCGCCTTAAAAAAATACTCTTGGTGCCCGGAGTATGCCCACCGAAGGAGAGCCCTGGCGCGCCATGGCGTTTCGGAGCCGCACAAAAAATTATTCATAAACAAAACTGTTATAAATTGAAATGGTGTAGTGTCACTTCTTAATTAAAATATAGCATTTGACTCTCGTATGGGGTATAGGATGCTGTTGTCCAAAGGGCGCCTAAGTCAAGTCAAAGATTTGAGGATCGAATGAAAATAGACAAACATTTTTTTTTTTTCAGGGGAACGTATACCGTGTTTTCTGGGAGAATAATATATAAAGCATATTAAAAGCTTTTCCAAAGCGATGCTATTTTTGTGTGAGAATCCCATAGTTTCAAATTATTCCGAAGACTGGAGAAAAATGGTACCTACCTAAAGTAATTAAAAGTAAACAGATTATAAATACATATAAACCCTACCTCTCGACTATAGCACTGCATGCATACGAGCATTAAACGTGTGTTTTCTTTCAAAAACAAAGTTTGTATAACGCAACAATCGAGTCATCTTCATTCCATCTCACAAAACATTGCTGACAGTTATCATCCGCTTGTCCCAGACAACAAATGACCAAATCCCGAATGCAAATTAGGTATAGATACTTCGAAAAAACTTGCTTTGATACAACACACACAAAACATCAAAATCAAAGGGATTCAATGTCCCATGCTCAATGCCTTTAATGGCCTAATGTGGCAGGACATTTTCTTTGAAATAAAAAAAAATAAAAAAATGTTACTGCCAAAGTTCTACACACATGTTCGACAATATTTATTCCATGGAAGATGCCTCAACCTCAACCACAACAACATAAATATA
Organism: Epistrophella euchroma; assembly: GCA_947049315.1. Classification (NCBI taxonomy): domain Eukaryota; kingdom Metazoa; phylum Arthropoda; class Insecta; order Diptera; family Syrphidae; genus Epistrophella; species Epistrophella euchroma. The sequence continues at coordinate 19,684,848 of OX346245.1, forward strand.
TTAAGTCACTTCGCGAATCATTATCAAATGAACAAATGAACAAAGCAAATCAACAAATAACCAAACAAAAGCAGAACACACACAAAAATAAAATATAAAGCAAAAAAAAAAGAACCTGGGCAAAGGGACGATAGGAAGCTTGCTGGAATCGAACCTGTGAAGCCTTACAGATGGAGCTACCTGATCAAGCAAAGGCTGAGGGGGGATTCCATCCTTGCCCATCGATAATCATCGACAAAGGCCGACAACAACAAAACAAGAATTTCCTATGTTTATGTCTTAATCAATCTACGTTTACGTCGATTCCATAGAAATTGGCATTTTGGGTAGACTGTGAACTGCGACTAACCAATGAGCCAGCAGCACCGGCAGCGAGGCTGCAGGCTGGAGGAGCTCCCCAACTTTGTTGTGGTTTGGCATATCTTCGGCATTGAGTATTGGTTGTCCGGATGGAGAGGATGGTGCTGCTTGTGCTTACTTATAGATTTATTTTAATGTAGTTTTTTTGTGCCGGATAAATAAAGAAAAGTATAGTCAATTGTAGCTGTTGGTGCACCACAACTAACATCTACAACCAGCACTATAGCAACCAGCAGCAACATCATCTAGCCACCAACGCGCTTGTTTGGAATCTGGAGCTCTAGAAGCACGGGTTAGGTATACATAAAAACAGCAGCCAAATCCGAAATGATGAAGATACATTGGCATTGGCCTTGGATTAGACTGAACGAAGTTGCTTACCGAACCACAGCCTCTATAATTCTCCACCATCACCTGGTGGTACCTATCAAGCATTTTTAGTAAAAACAAATTCTAGTAATTGAGTAAGCTACTGTTATCTACTTTATTTGTTTCCCAGCGCAAAATTCTAATTACAAACTTACAAAATCATAATATTTAACTAGCTGACCCGGCGAACTTCGTTTCACCTATGTATAATTGATTGATTGATTTTAATGTTCCTTTTCGAAAGTCAAGCAAGCTCCAATTATAATCACGACTTTCTAACTTGTGTGGCCTAATTTTCCAATTTTTATCTCAGTAGTATGTTTATCTGGTTCAATACAAATTCAACAAAAAAAATTCCATCCCATTTGTATGATGTTCAGCCGAGTTATGTGCGTACGAACAAAAAACTAATTCAGAAATTTGTATTTAGGATTTTCTGACTTTGTTGGTCGAATTTTCTAGTTTTCGTTCAATTTTTAAAATTTTCTGCTCCATTGGTACACTCGTCACTTTAAAGTATGTTTTAGACTATTCTTACATATATTGAAATCAAAGAGCATTGAGTTCAAATTCAAAAGCTTACGTGCGGGTAAAAGGCTCATGCAGGCCATAATTAGTTCGGTATTGAGGTAAATGCATTAAATCCACACTACGGATATTGTCCCAACTAACAAACTCTCCAGAGCTTAGCTCTTGAAATCTAAAAAAAAACTCCCATAAGACTCTTTTTTTTCTCATATCTATACTTAAGAATTAAGATCTTGTTATAGTACTCATATTCGTCTAGTAACAAGTTTATTATAAGAGGTTAGCATATTTCAAATGTTAAAGTACTTAAATCCTATATCTAGACTAGATCAATTTAAGTCTTTAAAGTTTCTTGTTATGAAACTAGAATGCTAAACGTCATTTTAAGCCTTTATAATCCCATAACAACACATAAGTAAGAGTTCAAGAGTCGAATGGGAGCTAAAGTTTTTAAATGACATCCGAACTGCTGTTTTAATTGAATTATACAGAATGGCGTTCTTTTTCCAAAGAAAATTTGTTTTTCTTCATGTTTCTATTGGATACGCTATCAGCCAGAAAAAAGTGTCAAGTTCATTAATTTGGATTGATTTTTTGGTTTAGTGTTAGTATAAAGAGAGGGTTTGAGAAACTTGGTTCATTGTACTAATAGTAAACACCATGCGTATGAGTATCAAATAATTTGAATGATATCTTAAAACGCTGTTGCGTTAGTTGTTGTCATCAATTTTATTTGCCCAAGGGATTAAATTAATACCAAACTTAATTTTTTTACAAAAATTATTTTGTCACAATGTATTTTCATTGTTTCAAAATGGAATTCTAACAGAATTAAAGATTTCTTTTTTCATACATAAACAATAGTTAGAATGTATAAAAAAGAACTCGCTACAGATATTTGTGTTTCATAGCATTTGAATTCTCATAAGAAGTGTTTCGATTGCTTGCTAAACGTCGAACCGAAGTCTCATAAGAGCATTTAAATGCTCATAAGAAGTGTTTTGTCTTCTAGCTCTCTCAAGCACTGTGTAAATATAACAAAGGTCTGATAAAGACGTTAAACCAAGAGTTAAAGTATCTGTGAACAGCAGCCATATTTCAATACGAATAAAAAGTATTCTCTTTAGTTTTAGGGTTACCGTAACATAAAAATATGGTCTTAGTGAAATATTTCTTGATTTTCTATTGTGACTAAAATCTTAAAAATGTATGATGTGTAGATAATTATGTGTAAGTTATATAAACACACAATGGTTATAGTTTTATATTAGAAAGGTGTTCGGTGTTAGTTGAATACAGAATTCAATGAACCTCCACGTTTGAATATTTTTAATATTGAATATCTCTTTAATACTGGATTTCCCCAATGCAATAATAGTATTCTGATTAAATCTATAGATAAATTGATTTTTGTCATTATTTGCAAAATAGAGACAGGAGAATATGTACGCAGTATAAGAGAAATTGCAATATTTAAGGCCAGTTGTTCTTGTCTTATTGGCATATTTCAAAAAAATCAAACTATTAAATCATAAATACCACAAAACATCTGACAAACCGTACCTATACATACCATTAAATGACAAAAACAAAAAAAAACAAATAAAAAAAATAATTAAATTTATTCTGTCCTGCAAATCAAGCATAAACTTTTTTTTTACAAAAAAAAGTACTCATGGTAACCCCTTTTCTAATAAAAGTTAGAAACAAAATTATTTATATACGCATTTTTTTCAAAGCGCGTTGTTATTTTTTAGAAGCAAAATGTGCAAATTACTAGATAAAATTTTAATTGCAACATGATTTTAGTTTACATTAAGCCACAATTATCACATTTAATATTATGTCAGTTTACTTTACAGATAAATACTTGCATCGAAAAACACATCATTTTTTTTTTTGATATGAGAGCATGACGCACACACAAAGAAGATATATAAAACGTGAGAGATTTTTTTTTCGTCGTTCTCTTTCAAGATACTCCTATAGGAAACACGCACTCTCTTAGCAAGAGTTAAGCAGCTTTACAAAGTGGCGTCTGTCATCCCATAAGAAGAATAAATATACTGCTATAAGTATGAAGAGCCTCCCGTAACTAGGCCATTTAAGGCTTTTAACAGTCTGATAACAGTCTTGAAGTTCTCTTCAAGAGTGATTTTAGCTCCCTTAACTAAGTCTCACAAAGCTTTTGGAGCGTCTTATGAGAGCAAAAATGTTACTTGGGATAGTTACCCCCACGATAGTTAAAACTAATACAACTTAATAAATCTGGTTCATCAATAAGGCCAGTTATAAGTCGATGAATAAAAATAAGATCATATTATTGACAAAGGTTAAATCTGAAGAAGTTTAATCTGATGTTCATAGGGAGGTGGGTTATAAGGATCAGACCATGGTAATCCTCTCAGGGTAAAACGAATAAAGTTACGCTGTTCGGCTTCTAGCATATTTTAATGGGTTTTTAAAAAAAGAGTCCATATCTTGGAAAGCGTACTCAAGATGAGGGCGGACTAAGCTTTTGTAGAGAGCGAGTGTAACATAGGGATCCCGAAATTCTTTAAACCATCTTTTAATAAACCCTAACAAAGAACTGGCCTTTTTGACTATTAAATTGATATGCTCTGTAAAATCGAGATTAGAGGTAAACTAAACTCCAAGGTCTTTAAAACTATGAACGCGGCGTAAATTTTGCTGCGATATTTTATAATCAATGGAACAAGGTTTTTTTTTAGAAAAAGTCATTGCTTGACATTTAATAAGATTTGGATTCTATTTTACTACACCAGATCACAAAACTGTTTAAATTGTCTTGTAGAAGTAAACTATTATTGGCAGTTTTAATGGTTTTAAAAATCTTCATGTACATCATTAATAGCTAAAATAAAAAGAAGAGGCCCTAAGTGGCTACCCTGAAGAACTCCCGATTTAGCAATGAATGGGCTTGAGAAAGAGTTTCGGAATTCAGCCTGGTAAGATCTATTTTAGAGATATGAGGAAATCCAAGTATTGAGCCCAGGGGGAAATCCAAACATTTTTAATTTAAACAAGATGATTTCATGAGAGAGTTGATCAAAAGCCTTAGAGTAATCGGTATAGATGCAGTCGAGTTCTTGTCCATGTTCTAACGCAGTTAAGCATTTATGCATGAATGCAAGTAAATTTGTTACAGTGAATCGCTTCTTCATGAAACCATGTTGTTGATTGCAAATGATATTTTTATAGTCGAATATCAAACTATCACACATCACTTGCTCAAAAAGCTTTGGAATACATGAAAGCTTAGAGATTGGCCTATAATAAAATATGTCAGGTTTATTACCCTTTTTAAAGACTGGTGTGATAAAAACATTTTGAATAAAGTAAATGTTAACAGAGTAGTATCTTTTATTTTAATCATTTAAGCCAATATTGTTCCAAAATCTTTTTACAGAATTAATATGTATTGTTTCCTTTTATTTTATTTTTGGTCGTTCTTTTCAATTGTTGAAAATTGGAAATTTGTTAGCATATCAACATTTAAACTTAAAATAATTGATGTTGTATTAACGGGATAAAGGATGAGCTATTAATGAACCTGTGTCTTTCGAAAATCACTATTTTCTCCATCTTCTTAATTTCAGATTTGATTAAAACCTCGATATTTTTTTACACGAAACCAATACTTGCCCTATAGAGCAAGCCCAACTAACAATTTTAGTCCTATAGCCATCCAAAGAAGTTTCTTATTACTCCTTAACCTACTTCTATAAGTTTTGTATTATACTCCAAAGAGTTAAAAAGGCGACATTTTTCCACTTCTATTTCACCTTTATGGAGTAAAATCGTTTTACTCCGAAGAATGCTCTTATAAGATTTGTAAGAAGTGCTATAGAATGAATGTATTTTTATATAAAAAAAAAACATTTGTATTTATTTTTTATTTTAATTTTATATTTGTACTGCATATTGTGTATATTTTTCGTTTGAGTTTGTTGTTTACCGTTCCTCTCTTTCTGTTATATTTTTTTAGACTTTTGTTGGTCATTGTTTATATTTTTATAGTAGTTGCTAGACTTTTTAATTTTTGGCAACGATTTCATTATCATTTATTTATAAGTTTAGATATGAATAGGCTTTGAGATAAATATAAATGATTTAAAATGGCTGCGTAGAAGCCATTTTAAGTCATACTCAATTAAAGCTTTACAACATTTTCTTATACAATTGATATCGGAACGAAGGTTCTTTAACTTTTTTTTAGGATAATTTTGGGAGCAAAAACTTTTTAGTCATTTTAAAGTATGACTATAGTATGATTATAGAATAATTGTGCCTGTAAGGCTGATATAATGAACTCCAGAGAATACTTAAGCGATGAATTATACCAACAATAACTCCTATAACAAATTAACTCCGCTCTGGAAGGGCTATAAAAGTGCTATAGTAGCGAATAATGCTTATGTTGCCAAAATCGGAAGCAATTTTATTAGTTGGGAGTACAGCAATACTAAAAAGAGCACCAAGCAGAGATAAGCTTTTCATGTATGACTGATTGTGACTTGTTGTGAGTAAGGACAAAAAATATTTTAAGATTTAAAAGAATCGAATTGCACAAACAAAGGCTTTTTCGATTAACGGTTATGGCTGCTTCACTTCTGGTACCTACATCAATTTAAAATTCAAAATATCTCGACCATCTGCGGAGGATCGATCGATTGCAACAAAAAGAAATCCAAGATTCAAAAATCAGATTTCGATTGGATTTCCCTCCCTCATCTTCGTCATTGTATCGGAGTTGTGCCTTTGCGTTGCGATCGTCCGCGTCCCTATCATTGCTTCTCGCGTTCCGCATTCGCACCCTTTGTGCCCAGCACCTCTTAAAGTTACAAAGAAATACACAAAATTCCACTCGCCGCGATAATAGTGTGCTAATGAGATTCACTTCCTGGCCAAAAGGCGCGCCAAAACACCAAAACAGAAGCTCAGGGCGGCTGTGGTTGTATAAATTGTATGAAGCGAGCTCACTCAAGCGATCTCAACCAAACCGTTCGCTTACGAAATTGAGTTAAGGTTTATTTTTTTTGTTTGTATTTTGTTGGAACCTCATACAATAGAATTGAATCCAACGGAAATCCAATTTGCCTTGTAGCCAGGCAGCCTCACTAAAGTTATCGATTAAATTATCAGCATTCATTAGCATTTCTCTTGAGGTATATTACCACGAATTTGATGCAAGAAGAATCAAATGTGAAAAAGAAGAAAGACAGATTCACCTAGAGCTAGACTATAGGGGGCCTTTCCAAATTCGACGAAGCTATTGAAAGCTCTTTTGATTTGCGATTGTCAAAAGACCGAAAACAAAAACAGACAAAACCTAAGTATATCTATCTGGAAGAGCCACCCAGGTTATCCGGCTGGCATCTGATATCTAGTCCTCGTGATACAGTTACGGCACGGGTGAAAAGCTAATTGCCATCGAATTGCTCTCCTTCTTTGTCTGCCATTGAAAGGTTGAATTTAAAGCCTTTCATTAATTAAGCTGGTTAAAAAAGGTTTACACTCTGTTCATCAATCCAACTGACTGGTCACCGGGTTCACCTTTGCGCTTATAATAAAACGGTACATCTAGCTAGAAGGACAGCAAGACTATAAAACAACAACAAAATATACATAAATGCATACGAGGAATGCTTAAACAAATAATGTGGGATTCTAAACTGATCGCCATCAGGAGAACGACAGCAACAACAACATCGGCAGAGAGAAAAAAATATAGAAGCCCATCTTCGATGAAGGGCGCAAAGGAGTGGGCGGTCGAACAAAAAAATCATCCACATTGAAGAACCCCATTCACTGAAAATCCTGAATCACGGAAAATCGTGAATCCGCGCTCAGTGATAACACGTGTGGATCTTAGTTTTTGGCTTATAAAGTTGGAGCTACATTGCCACAAAATGCGCTTAGAGAATATTTTACATACTTCGACAGGCAAACCACTAAATAAGTAGATTTTTAGTTTTGTGAATTCGCGCGACGACAACAAATAGCTATCGCCTCTGGGAAGACACACGGATGCAGCTCACAGTTAGTATAAAGGCAAAGGCGCGGTGACACTATAGGAAACGAGTTAACAAAAAAAAAAAAAAAAATAACCCACACAAAATTAAATTCACAGCCAAAGTCTGTCTATATACTGCCAGCAAAAAAAAAAACATAGAATAGAAAAGAGAGGGAAAAAGTTCCTGCGATGCAATATTCTTTCGAGGCGAAGAATGTGGTAACTCTATGGGATTCATTTTGCGACACACGGTTTTAAAGATAGAAGTCATTGATTGCAGTGAAGTGAATGTGGCTCCGGTATTATCACTAAAATCAGCTTAGAGCATCTTAAATATTTGTACCACAACTGGCCTCTCTTAAATCAGATGAAAAATGGCTAAACCGTTATTGACAAAATGTAGGTTCCTTATCGTTTTTAAATACTATCTGCTGAATATTTGTAAGTTACCCAAGCAAAGGACATGAATAAAAGTCGTAAGTAATTGTATCCGTTCTTTTTTTTTTAAGTATTTTAATACTCAATGGGATAATGTGGAAGGACTTTAAGCTAACCGATACAGTCATTTCAATGAAATGATAGGCGTATGTTTTTGCAAGCCCGGATGGATTTGACATTACAAGGTAACCACAAATCAATCAAAGTAAGAAACAGTGACCAAAAAGTCAGGCTAATATTGATGATTGATTTCATCAGAAAATACTAGAAACTTTTCTAAACCTTTTACTCCTTTATATCCTATTTTTTTTCTTTGGGATAATTAATAGGGTAACGTGAATTGAGTTTTTTCTTAGACAAATATGAGCAGATGCTGTGAAAAAAAAATTATGTTGCGAAGTTCATATCGCAAGAAATCGCCAGGAATTCTGCTTACAACGTGCATTTTAATTTTTCAACTAGCTCTAGTCCAGTCATATTTGACATAAAAACAGCCAAACTACGGAAAAATCGCCGGAAAGCTATGGATTTTGGTATACAGCCTTCTAATGGTGTTCTTAAAGAAACTGTAAAAAGTCCCCATCGATAGGAGCGCCGCTAACAATTTCAGGCGGAGTTGAAGGCCCCCCAAAATGGTTTTTCAGCAATATCTCCCTAACGGTACCTTGTAAAGAAAAAATGTTGATGACAAATTTGTAGCTTAGAAAATTTCCTAGTCCATTTGTAAGAAAACTGAAAGCCTTAACTCTACCGATTGAATTATATCGAAAACCGTTACTTTTATGAACAAAAGTGTTATAATCTTTTTGGTAGCTATTGCTATATACCATCATTTTACCTAATTGTTCCCAGTTTAATTTTTTTTTCCTTTTTCACAAGAAAAAAAAAACTATCTTGTAACACTCCTTATTTCGTTTAAATTATTTAAATAAAAAATTTAGTTCTCGTTTCAATCAAAGTATACTATACCTACTATTATGTTGATAATATTACTCGTATAAGTGATTTTTGCGTTTCAATATATAGAACTGTAACTTTCTCTACTCTACGGTAAGTTTGCAATTTCATTTTTTCATCAAAAATCCAAGTCTATAACAGCCATTGTCACCCAAAATTTTCAGGCATCTTAAAAAATTTCTTAAAAAGATAAAAATCAATAATTTCAAGTAACCCCTACCTAACGGCATCATATGCATACAATTTTTGATTTCTGCACATCTGTGGGACAAAACCTTTCTAACAATATATAACTCATGCATTTCCGTTGAGTATTAACGGAAAAAAGTGTATCGTAAGTTTTTCCCAAGCGTAATTAATTTGAGAAAACAAATTGGTCGTATCGAATTGCAATCGATCGTACGACTAATTTCTTTTCTCAAATTTATTTTGTTTTAGTAATCAAAATGAAAATTTTAATATTAAAAAATTAATCTAGCTTCCATTATCATCTTATTTAAAATTTGATGAAAAATATGTTAATTATATTTTTTTAATTATCTGTAATATTTTTTTTTTTTTTAATTTTGATCTTCCTTGTTTTTTGAAAAAAATTATAATAAAACAAATCTACTGCAAAAAAATCAATCCACTGCATTTTTTTGTGAATCTACTGCGGAAAGTTTGCCAAAAAGTGGCAGCCCTGGTATTAGCCCTTGGCGTAGCCCACTGTCAATAATAAAAAAAAAATTACAGATCTTTAAAAAAAAAATATCTACCACACCATCCATCTTTAATATCACAATTTAATTCGTTTACTTTCGTCATCCGGTTTTTATTATTTTATTTAAATTCCAAATGAGTTAATTAATATTCCTAACTGTCTCTGATTCCGATCATATCATTCATCCAAACTGTGCGTCGGTGGTACCGTGCGAATGCGAATGATGAAAATAGAATAAAACATGGAAATAATTTTTTGTTACTATTTCTACAAATTTACTAGTAATATGATAATGCCTACTATAATATTATATTTGATTATTATTAGCCCTCTCAGGCTTGCAAAAATTGCCGTAACGGACGGTATTTCACGTCCTCATGGCGGGGTATTGGTTAAAGTTTTCAACTAGCAATAATCGCACCTCGGTAGAACCTCATTGATTACGATATCGCCTCTGCGCAAAGCTAATTTCATCACTCTGCATTAGCTCAGTTATCAAGTTTGCTGCTAAAAGTAAATGTGAATTTAAAAAAATTAAATGATACAGTGTTTTTGTTATTTCCATTCCCTTTAAATTCCTCAACAACTTGTTTCGTCATAATCTTAGTTGTTTGGTGTGTGCTTGTGCTTGCTGCTTGGGTATTGCCATTGAATTTGAATATAAAACACACAATGGTAGATTAGGTATGTATATACCAACACAATTATGCTTTGGTTGGGTTTCGATGACTCGATCATTTCTTCCATGTGTGGCTTTTTGCCTATCTGAAGAGAAAAAGAGTAATAAAATTGTGTATTTGTTTTTACTAGATAACAAAATCTGAAATTGTACTGGAAATCTTGTTGATTTCGATGAAATCTAGATTTTGATCGACTTTAACATCCCAATGGAAAACCACAAACTGTTAACAAATTATATTTTAGTTTAACCAACAAATATTATCGCCAAAGACGAAATCTAGGACTGTAGGTACTACACGAGGAAACTGAGGTAAACTGATTGAAAAAACAGCGCTAGCGGAAAAAAAAAAATATTTTTACTTTTGTAATTTTGCAAAAAGTGGTCAATGTAGTTAAGGCTTTAGTAAGAAAAAAGGTAAGTGCATTGCAACTTGCTTGCCAGTACTTGCTCGTATGGCCTCAGGGTAAAATACATTTTTGGTTCAAGATACATATTTTTTGTTTTACTTTTTATTTGTATCAAACTTTCTTTTTTATTTGTGTTTTTTTCTTTTCAAATTATTCTGACAGCTGTACCAAATAATGTGAAATATAAAAACCAGGCTACTGCGGATGATTTTTTATTTAAATTTCTTACTATACTAAATTCTTTAAAAAAAACACGGCTACTGTACCGTTATGTTGTGCACTTTGGTCTGGTGCGGTGTCATTGGTCCATTTAGCCAGTCGGCAGACGTTTTTTCGTTTTGCAAAAATAAATTGATTAAATTTATTGATTGGAATTAATAGGTGTGTTGTTTTTTAGTATAAAAATAAAATGGCGTGGCTGTAGGTTTTGTGCGTCGGCCGCCATTTTGAAAAAAACGCGTTGTAACATCTTGAGAACGACTAATGGTACACAAAATTTGTAGGCGACTTTTTTAAAAGAAATTTCATTATCTTCCTTTTTTATAAAATATTTTTTATTGGATTTGTATTTTCAGAGTAACTGGCTGAACAGAATGGTGACGCAGACGGAACCGGAGACGGAGCTGGAACAGCTGTCAAAATATTGAATACACGCAAATTCAATGTTGCGAACACAACGGAACGTAGACGCATACGGAGACGCAGACGCAGACGGAAGAGTTCACCAACTTTTAACTTTTGACGTACGGCACTTTTGACGTTTCAATTTGTATGAAGAAAAAAAACAACTTTTTGGGTCGGAAAAAAATATTGTGGTTATTTGTATAGCGAAAAAAATTATTTATTAAAAGGAAAATTAGAGGAAACAAAAAATGTGAATTCTGAGCTTGTACACAATAATATTCTTTTGTTTTTCTTCAAAATACTTTCAAAGCTGTACAGCTCCATTGTGGACATGTAAAAAAAATAACGTACGACACTTTTTGACAGCTCTTCCAGTTCCGTCTGCGGCTTCAGTTCCGTCATTCTATTCTGTTCTCAGCAGAAATTTTTCGCCAATATACAAATAATAAAGCTAATAACTTTTCTTTTAATTTTTTTGCTGATGTATTACATCCCGAAATGATATTGAACTATGTACATTCTACGTATATTATACAGTTTATTAATTCAGAATATTTTTCACTTAATAACGGAACTAACCAGAGATGAATTTTAAGAATTATCGATTCCCGGAATTAAAACCATACATCAGTGCGTTACGGGTCTATAGGTCTTGTCAAATACTACGAATCGGGAAGTATTAAAAGAAAATTTTGTATTCATATTGCAATATTTTAGCGATGACCCTTAAAAACAAAAACGATAATAATCATACCTCCAACTGCTTTAAAGTGGTAACCATAATACCTGCAAAAACCTATTAATTGTGAACCGAAAAAATGTCAACATCTTCGTTTCCTTTTTACTCAGGTTACAGTATATAGGTTTGTAGATATGTTGTATACCTTTGGCAGACCAAACTGAAACTGTAAATAAAAATTGCAATAATAATTCAAAATAATAATTTTTTTTTCCTCTGGTTTATTTTATTTTATCTTATAATTTCTTTCTTTCAACGATGCTTTATTTCCGAGTGGTCACCATCACCATCAGCATCACATTGGCCATTCACCAACAAGCATAACTAAAGCTGGGAAGATATTTCTTATGTTTCCTCCGCCTTACTCTCAAATTTCAAATTAATGACAATTGAAATGAAAAATGAATTTCTGTTAAACTGATAAATTTTTATTGCTTAAGCGAAAATCGTTTTCCTCGTATCAGGTATTTTTTTTTTGTCAATGACTCGATTTGTGTTCGGTGTGTGCATCGATCCCCAACCATTAACGATGAATTGATAAGTCAAACAAAATTATATTTTATATGATTTTTTTTTTATTTTTCAAAAAATAATGAATGGGTGTAGGAAAATAATTGTTGAATCCTTTCTTGTAGCTGAATGTCCACTGATTCGAGAAACTTGGTTTGGTTTTAACCTTAATTCAATGTGGTCAGTGATTTGAGTATACTACCTGGAGTGCTTACACTTTTGCAATCGCCCACCACATGATTGTCATCGAAGGAATCAACACTGTGCATCAGCATCCATTTAACAAGAATCACCGTCCTAGTCATCCCGACGACGACGATGAAATCGACAGACCAGACGGCACAAACTCTTCTTGGGATTCCAATCGATTTGATTCTAAAAATAATTTAGTGCTGGAATGAAATTAAATGAACGATTTAAATTCATGTTTACACAAAGGAGTTAAAGCTAATTTACATGCGATTACCTTCAGATAAAGGCTTTTAAAACAGCACACCATCACCAATACCAATACCATATCAACAACAATAACAACAAAATGCCCATAAGACAAATGAACTCTCTTCATTCGTTGGGATTTAAACAAACTGCACCCTAGAAATCATGGATGTTGCATAGGATTGAACACGAGGGCTAATAGGAAGGATGGCCAATGACTATGTGACCAACACATCATTTTACATTGGACTGTAATTCAGGGACATCAAAGAATATATGCATGAGAAATATAGAAGAGTCAAGATACAATATTGTTTTAAGTGGTTTTGCTAAATTATCGAACATATTCAATTCATTAAGCGAGAAGGCAGATGTTGTGAAAAAAAAATAGGTTTTTATTGACAATTTTTCTTAATTTTTAAATAAATCTTAGCAATTGTTAATGAAGTTTTTAAGGTTATTTTGTTTTAAATGCTAAAGCAGAACTAAAGCTGTGTTTTTTTGCAAGCCCAGAGGAAAATTGTCGGACAAAACGTCATTGGGGATTACCAACGACGCGACGCCATCACAGCTAAAACATTGAGTTTCCATACAAACTATATCGATATCATGTATTTATGTATGTGATTCATGCCGTAACACGACTTTTTTCCGTGCTTAAGTTAAGCACCGAGAATTCTCCGTGCTTAGCTAAGCCTGATTGGGCTTAGTTGTTGTTGCATTTAAAACGTAAACTGTTGAGCTCTGCCATTGTTTTTTCATCCATAATTCCTTTCGAGCTTGCAAAAAAAGCACGGCTAAAAATTCTTATCATACTAAATTTTTGATACATAACGACTTCTTGCAGTATCAACGACAAAACTACGTTATTTTAAAAAAGCTTTATACTTAAATAACTTCTTCGAATTTTAAGACATTGAATTACAAGCTGAGTTGAAGCGAAATTCTTCGTGAGGCCTCATCCATCCCAGCCCTGGATCCATGTTCTGTAACTTCTCGCATGCATACAACCGGTCGAGAAACGATGGAAATTGAAACAAAATACATGAGTTTTGTTCCATTTTTCAGCGTTTCTCGACTGATTTTTTCGATGTGAGAGTTACAGAACATGGGTCCTGGTTCTACATGAGCTGTCACACCACCAAATTTTAAATTTATTTATAAATTTGGTTAACGGCAAGCGTAAAAAGAAAAAATAATTTTTTACTAAAATTACAAAAATTACTGACATCATAATATAGTATTTTAATTTGTTCATTGTTGCTGCAAAAAATGCAGCCCAAATGATATTTTTTGTTTCATCGTATAAATGGAGCTAGGCTGGCATTACTAGCACGAGGCATCCTGTAAAATTTAAAAAATTATCCGGGTTTTCTCTCTAATAATGAATAACGTTCACACGAATTTTAAAGCTCTGACCCATAAAATCCGTCAAATGCGTTGCGGCAACGGATCGCATTACTATGAATGATATCTTCAAAAAAGAATATCCGACAATTAGAACCAATGTTATAAGCTAAAGACTTCCATATCAAATCGGAAATTTTTCAGATTTCTTACAAAACAATGATTTTTTACTGAAGCTGATCCTTGGATGACGAACAATAATACCCATTTTTTTGATTTTTCAAGACCTTTGTGTAGTGTTTTTAATGAAAAATATTTTAAACTATTATGAGGGTTGTCCAGCATGTAAAATAACGTTTGATATATCAATTTAATTGCAAGCTTTTTTACATGCTAATAAAAGAAAAATTAAATTCATGCATGATGCACCCAGTAGAGTTATAGGGTGATTTCTAGCATAACATTAATTTTAATTTATCTCAGCTTAGCGATGTAGTAAGGTAAGGCCAAAATATTTATAGATGAATACCATCTAGCAGTTATAGAATTCCTAGAGTTTTTAAGCCACCCATTAAAAAAAAGCACAAATAAAAAAAAATCAAAAATATAACTAAAAAAATATATGTATACATGTATGCTATGTATTTTTGAAAAATCAAAAAAGTTATGAAAAAAATTCCCTGAAAATTCCTGAAACATAATTTTTCGACCTTTAATCCATAAAATCCTATTTTACCCTGATTATTAGTAGAATTTCAAAAAATTCCGTCTTTATGTTCCTATACATAAAATTTCGAATTTATTAAAATTTACTAAATACTTTTATCACGTCTAGTATATAAGCTGTGCAATGGTGAGAATATTGCAAACTTAAGTGAAATAAACGGATCTGCCGGAGAGAAAATTTCAGCTTCTCATTAAGAACTCGTGTATTTAACAAATCTCACAGTTGCATACGTCGACGCAACGCAACGCATGCATGTATGGGCTAGCCCCTAGTCAAGGCCTTGAATTTTTTCTGTGACCATATAACCACCTTGTAAACGCTCTGCTCGTCAATACGTTGACACTTAACAATATCACAAGATTGACAAAGCAAAACTGTCTACCACATCAACATTTCCTGCATTCACAGTATACACATCTAAGGTAATATATTGCACAGGTTGTCAAAATTGATTGAAACTGTCAGAAATTAAATGTTGCTGTTAAGGTGCCCCTAAAAACATGCAAACCGCAGATATTATTAAAAACAACAACATTTATCGAAATTTGAAAAGCCAATGAGCAATAGATCCACCATTTTCTATCGATTTTGACAGATGCGCAGCACTGAACAAAAATGAAAACACTAATTATACCTATAACCTTTAATATCTGGGTCTTGCGTTAACCTTTATCTCAATACTAATACTAACATTGTAATTTCTGTGATTTAATCCATTGAAATCGTAGTTGTCTTTCAATGGAAAATATATTTTGAAGTAAAATGAAAATATTTTGATCCAAATGTCAAATGGAATATGACAGTTATAATAGCTTGACAGTCTTATGGGGTTTTCCTTTGGTAAATTCAGATTTTTGCCTAAAATTCGATTTTTTTCGTGGCGAATGACGGTGTTCACATTGGACTTACTCCTTGGATTTTTTTTGACGTCTATATACTTTTTCTCGTTCCCACTCTGTGGTGAGAAAGAGACAGGCAAGTGAGGCAGGATTTTTTAAATTTTTTAAAAATTTGTGGATTTTTTTTGACGTTTCCTTTTGTAACATGTGTTTTGTTAGTATTTAGTTTTTGTTTGGCACTTAAATACTACAGAATCGAAGTTGTTTCAATTGGAAACATATTTATTTAGTGAAATATTAATTTTGTGATTGAAAAATTTCTAGTTAAATTCTCCGGCGAATAAAAATTTGTGTTTTATTTTAACAACTACTGAACGTCAGAGTGAATCGGATGTGTGTGTCTGAACACGAGCTGACTCACTTATGCCAAAAAAAATCGTAAATCTGAGTCCAATGTGAACACCGTCAATGGAGTACGATTTCAGATTTATTTTTTTTTTGGCCATGGTATAAATGTATATTCGTGTCTGTGGATCTTATGTTGTCAAACTGGTAGCTGTCAATTGTACTAGTGTATAGTGTAGTGGCATGAATAAAAGAATACAAGATTACGCCATTTCTTTTTTTGTCTTTTTTGCTGACGTCATTTGAGAAGAATAAATTTTATAGCCGAGGATCTTTCCTGCGCGAATAATAATAATTTGTTAAAAAAGAATTTACATTTTACGTCTTTCAAAAATAAAATGAGAATTTGAATTTTTGAACAACAACAACAACTTAAAGGCGCTACCACCAATTGTTTCACGAATTAAGTGTTAGGTATTTTAATTCCCTTTATTTTTGTTTGGCTGGAGATATAGCTATTTCAAGTGGTTCCAAGCTCTATCATCAGTCTCCTTTTGGTGGTGCTGACCTTATTAGACTTGACCATTCTTTATTCCGTCAATTTCATTGAATTTTTGAACAACAGTAAATTGACATTCTAGTATGAATAATACAATAAATAATAATAATAACTTAATAGTCTGGTTTGTTACCGATCTTCCAACCTCTTTCCCTTTGATAAGTACTACGAATTGTAGTCTATCAAAATAAGGTACAGAGAAAATTGGAGGCGGAACAAGATAGCATACTTAAAGGAGCTTGTAAAAATGCTGATGCTCCAACTGCATTTGATAAACAAACAGAACATCTCGACCTGTGACGGCAGTGGTCATAAGTAGTGGAAAGTGTACTGCATACGACTTTGAAGACTGAACAAATCTGATATATGTACGTGGGTTCAAATCTCATGGTGTGCATATAGAAAGTTTTTCACAATAAAATTTGATCAAAGCTCAACACCACTAAAAGGAGACTGATGATACGGCTTGACACCCCTTGAAATAGGTATATCTTCAGCCAAACAAAAATAAAACGAAATAAAATAGCTAAAATTAATTCGTGAGACAATTGGTGGTAGCGCCTTTAAGTTGTTGTTGTTGTTGTTCAAAAATTCAATGAAATTGACGGAATAAAGAATGGTCAAGTCTAATAAACTGACATTCTAGTATGAATAATACAATAAATAATAAAAATAATAAAATGAGAATTTTTTTTATAATTAAATTGAAAATATGAATATTGTTGGTGTTAATTTAAATTAATCCTGGAAAAAATCAACAAAGTGAGAGTGCTGTTTCATTGTTAAATTAAAGTAACAATATGTGAAGATTCTTGACTAAATAAATAAAAAGTGAATTAATTATGTTATGATTTTGTTGTAGGTATTTTCGCTTTTTGAATTTGGATAAATCTACAATTATTGCTCTGTTTAGAGTCCTAATTCTGAAATACATCCTGGCGCGGAAAAAGAGTTTTTTTTATATGTTCAACGCAGTGAACATCTTTTGCCAATTTAAGGAAATTTTTTCGTTATCCAGAACAAATCACGATGTCTTCTCCGTTGAAGGATTTGAAAATTTGGTCTAAGACCGTCAAATCATTCAACATTTTGGGCAATGGCTTAGAAAAACCCCCTTCACTAAGGTGGTCCACCCATGAATAGATTGCCAAATCAACATTTTCTTCAGCTGGAATTTCGTTTTTGATTTTTTTTTGGTATATTATGTATCCAGCCATATTCTCTACCTCATCGATCTCTAAAGATGGCCAACTCTTCATCGTCTTTGTTCTGGTTCCCAAGCAATGCTTTTAAATATAGTACCTAGTGAGGCATTTGAGATTAGTTTGTATTAAGAAAAAGCAATGTTTGCAAACCTGTCAATGGCGTTTCAAAATCTGGGGTTTCGTCAAAACTTATATAATAAAATATATAATAAATAAAAAAATAATAATAAATATAAATATAATTAACACCCTCCTTGTGTTCTAAAATGTAGGTGTTTATTCTGTTAAGGTGCATGAAAGAAGCACAAAATGTATGTTTTTTTTATTTCCTTTCCATTGATTAAAAAGCCTAGGTCGAAGAAATGGTTTCTTTAAAGTTTCAAGAAATGAGGAACATCAGCCAAAACAAATATTCTTGCCTCTTCGTAAAGAAACCTAGCTGAAACCATCAAAGTAAGTATATTTTGTTCTCATTTTCTTCTCAAATGACGTCATAACGAGATGTCAAAAATTACAACAACAAATCGAAAAAATAGAAATGGCGTATTAAATCTTGTATTTTTTCATTCATGATGTAGTGGTGTAAGTAAAAAGAGGGGTAGATCTGCCGCAAAATCAAGGTCTGATAAATTGATTTTTTTACGAAAAAATCAATTTTTGTTGCCCATTAGAAGACAAAAATTGTCGAAATCTGTGTTTTGACAGATCTGGATAAAAAAAAAATGATTTTTTTTACTATTGGAAAACCCCATTAGTTGCGTAAAATATGCTTCCGTGTGATCACTCAAAAAGTTATTGATTTTTGTTCTTATCAACTCCTCCAAAACGCTCAACACATCTGCTTGTTAACATACGAGCTAAAACTGCCAATTTCTAAAATTCCTAGTCGAAATTTCTGTCAAAGTTCATACAAAAATGAAATTGGACTAATACTGGCAGTTTTGTGAAGTAAACGAACATACCTAATGTGTTTGAAAAGTGTGGGCAATTGGTATGATTGTCATAGGGTGAAAAATGCATTCACTCTGATATTTAGTCGTGGCGTGATGGTTAGTGCGATGGACTGTCATGCCGGAGGTCTAAGGTTCGATCCCCAGCCTAGCCACCTATTTATTTAAAAGAAAAAACGGCTACTGCCTCTTGCGAGGAATTGACAAATCCTACAAGAGTATTTTCTGTCACAGAAAAGTGCCGCTCGTTAGCCGTTCGGATTCGGCAATAAACTGTAGGTCCCCTCCATTCCTGCAGACACGCACACGGGAATGGTTGAGAGTTGTAAGTCACTTGGCCCTAGTTCTTCATGAGCTGTTGTGCCATCCAATTTATTTATTTATAATTTAGGATAACACTGACCAGCTGACGTCATCCGTGTTTTCACTCATTTTAGTGTCTTATGTTAGAAAACACAATTTTAAACTTGTTGAAGTGAAATAAATGGCTGTGTAACGTTAAAACTAGTGAGAGGGGCTCTATGCATAAAATATTGTCAAAATTTTCACGGCTGTGATTTTTAAAATGCCTTAAACCAGCAACTTACATAATAAAAATGCTACTATAGAACGGAAAATAAGGACAGTAACAGAGTATACCGTTTATGGACAAAAAAAAAACGTTTGTTCCCGAAAATTCCGTTCGGCATTTTGTTTATTGTTTTGCACGCTTCCGCATTAGCTATTAAACACAATAACAGTGTGCAGTGCATCGCAGTAAACTGGGAAAAGGGGCCGCCTGAAAATCGTGTTATGTTCACGAAAACAGTTTTCTATTTTTTTTTTATTTGATGTTAGATTTCAATAGGTTTTAGATATTTTTTTCTTGTTTTGTTTTTGATTCTTGGAAATTGAAATCGCTCGCGCGAAAAAAACAAAACGAGAAACATCGTCGATGAAGATTTCCCTATATGTGTCCCCGCACAACAGAAACAGAAACAGAACCCCTACACAGAAGTAGAGGAATTCCTCTGTTGTTACGATCATGGTCACAGTACTTTTATCTATGCCATTGGTGCTATATGGAACTCCGCACAGAGATGCACTGCATATGGACGACAAATGGATACACTGTCATCCTCACCTGGGAGCTGCTGCAAAAAGCTGGCGAAGCAGAACACCGCACTCAAATGCAATAGCTTATAGGAAGGTGTCTCTAGCAGCTACATATTATACACTCTGAATCGAGTCGAAATGTCTTGTCCTAGAAATGTTCACGATCTTGTACTCGGATGTGTCACTCGATTTAGTTGACCATAAATTCAAACAATTGATGACTGTGGTGACAAAAAAAGCATCGAGAATAAAAATACCACCAACCCGACACCGACACCATTTCCATTGTGCTAAACTCCTTATAGCTGCGCCAGCTATGAACCATTTAGGGGCCAACAATGTCGCCCTAGGTTCATCCTGACGAAAACAGAGGCCTGGAGGCTCCTCTCTGGCTCTTGATGTTCCTGCAGACTCTGACGATGCGACGACGCGACGAGACGCGGACGGTGCGGCGAGTGATGCCCTTTCAGTAAAATATTTTATTTAAATTTTAAGTGCTGTCTAATTACCAGCACTTCGTGGGGGGACATGTCTATACTTTTGGTGGAAGGAAATCAACACTTCGAACGACAGGAAAACGATTTCGAACCGATCACGTTTCTATAAGTTTTTTTTTGTTTCCTTCATCGCCATCGAGAGGTTTTCGTGGTTGGTTCGATTTTGGGGCCGATGCTGCGCCATCTAGAGGTTAAAAGACTTCCTTTCGGGATACGTGACGGTGTACACAAATTGTGTGTCAAACGAGAACAAGGACTGCGTGCAAAACCGATATTCATAGAAGATACCGAACTATATGGATGTGGAAGCTGCGACGACCGACGACGGCTGCGATGGTATAGCGGCGGCGGTGGCGGCGCGAGCCGCGTGGATTTTGATGTTTACCTTATGTTCAACTGGGTGGAGGTGGTGAAGACTAAACTGTGAGATACTATTCGATTGGTGTATGTTTGGCCATTTTGGGGTCTTGTAAGATTCTCCGTGGCGATAGCAAAGATAAAAGTTAATGAAATTAATTGTACTTGGAGGTAAGTGGTAGGTACTTTCTATATGGAGAGCAACAATTGGATCTGGGAGTCCAGATAGAGATCAATGGAGAAAACAATGTTTTACGGTTGTAGGTTTGTTTTTTTTTTTTTTTTTTTTTACTCCTGCGCATAGTAAGGAAACTTGGGAAAGTTAATTTGTTTAAGTTTTTTGCTAGTTTAACTTAAAGATTAAATCGATTCAGAGGTAAAAGTTCATCTTATCTAAAGCGATAGGGTTGGGCCAAATAGATATGCAAGCCAAATTGTTTTTAAAAAACTAAAGGGTTTGGGTTTAAGAAGAAACTTTTTTGTAACTTTCCTTAAGTTTGGCAAATGTAAGAATTTTGGAATTTCTAATTCATAATATGATTTATCAATCAGTTTACTGGCGACATTTCTAGTACACAAGTTGAAGTTCTTAAAGCGGGCTCCAGCTTCAAAAATACAAGAGATGGTTTTTTTTGCTCACAGCTCGAATCCTTAATTGAATCCCCAACACCCATAGACTGCAAAGAACAATTTAGTAAGTTTCAAATAGGTACTTGTGCGTGCACGTAGCCCTATTTTGCTGGAACCAAAGGTTGCCTGATTTCTGGCCAAACAATAATCAATGGGTTATCATGATTCGCTCTCCATTGTCTGTAAAGTTTTTTTTTTTTATGAAAGAAAAAAATATTTTCAAATCAGGGTGGTTCATAAAAATGTCAATTTCGGTGTTTCTTGAGCGAATTAGCTGCGATAGAGTGTTATGAATGAAAACAATATTTAAACTCTTTTTACTTGCGATAATGTAGGTACTATAGGGCAAGTAATGGATTCTTGAAAAAAATCCAACTCGAGATAACAATCAAACTTGAAATTACGATAATAGAGAACATCTGACTCAAACTTTTATTCATGCTTTATGTTTATTTTGGGGAACGATTTCTGAGATCATTCTTAAAAAATAATTGGGTGACGTAATATAACGCCCGACAAAATTAGACCACATTCAAAATGTGGCCTTATTTCCATGAAAAAATTTAAATACTGCCTGATGGGTCTTATTTCCAACGAATCATGGAAATAAGACCGCATTCAAGTATGGAAATAGGGCCACATTTATGAAAAGAAAACTAAGGCCACATGGATAACAAATAATAACGCGTCCATTATTTTTATTTTATGCAGTGCTTTCCCATCAATTTTTTTTAAGAACTGAATGTTTAAAAATCTGGTTATGAAACTCAGTCTGTTTTTAAACTTAAAAACAGCCTTTCTTCTTTATTTGCAGAGATTTTAATGCTAAATTTACAAAACTGAGCTTTAAATGGGCTTTAAAAATTGTGAAAAAATCACGCGTTTTTTTATTATTTGCAGAGCTTTCTAAGCTGAATTTACAAAACTGAGTTTCAATTGATCTTCAAAAGATTTGAATAGTTTAGTTTTTATAAATTCAGTTAGAAAGCTTGGCAAATAATCAAGCTGAGCTTACGAAACTGAATTTCAAATGAGCTGTCAAAATTTGTAATAGTTCAGTTTTTGTAAATTAAGCTTAAGCTCTAAAATAACAAAAAGAATCGCGCGATTTTTTTTATTATTTGCAGAGCATTATTACTACATATATGTATATACCAAAATCTTTGTGAAACTTTGTAGACTTGACTTCATTTTGAAGTGCACTTTTTTCTTTTTTTTTTTCTTTTTTTTTTTCTTTTTAATAATTTAACAATCATTTACAACTTTAATGTTAAATATCTAACAACTTTCAAACAATTCCCCTGAAGAAGGCAGCAACCCCTGCCGAAACGTCGGGAAAGTTAATGTAACCTAGTGTTTCATTGCAAAAATTACAGTGACCAAAAAAGCCGACGGAAAGATTTTTTAATCACTTCCATTCACCACTAATTATATGTATATACCTATTAAAATTCTCTACACAACACTCTGTATTTCTAAAATCCATTTACCAAAACTCCGCCATTAAAAATTCTGCTTGTTTCAAATAATCGTGAAATCCCATTCTTCAGTTTCAGTAGTTTTCACAAGTTTCCAAAAACGAAGTAAGACCCGACGGGCGTTATTTCGCAGCAACAATTGAAATAAGGCCACACGGCTAATGAGGCCTTATTAGTTATTTTCATGTAGAAATGGAAGTAAAGCCGCATGTGGCTTTGTTTCGTCGGGCGTTATTTCACGTCACCAAACAATTGTAAAAAAACTATATCTCCCGCCCCTGAGGTGGTAAGGTATAATTTCTAAAAAATTGACTCAAAATGGAAAAAAATATTAAAAATTTAAGAAAGTAGGTACATACAAAAATATGCTTTTTTGAAAGTAAATATTCCATCATTTTATATGTTTTTGAAATTAAGTTCTTTAAATGAATAGTTTTTGAGAAATTGAATTTCAAACTTAAAATTTTTGATTTTTTTTTCAAGTTAATTTTTTTTTCAAAATTTTGCGTAATTAAGCCCCAATGTTTTTTCAAATATCAAATGCGCACATCAATTCTTAGTCATATACTGAAAACCAGATGTAAAAATTTGAATTCAAAAATTAGAGTATATATATTTGTACAGCCTGCCAAACACATTTTAGGTGCTACATATGCATGCATGGTATTTAAACTTTACAATAAAAAATTGTTGACCGTATCTATGTGCTAGATTCATCAGAAATTGGATCTCTTGGATATGCGCTTCACTCAGCGAAGCCGAGTCATTCATATGAATCATATTCATGTTATATTTCACACACAATATTTCATTGAAAGGTACAGTAAAACCCGGATAAGTGCTTCACCATAAATACCTCGTTTTTAGAGGTACTTATGCCGGTTGGGCAGTTATAAACAAAAAAACCGCTTAAGTGCGCATAAGCACTTATCTCTATATTTACAAAAATAAAAAAAAAATTTACAGCAAAAAAACATTTAATGATTTGAAAAAAAAAGAAATAACATTACATCAACTGACTAGTATCGGTAAACTTTTAAAAAGGAAGGTAAATTTCAATAAAATTATACAAAATAAAAGGCAACTAAGCGGGGAAGGTAGTTAAGCGAAAGGTACTTATTAGAAAATTTGAGGATTTTTTTATGTATATAAAATAAAAAAATCCTCAAATTTTTGGTTGTAAAAACTAAAAGTTACTTATCCGGGCTAGGCACTTGTGCGATAGGTACTTATCCGGGTTTTACTGTATTTCAAATAAAACAAAAAAATCCTAGATATCTCGCACACATCTTGTTTTGTTCAATTTTCACATCCAACGTACATCTCTTTATTAAATATCCTTTCTATGGTATGACGTCATTTTCATCATGGTACTTCAGTTTCTGTCGGATTTTCTATATTAACTAAGTATTTCAAAAACTCCACTTTAAGAAAATATATTTTGCACAAAGGTATTTGATATTTTCAAAGAATTTCTATGTTTAATAATTTTTCAGTACAAACTAAAATCCAGTTTAATTGCTTCTATAAAAATGTCCACTCGAATTAATTAATTTTTAAATTGAATTAACACTTAACCGAGATTGATTTGCATTGCAAAATAAATCATATATACATTTGATTTGCTCCATTGCCATATAAACGTCTTAATTAGCATGCACTTTACATTAATCATTTCTTTATTTTTATTTTTGCAATGCTAATTTGCATATTTAAACACGTAAAGATACAAAAAAAAACAACAAATCACGTCTAACATTTAGCACCATATCTAATATACTTGTTCTCAAAAATGTATATTTTTTTTTCTTTGTATATTTCTAATAGAGTTGCACTATAAATGTTGCGATTCTGCGCATGAATGCAAAACTCAATCAATTAAATAAATAATATAGCGAGAAATCAATAAAACGCATGCATCGCATGGTTCACACCAACAGCTTCACTTATTGCAAGCACCTTATTGGAATTAAACTACAGCATTCATAGATTTCTGCATGTTTCTGTTTTTCATTAATTTCTTAATTGGCAATTATGTTCACAATTTGATATTTCAATTCGTGTTAAAATATGGCCAGGTGGCTACATATATTGACTGAAAAAAAAAAATAAAAATATTTTATATATCAAAACAAAAGAGCTGAGCAGCGAACTCTCAATTTAATGATTGAGTGATATTTGACTGCGCTTATAGCCAACAATTTCACACACTCATAATTTATTATTGGCATTCACTAGTGTATAGCTCACAAAAAAGGCCACTAGCGACGACCGAACATGTGAAGTATGCTACAATTGCATTTTAATTGAAACATTCGTAACATGATGCGCGCAATTGTTTCTCTCGCAGGCAATCTAGTTTGTAATGATGGTGCAGCGACCGACGCACGACGACCACAACGCAGATGACCGAAGGTGGAGATGGAGGTGGTGGTGTGTTGATGACAGTGACTACGCAACCATCTGAAACGTGCCCATCGTACATACCCTAAAGTTGATCTGTACCAACTGATTACGCTAAAAATTCCTTTACTTGTTTATAAAAAACAAAAAAAAAATCATGCATTGCTACGGAAACAATCGCCAGAGTCAGTCTTTCAAGCTTCATCTTAGTTGTTGTCGCCTGGACACACAATCACTTTACTTCAGTCTCAGCAGCAATAGCACTAGAAGTAGCAACAGACCTAGAGTAGTGTTAGTATAGCAATTCCCTGGTACCATGTTGGGACTGCATCACTTGTCACACCGACATCTGTTCAAAGTGGAGGTTCTGTGTGAAATGCCGCCAGAGAATGTACTCGATGTCGCGTTAAAACTTCAGCCAAAACATGGACGAATTGTCTAGGCCTTAACTTTACTTTCAAAGTATACCTACGGCCAGAAAAAGAGGTTTAAAAAATTCCAACGAATTATCGTCGTCATTGTCGCTTGTCTTGTATGGATCAGCTCCAGTCAATCGATCATAAAAAGGAAAAAGTGCAAATTGTTAACGAACAGAAAGTCCACATACATACACTAACACACACAGCACATCAACAACAAAAAAGTGTCTTTCCATATAGAAGCAAAAGTGTCTCTTCTAACCATCAACCGATGATGGCTATACTTTTGAGGATAATTTTCATCAAGTACTCATATTTCCATCAGAAATACATACAAACAATACAACAACTCCGAGTAATTCCGCGCGCTGACTGTCAGAATTGCCAATATCCCAGCATCATCACCAATTGACCATCAATATGATCACGCGATTGCGATCGATTGTTTCCTCATCATCATTCGCACAGGCTGGCTAGGTGAGGCGCAAGCTACAAAGATGCGAGAGTGTCAATCATGAGTTGATCGAAGGGCGATCATGGACTGATTGTGAGTCCCCTGGAGCCATGAGCACGCACGCAGGATTTTATGATGGCCACGACAGTACATTACGTCCAGTACAATAATACAGTTCCCAATCTATTTGATGCGTATTAAAGGAACTCAAGATGCAGAAGACATGGGCAGTAGCGGTGGCGGTGGCGGCGGCTACGCAGCGCCGACAGCAGTGATGCTACACATTTGGAAATCTACAGTTTACGCGTTTATGTATGGTGAACTTGTTATGATGATACGTTGACGCGGGGACATGCAACATTGGAGGTGCCTCCGTAAATAAATTGATTGGGACCTTTAACTATCCATAAGAGAGTATAGACGTGGAATGTTGAATAGTGTTTCGCTGATGATAATGATGATGATGATGGTGGTGTTTTTTTTTTTTTTTATTATTTTGTCAAGTCAATCGTGCCTAAGAGATGTTTCTTGAACAAAAAATGGCTAGACTAGAGCTGTTTTGCTAAATGTGTAATTATTTTCTTGAGAAAAATCTGTTAATTATATGGAAGTTGATAAATTATTCCTATTTGTTGTGACATCAAAATGGAGTTAATTTCCAATGAATTAGGCAAAAACTTCCAAATAAATTATTTTCAAGGCCAATGGAAATTAATTAATTGGTAAGAAAAATCGAGTTACATTTTTTGTGAAAATTTAGTTTTAAAGGCATCCAATTAGTAAAATGAAAATGGACCTGCCAACTTACAATTTTAGTACTATATTCATATTTGTTATTACTCCTTAACCTACTTCTATTAGTTTTGTATTATACTCCAAAGAGTTAAAAAAGCGACCTTTTTTCACTCCTTATTCACCTTTATGGAGTAAAATCGTTTTACTCCGAAGAATACTCTTATAAGATTTGTTAGAAGTGCTATAGAAGGAATGTATTTCTATAAAAAAAAAAAAACTTTTCTATTTATTTTTTATTTTAATTTTATATTTGTACTCCATATTGTGTATATTTTTCCGTATGGATGAGCTGAAAGGGTCTTTAGAGATAATTATTATTATTATTAGTATTGTAAATATTATTGTATTCAAATTAAAAATTACTAACACTCCTTGGAACGAACCGGAGTCCCCTTGCACCAATAGTCTAGCACGCTAACCGCTCGGCCAATCTGTATTATGCAGTACATTGCATTAAATCAGGATCTCTTTCATACAAAATTGTAACCTATACTGCCCATAATTTTGTAATGGCCCTAACTACAAAATTTTCAATTTTGAGTTTATGGTATTTTTGGACTTAGGACAATGCCCCAAATCCAAAAATGCCATAAACTAAAAATCCGAAATTTTGTAGTTAGGGCCATTACGATATAGTCATTCATCAAAGATGCTGCACAATAATGTAAACAGGTATGCATACTTATATCATCGCTATAGAAAACAGAATAAGCGTATAGTTTTTCTATAGCGATGATTTAAAACTGTTTGAGTTTGTTGTTTACCATTCCTCTTTCTGTCATCTTTTTTTTAATTTGTTGGCGGCCCTTGTTTATACTTTTATAGTAGTTGCCCAACTTTTTAATTTTTTTCTACGATTTCATTACTATTTATTAATAAATTAAGATATGAATAGGTTTTCAGATAAATATTAATGATTTAAAATGGCTGCGTAGAAGCTCTTAGTTTATTCTAGAATTTGCACAGTCTTAGTGTGGCAACAGTATGATTATAGAAAAATTGACTCAAAATGTGCCTTTAAGGCTGATATAATGTACTCCAGAGAATACTTAAGCGATAAATTATACCAATATTAACTCCTATAACGACTTAACTCTGCTTTAGAAGGGCTATATATATATATCATTTAATTTTTCGGATTTGTTTTTTTATATTTTTTCTGTGAGATAATAAGACAAATGATGGAAACACAATTTACAAAACCTTTTTGGCTTCCAATATTTCAACCTGTTCCAAAATTACATCTATTTAAAATACACAACCAAAACAAAAGAGCTGAGTACCAAACTCGATTATATAATTAAAGAATATTTAAGGACGTGTTTAATTAATTTCACATTTCCGCATGCTCAAAACTTTGTATTAAAATTAGGTATCACAAATTTTTTGATTCATTGCGATGCATGTAAAAACCATGATATCATGGTAATGAATTCCAATAATTTTAATAAATAGAAATAAAATTAATTTGGTGGCACAAACGGCTCATGAAGAACCAGGGCCTAGTGACTTACAGCTCTCAACCATTCCTGTGTGCGTGTCTGGAGGAATGGAGGGGACCTACAGTTTATCGCCAAATCCGAACGGCTAAGATGATCGGCACTTTTCTATGACAAGAGATACTCTTAGAGGATTTGTCACTTCCTCGCAAGAGGTAGTAGCTCCGCAAAAAATTTAAGGTGGTAGCGGCTGGTATTGAAACAAAATAAAATTTATATAGAGCTTAAATTGAAAAATTATTAAAAATCAACATAATTCGGAATAAATTTATTAAAAAAGTCTTCTTAAATTGTTTTGAGAGCTAAAACAAGTACAATATCTGATTTCTTTAACTAATCTTAATTTTTCAGAAAAAAAAATTAAAATCGTAGGAGCGGTTTTTTTTTAAATAATTTGTTACCTATATATAAAATTTTGTAAAAAATTTTAAGAACAAAAATTGGTACACAATTTTTTAGTATTTTATGTTGAATTAAAAATTAAATTTCGAAAAAAATTATCTACCCGATTTTGAAATATGGAATTTTCAAAAAAAAAAAAAAATTTCCAGTTCTTCACAGAGGTTTTGGGTGGATTTTCGATGCTGTGCCTCACATATGTAGGCACTGAAATGAGCTTGGAGAACGGTAACCGTATCCTCGGTGCTTAATCCTAATCCGGCCATACGTTCCATAAGCTCGGTTTTGTCAAGACGGTATATTGCCCCTATACCGTCGAATATACTAAAACTTTCTTCGCTGTCTAGCATTTCGGTTTGGTATTTGCGGTTTGATGTTGTTAGTTCGGTGTTTCGGTGTGATTCGGTATGACGCAGTTTGGATCGGTTCGGTATTTTTTTTTTTTTTTATTTTAATTTGTACCTCGTGGGATATTTTTGTTTTGGTCGGTTACGGTTACGGGATTTAATCAGTTCGTGGGATTTTCTTTCGGTTGGTAACGGTTTTAATCGGTTCGGTATTTTTCGGCTCGGTATTTCGGTTCGGTATGATGCGGTATATTTTTCTGTTACGGTTCGGGTCTAGTTTAAGAATTAAGAATTTTAGATGGGTTGGACCTTAAAGGTCCCTGCTATGTGATATCGTATGCGGTGTACGCTGTCTTCTGGGTCGCTGGTTTTCGGATTGTCCAACTGGCACTGGCTCTAGTCGATTACTTTCGCTGGTTTTGCTCGGTCTTTACTAGCTATTGATGGTTCACATAGAGTATCAACGGCTTTCGCCGGCTATCAGCAGCTTTCGCTTGCTTATCAACGGTTTACACCGGCTATCAACAGCTTTCGCTGGCTATCAACAGCTTTCGCTGGCTTATCAACGGTTTTCACCGACTATCAACGGCTTTCGCCGGCTATCAAGTAAAAAAGAAAAACGTATACCTAGCATGACATTGTAAGTTTTGTTATTTTTTCTTAATGATTTTTTTCTATTCCAAGTAATTTCTTTGGAAAAGTACCCCACCCACCTAAACGGTGGAGAATAGACCTCCCTCGCATACGATTTTGTTCTTGTCTTAACCCAACCTACACGCATTTTGTCACGTCTTATGCGAATCACTCTGTATAAATCACCATAACATAAAGTTTAAAACAATAATTTTTCTGTTTTAGAACTCGTAAATCCCATTAACCTTTTTACTTTTTAAAACAGTTCCAAATCCCTTATTTCCTTCTTAATCTGATTTAAAATTTTGCAAAGTTATAACTCCTCAATGAATTCTCTTATAATCTTAGCCTGAATACATATTTTCAATTTGATACTTTGAAAGAACTTTATTTAAAATAATCATTCAAAAGCTAGTAAATTCCCTCATATGCATGCATATTAAGCTCATGAATTCATTTTCATTTTCAAATCCCCATAAAATTAACGTGTTCAAGATATTCTTCTAGATTTTAATTATTATACATGGAATATAAAAAAAAAGGCAAAACCATTTAATGCAATATAAAGTTCCTTGAATTCCTTCTGTCATTATTAAGAATCCTTCATCTTTCAACTAAATCAAGAGTCTATGTACCTCGCGATTCGTGCGGCAATCCAACTGCTCGATGTTGTATGATGATGGCCAGAGTTGGGAAACACATCAGATTCAGCTTTATGAGCAGACATCATCGTCATTGGCATGATCATCTTTTCATTCAATCTGCATCGTTATAAGAATTTTCTCTGTATCCACGCGAGGGTATATATTCACAAGAGACAACAAAATTGCGAAGCAATGCAGCAAAAGAGAATTGTGCCCTTCATAAAGCAGCGTGCAATTGGCAATTGGCATCCCGTTTTTAATCCAGACAAAAGGATACTGCGATCATAAAAAGTTGACGAGTTAATTTACGCGCCTAGCATACCAAATAGCTTAGGTATGGATAGTTTGACGATATGGATGGATGGCTATATAGAGTGGAAGATGTGGTAAGATGGATGATGGACCATGATGGAAGTCCAAATGACTGCGGCTATGATGATTGCTCCTGTCACTATATATTCGAAATCGTTGGCGGAAAGACTTCACATTTATGACGCATTTTCTCCTAGGACCTTGGATCGATTTTGTGCTGTAAAAATATTTTCCCTTGGGCAATAGACTACTTGAATTGTTTCACCGTTTGGGTTACTAAAGTTGTGGTTTTGAGTTCGTATTTTGTATTCTTTAACCGTTCATTGGACCATCAAATAAATTAAATGTGTACATCCTTCTTTTAATAATATAAAATCCTTTAATAGTATTAAATTTAAAAATAAGATAATCTTGTACATAAATGTCATCAACATTTTAAGTGTAAAGTAGAGGGAATTTATAATCGCATCATTTTAACAAAAAAAAGAAGCACATATTTTTCATTTTGAAACATCAAAGAAAAATGTTCTCAATCTTTGTTAGTTACAATAAACAAAGGGCACAGTAGTGCCCAGCCAAGTTATCGGCACTACTCCCTTTTTACAGGAACAAACTCAAGCGCTTTTCGACCCCCCTCTAACTTCGTAACCAATAATCTCAGAAACTTCAAAATCGCCATATTTGCTAAGCTAGGCAAGCACAGGCGCCTTACCAAATTTCAACTATCTAGCATTAGTGGTTCCTGAGATATAGGACGCCAAAAATCGCGAAAACCGTAACTGACTGACTCACTGACTGACATATTATGGAGCACTTCTAGACACTGTAGAATCTTGTAATTTAGTACATCGGTAGACCTTGTGGGGTATACAAAGGAAAAATTCCAAAATTTGGGATTTTCCGTATAGGGGGCGTGGTATCCGCCCTCTTTCACAGAATTGCTATCATTTACTTGGAGTACTTCGGATTGTTGTAGAATGATAAAATTTGGTAGAGCGGTATGTTTTACAATTTAAGCACGGGAAAAAAAATTAAAATTTTTAATTTATCATTCAGAGGCGTGGCATCCACCCACTTTTCTGAAAATAGTTATCAATCATATGGAGCACTTCCCGGCACCATACAATCTTGTTATTTCGCACAAAGACAGGCCTTGTGGTGCATGCAAAGAAAAAAATCGAAAAATTTGGATTTTCTATATAGGGGGCATGGTATCCGCCCACTTTCACAGAATTGCTATCAATTATATGGAGCACTTCTGATTGTTTTAGAATGATGAAATTCGGAAGGGCAGTAAGGCTTGCAACGTTTACAATAGACAAAATCGAAAATTTGAAAATTTCCTTATAGGGGGCGTGGTATCCGCCCACTTCCTCAAATTGATTTCTGATTGTTGTAGAATGATGAAATTTGGTAAAGAGGCAGGGCTTGCAATGTGTATAAAGAAAAAAAAATTAAATTTGAGATTTATCATTCAGGGGCGTGGTATCCACCCACATTCTTAGAACTATGTCTGATTGTTGTAGGATGATGAAATTTGGTAGAGCGATAGGGCTTGCAATGCAAACAAAGGAAAAAAAATTAAAATTTGATATTTGACATTCAGGGGCGTGGCATCTATCCACTTTCTCAGAAGTGTTGTCAATTATATAAAGCATTTCTGATTGTTGTAGAATTATGAATTTCGGTAGAGCGTAAAGGGTTTATAATGCATGCTGAGGAAAACTTAAAAATTTGGGGTTTATCATTCACGGGGCGTGGCATCCACCCACTTTCGTATTATTATTATTGTTTGCTGTACAATGACGATTTGTTAGAGTGTTAGAGCTTAGGTGCGTTCGAAAATTGAAAATTTAAGATTTTGTGTTAAAAAAAAATACTTTGCAAAAAGGAGTGAAATCACACCAAAAATATTAATGTTAAAAAAAGAGCCAAATTCTCCATGTATACAACAAAACCTTTATGTAACAAGTCAGTCGTAAAAAGTAATGAGACCTTAAAGTTTTATCTAAATCTAAAAGGTTTATACCAAATATTTTAAGTAGAGTAATATCGAAACAACTCCAAATTTGGTAGGTTTACTTTGCAAGTTTTCAAAACCTTTTGAATTTTGAGTATGTAATCTGATGGAAAAAAGAAAACTTGCCAAGTAAAATTACCAAATTTCAGTCAGTAATCATTAAATAAGAAATTTCTCTCATAATTTGGATTACTCTACTTAAAATATTCCTAACCTTCATAAACTTAGAACTTGG
The DNA here is from genome assembly GCA_947049315.1 of Epistrophella euchroma. NCBI lineage: Eukaryota > Metazoa > Arthropoda > Insecta > Diptera > Syrphidae > Epistrophella > Epistrophella euchroma. The sequence continues at coordinate 19,717,829 of OX346245.1, forward strand.
CAAACTTTTAGATCTCATTACTTTTTACGGCTGACTTGTTACATAAAGGTTTTTTGTATACATGGAGAACTTGGCTCTTTTTTATGTTTTTGGTGTGATTAAGAATTAACGAAGCAATCAGTTTCCCATTGATTTCAACCCACATGAAGAATCCAGGACCGTCTTCAAAACAAAGAACAATTTTGTCTACTATCTGTGACTTGACAATTAAATGAACGGATATGTTGTGTTCAATCGTCACTTTCGTGACAGTTGATATCAGCTCGTAAATTCCAATTAAACGGCTTCACACCCAACCACTATATAGCCAGTTGAGATCAATCGGAGTCCATTGGTAGTTTACAAGGTCACCGCCAATCAATTATTGCCGCAACCTTAATCAAGCTAAACAACATCGGAACAACGGAGTGAGTTCCACTTCCACTCCGGTGGTGGCGGTCGATGGTCAAAAAGCTCCAATATTCAATCAAAACACAAGAATTTGTTCGTTTCTCAGCACAAAAAAAAAATATGTGAACTCCTTATCACTAGCTTGATCAATGACAGAATTTATTACCACGTTATAAGATGTGATCCTGACGCGGGCGCGGGTCCAACTTATTCGCACGTTGTAAACCACCACATGTGGCAGGCATCAGTGCGGCTGTGTTGTGGCACCTTTTGCACATCGTGTTCACAAAGCAGTTGGGTCGCTACGGCTACTGCCGTAGCGGATGCTGATGTGCTGGCTTTAGTAGAGGTATACCTCCACTTGCGTGTCTTTTGAAGTCCAGAGAGAACATAGACCTGTCGATCTATGGCTTCTCTCGACGCGCTCCCGTGCTGTCCGTCCCGTCAAGTTAGTCATTTTTGTGTGAGAAAATGTCGCTTTAGCTGCTCTAGTAGAAATGTTTTTTTTTTTTTTTTTTTTTTTATTTGCCATGTTTGATGGTTGACAAAGTTTTTTTTTCTCAAATAATTGTCCACTAAGTGCATGGTGATATATTGAAATTGTTTGAATAGATTTTATTTTTTTTGAATTGGCAGAGTGCAACATGCGGGTTCACCAAGGCCGCAAGCACAAATTTGCTAACAAGATTTACCACTTGAGACTTTTCTGCAAATAAAGTTTCAATAAATTTGTTTTGATCGTTATCGAAGGCGAACGTGGATGGCTGAGTGTAGTTTGAACGTAAATTGGTATGTCAACTGCAATGTCATATTCTAATTCCGTTACAACAACATGGTTAGGAAAAGTCGATGTGCGATATTTAAGGCAAGGTTTAATATTGGGTTTATTTGTTTTTTTTTTTTTTTTTTAATGAAAGAAGGGGAAATTTCTCTCAGAAATTTTAACAAACGCGATGAACTACTTTTTGTATAAAACGACATTTTTTGTGTGTAAGGCGCCAAACGGTGACATAAACCAATATTTTGGGACTTGGTAGGGGACCTACGCATAGACGCCCGCAGGAGGGGGGGGGGGGGGGGGGCAAGAGGGGGCAGTTACCCCCCCTGGCTCTGGGACATAACAACTTATCAATATATGTTTTATTTTTTATTAGGGACTTATGAAAAATACGACTGTTTTCTTGTGGTTTTCAGTCGGATATCTATTTTTTTAAATTCTCAAGAGAATATATTTCATTTTGATAGCAACTTTTACATACCTATTTTATTATTTAATATTTATGTTCCGACGGATAGCAGAATACGTATATTTGCGAGGATATGTCGCCGCGAAGATTTGTTTTTGCGATTATGTGTCGTGCGGAAATTATGTTTGCGAGTATTAGTAGGGTTCCGTAGCTGAAATATTTTATTCTCTCGTGAGCGCTCTCTATTGCAAAAAACTGCGATTTTTTCCTTTTCTACAATAATTTTGTTCTAATTATTTAAATAAAAAATTTAGTTCTCGTTTTAAGCAAAGTGTACATTGATAATATTTCTCATGTGAGTGATTTTTACGCTAAAATATATAAAACTGTAACTTTCTCCGATTTTGTCACTTAAAATCCAAATCTATAATAGTCGTGATCCTTAATAATTTTAGGCTTCTTAACACTTAAGAGGTGTGGCACCATTTTGTACTTCACTGTACTAAAATAAAACATTCAATAATTTTTGACGCACTACAGCGCGCCGCTTGCTATATCGCACTAAAACGGCAACGGAACTGAACTGCACCGACGCGACAAAGTTGCTCTGATAAGCAACTTTGTAGTTTAGTGTCGCGCCGTTCCGTTCCGTTATCGCTTAGTGCGATATAGCTAATACAATTTTATACAAATAAAAATAAAACTTTGCCGTTTCGTGAAGTTTTGTTGCCGTGCAGTTCCGCTGAAGTGAAGTTCCATTGAGTGCGGTCTTACCTTAACTGGCTGAACAGAATGGTGACGCAGACGGAGACGGAGACGGAGACGGAGACGGAGACGGAGACGGAGACGGAGACGGAGACGGAGACGGAGACGGAGACGGAGACGGAGACGGAGACGGAGACGGAGACGGAGCTGGAATAGCTGTCAAAATATTGAATACACGCAAATTCAATGTTGCGAACACAACGGAACGTAGACGCATACGGAGCTGCAGACGCAGACGGAAGGGTTCACCAACTTTTAACTTTTCACGTACGGCACTTTTGACGTTTCAATTTGTATGAAGAAAAAAAAACAACTTTTTGGGTCGGAAAAAAATATTGTGGATATTTGTATCGCAAAAAAAATTATTTATTAAAAGGAAAATTATTGTAAACAAAAAATGTGAATTCTGAGCTTGTACACAATAATATTCTTTTGTTTTTCTTCAAAATACTTTCAAAGCTGTACAGCTCCATTGTGGACATGTAAAAAAAATGACGTACGACACTTTTTGACAGCTCTTCCAGTTCCGTCTGCGGCTTCAGTTCCGTCATTCTATTCTGTTCAGCCAGTAAGAAAGAAGTGCGCGTCTTTCTCATTGTTGCAAGTTTGGAATTTTTTAAGGTACTTGCTTAAAAAGGTTACTCCGGAAAAGAGAATGAACAAAATTTTATTTTACTCAATATTAAATTATCAGTATTTTGGAGAGCAGAATTGAAAAAATAAAAGAGTTTTGAAACCCAGAATTTTTCCAAGGTATGTATATGTGAATTTTGAAAAACGGATTGTTAAAAGCAAAATTTCGACCTTAAATTTCATGAAAGATAAATGTAAAGCTATATAGTAATAAGAATAAGTGCTAAGGAAATGATTGAACATTCTTTGAATATGTTTGACTTTTCCACTAATAAATGCACACTCTTTACGGTATTGTATGTTGTGATCAATAGGATAGCTTTTTAAAATTTTAGCTTTTAATTTCAAAAATACCATTCAACGTAGGTAGGTCCTATTTGGAAAGGAAATTTTGAAATTTTTTGTGGAAAAAGGAAGATACTCCTGGAAGCTAGAGCCTAGATTTGCAGAAAAATTTGATTTTTGTTTGTTTTGTTTTAACAACCATAAAACAATTTTGATTTTTTTTGTTTTCAAATTTATTCTTATTGCTGAGAATTGTCATAAACAGCTTAAACGACCACTCATCTTAACTGGCCTAAAGCCTTAAAAATAAATCAATTTTTTTGTGAAATAAAAATAACGACAACAAATTTTAGTTTATTCTGTGTTTGTTTTGTGATTGAAATTGATAAATGGCTATTTATTAAAATCTTATTTGTTCATAATTAAAGTAAGTACATATCTATTGGCTTTAAATAAAAAAAAACATGAATCCGACAAAATCTAGTACCTATCGTTTCTAAGGACAGTTTTATTCTTTCAAATTGATTTCTTAGAAAAATAATCTTAAAATTCGAGTAATAATCCCATTTCTTTGTTTCCATCTTCAATGCCTGTCTCATCACAATCATAATAAATCAAAATTGTTATTAGAGTCCTATCAACTGTTCAAAGAAGAAAACACAAAAACAAACAAAACTAATAAGGAATTCAACCAAACAATCATGGTTGGTACATTTTCGTTGGTAGGTACATATATCCCATCATTTTTATCCAAGGGCAGCTAAAAAAAAATCTAAATTCTCTAACCCAACTGCAATTTAGCAGTTCAACTCTTGGCCTTCTGTGCTACCTTAAGTTCCAATTGTGTGAGCTTGTCTTGTGCTAGCTGTGTATAGATACGCGCGCACTAAATAAATCGCAGAATAAATAGAAGACAACAACAACAACAACAAAAAAATCGTTTTAAGCCCATTTACTTAGTTTCTAAAATGTGTGTTACCGCCCACTTCATACGGTAATTCCTGAATCGTGATCACATTATGAGATCCAATCAGTTAAAACCAAAACGGCAATATCGGTGTGGTGCGCCTATCCTAAAGACATAGCAAAAATAACAGATATATGTACATAGGTTCCTAAATTACACCGAAACTTCTTCTGCCCTCTGTCTCTATAGCTACTATCTTGCTCTTTCTCTCTTTACTTTTTCTGAATAACATCGTTGCATTCCTCCTGCATCCCAAACATCTACATCATCAGCATCTTCTAGCTACATTATATTCTCCAACTATTACTTCAGATCAGTTAACGTTTTCTAAATACTAAACAGAGAACAGTTTTGTAAAAGATACAAACACACTTCATTTCATACCCAAAGTATAGATACCAGTGCCGGATTAAGTGATACAAGCTAACTAAGTAGTCGAATTAGACAAAATTTCTTGGAGGATCCTAAAACCACGTATATAAGTACCTACTATACGTACCTTATTGTAAAAATTAGAGCCCCTATTGCACGTGTACACGTGTTACACGTGTAATTAAATTATCCGTATATGAAGACCTGTATTTATATTTACACGTGTATTTATTGATACACCATACACGTGTATTTAAAAATACACGTGTAATTAATTGAAAATAGCTTTTATGATTTTGTATCCAAAGATGATTTTTTTGTGAGAACGTAAAAATTTGATCTCGGATAGAATTTAATCGACATTTTAATTCAACTCTAGCATGGCTTTAGTCTTTTTAAATCAGAAAATCTTCTTATGCTTAATTAACTTGCATTTATAAATCCGTCCGTCGCTTATATTTTTGCGCAAATACTTTTTTTTTGAAATACAGGACACCCCGATTGGTTTAAAAAAAAAAAAAAAATTAATTACACGTGGATTTTTATTTACACGTGTATTTATAATTTACACGCCTACACGTCACACGAATACACGTGTACAGTACACGTGACATGAATACACGTGTAGCTAAATACACGCTTAAAATCGAGAGCTCTAGTAAAAATGCTGCCAATTTCCTTCGAAGTAATTTAGGTATGATACGCTTTGATGTTACAGTTATTTGATATTACAGTAGTTATTATATACATATGTATTATTCCTGTGTGCGTGTCTGCAGGAATGGAGGCACCTACAGTTTACTGCCGAATGTGAAGAGATAATATGAGCGGAACTTTTCTATGGCAAGAGATACTCTTGGAGGCACGGTTGCCACTTGAAAATAAAGTTTGTGTCCAAAATTAAAAATACAAATGACCAACTGTAGCTAAAAATGACCAAAATAATTTGTGTCCGAAATATTTGTACCTCTAAACACAGAAAACAATGAATTCATCACATTTATTTTAACATATTCTTCATATTACACAGATGACATATTATTTCTCCGTTTAGTAGCCACAACAGAAAAGGAATAGGAATGTCAGATAATCGGTTGTTTTTTTTGCATATCCAATTAAAATAAAATAAAAATAAATTTGGTGACACAAACGGCTCATGAAGAACCAGGGCCTAGTGACTTAGGGCCCAGTTATAGCTATCATTGAAATTCATCATTGAACATTTTAATGATGTATTTTAGGACGTTTAAGATGCAAAATGTATTATTATTTTGATGCCAGAATAAAGCTTATGTCTTAATTAATATTTCTGGCTGAAAAAAAAAATCATGTCGGCCCAACCGTTCTCATAAAATGTCTTTTATTTTTTCAATGATCATAGATAAGGTAGTGCAATCATTGAAATAATTAAAGTCGAATTATTATAAAGGTGGGGCTGGAATGAAAAAAATTTTTGGCAATAAATATTAATAAAGTCGTCAGCTTTATATTGGGATCATAATAAATACTAATTTTGCTTTTAAAATGCCTCAGAACTTATATTAAAAATTTTCAATGATGAGTTTCAATGAAAGCTATAACTGTCGCCTTACAACTCTCAACCATTTTTGTGTGCGTATCTACAGTTTACTGCCGAATCCGAACGGCTAAGGTGAGCGGCACGTTTCTATGACAAGAGATACTCTTGAAGGATTTGTCACTTCCTCGCAAGAGGTAGAAGCTCCGAAAAAAACTTAAGGTGGAAGCGGCTGGTATTGAACCCCAGACCTCTGGCATGACAATTGAATTGAATTGAATTGAATTGAATTGAATTGAATTGAATTGAATTGAATTGAATTGAATTGAATTGAATTGAATTGAATTGAATTGAATTGAATTGAATTGAATTGAATTGAATTGAATTGAATTGAATTGAATTGAATTGAATTGAATTGAATTGAATTGAATTGAATTGAATTGAATTGAATTGAATTGAATTGAATTGAATTGAATTGAATTGAATTGAATTGAATTGAATTGAATTGAATTGAATTGAATTGAATTGAATTGAATTGAATTGAATTGAATTGAATTGAATTGAATTGAATTGAATTGAATTGAATTGAATTGAATTGAATTGAATTGAATTGAATTGAATTGAATTGAATTGAATTGAATTGAATTGAATTGAATTGAATTGAATTGAATTGAATTGAATTGAATTGAATTGAATTGAATTGAATTGAATTGAATTGAATTGAATTGAATTGAATTGAATTGAATTGAATTGAATTGAATTGAATTGAATTGAATTGAATTGAATTGAATTGAATTAAATTGAATTGAATTGAATTGAATTGAATTGAATTGAATTGAATTGAATTGAACTGAATTGAATTGAATTGAATAACTGGGCCGGACAATAAATGGGAAACCTTATATTTAGTAAGGGCCCTTGATTGTAAAACTCTTCGAGTGATTGGCCTCTCCGGCACTGAAATTTTATAGTTATCTAGAGATAGTATCTATGAAGCAGAGAGTGAACAAAAAGAGAAGGATGAAGGCTGCGGTTTGTTACTGTTTACATAGAACCATGGGCAAATACGCTTTGCGCAATTGTGCAGATTCAACAGCAGCAGTGCAGATGATGCTGATGATGATGATGATTCACGACAATGTACATTTCAGATCTTCAGATCTTCCACCAACATACATATCTATATACCCTCCCTCGCTCTTATGACGTGATTGGACTATGTGTGAGACATTGGATTTATTTTAGGCAATTTGAAGTGCTTCCTGCCTCTGAGGCAAGTGCAGCAAGTTTTAATTAATTGCTAAAGCCTTAGCACTTGATTTTTATTGCCAGAGCGAAAATCGAATTCTAGTTATTTAAGTAATTTCGCTCGACGACCTTTTGCCCCAATGAGAACCGGTGGTGTAGGTATAGGAATGTTCTCCTGTTGAAAAGCATTACCGTGTGTGGTGTAACGAACTCTACCCATAGCATTAGTAGGTACTAGCTTAACGGTTCCGTTTGGGTAAAATAGTTTTGTTTAACCATCAGGTCAGTCTTTAAATACAGGTATGCTAGTGCAATAGAAATGTATACAACAAACTGGACTGGCTGACTTCTAAATGACATATTAGCGATCTATGATCTCGCCCATCTATCACTGATCTCCTCACAATGGCCATTGATTTATGTGCAACAGGGAGCTTATGTCCGTGAAAGTAATCCATTTACCACGATGCTCGCGATTTTCTTTTCTGCATGCTGCATCTCAACTTCTTTTCTGCATGCTGCATCTATCTATGTATCTTTTCATCTTAAAAGAGACGTAGATTTCAATCTTGGGAGTATCTATCGAAGGTTGTAATTAAATGTTAAGTTTGCTTTGCTTTGGCTTATGGTTTGCAACTGGGTGATCGTGTCTATCGCATCAGTGGCATTTTACTTGAAAGTTTGCAACATAGAGTTAGTCAGTTTGATGTTTGGTTTGTCTGTTTTAAAGTCAGTGATCAGTTCAGAAGAAGAAGAAAAGAAATCATGATTGCACTACAATTATTGTGAAGCTATATTCTCAATTATGTGATTGTGAAATGCCAAAAGAAAGTCCAAGTAAAAAAAAAAAAAACAGAATTCATGGTCTGAGATTTTATTTTGAAAAATAAGACAAAAAACTAAATCAGGGTCAATTGCTGGGAAAACTAACTTTGGCATAGTTATCCAAATTAGAGAAAATCACAATAACAAATTTTCGTTTTCTTTTTTTGTATGCATCAAAATATGTTTCAGCTTTTCTAGCAGATGAATAATTCTTTTGGAATTTGAAATCTAAAGGGGAAGCATTTGAATTTTATTCAGACGTGTAAAGAAAATAAGCGGAAACGAGAGATTGACACAACTGAGAAAACAAAAACTATATAGGCATGACTATGATTCTTCATACAACACTACTTCAGAACAAAATTTCCAACTCCTCGCAATACATCAACTACGAAAATTACGAACGAAATATTAGCCATCGGTTTGGCCCATTTACTTTAGATGGCGCTCACAGTCCAGGATGGAATACGGCCTCAACCAACAAGCCCCAGCAGCCAGCTCGGTCCAGTTACGCACTGCGAGTTGGTTGAGGTCGTTCTCCACTTGTGCATGAGCATCACCTAAAGTGGGGTCTTCCTCTGCTGAGGAGATCTTCAGGGGTAGATTCGAAGACTCATCGGGCTGGTGCATCGGTTTCGGTTTGGGTCATTAAAGATAGAAAATCTGCAAAAAAAAAAACGTTTCCCGAACTATGTCCACAGGGTGAAGGCCATATATAACGCCCTTACTTTGGCGGACACTTTCTGGCGGAATCAAAAAATGTTGATATCTGAATTTGTAGCTAATTAAATGCTAATTTGTTGCGCAAACCAAACATTTGTAGCTCGCATAATATCCGAGTTATTAAAGCTTCCGCTAAAATAAGTCTGAAGTTAGCGGACAAAAGTACGAAAACAATAATTCTTTTGGTGTCAAAAATTGTAGCTTTTTAAATGCTAATTTATCGCGCAAGCATGATTTGTAGCTTTAACGGCTTTTTACATATTCAAGTTAACAACTTTAAAAGTTAACTCAAAAGTGAGCTTCCAAATCTAAAATAAAGCAAAAATCCAAAATTTTTTTTGCACGAATTTGAAGTCTCCCTGAACTTAATGAACCCCGCGAACCCCGATTTTGTAGCTCCAATAGTTTTTTTGTCATAAAAAATTCCGCTAAAATAAGACATTATACCCACTGTAACGGTCGAAATTTAAAAAAAAAATTGAATTTTCGAAAAAAAATGTTTGCCAGAAATTGTAGCTTTTTAAAGCTAATTTGTTGTTGTTTGGATTTTCGCATTATTTTAGATTTTGGAAGCTCACTTTTGAGCTAACTTTTAAAGTTGTTAACTTGAATATACAAAAAACCGTTAGAGCTACAAATTTTTTGTTTATGCAACAAATTAGCATTTAAAAAGCTACAACTTTTGGCAAAAAGAAAAAGTTAAAAATTCCACTTTTTTAGATCTTGTCCGCTAACTTTAGATATACCGGAAATGCTTTTTTTAAACCTATAATTGAAATAAAAAGTTATCCGTAAAAGCTACAAAATTAATTCTTGCGCAACAAATTAGCATTAAAAAAGCTACAATTTCTGGCAAAAAAAAATTTCGAAAATTCATAATTTTTTTTTAATTTTGACCGTTACAGTGGGTATAATGTCTTATTTTAGCGGAAATTTTTATAACAAAAAAACTATTCGAGCTACAAAATCGGGGTTTTCGCGACTCAAGAGCATTTAAAAAGCTACAATTTTGGGTGTCAATCATTATTTAAAATTTGTACTATTTTATATTCCGCCCACTAACTTCAGACTTATTTTAGCGAAAACTTTAATAACTCGGAAATTATGCGAGCTAAAAATTGTTGGTTTGCGCAACAAATTAGCATTTAATTAGCTACAAATTCAACGGATATCAAGCTACGGATATCAACATTTTTTTATTCCGCCAAAAAGTGTCCGCCAAAGTAAGTGACGTCCATATTATAGCTCTTCGGGACCGCATCAGTCAGTACCTACCTAATCATTTTCTTAGTTGTGTCGCAAAGAGTTTTGGTTGTCCAATAAGGAATATATCTTTCCAATACCTGTTTTTGTATATGCGCCAAGAAAGTAATTAAGTTATATTAATAAAATGCTTTCGTCGATAACTTGAGTGTTCCTGCACGACAACACATCCGGCAACGAACTCTAGCTGATTGACTTTGCGGCGTGGTGAAATGTAAGCACTCGATTCCCACTACTCAATATACACAAAGGGACCTGGTGGTCTCCGGATCAATGAACCGTTAATCAGATTGATCATGTTCGATTGACGCCAGACATTCTTCTAGTATCCTGGATGTCGAAATGTTTGAGGTGCCAATAAAGAATCGAATTAATACTGGGTGTTAGGTCAAGTACATATGTATGCGGATATCCATGACGCAACAACGATGATCGGTTGCAGACTAGAACCAGAGCTAATAAGAGAGCAGTATCCGTGAGCTGTACGGGCTAAAAAGAAGGGAGGAACGAAGAATTCTTAGGAGGAAAAAGAGTGAACACGCGGAGTAGGCGGTCTATATATTGAGAGCTGTAGCGGCAGGGGTTGATGTTCGAAGTCTTATCGAAGGGTTAAGCAATCTAAACAGGGATATAAAGCCAGAACAGAAGCTTGCCGAGATGAAAGTTGGAACATGGTAGGTGGATACACAGTCGGTGCTGAGCATCTGGAAACAACACTTCTCTAGAGTACTAAAAGGCCAAAACTCCGCTGTTAGAACAATCAATTCAACTTGGACGATAATGGCCAAAATTTCCATCCACCCGACCTACATGAAAAACGGTTTGAAATGGAACCTCGGTATAGTGTGCCCCATTCACAAGAAAGGAGATGCTCTGACTTGTGCCAGCCAACGACAGAGGTATAAGTCTCCTCAACGTCGCAAACAAAATCCTGTCATATCTATACTGTGTGATGGGCCCCTATCAGTGTGGTTTTAGGACCGGCAAATCAACCGTCGCGTCGATTAAATGTTCACTCTGCAACAAATTTTGGGAAAAACCCACAAGTTTCAAGTCGATGCACACCACCGCTTTATCGATTTCAAAGCTTAGATGGCGCTTAAAGTAAGTAAGTAAATATTAAATAAAATATCACATAATATTTGTGTTCATCATAACTTGGACAGCTATCCAAAGTACGACAACGTTTATAAAAAGGACTGTTAAAATCCGACGACTAATGGATAGCAAATGGACACCAATGCCCCTCTTAAAAATGTTTTTATTCCACCCTTATGGACAGCATGGCATGGCTGGCCGGTGCAGTAAACGGGACCTCAACTGTAATTGTTGACTGAAGAAGCTTATTGGCTGAGCCAATAAGCTAAGTCAGTACGAAAAGTGGAACTGTTATTCCGGAGGTTAAGGTTCGATTCCCAGCCTCGCCCAACTTAAAAAAAACAACGGCTACTGCCTCTTGCGAGGAATTGACAAAACTTCCAAGAGTATCAGTGCCGCTCACATTAGCCATTTGGATTCGGCAATAAACTGTAGCTCCCCTTCATTCCTGCAGACACGCACACAGGAATGGTTTCAGAGTTGTAAGTCACTAGGCCCTAGTTCGTCATGCCATCAAATTTATTTATTTATAAGTTGACTAAAAGCGATAATCACCACCAAGTACCCTTCGACAATTCAAGACAAGGTCTTAGCTATTTTTTCTTGAACAGCCTTCCACTAAGACCCAGTCTTGTATGTTTTAGTTATGAAATATTTATGCATTGATGGAAAGTTTAATTTGTTATATTGTCTTCCCAGTCTCCTTTTGACTATAACGCCAATTTAATTTATTCTCATATCAATCCCAGTCATTTATCCAACAGACAAAATAATAACAAAAAGTCAAACCTTGACTTAAATATGCCGATTGAACTTCACAGAACACTCATTCATTCTGTTGTACTGATGGCTGATGCAGAGTTGCACATCTATCACATTCACATTCTCTTTAACAATTTTCTATATCCTAATCCTAACTGTTTAACGGCAGCGATGGCGATCTTTAGTTGACCTTTAAGCTCAATACACAGCTCCACGAAGTGCAACATGCTCCTGGTTATTTATGTCTAATTAACGTCTCACTGACTAAATCGGTTTTTAATTAGATCGATTCGCTTTGACATGGCGTAGAGATACCTATAGATACTTTTTAGGACTGGCCCAGTCCTAACTCTGGTTCTTATGGTGTCGTTACCTCGTATTATCCCCTCTGGTGTTCTGGTTGTTGGCATAAAAATCATCGACTCGAAGGCTTATCATGTGACGATCATCGACAGGTTAACAAGTTTCGTTAAAATAAATGAATCCAACGAGAGGCGAGAGAAGAAAAACTTAAGACCAAACAGAGATAAAGAAATACATATACAAATTGTATCCATTGACGAGAGATATTTTTATTTTTCAATAAATTTCAGCATAAACGTTTTTGATTTCAATATGTACACAAGTAATACAGATCCCGACCGAACAACGTTAACATTGTTTGGCGATCGCAACGGGTAGGTGAGGTAAAGCGGGCTAAGGTTTTCTCATTAACTTTTGAATCTAATTTTTACTTTTTAAAGAATTTAAGCTTTTAGTTCTAAGTATGGTTGATCAATGGGTGCCGCACACACTGCACAGCAGTAGCAGCAGCAACAGCAACTGCAATATAATACAAGCAGTCGCACAGATAAAAATCCAACGATAAATAAATAAATGTGCTTCGAAATGTTTTCGCGATTGAGGTTATGTTGATCCAGTATTCCATGTTAATGCAGATATTGTTCAGGATATTTTTGTTGTTGTTTTTGTAAGATCGAACTGAAAGCTTAAGATATATAAAATTGAAATTACTTGGTTTGGTGTTAATTTAGGAACAAGAAATTCCCTCGCTGCTAAAATAGCTAACATGAGCCGATTGATTTTTATTTGTAATTGGAAATCACAACTCGAATCTATGAATTTATGAGTTTGTCTTTGTTTGTGATTGTTTTATTTAGAAATGGCATTGAGGTTCCTTCTATAAACCGATTAAAATTATGTGTTAAATATCTGCATTTTACGTTGTAGGTACAAAAGTTTAAAAAAAAAAAACGTAACAGTAGTTTTTGAAAAAATTAAGAGATACCAGATCATAGATGGTTATAGATGAGCTAAAACAAAAATTTGAATATGTAGTTTTCTTAGGAATTTTATGTCTTTTTGGAACTCAAAAACAAAAAAAAAATTCGGTATTTTTGACCTTTGACCATTTTGACAAGGACAAACATATATTCCACAAAATTTGTAAAACAAAAAAAAAATAGATAAAACTAAAGCCTAGTTTATACATCAATGCGAAGTGAAATCCAAATCGAAATGAAACATCAATAAATCTCCTGTCGAAAGGTTTGCAAAGAAAATAAATTTTGTTTTATATTTGGTTTAGATAAGTCCGTTGAATTATATTTATTTCCAAACAAATTTCTTCCTCCTTGTCGCTTAAATAATTGCATTTAATTTTATTGTATTTTTCACGCCTCACAGAGGAGTATTTGTCCTCAAAATCCAGACAAAGGTCATAAACCAACATTTTAAGAAACTACACTCAATTGGCATTTTTTACACACTTCACTAGTCAAACTAACATAAACCAGACCTGAAAAATTTTTTGAGACCACCCGCGCCTAGCAGATAGACGTAATATAATCGACTAATATGCACCTCTTCAAATTTATATTATCGCCCTTGATTCTAACAATCTTGTATTTAATGTTGTGATTAGTTCTTAGTGCTTATTGTGAAATATTTCAGTGGATACTAAAGGTTAAGGTATGTACTTAATTACCATAACAAAATATGTTGTTTTTGTTTAAAGCTAAGTTCCTTTTTGAGATTAAAATTACTTAGGGCCAGTTGTACAAATATTTAATCCGTGGTTCAGGAATTTTAACTCACCAATTTCGGCGGATTAACTGTGGTTCAACGATGTTTCAGGCATGTAATTGGCTTTTGGTACGTATTCGAACCTTGAACCATCGTTGAACCCCAGTTAACCCGCCGAAATCGGCGAGTTAAAATTCCTGAACCACGGATCAAAATTTAAACCACGATTGTACAACTGGCACTTAGACTAAAATATTATTATTTTTGACATACATTTTAGAAAGAAAGGTTTTTTTTGTTATAGTGTCGGGCAAACATTTTTGTTTTACTGTTAACTATACGCCTTTGTTGATCTATCGATGTAAAAATATTTCACCCATGTACACACATTTTTTTTTAAAGGCGGTTTGAAGGGTGTTTTAACAAGAGGTTTTATTTTAATTTCAAAAAGAAATTTAGTCGTAAAAAAACTTATATATTTTGTTATTATTATAAAGTACATACCCTCACCATCAGTACCCAGTTAAAATCTTGACAATTATCACCAAGAACTAATCACAACAAAACCTACAAGCTTATTAAAACCAAAGGGTAATAATATTGAAACTAAAGGCATGTGTATTAGGCGGTTATATTACGTCTATCTACTGGGCACGGGGGGTCTGAAAAATTTGTTAACAATCGGCCTATGTTAGTTTGATAAGTAAAATGTGTAAAAAAATGCAAATTTAATCCAATTTCTTAAAATGCTTGTTTATGACTTTTGACCGGATTTTGAGCACGAATACTCCTGTGTGCGCCTGGGAAAAATGATATATTTTTGTATGGAAATTTAACTACGCTTCGATCTATAAACTAGGCTCAACAGTTTAAAGTTGTAAGTGAAAAACGTATATTTTCGACACTTCGCTTTTTTGAGGGAGCAATATCATGTAACTGATAGACAATGATGGTATCTCTTAAGCGGTTAATGTTAGGAGAAAAATGTTAATGATTTAGTGTAGAGGGTGACATAATGCCCAAACTGTACATGAATATGTTTTCAAAACAAACATCGTTTAGAAGATGTATGCTACAAACCAAAATGTTCGTAATTTTACATCAAAAGATGGCCATATATCTCCTAAAAGGTAAGTCGGAAGAAGAAAAATGCCACAATTTATTTTGTAGGAAATCTCATGATCATCAAGTTTTTCATGACGTCCTTTTTCTAGCGTTGACCTATTAAAAATTTATATCCCAAAGACAGTATTTTCAAAATATAACTTCAAATAATATTTTATGCAAGCCAGTTTCGACAATGGACTTTTTAGGCAGCATTCCTTATGCCAAAATAAAATTAATAATAATTGCGTTTAAAATATTTCATCATTTGCACGAAGATTACATTTTACCTGGGCTATCAGTATATCTTTTCATTTCTTAATGCATGTCTACCGTAAGGCTCGTCAAAGGATTTTGTTCTATGTTTTTGCACTGTCACTTGTGGGAGTGTTATTTAATAAATAATGTTCATAAAAATTATAAGTAACCCATTTCTGATTAAAGTTTTAACCAAAAACATAAATTAAAAAAACTGGATTTTATTGAAAAATTTGGAATTGTCAATATTTAAAAATCTGTTGGTGCGATCGTCAAGGAAATTTTGTCTAACTTTTTGCACTGATACTTGTAGGAGTATCGTGTAACAAGTGGCGGCAAAAAAAAAGTTAGAAATTACTTCCGGTTAGGATTTAAATTTACAGCACTACACAAATAAGCTAACTTTTTTGTGTGAAATTTTACACATTTTGGTCACACCAAAATGCAGGTCCGTCAAGCTGGGTCCACCACATCGGAAATTCAAAAATCTAATGATGCAGGTATTAGGGTCTAATTTAGTACTTAAATTTCGAAAGAGCCCCAAATTCCCTTCACCCTAAAACTTGTGGTGGACTCAGTTTAACGTCAAGTTGGCTCCACCACACCTCCCAATACACAATTTCAAAATTCTAGTGATCCAGGTAATAGGAGCTAATTTGGGGCTAATTTAGTACCCCAATCCCGAAGGAGCTTCAAATTCCCTTCACCGTTTAGAGGGGGAAAACAGATTTGATGACGTCATCATGCCGTCAAGCTGGGTCCACCACAACGGAAATTCAAAAATCTAATGATGCAGAAATTAGGGGCTAATTTGAGGCTAATTTAGTACCCCAATCCCGAAGGAGCCCCAAATTCTCTTCACCGTTTAGAGGGGAAAAACTGATTTGATGACGTCATCATGCCGTCAAGCTGTGTCCACCACAACGGAAATTCAAAAATCTAATGATGCAGAAATTAGGGGCTAATTTAGTACCCTAACCCCAAAGGAGCTCCAAATTCTCTTCACCCTTTAGAAGGCAAAAACTTATTTGATGACGTCATCAAATCAGTTTTTGCCCTCTAAAGGGTGAAGGGAATTTGGGGCTCCTTCGGGATTGGGAAATAAAGTTGGGAACCTTAGACCAAAACAAAAATCAATTTGTAAAATATAATTATGTATTATATATACATGTGCATTGTGCATATAGAAAGTTTTTCACAATAAAATTTTATTAAAGCTCAGCACCACTAAAAAGGAGACTGGATGATAGGTGGCTCGGCACCACTTGAAATAGGTATATCTCCAGGCAAACAAAAATAAAACGAATTAAAATATGTACCTAAAATTAATTCGTAAACAATTGGTAGTAGCAAGGGTTACCAGATTTTTTTCGCAGCTCGGCGGGACAAAAGACAAAAATATAGAAAAATACCGGAATTTCAATTTTTTTCCCGGGACAAAATAAAAACTCATTATATTAAAATTAATAAATTATTTTATATACAAAATATTGACTGCCTTATTTATAAACAAAAAATGGTTATTTTAGCTCTTGTGTTCAGGGTAACTACACCATGGAATAGGAATTGTTCGGACTCAAACTAAAGGCAATTTCTTAATGTTCCACTACCCAACATTTTTTTTCTTGGTACAAATTTGGTTAGTCCTGGTGCGATTCGAATAAAATTTCGATTTAAAATTTTATCCGAGATTTAATTTTGAAGTTCCCGTGTACAACTCATTAGAGTCAAAGATTAAACTTCGGTCAAAATTTAGCTCGATTTAAATCCAATTCATACATATCTTTACTAAATTCGCACTGCGAAACAAATCTTATCTTCCTCACCATAAAATAAGAAGAAAAAGAAGTAACTTGGGACAGCCGTCAAAGTTATAAAGTAAACATTTTTAATTCGGCAACAAGCAGGAATGAATGGACTTTGGGCACTTGGAATCAGAATTTATTAATTCCACTTATCTGATGAATAAAAACATATTGTTTTAAATCTATTTAAACAAACGACGACTACTTTTGAATATATGTACCACGGTAAAAAGCTTTAATCTCCTGAGAAATGTCAAATCTCCCTAGCGTTTGTGCAAGTTCCCGTAGATCTTGCTATAAAAACGAAAAATTTACTTTGTCTAGAAAAAGTGAGTTTTTGCTAAACAGACTCGATTTTCGGTTGCATGGAATTTGACATATAGGTATTTCATATTTCCACGAAATATTTCCACTGTCTATCTTGTCAAAAATCTAATAAATACGACTGCTAGTTTTTAAACATGTCCAATTTATTTTTTTATATTAATTTTGGACTAAAATTGGAAGAAATTGGCAGTTTTTGGAACCAAACGAATGTTAATAATTCTTCCAATTTGAAGTGACAGCTGTCAAGTTGCCAGAATGACATTCTATATAAAATATAAATAAATTTGATGGCACAACAGCTCATGAAGAACTAGGGCCTAGTGACTTACAACTCTCAACCATTCCTGTGTGCGTGTCTGCAGGAATGGAGGGGACCTACAGTTTATTGCCGAATCCGAACGGCTAACCAGCGGCACTTTTCTGTGACAGGAGATACTCTTGGAGGATTTGTCAATTCCTCGCAAGAGGCAGTAGCCGTTTTTTCTTTTTAAATAAATAGGTGGCGAGGCTGGGGATCGAACCTTAGACCTCCGGCATGACAGTCCATCGCACTAACCATCACGCCACGGCTACTACAGAATGACATTCTACTTAAAGTTAAATTTATATCACAGCGCAGTTACTCTTTTGAAAAACGTAAAAATGTAAAAATGTTTTTGCAATGAATTCTGGTTTAAGACCGGGAAAAAAGCTGCCCCACCGGGACAGTTAAATGTATGTGCGAAATCCGGGACGTCCCGGGCAAACCGGGACGTCTGGCAACGCTACGTAGCACGTTCAATGAAATAGACGGAATAAAGAATGGTCAATGGTCAAGTCTAATAAACTGACATTCTAGTATAAATAATACAATAAATAATAATAATATTATACATGTACTACAGGCTCACTGATGCAGATGCTGTCTAAAACCTAGCCCAAAAACACCATTTTAGTTAACTACAAACTCATGAGTAATAAACCTTAAAAAATATAATTCTTTCCGTTCTTGTTTTAAGTCTTGGATTTTGGTTTTCTTAAACCATCTACCTACATTTGTTCACTTCAATAGAAAACAACACACGCTCGAAAGTGGTCATAAGGCACTGAATTATTGGATAATCGCCTACTAATAGAAAAACTACTCGCATCGCAGAGTCGTGAGCCACCTGTATCGCTGAATCCAGTTGCACCGCACTAAGAATACCATAGAAGGCTGCACATTATACATTACAATTGCATTGCACAGCCATTTCCAGCCCAACCCCACTACGTGCTGATGGTGGATTCTGATGACCAGACGATTACATTCCGTTCGACTTATGCTATGAAAGCTTAGCGCAAAATTAAATTACCCAAACAGAACTGAATAGAACAGAATAGAGTGCTATCGCACGCTTAAAAATGGAATTCAATCCCAGCTATATACCCAGCTGCTGCTGGCTATGGACTTGGTAATGGTTTGGTGTTGTTTGGAAGCATTTCTGGAGAAAGGTCGACCGAAGACAACATAAAACAAGCACATAAACGGCAGAACCTCACACAATTTACAGCTACATAAAGCATGGTGGTGGTGTTCCATATTTTAGTGCATCGATGCTACTACTGCCGTTGATGCTGATGATGCTGTTGCTCTCTGATGGCCATGACTTAGGAGGGGCGGAACAGTACCGCAACAAGATGAATAGGTGAAGTGCATACTGTGCAACATAGAAATCTATATGCACTATACGAAAACAACGTCAATGGAGATGGAGCCTAGAGATGGAGATGGAGATGGAAACTTACATGACATGAGATGGCGAAAGGACGACGACGAGTTGTCCGACCGAAATGACGTGACTTAATAGCTAAATCTGAATTTCAATGAAGCTATATCTTTATCGTCTATAGCTGATGATGCTGCTGATGGCTTCTCTCTGGGAAACCAGAATGGTACTTCTACCTATAAAGACCACATAGTAGAATTTTGGTTCAGTATAGAAACAAAACGAAAAATAAAGTCTTCCGAGTTATTCGCCTTTGTGATGATTTATGTGCTGGCCTAGTAGTGAAATAATGTCGGTTTGGTTGCTTGAAGCAATTGTTTGGAAAAGATCGTGGTTGAGTTAATTGGCCTGGAGCACGAATGCAAACCATTTTAAAATCGGATTGGGTCAAAGTTATATTTCAATTAACCGGGAGTATAAGGGTTGGGAGATGGTTAAATGGTTTTTTTCGTAGAAAAGTCTTTCGGGGACATGGTAGAGGTACATGTACAGAGTTTTACTCAAATTGTTTCCTTAAAAGAGGTAAATTGAGACGAATTGACTCCTTAACCTATATCGATAATATCTTTATAGTCTGTCTGAAATCTTGAGAAAATCTGTATTGGATTTCAATTGGGTTAGAACTATACCTAAACTTACTTATTTTTTTTTTGCTCTACAGAAATGTTTGTAGGATTTTTTTTAATTTATTTTATTAGTAAAAACAAGAAATCGCTACCACACCGGCATGCACCTTAAATATAACCGTTTTCTTTTATCTTTGATTTTCTCAAGAACGTTCAACCGATTTCGATTTAACTTAATATGCAGAATCTTCTAGTGTTCACTTTGCTACAGTCTAAGACCTCGGATCGATGAATATAGTACCTAATGTAAGTAGCTAATATTCGTATAACGAAATTAACTTCCGTAAAAATAAAAAACAAATAAGTTTATTCACTTATTTATTCTACTACAAATATTTCCATAAAACTAAATCTCGGAAAACTTATATAGTACCTCCTTTCGTTTAAAAAAAAAATAAAAAAATGATAACTAATACGGTGCTACCTGTGAAATTTAGCCCAATGAAAAGTAACTCACAACAAAAATAAAAAATAGCACCCAAAAGGGGGCTTTTTTTTGTAATCAAAAATTACCCCTATTTTCAAGAAGTAAATATGAACCCAAACTTTATGAAAAAAAAAAACCAAAAAACAGAAGTGCTCAAATCAAAAGCGAAAAATGGCCCCAAAAAACATACATAAATCAAAAACAACAGATAAAAGTTGGGCATTTTTAATAATGAAATTTAATCCCATAATGAAATAAAATGCACGACTGGATCTCACAAACTTGCTCTTGTAGTAAAAGTTTCTTCGAATTTCAAAGATTGAGCGTATTAAAAGTAAATAATTTTTTATGAGAGCCTTAAGTTTAAACTAATATTATACATTATAGAGCTTAAATTGAAAAATTATTAAAAATCAACATAATTCGAAATTAATTTGTTTAAAAAAGTCTTCTTAAATTGTTTTGAGAGCTAAAACAAGTACACTATCTGATTATTTTAACTAATCTTAGTTTTGCAGAAAAAAAAATTTTAGTCGTAGGAGCGATTTTTTTTTTAATTAATTATATAAAATTTTGTAAAAATTTTTGAGAACAAAAATTGGTACACAATTTTTTAGTATTTATTTATGTTGAATTAAAAATTAAATTTCGAAATAAATTATCTACCCGTTTTTGAAATATCGAATTTTCAAAAAAAAAAAATTGAAATTTTTTTTTTTAAATCAAAAATTTGTGTTTTTGAAATTTTTGATATGCGGTATGATTTCAAATTTTGAGAAGCTTTTTGTATAAAAAAAATTAATTCAAAGCGGTTACACACCTAATGAGATAGTCCAAAATAAAGAAAATGGTTCTATCAGAGGTACTGTTAATAATGGTCAACTGTAAATTTTGTTTTTGGTAGATCGTAGACCGTACTAATATTAGTATTAAGAACAATTTTAATCAAAATCGTAGGAGTCGTTTTCGAGAAAATTTATATTTTTTGGTTTTTTAACAAGTTTTTTTCAAAATATTTTAGATAATGTTAAAAAACTTTTTGTTACCAAGGCTTTCAAAAAAAAAAATTTTTTAACTTTTTTTTAAAATCCAAAAAAAAAGTTTTTGAAAAATTTTGGTATACAAAACTATTAAAATTTTTCAGAAGATTCTCCATAAAAAAAAAAATATCAAAATCAGTTTATTCCTTTTCTAGAAAAACGAAAATAAAAAAATGGTTCTATAGGAGCTACCATTTAAAACCATTTTTTATAGCATATACCTAACAAAATTTATTGATTTTTTTTTTTTAGAAAAATCTGCCGAGTCATTTTTGAGAAAAATAAGATTTTTCAAAAATGTTAAAAAAAAAATTATATGGTTATTTTTGGGCCTAAAAATAAAAGGAAAAAAAAGGTGTCGGGGTAATGTCCCGATCGGTATAAGATGCACCAAACTGCTGGAGCGAGTAGGTTGGGTTGAGACAAGAAAAAAATCGTATGGGAGGGGGAGTCTATTTCCCCCCGTTTAAGCAGGAGGGGCAATTGTCTAAAAAATTGACTTAAACAGAAAAAAAAATATTAAAAAACAACGGTACAATTTAAAATGCCATGCTATACCTTTTTGGAAAGCCAAAATATATTCTCATTATCCTTTACCTTTTACTTACGTGTTGTTATATCTGACCTCTGTTTTGCTCGATCGAAGCCCATTATCACATCACCAACACCACCCTCAGCAACCTTTGTTTAAAGCGTGCCACTGCCATTACACATATACTTATCCTTATGCCTTAAGGCTTAACTACATCAAAGACTTTTTGCAAAAAGTAGGGCAAAAAGTGATAATGTGATGAGCAAAAATATGCCTAGAGATGCATGTGTGCGAAAAAATTGTGTTTTATCTGTACTACCAGTTTAAAATGATATATCAAACACTATTTTCGTCGGCTTTTTTGCACACAGGCATTTCTAGCGCATGTTTTAGTTTATCACTTTTGTACTTTTTGCAAAAAGTCTTGAATGTAGTTAAGCCTTTAATGGACCAAATAACGACAAAAAAAAAAACACAACAAAAATATTCTCGTCGCTCACCCCCTTCTAAGCAATTCAATAATATGTTGGCTGTTCGCGCAATCTCACTCACACAAACTCACATTCGTCTCTTAGCTTTTTTTTGGCTTCCATGTTGCAACTCATCAATAATATTCCTTGGTTCTCCTCTCTCTTGACAATTACACATACATAATATGTCGTTTTCCATTGTTTTCACTCAGGGATGCACTCCTTCTGAAATCCAATGGAACAGTACTAACTACCTCTACTCAACTTACAAATTTTGTCATTGTATTGGTGAATCGTTGTGTAGGTGAAATGCCCTTCGGTTTACAGGTATTATCATTAGGCCAGTCCTACGGAGAAAAAATCTCAGTGAGCGCTCAATGTCAATTTGGCGGAGGCGAAATCATTTCGTGGGACAACATTCTCCGCTCAATTGTAAAAAACTCAGTTGTTATAATTCTCGTACTGAAATTCTAAAAAATCACTTTCAACTTTTGCTTAAAATGTTTAATTTTTGAAGCAGAAAACTTATTGAAATGAATGAGAAATAATAAAAATATCAATTTATTTTAGTTTTTATTAACATTCCGTCTTTATTTTGTATTTATTTACCACTTTTGCACTTGCGCACCACAAAAAAATTTTAATTTGATTGTCAAAAGAACAGCTGTTTTGGCTGAGAAAGATTTGATATTTTTGGCTGCAGGAGAATGACAAGCATGGCGTCCTTCGAACAGAGGCTGACATTTACTTTTGACATTGAGTGAGTTTGTTCTGACGTTAGAGCTTTTCATGTATTAGTGCTTCTTAAGTGGATTCTGATTTTAAATCGAGAAGCGAAATTCTCCTCTCAGAATCGTCGGTTGACCGTTTTTTTTTTGCCAATGGAATGGTTTTAGAAGAGTTTGGTTTGATTCCGGACGCTTCCAGACGTCCAATGGAAAACGACAATAAATAGATCTTCGAATAAAAACCATCTAATGGCGATTGGAAGAACTAAAATTTCGAACTATTTGAAAATAACGACTTTTTATTAAAAAAAGACTTTTATAAAACGTATTATTTTTTAATAAAAAGAAGCTTTTTATGCTTGTTTTTTTGTATTGAATTATATTATTAGAATATGTAAATCATTTTGAAAAAGTTTTGTGCTATTCGTTTTATATTTAGTTATTGAAAAACACTATTAAAAATTAAAAAATGTACTTGTTTTCAAAAGCTTATAATTCAAAAATGGTGACTAAGTTAAAAAATCAGTCACGAACAAATGGACCTTTTATTACCTTTAAAAATATACATATATATATTATACGACTGCCTTAAAAACCCTAAAGTTGTCTTTAACTTAAAGTGAAAAAAACCGCCCTAAATCTTAATTTTTTCGCAAACAACATTGACACCCGAAATTATAGATTTTTAAATGCTCTTGTGTCGTGAATATCGCCATTTTGTAGCTCGAATAGTTTATAAAATATTCAAGTTTCCGTTAAAATACATAAGTTAGCGGACGAAAGTACGAAATAAATAATTCTCTTGGTGTCAAAAATTGTAGCTTTTTAAATGCTAATTTGTTGCGCAAACACGAAATTTGTAGCTCTAACAGTTTTTTTTGTATTCAAGTTAACAAGTTTTAAAGTGAATCCGTATTTTTTCCTCAGAATTTGACAGCAAAACTTAGGTAAAAGAAACATTTTTTTAAGTTGACAAATGTTTTATTTAAATTTAAAAAAATATAATTGGAACACTCACAAAGACAACTAAAATAAAAAAAAAAAACAAACAATTACAAAAAGGTCTATTCATTCATTGGCCCCTGTTATTGAACCCTCGCCCTCTTCTTCCAATAAATCTGCTGCTTCCCTCTTCAGTCGCAATTCCTCGCGATGTTTGATCGTTACTTGTAAAAATTCTAAATACTTTGAATCTACCTCGTCTTCTTCTATTTTAACAGCAACCGTATTCTTCTCATCGTCCTCATCTGATGTTTCATAGTCCAATATAGTTTCCGGTTTGATGTTGGCAACAGAGTGCAGTTGTTGTCGCAACATTTCATTTTCCATTTGAAGCTGCTCGGTAGCATGCCGCCAAAAGTTGTTTTGATGTTCTCCGTGCCATCTTACGGCATTTACATACGCCTGTCCCCAAACTTGGGCTCCCTTTGTATGTGCGATGTCACTGAATCCGAAAGATGTTTGGTCTTTGTTTTGATTGTGATTTTGCAATTTTTGCTTATTCCGACGACGATTTCTTTGACGTTTGTTTATTCTGGATTTAGTTTTAGATTTTAATGGAACACTTGTTCCTTTTGTTTGAGTATTATTAGGCATTTTATTTGGAAAATTAAAAGACAAAACTCGATTACAATACAACAAAACAAAATAACAAAAAAAAACTATATTACCGACCGATTAAAGTGACATAAAAACTGTCAAACAGAAAGCTGCCAAAAAATAGAGATGTGTACGTTTAAACTCATAGAAATGTAATAGAAGCACGATAATAAATATTGTCTGAGGTGCGTTCTTTTATGTTACTGTGGTTAACTATAGTTAATGTGTCAAAAACAAAAGTTGATCTGCCATAGTTAAGAAAGTTACTCTTGGTAACTTTTTCATTTAGGAACGACCAGAGTTAACAATAGTTAATGTGTCAAACGAAAGGGGTTGAAAAAAAAATTGAATTGTATATTTGGAATAAATAACCAAGAAAAAATGTGATTGCATTAAATTTATTGCAAAAATAATTATTAGGAATTCAAAATAACATGTGCAATTTTCTTCATTGCTTATGGCACAGAATTTTTGGATGAAAAATTAACCAAATATAAAGAAGAAAATGCCGGCAGAAAGAAAATGCATCAGAAAATAAAAGAAAACTATTCAAAAAACCAAATTCGACAAAAAAAAATCGATTAAATTGATAAAAATATATTTTAAATATTGAAAACAATTCCAAATCAAAAGGGCAAAAAGTAAACAAAACATCCACCATTGCATTTCAGCTGTGTTTGACAGATCAACTATTTCAATTCATATCGAGGAGATGAGTTGGAAAAAGTTACAAAAAGTTACTTTTTGACACTTTTACTTTGGAATTTAGGAACGATTTTATGACGTCATAAAGTTACTCGAAGTAACTTTTCTGAATTAAAGGAACGACCGAAGTTAACTATAGTTAACCACAGTAACATAAAAGAACGCACCACTGCTCATATATTTCAAAATGCTGCAATTTAGATATAAGATGCTGCGTGCAATTCTCAATTTGAATCGAATACATAGATACAAAAAAATTAAGGCCTACAAGTTTTGTTCCAGACGGCAAAATTGATAAATTGTGCTAAGTGAAGAGAAATTATTCATATTTATCAGAACTAGGCAAGTGGCCGGCTTTTGACGAGTCAATCTTTGTTGTGTGGCCAGTGGTCTCCCTGAATCATGCGGCTAGCCGCACAACTACCTAATTTATAGATATCAGAGGACATAGCATTCGATTAAGCAGATTCATGTCGAATTCCTTTTAACAAAAAAATCGATTTGTTTAGAAGAAAAATTCCTGGAAAAATTCCTTGTATTGTAAGAAAAAATCGATTTTGTTTAAAAAAAAATCGATTTTTTTTTGATATAAAGAATTCGACATAAGTTAAAAAAAACATCAGTTACTTCAAATATATAAGCAAATAAAATCGTCACCGCACGGCAATAGTCGCCTCACTCTAAGTTGAAATAACATTCATTACTCAAAGACTACTTGTATAGAAAAAATCCATTTTCCATGGCAATAAATTATGAACTTTACGGAGAATGCGAAATTCTGGGATAGTAGGAAATCAGAAATCTAAATAAATAAAATTTGAAAATGATTTATTTTACAATCGTCATTTGCATGGAAAAAAACCTTTCTTTGCTTTAAAATTGGTAATTTAATAGTGACCATTTGGCGTTTTTCAATACCTTGATTTCCTGAGAAGCATAAGGACTTATACCTAAATTTTTAAAGAAAAAAATTAAATTTTACTTTTTGTTTATTAAAAACAAATTCTATACTTAAAGCTATTAAAACAACCAATTACTTCAACTCATTTCGCTTTCATCTTCTTATTTGCTTTGGCCAGTTTTGCCTTCAGTGCCTTCACATCCACTTTCCCAGACTCGTTTGCATCTGCTTTCCTCTTTCGATTTGGCTCTTCAGGTGGATTGAAATCTTTGCTACGCTTCTCTTCCTGCTTCTTAGCGGAAGCAGCTTGTTTCTCCTCGCGTTCTTTGTTCTTGCGTCCTTGCTTTTGTTCCTTGTTGAGGAAGTACTCACCGGAGGCCAATTGTTTATCGATCTTACTCTCAGGCTGCTCTGGCGGGAACGGAGTGTACTCCTTCTTGGGTTTCTTGTTCTTCGGTTGTTTCCGTTTGCTAATGTTCTTATTCTTAAACTTGGGCAGGAATCGTGACCAATCTTCGTTGGCCAACTTTGGATCTTTGGCCAGTTCTCTCTTGATCATCAAAGCTTTGATATTATATATTGGATGAACATTATTCATAGTTTCAGTGACAATATCACGAACTTGCTGCAGACCTTTATACGGACCAAGAGCCGATACTGTATTTCCCTGCACCAAGACATAGCAATCTGTGAGTAGCTCAATGGATTTGAGTGTTGCTCCGTTGGGGCCGATGAGACGCTGCCGTCTCTTCACAAATTTATCTTTCTTTCGCACTAAACTTCCAATTTTAATGATATCACATCCGATTTCATCTTCCAGCACACGTTTGGCTTGTTCGAAAGGAACACTCCGGGCCATCAACTTAATCATGTCTCTTGCCTTGATAATAATAAATGGATCCCATGTTTTTCTGGTTGTCTTCACTACCATGCTTCCCTCTACTAAATCGAGTTCGGCTTTGAGGTGAGATTCTTCCAATACTTGCTGTACCAATGGCCATACCTCTTTAAGGTATTTCTCGCGGTATTTTGGGAAGAGCGTGGCAAATGAGCTTTCTTCTACTAGTCCATGAACATTGTGATCTGCTTTGAATTCGGGAATTTTTAATGCCCAGGCATTTTCAACAGGTTCGGTGGAGGTGTAGTTTTTATCATCTCCATCATCGTCACTCATTTTGTTAAATTTATAAGTTTTTCAAAAAATAAAAACAATTTCTCAACCACACGTGTGGATGCTTTTAAAAAATATCTAAAGCCAAAAAAAAAAAAATGACAGAAATGTCAAAGATCAATACGAAGTGAAGTAAGTGGTGGTTTAATCGCACTTCCTTATCATACTTTTTATTTTAGAGGTGTTTGATTATTTCTTACGTTTTTATTTGTTTGCGCATCTGTTCGTTTTCGTGTGAAAGGTCATGTTATGCAGGCTCTCCCAAACAACCAACGCGATACATTCGGAGCTACGACGAAACTGTCGCCTTTCTAAATTAATTTAAGGTATGATCACAGAACGAAATTGCGCAATTTTGGACAATTTTTCCGAAATCATCTTCAAAATTGCATAATTTCCCATACTATTACGCAATTTTAAAATCATTTCAAATCACCTCAATTTCAATGAAATTGCGAACAAAACTGCGTTTTATTTTGATACCAAAATGCTATCAACTTTCTTTCCATAAGTTTTGATGGTTTTCAATGAAAGCTATAACTGGCGCCTAATATTTTTGTTTTTATTTTTATTATTGTAGTTTCGTTCGTTCACTTTATTGGGAAATAATTGTTATAACTAACGCAATTTTGTTCGCAATTTCACTGCAATTGAGGTGATTTGGGATGAAATTGCGTCATTTGGTCAGTTTATATTTCAGAGCGCTCAGTAATTTTCCTCCGTCACTTTGAAAGGACAGGAGCATACATATAAACAAGATTCCGCAAAAATACTTGTTTTTCTTTTCTTTTTTTTATTTAATTTCGGTGACAGATAATAATTGAGCAACGAATCCAAAAAAACCTTCCTCAGTTTTTTGGCAGCAAAACGGAGAAATTTTTGTGAGGAATATATATATATCTATATCTGAAAATACGGATTTTTCCGAGATACCTGAAATTGAAGATGATTTCGGAAAAATAATGCAAAATTGCACAATTTCGTTCAGTGAGAACATATTAACCATAAAATATTCTTCGATTCGTAATGAATTTTTTTTCACACGAATTAATTTTTTTCTCGAACAGGACTAAAACGAACTTCCTTACCTATTTCTATTTATTTGAAAGCTACGTCACGAAATTTTTTGTCTCAAAAATGAAAACAAAGCGATTTTCTACAAAAAAACGAAGTCAGCTGCTTGTAATTTACGAATTGCTACCAAAATAAAAGCATAAATTTTAATTAGTTATCGAAATTCACATCCCAAGTTTGTGAATAAAATCACAATGTTAGAGTCGGTTAGATACGAATGCAGTCAACAACAATTGATGCGTACAAGCAACGATAGCCAACACCAATCGCCAACTCCTATGGACGAACCAATTGGAACAGTACAGGTAGGTGAGGTGCACTTGCACACATAGGGGAAAAACAGTTCACTTTTTACTTGAACCCTACTAATTAACTGTTTTTTTACTACGTAGATTCTTTGCACACATGACGGTGTTCTACTGAAACAGGCCAGCGCCGAATATATTGCTGACCTCAATACCAGCGGATCATTAAGTGTCGTTGAATATTCTCCGAGCAAACGAAAGTACATCGAATGGCATCCAAACGAGAATATTTTAATTGCCGATGACACCCAAGATCAAGGTGATTGGGCCTTGGTCGACACCATATCGCGAAGAACTCGCACCACGTCCGAATGTCGTGTCTTCAATACAAAGCCAGAAAATATGCCCAAGGCCCGATGCATTCGTAGCAATTTGGAAGATCTTCGCTCTATTGAAGTGAAAAACCGCGGGCAGACTATTCGTTTGTTGAAGAAAGAATCGGGTGCCCTTCACAGTGAATACTTCTTTCAGCACGGAAATGCCGATATGTTTGTCCGTTCAATGCGGCAGCTACACATCTTGGATGTATCAAATTCCAATCGAGATGAGTTTCTAGTCCTTAGCACCGAAACACAAAAGCTCAAAAAGACCTTTGCCGAATTGGACATCGGTGAGATCAAAGCAAGTTCGATGGCGTCCGAAAGTTGGTTGCCCAATAGATTGGTTGGGTTTCTGGTGAATTTCCCAGATTATGTGCCTCCTCCGTTTCACAGGCCACAACCAAGGTCCAGACCAGCTGTGAATGAGGACTATCAAGTTCTGAATAACAACCAAAGCCACGAGGTGACTCCCGAGACCGAAACTCCAAAAGAAGAAGAGCAAAGCAAAGAAGAAGTTGTCGAAAATAAATTGCCCAAACGAGAAATTGTTGAAAGAGGTGAGTCAGGCACATATGACATACATCGTGCCATGTCAAGGCCATATAAAGGTCGAAGGTAGTTTTCTTTTAATATTTATTATATAATTTTCTTTTTTATAAATAAAATAGATTAGGTGGCTGTCATCGTCCTCGCTTTAAAGTTTATTTTCTTTTTATGAAATGAGATTAGGGCGTAACTCCGAAAAATATTTGTTATTATTTTAATGCAAGATTAAATTCTAACAAAGACATGATAATGTATTTGATTTTATGTGCTAAAAATGATAAGCGATGTTCGGAAGGCAAATTGAATTTGTGATAACATGTGGTTGCTAGTTGTTTGTCAACAGGGCATCTGTTTCTATTTGTAAACAATTATTTACTTTACCGTCGAAATTATGTCATATCACGCATGAAGGTGAGGTTTTATGGTGATAAAATGAAAATTATGAGGAGACCGGAATGGTACATGTAGTATGAGCATAGTATGAGTAGGCTTACTTATTATGCAATAAAATTTTCAATTTGATTATTAAAATTAACTATCAGCCCTATGCTGCTAAACAATCACGTGAAAGTTTGTATTCTGCTATCCGTCGAAGGGAAATAATTGCTCCAACTTTGGTATAAATTTCGATAAAACAGGATTTAAACAATTAGATTCTTTTAAGAATTTCAAAACTTACTATCAGTTAAGATTTGCACTCTAAAGATTGAAGATTAAAAAAATAATTTAAGGCAAATTGAATGAAACTTTCACGTGAATCTAAAGTTTCGATCGGATCGAATAGCAGAATAGGGCTGTATGTTTGTTACCTATTAAACAATCAAAATTATTTTTTACTAAATTTTAACCAATTTCTAGCATTGCAGCTTATTCTCTGCAAATAGTTTGTATGATGTATATAATATAACTTTTAAACTACTGCTTTTCAAAGCGTCGCGTGTCAATTGTGTTTAACCAGTAATGTGAAAGACTTGTCACAACTCCAAGACTTGACGTTTACTGAAATTTGGCAGAACTATAAATGAACTGACCAATAAAATCCGTTGCATCGATTTATACAACTCTTTTTTAAGAAACCACTCATATCTTACGCTGCGCATGCAACGGACGCAAAGCTTTTCTCTCCGGAAAATCCTTTTACATTTTCAGTTTTCAATATTAGTTTAAAGTTAGGCATTTTTATCATTGTTCTTTCTGAGGTTTTTTGTTGCTTTCAAATAAACTTTTTCATAAAAAAAAAAATAAAATACTTCAGTTATTAAATTTAAAAACTCACTTTCCTTGGATCCTTGCAAACTTCTGCCAAAAATAATCCATCTAAGAGGTGAAGAGTGTGGAATGAAAAGGGCAATATGTTCTTCCTCGTTTGGAGTGGAATAACAAAATTTACTAATAAACACAAGTTAGCTCATAGAACAAAAAAAAAAAACAATACATTGTCATGCGTACTTGGTTTTTTGTTGTTCGAAGTCTTAAGTTAAAAAAAAATCCCGCCAGCTTTTTTTATTCCGTTTGCGACTGAGGGATGAATCTAATTCAAAATTGACCAAGATGTGATCGTCCAAAAAAAACTATTAATAGAAACTAGTATCGCCCAGAGGCCGAAATTCGGCCAACAAAAAATAAACAAAAAATTAAATTGTAAGAAAAAAACTAAATTTTTTAGGGTTTTTACTTTTATTAGTAAAAAACGATAGAGTTGCTGACCCCTACTTATATCAAAATTAAAACCGTATATATTTTTAATCTACCTTTTCAACATTATGAAATTCATCTCAAACAAATACCATTATTTGTTTATTGGTTGAATTATTTCTGAAATTTTTGATTTTCCGAAAATTTTTAATTTGCTTTTATTTTTAGTATCTATCGAATCGACTAATAAAAAAACAATTCTGGCAAGCATAAGGCTGAAAACAAAGCGTCTTGGGCCTATATTTTGATAATCAAAAGAGCCTTACTGAATTTTTGGTGGATCATTCATTTGTTTATATTTGAAAGGAAAAGGGTTTTTTAAGGGTTTTTGATCAAAAATTTATTTGAAAGTACTTAATTGATGGCATCTGACAGGCGTAAGGCTGAAAAAAAAACGTCTTGGACCTAAATTTTGACAATTTTTGTTGCTACATTTTTGGTATATAGTTCATTTGGATTTACATACCTCAAAGGAAAAAAGTTGATTTTCTGCAAACTTAAGAGCCGTCATTGAAATCGCTCAAGGAACAACGAATAATAGATAACATTTTTTGAATACGACTCCTATACTTGTACAGGTACACATCCACCCGATCTCTTCAGATTACTAATGCACAGATCACAAATAACAGCGCCCAATTTTTGTATTCGCTATTCCACTCGCCTTCAACTTTAGGTACTATCACCTACCTATTGCTATTATACCTACCATCATTTTACCTAATATTGTAGCGAGTTTAATTTTTTTACTTTTTCACAAAAAAGAAACGTTTTTGTGACACTCGTAATTTTGTTTAAATGGCCGCGTTCGGGGGGCAAGCCAAACCTATCCGGATAGGTTTGTGTTGTTGTAATCCCTTGTTTAAAAACTTCTGATGTCAGCTGATGCAACAACAACTCAAGGTATCTGAAAATTTTTGGGATAGGTGGATAGCCTATCTCACTACCACCCGAACGCAAGCAATTATTCAAATAAAAAATGTCATTCTCGTTTTAGGAAAGTATACTATACTATACGACGATAAAATTTCTCATATGAGTGATTTTTGTGCTAAAATATATATAAAACTCTATCTTTCTTCGCTCTACTGTAAGTTTGCAATTTCATTTTTTCACCAAAAATCCAAATCCATAATAGTCATTATCCCCCAAAATTTCAGACAATTTAAAACAATAAATCAATAATATCAAAAAATTAAAATAACCCTTACCAGCCTCTAACGGCTTCATATGCATATAATTTTTGATTTCTGCACATCTGTGGGACAAAACCTTTCTAACGGTATATCACTCATGCATTTCCGTTGAGTATTAACGGAGAAAAGTGTACCGTAAGTTTTTCCCAAGCGTATTAATATATGTGGGATAAAAATAAAAGAATAACGAGTCTACTAATAAAAATTTAATTCAATTAATTTCAAGTTTAAATAAAAAATACCCTTGGTAGATCGCCCTTTGTTGCACCTACCGAACATGGATTACATGTCTTATGTGCTATAACGTGAATTAACGGTATGGGAAATACCATAGGGATGTCCTTTTTCAAACCATTTCGAATGAGATATCAATGACTTCAGTGGCACTTATACATATATCCGAAGAAATTGAGCTCAAATTAGTTTGAGTACTCCTTATTTAGCAGCAATTCACCCCAAACGCGAAGACTCATCACCTGAAACTATGAGGCGATAGCTATAAAACAATACCTCTATAATCTTTGCGCAATCTTTATCTATCGATTGGTATATTTAGGATGTCTGTAGTGCAAACAGTCACTTAGCAGTAGGGCGCGAGCGGTACATGTTTTCGTGACGGTCCTCATTTCGCTACATCACACCCAACCGTCCGAGAAAGACATGTAATCCATGTCAAAAAAGACGTCGCGTCGGATCTCGTCGTGTGTGTCTTGGGTCGCTCTTCGTCGTACAATGCCTTCTTCTTTTTCTTTTTTCCTTCGATGACTTGGGAGAGAGTTGCTGAATGCTTAGCTTACTTCATATATTAAAAGTAGTTATCTAAAAAAAAAAATTATAAAAAAAAATGTCAACACTTACTAGAAAGAGTGTTGCCTTTTTAAAAAGCCAGAAGTATGTTCTTTCATTCTTTTTTAAATCAATTTATCTATATATGTGGGATCACAGACTACGCCACTGCTCTCTATCTCTTTGGCCATTCAAGTCCGCATTCATAAACTTCGCATCCTTCCAACTTATATAAATTAAAACATCAGTAACAAATAGCATAATTTTGCTAAAGTTTAATACACATTTCAGAAAAATCTGAATACTGAATCCTGGTGCACACCAAGATCAACGCTCAGCGAACCAGAAATTGTGTTGCCAAACTTTGTTCTCTGAGTATGATTTAAACCAATCCAAATCTTTGCCCTTTATTCCATACATTTCCAATTTTCGCTCCAAAATATTTTTATCAATCGTCTTAAATGCACGTTTAAAATCCAAAAAAAAAACTGTTATTATTGAATTACCAGAATCGATCTCCTTTCTTCATTCATAAAACAACCAGTTTAAGGCTTTCAAGAATGTCCTTTTCTGAACTCTCATTGTTCGTCTCCATATAATTTTGCAGTAACCGGCTCCATAATATTTTCAAAAGTTGGTCGAAACTCATCACATTTCACCGTCTTCACAACTTTTTCTACTGATATAACTCTTGATTCCTTCCAACTACTTGGAAATACTCCAGTAGAGAGTGAATTGTTAGAAGAAAAAAGAGAGAATAAGGTGTTTACTATCTCAATAAATTCCAATAGTGACGTCCACTTGAAGATGTGTGTTATATAATCTTTTTTTCCACGTATCCGCTGATACCATCGAACCCAAAAAAGAGGAAAGGGATTGCTGGAAAGTGGTTTTCCCTGGATTAAAAAGCTCACCTGGAGAGCCAGAATTGAGAGGCGATCAATGCCCAATTCCTGGAAAATGAATAGAAATTTGAATGGAGGATTTTTTGCGACCTTTAGTCCAATGCGTTTCGCCCAGGCACGACAGTTGGGCTCATCAGTTAGATGCTGTCGTGCCTTTCTAAGACGCAATTTTTTTTTTCATCATCCATTTGTTTGTCATCGACCAAAAATTGCGTCTTAGAAAGGCACGACAGCATCTAACTGATGAGCCCAACTGTCGTGCCTGGGCGAAACGCATTGGACTAAAGGTCGCAAAAAATCTTCCATTTGAATTTAATTCAATACAGTCCACTAAAACAATAACAAAAATAATTTTCTTTTGTTTTTGTTAATTCTCTTCTTAATAGAAAGTTGGTTAAAAAAAGTCTTGCTTTTCTACTTATTACTGCTGTTCTGCTTGTATAATACTTTCTTTCTGATATTTTAACATTTTCTGCTTAAATATTTATACTTAAAAATACTTTATAATTTTTCTTACTCACTATTTTCTAAAACTAGTTCTGATATCGAAATCGCAAATTTCGACATCAGAAATGGCTAACTTTAGTAATTTCGTCACATGTAAACCTCATTTCTTTAATATTTTTATTTGCATTACTCACGTCACACAAAGTCAAATTATCTGGTGACGCTTCAGTTATACCTCAATGGGTATCCGAAGCGTTTACCAGTTAACAACAAATTGCATTGTTTATGTTTTGTGGTACACTTGACCTCCTAGTTGTGGCGTTGGGAAATACTTGGGGTAGGTTGTGTATTATAAAAGAAGCTTCATTTTATTAAAAATCCCTACAGGGAAAACAGTAATTGTTCAATGGTTATAACTTAAGCCGGTACTTTAGTAAAATTTGTCAGAAACTTGGTAATTACTTGCAAGAAACTTGTCTTTTTAAGGTTCTTAGAGCAATAATTTCTTCTGCGACTTTCCGTTGCCCATGAAGGTATAAAATACATGAAGTCTCAAGTCTGACAACCTTTTATCTCTCATAACTGCTTGAGCTATATTTTGCGTACAATATTTGTTTGAATTCTTAATTCATTATTCACCATACGATTAATTATTTTGCATATAAGATGGTTACATATTTTCATTTTGTTTATCCACAGGTTCTCCACTTAGCGAAAATCAGTGGCTAGAATTTCAAACTCCTGACGGACGTATTTCCGATCCAACTCGCATAAAAGAGATCATATTCCGCGGAGGTGTTGACAGTCGACTTCGCAGTGAAGTTTGGAAATACCTTCTCAATTACTATCATTGGGATGATACCGACGTTGAGCGTGCCAAACGTCGCAGGGAAAAGTCCATGGAATATTACAGCATGAAAGCTCAATGGCTATCAATGACACCGATGCAAGAGCACAATTTTTCTGGTTATCGTGAACGAAAGTGTCAAATAGAAAAAGATGTCAAGCGCACAGATCGCACTCTGGAATACTTTGCCGGTGAAGACAATCCAAATTTGATGGTCTTGCAGGGTATTCTTATGACTTATGTAATGTACAATTTTGATCTGGGCTATGTGCAAGGAATGAGTGATCTTCTAGCTCCAATTTTGGCAATTCAAGAGAACGAAGTTGATGCATTTTGGTGCTTTGTTGGATTTATGGATATGGTATTTGCTAATTTCGATATAGATCAAGCTGGCATGAAAATTCAGTTCAACCAACTGAAGAGACTCCTAGAGTTTTCCAACCGTCCATTATTTGAATATATGAAAACTCATGATTCGGATAACATGTACTTCTGCTTCCGTTGGCTTTTGGTCTGGTTTAAGCGGGAATTTTCAACAGATGATGTTATGAAACTATGGGAGTGTCTTTGGACACGATTGCCATGTCCAAACTACCAACTCTTAATAAGTATTGCAATTCTGGACCAACAAACTGATATCATCATCGGAAATCAATATGAATTCAACGAAATCCTCAAGCATGTTAACGAACTATCGGGAAAAATTGATGTGAAGGCTACACTCGAACTTGCCGAAGCGATTTACAAACAAATCAAGACTGCAGACTCGCTTACGAATGATATAAGAGTTATAATTGGAGAACATCCAACCGAACCGTTTGGAAGCCAAGAATTCCCTCAAGACTTCGAAGATGGCTTTGATGAATTGGTTCGCGAACTAACGCCCGAAGAGAAGGAAAAACAACAAGCTATGCTAGAAGAAGCCTGCGAACAGTCGATGTTTTTGCAATTCTTGTAAATGGAAAAGGAAAATTATAGGGCTTAGTTAGCGGCCATTAAGCCAAAGTTTTAAGTTATTTTTTTTTTTCAAAATTATTTTGTAGATAGCAGAGGGTCGATAGATAGAGTGAGAAGTAACAAAAAGTTTTAATTCGAGATAATTTGGTGGTAGAAAAGCCAACTTTATTTAAATTTTTCATAAATGTAAATGGATCCTGTTCGGTCTCTGAAATTGTTATTCCGCTATACTTCTGCACTTTATTGTATTTTAATGGACTTATTTTATTTTGTATTGGTTATATATTATTTTGAAACAAATCTTATACACATTACTTACTTTTTGCATATTGCATACAGCTGCAAATAATAAAAAAAAAGAACATTTTATAGTTGAAGTTGTTTTTCATGTTTGGCGATGCATTTGAAAAGAGTTGAAAGTTAAGTATGTATTATATTTAAAACTTACATAAAAAACGAACATAGAACCGTTACCGTGTTAAATAAAGTAAGTGCACATATAATTCGTGTTATGAACGATCATAGTTTGGAAACTTGATTATAAGCTATCAGCCTTATCATCGTACCAGATCGGGGACGATCGTACGAAATGTACGAATTTTGTATCATTGGCCAATCGGACAGATCTACGAAAAAAAATTAAACGTCAAAATGGCAGCAACGGATCACGAATTCATGCGATGTGTTAAGATATTATTTGCTTTCCGATTTCCCAGAAAATAAGAAGTGGAAAATTTCCCGTAATTATACGATACGATTCGTATACCATGAACAGAAAAAATCGTCCGATCGGAAGTTTTTTCCGACCGTACATTTCTCCGAACGGATACGATAATAGGCCTGATTTATCTGATAAAAAAAAAAATAAGTTAGCCCTCTATTTTATGCCACCTACCACAAAATTCGTTCCATTTTTCGAGCGACGCGATTGTCGCAAAATAAAATGAAACAAATGCAATTACATGTTTGTGACCGCACTTGCGATTGAAATTTCTGCGATATAAAAATCGTAGTCGCGGAAAGAAATAAACACGCACGCACTTGCGATTGTCAGTCACGCGATTTTTCAGTCGCAAGAAATGAAACACATGGTTTTAAATGGGAGTGCACGCACATGCGAGTGAAAAAGCGCGGTGCTTAAAAAAAATGGAACAGGTTCATTTTTAGAGCGACTTTTCAGTCGCAACGACTTTAAATCGCAAGTGCGTGTCTAGCATTAAGCGTGTTAGAATTTGTATAGATTTGTAAAATCTATAGTTCTCTCATAAAGAGGAACAAACGAGGCGCCGCCTGGTGAAGCGAGTGCACACTTTCTCGTCGTTTTGGCAGTTGTGGAGAATTGAGGAGGGGTGAGAAATTGGAATTAATGCAAATAAAAAGGATGCGGAAGAACCTATACAAAATGTATTAGAAAACCATTTTTTGACATTCCTTGATTCATTTTCTATGCAATAAGGCATAATAAGGCTTTTTCTTGCTTTGGCATGAGAGAAAGAACGATACGCTGTGGCATAATTTTGGGAATATCAGAAAAAATATATTTTTTTTAAATAAATTAATTTACATAGTAAAATTTTTAAAAATAAAGTTTCGAAAAGTTAATTTTTGAGGAGTAGATTTTTGAAAAGCTGAATTTTAAAAGGTTAAATTTTGAACATTAGATTTCTGAAAAGTAGAATTTTAAAAAGTAGAATTTCGGAAAACGGAATTTTGTAAAGTAGAATTTTGAAAAGCTGAATTTTAGAAAGTTAAATTTTTATTAATCCATAAAAAAAATTTCTAAACCTTAAAAATAAAAATATGGCTGGATTCCAAAACGCATCAGATGCGCAAACTGCGCATCAAATCTTTTTTAGCTGTAGGGCTATTTCGGAAAGCGCGGCGGATCGCTTTTAGTGGCGGATTTGCATTTTTTTTATTGCGCTTTTCATGCCAAACTCTTATAAAAAACGAAAGTTCTTACTACATATCATTTTGGGTGTGAAAGCGATAGGCGTCTAGGTGGCGGATTGTTGGCGGATTGAAAGAAATTGTAAATACATAAATAATTTGCAAATAATTATCTTATTTTACTTTCGGCAAATAAAATACACCCTTAATTCCATCAATCGGCCTTTTCGAGGTCTCCGTCAGAGCGGAAAATTCTCCGATTTCATACGAATCAGAGGATTTTTACTTCGAGGAGTTTTTCCGAACGGCTGTTTTCCGCTGAGGATTGATCGTGATGGTAAGGATGGGGTAGGAGAGTGAGAAATGGCGAGGAATGGGGTTACTTAGGCGAGATAGGTAACCATGGTAGGGTGGGTAGAGGAGATGTCTTGCAGCGTCATGACACCTAGACGCATAAGCCTGGCATGATTTTTGTATGCGCGGTTCTGACAGGGGTCAAGAACCAACACCCTCCGACGAGCGTGAGGCCGGTCAAGCATGCCAGCATTGACCCCGACGGCAACAAAGGAGCCCGCAACAATATCTAACCGTTCAATTTTATTCATTTTTGTTGGTTAGGTTAATAAATAAAACTATTCATTAATTGTAATTAAAGTTACTTTGTTGGTTTATTTATTACAAATTTAATTTAATAAAAAAAAATAAAAAAAATCTATCTAGTTCTATGGATCCGCGTTCGGTTTATAAAAAAAATTGGATTTTACTTCCTCTTTTGTGTTAATATTCAAACGAAGCTTTGAAGCTTCGGTTGAATATATATATTTATATATATGTACATATATGTGGGTGAAATTATTCCCACTTGATCTCCACCGATTTTGTACGGAAGTAACAAAAAAAATCCGGTGGCGTAAAGTGGATTACCGCCAAATTTTTTATTTTAAATTTCTGTTTTAAAATGCTAAAAAAATAACCCGTCAAACTTCAACACACACTTTTCTTTTTCAATTCCAAATTTACCGCTGTCACAAGCAAATGGTGGCAAAAAAGCGAGTCAATTTTGATTTATTAACTATCACCTTAGCCGATTTCACCCCTGGGTTCGATTCCCAGCCTCTTCCACCTAACGAAGTGTTTTTCGCTAATACCTCTTGCGAGAAAGTGACAAATCCTCCAAGAGTAGCTCCTGTCATAGAAAAGTGACGCCCATCCTAGCCGTTCAGATTCGGCATTAAACTGTAGGAACCCTCCATTCTTGCAGACACGACACAAGAATGCTTGAGAGCTTTAAGTCACTAGGCCCTGGGGCCCAACTATGTACCTCGATTCTACTTTCGAATCTATTCGAATGATGTTTGCGATTCTACTATCAAATGGGACTAGGTATGCAAGTACTGCCAACCATTAGTCAAAAAATTTGCGAATTTCAATACATATTTATCATTTATAATTAATAATATTGACAATCGATACTTACATTACATTTTATTACTCTCGATGCTTCTTTTGCTCGCAAACACATTTGAATTAGAACAAAAATTTGCGAATTCGGCTGACTTTGACATTGACTTTTGATTTACATAGTACCACCAACTTCGCGAACCAAAACAAAAATCAATTGGCACCACTAGACCAGTGCGATTATCGTTTACTATAGAATTACAGAGTTGTGATTTTGCGAATTCGGCCATTTTGATTGTAGAATCGATTTACATAGTTGGGCCCCTGGTTCTTCATGAGCTGTTGTGCCACCAAATTAATTTATTTTTGTGAGTTTCACCCGGAAATATTTCACAAACGAATTTTATATTTGTCTCCTTATTGTTCTCTCGTTTGCCTACTTAAAATAGGTAAGATTTTAAGCCTGCAATGACATTACATTATAACAGAAATGAATGTTCGCCATAAGGGGAATTTTTGAAACACGAAATACTTTTCGGGTGAAACTCAGAGTAGGTGAAAAAATCCGGATGAAAAGTTGTTGGGGTGAAGTGAAACTCGCAATAATGCTAATTATTATTTCAAGTAATAAAATCGAATAAAAACACATTTGTATTACATTTTTTTATATTTTTTTTTTATTGTTTAAGTTTGAAATTATTTTCATTCCATATAATGTTTTTGTTTCTTTTGTAGTTAATCATGATGTATTTATATATATTTTAAAGTCATTTCTTTAATTTAAACGTTCTAATATCTATTTTTTTGTTGTTTCTTTTTAATTGTTTATACTTAAAGTTTTAAAATTAAATGAAATTAAAGAATACGTGGTTGTAATAATCGAAATAACTTTTTATTGTTATTTGTTTTTTATCAATCCAAAATGAAAATAAATTTTACAAGACAACAAATTAATCCAAAACATCTATTTCTACGTCGATTGAAATTGAAATGATAATATCAAAACGTATTTCTCCAAAAACAAATAAGAACAGCAGCATTTAATTCCGATTCATATTTAAGAGAATTGCGCATTTGATATTAAAGTTTTCCGGGCTTTGCTTAGAAATCAGTCAACAGCAGCATTAAATTTAAAATAACTTACGCACAGCCACGTACATACATAGAAATAGATATCGAACATAATCTCCTCTTTACAAAAGTTGAAGAATTTTTATGGTTTATTTACTTTATTATAGTCTAGATTGAATATTTTATTTGAAACTTTATTATGAAGATGGTTTGTAGGTTTTGTATTTTTTTTTTTTGTTTTCTTTTTCGATTGATAAATATCATTCGCATTTTTTTTTTGTATTAATATTTTGTTTATTTTGGGTTCCTAGGATTTATTTAAATTTGCTGTATATCTTTTCTAATAAAATCATATATTTTACATTAAAATAAAAATTAAAAATATCTATTTAAATTGATTAATTACAGAGTAAAATATTTAATTTAAAAAATCGGGAGACCTACTTTTATTCAGTTTTTTTTTGTTGTTGTTATAATTGTAAGTGTTTTCTTATATATTTTTTATGTATAGTATATATTTAAATTGTTTAAGTTTGGAAACTATATGTGTGGTTTCATTTTTAAGCATAGTTTTTTTTTTTTTTGTTTTGTTTTTTTCGCTTATTTATATTCATTTTTTATACAAAATATTTTTATTTTTAATCACAATATTTGATGGAATTTCCTCAACATGTTTTTATTTGTTGTTATTCTATTCTTTTTTCGTATGGAAATTGTGTGTTTTTTTATGATAATAACTCTAGTATGTAATGTTGGTATGTTATATTTATTTTTGTATTTTTACTCACTCATCTCGTACCCTTTTTTATTATAAGTATTAAATGTAAATAATAAATATTGATTTTCTTTCGTGTGCATGTTTTTATTTTGTTTAGAGAAAATTTATAAATTAAAAAAAATTAATTGAAAATTTAATTATCAAGATACATGCAAACGAAGAGAACAATCTAAATTCACACTACAAAGCTTATGTGTGTGTGTTTTGTTTATTTTATTTAACAGCAACATGCAGTCAGTCAGTTTAAAATTTTGTTTTAAAAAACTACTCTCTTTTTTGATCAACAAATTAATTAATAATTTTCTTTGGAGATTAAAGATAAATATAGAGATGGAAATAACACAGCAGCAAGTGAATCTCCCTCCGGTTTACTTAGCTCCAAAGACTCGTCATTTTTGTTCTTATACATTACAGTTTTTAATTTCTTTCTTGTCTAAAATACAATTTTATAATTTTTTTATAGATAAATCTAAATAAATGTGTTCCTATGTTTTTATTTTTTTTTTAATTAATTGAAAATTCTAGTATAGTTATGTATTTAAAAAATAAAACCTTTTTAGTCTATCTAGACAATATTTTAATAAATGAAAAAAATATTTACTTTATTTTTGCTTAACATAAATAAATATTTTTACTTTTGTAGAAATTTGTTTTTTTTTTTTTTTTGTCGTTTTTGCTATAAAGTAAATGTTTTGTGGACAAAATTATAAGGAGGATGTGACGTGTGGTTACTTACAATTATTTACAGATACAGGAAAATATTCAATAAAAAACAGGTATGAACGTTATAAACTTAAAATCGCTACACAAAACATAAAAATAAGTTACAAAATATTTTAAGCGTTTGAATTAGGGGGTTCTCTTCTTGAAAAAAAGCACACATTACCAAAAAAAAAAACAGTCAAAGCAAATATAAATTTCTCTGTTTTTTGGTAGGTGTGTTGCAGAGAGACATCTCGTCTATTTTTTTGTTTTTATTCTAGTTTTAGTTTTAACAGTTTTTTTGTTTTTCGTCAAATTTGTAATCGTGGATTTTAGTCTCGCACTTCTTCGGATTATCTTTATTCCCTACTGATCTGCCTTGTCGGTGTCATTCTCATTATTCGTTGAT
The DNA here is from genome assembly GCA_947049315.1 of Epistrophella euchroma. Lineage (NCBI taxonomy): Eukaryota > Metazoa > Arthropoda > Insecta > Diptera > Syrphidae > Epistrophella > Epistrophella euchroma. The sequence goes on from OX346245.1 coordinate 19,760,658, forward strand.
AGATTCAGAGTTTCAGATGCTCCACTTTGACGGGTGTGCCTTGTCGAACGTAGTTCCCTTCTTTTCTCAGCTGGGCTATCCAATGAGTGTTCACCACTAGATCGAGGTCTTTTCAATCTACTTGAGGATCGACGTTCTTCGTAGCCATCACCATCGTCACCACCACCTGAAGGTTGTGCCTTCTTTAAGATTGGTTGAATTATTAACTCGTCAGCTTCTTCATATGGCGGTGGAAGTTTGGCAGCATCAGCTGCATTTGTTATTGTTAGACTAATGCGGCTTTCGCTGCGCTCGCTGCGGTCACTGCTTGTGCTGGCGCCGGAGCTTATCGGTGGGGCTATGGTTATAGTTGTTTGTGAGGGTAGATTTGCTGCAATACCAGCAGAGCTTAGTGGTGTCAGGGTTACTTTGTCTATCGGATCACAACCAGAATGCCCTCCTCCCATGCCACTTACTTCTCGCACACCGCTACCTCCACCACCACCGCCGGTCATTCCACGTAAGCTCTTTTCAATGTTACTCATCGAACCAAGATTCATAGGAAGACAAAGTTCATCTTTGGAGCTACTCGATGTGTGACTATCCGAGCGAGAACGTTTCGGCTTGTGATCGTCATTCAGACCAGACGAAGATGAAGATGATGTTGGTATCAATGATATACCTGAGCCGAGACCAAGGGTGCGCGTGTAAATGTCCATTTGTTGTTTACTGAATTGCTCGAAGGCATCTTTCATCTCTTGATCGCGGTTTCTCTTGCTACTGCCTCCACTACCGCCACCTCCCATGCTGCCACCACCGCCACCAAGTCCACCACCACCCATAGAGAGAGGTCCACTTCCGGCAGCTGCAGCCATTGCCTGGGCAGCCATTTCGGCGAGGAACGCTTGGCTTAGATCTCCCGCCATTGACATTTGTGGTAACTGCGAGGATGATCCCTTTGAACCGCTCTTGCTGGATGAAGACGACTGCGATCCAGATGGAAGTTTACCTTGAGTGAAAGCCTGTAATGTTGCTAGGTCAGGCGGCAATGCACCGCGGGCCAAGCTCTCCATCCACTTCTGTTGTTCTTTGGCTGCTTGTTTTTCGTGAGCTTCTTTCGATGACATTGATGATGACGCAGATGAACGTTTTTCTGATGGTGGATTGGGCTGTCCACCTAAACTACTCATCAAACGTGAGGCTTGTCCCAAATCCATTCCAGCCATGCGGCTAAGTGACTCTAATAGATGTGGATCTGCGTTACCCATTAATAAACTAGACAGTTGAGCCATCTCATTAGCTGCAGCCCGACTTGACGCTGAGCTACGACCACGTCCACTACTCGATGTTGAAGTCGAGGCGCCACCCATGTTTGCCGTGCTCATGGCATTCGAACGTGAATTACTCGACTTGCCCTGCGATTGATGAGAGCTCTTCGATGTAGAGGATGAAGATGTAGGTGGATTATTTGCTCCATTTAACAAGTTATACTGTTGTGCCAACTGGTCATATGCAGACATACCAGAACCTAGAGAATATGGATTCAAACCCCCTAAGCCCAATGGAGGATACAATAAACCTGGATTGGGGAACAAGAACGGGAATGCACTGTTTCCAGCTGCAGACGATGCGCTTGATGTTGGAATATTCTTATTTCCACCACTATTGCTGCCCGATCCTTGTCCTCCACCACCACCACTGCCACCTTGTGATGAGCTACTACTCTGCTGAGAATTGTCATTGTTTTTGCTCTTCTTGCTCGATTGGGAACCACTTGCTTTGCCTCCACTACCTCCTTGTGATGTAGAAGCACCGCCCATTCCTCCTAATCCAGCTGTACCAGCTGCAGCCAAAAGAGCAGCTAAACTCTGTGCATCCATTCCAGGCAAATTACCCAGGCCACTTAATGCGGCAAGGTTGTTACACAAATTCATATTGCTCATGTTGCCAAGGTTACCCAAGACACCCATGCTACCCAATCCGGGCATACCCGCAAATGGCATGAGCAGAGGATTCTTTGGATCGAAAGCACCCAATCCGGGCAGGCCAGACAATAGATTTGGATTGAGACCAGCCAATCCACCAAACTGCATTGCATTAGCTTGATCAATGGCACTCTGTCGGCTCGATTTCTTCGATTGAGATTGTTGGGGTTGCTGCGACTGTTGTTGCTGTGAATGGCTACTTGTCGAAGCGTTGCTAGATGTCGACGATGGGCGACCACCGCCGTGGTTTTTGCTTGAACTGCCACTGAAACCGCTTGTATCCATTTGATTTGATTTTGGTGATGGTGCTGGCATGGGATTTTGCATATGCTCCAACCATTTTGGATCAACTTCATAGGCTGGATTGTCCGTAAGCCTGCGAAAAAAAATTAAATGATATTTTAAATTTTATTCTTTTGAGAGTGCTTGTGAACACACTTACCATTGCATAAGTCTCTTAAGCTGTGGCGCTTTGTTTCCTGTAAGACGTTTCCCTGTTTGTTTATTTATTACCACAACTGGTTCATCACCGGTAAGACTTTGTGGCCCTGTGAGTTGGGGTTGTTGTTGTTGTTGTTGCTGTTGTTGTTGTGGTGGCGGCTGAGGCTGAGGTTGTTGTTGTTGGGGTGAAGCTTTTGGCATAGATGCTTGTCCAGATGAACTGCGATTTGATCGCCGATAATCCATGTTGAGCTGTTCGTTGAGCGCAGCATTTTGCTCAGCCAACCATTTATTCACCTTCACGTCGTGGGAGTTGTATTTTGAACTGAAAGAAGTGATTTAAAATATTTAGAACACAAACAAATTAAAAGTGAAGTAAACTCAGAATTTAAAGATCATTTTTTTTAGGTTTATTTATTCGAGCTTGTTTTCTTTTGTGTTTTCGAAAACCCAAACTTACGTCATTTCAACCGCTTGCTTCATATCAGCAAGCATGACTTCGTATGCTTTACGCTGTGATGCTGGCAAACATTGCATCATTTTCTGTTGTTGTTTAAGGAACGTTTGGGGATCAGCTTGCATAGTTTGAGCAAGCAAGGCATTTAAACTATCCTTCGATGGTACACCGCCCATAGCCATGTTTTGTAATGCAGCCAAACCTGACGATGACGTATGAGATGAAGATGACGATGTTGATGGCATCGATGAGCCACTTTTTGATTCTAGATAGAAAGAAAGAAATAAATAAAAGTTAAAATACAAATTCTTTTCTCTTAAGTCATAAGAGACCATCCTTACTTCCTGGAACACTTGTAACTGTTATCGTAAAAGGTTTTTGATTACTCTGATTCGCCATTGTAGATGGAACATTTGCAGGCGTCACCGAGACACTTGGTGTAATAGTTTGTTTTTTCGAAGAAGGAAGTGATGGATCGGGGAATGTTTTCTGTTCTTTAGCCGCCGATAATCCTAAAACAATTTCGTCGAGTTTCTTGCGTTTCTTTTCCTTGCCAACAACAGGTTCTTCGATTGTCTGTGAAGGGAAATTATTCAATCGGTTTTCGTTTTCGGCTTTTTTGCTGTTGTTTGATCTTACGCAATTATTCTTTTTCATTAATTTGCTAAGAGTATCATCCAGTTTTCCCTTGTTGCCACTTCCGCCACCCATTGTAGAAGCGACATAGGCTGAGCTCATTGCCGCCATGCTTTTCTTATTGCCCATAGAAAAGTCTTGCACTTCACTTAAATCGATTGGCGCAGCTGCTGCGGCAGCTTTGAGCATTTCACTTATATTTCCACCTTTGGGAAGACTGCAAAGCAAAAGATATGTTAAATTCGTAAAAACTCTCATTTTTATGTAAAATAATACTTAAGTACCTAGAAGATAGATCCATTGGACCACCCATTTGTGGTGGAGGTGTCTTCATCGGTGGCACTGCTGGCTTATTGAACGAAGGAGTACTTGTTTGTCTAAGTGGATGTTGATGTGCTGGCGGTGGTTGCAGCGATGCCGATGAAGAACTTCGTCGTGAATCATTGCTGTCTTCCTCACCCCATCCTTTTTGATTCACTAAAATAAAACCAAAAAATGTATGATTAAAACTCTTGTCCAGAAATAACAAAGTTAAAACTCACTTGACTGCGTACTATTTAGGAGAGCATGCAGCTTAGCACGTTCTGTCTCAACGTCAATGGCAATATGCCGTTTCCTCTTCTTGCCTGAAGAGTTAGCCGGGGCTGCCGATGGTGACCCGCTCGGCACCGAAGACATCATTGGGGGTTGCGATGGTCCGGCGTTACCAGGTATTTGACTAGCCTGAAGTTGAGCTTGTAAATGCTTTGGCATTCCTTGATCGGTGGTAATGGTAATTACATCTGGTGTTTCTGAGCGGCGCTCAATAACATTCAGATGACCAACTGTCTCGTGAAGAGGAATATCTAAATCGACTCCTTGGCAACCAGCATAGGCTGAGTAATTCGGTCCCACCGGCCATTGGTTTTTCTCCACACATGTGATGATGTGAGAGATTCGTTTTTCCATGGCAAAGTCCTTTAGCCATCGAATTATACATTTCTCGGCCTTTGGACGTTCCTTATCCGCCTTATGCTTAACCGAAGGTTGAATCACCTCAAGATCTGGGAAACGTGCTTTCAATTCCGCAGCTTGTTTCTGGCATTCTTCTTCCACGGCTTTCTCCTTTTCCTTCATAACCTCATCGTCGTCAGTGTCTTTCTTTGGACATGGGCTAGCTAGATCTAAAGCATCGTCAGTCTTCTTGGTTGTCAAGTCACTACAATCCATTGGTTTCTCAGCCGGACTTGATGGAGGTTTTGAATTCTTCTCTACGGCTTCTTTGTCGGCATTACCATTTTCGTTGCTTGATTCTTCTTGTTTTGATTTTACATCGTCAATATCTTCAGCTGTAGATTCTTCAGCAGAAATTTCCTTTTTAGTCGACTCCTCTTCAGAATTATCTTTTTCTGAAGTAGTTTTCTCTTCAGGCAGTTCATCTGTATCCATTTTTTCTTCTTCTACAGGCTCACGCATTTCTTTGATTGGTTTTTCCAATTCACCACGCAATTCAACATCTTTAAGCTCAGAATCAATCGCCTCAGATCGTGCACTAACATCAGATGCCGCTTCTTCTTCACCAACACTGGAATCAAGTTCTTTTTTGACAGGCGGCATTGGTGATTCTCTTTCTATGGACTTATCTGTGGGTTTACTTGAAGCGGATAGATCTTCAATTTCTTCTTCTGATTTCTTCTCAACCTCAGCCACTGCTGCGCTTTCCTTCTGTTCACTTTCCGGTGTTATCTCATCGTTTTCTTCCACCTTTGGCTTAAACTCAGCATCATCAGTTTCAACTTTGACGACTTCCGGAGCAGCCTCTTTCTTAACGTCTTCCTTGACAGAATTTAAATTACCGTCTAAGTCGATTACTTCATCCTTTACAAAAGGAGGCTCCATTTTGAAGCGTTGAATTTGAGCTTCCAATTCTCGCAGATATCTTTTTTCAGATTCAAGGAAACTAAATGTTGGATCATTGAATATAAATGTTTCTGATCGATTCATGCCATGTTTTAGAACTGCCAACACAAGCTCTTTATCGTGTCTTCCAGGATCCCACCAATCGGGCGTGTCCAAATTATTCTGACATAATTTCAATCGTTCATCAAACATATGATGACGAACTATTTCCCTAAGTTTCGACAGAAGCTCTAACCGGTCAAGAATAAGCTTAGCATGATCTTCGTTCATATCCTCGATTATACCTTCTAAGCCACGTTCGCCTTCGGTAAGTTTAACATTAGCCTGACGTTTACACATCGCTATAAATACTTTGTAATAATCGCTCAGAGTTTCATCACTCTTTCGTTCTAGATGTGCCATTGCCTTGAATTTTGTCCAATCGGGTGCAATTATACTGACTCCTTGTTGCAGGTCAACGCCATAACCAGTCAATACTCGAAGGAATTCATATTCTTCGCGTCGATTCCATTTTTTGGGAATACTTTCAAGCCTTTGACGCTCACGCTCTTTGGCGGCAAGTTCCATTTTTCCTTGACGCTCCATTTTCTGGAATTTTTGCAGATTCTACGTTATTTGAAATGTTTTGAGAAAATAAAAAGTTTTAACTAGTGTTTACTCATTACATACTCAATTTTTTATTTTACTAAACTAAATGCATGCATATAATAAATAAATAAAAGCTATACAAACAAAGAAAAAAAATAAACACGGATATTAAAGACACAAAAAAAAAAAAACGAAAAAAAAAAAACGATCAATGAATAATTAGATGAAATAATGGGTCTGTTTGGTAACGTGAAATTTCTTGTAAATTTTCACAAATTTTTATGAACAAATTTGACAGCTGACGGATGATTTATGCTCAGCACATACCGAGAGTAATAAGCACTTCAGCTCTTAATGGGCAGTGGAATAGGTGAAGGGTCCTGCTTTAATAAAAGTAGTAATAATTAAATACTACAAGTTTTTAATTCGCCACTGAATAATGCTCTCAAGATCAGAATTTGACAAACGGAACTATGCCGCAGTTAATGAAAGATATCTGAAAAACATGGATATGAAAAAATATGAAAAGCTGACGGAAATGTCATAGTCAAAAACAGTTCAATGGATTAGGATAGAAGATATTAAAAAGTCATCAAAGACTTGTGCACATCAATTGAGTATTCATTAAGAGAGCTTGATGCCAACATTACTTAGGTAAGTAGGTCGAACGAAAATGTAATTCATGGCGTAAGAATATTGCACAGGATTCTGAACAATTGGCGAAGTCACGGAGTGGGCTTTAAGTCCTTACAGTTATTTGAATATTATTTTAAATATATGAATTTTTATACAGGAACTTTTAACGATTCAAGAGTGCAACTTTCTTGCAAAAAAAAGCATTTCTGTTGTTTTTTTTTAGATCTCGATTTAATTTGCAAATTGTAGCACAATTTAGTAAGTATTAACAAGCAACGCTACATCTATTTACATGCATAAAAAAAGAGACAGAACACAATTCTACAATGCTAAGCAAACAAATGGGATCTTATAACGAAATTTCTTCTTGTTTGTTTTTCAATATTTTATGTTAATTGCATTGAAATTATAGCAGTTTCTTTTTTTTTATGTTGAAGCCATGCTAAGTGAATATTTTTAAAAGTAATGCCTTTGTCTGATTATGTATTTGGTTGTGGGTTAAAATTAAAATGCATTGAACAAAATGAAATATGAATTAATGAAGCAGTATAATAATTGATTAAAAACATTTTAACATTATGAATGATTAATTAATAGATACTAACCAAATACATAGCCAACTTATTAAAATCCAAGTTGGCCAGTTGGCTGGCATCGACTGGATTCAGAAGACTAAGCATTAGGCCTATATCTGCTGGCGTTGGCATTTGTACTTGTTGTTGCTGCTGTAGTTGTTGTTGTTGTTGCTGTTGTTGTTGCTGTTGCTGTTGCGATTGGGAGGATTGCATTTGGGCAACAGCTGATGTACTTGGATTCGAAGATGATTGCTGTCCACTAACACTAGCACCTCCTCCAACACTTCCAATGCCAGCAGCAATATTTCCACTATTTGATGACGAGCCACCAACTTGTCCACTTACCATATGACCCGATGTGTTCGAGCCTTGCATCATAGCTTGCATACTATTTTGTTGTTGTTGCTGTTGTTGCTGCTGTTGTTGTTGTTGTTGCTGCTGTTGTTGTTGTTGGTGTTGTTGTTGATGTTGTTGCTGTGGGTGTTGTTGTTGTGGGTGTTGTTGTTGCTGGTGCTGTTGTTGTTGTTGTTGGATTTGTGAGTTACCAGCTGCATTTTGCATCATTTGTTGAATATTTGAAGTACTCGGCACTGACAGCGGAGGCGTTGATGATACCAGTGCTTGTAGCTATATTGTTTTTAGATAGGTATACATAACACAGACATGGTTTTTACAAAATAATTAAACACGCATATATTTATTAAATATATCGGGTTTCAATAAAATAAATAAAAAAGTTAAATAAAAAATTATGGTGCCTTTACAAACTTCTGAAATTAAAAACTAAACTATTTGATATTTCCTGAGTTTAATTTTTTTTTTTTATTTTTCGATCCCAAAAAAACGTGAAACTCAAAATCAAAACAAAATTCGAAATACACAAATTACAATAAAAAAAACTACGCAAATTTAAACAATAGATACGGATCAACCCAACCAAATTTCTATTAAATTATCCAAATACAGTTTTAACTTAAAAGTTATTAAGTCTACAGTTGAAATTTTTTTTTTGTACATATTTCTGAACGCGCAACGCACAATACTATTGACACAAGTATTTGAAGAACAGTGCATATAGTCTTCGATTGTCACTAAAAAACAAATAAACTCGTGCATTTTGACTTTTTTATCTAAAATTCCATAAGTTAATATTCAGACCATTAAATCGTAACTTTTCTCTTGCATGATTTTATTAGCATTAAAACCACTGAATTGCAGAAATATCTAATAACTGTGGTCAGATTCTGTAAAATGTGATTTTTGGAGCGCAATCTCAAAAATAAAATATGGAGATGAAGTAACCCCTTGAACACAATGGCCACGTTCATCACTACGTTTTTGACAGATCTAAAAATTCAGTTCTGAAAAACGTAACCATTGAACGCACAAAAACGTCTGAAATTATTTATTCTTTTTTTATTATCTTTTGCACTCTGAAATCAAAATACGGAAAGCGATACAAGACCCAGACAATCAGACTACGCACCAAAAAGAAAACTGGATCAAAAACAGTTTTTTATGTTGTTTTTAGCTGTCATCTGAATTTTCAGAGAAAAATTTTCATCTGAAAATTTAGAAAAAAAACGTAAGCAACGCAACTAAATGTCAATCGACGTCAACTGAATTTTATGGCGGCTGGCCAATCAGAAGTTCTCAAAATGACAGTTTAGAACTGTCAAAAGCGGTGATAAACGCGCCCAATGAGAAGAATATGCAGCAAAAAGAATCGCTATAGTACAATCTGTCATTAAAATCGCTCACTTATGTAGCAAGGAACGTCTAAAATGGTGTAGCGCGGTTCCCAACGACTAGCTTGCATAATAAAGAGAACAAGTTGAACGATCCAATATATGCCATCTCAAATGCAGCTTATAGCGAGTAGAAAAGTTAAAATTGAGTCAACTTTGCTGCAGCTACTTCTCTTGCCGCAGCTGCAGCGCTGTATACTTTTTTTGTATCTTTCAAATAACATTTCAAGTAACAGCTCGTGAAGAACCACGGCCTAGTGAATTACAACTCTCAACCATTCCCGTGTGCATGTTTTAGGCAAGAATGGAGGGGACCTTAAATTTTCTACCGAATGAAAACGGCTAAGAACTAAACACAACACAAGACAAGAGATGCAACAAGACAGTAGCCCTTTAAAACATTTGTGTTAGGTGAAAGTCTGTCTGTTAGGTCAAGAGTCACGTTCACGGTAGTAACCATTAGGCAACGGGCTACTATTATATTATACAGAGTGATTTACCTAAGGTATGACAAAAAGCTAGAGCGTTTAACATTAGTTGAGAGAGGAAAAAAAATCTTATGGTAGGGTGGGTCTATTTCCCTCCGTTTAGGTGGGAGGGGCAATTTTCTTAAAAATCGACTTTAAATAGAAAAAAAAATGATTAAAAAACAGTAAGGTGTATTCATGCAACGTCTTAAAACCATCGTAAACGTCTTACAGCCATATTGGTCTACACCAATAAAAACAAAATGATCGTGGAATAGCAATGTGACGTTTACTGAAAATCCCTTAAGAAAACCTACTACAATAAGTGCGATGCCTGTTTGGTAACTTAACATTTTCACAAAGTTTCGCAAACTCCGTATGGGTTCTGACAGCGAATTGTGAAATTTTGTAAAAAAAAACATCAATATAAAGCTCAAGTTACCAAACACACCTAAGAATTTTCTTGTATATATCTGTCATTTTTCAATAATTGTTTGTATTGTATCTGTTCCTTTTGTTTTGTTTAAAGTGAGATTCTCCTTTTCAACTGGAGATTCTGCCATGAAGTTTAATTACAAAAAGAAATAAGAGTGTCCGCCAATAACTTCCTAGTTTAGGTCATCTTCAACAATGGCTATATGAGTCCTCATATTTTCCTTGGAAATCCTATATTTTGGATTTATCCGCTTTTACAATTTTTTTTTCTTGTCGTTGATGGCTGATTGTCAAATAGTTGCAAATGATTTAAGAACTCGAAAAATATAGTGGACATTTTTATTTTAATTCAAAATTAAATTTTTAATCTCAGAATAAATTCACACATCTGGTTCTTATTCCTTCGTTAAACCACCTTCTTTGGTGGTTTAGTTTAGTAAACGTCACTTTGTAGAAATTTTATTTCATTGATAACATTTTACACTTAGTCCACGGAATAAGGTCTAATCCTTCGCTATTCCAGGTTTATTAATTTGGCTGTTAAAGTTTAAGACGTCTTAAACGAATGAACGAATTCGTGTGTTAAACGAAGATGATAAACTTCGTTAACATCTTAAACTCTTGTAACGGTACTATGACGTTCAATGTGTCGCAGTTTTCAAACTGCTTTTTAATTTTAAGAAATACACTTATGTATATGTATAGCACACCAATAAACATACAATGATTTTTTTCGCCAAATAACTCAAGAATTAACTTAACTAATTAATTAAGGGCGTTCTTGAAATGTCTATCGTAAACTTTACGATTTTACGACGTTGTTAAATTTCCGATGTTGCATGAATACCCTTAGTATAAAAAAGTATTTGACTAGGAATTGACATAAGTATTGAATATTAAAAACAAAACTATTACTTTATTACGTACAATTTTGAAAAAAAAAATTAGTATAAATACAACTTTTTTTTTTATTATTTTTTTAAAATTTTGAATTTGAAAATTTATTTTTCAAAAACTGTTCTCTCTAGTAACTCGAATTAAAAACAAAATAAAAGAACGGATTTCTGACCTTAAACAAAAAGTATAGCATTACATTCGGCCCTACCGAGGTAATCGTCGGAGCGGAATTCTCTCCGATTTCCTACGAATCGGAGACATTTTGCTTCGAGGTAGTTCTCCGTCGATCAGCCAAATGTCTCCGATTCGTAGGAAATCGGATAGAATTCCGCTGCGACTATAAGTGCGATTATAAGTGTTTCCGTTGTTTTTTAATAATTTTTTTCTATCTCAAGTTGATTTCTTAGAAAATTGCCCATCTCGCCTAAACGGGAGGTAATGGACCCTCCACATATACGATTTTTTTCTTATCTCAACTCAAACTACACGCTCTAGTTTTTTGTCACACCTAAGGTGAATCACCCTGTATACTCTTATAAATAAAGAGAATAGAATTTCTTAGCTCGTTTTGTATTAAAAATACGCCGTCGAATTGATGTGGTTGGGTTCCATTAGATTTTCACTCGAGAGATTTTTTTTTTTAACTTTTGCAACCAATTTTAATTTTTTAGGAATTACAAATTACAAATAATCGCGAATAACCGAAACCATTGTAAAATGTATGTACGTACATTATTAACTTGAAAAATGTGGGGTATAAAGCTGTTGATGAGTTTATTAAATGTCATTGGACACCATATTTTTAAATTTATTTCTATTCCAATTTTTAAAATGAATTATAATCGATATTTATTACCAAAACATCTTGAATATTGTGGGGTATCCTTTTTTTTTTGTATATAAACAAAAACATCGACATTTCAGTAACCTATCCTTGTTTTATATTTGATTCAACTGAAAACCAATAACTTTGGAGTTTAATTACTTTAAACAAAAAACTAAACATAAAAAACTACCCGATACGAGTTACCTACAATACAATAATAATAATTATAAATCTGTAATCTCATTACTGTGCTGAGTCCAACACGCAAGTTTTACAAAAAACAAATTACAAACTTGATAAATTTCAAAAATGCACTAAAAAATCTACTCACCTTAGCCTTTTGTTGTTGCTTCATCTCCTCCTTCTTGTAATTCCTTTGATAGGCTGTTATAACACGCCTCAATCGTGTATTCAAATCTTGCATCGATGGCCAAACAGAATCATCGGTTGGCATATTTGTAGGTGGGTAGCAACTACTTGTACCACTCTCCTCTTCGTCCAAGCCTAAACATGAGTTTGACATTGTCTCATTGTTTGCGGCATTACTTTCATCGGCACTATTCTTACCCGATGAACTGGGGCGATCTGGATCAGCATCTTTGCTGCTCTCGCCACTTGGTTTCGAGTCAGAATCTTTGGTTGCTGTACCATCATCATCGACTTCATCAGCATCTTCATGCTTCGAATTAGCATCGTCCTCATTGCTAATTATGCATTTGTGTTTAATGTGCAAAAAAAAATGCAAGCAAAAGAATTTTTAATTAGTTGAATTGTTAATTTTAAAACATATTTTTGTTTTGTTTAGTAATTTGTGCGCACTCTGAGATGATGAGATTTATTTATTTTTTTTTAATTATATGTATGTATTAAAATTTTTATTTCGAATTTGTTTTATATTCAGTTTATTTTTTTTAGACAACAGGATAACATGCTTCAACGAACGACAATAGACAGTAGAGAGTTTTTAATACATATGTAATTATAATCAAGTAAACACAGAAAAGAAAAATAAATAAAACAAATAAATGTTCAGATAACAATTTTTAATCATATATGAACAATTATTATAAATTATCTCTTTCCTATAATACGTCTCACTGTCTACACGTACACACGCATCATACATAATATGGGAGAGATTATGCATAGAATAGAATTGGAAAACAAAAATTCTCTTAGCCTAATTTCTGATTTTATTTGCTACGTTGATACACTTACTTCGGATTCATTGGTAGTGCGCTGTCATCGCCGGGACCGACATGGCTTACGAAGCACAAAATCGGATCGGCACGGATTTGCCGGTACATTTCACAGCCATGCTTATATGTGCCAACCAATAAGCTTTTGTCGCAACAGTTAGGATTCCACCAGGAGCTAGGCGTCTGATCGGGTGTCGGTGGCGGGCGAATGGGGAGCTCGCTACACATGTAAATAGTTTTCATTAGGTTTTGAAAAGTTCTAAAGGGGTTTTCTTCGTTTTATTTTTTTAATTTTTTTTTTTTTTTTGTTTAAAGCCAATTTTTTGTTTTCATTGTTATTACTAAAAAAATTTACCGAATCGATTAAATTTTACATAAAATGATTTGTTTTGTTTGATTAAATGTTAAGATTTTTTTTTTCTTCAATTAATTAAAAGTAAATAAAAAAATACGCTTAGTGAAAATGTATAATATAAATGTATGATGAAATGTATAATATTAACAGATTCGGTAAAACGAGAGATAAGTATTAGTTTTAAAGTATTTCGATTCTTAAATTGTAGCATTGAAATCCCTATTCGCCTTTTGCATAAGGTTTCTTCGAACTTCCTAAACTTTTTTATTTTTTTTATTTTATTCACTTTTTACTAAATGGGCACCACTGCCTGTAACTAGAAGTTGAAAGGGTTTCTCAAGTCAAGCACTATTTAGGTTTGTTCTTTGCATGACACGTTTGCAACATGTTATCACGTTCATTTTTTTTTTTTTTTGTTTAAATATCTTTAATGGTCTAAAGTTTTTATACTATGGTTGGTTATGAATGACAATGTAAAATGTATGGGTTATGTTCTAACCGTTTTTTTTTTTTTTATAGAAAGCTTAGTAGAAAAGACACATTAGTGGTATTCTTTGTCTTGTATATCCTAGTCTACACTACAATAGCTGCAGTTTTACTTGTTATCTCGATATTACCAAATTAATATTAACCTAAACCTAAAGCTGAAAGCTCTTTCCGACGTCTAAAAAATGTACAATATTCTATATGATAGCGGCGGTGAAAAAATTATTGAAGTTTTAGTTGATTAACCTTTTTTTTAAATTGTAATTCATTAAGATAATTTTAAGTTTGTTCAAATTTCTTCAACGGCTTTATTCTTTTTGAAATGGTGCCAATTACAAACAACCTGTTTATCCAAAATATACATACAAATACATAATGCCAAAACAAATATTCACAATAAAAAATATTGAGTTTAAGGGAATTTACACTTTGAAATATACACAATTTGTATCATAATTAATAATTAGCCCTTCCACACTATCGCATCGAGTATTTACACATGTCAAAAAAAAAGTGTAAAGAAAATCTTGTATAATAGTGTGGAAAGGAACTATGGCTTATCACACAAGATGTGACAGTATATAATACACAACTTGACAGTCGATCCTAAACAATTTGACGAGTGTTAATAATGAAAATATTAAGGATTAGTTCTAAAACTATCCATCTTTGGGGGTTCGATGAGAAATTTATAAAACATGAAACCATTTTCTTCACACAAATTTGGCAGTCATAACATAAGTAATTCTATCTCTCTTTTTGTTTCATGTGTGTTTTTATACTCAGTCTGTCTATTACTACGATTTCATCAATTATTATCCAACTCGAAACAAATAGTTTCAATATTTTCCATAGGTGGCTTTAAAAAGCAATATACGCAAATAAAACAAAAAAAAAATTAGATTTTATTAGTGCGTCTGGATGGGTGGCGTTCGAGTTTCTATTAAATACATACAAAAAATAAATTTGATGGCACAACAGCTCATGAAGAACTAGGGCCTAGTGACTTACGACTCTCAACCATTCCTATGTGCGTGTCTGCAGGAATGGAGGGGATCTACAGTTTATTGCCGAATCCGAACGGCACTTTTCTATGACAAGCTAAATCTAAACTATCCTACGAATTCTTGTATGCTCAGATGTTTGATGGGAAATGTATGGAATAGCTAATTACAAATTTTCGAGTTTGGACTATTGGTATTGAATTTTCAAGAAATTAATTGAAATTAAAGGAAAATAAAGCAGGTTAACTTTATAACTGAGATAAAACATGTGTACTGAAAAGAATGTAGAATCAAATAATAATCTGGGGGGTCATTCCGTAATTTTCAAAACGATTATCGCTGACGTGATCGTCAATAATTTGCTTCACGTAATTCAAACACTATCTCCTTGTCTATCGTTTTTCCAGAGATTGTCAAGCCATCATTGAAATGTCATAATAACAATTTGCGTTATTAGAACGAAGTTCTTTAGTGCACGGATTGCTTGTAAGCCCAAGAAATCGGCAGAAATTTGCATTAGATGGTGGCGCAACGGAATAGGTACTTGCTTCTTAACCGAAAGGTTCGGCGTTCGATCCCTGCTGGCGAAACGTTTTTTTTTTTTTTTTTAATTTTCATATAATTTGTATTTTTCTCAAATGTTTGTTGCCATTTTGCAAAAAAAGTAAATTATTTCACTCATTTAACTATAGTCGCGTACAAACTTACATACAATCATGAAAACAAATGCGAAACGATACCTATTTAGATATCGTCCAAAAACCATCGTTTTGACGATAGCGTTTTGATGATAATCGGCTTACGTGAAGCAAATATTTGATCGTCAAAACGTGATCGTCCAGACGATATGCATTTTTAGGGTTACGTGTAGTAGGACTATCGTCGAAACGTTATCGTCGGGTGATAATCGTTTTACGGAATGAGTCCTCTGATGTTTTTCTTTTGATTCATATTCACCTAAAGTAAAATAATTTGAATAAAATTGGATGCTACCGAAATTTTTGATTTTCTTTTAAAGCCATTTTACCAACTACGAATTTGGTACTGGAAATGTTAATACAATAAGATTCAAACAACATTTTTTTTTTAATTAATAAATTTTAGCTGCATTTTATTTTCCCCCAGATCTGATCGGGATTGGATTTAGAAACATAAATACAAGTATTACAAAAACAACACAAGATCCAGGTCTGGCTTTGGATTTCAAAATCCATTTTTTTAACACTTCCCTAGCAATATTTTAATTTTATATGTTGGTACCACTGCAGAGATTTACAAAAAAACCTCAATAAAATTGAAAATTCTCGAAATCAAACACATGCCGCCGCCATTGCAATTTATTTTGTTGAGTTTTCGTTTCACGTAATAGAGCCGACACACGGAAAAAATACATAAAAACTAAGTATTAACTAAATTGAAATTAAACTGAATTTGAAAATCCTTCCATTTTTAAACATCGTACTTCCTTAAGCCTAGTTTATACATCAATGCGAAGTGAAATCCAAATCGAAATGAAACATTTTTGTATGAAAAGTTCACTTCGCTCCGATCTATAAACTAGACTTTAGATACAAAATATTGTTTCAAACAAGATTTGTGAAAATTTTCGTTCTGTCAATTTCATTGTGCAAATAAACCCAACTGTGAGAACTAGAAAAAATTATGATCCAGTTTGTTTTATTATCATGATCTGATCCGGATCAGATTTAGTGGAAAATAAAACGCAGCTATTGTGAGTTTCAGCCGAAAAATAATTCGCATTAAAATTTATTGTTCGCTCATAATTTTAAAAACTATGGTTAATAACCTTTAACTTAGTCACAAATATGAGCGCGAATAAACACTAACGAATGATTTCGATCAATAGGATTAAAAAAACTACACAAAATGGCAAAATCCAATATACATTAATTTTAAAATAGTTAAATTTGGATTTAAATTGCTAAAATAAATTTTTAGAAAAAAATTGGTTGTCATAAATTGGAATCTAATTTATGCGAACTCTTAAACTCTATTCTAGTTCTACATTATGTATAAACTGTGAATGAAATGTCAAAATGTACTACGTTCATTCGTTGGTGGCTCTGATGTGAATAGTCTAAACTTTTGCTACAATCACACAAGGAGTAAAAAAAGATGTGCATGAAAGGCTTTATTAATTAGTATTTTTAATTTTAAAACTTCGTACAACAAATAATCGTTTGCTTTCAGAAAATTAACAATTTAAGTGGTCGTAACAACATATTTTTATTCCAGTCGAAACAACTCAAAACATTTTTCCTGTTCTTTTAACTCCAACTGCATTCTCAAAGTTCCATCGCACTTAAAATGTGTGGGATGAAAATATTCTTTTACTTGTTTTTCAAATCAAGTTGTCGTGAATAATTTTTGAGAAATTATTTTTCAAAGTGAAAATTTGATTAATTTGATTTTTTTTTTCAAATTTTGCGTAAATTCCACTGTTTCAAAAACTATTTACTTAAAAAACTTGATTAACAAATAAATAAACCTTTTAAGAAAGTTATAGCACATTATTTTTTTCCATTTTAAGTTAATTTTCTTTACCCCTATGTCCCCTTTCACACGAAGATACTAGTTGCTGGTAATTTTTTTGACGTTTTCTTTAAATCTCCTTAACAATCTCTTGTACCTTTCACACGAAGATACAAAGTCGGAGGAGACTTGCTGTAGTTTCCTTTTAAACTACCTTGGTTGAACGCACACAATAGTAATGTGAAGAGAAACGTCAAAAAAGTCTCCTGAATTTGTTGACCGGGGAGATTTCGTTTACCCCTCTTTCTTCCTGCCCGTCTCGCCTATGAACTAATTGTTGCCGGCAACTCAGTTGCCCTGTGTGAAAGGGGACTATGCGATTGCAGATTTAACCATGGGGCAGTTTCGTTTAGAACTGACCAAGTGTGTGATGGTGATGGCCCTTTAGCCTAAAAAACTTCGATTACTCCAGGTTGAATTGCTCAGTGTGCGATGGGCCAACGAGTAATAAATACGGTTTTCAAAAAAAAATTACATTTATTCATAGTACATTATGTATTTGTAAAAAAAATCAGCGATTCGAAATAAACTCTCATCATATATTATCTTCCCTAACTTTTTTGTTTGTTTCTTATAAACAACAATTTCATAAAGAAGGATTGGAGGTTAACATTTACTTAACAGAAAATATTTTTTAAAACTCAAAGAATCCATTGAAAACAAATTCAACGAATAAAGAATATAAAATACTAAACATGAGAAAAACATTATTAAAGATATCATATATACTTGCAAATAAAACATTCCGAACTATATAAAAGAATTTCCTATTTTTTTTTTTTTTTAATTAAAAATTTAGAAGCAAAAAAGTGTTGCATGCTAAACTTTGGAACGAACAATTTGTGTTCTTTTAAAACTTTCTAGATCTTAAGCCAATAAACAAATGTTTTGTGTAAAGACGTTTAAATATCTTTCATATTTCTTTTGTTTTTGAATCATTTAATAAATAGAAGAAACCCATTGAACATCGATATAGAATGAAAACAAAATACACTTTTTTAAAAATAATTTTGAAAAAAGTTGTTCACCAAAATGTATGTATGTATTAACATCACTACACACCATTTTTATCAAATTTGTTCTCTTTTTAATTTTTCATAACAAACAAAGCATTGTGTCGAAAGCTTTTTTTTTTTTTTTTTCAATATTAAACATTTAGAGCTTTAAAAAATTGGCCTTGAAGAAATAGAATTAACTCAAGAAAAAAAAAAATAAATGAAAATGAGATGTCATAGATGTTTATCAAATGCAAAAAGAAACTTAAAAAAGATTTACCTTGCCGGAACACCATCACTGATTTGTTGAACCAAGTCTCCAATGACTTCATGTTGGATATAATATAACATTCTCACACGCAACAAAACCCTAGAAAAATAACAGAAGTTAGTATGTTGAAGAATTGAGAAGTTCGATTAAATTCCGATTCCACACGACTCACTTATTCGCGTGCCGACCCAAATGCTTTTTATATGGACCCTCAAGATATACTTCGGCATCGAATTTTTCTTGTTTGCTCCAGTGATTTGGGTCAAGTAGATTTTGGCCACAAGCTTTTTCACCAGGCTCTGGCTTGGATGGTCCGCCACAAGTTGGTTCCTTTGTGTTCTTTCCACCGTTGCGACCTAATAGTGTAACAATATTTGGAGAAAAATACCAAGATTAGTAAAATTGAAATAGGGAATGTTTTCGGAAAAGCATCTAAGGCATTGGTTAGAGCGAAGCATTAGTTAGTTTTGAAAAATACTAATATTTACATACTTAGGTGGTTTGTATATATTTTTTTTTTATTTTACAACTAAACATAGGAGGGGAATATTATAGTAAGCACTATTAATATACATTTCGATATTGTGGTGATAATTAAGATACACTAATTGCATCGATTGCGTGAGTGTTTTAGAAATACAATCCCTATTATTGTTTGTGCTGCGCGTTGCATGATGAAAGTTACTTAAATTGCACTCTTTCGAATTTGCTACTGCTGCCAGCTATAGGTGTTTGTAATTGTGTGTGTATTTTTTTATCATTTCACAACAAAGCGGAGCGTGTAGATCTAAAACACTGCAGCCGATGTGTTTTGTTGTTCTCTCTCAAAAATGCAGGTAAAAATACCGTTCGTTTTTTACCATACCTTTTGCATTCCTACCTCGTGGCACCAAATTGTGTAAGCCACTATGGTCCCTGCTGATCTTCTGGAGTTCCCCATCTTCTGTTGGTGTTATGAGATCCCATATGAAATTTTTGATCTTCTCATCACCTTTGTATACTTGTAAGCAATAAAGGAGCTAAAACAAAACAAAAAAAATATAAAAAGATGTTACAAAAAAGGTGATACATTTAGTTTTTTAGAAACAGATATTGTCTCGAATATTTAAATCAGTGAGTGAGAAGATTTTTACTCAGCGAAAACCTAAAGTTTCCTCAATATTAGCATGGTAATCATCATATAATTATTAATAACATAAATAAAAACAAGATAAAAATTTAACTTACGATAACACGAGCACATTCTTCAACATCACTTTCACGCCATCCTCGTTTGAACTGACCAAGTTCTTGGATTTCGGTCCAACGTCCCCATCTAAAAAAAAAAAAAACACAATATTTGTATTTTATATGACGTAAAGAATTGAAGGACAAAAACAATTTATTTTTTTTTTCCATTCAGTAAGTGAGAAGATTTTTACTCAGCGAAAACCTTGAGTTTTCTCAATATTAGCATGGTATTCATCATAATGGGAAGTAAAGAAAATGTCAGTTGTATCAATTATCAGGACAAATAATCAAATAATCGCGAAATTAAAAATATCGGAGTTAACTTCTTAAGCAGGAGAGGGAAACCACATTAATTATTCTGCAACAATAATTGTAAGGGTACCATAGTTTTATAATCGGAACGATAGAGAAATCAATCCACTTTAAGGAAATCAAACTGGCAGCTAATCAACGTGGTGATGTCCCATTCTTTAAAACGGATTCACTCGCGGCTAAAGATGTTCCACATCAAAAACATTTTGTTTGTTGATAGGAAATCAACCTTTATTTTAGACCGACATTTTTTATATTCGCTTGCCAAATGAAATATTTCTACTTTGAAGAAGATACTTTTATTCAGGTTACTCCTCCTTCTCAATTAAATTGAGGGAGGGAAGTTTCTGAGAACTTTTGAACTGAATTTCATGTTTTGTTTAATAAACCGTTAAAATGTTCAGTTTCCTGATCTATGGAAATGTGCGTTTCTTAAACCAACACATAAAAAAGGCCCAAAGCATTTAGTAAACAATTACCGCCCTATAGCTAAATTGTCTGTTATCCCAAAACTATTTGAGTTTCTAGTCTGTGATGTTCTCTCTTTTAATTGTAATTCTGTTTTATGTGAAAATCAGCATGGTTTTGTTAAGAAAAAGTCGACTGTCACTAATTTATTAGAGTTTACAACATTTTGCATACATGCCTTAGAAAAAAAAAACAGCAAGTTGTATATTTACAAACTTTAGTAAGGCCTTCGACAAGTAAAGTCATCTAGTAGACCTTGGAATCATTTTAGATCCAAAATTATCCTTCAATAATCATTATAATTATATTCTAAAAAACCCAATACAACCCTTGGTTTCATAAAGCGATTCGGCTGTGATTTCCGAGATTCTTATGTTATTAAAACTCTGCATGTATCGTTCGTCAGATCAGTCCTTGAATACGGTTGTATAGTTTGGGCTCCATACTATTCGGTTCACATAAATAGAATTGAATTGTTCACAAATTCAACAAAATTAAAAGTGTTCAAAGAAGGTGTATTAAATTTACACTACGTTTTCTTCCATGGTCGAACAGTGTTATTTTGCCACCGTACTCCCATAGACTTCAGCTTATAAATCTCCCATTACTTTCAGTTCATAGAGGGTATTTGCAACTATTTTTTATAATTGGGATTATAAATGGATCCATATCATCTTCTTCAGTTTTAAGACTACCGATTCGAACTATTTTTAGCAGATCTAACCTACACACCATCAATGTTACCTGACAATATTACTTGAACGAGTCTCGATTCAGGTAACATTGATCGTTAGGAGGCACTTCAATGTTCGTCACAGGTAATATTGATACATTTACGAAACTCAAAACTATTTTGATTTTCTTCAACGTTGACTGACAAAACATTGACGGTGTGTAGGGTTTATCAATTTTAACTGACGTGATCGCATACTGGAACGGTGTATATTGTGGCAAGCACTCACAAATTATTCGTTTCCATCGTCTTTTAAGTTTGTGAAACAACTTAACAGAATTTTAGCAAAATCATTGTCAATGTTCATTGATACGTGTGGAGGCTTATTTCCATCAATGTTACCTGACAAAAAAAAAACGTCAATGTTACTCGACAAGTAACATGGATGGTGTGTGGGGCCCTTTAATCAGTTAATAAATGTTTTTAATAAAAATAACTTCCTGTTAATGACAATATCAAATTTGATAAATTTTAATTTTATAAATTATATAATTGTAAGCATAAAGGCTCTCCCAAGCCAACGCGATTAATCGCCGCGACAAAAGAAAACAATAACAACAACGTGTTGTTCTGTTTGACAACCACGTGTTGTTTTCTTTTTTCGCGGCGAATAATCGCGTTGGTTTGGGAGAGCTTTAAATGTAACGTTAGTATTTAACGCATTCAAATAAATAAACAAACTTCTGACCTGAGTAATATCTGACATTGAATTAATTGTAGCTCCCAAATACTCATCGATATAAATTTCAATTTGTTTATTAATTGCTTTCAATTCTCGAAATAAAAAATGTTTAGTTTGCTTGATAGTTTTGCAGGATCGCCACGAATTGATAAAGATGTCCATGAACTACTCTTTACCGTTTATAACCAACGTGATTCTGAAGGGCTAAAAGATTGCTTAGAAAAAAGCGATTCTCTTGAGGTATTTCGAATGCTTCAAGAAGTTAACAGAGAACTAACTTCGGTGAAACTTGAAAATGTCATCTTAATTGATTTTCTAAAAAAGAACGATCCTAAGCTTTTAATCGGTTTGGATCATGTTAGAAAACATAGTATAGAAATTCGAAATTCAACAATAGAAAGACGTAAATCTCACATAGATAGTGGACAGGTTTCACCCAATCTAACACGAACAGAATCAAGAACAACAAGTATAGCTGAATCTGCAATGGGCTCTATGCGTAAGGTTGCAACAGATTACCGCATAAACTATCGAACAAAGGCAGAAATAGCAGAAAAACTGGCTGCTGAAATACAAAAAAATTGTGAAGCTTTAGAAGCTAAAGGTACAAACAAAATTAAAATACTAAAGGGTCAGATTGAGGAGCAAAGATATCGTTGTGCTGACACTGAAGAAACTATAAAAAACTTTAACATTCAATTTTCACTAAACGATTTACTTGTTAATGCAACTGACAAACATAAGGAGGCACTCCTTCGAAAATTCATAAACAATTGGATTAAGAATGGAAGAGCATTGTTAGGAACAATGCGTTTAAAAATCACTTCGATACAGGAGCATTGTCATCAGCAACGAACAGCACTGATAAGCAAAGCTGATCTAAGTGGAATGTTAGGTCCAGTTGACTTTGAACAGTTGCAAATAAAAAGAGATGACCAAACACGATCTCTGGACGAAAAGAATATCAGTTTGGCTGGTTTAAAGGAAGTTACTGGTAAGGCTTCTTTGGCTCTAGCCAAAGAGAAGAAGAATCTTTTAGCTCTCGAACAAAAATCTAAGGTTCTGTATGAAAAAACAGCTGATGTTGTGAAGGGTATTTCAAAATTAGAACAAGAATCAAGAATTGTAGAAAAAGAATTAGAATTGGCAGAGGATTCTCTCAAAAATATCAAAATTCAAGTAGAAGAATTTGAGGCTCCAAGTATAACGGATTATATACTAAAAAAACAAGAATTAATTGCTTTAGAAAAGGAAGACAAACTTTTACAACGAAAAAGTTATATTCAAAATATTAAATTGCAGAATATAACCATGAAATTGAGAGCAAAAAATGAAAGACAATAAATAAACATTTATATGTTTTACACTTACCCATAAGATAAAAGCCCTTTTTCTACTTTGAAACATTCAGATTTTGCCCAGTTTCCATATTGTATTTCTTCCAAACCCATTGCGGCCAATGTATCACGATCTCTTGGTATGTAGTCTTCATTACCATTGCCACGACTTCTTCTTGCTAATTTCTCTTTCCTTCTTCTGCTTCGAAGTCCTATTAAAAACACAAAAACATTAAAATCAATGTTCCAATTAATTTATTTTAACCCCAACCCTCACCAATGCTATCTTCATCACTATTCTCAGCAGATGAATCCTCTGACATATCCATTACATCTTCATGACCATATCGTTTGATTTGCGTCCTTCTTCTAGGCTCTGATAGGACTAAATTCTCCTCTTCATCTCGTTCACATGCATCGGGATCAATATCTGCTCTCTTTGCCCATTTTGTCCAAAAGTCTGGATCATCAACTTTGATGTCAGATCTATTACCTGACGCAGCAAATGAAGCCTTCGAAAATGTTGAACCTTTTTCTGATTCCATAGTGATGACCTGTGTCCGCCGTTGTAAAATTGAATCGATATCTTCTTCGCAGAATTTATCTCCTGCATCATCGTCCATTACAGCTCCATAGGCACCCTTTTTGAGTAAATCTTCGATTTCTTTCTTAGAAAGTTGCCTATTGCTGCTGTCTTTGCCCTGTGTCGTATTCATCGATTGCAGAATAGCTTTATCCAGACCCAACTTTAGTGAAGCTTTATCAAACATCTCTCTTTCGTAGGTATTACGACAGAGGAGACGATAGATCTTTACCATTTTTTGCTGACCAATACGATGGCAACGAGCTTGCGCTTGTAAATCATTCTGTGGATTCCAATCACTGTCATAGATAATCACAGTATCTGCGGCAGTCAAATTAATTCCTAATCCACCAGCTTTGGTGCACAACAAAAACACAAAACGATCCGAGTCTGGTTTCGAATACCTATCGATCGCAGCTTGACGTAGATTTCCACGAATTCTTCCATCAATACGTTCAAATGAATATTTCTTGTAGAGAAGGTAGTCTTCCAAAATATCTAAGCAACGAACCATCTGACTGAAGATCAATACTCTGTGACCGTTGGCTTTCAGCTTGGGCAGAAGTTTGTCAATTAACACCATTTTACCGGCAGAATTGATAAGATTTTTATAGTAGGCTTCATAATCCTCTCCATTTTGCAGACGATAATCATATTGGATCTGCTCTTCTGCGCCATTTAATAGATACGGATGAATGCAGCATTTTCTTAATTCCATCATAGTGTTCATCAAATTTGGAATATTTGCCGACGTAGTACCTTTCTTCAAAAAAGAGAAATTCTGTTCCAGAATACCGCGATAGTACTTTTTCTGTATATTTGTCAGTTCGACCTCAATAATTGTTTCCTCCTTAGGAGCCAAAGACTTTTCTACATCATCTTTTAAACGACGCAACATCATTGGTTTGAGAAGAGCTTGAAGTTTTTGGACTTCTTCTTCGGTTCTTAAACTGCCAAAATCAGTCATAAATGTCTCTGCAGATGAGAATTGAGCCGGTTCTAAGAAATTCAACAGCGAGAACAATTCACTGATGTTGTTTTGCAATGGAGTTCCTGACAATAGAACTCTGTGTTCTAAATTGAGTTGGCGCAATCCTTCTAGGAGCTTACAATTTCGATTCTTTAGACGATGCGCCTCATCAATGACGCATAATCTCCAATTGAAGTTTTTCAGATCCATATAATCCGTGACTATCATTTCGAAAGTTGTTATTAAGACATTAAACTTAACCAATTCTTTATTGACTTTTCCTGAATCCTGTTTGAAGAAGAATTCATAATCTTGTATCATTTGTTTGCTGGTCACTGAGCCATGATAGACAACAACATTCATATCAGTCCAACCCTCGAACTCACGCTGCCAATTGGGAATAGTCGAAAGGGGTGCAATAACAAGGAATGGTCCTCTTATTCCATACTCCCACACCGAATGAACAAAAGTCAAACTTTGAATGGTCTTACCGAGACCCATCTCGTCGGCTAGGATACAATTGTGCGAGTTGTACCATGAGAATTTTAACCAATTCAAGCCTTCCAACTGATAAGGACGGAGCGTGTTTCCATTTTTGTATACCGGTGTCTTCTCGAGTTTTTTCCATAGCTCCGGTGCTGGACGCTTCTTTTGTTTCCATTCTGAACGTGGTGGAATCTTGGTAAAAACTAAAAATTGTTCAATTTTATCTTCATCTACGTCTTCTTCCAACTCCCATGTACAGTCTTCATAAGGAAGTGACTTCCACTTAACCAGATAATGCTTGGTTACCTCACCAGTAGCGGTGTCAGTATGTTCGGACATGTCCAACACCCGATCAACTTCAACAAAGTCAGGATTGAAAGGTTCTTCTTCAATGTTTTCGAAGATATTCATTTGTTGTGCTTGTTTTTGCTGGAAACGACGAACTTTAGCGGAGATTCTGCGATCTCCTTTGAAGAGCTCCTCTTCGGTTCTCCACTCACAATGCAGATAAGAGAAATTGCGATACTTCACAAAGTACTCCTCGACTTCGATGAATACCGGCTCTGGCTTTGGTTTATCTTTGTCATCTTCTGTTTTCTTATTTTCTTCGTCCTCCGTTATTTGAGGAGGAGCTTCTTCTTCATTTTTGTCATCTTGTTTCAGTGTTGCTTCTTTCTCCTCAGAAGACTTTTCTTCAACTGCCTCATCTTCTGCTTTTGGCTCATCTTCTGATATGGCTTTCTCAATTTTTTCAGGTTTCTCTTCAGATGGACATTCGGCTTCCTGCTCATCAACTTCCATTTTTTCTTCTGTAGGAACAGTTTTCTGCTGCTCCTCTGATAGATCTTCTTCATCTTCTTTCTTTTCTTCAGGATTCTCTGAGATTTCAAGTTCACCAACTTTGTCTTCGTGCTCTTCAGTCTTTTTGGGAGTTTCTTCCTCATTCTCCGTTTCAAACTTAGTATCTACTCCATCTGGTTCAACCTTGGTTTCATTATCTTTTTCAGAGCTTTCTTCCTTCGTCAGCTCTGTTTCGTTGTTCGTCGAATTCTTTTCTAGGCTTTCTTCGTTAGACTCTTCTTTTACCTCAACCTTAGACTCTGCTTCCACAATTTTGACAGGTTGTGGTGGCTCTGGTGGACGTAGCTCTCTCTTGCCCATACGAACTGCGAGCACATACTGAACAACCATGCTATCTTCATCACCTGTATTCACATACACATAATTTGGCTTAGAAGTTTCAGGCAATTTCTCTTCCTTCACAGCTGCAACTGACTGCTCTTCTGGAACCTCTGGGTTCACTGTCGAATTATCTGGCAACGCCTCTGTACCAGCGTTACTTTCTACCTTCTCAGCATCACTATTAACTCCTGAAGAAGCTGCAGCCGACGCACTTGCAGAAACCGAAGCCGGAGTCGAAGCCGTAGAACTTGCACCCTTCTTCTTCTCTTTTGCCGGAGAGGAACTTATAATTGCGCTACCTTCATCATCCGAAAAACGTAACATAACATCATCAATGTATTTTTTGCGCGATGTATTTCTAGCCGACCGCCTCTTCAAACTGTCTAGTTCAGCGTCTGGTGGTGGAGACGGTGGAGGAGTCGTTGCCATATCATCATTTTCTCCATCGGATTCTGGAACAATTCTTCCACGATTCTTTCTCTTCTTGCTGGACAAAGACCTATTACTACTACCCAGTGATGGCTTTCTTCTGCTGCTACTTCCACCCCCTGATGATTTCTTCTTTTTCTTCGAGCTTGGAGTGGCTGAATCAACAACAGAATCCTCATCACCATTCTTTGTCTCTTCGTCGGCATTCAAATCATCGCCACACGTTGATTTAGGTATTTTACTAACTGGAATATCATCATAGTCAGGTGTCTCGCCATCCATTGGTGGCTGTTCGTCTGAGGTCGTTGTAGGTGGCTCTGGAACTGCACCATCCTCATCATCTTGAGACTTTGCAGCCTCGTCGCCGCTTTCAGTCTTTTTACTTATCGTGTTCTCCAACGGAAGATCTTCACCCTCTTTACCTTTTTTTCCTTTCTTGCCCTTGCCTTCCTTACCCTCTTTGGGTTCACGTTTCTTTTTCTCTTTGGGCGTAGCGGTTTTCTCTTTTGGCGACTTATTTGGATCTTTTGGAACGCGTGGCTTGCGCGGTTTCTTTTTCTTTGCGCCGGCAACATCGGTCGATGTGTCCAGTTCGTTGGATGAATGATCTTGCGATATGTCGCAGCTCTCGTTGAAATCCATCATGGACACTACGGATGTGTCCCCAGCGCCCTGAGTTACACAATCTTCGGACACAGGCAGGTTAGCTGGTATAATGCTCGTATCTGGAGGCATTTCTCCAGCAGCCAATGCCTGACCTTTATCACTCTTTTTGGCGCGGGGTTTTCTTGGCTTCGATGCCCCTTTATTTCGACCTCTCCCCGTAGTGCTGGACACCTGGGGACTCTCAACCATTTGAGTATTTGTATAGATCGAGTTCTGGAACATACATTGGGGGCCACCATTGCACTGATCTGTCGTTTCGTGAGCCTGTAACATATTATGTCGCTCTTGAAGACGAATGATCTTCTCTTGTATGTCTGGGTTTGGTGGTGTACAGTAGAGCTCCTGCAATTGCTGTTGTAGTGCAGCTCGTTCCTGATGATGAAGAATCGGGCCAGGCATGTAGGGATAAGGCCCTGGGAATCCAGTTGGGTGGATTGCCGAAATCTGTTGTGGATCAAATTGAGGTGCCATCGGGGTCATTCCTGGCGCACCAGCTGGGCCAAGGATATGTGGTGGCAGAGGTTGAAGCGCAGGAATAATCGGCTGTTGAAGTGGTTGGAGCGGCAGTTGTTCTGGAACAAGTGGTAAAATTGTGGGTTGTATTTCAGTTTCAACAACCATAGGTGCTGTTGGTTGTTGTTGCTGTTGTTGTTCTATTGGTTGAAGTATCGTTTGTGGTGGTGTTGGGACATGTTCTACAATCGGTTCCACTGGCATTGGTTCCTCAAGAGGAACTTCCGGCAGTTGTTGTGGAGGTACTTGTAAAGGAATTTGTGAAGGAAGCTGTGAAGGAAGCTGTGAAGGAAGCTGTGAAGAAAGCTGTGAAGGAAGCTGTGAAGGAATCTGCGAAGGAAGCTGTGGAGGAAGCTGTTGCGGCGGTGGTGATTGATTGCCCATTTCAGAGACGGGCAAGAGTTCCTGAAGATCATTTCCGTGTTCGCTCGCATCCATTGAATTTTCAGATCCAATCAGTTGCTGTTGTTGTTCTTCCTCCTCTCGGACAGTCTCTGGCATAGAGTCTTGATTCAGTGCGACTGGCTCTGGCTCTGGCAGAAGCTGGGGCTTTGGATCTATTGACATTTGTTGTTGTGGCTCGTAGTCTACTGGTGTTGTTGCCGTTGGTGGCATTGAATTCGAGTCGAACATTTGAATGTTGCTAGGTGTTGTCGCCGCAGGCGGTGGAGCTATATCAGTACCGATCACCTCGGGCGGTGTGCTACAGTTCTGGTTGTTGCTTATGATAGAGTTCTGTGAGTTACTATCGTGGATCGATGTTGGTTGGTTATTTACAATGCTGTTGCTTGTGCTGTTGCTATTGTTACTATTGTTGCTATTCGTATCGTTGTTTACCACCAAATGCGATGTCACGGAATCATTAGAGTTAGTCTCATTCAGAGCTGAGACGGGTGGTGGTGGTGCTTGTTGATGGTGCTGTTGGGGCAGCACTGGAACTGATGATGGAATTGATTCGACATTTCCAAACGAGTCCATTATTGAGTGGGTGAGTGGAAGTTGTGGTGGTTGTTGGACGAGTGGTTGTTGCTGAATATGCTGAGGCGAATCATGAACAGGAGTATTACGCACCGATTGTTGGGTAATGATTGGTGGTAATGGTTCAACTGGCGGTGGTTCATTTGGCGGCATGTGAAGATTTTGTTGTTGTGAGTGTTGTTGAGTATGTTGTGGCTGATGTGGCAGTAAGTGTTGCTGCGGCGGAGAATGTTGCTGCTGCATCAGATGTGATGTTGGTTGTAGAGGAGGAGTTTGCAGTGGTGGTGGTTGCTGCTGCTGTTGTTGAGATGGTGGTGGAACTGACTGTGAAACAGGTACAGACTGATGACCGACAATGTCATTTATGGAATGCTGTAGCTGATCACTTATTTGTTGTTGTTGCTGTTGTTGTTGTTGTTGGTGTTGCTGCTGCTGTTGTTGTTGCTGCTGTTGTTGTTGCTGTTGTTGTTGTTGCTGCTGCTGCTGCTGCTGTTGTTGTTGTTGCTGCTGTTGCTGTTGTTGTTGTTGTTGTTGCTGCTGCTGCTGCTGTTGTTGCTGCTGTTGATGTTGCTGATGCTGCTGTAGTTGTTGCTGTTGTTGCTGCTGTTGATGTTGAGTTGTTTGTGGAGGCTGCACACCTGGATGCCCCACATGCACTGGCATCTGTTGTGATGTCGGTGGTGGTGGTTGTTGCTGCTGCTGTGGCACAACACTTTGCGGTTGAAGACTCATTGCCTGTGATTGTGCGTACAAATTCAACTGTTGCTGCTGTTGTTGCTGGTGCAGAGTAGACTGCATGCTGAGGTGTGGTGGCCACTGCTGATGTTGTGGAGAAACCGGCATCCGAGGACCCATTGGTGACATTGGAGTATGTCCAGTCTGCCTGTAAGGAGGGTAGTCCAGTGGGCTACCGCCTAGACTCTGAGGTGGCATGACCATTTGTTCAAGAGCTTGTAAAGTATTCACTGGCGGCCCAGAGCTTTTCGAAGATGGAGGTTGCGTCTGAATGCTCGGTGGCTGAATTGCTTGAGGCTGGGGACCTCCACGGGGACTCGTTATGCCAACCATACCCGATATCGAGTGATGCGGAGACTGAGTTGGATTGGGTGAGTTCACTTGTTGCTGTTGCTGCGGCTGCGGTTGTTGTTGTTGCTGAGGAGGCTTCGCCGGTGACATTACAGGCCTGGGAGACATTTGGGGGTGTGGCGACATTTGTGGAGGCCTGGGTGACATTTGAGGCGAGAGTTGCGGGAAAGGCGCTCGATACTGAGGACTACTACTTAATTGTGGCGTAGATTGATGTTTTGCCGTCGTCATGTACGGCGGTTGTTGGCCTTGCTGCTGCTGACTTTGTTGTATATGGCCATAGGTTGACACCATAGAATGTGGCAGACCGCCAGCACCACCCACTGGGGCACTGCTGTGCAGTAAACCTACGTGACTGGGCTGTCCTTGACTGAGCAAGTGTTGAGCTGCGGCTGCTGCTGCGGCTGCATGCTGTTGCTGTTGTTGTTGGGAAGGAGCACTCAAGCCTGGTGGCAGTGATGATTGGCTCGTCGCAGGATGCGTTGGCTGTTGCGCTTGCTGTGCCTGTTGTTGTTGTTGCTGCTGCTGTTGTTGTTGTTGTTGCTGGGAGGGATGTGAAACCACTTGGCTTGGGTGTAAGCCGGGTGGAGGTTGTGCCTGAGAGGCACTTAAATGATTTTGGCTATGATGCGTTTGCTGTGGCTGTTGACCGGCCAGCTGCGATGTTTGTTGCTGCTGTTGTTGTTGTTGCTGCTGACTGCTCAAATGATGGCCACTGGGTGCTGAACTGGGCACATGCTGTCCATAACTACTTTGGTCCAGGGTGTGAGCCCCATAGCTCAGCGCACCATGCTGCGTGGGTCTACCTGGCTGATGTTGCATGCTCGTCGGTGTTCCATACGGACTATAGGGCTGAGGTGCCGGTGCACCTGTCTGCGCCTGTGGCCCGCTAGGATACATTGGATGGCTGCTGGTTTGCGGGTAATGTTGTGGTATTCTTTGTTGCTGTTGTTGTTGTTGCTGCTGCTGCTGTTGCTGTTGTTGCTGTGGTGTGGGTTGTTGCTGACTGAGGGCTACATACCCAGGTTGCTGCATTATACCGCTCATTAAACTCTGCTGCGTCGAATAGCTGAGTTTTTGCTGATCTTGTTGAGAATAAGCGCTGAGATGTTGTCGGTACCTATCAAAATAATATTTTTAAAAACTTCCCAACGGGCAAAAATATAAACTTACGTTGGCTGCGTAGGTGTCTGCCTCTGAGGCGGAGGTGCCGCCTGTGGGTGGCCATACGCACCAAGTCCTGGGCCTGGGTATGCTCCGGCTTGGCCAGGTGTTGGACCGGCACCCCAGCCACCTAAGTCACCCAAGCCCATTGCACTGTGCTGATCAGCGGCACTGAGAGCGTATAAATTTTCCGCCGATGGCTGGTACGATGGATATTGTGGTTGTTGTTGTAGCGGGTGCGGTGCTCTATGTCTTGGAGGGTATCCTCCGGGAGGACCCATGGCTCGTGGTGTGGCTGCGGCTGCTGCTGCCGCTGCCGGGTCATACCGATAGTAAGGATCTCTATAATTAAAATTAATAATAATTTATGAACCTAATTCACTGTAAACAAATGCATCATTCAGTCGTGATCGTGA
This sequence comes from Epistrophella euchroma, assembly GCA_947049315.1. Taxonomy (NCBI): domain Eukaryota; kingdom Metazoa; phylum Arthropoda; class Insecta; order Diptera; family Syrphidae; genus Epistrophella; species Epistrophella euchroma. The sequence goes on from OX346245.1 coordinate 19,792,325, forward strand.
AATTAAACACAATGAAATTTCTTAAAAACTCCCTCACCCTTGATGATTTCCGTGAAACATATTTTGTGCATTTCCATCCATCAGTTTTCGCGCTCAGAAAATAGATGAAAAAGTTCCTGCTGCTTTTCAATCACTCTGTTGTTCCGTTCCACGCTTTCGTACTTTTTTGTCGCTTATTTGAAAATAAACAAATCTTCAGTTCAACGACTTTCCGACTCACACACACATTTATAACAGTTATTGTTGTTAATTATATTTCCAACGCGACAAGAAATGTTTATATTTTTTTGTTATAGTAATAAAAAAAAATGAATGACGACAAACTAATTTACAAAGAATGCGAATAAGTATTTAAGCTGTTGTTGGTAATGTTTTTAGGAAAATTAAATTTTCCAAAAGAAAATTAAACAAAATAATATTTTTTTTTATAAATAAGTTGTTAATTAGTTATCTAATTATTTTTTTGCGCTCAAAACACTTGTTACTATTTTTTTGTATTTCCCGGTTTTGCTTATTTCGCTTTAACTTTTTTTTTTTTAGTTTAGTTTCAAACCAATGTTCTTTTAGTCATTCGATTTTTTGTTTCAATGTAGGACTTCGACATTTTGGATGTTATTCTGTAAGCTGTAAGAAAAGAGATTAATATAAGATTATTTTATTCTGAAAAATAAAATAAGTTTGTGGTATTATTTTATTTAAACGAAGAAATAAGTCTTGGATTGGATATCATATAAACCCAAAGTGTAATGTCTGGTAAAAAAGCCGCTCGTGAAATTAAATTCGTAGTTATAGAAATCTGCAAAAGAAGAAAAAATAAATTGTAAGATTTTCGAAAATATTAATAAAAAAGAAAAATTAGGAAGAGGAGAATCAAAATATTTATGTTTCAAAAATTGAAGATAAATATGTAAATAATAAAAAATTTAACCTAATGTACATAATTCACGTGGGTGCATATTTCAAAAAAATAATTTTTTGCACTCAAAAATTAACCCTCGCTGAAAACAACTTATTTTGCTATATAATCTATTTCTTAAGGCCCATTTGCTGAAACGAAACTTAAGTATTTAAGTTCAATATAAGAGTTTATGTGACAGTTTACGCTGAGGAAAAAGTAGAACATAAGCGTTTAAGTTGAACATAAATATTTAAGTTTTGTTTCAGCAAATGGATAACTCTATATTAATAACTTTCCATCAAGGGGTCACCAGATTTGATCAAATAGAACCGGTTTTAAAGGTTTTTTTTTACGAATCCAATACTTGCGGTATACAGCCATTTATAAAAAAATAGAAATAGATAGGTATAAAACTCAGGTATCTATGGTCTGGTCCGTTTTATTTTCATAAGATGTAGGTACTATATGGATAATCAGCGATAAATAATGTGTCCAATTCCATCAGTAGAGTGAAGTTAGGGGATAACACAAAAAAGACGTTATGGGAATAATGACTGTCCGAAAGGTGTTTTATGGGAATTAAATGAAGTTATTAGAAAATTTAAATTAATATATAATTTCATATGTACATAGGTAATTTGAAAAGACACATAGGAGCAAACCTTTTTAATTTCGGTTAGGAACACGTTAGAGGAATGACATTTTCGGTGATTAAATCCAGATAGCGGGTATGATATTTTTTTTTTACCTTTTTTCTGAAAGTTGCGTCCGAAGAAGACTCATTAGATCGTTTTTGTGTTTTCTTCACGCCTCACGAGATACTTCACCCCGCACTTCTCTTACCCACAAACTGCTGTGATACCGGCCTCAATATTCTTATCTGTCAAGCCCAAAAAGCCTATTTACCTACATTTTATATTAATATGTGTTTTTCCAAATGTGAAAAATACAAATTAATCGTGTTTGTCTCTAACAAGACAGCATTTTACGAAGAACACAACGAAAAAATACCCATTAAAAGTGTCACTAATTGCAAAAACAAAAAACAAACATTAAAAGCCATATTGTAATGAAAGAAAAAACGAAAAGAAACTCGAATAGAGCTCAAATGTCACTTTTTTGTACACAATTTATGGTCCGGGCAATTTATTCTAGTACTTTGCTAGAAATTTTCAATGGAACGCACAAATTTCACTTCCCTAGTAGCAATCTACTACAATTTTAAGTGATTGTTAATTATTTATAATCTGTGGAATCCGTACCATCAAAAAGCTTGCAAGATTGTACACACACTTTCTCAATTTATATGATTTTTCGATGTATGCATATAAAATCTCATATAAAATGAGAAAGTGTGTGTAAAATTATCTATGGAAAGTCGTCTTTTAGAGACTCTCACCTCCTTATTAATTGTTTTATTTTGTTTATTTTTGTTATTGGTGAATGGTGAACGTTAAAATGGTAAACAAATTGAAATGAAACGTCATGTACATAAAAATCTCCTAACCTAGCCAGATGCCCTCTTGGGGATTTTAGGTGCGTAACTACTCTGCTCATCTACTCGCGCATTAGAGCTTGAGTAGATGAGAGTACTAGATTATAGTTTTCATCTACTCATGAGTAGTTCGCCACCCCCAAAGGAACACGGCTTCTGTACGAAAAAAGCGTGGAGACCTCTCCAAATAATCTACTACAATTATCAATTTCGCTCATCGAACAGCGTGCATAAGCCTAGTACTCTGCTGATACGAAACGAAATTTTAAGTTGGTCTCCAACATGACAACGAAATGCTTACGAAAACCATAACGAAAAATTACCCCTTGAAAGTGTCACCATTTGCAAAAACAAACACAAACGCATAAAAATCACAGAAAGCAATCTCGTGATGAAAGAAACAACAAATACAAACAAGAATAGAGGGCAAATGTTACTTTTCCGTACACAATTAATGGTACAGGCAATTAATTATGTGCGAAAACAGAGGGGAGATCTCTCCAAATAATCTGCTACAATTATCGATTTCGCTCATCGAACAGCGTACCGCAGAAGGAAAAGCAGAACGAAATTTTTCATTTATGATTCCGTTGTCATTTTTGTATGCGATTTTTCGTTTCGCATCAGCAGCATACTAGGCTATACTGCAGAACAAAAAGCAGAACGAAATTTTTCGTTCATGATTTCGTTGTCATTTTTGTATGAGATTTTAGACTTAAACAAAACTTAATTTAAAACTTTTGCCATTATTAAGAGTTCCTCTCAAAAGAACCTTTTTTTTTCATTTTGGACTAGGTATACTTGGTTCAACAAAAATTGTCAGTACAGGGATGAAGCCTAGTACGCTGCTGATGCGGAACGAAATTTTTCGTTGGTCTCCAACATGACAACGGCATGTTTACGAAAACCAAAATGAAAAATTACCCTTTCAAAGTGCCACCGTTTTCAAAAACAAACACAAACGCATAAAAATCACACAAAGCTATATTGTGATGAAAGAAACAACAAATCCAAACACGAATAGATACCTAATGTCACTTTTCCGCACACAGCTAATGATTCAGACAATCAATTCTGTGCGAAAAAAGAGGGGCGATCTCTCGAAATAATCTGCTACAATTATCGATTTCGCTCATCGAACAGCGTACCGCAGAACGAAATTCTTCGCTTGTGATTTCGTTTCGTTATTTTTATATCGCATTCGTTTGGCATTAGCAGCATACTAGGCTTTATGGGCGAGCTCTTTTCAAAACAATCCACTGACTTACTTTCAGGAATTGTTGTTGTAATCCTTCACAAAATATATAAACTTTTTGATGACACATCCAGGCAATTTGATCTGTCAAAGAAGTCAGATGGTTTAGGTATTTACATCGCGTTGTTGTCAAAACAATTTCAGAAGTTGTTTGCGACCTTTCTTAGCGACCTGCGGCAACTCTCTATTTCTCTAATTCAGTCTATTTTGTTTCCTTTCAAAAACTGAACATTTTTGTTCATCATAATCATGTTTCACAATTTCACAACTTTTTCACAAATTTGTATGACCATTTTATGGCCACCTTTCAATATTTTAATTGACATCGATTTAACTGAGTTGCGTTTATTTTAGGTTCACTTTGTATTCAAGATTGATTAAATATATTGCTTTTTCACTTAATGCACAACCCTGTAGGTAATTTATGAATATCGTTACCTATAATTCACTGATTCATTTTTAATTTCAGAAAATGGATAAGAATTGAATGACATATAGAATATCCACCTTCGATTTATTTAACAAAAAATGTCGTATGATCTTTTGTAATTTCCGAGTACCCTTACATGCAACTATAAACATTTTATTTGTGAAAATAGCACTACAAAACACAACAAAAACAAAGAAAAATATCAACCACTTTCAAAAAAAAAAAAAAAAAATATTCATAGCACCCAAAACACAAGACACTTTCATAATTCATATTATACCGATATAATGTAGTTTGAGCTGCATTTTTTTAGTAATAAACAAATTATCAATTAATCAAACATTTAAATCAAAAAAGATCTCGACGATTTATTTTTTACTATTATTTTTTTTTCTAAATTGCATTAGGTAAAAAAAAAAAAATATCAATCACTTCGCTTGATATAGACATACAAAAATTTAATAATCGAATGAACAAAATTACAGCGGCCACAAAACCAATCACAATTATCTCACAAAAATCTATAACCCAACGACAGATAGACTATGGTGTTACAACAACAACACCTATTGACTGAATATAATTTTCGATGCATACACATTAACATTAAAGGGGAAAAGCTATACGCTTATGAATATCAAAATTGCAGCACATAAAACGTACAGCATTACCCCTTAAATGTCATGTCTGTCTTGTTGATTTATTTTTTAAGTATTTGTATTATTATTATTATTTTTTTATTATTATTTTTTTTTCTTCTATGTACCTACTACACATTCTCTTGTTAGAGTTTGTGTCTCTGTACAGCTCTCGTTTTTATTGCAAAATCCCCCTTTTTTCACGCCCGCCCTCCCAAACGAATCCGAATAACCTAAACGATATACATATAATTTCAATTTCTACCTGTAAATTTACACATTTTATGTTGTCTGTTGTTAATGGTTGTTGTTGTTGTCTGTATAATTCGTAATTTTTTTTGCACATTCCATAGACAAAAACATACATAAATGTAGGTTTTTTTTTCGATGGTGAATAATTACAAATCAATATGAGAAAAGAAAGAAAGATAAGCAACGCAAAAATTTGAAGTAAATAAAAAACACAAGCACAAGACCAGTGATATCTATAGGTACCTACCTACTCGGAAAAAAAATAGTATTGATGTCACCCGTTTATACATACATAGGTGTTACCTATCTAGTTTCTTTTTTGGTGTCCCAGATAATATCTTTCTTGTTATTTACAATTTTTTTTTAAATTTTTTTTAATCCAATTAAACCAATGTTGAATAATTTTTTTCATTTTTCAAAGCCCAACTACATTACAAAAAAAAATTATAAACTGAAAAAAAAACTGGTAAAATCCTGAAACTACAAATAACAAATCAATTTGCAATGTACGGACTAAAATTAAAACAACGCACTTTTAAGCAATTTAAAAATAAGTTTTATTTTTAAATTGGTCAAAAGATTAGAAGAACATACTACGAGTAGAGGATATTATTATGAACGTAACTCGAGACATCCTCGCAGGACGGAGTGCCCCTGAAAAATATAAGTACCTTTTTTTCCTAGGGACACAGGTTAGGATTCGATCCCAGACCCCTTTCATGGCAGCTTAACACCATTGCAAAATGTATGCATATATGACTGAGGTTTAGGTACGAAAATCCCGAATCATTTTTCTATGTTTCTTTTTTTAGTTTGCCCATAGGAAACTCCATCGAAGTTACCACATTTATTTTTATATAAAATACTAGCTGACCCGACATACGTTGTCCTGTCTTAGCAGTGAATATTCAATTAGAACTAGCATAGATAAAAAATGTATACCTATTACCATCAGGTGAAGAAGAAAATAACCAAATGTTTTGACCCATAAAAAATATTTAGCCAAACGTCTTACACTATGGCGTATACGCACTTTTTTATCAGCAAATATATTAGTTAGATTTAAAAATATGTACATCACATCTTTAAAGTTCATTTCATATAATTAGATATATTTTGAATAAAAAACCCCTCTTAAATCAAAACAAGTCTTTATGTGAGTTATAGTCCAGTCAACGAAGTCAACGAAGACTCAAAATCATAAAATAAATGAAATAAATCGCAGGTACAACATACTAAAAGTCCCCAGCCCAGGCTCGCTAGCTTTAGTCAGGAGAGGGGGGGTAAAGGTCCCCTTTTGTACTATTTCGTAAATATTTCGAAAACCAAGCGTTTAAGAAAAGTGTAATATGAATAAAACCTATTTTGAAGAAAATTTAATTTACTTTCATATTTTAGTGTAAACTTTTCCGCTAATACTTTCGGTTTTCAAAATATTTACGAAATAGTACAAAAGGGCACCTTTACCCCCCCCCCTCATGTCTAAAGCTCGCGGGCCTGGGCTGGGGACTTTTAGTATGTTGTACCTGGGGGTCACCCCTACCACTTAAAAAAATAATCCAGACTAAACGATTTATTTCATTTATTTTTCCTTCGTTGACTGGACTATTAAGTCAGAGTTTGTTATTTAAAATTATTGAAATCGAAATTTTACTTCCTTCAGCACAAACATTTTATATTTTTAATCAATGAATAAAGAGGTCAAATTCTTCGCACAATTTTTATATATTAACAAAGAATATAAGGTTACCAAGAAGACGCATCTCATACAAATTTTCTACTGAAAATGCCGGGTTTCAATGTTGGAACCCGCACTTTGGCTTTTTTATGGGCTTCAGAGCTTTTAAAATGAAATACCACACACATTGAAACAGTCTGCTTTTTTGTCCTTGAAAAGCCCATAAAAAAGCAAAAGCTCTGGGAGCAGGACGTGATATTGGAACTCGCCATCTAAAAATGTGCATTAAAAAATTTGTATGAGATGCGCCTTCTTGGTAAATTTATATTCTTCGATATTAAGCTTTTCTTGGTATCACAAATACCAGATACCTTCATGAAACTACATATATGAAGACCTGAAATTTTACAACAATAGAAACAAATAAGTTGTACTTTTTAAAAAAGATTAATTAAATAATAAATGTCCTTTCCTATCCAATTCGGTTGACGTTCAGCCGAATCATGCACGTAAAAACAAAAACCCAATTGAGAATGATTTTCACGATTTATCGGCTTTTCCGGGCAAATATTCCAATTTCGGCTCGTAGTGTATTTTCCTGTTTTAATACGAATCCAACAAAAAGAACCGCATTTGAATTGCCATTTTACTCCTCGTTTTTTTTTTTTTATATAAAGATAGAATTGCCAAGCGTTATGGGCATTTAATTTGTTTCTTTTATTTTTTTAATACTTTTTTTTTTTATATCAAAATACGTGATTTTGATAATTGTAGCAGATTATTTGGAGAGGTCTCCGCTCTTTTTGCGCGCACACATAATTGCCCGAACCATTTTTTTATATGCCATTATAGATGACAACTCAACTAGGTTGAGTTGTCTCTACAATCATTTTGACTTAAACAAAATGCCTATTACATGCCGCCTCCACAGGTCATGAACGATGGCAGGATAATGAACATGTCTACAAAAAATCCAATGGAGGCACAAAAATCCATGTCCATGTCATGAACATGTCGACGAAAACTAATTTTTGAACAAGACATGAGCTCTGTTCAAAGCTTGGCCATGAGATTTGACGTTCCATGTGTGTGAGAGAGGTAGAAGTAGTACTGTAAGGAATTTTTGTGTGGTCCTCTTGCTCTGACTTATTAGTGGAATTTATCGACATAACTATCGACATGACATAAAGTTCCCAGTGCGAAAAAACAAGCTGATTGTTGATTGGATTGTGGTTTGGATCTTGGGCATCTGTATGTCCTGTGGAGGCGGCGGCGTGTTAAAGTTAAATGAACATATTAAGGTTGAATTTTTGCAGAGACACCATAATAATAGGCACATTATAGGTCATGTGCGAAATTTTATTTAATTTTATGCGATATTTAATTTTGACGGTTTCCTTATGTAGATTCACCTCATTAGTGGCAGTGGCAGAAATTATTATTCGGATAAAATTTTACGTAATTTTAATCCAATATTCCCACACTACCTTATAATGCCAAAGAGTGATATTTCAGTTTTATTTGTGTTTTTATTTGTTGTTTCTTTCATTGCAACATGGCTTTCTGTGATTATTTCGCAATTATTTTTTTTTTTTGCAATTGGTAACCATTTAGCCAGTTCACGTTTCTGAGATCTCACTGAGAAACCATCAGCTCCATTGAACAGGAGGAGAAACCTTAACAAAATTTCTCCGCTAAGAGTCAAAAACAATTTCCATCTCTTTTTTATTAATTAATCAACTGCGAAAAAATAAAATAATTAAGCAAGCAAATCCAAAAAATATCAGTCTCAGCTTTTTGACAGCAAAAGTAAGGAATCTCAGTGAGGAATAACGTTCAGATTTCTGAGATTGCTAAGGTCTCTGAGATAGCTTGAGAAACCTGAACTGGCTAATTGAAAAGGATATTTTTTCGATGTAGTTTTCGCATAAGCAACGTTCTAGGCCTAATGTTGTTAGTAACACATTTCTAAGCATGTCGGTTGATTTTTTTTTTCTTTTAATCAAATTCAGGTCCGGATTCACTACAATTGTCCATTTCAATGGTTTAAATTATGTTTTCTATGGAGTCCAAAAGTGGACTCACACGTCGAATAGCGCGAAATCTACATATATATATATATATTTGTGCAAAATGCGGTGGTTGGCTTATTAAATGTTCTATTTTTTATTCGTGGACGCATCAATTTAAAAGTGAGTACCGACTACCCTGTAGTGCGGTAATAAGCCAATCGAACCGTCTATTTCTCAAAAACAACTTTTTGTTTAATGAAGGGTAAGTCTTTTACATCATCCAAATGTTTGGATTTTTATTCAATCATACAAAGTAAGAAACTCAAATGAATGACATACATTTGAACAGTGCAAGCCGCATAAGAAGTTTTGAAAATATGCACCATAAAGATTGAAACGATTATAAAATATCATAATCGTTCAATCGCAATCGTTTAAACGATCGTATATGATATTTCGAGAAGTTATACGCAGCTTTTATACAATCGTCGAAACGACGACGTCGTCTAGACGATTCATGTTTTCATCAGTTACACGAAACAAAACAATCGTCAAAACGATGACGTCAGGCGATCATCGTCTTACGCGATGGGAGCCCAGAATAAAAAAAAAAACTAGCAAAATAAAAGTGCAACCAAGCAATATTATAGTGCTTTCCTGGGCCCTTGACAGTTTTCCTTACTTAGTTACCGATGGCATCACTCTTTTTGTGCAAACGTTATGAGTATTTTGTTTTTTAAATAAATTGGCGTCATCAATGCATGAATAATATGTACAAGTGTACCTATGCAAAATTAAGCTTCAAATGGAGTGTGATAGGCTGCTGGAAATGTTTTAAGTGTAGGTTGGGACTTAGTAGGTAACGTGTTGACAATTTGATAAATTATATTATACATACATATATATAAATTGTCCACAAAAAATAAAAGAAAAAGAACTGTTACATATTTATGTATGTTGTACATATATGTACATATCTATGTACTACATAATTATAAAAATTAAATTGAAACAATTTTATAAAATCAATATTTACTACATACATATGTATATATAACATTTCTTCTAAATTAATATTTTTTGGTACCTACAAAAAAACTGATGAAAAAAGCATGTCCATTTTATTGTAAGGACACTCAAGTGATATAAAGGATAAAATAAGAAAAATAATATATATAAAAAAAAAAAAACACTGTACGTGGTATGTACATTGTACATTTACATAGTAGATACATAGACACATAAATAGATACGAGACACACAGTCAACGAATGGCGGTATTTTAAGGAACAAGAGGCAAGTTGCGTGAACTTGAGTGGTAAAGTATGGGGTGGTTGGTGGGCATAGTCTCCCTGAACTGCTACCTCTTATCCCGGAGCTTTGGTGGTTTCCATATTTCGGAATTTTCACATTGAGTATAGAGGATACAAACAACGGCAGCAGTATAACAGCAGCGGCAGTAGTAGCTCACAGATAAACTGAAAAGAGGAATGAATAGTGGTGGTGGTGGTTTGGGTTGGTTTGGGAAGGTTTTGCTTGTTTTTTTTTTTTTTTTTTTTTTTTTTTGAATTTCCTTCCTCTCTGCACCCGCGATTTGGGATTGGGATATTTTGCCATTTGGAAGGGTAACAAGAACAAGGTGAGCTGCTCACTCACTAACCCGCCAGAGTGACTGACTGTCAGGTCATGTGTCCCGTTGTGGAGAGAAAAGAGTGGTAGGTACATAGAGCTACAGTTTTGTAGCTTTTATAGGTAAAAACGGGAGACAAACAAAAAGTAAGCAAAAAAAAAATGTTAAATGTGGTGTGTGCAGAGAGGAATCATTCGATTCGCATAATAAACGTATTAGTTTATTTTGCTTGTGTTGATTCTGGAGCTTGCTCTTCTTTCTGATGGGACGGTTATTGTGTAGCTATGGAATGGTGAATGCGTGGGTTTGAGATTTTTTTTTTTTTAAATAAATCCTTTTTTGCAGCAGCATTACTTTTGAACTCAACCAAGCTGCAAAAAGGCTGCAGTGAAAAATCAATACTTACGAGGACGACTATGACGCGCCCGAAAAATGTGAATATTTTTTGACATGTTTGTCACTTTTTTTGGTGTCTGCTTTGGTTTTGTAATAATTGTTATGACATTTTACCGTTATGTATAATATAAAAAAAAAAAAAAAAGAAAATCGTTGGTATACCCAACCCACTACAATGCAAATGATCATAGCAATAGGATTATTTTGTGTTGGACACAGATACAATATGCTGCTGACAAAGAGAATAAAACATTAATAAAAAAGCGTATAATTATTCTTACTCTCTCTCGTGTACATGACTTTGCAGCTGAACTCAGAAGTTTATTATAGAGAGCTGAAAATTTTAGTTTAGGAGTCCAACAACAACAAGAATGAATAAAATAAAATTATATACATATATATATATATAATAAAAAAAACATCCACATGACGATGACGGTGCTGCCGGATAATGAGATATTTGCGCGACCTTTTTACTCGATTTCCATTTTGATGATGGTTTTCTCCTTTTTCTGGTTTTCTCTGTGCACACTCTGTGTTCAGATTTAGAGCTAAATTTTCAAATTGTTTGATTTTTTCTATTTAATTCTCAGAATAGAGATATATATGAAGGTGGAAGATAAAACGAATGGAAAATAGTTTTAATTCAGTCGACCAGAAAGGGACACCCGATATCAAGAGTTGTACAACTGAGTATAGGGAATATCAAGTCAATTATTATTGGTATTGTACAGTCGATGGCTATTAGCAAGCAGCAGCAAACTCTTTTTCTTAATAATTTTATACACCATTTAGGGTGGTTGGTTAGTTAGTAGAAGTAGTTAGGTATGTTGTACAATGTATACATTATAAAGTGTATATTGGTGTGTATTGTACCTACCTATGACTTGTTTCTTTTTCAACCCCGAATGTGGAATAATAAATGCAACAATCATCATCATGGCGATGATGATGTTAATGTCTATCGATTTTCTTCATATACCTATGTAAGTTAGCATTAAAAAATAAAGCATAAAGCAAATAAAAGAAATCGTGTGTGGCTAAATTTAGCACAACCTTGTATGGGGGTAGCACAAAACAATGCCTTGAGTAAAAAAAAAAAAGGTATTTGGCTTTTTTTTTTCTTCATATACCTAATTGAAAATTTTGAAATAATTACGTAAGCAGCCTTGATATGAAACAACTTTATTACTAAAATATTCTATAGGTAATAAGTACATATGTATGGTATGCACAACCATAATAAAAAATGGTCGCAGTAGATATGTAATTATTATAGCTTCTTGTATTTTATGCCTAGTACCTATCCATTTACATGGTTTTACTTAAAATAAATTTTCCATAGAAATTGTCTGCTTGAAAAAATTTACATACCTACACCTTTACATTCCACATTTCTATTTTAAAATAAATTAATTGGCAAATGCCAAATTTGTGTACACGTCTATATCAGCTTATTTTTTTTTTTGCTTCTGTGGCACTCAGCAAAATTGAAAATGTGGGTACCTAGGTATACCTATGCCATTTTAATCTTAATGAAAAGCGAGTCCTACATTCTTTACTAGGCTTCAGCTGGTTTTATGAAGTTGAAGACAAAGTTCTTAGTGCCGTCGCCTGGTGCGTTAACAAATAAATCTGTTAAGTTGACAACCGCGTGAGCATGCCGCATGCAACTGTCCATGGCCATTGGTAGTGTTAATAAAACATCGATAGTTTAATCGATTAATCGATTGTTTTGAACTATCGGGACTATCGATAGTTTGGTAAAAATATCGATAGTCGTCCAGTTGATGTGTTTATGTTGTTGTGAAACAATTTTGTTAGAAATGAGTTGTCAACTGAGAATTTTTCTTGAATGAAAAAAATCTAAACAGACCTTAAGTAATAAGTTCAGTTGGTGCTGAACGTACCCTACTCAATTCGGAACTTCCACCAAACGTCACAACCAGAAATAGCAGCAAAAAAACTCTTGATGGGATAAAAACAAACACACTATTAAAGCCGCGAACAGTATCGGTGTGTATTTATATTTGTTTGTATTGTTGTTTTCCCTCCATCTAGAGCAGTGTTTCCCAACCTTTTCTGTTCTATGCCCCACCACAACATTTCCAAAATCCTCATGTCCGTCAAACATTTATAATGTTGATACCTAAACAGTTGCATTATCCAAGATTGGGAAATTTTTTTCTAACCATAAAATTTTTCTTTCAAATCAACGATAAATTTTTCAAATGATCGACAATTACAAAATTTTTATTGTAAATATAATGTCTGACAAATTCAATAAAGGAAATAAAACAAATAAATTCTTCGTCATTCCTCAAGATGAACGAATACTGGCGAATTTTTCTCTTGCTTGAAAAACCACCCATCAGAAATATATCTCCAAAGGTGGAAACACAAGAAGCATACATTTTTAGGAGAGATGTGTAATGGAGCATAATTTTATATTGCCCCCCTAAAAACTGAAATTGCCCACCTGTGGGGCGTGGGCCCCACGTTGGGAAACACTGATCTAGAGCTTCTTCTTGATTAAAGAACTGTCAAAATTAGAAAGAGAAAAGACAGAAACAGATTATGGAAAAGCCCAATTAACGCTGTTCTCTTTCTGACAGTTCAGTTCGCCTAACGGCTTGCATTATACGTTTTATTTTATATTGGATTCGGAAAAAAATTGAACTCAATGTAACATTCAAACATGGAAAAATGACCTTGGAATATTTTGTGGAGCTCGATTTTCTCATATAAGGCTTTTAAACGGTTGGAATGAATTTTTTTTTACAAAAACGTTGTTTTATATAAATTTTTATATTAAAAATAACAATTTTGAAGAAAAAAATTATTTGCCTTTTTAAAAATTTGGAAATTTTTTAAGTATTTGAATTTTTTTTTATAACACCATCGATTGTTTATCGATTAATGGATTTTTTTTTTTTTTTGAAACAATCGATACTATCAAAAATTCCAACAATCGATGTTTTATTAACACTAGCCATTGGCTTTTGGCTTATTTAAGAGACATAAATTCTTTTAGAAAATGTATTCCCGCAAGCAATAAATTCGGAGATCATTCTTCATGCTGTCAAAAAACAAAAACTACCTTACCTGCCTTAAGCGTTGAGTTAAAATTGACCTGTCAAATTTTTTTAATTAGGTACGTAATTTGATTCAAATGCATTTAATTTTTTCAAAGATCATATGTATTTTCACTTCTTACCGCCATATTATTCACTCGATACATCCAGATTTAAACTTAAATCCAGATGAATTTACATTGAATTTGTATGATTTACATCCAGATTTCATTTTTAATCTGGATGTATTGAGTGAATAATATGGCCGTTAAACATGGTTTTTCATAAAATCATAAACCAGTTAAATCTGATCATCTAATTCTAGGTGAATGGGCAGGCTAAAAGTTTTATTCCACTCTCATTTTAAGAAGGAAATCCAAATTCTAGCACCGAAAAAAACTTTTTAGTGAAAAAATATTTAAGTATGTAGAATTTATAAGGATAAGTAGGTATAAAACCCAAATATAGAAAAGAAAAAATGGCTCAAACCGTTTTTTCGCGGAAAAAGCCCCCTTTACATTCGATTCATTTTTTTTTACAATTCTGGGCAATCTAGCTATAAGTTTTTGAATTGTTTCGTGTGGTAGGTATATTTTTCAAGCACATCCTGTAATGTATTCCACAACGCAGATTCCGATGAAGGGCATTGATCCCGCATTCTTCTATCCAGCTTCTCCCACAATTCTATAAGGTTTATATCCGGTGTTTGCGGCGGCCATGTCATGACTTGTAAGTTTTCTTCGTCTTCTCAATCTTTGAGGTAGTCCTAGCAAAGTCTGGACATGTGTTTAGGGTCATTGTCCTGTTGAAATACGATTATCCTTCGCCAATCAATATTAGTCCAGAGATCAAAGCGTTTTCTTCCAATATCTTCTTGTACGCCTCCTTGTTCATTTTTCCAATAACTCGAGTCAAATCTCCCCCTCAACTTCAAGAGAAACATGCCCAGACCATCAAAGAACCACCTCTATGCTTGACCTTAGGAACCATACTGTCGGGAAGCATCTTTTGTTCAACGCTGCAACGAACGAAAACCCTCCGTTTTGTACTAAACACCTCGAACTTAGATCCTTGCTCCATAAAACTCTGCTAAAATCTTCTTCCATCCAGTCTCTATGCTTTATGATCCACTCTAACCGTTTCACTTTGTTTTGTGGTCGAGGAAGCGGTTTTCAAATAGCAACTCGTCCAAATAGTCCAGCATCTCTTAACCAACGCTACGTTTGACCATTGTCAAGGGCAGCGGCTTATCGCGGGTTGTGTTTATTTCGGAACATACCTATTTCCGGTGCTGTTTTTCGCCGGTTTTGTTTGCTTGTTGTTACTATTAGCAGACCTTCGTGTTTAGTTATAGAGCTAGGCGCAGTTTATCCTCAAGAAGTCCAGCTTAAATGTGCCATTGAATGGCACGTTGAACGCAGCCCTTTGATATCTTAAACCTCGAGGAAACTTCCCGCTGCGATTTGCCTTTTTTAATAGGAGTGATGATGGCAGAACGTCTTTCAATTGTGGTTTCGGGAACTTTACCCATTTTAAACTTGTTGTTTACTCAACAGGTGAAGCTTATGACTTCAAGACGTGGCTTGCAAAATCTAAGTCTACATTTTTTTGTTTTAAAAAAAAATAATAATAGAGTTCTGACTCTGAGGAAACAAAGAAATTTTAAGTCTTTCCGTTGTTTTTTTTTTATACTTTTTTCTATTTTTTTTAAATTGCATCTCCAAAACAATTTTTTTCTTAATTCAACCCAACCCGTAAAACACCCTAAGTCGTATTTATTAAATTTCCATCGAATATGCTTGTTGCCCAGCTAGCCATTATCTTAATAGTTGGATTCCAAAATATCACCTGTGCTAAATAAATATTTGTCATCTATTTCACCTGAATACCTTTATTATACACATGTATTATATTTAGTACACAAGCCATAAAAAAACACTTCACTGCTGTTTGCCTGAAAATGTCTTTAGCCAGCGTACCTTTTGGTTTTATAAACTGTCAAAATCATAGAGAGGGCCCTAATTAATGGCGATTTCCATGCAACAATTTCAAATCGATTATTTTTTTTAGCTGCAAGGAATCTGTAAAAAATTCGATTTTTTTTTTGTGATTGTGTGTGTACCGTTTGACAGCAGTTTTGAAGCAAAAAGGTAAACAATTATTGCACGCACAAAGTGTTTAACAATTATTTAAAGTGCACTCAATTTTACGTGTGGTTTTGTACGATTTAAAGCAAATATATATCAGGAATTGGTTGCAAAATAAAACGAAACTAGTTGTGCGTTCATACAAGTAGAAAAAACAAACAAATTCCAACACGAAAATCATCAATCAAGGAACGCATTGGCAAACTGGGATAAATGGACTTTGGGCACTTAATTTCACAGTTAATTAAACCTGTTGATCACTTTTAATTCATTATCCACACTTATTTGATAAATAAAACACATTTTTATAGATAAATTTGTTTTAAATCTATTTAAACACACGACGAACACTGTGAATATTTGTTAAACACTGCAGCAAAAAACTTTTAACTCCTGAGAAATGTCAAATCTTCGTAGTGTGTGTGCAAATCCGTGTAAATCTTGCTAAAAACGAAAGATTTCATTTGTCCCGAAAATTCGATTTTTTCTTCTAAACAAACTGATTTTTTTCTAAGCAGAACCGATTTTTTTGTTGCATGGAAATCGCCATAAGCTTCAAACTTTGACAGGTAATTGGTTCGTAAGTTGTTTAACAAATCCAACTAGACAATAGATCATACACCTAGTCTCCAAAGGCAAATTCAACTGTTGATTAAGAGAAACGTTGCTATTTTGATTTCGGTTGAAATAAATGCAAGTGTTTTATAAAAAGGTCTAAAAATAAAAATATACTTCGTGAATCTTGACCAAAGTCTTTTTTACATTTTCTTTCAAAAAACCCGCATCGGTAAAACCAACTTACAGGTTCCCATATTTTCCAAAAAATATTTAAAGATCTGTTTCCATCATAATATTCTCCGTGTCAATTTCTTTTTTTTTTTTATTTTTGTTGCCCACTTTATTTGGTTTTTCGGTAATATTTTTTTTTTATTTTGTTGTTGTTTTTGCTGTTATTGTTGTTGTTGTTGTTGGTATTAAAGTCTGTGATGTCTGGTCTGGCAATCTGGCATGCCGGTGCTCTGTGTTTATACCGGCAACAACAGTAGTGTGTTATGTAGTAGGATGGTTATCCATAGCCAAACGCCAGACGACAACGACAACACAACAAGTGAATGAACGAATTGAAAGTGGAGGAATTGACGATAAAGAGAGATAAAGAGCAAAATATAAAAGCGAAAATGTTTGTATTTAAACATTTTATACATCATGAAGGTAAGTAAGCATTATTATATGTGTAGATACTTTATTATTTATTTACAGCTACAAAGGGACATGGTTGTAGACAAAGGTTCAATATGTTTGCTGAAAAAAAAGACACGCATCGCCCGAGAGCCGAGACTAAGGAGACCCGGTAAAATGAAAAAATGACCTTTGTAAATAGTAAACGTTGACACGAAAGAGGTACCTAGAACTTTGCCAGACATAAAATTGACATTTCGTCACATTTATGCTATGACATCAGACAAAAGTATTGCTGAGCCAAATGAATTTTGAAAGCTTTTCAATTGACGTCAGAAAAAAAAAATTAATTAGCAATGACATTATATAAGACAAAATCATGACATTTGAAATACCTAATACATGTACATAGCCACACGAATAAATCAATTGGAACAGAAAACGCATTTAGTATTACAATAAACTATTCAAAATGAAGGAGAAAGAACTAGCAACTAGGTACAGACTTTCAAGTGTGTAAGAATAAGAAGGGAATGTGTTTAAAACGAACAACGCCGCCGTTCGGTTCGATTCGAAAAGTAATATGTGTGCTTGCGACGCGCATACACCAAAATTAATTAATGCGAATGCGATAGATACAAAAAAAAAATTAAAGCAAGCAACCAAAGGCGAACGTACCAGAACATTGTTGGAGAATGGAGACCACATTCGGTAAGAAGGGCAGCTGCACGAGGCACAATCGACAGCAGCGACACCAGAAAATCTGACAGTTGTCCGTCGTTTTGTCTGGTTTTGGTTTTGTTCTGAATGTGGCGCTTGGCAGGAGAGTAATATCTATAGTTAAAGAGCTTTAGCAAAGAGTGCAAGTGTTATTCTTTTTAAAGCAAGAGAAACCAAAGAGATAAAGATTTGTATACCTACGATGAACGGTGGGGTGAAATTCTTGGCGTGGGATTCAGATGGTAAATGATATGAACGGATGGCTAGGTAAACGGTATACCTACCTACTTAACTAGATATCTAACCAAATAAAGCAGATATTGAAGAATTGGAAAATTGTATATAGATTTTTAAAATGATTATTTATACAAGGTTGTTATTCAGAATACAAGAAAAATGTCACCCTGGGTAGATACCTACCTTTTTACTTAAATTGATTTAGAGAGATTTATTTTTGATTCGAAACTATAGATAGCTAGGTATGTATGTATTGTCCTGTTTTTTTTACTTCTATCATCTGATGGGAGAAACTCGTCTTCTAAAAAAAAATGCTTTGTTTAAAATCTTGTCCGAAAATTGCAATAGATAGGTAAGGGGTTGATTTGAACAGATTTATTTCATATTCTTGATTTTTTATTTGTTTGTAATAGGTAGATAGATATGTATATATTTAGCCTCTCCCATTTTTTGCAACAATTATTTACAGCTATTATCAATAATCTTGCATACAATAGTGTTGATGAAATGACAGCAAATGAGCGAATGCTTAGGTTGTATTAACGACATGTGTCATTGTATGGAAGTGAAGTGTAAGTTGGGCTTGGTATACACATTTTTATTTGATTATATTATTTTGCATGTGATGCTCTTCACTGGTACTCTCTTTTTTTTTAAATTTAATCCGATATGTATGTAGGTAGGTATGTAGCTTAAGTACGAGTATACGTAGATACCCACCTATCTATAGTTAGATGGATGGATGGCTTTACGAAATCGGGTTGTCGGACTTTTGGCCGTTGCTCGTTCGTTTAGCCATTGAAAGCAACGTCACGCTACGTACGACAAAATAACTTCAAGATTTTGTAATGTAGGTATAGAAATGGGAGCACGTTTTTGTACAGAAAAGTGCTACTTCATTTACAGTGTAAAAAAAAAAAAAGAGACAAATTAAGGGGTGATGTCGACATAGGCAAGTGAGAGAAATACTTTTTTTTTTTTAAAGATAGATAAAGAAATTCGATAATCAAGTCAGTATGTAGGTATATATGCAGGTACCTAAATATGGATGTATGTAAGTACCTTTAGGTAGGTACCTTAGTTTTGTAGATTAGGTAAGTTGGTAGGAATGTAGGTATCTTTTTAATAGACAGAAATAATATCTGAAAGTTGGTAGCGTTTTTATATTTTGTCTTTTAAGAGAAGTCAAGTAGCTATTTAAAACATAGATACATACTTTTTTGTGTTCATACTTATACTTCTTTGTACATAGAAGTAAGTAGCTAGCTATACTTATGTACATATATAACCTATGTCTGTACATAAATATGTAGGTACATATTTAAGTGTATAAAAGTTGGAATGTTATCTACCTTACAACCTACCTATCTGCGTTTTATTCTATCAATTCTTTTGGTTTACTAAGGGTTGGCACCTTCTTTAAGTGATTGACCTTGAACCAGACTTAAAATTGACAGTTTTTTTTTTTTTTTACTTTGTACCTACCTACTTACATACTACATGATGACAGTTAGTCTACGTACATAGGTACATAGTGGCTTTCTTTGCGTCTACATTGTCAAAGATAGATGTTACAGGGTTTCCGAGAGAGAGTTAGAGAGCTGTCAAAATGATATTCATATTAGAAACTCATTCGGTATTTTTAACAACACAAACATATATTTGCCAGTAAGACCTAGGGTCTTATAAATTAGGCAATGTTAGAAGGAATAGAAGGATAGGATAGATTTTTGTTGGCACAGTGGACTGAGAAATAAGGTTTTGATTATCTCATTAAATCCTTGGGGTGGCGTTCAGTTGAGGGAATATAGAAAAGAATGCTGCCTAGACTGAGGCTCGAACCCACACATGCAGGTTAGCGGCACTACTTCCACTGCGCCGGGACCACCCCCAATTAGCAAAAGCAAATTGGGATACCTACCAGGTTTATACAAATATTATGTCTGTTCCTTTACTTTGAAACTCTGTGATTTTCTGTGCATTTTACTGCCATTTTATTTTTTTGTGTATGAACTTTGACAGAACGTTTAACTGAAATTCACACAAATGCACAGAAAATCACAGAGTTTCAAAGTAAAGGAACAGGGCTATTATTCGAAGAAAAAAAGAGAAGTGAAGAAAAGATGTCACGCTGCTAATGTCAAAATTAATTAGTTTTTCAGAAAGATTTGTTTTGAGATCAGTTAAGCTATTTTGGGTTGTCAAAAGTCAAACTCAATCTGGAGTAAAATTTGTTTTGATTGAAAGTGTTTGTTCTGATATCATTTTATCCATGTAGGCATATACAAACAGAACTTGCAAAGATTTTACCATTTTTGAAAAAATATTAAGTGAGTATGTATAAGTATTATTGTGAAATTTTATGTAGAAACGTAATACATAGATATGTATGAAGACAGAAACAAAAACATATGGATACATAGGAAACAGAAAAATGACACGCTACTCAAATTAAAAATTCAAGATAACAAAAAAGTATAGGTACCTTTTATGTAGGTATGTTGGTATAACATGACACTAGAACACTTATGCCCAGTTTTTAAATGGCGAGTTAAACCGGAGTTAGTTAACTCTGGACATAATTTTATTCACAGTTAACTCAAGGAAGTTTTTCAAAAAAAAAAAAAAAAACTATGCAAATCGGCCTACAAAACTAAGGGGATAAAATATCAAAAACATTTATTCAGTAAATACCGGGTTATCCCACCAAATTTGGTGAGTCAACTCGAGTTTAACTTTAACCTCGCACTGAAACACCAGGTCTTATTGTAGGTAGATATGTGGTAAGTTTTTTGTAATTCTTGTTTTTATACAAACATACCTAATTGATGTTGTTCAACGATACTTGACTTGAAGGCTTTTGAACCTAGCTTGGGGAAATACTGTATCTAGTACCAATTTCAAATAATAAACGATAACTTAAGGCGCTATTTAATTTTTGTTTTCCTTTTATTTCAAAAGAAATAGACGGCTTGTGTTTGGCGGTAAAATCTAGCATCAAATGAAGACAATAAAATGTGTAGCAGAAGTATCAAAATCAAAACCCACTCACCAACACCATTGCCGCGCCCTTTTCGACACTTCATACTTCAGTGCTGTTTAAACAAACAACAAAAACAATTCTTGATAATATTTTTGATTTTATTGGAATCGAAGCTGAACATTTGAATTTGATACACCATAGAGAAGAGGTAAAACAAAGATTAACAACTCTCTAACCAGAAAAAGGGGGCTAAGGCGATACAGGGTGAAGATGACAATGATGGTTACGAAGAGGGAAGAACTATATTTGAAAAAAAAAGAAGAGAAGATGGATGAAGAAATTCAGAAAAAAAAACAGCATGCATGGCACATTGGATACTGGAGGAGAATTGGATTACTGCAGACAACAAGCACACTGGAAGCGCATACACGCGCTTCTTCATCTTCACAAGAGTGTGCACCCCAGTTTGTTGCCTTGCATGTAAACGACAACGATAGCCGACGACGACGATGACGATGACGATGACGCCAAAAAGAAGCATAGATGGATATAGAAAATTAAAAATGTATATTAGACGACATGATTACAATGAATGTAGGTACATGAAGAAGACGAACACTAACAACAACAACAACACCCATTATTATGGCACATGAACGATTGTGCAAAGAAGAAATATCTCGAAAGTATCTTTATTTTAACCTCCTCTTGTCTTGTGTTTCTCTTTAGATTGAAGTGGAAGTACGAACTAAATGCGCGCTAGGTAGGCTCAGTGTAGATAGAGGCATTTTGTATCTCTTAATATTGCTTTTTTTCATGTTTATTATAATTTTCCTTAACAAACAAAACCCCAAAGAAGCAGAGACACACGTTCCATCCAGGATAAACCATAGTCATTCGATGCAAACAGAAACCCAACGTAGTAGAGCAAGTAGCTATTTGAAAAAAAAAATGCAATTAAACAAATACACGTACTTAAGTATAAGTTCGAGATTTAGAAAACGAAAAATAATTCGCAGCAACAATCGCGCACAGAAATGAAATACCTACTTTGCGATTATGAATGTGAAGGGGTAAACGAGATAGACAGACGCTGAGCGTCGAAAAGAGAGAATTAAAGATAGTGAGTGTGTACAAGCTAAGCAGCACAGCGCGAACAAAAAAGTAGCGAGGAATAATAAATATAAAAAAAAGTTCGTTAACCTCATTCCGCTATTAAATCTATAGTGTTATACCTAGGTAGGTATAGTGTTGCAACTTTTCCACCTACCTACCTACCTACTTACATATTATATTGAAATGTTCTTTGGCATTTAAAAAGTATTCTTTGCATTTATTGCATAAATGTGAAACATATTTAAGAATAGGTAGGTATATATTTCCAATTAGAGCTTCTATGTATAGGTACCACTCATATCCATTAGCCAATTTTTCATTACATTTTAATATCGAACGACAAACATTAATGCTTTAATCAAAATGTGGACTGTACACATTCCGATGACTAATGACATTTTATTTTTATAATTCATTTTTTAGGTAATCGCCATTTAAATGAAATGTATGTATGTACCTACATGTACATATATTTTTTATACATTATGTATGTTGGAACGTTTGGGTGAATTGAGCTACACAAATGTATCTGTTAAGTCAATGTGGAATGGAGAACACTAAAAACAGTCAGCTATAGTTTATAATTTAATTTATGAGTTGTTTGTTTTATCTCCTTAAAGTTATTATGTCGATGTGTACATATGTATGTATGTATGTTAAAGCAAACATAAGAACGAACAAGGGTTAATCAACTACAAAAAGTACATAATGTAAGATAAGCATATAAAAATAACAATCACAATTAGACAGGCCTTTAATTTTCTTATTTTTGCTGTTGAAACCCTACATCGACCTCAATATGGAACATAATAAGTTTAGTTAATTTCTTTTTCTTTTTTCAAATAGTATGAATATGTATATTTATTAAAGTTTATACATGAGTATACATATATTATGTATTTACGTATGTATACTATATCCCAATGGTGAAAGTTTTCGCATGTCACAATCAAATGAAGATCAGTTAGGGTTTATGATTATGTAAACCGTATTAAAAATCACCTTGCTCCGACTATTTTTTGTTCGACTTCAATTCCTATACCTACCTAGATGTCTGATTTTCTTTAGGTACCTACCTATATTGTATTCTTATTTTTATGTTGGTAAGTATGTTCATTACTTATAGTTACATTAAATAAATGATATAAGAAAAACTTATATCAGAAGCCCTCGCTAAATAAAAACATGTGAAACATTGTACGTATCAAAAAAAAAAAATAAGCAATCCAATGAATTACATACATACCCCTGCTAACTTAGTCTGTATTATCTGCTGACATGCAGATGAAAGGCTCTTTGAATTAAACAAAAATTAAAACGCAATTAATTTAATGCAAAAGTACAATTAATGAGTTTAGAATAATCCATACCTTATCAGTGTGAAATCAAAACTCGTAACGATAACGTGTGATATATTCATAACTGTTGGCAAAACTGCAAACAAGTTTTAATTGTGTCAACAATAAATAATAAAATAAAGCTTAAACTTTAGACTAAAAAAAAATAGGTATGAGACTTTGGAAGCTCATTTAATAATAAAGATGAATTTAAAGTAGGTAGGTAGTTAATAAGGCGATGACAAACCTCAATTTGCTGTGATATTAAAGCTATAAAGCTTTTTAAACTAGATCAAACGTTATTTAAGAGAAAGGCTATTCAAACAATTTTGCAAAAGAATATTATTTTAAGTTACCAATTGTACTTATAAAGCTTTTTTTTTTACAGGTTTTTCATGTCTAGTAAAAAATTAACTTTATAATAATTGCAAGTTGTTAACATGAAATATTTTTTTTTCATTCACAGAAATATGAAAGCCAATAAAGTTTTACAGTCTATCGTTGTCGAAGCCAAGATTCACACTATAGTTGTCCCGATATCGATTCTCTTCGGTAAAGACAAAATAAAAAAAATCTTTACCCAAGAATCAATGAGGACCAATAAGGTAGGTACCTTTTGTACTCATTGCTCCTTTTTTAAGAACATTTTATTGTATTTAATCGGCAAAGGTATTGGCACTATTTGCAAATCTAGCCAGAAATTAAAGGAAAACTCGAAACATTTTTCCTTTTAGGATATCGTTAGAGACAAGTTGTTAAAAATGTCAAAGTAGACTAACAAAAAGTTTAGCTCTGTTTTAGGGAAAATAAAAAAAAAAAAATTGAAATCTTGAAAGGGTAATTATCTAACGGTTACTAACTAAATAGTCATTAGATAGGTCACCATGTACTACTATGTATGTATGAATGTACATTACATACCTACTTACCTATTACTTACTTATTTGTAAACATTTCCGTTAGCTTAATTTCCCGGCTAGGTAGGTCAGTACAGTAGTAACTTTGCACCCCTTTCACTTAATTTCGGAAGTAGAAGACTAGGTATCGACTTTTCATTGTCAATTAATCAGCCCTATCACAATTTCCATCGTAATCGGAATCCCGAAAAAAATCTATTACAGAATCTATCGTAGTGGGAAATATCATAGAAATTCCTATTACGAACGGTGACAGGTTTTTTGTCGGGATTCGTTAAGTTTCCGATAACGATAGAATTCGTGATAAGGCTGATTACCTATACCGTTTGAGAGTTTGACCTTCTGCACCAATTACAATAACCGATCTTGAACTCTGTAGCGTAAATTTAATATCAATGAAATTCTAATTTAACAAAATTAACTTAATTTTCATTTAAGCTAGTTTATGTTTTCAGTTGACCTATCTCACAAGAAAATTAAAAACTTTACAAGTTTCAATACAAAAATTCAGATAGATAGTTGCCTACCTAGTTGATTTAAAATTTAAGAATAGAAATTTAGCAATAAAGATTAGGTAACTGGGTAGGTAGGTATACCTATTACACAAGAAAAATAAAAATATTTTTTATCATTTCTTTTATACCTAATATGTAATAAGTAGGTACCTACCTGCCTACAACGGGTATGTGAAAAAAGGATAACTGGACAAGATAGCCGTGGCATGATGGTTAGTTCTTGGGACTATCATGCCGGAGGTTCGATTCCCAGCCACATCACCTAATAATAATAATTTAAAAAAAAAAACTGCTACTGCCTCTTGCGAGGAACTGAAAAAACCTGAAAGAGTATCTCTTGTCATAGAAAAAAGCCATTCACATTAGCCGTTCGGATTCGGCAATAAACTGTAGGTCCCATCTATCCCTGCAAACACGCACACAGGAATGGTTGAGAGTTGTAAATCACTAGGCCCTAGTTCTTTATGAACTATTGTGCCACCAATGTTTTAAGACACAATAATCTACTATTTCATCTGGACCTAGAGAAAAATAATATAAAAAAAAGAGACGCAGTTCAATTGCAAAACACTCGAAAGGAGAATATTATGTATCTACTTGTATGTATCAAAAGGGAACATAAAGATGCACATGTCATTGGAAAGGTAGGTACATATATAGGCATCCTTACCTAACAGAACCTATGTAGGTATACAATACGTAAGTAGGCAAATTAAAATTATGAAAGGATGAAATAAAAAAAAAAAATCTGAAATTATTAACAGTACATTTACCTACGATTGACCAATTAATTAAAAGAAATAAAGACAGGCAACCATTGAAGAAGAATGACTATTCTTATAATATTTATGTCTACATATATTTAAATATGTATGTTATTATACATCAGATTGAGAGATTCAGTTGAGAACTAATAGGTAGTAGTAGTAGCAGTAGGTAAGCAAACTGAAATATTGAAGAAAAAAAATGTGGAATTGGTGGAAAAGCATGTTTTGTATTCAATTCAATTCCAACGACAAATACAGAACACAACGGTGTATAGTAGTTTACCTCTATACTCATGAACTTTTATTATACAATTATGCATAGATGTAGGTATGTTGGTAGGTAGAGAGGTGGAAGTACTCATACTCATTGATTGTAGGAAGAGAACAGCATCATAGCCATAGAGCCAGCCGCAGCAAGCATCCACCAAACAACCAGAAAAAAAAAAGAGTGAATTGAATAAAAGGTAGGTAGGTAGAGCTCTGTCGTAGCTCTTTATACCTAGGTACTATCTGGTTGGTGGTGCTTGCTGGTCTCTGATGGTATGGATGTTGGAAAGTGTGTTTTTGTTGCTGTTTTGTTCTTCTTGCGTGTTCTTTATAACCTCACCCTTAACTACCTACTCCCCCGTTGTTTGCGAGATTCTGACGACACAAAAACGAAGGCGACACCACAAGCATTGCGATTCAACCCGATTCGAGCCGAATACCCAAACCAATATGAAGAATATATGTATAAAGATGATGATGAAATTACAAAAATCATTTACTGCCTATCCATTGTTGTAGAAAACTCATTTTTTCATTTTTCTCTTTCTCTCACGCTCTCTCTCAAATTGTATGCATTAATTAAAGTATATTTTATAAATACATATTTATTGTTATTTAACCTCAATGATTCTTTTAGGTAAGTGATTTTAATTATTTATTCCAAATTTATCCACACTACTGATTGAATGCTATATATGTACTTTCAGATAATTTCACCAAGTTTTTGAAATACTTACCTACAAAACGATTGTAATAATTGAGAAGGAAAATTTTTGAGTGCTTAGAAATAAATTGGCTAATTACTTAACTTTATATTACTGAGGATTCACAACATTCCTTAAATAAATTGATCAAATGTCTTCTATCTTTCTTCTGAGGTTTTATTGAAAAGTATTTTTTTTCGGGAATACCTACCTACCTATGAATGGTGATCTGATATATTGGTTAAAAACTGTTTAGAGTAGATATATACAGCTACATACATACAAATAAATATACCTAGTACGTATTAAGAAAATAATTGATTCCCGAACCAAAAAAGGTCTGGGTATGTACCTATCTTCCTATTTCACTCATACTTAATAAACCGAAGGTCAAATATTTGTTGTATCATTTTGAATTTGCTTACAAGATCAGTAAAATCAGGTTAAATGTAAATAAAACTACTTAATTAATTTATATAATTTAAAAAATATCAATGCACATAGTATAGGTAGGTTTACTCGTTAAATGACAATCAAATTCAATTTTCCATTTAGAGCATAGAAATAAAATCTTTAATAAGCAAATTATATATTGTGTACATACCTTAAACATTATTATAGCAGGTGCAGCAATAAATTCCAGAAATCGATTCTGTACTGAATACAATGTGTGCCGTGTGGGTTAAGTCGCCTAACGCCTGAATGTAATTTGTGAATCGATTCAAAGATTGAATTACCTACATTTTCATAAAAATGTTTTAATGTTTTGGACATGCTGGGTATAGTTTAAACATACAGAGAACGAAACACTTTGGGTCTTTAAAGGCAAAAAATGTTTTTTTGCATAGGTATAATAGTTTCAATATGCCATGCCTTGGTAAGGATGTCCTTTTAGTCTTATTTTTTATTGTAAATCGAAAGAGATACATACACATGTATTATTTTAATTAGGACCGTTTTTTTTTTTTTCTTTCTTTACATTTTGATGAACTCTCTGGATGAAAAGCATAGGCGTACAAGAAGAGAAGATTGTAGGGAAATTGGCAGAAAAGCAATTAATTTGTGTACGGCAGCCGCTTTTTTTGTTCGTCGCCGTCACTGCATAGCCACACAAGCGGTATTTGTTCAGTATATTTTTTTTTATTTAAAACATAATAATCGACACACAACATACGAAAAATTACAAAAAGGGGAAACCGAAAAAATTATAAGAAATCAAGAAATGAAAAGAATACAAAAAAGGCTAAATTGACGGTGACCGGAAAGACAACACCGCTTAAAGAGTAGCATTTACCACCATCTTTTCTTCATTTCATCGTGTGGTGTTACAAAAACTCTCTTCTTGTCATCATCGTCGTCGTCATACTCAACAAATTCACCAATTCAATCCAAAATCCAACACTTGATTAAAAATTCTTCTTTCCAATATCCATCTTTTTTCTTCTTCCTTCTACTTTAACACACAATAATTGCACTAAATATTAAACTTTTCATAATTTCCGCTTTTTTCTCCTCGTCTTTTCATCATCCAATATTTCCTTTTTTTTAATTTCTTGTAATTTCAATTAATTAAACACCGAAAGAACAAGCAAAGCACAAAAAACAATCAGTAGATGAGAAAAATAAAAAAAATAAGAATTAAAATCCAGCCCAATTGTCTGCTTCTCTTTCTCACACTTTATAATTTAACTCGCCGTAATTTCCACCATCTTTTTGCAGTCTCCAAATCAAAAAGTATAATTTTTTTCTGTACTTTAAAAAAATGAATTAAAATTTTTTTTTCGCACTTTGCACAAATTAACATTTTCTTCATATTGACATTTCTTCTTTCAATATTAAAAATTTAGCTGTAATCCAGACATCACACTTTTTTTCATTTTTTTCTTCTTTGCCAAAGACAGAGAAAAAGACTTCATAATTTTTCGGAAAAGGTTTTTTGCAATATATACAAGGGTTCCAAATGAATCTTGTACTACAATCTATTCGAGAGCTATTGCTGAAGAGATTTTCAGTAAATTTTTTAATTAATTTGAAGTTTTTATTACCGAAATTTTAAATTTTATTTAGACACTCAACAAAAACGTACGCACCACATCAAAGACCTCCATTTTGTTTTTGAGAATGAAATTTTCTGTAAAAGGGATCAAAAACCGAGAATGATGGGAGGAAAAAAATCTACAAGAAGTTTTTCTTTTCATTGAGTAGTTATGATAGAGTAAGAAGAAACGAGAAAGAACGATTGTTTTTAAATTCGCCGCATTTTTTTACGGCGGCGGTGGTTGCTCTAAATTGCAGAGCCAACTTTACAACTACGGTTCGATAGAACAACTAGTAAGGGAAGTGTCTACACCGTCATGTTTTTTTTAAATTAATTAATGCAGTCATCTGAATACGGGTCTGTTCGTTTAGTTCTCAATTTTATTTTTTATACGAACTATGACATAACTTTGTACTAAAATAGACAATTTTGGGCAGTAAACTAATGTCGAATTCCTTTTAAAAAAAAATCGATTTGTTCAGAAAAATCGACTTTTCTGGACAAATTCCTTGTATTGAAAGAAAAAAATGGATGCTGTTTAGAAAAAAAATCGAATTTTTTTGGTAAAAAAAAACGCTAAATTAAGTACAGACTTTTTGGATGTAAATCATACAAATTCAATGTAAATTCATCTGGATTTAAGTTTAAATCTGGATGTATCAAGTGAATAACATGGCGGATAGTAATCAATAAAATATTTCAGGTGGAGACACCGTGTTAACAAACTCTTGTACCTTTCACACACAAGCAACAAAACCCAGGAAATACATTTTTATGGACCTTCGGGTCTTAAAAAAGATTTAGATAAATCTACTTAAATCTCGGTTTAGTAGTCGGTGGAAACGTAGTAAGTCTTAAATACAAGACGTTTAGACAAAAGTAGTTATGTCAAATACTGAAAAAGTGGTAAACAAAGATATGCTTAAAGATGTTCGTGGGCATACAAATTGTATTTGGTCTGTGAAATCAATTCTAAAAAGAAGACTTATCAAACAGAAGACTTATCAAAAACAGGCGTTTCTACTGCATGTTTTAGTTTTTCACTTTTTGCAAAAGTTTTGAATGTAGTTAAGCCTTGAGAAAGTGAATTTGACACTCACCGACAGTTCGGTGTATTGGGTGATTATTGTTAGGTGAGTTCCTTTACTTTGAAGCTCTTTGATTTTCTGTGAATTTTTGTGAGCTTTAGTCCAATAGCGTTCGGGTACTTAAAAAATTCACAGTTTTTCTTAAAAAACAGCCTCTCGAGAAAGTAAAACATTTCTCCTGTCTGCGACTTTCCGCCCAAGAAATTTCTTTGTAAAGAAATTCAGATCTTACTAAACTACTGTCAGTTTGAAAGTAAAATAAATAATAGCAAAACATCGTTTCCTACATGGTATTCACATTGAGGCATTACGAGGATATGCTGCGAATTTTTGTATTTGCGATTCCCGTACTTTTGCGCAATTTTTATTTTTTTTTTTTGAGAATTTCATTCTTGCTCTTCAAAATTTGACAGTCTGTGAATTTCTGTGCACAAAGTAAAGGATCACACCCCGATAAACCGAAACAAGGTATGATCATTAGCTGTATGACGTCACAATCATCTGGTTTTCTTCGGAGAGCAAAAAGATAATTCCATTTCATTGGATTGTTTTTATTTTTTGTTTTATTTTCACAGTCCCTATTACTTACAAATATTTGGTTTGAATGCTAAATTATAAACTTCATTTAAAAAAGAAAATAGTACTCAAAAATGATTGTGACGTCATAAAAATGCCAAGATGGCGACTTGGGTGTATTCAATGAGCATACCTTGTATTTGTATATCGTAAATCAGACCTATTTTAATACTAAAATATATTTATGGCTTTTCCACGGCAGATTCCAAGTAGTATTTGTACATTTTTCACCTGAGTATCAATTAATAAATCTCGTGTTTAAGATTTCCATCAATGTTATTCCAGTATAATCAACTGCTTGAATGAAAATCGACGGGTTCCCATAGAGACTTAAGAAGTACCGGTCGCAAAAAGTCTGTTGCGACGAAAGATATATTAAATCATCTTAAGGAGGTGTTATTCAAATGATTTTTTTGAGACACGAAACACATTTTATATCAGGACAATTTTTTCTTTTTATTTGGTTGTTCGTTCATATCATCATCATTTTCTTCTCCATTTTCCTCTTCTGAAGAACTTTCAGCAGAGGATGACGATAAACAAATAGGACCAGCTGCTTTGGCGAACATAATCGTTTTGCCTAATCGACGTGCTTCTACGGAAAGAAATACACGACCAATAAACAAAAATATAAATATTTAGTATAAAATTCATACCGGCTCGGAGTACCAATTGCCGACAAGTGCTTCCTATTGAATTTTTTCCTTGATCTTCCGATAGTCCAAATAATATAGCTCTGTAAATACAAATCATGGATGTATATAAAAATTCTACAAGTACCTAGTTTTTTTTTTTTTTTTTGAAAACTTACAAATTGCTAACATCATAGGGACCTCTCAGGTCGAATGTACTATTGGCACTGCTTGAAAGTATGATGCTCTTTGATTTACCCTTTGCATGATAGTTATGTGTAAGCTTGATTGTGTCCTTTCGACAGCTCGAATTGGTGATAACTGGCGAGTATTTGATTTCGAAAAAAACCCCGCGCTTAACCGCAACTTGGTAGTTTTTACGGTTGACTAAAAGTTTACCACCCTCTGGATCGAAGGACACAATGTCACCATTGAATGTCGTACAACAGTGCTAGAAGCAAAATCATAACGAGTTTATATTAAAAAATACATTATTAATTTGATTAATTTTACAGTTAGTGCAACATCGTTCTTTGGCAATCCAGCAATAATGTTATATTTTTTCATGTTCATAGAATTACTCTGGAAATAGATGCGAATTAGATCTGCTAGTATTCCTCACCAAAGACTACTTACCATAGCATGTGATACGGATACATCCACGTAAATAATAGTTAGCCGATTTAGGATTTTGATTTGATTCTTGAATTCACTGAGAAAACTTATATCAGCTGGTTCAGGAAACACTTCCGATCCTCTTTTAACCAAATCCTTCTTGGAATGATCGAATATTTCTTCGATTGCTATAGTTTTGTATCCCACTGAAAATATACAATACGTTTTGAATACCTCTTTATGTCTGGAAACTTTCAATAATGTTCCTTACGTTCGATGAGTTCTTTGACTATAGATTTCATAACATTTGGATCTTTATTCAATGGAACACAGAGATCGTAAAATCCTTTAGTTCTTTCCATTATTGCCGGGTATATTGTGAAAAATTCATAAAAATAAAAACTGTAAAAGTTTTGTAAATAAACAAATTTCTTCTCCTTATTCCATGACATTTCGAAGCACGTGTCAGTCCAAGCTGAAGATGAAATGTCAAAAAAAAGCCACTGTACAGATTAAGGTAAGACCACAATTATTTAGGGGGTGCTTTCAGGGGAAAATTTATGACGTCGTAAACGAGGAAATTTTTTCCAACACAGCTGCGTTTTTATCCTAGATCTGGGCCCCTATTCCGGTTCTATGATAAAATGAAATCATAAGTTTTTATCACGAGAGTTTTCCTACGATTTTTTCATTTTATCATTTCATTAGTCTCGTATAAAAGTAATTGAAAAATTACTAAAGGCTTTCCCAAACTAACAATACAACAATTGGCCAGTTTATATTTCAGAGATCTCGGAGGAATTTATTCTCAGAAATATAAACACAATTACTCACAAAAATGTCTCCATTTTGCTGTGAAAACCTGAAGACGTTTTTTTTTTGGATTGGTTGCTTAATTATTTTCTGTCGCAGTAAATCAAATAAGAATATAAAGTATTTTTGAGGTATTTTGCTATGAACGGTGGGTTCATTTCTGTCGTTTTTATTGTTTGGAGGATGATAGTAGTTCTATGCATATGAACACTTTTCTCGGATGCAAATACTTCTCGCTTGGCTTCTTGAACTAATGAGCGTAACTTAATAAGTGTGATCGTCTTCGGATTTAAGATCAGTCATAGATTAGTGGGGGACACCAGCCAGCCCGATCTACAATGTATGTTATGTATGAGGTCCATATCATGTGTAGAAACCTCTGTTACCTGTCATTACTGAAATTTTCGTTACTTCACAAGCAGTCGAAGGGCTGTGGTAATAGGACTAACGCCCTATTACAGAATCTGCAAAATTTAATTTAATTTAACTTTCCTTTACTTTGAAACTCTGGGATTTGCTGTGCATTTGTGTGAAATTCAGTCCAATATCGTTCCCCTACTGAAACAATTATGGCAATCTTTCAGAAAAGAGAACCGCTCTTGAAAGAATAAAATATTTGCCCTATCTGTGATTTTCTGTCCCAGAAATTTCTTGTCAGTTGTAGTATGTAGGTAAATGAAAGAAAGCAAAACATCGCGTCATGAAATACTGCATATTTGCCTGTGTGGCTTCGGGTTTAAAGCACAGTACGCAGATCGGATTAAATTTTATCTTCATACAAAATTCTCTCCAAAAATTTCGCCAAGCCTAAATTTAGGCGAGCATTTTAACCGAGTTATAGCCAGATCCAGGAATCCAGCTAGTTTTTATTTCTAACTGTTCATCATGTATGTCTCCTTTCACACGAGGAAACTAATTTTTCAGCAACCTTCAGTCCATTGGAGTGCAGGAAGAAAGAGGGGTTAACAGTCCCCTTTCACACGAAGACACAAGTTGCTGGAGATTTGTTTGACGTTCTCTTTTGATCTCCTTAACAATCTCTTGTACTTGTCACACGAAGAAACAAGATCAGAAGAGACTTTTTGGACCGGAGAGATTTCGTTTACCCCTCTTTCGGGACTATTCACAAATATGTAAGCAAAAGTCACCAGTTTTTTGCATAAATAAACTCAACAAATCATAGAGATTTAAATGAACATTTTACATTTAATTCAATTTAGCAGTCAAAGTCGTTTTGCTAGCGTTCACATTCCACGACCGTTTCGCCGACTCCCATAGTTTGGGGAGACTTGAGAATTGGTAGAGCGAGAACTTGGATCATGAGGGTGGACATGGCTAATTTTTTTTTTTAATCTTAGTGTTTCGGCACATAAACGGCCAAAAGAATAAGCACCCACAAGTCACTTACCACATGCGCACAAGGACAGCGGATGATATACAACTGGCAGCATAGCACCCAGGAACAATTTTCTAGACAGCGACTACCCACGTTGACGGCGTCAAATAAAAAAGGAAAAAAAAAACTTTCTTTTTTTCGTTGGAAATCTCGACTTGAGATTGGTTTCCTTTTATTTTATAAACAAGACAAAGAAGTCTTGATATTAGTTTAAATAAATTTAAGGGAAAACTATTATGTTTAAAACATTAGAATTTTTTAGTTTTTAAGATGTCGACTGGGCGACTGACAAATGAAAAGTGATTTACAAAAAGAATGAAGGGG
Source organism: Epistrophella euchroma (assembly GCA_947049315.1). Classification (NCBI taxonomy): domain Eukaryota; kingdom Metazoa; phylum Arthropoda; class Insecta; order Diptera; family Syrphidae; genus Epistrophella; species Epistrophella euchroma. The sequence goes on from OX346245.1 coordinate 19,826,454, forward strand.
CCGAAGTTGGTTACGATTTGAGTCTCCAACACATTCCCATAACCAGTACTAAAAATACTGGGTGTGAGGATATGTTCGACACCCTAAATCGACTTGGGCCTGTTCGAGTGTATGACTGCCCGCTTATAGTTCGCGGCCGCTTCACGCGTCGTGATTATAAGCGGACAGCCGTGATACGCTCGAACATTCTGCCCCCCCTTGGCGAGATGCGCCAAAACTAAATAGCAATTATCTAAAAGTAAAGAATTTGAAATTAGTGAAATTACGTTATGAAAAAATAGATTAAGTGTAAAGCTCTAAAATAATTGAAAGGCATTTTGGTTTATATGAAGATTATGATAAATTAAATTATTTTAAAGGTAAAAGGCAAAGTTTAACGACAGGTCGAACGACCTGTCCGTTCTGAGTTCGTAAAGTCGCCACTCTCACTCTTCCGTCGGTGCCAGGGTGCACATTGACTACACGTCCCAACCGCCATTCATTCGACGGTACATTTTCGTTTTTAATAATAACAAGATCATTTAATTTAATATCTTCTTGTGGCAACTGCCATTTATTTCTTTTATGAAGTTCTTTTAAATACTCATCTTTCCATCGACGACAGAACTGTTGTTGGAGACATTTAACCTTTTCCCATCGGTTAATAAGTGTCAAATTTGCACTAGTCAAATCAGGTTCGGGAAAGGCCAAAAGTGGACCTCCACGTAAGAAGTGCCCGGGCGTTAAAGCCAATAAATCTGAGGGATCATTGGACATAGCCGAAATAGGACGTGAGTTTAAGCATGCTTCAATACGTGCTAAAATAGTAGAAAATTCCTCGAAGGTGAACTTCATTCCGGTCCCCAGTTTCCTTAAGTGACTTTTAAAGCTTTTAACTCCAGCTTCCCATAGGCCACCCATATGCGGTGCGCCTGGAGGAATAAAATTCCATTTTAGTCCCTGAACGCCATACAGGGCCCTAGTTTCTTGGGGGATAGAGGAGATAAATTTTTTAAAGTCCTTGCGCATAAGAGCGTCAGCTCCAACAAAATTCGTACCGTTATCGGAGTATACTTCCCTTGGTAAGCCTCGTCTTGCAGTAAATCTTGCGAATGCAGCTAAAAAGGCCTCAGATGATAAATCGCTTACTGCCTCTAAGTGAATAGCTTTTGTAGAAAAACAGACAAGTACACATGCGTACCCCTTTGTCATGCGACAATTCCGTGCATTGAAACTTTTAATCACGAAAGGACCTGCGAAGTCAATTCCTGTGACAGTGAAAGGAGGTGAAAAAGTGCATCTTTCAGGAGGTAAAGCAGCCATCAATTGCTTGCTAAATTCCCTTTTATAAATAGTACATGTTTTGCACTGTCGTATGCAAAACTTAATGAGGTTTTTTATATTTGGGATCCAAAAGTTTTGTCTTAAAAGACGAAGCATAAGAGAGTTGCCACCGTGCATAGAGATTTCGTGAGTGAACTGAGTGAGAAGCAAGGAGAGACGTGCGTTATGAGGAAGGATGAGAGGATGTCGCTCATTATATGACAGATCGGATTGTGACAGTCGACCGTTTACTCTAAGAAGATGATTTGAGTCCAAGAAAGGGTTAAAGGAAACAATGGAACTCTTAGAATGAATTGGTTTGTCTCCAGACAACAGTGAGTATTCCCGTAAGTAAAACGATTTTTGAGCGAGGAGTATGAGGCGATTTTTAACGAAATCCATTTCTCGAGAAGTAATGTCATGAGAGACATAGTCATGATTTTCTCGTTTTGAGAATTTAAAGTAAAATCGAAATATATAGCAAATAACGCGCATAGCGCGAGGTAATGTAGAGAAACGTTCAAGAATATCTTCTGGAGCATTCTGAACTACTAAGGAGATTACTGTCTTTAGTTCGAGATCTTCGACACCTGGGTCGACGGGAGGTGTTTCGGGCCACTGAGACATCGGTTGACAGAGCCACGAGGGGCCTTTCCACCAAAAGTTGTTAAGCCTCAAATCTGAAGGCATTAAGCCTCGAGTGGCTAAATCAGCTGGATTGTCAGCGGACTTGACATGTCTCCAGGTAATGTTACCGACGTTATCTAAAATTTCACTGGTGCGATTAGCGACGAAAGTTTTCCATGTACATGGCGGTTTTTTAAGCCAGGCCAAGACTATGGACGAGTCAGTCCACACGAAAGTCTGATGTGAGTGTACAGGAAAGTTTGAGACATAGGATTTAATAAGTTTTGAAAGCAGAAGTGCTCCACACAATTCGAGGCGAGGTAAAGAAACCGACTTAATGGGGGCAACCTTTGATTTTGCACAAAGCAAGTGAGATGTGATCATTCCATCACGTTGACAGACACGTATATATAGCGTGGCGGCATATGCCTTTTCCGAGGAGTCACAAAAGCCATGAAATTGAACTTCTGACGAGGGGGAGTACTCTACCCAGCGAGGTATTTCGATACGCTGAATATCAGGTAGTGAATCTACAAAGGTTCTCCATACTATGAGAGTATCGGATTTAATAGGTTCGTCCCAGGCGGTTTGCTGTGCCCAGACTCGTTGCATCAACATTTTTGCCACTATCACTATGGGAGCCAACCAACCTGCAGGATCAAAAATTCTTGCAATTTGAGAAAAAACTTCTCGTTTGGTGGGACTTTTTGATAGGATAATTTGTTGAGTAGTAAAATAAAATTTGTCACTTTTGGCATTCCACCGTATGCCCAACGTCTTCGTGTTGCTATCCGTGTCTAGCTTCAAAAAATTCTCATTCAAAATATGCTCTCGAGGCAAATGGTCGAGCAAACAAGGAGTATTTGAGGTCCACTTACGAAGTGGAAACCCCGCTGAAGCAAGAAGTTTAATAAGCTCAGATTGAGCTCTTTTTGCGGAATGAATGCTATGAGAGCCGGACAAGACATCATCGACGTAAAATTCAGTTTGAAGGATTTTGGAAGCAAGTGGGAATTCGGTTTTACCGACTTTTCCCAATTCGATGAGTGTACGGATGGCCAAATAAGGAGCACAGTTAACGCCGAAAGTGACGGTTTGAAGTTCAAAATCTTCAATTTCTAAGTGGGGAGAGGTACGAAAAAGAATTCGTTGAAAAGGAGTATCTCTGGGATCGATTAAAATTTGGCGATACATTTTCTCTATATCCGCATTGAACACAAACTTGTAAAATCTCCAACGAATAATTAGAGAGGGCAAATCTTGTTGTAACGTAGGCCCAATATAAAGTAAGTCATTTAAGCTAATACCATTTGAGGAGGAACTGGAGGCGTTGAACACAACACGTACTTTGGTTGACGTACTCTCCGGTTTTATGACAGCGTGGTGCGGAAGATAAAATGACTTTACTTGGCCGTTTTCAATCTTTTCTAAAGGAGGAACTTTTCGCATATGATTGAGAGATAGGTACTCAGATATTACTTTGGAATATTGGGATTTCAGATCAGGTTTGGATGATAAGGATTTTTCCGCTCTTGAAAATTGTTTTAGAGCTATAAATCTCGAATAGCCTAAACGGCTTTGTAAGGTTTGAGGTTTAAATGGAAGGCGTACAATGAACCTACCGTCAGCGCGTCTGAATGTGGTTTTCTTATAAAGTTCCTCGCAGTAGCAGTCTTCTTTTGATCGAACGGTAGTAGAAGGCAGTTCTTCTAACTCCCAAAATTTTCGTATTTGGTTGTCTAAGTTGCTAGAGGTGCACTCGGAAGTTACAGTAACATTGAAAGACTGAAAGGAATCTGGAACTGGGCCCGATAATATCCAACCGAAAATGGTATTTTGTGCCACCAAGGAATTTGAGATGACTTTAACACCGTGACGAATAATCGATGGGTACAGGTCAGCGCCGATCAACAGATCTACCTGTGAGGACTTGTTAAATGTGGGATCGGCCAGTTTGAGGCCAACAAAAAGGTTGGGATCTACGATCGAAAACGACGAACTTGGTAAATTATTTGTGAGGGTCTTAAGTACAATTGCTTGGGCTGAGATGGTAGTTTGAGGAATTTCAAAAGTGGAGAGCGAAAACGAGCATAACTTTTTGGACGTGATAGAGAGATTTCCACTTATACCAGAAACAGTAGTATTTTTACCGACGAATGGTAGGTTTAAGCGTTTTTGTACGGTTTCAGAAATGAAGGATATTTCAGACCCGGGGTCAATAAGTGCCCTTACTACATGTTCCGTCTCCGTCCCTACTATACCGACTAGGGCAGTAGCCAACAGAACTCGCTTTTGCGTTGTCACCATAAAATTTTGATGGGATGATTCTGGAACAAATGGCTGGGAAGAAACAGACATTTGGGAACTACGGACAGCTTGCGGTTGAGAAGTGGACTGTATTAAAGCTTTTTGTCCAACATTGTTGGAACTATTTGTTGCTGATGAACTAGTTGAAAGGTGCAGTAGTGTGTGGTGGCGTTTCTTGCAATAACTGCAAGAATACTTACTGGAACATGAGGATTTCGAATGACTGGTGCCTAAACAATTGTTACACATTTTGTGCCGACGCACTACATCGATTCGAGACTGGACAGGCATTGCTGAGAACTTAGGACATTCATATATGGAATGATCTGCACGGCATATCTTACACTTTGATCCTCCCGCCTTCGCAAGAAAAGTATTGACTTTATTAGATTTTTGAGTTGTAGCTTTTCGAGAAGTTTGTTGATTGGTCACAAAAGGTTTAGAAGAAGTAGTGTCTGAGATGGACTCCAAAGTTTGAAAGCGAGAACTCAGAAATTTGTCCAACTGTTTCCAAGTTGGAACTCTAGTAGGATCTTCTAAGGATTGTTCCCAGAGGGCAAGAGTGGCTTTTGGTAATTTACTTGAACAAGCAAACACAAGTATGGGATCCCAATTGTCAGTGTTGACGTTGTGGACTTTGAGTGCTGTTAAGGAGTCATTGATTTTGCATTGAAGAGTTCTTATGGATTTCGCGGACTCCTCTATTGCCGTCGGCAGATTGAAAAGATTTTTGACTTGGTTGTTCACCAGAATACGGGTGTTCTCATATGCAGAACGAAGAGCTTCCCAGGCGAGAGAAAAACTTGCATTTGTTAAAGGGAACTGATTGACAGTTCTACTCGCGTCGCCTCTTGTTTTACAACGAAGATGAAACAATTTTTCCACCTCACCCAGTTTTGGATGTTGTATGTACACTGCATCAAACATGTCCCGAAATGCTGGCCAAGACAGGTAATCCCCATAAAAAAGATCTGTATCACACGGTGGCAGTTTGATACAGTGAGAGGAGACAGCTTGCTGAGGAGCTGGTACAGTTTGAATCGTTTTATGATCCAGAGGAGATACGGGTTTTATTTTGTTTTGAAGTTCTAAAAACAGAGCCAAACAGTTGACATAAGTCTCATTACTGCTTCTAAACTTGGATTCTATTGCATCAATGTCAAGAGGATCTTCATCTTGCGAAGGGTGAAAACGGACGCAGTTCGCGTATTTTTCCTTTACATCAAACCACAGATTACTCAACTCAGTCTTCCTTGCTTCTAACGTCATAGTTGTGTGGTTTTGTTCCGGAACCTCTTTAGCGGATGCGTGAAATTTCACGAGCAAATCCGTGGCAAAGATTAAGTCGTCTAATGTTGACATACTTATGGTCAGAGTGTGGATAAAAAAGGTTCAAAAAACTTTTTGACCAAAAATTTCAAAAAAAAAAAAAAAGGAAAAAAGGGGGAGCTTAAAGGATGCAAATTGAATCTCAAAAAAAAGAGATAAATTGAAAACAAGAGATAATTTCAAAGAAAAAATTGAAGAAAAAAGATCAATATTCTTTTCTATCAAGAGCAAATAACTTAAGATTCGAAAGGGAATCTCAAAGCGAGGCGAGTAACAAAGGTTTCAAGTGAGAAAAAAAAAAAAAAAAAAGGGGTGAGAAAACAAATCCAATGTTCGGCACCGAATTCTATACGTTTATGTATTTATTTTTTAGTTCAAAGTAGTTTGTGACCAGCAGAAAAAAAATCTTAAAGCGAGATGAAAACGAGAAAAAGTTTGAAAAAAGATGAATGTCTTTTTTCAAGAGCACAATACTTCAAGAATTGAAGAAAAATCTAAAAGCGAGATGAATACGAGAAAAAGTTTGAAAAAAGATGAATGTCTTTTTCCAAGAGAACAATGCTTCAAGAGTTGAGCAAAAATCTTAAAGCGAGATGAAAACGAGAAAAAATTTGAAAAAAGATGAATGTCTTTTTTCAAGAGCACAATACTTCAAGAATTGAAAAAAATCTTAAAGCGAGATGAAAACGAGAAAAAGTTTGAAAAAAGATGAATGTCTTTTTTCAAGAGCACAATACTTCAAGAATTGAAGAAAAATCTTTAAGCGAGATGAAAACGAGAAAAAGTTTGAAAAAAGATGAATGTCTTTTTTCAAGAGCGCAATACTTCAAGAATTGAAGAAAAATCTAAAAGCGAGATGAATACGAGAAAAAGTTTGAAAAAAGATGAATGTCTTTTTCCAAGAGAACAATGCTTCAAGAGTTGAGCGAAAATCTTAAAGCGAGATGAAAACGAGAAAAAATTTGAAAAAAGATGAATGTCTTTTTTCAAGAGCACAATACTTCAAGAATTGAAGAAAAATCTTTAAGCGAGATGAAAACGAGAAAAAGTTTGAAAAAAGATGAATGTCTTTTTTCAAGAGCGCAATACTTCAAGAATTGAAGAAAAATCTAAAAGCGAGATGAATACGAGAAAAAGTTTGAAAAAAGATGAATGTCTTTTTCCAAGAGAACAATGCTTCAAGAGTTGAGCGAAAATCTTAAAGCGAGATGAAAACGAGAAAAAATTTGAAAAAAGATGAATGTCTTTTTTCAAGAGCACAATACTTCAAGAATTGAAAAAAATCTTAAAGCGAGATGAAAACGAGAAAAAGTTTGAAAAAAGATGAATGTCTTTTTTCAAGAGCACAATACTTCAAGAATTGAAGAAAAATCTTAAAGCGAGATGAAAACGAGAAAAATTTGAAAAAAGATGAATGTCTTTTTCCAAGAGAACAATGCTTCAAGAGTTGAGCAAAAATCTTAAAGCGAGATGAAAACGAGAAAAAATTTGAAAAAAGATGAATGTCTTTGTTCAAGAGCACAATACTTCAAGAATTGAAAAAAATCTTAAAGCGAGATGAAAACGAGAAAAAGTTTGAAAAAAGATGAATGTCTTTTTTCAAGAGCACAATACTTCAAGAATTGAAGAAAAATCTTAAAGCGAGATGAAAACGAGAAAAATTTGAAAAAAGATGAATGTCTTTTTTCAAGAGCACAATACTTCAAGAATTGAAAAAAATCTTAAAGCGAGATGAAAACGAGAAAAAGTTTGAAAAAAGATGAATGTCTTTTTTCAAGAGCACAATACTTCAAGAATTGAAGAAAAATCTAAAAGCGAGATGAATACGAGAAAAAGTTTGAAAAAAGATGAATGTCTTTTTCCAAGAGAACAATGCTTCAAGAGTTGAGCAAAAATCTTAAAGCGAGATGAAAACGAGAAAAAATTTGAAAAAAGATGAATGTCTTTTTTCAAGAGCACAATATTTTAAGATTCGAAAAAGAATCTTAAAGCGAAATGAGAAGTGGGCGCGAATCGAAGAGTTTTCAGATTATATTCCTATATGTGTATTTATATAAACTATAAAGCAATTTATTTGTCAGATATAAGACTTCAAAACCGTTCCAAAAATTGTTAAGTTTTATAATAAGATCTTAAAAACACGTAGAAATATTAATGTTTTCCCGAATTGAAGAAAAAGAGGAGCGAAAAAAAAAACTTTTTTTTTTTTTTTCGAACTATGAAATAAGTCACTATGACCCTGGGGACCGGAATTCCAAAAAACACCGATTAGAAAAAACAAATAGCAAATAATAGCGATATACCTATGTGATTTGACTTATGCAAAAAAGATATTTGGTAAAAAGAAACAATATGTTATCAACTGAGATATAATTTAAAAAACCGTACTGTACGCTTGAGAAAAGATCAATATAATTGCCACCAAAATGTCGTATGTGTCGATGGAAGCACGAGCATAAAGAAGATTAGTTTATTGAAATACAAAAACTTTTTAGGGTATGATATTTTTTGTTTTTTGTAAGCGATTATAGCGAAGAGTAATAATTATTGTCTTCGTTAAAAAAAACACGAAGATAAAAGTTAACCCGAGAGTAAAGAGGGAGAGTGTGACACGAATGATTTTTATATGTATATATTGTAAAAAACTTTGATATGATACGTACAATTTAATAAAAGTCAAAAAGCCAATCAACTAAATAAAAAACTTTACACTCACCTGTACAATTTTTCGGAAAATTTTTAAAGGCAAAATTTAGGTTGAATTTAAAGATGATCTTGATGTCTTCTGGGGCTCCTTTTCTTCTTGGTTCTTGAGTTTTCTTCGTCTTTACGTACTTCCTTCACTCCACTCACCAATCGAAGCAATGGTGGTTCTTCACCAATCGAAGCAATGGTGTTCTTCTTAATTTTATATACTTAGCGGTAGCACTGAACCAGTGAAGTACCGTGTTGCCAAGAAAATGAAATAACGTTTCTGCACGAAATGCAGCGTTCTGGCGTGTGCCGTTATGCTTTGGCACCTTGATGACGACGATGACAATTATGGGTGTCGTATTTCCGCAAATGAATGATGCTGATGCAGCTTCTTCGATGACGAGGTACGTACTTATGTCGCAACCAAAAGCGACGGTTACGAGATTTCCGCACGATGAACTTCGTAAACGTGATGGTGGCGTCAGAAAAGAATATGCCACAACCAAACGTGGTAACTTTGAGATCTCCGCAATGAACGGTGCCTTGAAGTGCCGTTGAAAACTTTGGAAGCGTGGTGGCTTTGGCATCCAAAAAGATAATCCACAACCAAGCGTGATTATGAACGGTGAACGGTGTCTTCAAGTGCCGTTGAAAACGTTGGAAGCGTGGTGGCTTTGGCGTCCAAAAAGATATGCCACAACCAGAAACTGATGCTCATGAAAAATCTCCGCAACTTTGTGGCAACGATGAAGGGTGTCGCACTTGCAAAAAAGGCAACGAAAAAATGTGGCGTGTTGAAAAAAGAACTGTTGTGTGACGAACAAAAAGGTTCCGTTAGCCGTTATTTCGATGGCGTGGTATCGATGTCGTCATGTGCACAAAATGGCGTCTCGATGGTGGCAATTTTTTCCAAGAAAAAATTCACAAAAAACGATGAGGTTGGAGCAAGATCCGTGCTCGGTAGGACCAATGTTTCGGCACATAAACGGCCAAAAGAATAAGCACCCACAAGTCACTTACCACATGCGCACAAGGACAGCGGATGATATACAACTGGCAGCATAGCACCCAGGAACAATTTTCTAGACAGCGACTACCCACGTTGACGGCGTCAAATAAAAAGGAAAAAAAAAACTTTCTTTTTTTCGTTGGAAATCTCGACTTGAGATTGGTTTCCTTTTATTTTATAAACAAGACAAAGAAGTCTTGATATTAGTTTAAATAAATTTAAGGGAAAACTATTATGTTTAAAACATTAGAATTTTTTAGTTTTTAAGATGTCGACTGGGCGACTGACAAATGAAAAGTGATTTACAAAAAGAATGAAGGGGCCGAAGTTGGTTACGATTTGAGTCTCCAACACATTCCCATAACCAGTACTAAAAATACTGGGTGTGAGGATATGTTCGACACCCTAAATCGACTTGGGCCTGTTCGAGTGTATGACTGCCCGCTTATAGTTCGCGGCCGCTTCACGCGTCGTGATTATAAGCGGACAGCCGTGATACGCTCGAACACTTAGAAAAATTTTCAAAAAATAATAAAAAAGTTTTTAACGAATGAGAAGCACGGGTTTGCTAGTATTTAATATTTTTCAGTAAAGTTTAAAAAGTTTTAATTTTAAATTTTCGTTCCTTTTCTGCATTAACCACGTATGTATCTACAAAACAAACATTTTTGAGTTAAAATCCTTTAAATTCGCCATCCAATAAGGTTTGTTCAGTGATCGACATCACATTTAAAAATTTTCTCTGATGATTTGAAACTTATTTCTGAGAACAAAAATTAAATTTTTGATCATTGTGTAGCAATAGGTTTGCTTACACATTTCTTCGCTTAAAATTAAAAAGGTACAAAAAAGCCATCAGTACAAAAGTTATATTAGTTCTAATTCTCATTTCATATGCGCTTAGTTCATACGACCCTTCCTGTGAGCTTTTCACATTTTGTACATTCTCTTTTTCTTCTGACAGTCTTCGAGGAAAGGCTTAAACTACATAATGCAATAAAACTTGTAATTTTACTTTTATACTAAAATTCATTGCGTTTTATTGCAAATTCTTTTCATTAAATTTCCGGGATCAATTCCGCATTCCAACAGTTAGTATTTAAATTAAATACAAATACCCTCATTTAGCTAATTTACTATTTAATTATCAACTTTTTGAAACTATACAAGAAGTATCTTCATCTGCTTTACTTATACTCTCGTTGTCACTTTCATTCGATTCTTCATTTGCAATAATTTTATCGTCAGCCATTACATAGGGTCCTGTATTTCCAAAAGTCTTTGCTTTCTCTCGTCGTGTTCTAATAAGGCACTTATGTCCTGGACAATCATAGTTCTCTGTGTAACATTTCTCACGGCAACATATGCGACAAAGCCGAAATTCACACTTGATCCCCTATATAAAAAAAGTACAAGCAATTATTAAAAAACATTAATAGGATAGGTATATTTTTTGAAAAGAACATACCACTGGATTTATACACAAATCGCAACTGTCTAAGCTACGCTCGTGTTTTCCTTCGGGTTTATTGGGGCGGCGACTTTTCCTTCGGAGCCTTTTCATTTTCTTTCGTGAAATTTGATTTCCATCTTCGTCGAAAAAGTGACGTTTAACGGTATTCGGATCATGAGCTATACGAACTTTTTCTTCAATGCTCTTTTTATGGACTTCCGGTGCTGGACGAATATAAGGTTGACATAGCCAAGGTGGCAGGGATAAGTTAAACTGTAAATAAGAAACAAAAAAACTTAATTATAAAAATGTACATTCCCATGCAATTACATTATGTTTTCTTTAGATGATCTTTACCCCTTGGTTTTCAGTGACAAGATTTGGATCAATTTCTTCATCTAGATATGGAGTTTCACCATTGTGATATGGTTCGTACTTATCTTTAAGCGTAGTCACAACACTTCGAAACTCAGGAATTTCACGCGAAACTGCCAAAGCTTCCCTTATTTTCGCATTAGGACGTAAATTCAATCTAGGAATAAAATATCATTATTATTAATTGTAATTTTTTTAACATATTTTCAAAAAGAAAAGCAACAGAAAACTGTGTCGGTTATAAATAGCTGAATTGAAACTAACCCTCTAATTGCATCGGATTAGATTAAGTACGATGAAATCGGTAACTAACTATACTTTCGGAATTAGCGAAAAGCCAAGTGTAAACCTACCATTACTACTTAAGAGCGAGTATGTAGGGGAAATAGGTTGACAACTGGAATAGAACTTTCTAGAAAGCTTTTGTGCCAGAACTTGCAAGAGGAGTTTTGAAGCATTCAGCTCTTCACCATCAAGGTGAAGATATCATTTCACAACTCCATGTCCACATTCCCACGTACCTACTCCTTGTTATGAAGCATTGAATCTCATATCCCCCATACCACGAGCCTGTGTATCGAAACGAAATACCAACCTAACTGACCAGTCGCAGATCCAATAATAAACAAATCCCATATACCCCCACCTAACTACGCACCTGTCCACTACGCTTATTTATATTATATGTACATTAAACTGATTCCAAAAAGAATAGGTTGTGTCCGATTTTCAATGCCACTAGCTTTTTAGTTAAAGCCCTTATTGTACGGAAATGATTGAGACGTACTCTTAAAGGAAATTCTTTAAAAATGTCCCTTAGATACTTCACTAACTAACAACTGTGAAATAAACCACCCACTTTAAACTTCAATAACTTTGGAAGGAGTGCACTAATTATATACATATGTAAGTAAAGGACATTTTCAAAGAATATTCGATTTCCTTTAAGAATACGTCTCAACCATTTCCGTACGATAACCGGTTGTAAAGTTATAAAATAAAGAAACAAACAAAAGAAAACTTGCCATACAATTTATAAAAGAAATTAGCAATAGCAACCTCTATAAATATTTACAATGGACAAGTCCATCGGTCCATCGGCAAAAAGTGTATAGCCGAAAACAGATGTGCAGCTTTTTCCAATGCAGCGAAAATAAATTTACACAGGTTCTTATAAATGCTGACATATTCCAGGCTCTGCATGCAGCCTTCTCTGCACGATAGCTTTATGCCCAAAACAGATGTGCAGCTTTTTCCCTTTTTCTGGCACTTTTCCTGGGGAATCAAATACCACATTTCTTGGAAAATTCTCCACAGATCCGCTTTGTTGGAAGGTTTATGTTTGCTAATATCAATCTTTAGCTCATTTCAGAGGTTCTCGATAGGATTAAGGTCCTAAGATTGAGAAGACAACTCAATAACGGCCATTTTGTTTCGTTGAAACTAGAGCTTTGTTGACTTTGTCGCGTGCTTGGGGTTGTTGTCCTGTTGGAAACGCCATTATTTTGATCGTCCCACGGCAGCATAACAGTCTGCAGTATGTCCACATACGACCATTACACGGTGCCGTGACATAAGGCCATGCGACATAAGGCCATATTTTAAAGTATGGCTGTATGACGCTTTCATAATGTGACATAAGGGCATATTCGAACAAATGGCCTTGTGACGCTTACCTAAAGTGACGTAAGGCCATTATGGCCTTGTGTCACTTTCAGATGCATATATTTCTAATTTAACCTAAAATAAAATCTGTAATGGCAACAAGGGTTCATTTAGATTTTAGAACTTTAAATCCTTTATTTTATGCTATTAACTGATTTCAAATGAAAATTCTTGCATTAAAAAAAAATCAATGTAAAGAAAGTTAAAACTTTAGATAATTATGTTGATAGCAGCATTTGTCCTCAAAAATGAATGATGAATTTTGGGTGTAAAAATTAAAACATCGCATGAATTTTCATTTTCTTCTCTTCGGCAAAATTTTGTCCACCAAATTGATCTCTTCATCGGCAAATTTTTTTTCCGCTACGCCTTTTAGTGAAATAAAATTCGAATACAATATAGCGGAAAAAAATTAGGGTGAGAAAATTAAAAATTCGTGCAAATTTTTAATTTTGACACCCCAAACTGATCTTCTCTTCGGCAATTTTTTTTTTCCGCTATTCTTTGAATGAAGTAAAATTCAAATGCAACCTATATAGCGGAAAAAAATTTTTTTGCGCTACGCTTTGAGTGAATTAAAATTGGAACACCCAATTTGATGTGAGATGTTCACGTGGAAAAGTCTCAAGGATTATGAATAGTGTTTTAAATTTCTTAAATTACGCTATTTAAAGAAAAAATACTTGGCAAAGGGAAGGTAAAAAAAATCGATAGATTTTTGCTTGAATCGTATTTACTCTTATAAGTTCTAAGTATTCCTATTATTATAATTTGAACCGTTGGCGTTAAAAATACTGCAAGGAAAAGCTACGTCCAACAAAACTGTCATTTTTTTTTCGTACCGCGAGTATCAAAATTGCTTTAATATGGTATTATGTCACTTAAAGAAAGTGTCACGATGCCATATTAAGATATGGCATTAAGTCGCAAAAAAATATGGCATTATGACACTTCACCAAAGCGTCAAAAGGCCATCCGTTCGAATGTGGCCTAATGTCACTTTACGAAAGTGTCATAAAACCATATTCCGAAATATGGCCTTATGACGCATGGCCTTATGTCACGGCACCCCATTACACCATCTATAACAAATATTGGACCAACGACCCAGCAGAAAAACTACCCCATAGCATTATGCTCCCACCTCCATGCCTTATGGTTAGTTTTGTATACGTTGGATTGTAGGTCTCACACTTCGGGCGGTGGGCAATCTGTTTACCATCCATTCTGAATAAATTTAGCTTAGTTTCATAACTCCAAGTACATTCATCCACTGTTTCATGGCCTTAAGAGGATCTGTTTTTACATGGTCAAATTTTGCAAAACAAATCCGCTTCTGGGTATGTATTTTTTTTTTTTAAGCAATAGCACCTTCCTTGGATATATAGCGTGAAGATCAGCATCGTTTAGAATACGACGAACAGTTCTGGCACTGATTTGCGTTTCTATTACTCGCTGCAGATCTTTTGAGGACATTAAAGGATTCGTCTTAGCATTTCTTACCAAAGTGACTCTATCTCTTGCAGTCATTTTAGAAACTACTTTCTTTGGTTTTTCTGGAATTTATAGCCTTACTGGCTGAACAGAATAGAATGACGGAACTGAAGCCGCAGACGGAACTGAAAGAGCTGTCAAAAAGTGTCGTACGTTATTTTTTTTACATGTCCACAATGGAGCTGTACAGCTTTGAAAGTATTTTGAAGAATAACAAAAGAATATTATTGTGTACAAGCTCAGAATTCATATTTTTGGTTTCCAATAATTTTCCTTTTAATAATTTCGCGATACAAATAACCACAATATTTTTTTCCGACCCAAAAAGTTGTTTTTTTTCTTCATACAAATTGAAACGTCAAAAGTGCCGTACGTCAAAAGTTAAAAGTTGGCGAACTCTTCCGTCTGCGTCTGCAGTTCCGTATGCGTCTACGTTCCGTTGTGTTCGCAACATTGAATTTGCGTGTATTTAATATTTTGACAGCTATTCCGGCTCCGTCTCCGGTTCCGTCTGCGTCACCATTCTGTTCAGCCAGTTAAACACAAGTCTTGCAAAGCTTCCAATTACTGTTTGCTATTTTTCTAATAGATTCTCCCCTGTTATGCATGGATAAAATGGCTTCACGTTGATTTTTAGTACAGTGTTTCGCTCTAGCCTTTTCAAAGTACCATTTAAATTATATTATTTACTAAAATTTTTAAAAGTGTTCTTAGATTAAAATCTCACCAAAATTTTGACTATTTCAATCAATAAGCAAACTTTTTTAAGCTTTTTTTTAATATGTTGCTATTTTTTTGACCAGCTATTTTGTAGTTGCAATCAAGTTATAGTGCAGAATTTGACTAATGCCTCCGAAACCGACCGCACCTCGCCATCAAAATAATAATGGCTCAAGCTCCCCTTTAAGTTCCTCTGTGTCCCCTCTTCGAAAACATACTCAAAAATCAACCATGGAAAGCAAGGATAAAGGGTGGATGCATGAGAATTTTCGGAAACAAAGTGAGTTCATTGTTTCTCTTATATCCAAAAAAGTCGAAGAATCCGAAAAGAGTTTTTCACTTTTCCACTTTTGCAAAAAGTTTTGAATATAGTTCAGCCTTTAAAAGCAGATTTTTTAGTGTCGTATAAACTTTTAAAATTCAGTTGTTGTCAAAAATCTGTCTATGTAAATAGAAGTGAGACATTATAAAAATCGAAGTTTGGCTATCGAAATAGAGGTGGCGCTATTAAGGAAAATTACTTTTCCACAGTGTAGTGCTGTGACTCGATTTCGATGTATTTTTATTTGTACAGAAACACCTACATTATTTAATTAAAAAAGAGTTAACTCACCAAATTTTTTGGAGTTATCTCAGGACCTAAACTAACATAAAAATATGTTAGGTTAGGTTAAAACCTTGAAATAAGGACGGGTTTTCGCTGAAAAACTAGGCCTAATATTCATATTTGCATTAATTTTTTCAAGAAATAATGTCAGAAATTAACCACAAGATGCAGAATAGGCTAAAATTTGACGTCTGTATTCACCACAGTAATGTCAAAATTTAGCCGTGGGATAAAATGTAACCAAACTTTTAACGCAATTGACATACGGCACATGACAAGAATATAAAATGTAGCATAATGAACAACTTCCAGCTTCAAATCACTAAAATATCTAACGATCTTCGCAACGCATCGACTTCATGCAAAAAAATATTATTATAAAAAAAAAATCTCTCCATCCCAATAAAAAAAAAAAATATGTATATACTCACAGGTGATGAAATATCTTAAACAAATGTCCTCTGATATATGATATCGGACAAGGATATAATTCTACAAAATTCAGGTACTCATTTGCCATATCCCAGGTTTTCGGTGTGATTCCCATGAAAATCGCTGGATTGTGTAAATTGCCTTCGGCAGACATAACCCCATCAACGTTAGTCTCCTCCATACACCTACTGACATCTTCTAACGAAAGAATATTCCCATTGGCAAACATGGGAATTGTAACATTCTCCCTAAAGGTATAGAAGGAAAAAAAAATTGAACAAAAAAAGCAAAATAGAATTTTTGTTTTTGGTCCAAAGAAAAACCTCATTAAGGACACACGCAACCATAACTCACTTCACGTCCTTGATGTAGCTCCAATCAGCAATTCCAGTCAGTGGCCCCTTTTGTTCCCGTGTCCTTCCATGTACAGTCAACAGCTGGCACCCTGCTGCCTCGAGCATTTGAGCGTATTTGATTGTCTTTTGTCTGTCTTCGAAAACACGAATTTTGCATGTCACCGGAACCGACAGGCTATTGTGTAGGGTTTTTACTGCAAAATATGATGGAATTTTATTTTTCTTTATAAAGGGTGATTCCGATTTAAAGCCAGGCTGTGTGCGAATTCGATTTAAATTTCGTTTAATTTTATACGACATTAAATTTTGAAGTTTTCACATATATGCTCATAAATACGGATTTACACGAGTGACAAAATGCCATCAAATTTGTCATTTTATACCAATAAATTGTCATAATCTGGTTTTATGACAGTTAATTGGTATACAATGACCAATTTAATGACATTTTGTCACTCGTGTAAATCCGGCATAAGTGTCATCTTAAGATAAAATTTAATATTATTAAATTTTATCCGAGATTAAATTTTGACATTTCTACGTACAGATTCACCTCACTAGTGTCAAAAATTAATCTTCGGATAGAACTGAACGTGATTTTAATTCAATTCGCACACGGCCTAAGTCGAAAAAAAATCTAGATTGATAATCTTAATCATTATACTTGGTGTTTATTCGTGTCTTTGGAACTGTACTTTGTGTCTGCAAAATTGACTTCTGATCAATAAAAAAAAAATATTTTTTGGCTCAACGAAAATAAAAGCTGTCAAAATTGGCCTTTTGATAGTTCTGGATCATCAAAAATCTTACAAATCCCTTCAATAGATCTATGCGTTCACTTCCCAAAACTGTCAATTTGTGTCCAATACTTCTTTCAAAGTTTAGAAAAAATTAAATTGGACAGAAGCTCACAGATTTTGACTTAATTTTTTATTTATTGAGGTGGATAGCATAGTTACATATACGTGTAAGTGTTGAACATTTAAACATAGAAATAAAAAAAAACTAAGCATTTTAACACAATTGACACGTATGGTGTTAGCAAATAAACATAACAAAGCTGACGCCGAACTTGTCCTATCTACGTGTAGTGCACGGACAACGGACATTGTGTAGTTTTTCTAATTCATATTTCCAATTGCTTTGCATTCAATTGTATTATTTGCTATCGTGTAAATTGATGCCATATAATTAAAACGACCTTACCAATTATTTATAGGCATTTTTTAACAGATGTTATGACATTTTGCAGTTGACTAATCAGAAACTAGAAACTTGCCTAGCTTTCAAGTTTCCCATGTCTTATGAATGTACCCAATGGTCGCGTTCGGGTTGCACTCAGATAGGCTAGCTGAGATACTTTAGTATCTGATATGTTTTCGAACGAACCGGATAGGTAACCTATCAAAAATCAAAACAGTTGACAAAAGTTTAAGTACGTACCAAAAAATTATTTTTTCGTAGATCTATGCTGTGTCTTCAATAACGTATGTTGTGTCCTTCCAATTGACAGATATCTTCATTTTGTTTATTTTTGCAACAATTGTTATAGGTATTTTTATGTTTAAAAGCCAAAAACAAACAACAGAAAATTAAAACAAACAACTACTCAAGCGACACCCGAAAACCAAAAGTCAGCTGTAGTCAGCTGTTCCTCAAATTGCTCATCGGTTGGTTTAGTATCCCGAAAATATTAGGATAGCTTTAGATTTGTCTTTGACAACAGCTGTTTGGTCCATCAGCTGAATTTTCCTATGGGATTACAACAACACAAACCTATCCGGCTAGGTTTGTATTGCCGCCCGAACGCGCCCAATGTATTTGGTGAAACGTCAAATGCAGATTTCAAATTTAAGTTGTTTCTATTTTTCATTAACCCAGTCTCACGAAGAAAAAATTTTTTACGTGGGACAAAAAATCTCCCCTGAGCGCTGAGATATTTTAGTGAGATATGAGACAAAAAATTTTTGGATTCATTTCTCACTTTTTTTTCTCAGTCAAAACAGCTGTTCTTCAAATTCAATTTTTTATGTGGTTCGCAAGTGCAAAAGTGGTAAATAAATACAAAATAAAAACGGAATGTTAATAAAAACTAAAATAAATTGAACTTGTTGTTGTTTCTCACTCATTTCTATAAGTTTTATGCTTCAAAAATTAAATATTTTAGGCAAAAGTTGAAAGTATTTTTTCAGAAGTTCAGTACGAAAATTATAACACAAGAGTTTTTTTTACAATTGAGCGGAGAATGTTGTTCCACGAAATGATTTCGCCTCCGTCAAATTGACATTGAGCGCTCAGTGAGATTTTATTTGGTAGAACAAGCCTATTATTTGTAAAAATGGCGAAAATTAAGGGCGTGTGTGAATTGGCCTAGCTTGGAATTTTTGGACCTTTTTGCAAGAAAAATGATGAGATAAAAATATGTGTGGATAGTAAAATTATGTTTTTATGTTATGAAGATAGATAAAAAAAGAAGGTCGATTTACCTTCACAAATGCACAATCACAAAAAAAATGACATTTCACGATTTTGACGTTTAAAGTGTATAAACGTCAAAATCGTGAAATGTGAAATGTCGGTATTTGATTTTCCAGAAATGTGCCAAACGAATGATTTGAAGAGCAAACGAAAACGCTAACGCTAATGGACTTTCTTCAAAGCTAATTTAGCTGAAAAACTAGTTCTAATAGGGGTTTCGAGTTAGGTTTTTAAAAACAATTATTGATTTAATTTAGATGTCAAAAAATTTAGGAATATTTAGATGATGATTGATTTAGATTTCAAAGTAATACAAATTTGTGAAAATCTTAAAACTCAAAACCCCTATAGAACTATTTTTTCCGTAAAACTAGCTTTGAAGAAAGTCAATAATATGGCCGCAAGCCCATTTGCGTATTGTCCAAAACTGCGAACTTCTACGACTTATTTTTTTATTTTATGTGAACTTTGAAGTATTTCCGCCAAAAATTCGTAGAAATTCATAGTTTTTTACAGTACACGAACAGACATGCTATTATTTTCACAAGAACTTGATTAAAAAAGAAGGCTATTAAATGGAAAAAAATTCGATGATATAGTTTTTTTTTATGGTTTAAGTCTGACCTTTCACCTCTTGAAGTTTATCGAGTTAAATTGGAATCACCCTGGAATATTTATTTGTTCACAGGTAGATATGGAATTTGTTTTTTTTTTTTTTTTATGTCATGTCATTGTGAAATCCAAATCTGAAAATGCCATTTGTCACGGAACTTATCAGGTCATTCATTCGTGTGGGAGTCACACTCATTGGGTTGGTTAATATTGATGTCATTAATTTAAAACCATTATACCGCACCACCCACTTATTCTTTTAAGAGCAGTCTACAATTCTACATACCTCCCTTGACAAACTGAATTAACTCACCTATACTCTCGAGTAAATCCCATTCGTCCTGCAAAAAAGCCCCATAGTGTCCACGTTTGGCAATGGCTTGCGGACAACCAAGATTTATATCTATAGCGTCACAGTGCTCCTGTGCTAGAAGTGCAGCTTCCAGTATGGTATTCGGCTCATTCCCGCAAAACTGTGTGGTGCAAAAAAACACAATGAAAAACAAAATGTATTGCAAATATAATTAAAAAACCAAAACAAGAGGTCGTATATTCAGAATCCGTTCAAAGTAACCTCTGGCAAGTAACCTTTTAATGTTTGGGTAAACTACAAAAGTAGCACCTGAGGAAAATGAACACCTAGGACAGTTTTTGTTGTGTCTCTACTTGGCATCGATTTAAGGAGTGCTGATGACAAAAATTAATTTTTTTTTGCTTATCACACTGCAAACGTAATATAAAAAGGTATCAACCATGACCTAGTTTTTTTTTTGTCGTATGGAGTTGGATATCCCTCTTCGTTTTTAAAATTGGATGTAATTAAACACACAAGTGGGTAACTTAGTATGCTTTGATGTCAATTTAAGTTCGTTTCCTTAGCTTGAAAGCACAAAAGTTTTTGTCTGCAATTAAATACCTGAATAATTAGTGGTCTATCCTCAGGACAAGTTTGAAGAGCTTCCTTTCGGTATTTGGGGTCTTTTGAAAAGAGATTACTATGGAACATGGGTGAATAACAAAGGTCGGCACCGTACTTCCGACAAAGCATTCTCCATGCAAGTTCACTTTGGTCTACCATTGGGGCAACCTAACAGCACATTTTGTTAAAATTAAATTAAAATTAGATTAAAATCAGAGCAAAACTCACGATATATTTGGGAGACTTTAGAACATTCTTGTAAAAGTTCCAAGCTGATGAGTTTTGTGGCGTGCAGGTATTTTTGTCTTTAGTCTCTTCGTTGTTATTTTCTTGAACCATTATGCTGAAAATTAAAAAAAAAACATGAAATGTAAATTATGTAATTAAAAGAAACTTTTAATGCTTTAAAAAAAGTTCTTGATAAAATATTTAAGTTTAGAATTTTTGTCAACTGTACCCGCCTGGAAAAATGGCAAGTTTTTGGTAAGTTTAGGTAAGGCCCCGGCAAGTTTTCGGTAAGGAAAACGTGGAAGAGGAAAACATGACAGGCCCCTATTAGTGCCTCGCTGAGAACGTTTATTTAAATAATGACTGTGAATCGGTGTGTCAAGTAGTAAAATCGCAACTGCAGACAAAACAGAATAAGACAGAATCACAACTGATTTTGACATTTATTAGAAATCTGTTCTAGGTTGTTCTACCTAAAAAGCAAGTGCAAGAATTTTTTAGTGTCAGTGTTTTATAATAAAATAAAATTTAAAAAAAAAAATGGATTCGCGGTTAATTCGTGAAATTAGTCAACTTTTATTATCTTAAACAAGAAAAAACGTGTTTTGAATACCTCCAAACCTCTCAATATAAGCAACAGAAAGCGCATCACCGCAGAATCACAAACGATGACACTACCGGACGCTGCTGTTTTTAAACCGACACGTAAATGCACACAAACGGCAGGATAGGTACCATGAGAATTATGTTGGAGACAGGTCCAACTATGTGAAATCATCTTCATCTTACAAAAATTAATAAAAGCAGGATCCTATTATATCGTAATAAAAATCTTTGTGTTTGAATTAACTGTGCAAATTTCAAATTAGGATTGGGAATCGGTGTGTCAAATAGTAAAATCGCAACTGCAGACAAAACAGAATAAGACATAACCACAACTGATTTTGACATTTCTCGGAAATCTGTTCTCAGTTCTTCTACAGACTCACTGAACAGCAAGCCAGAACAATTAAGAACAGAAAATTTCACATTGAACTTGTTCTTTTCTGTTCTAAATTGTTCCGAAGATCCTCACTGAACTTACCTATAGTCTTTCACATATACTTGCATGCACACCAAAGTAAATGACAATAAATTAAACGTCAGTTTATTCAATTTTGCATGCGCATGTGGTCAGTGTTTTATAAAAAATTAAAAATAAAAATAAAATACAATGGATTCGCGGTTAATTAGTGAAATTAGTGAACTTCTATCATCTTTAACAAGAAAAACCGTGTTTTTGAATCCCAATCTCGCAATATAAGCAACAGAAAGCGCACTACCACAGAAGCACAAACGATGACATTACCTAGCGCTGCATGCTTTTAAACGGACGTAAATGCACACAAACGGCATGAATATAGGGACTATCAGAGCTATGTTTTAGACAGGACCAACCAGGAGTTTATCGGCAGGCTGAGACGTGGTAAGTACACTGAAGTCTTCGAAGCAACATTCTTCCATGGACATGGACTGGCCACGACAACGATCATTTAGAGTACAACCAGGGTGGTTGGCATCGAGGAAATGGATGTCTATCTAGATAAATATAATATAGAGCGACTGACAGCTTCTAGCTTTGACCCCCATATCTGAAATGGTTGAATGGAAAACCATGTTAGGGCTTAGGCAGAATTTAACTGAAAGGCAAAAAGGTTCATAACTGGCGAGGGCCTAGTGAATGCCTAAAGTAACCCTTGCTAGACCCTTGTTAGTAACTATGAAAAACTTGCCAGGGCCTTATTGAAAATTAGATTCTTTTTCCAGGCGGGAGACGTATTTTTTTTTAAGCCATTTGACTTTCAAATTGTACAATATTTTGACTTATAAGTCAATTATAGGGCAGTCAATTGACTTACAGTTAATTGACTGCATTACTTTTTGACTGGTTGCAGTATATATAATAATATATAGTAAAAATTATTAAAGATACCATAAAATATAAAAAAATAGTGAGTATACGCCCGAGTGTACCTACCACTATTTTTTTTAGTTTAATGAATTATATATATTTTTATTTAGAATTTTGTTTATTTAATATTATGAATGAATTATTACTTATTTATTTAACTTTATAAGATAAAGACATTCAGGTATTAAATTTTATTTAAAATTCAAATCAAATTCATCGAAGAATTTAATCGCTATTTAAATTAATTTTAT
The DNA here is from genome assembly GCA_947049315.1 of Epistrophella euchroma. NCBI lineage: Eukaryota > Metazoa > Arthropoda > Insecta > Diptera > Syrphidae > Epistrophella > Epistrophella euchroma. The sequence goes on from OX346245.1 coordinate 19,849,263, forward strand.
ATATTTTTTAGTATGCAATGCTCTTAGAAATTTTTCAGAAGCTTCTTATTTAGGTCCCAAGAGATTTCTTATAAGATAGCAGTACAAATCATGTGTAATTCTTGAGGTTTCAGGGCAATCAAATTAAGGTGGGTCTGTTCTTTTTTTCTACAAGTTCACCGCACCTTTAAGCACGTGTGAGTCGTTTTCGAGTACCTTTTTACACGAGTAATCAAATCTTTCAGCAAAATCAACCCTATGCAAGTGTGAAGTGTGCATATGCATGTGCACACTTTATTTCCAGTATTGCCTCTCCCATCATACTGTTGCCTTATTCTTAAAATCTCCCTTTTCTCATTGATAGACTAAACTGAGAATGAAATTTGTTTTCCCATAAAAAGTGGGTCTTAAATATGGTCCTTCATATTAAAGCTCCCGCAGGATTTAACATTCAATGTTTTCTTGTATGTCATAGAGGTTTAAGGAGCTTCAATGAGAACTCTTTACCCTACATTCAGTGAGTTGTTTTTTTAAATTTTTTTTTTGTGTTGCTCCTTCATTTCTTCCATTTCACATGAAGAAAAACGAAAACATACGGCAGAAAGTAAAAAAGCATCATCTCATCTTAAAGGCTTTTTTGTTAAAGGAGAAACTTTGAATGCAATTAATAGAACAATTCAACCATTGAAGAATGTTTTTTAAAAAGGATAAAATTATAAAAGAAGCGCAATTAATTAGTGTCCTTAATTTGAACTGGAAAATAGGTTAGATTAAAAATATAAAAAAAAAATTATTACAATTGAGACAGTTAAGTGGCGAAAGAAAAAAAAACAGGTCAAACAATCTGTTAAGATACTCTTATAAAAGGGAGAGATTTAACAAAGGCGTAAAGCTAAGTGTGGATACCTTAGCACCCTTTATAATTAAATTTTCCCCACAAACTTCTAACTGCCTTTCTGGGACCTGAAAACTTTTCGAAATAGAACAAAAGACCATGATTAAGTGGGAGTATAGTAATAATTTGTGCTTTGTATAAAATTTGCTACAAACTATCCTTTTAACTGTAAATATTTTTAGAATGAAAATAATATAAATGAGTTTTAAAAAGACTTTGTCGTTGGAGGTCATATCTTACGGCAAATAAATCAAGCTATAAGTAATATCTATGGTGACATGAAATACAATTTTTTTTCCTTCTATTCTTGCCCTTTTTTTTTGTTGTTTCATTATTATGCATTTGTCTCTTGTCGGTCCATTGTGTTGTCCATCGAGTAATAAATTAGATTTAAGGTATGTGTGGGATTGACATTATATCGCATAGAATATATTTAATGAAATTATATTGTTTCCTCATAAATTGCATAAATTTACAACATGCAACGTGACAGCAAGATATTAATTTAATCGCACGTTATACGTTATTTATTTAACCCAAAGGACTCGTTATTTTTTGAGGTTTAAAAGAATTCATTAGGAACACAAAAATTCACGTTAAGCTAAGCACGCACTTGCGATTTCGATCGCGCGACTATTTAGTCGCAAGAAATAGAACAAATGAGTTTCAATGTGAGTGACCGCACTTGCGATCAAGAAATCGCGACTGAAATTTGTTCCATTTTTCGAGCGACGCGACTGTCGCAAAATAAAATGAAACAAATTGAATTACATGTTTATGACGACACTTGCGATTTAAATGTCTGCGATTTAAAAATCGTAGTCGCAGAAAGAAATAAACATGCATTCACTTGCGATTATCAGTCGCGCGATTTTTCAGTCGCAAGAAATAAAACACATGGTTTTAATTTTAAATTGCGGTGCTTCAAAAAAATGAAACAGGTTCCATTTTTAGAGCGACTTTTTAGTCGCAAAATTTAACGACTTAAAATCACAAGTGAATGCACAGCCCTTAAAAAATGTATGTTGCATTCGATCACGATTAAAAATCGCGCGACTAAAAATCGCAAGTGCGATGGAGTGGCAGCGAAGTGATATGAAAGTGATTTAACGCGCACTGCGGTGGCAAAATACGTTCACCAGCTCTTGGTCTAAAGTCAATAATCATAAGCATACCCGTATTTAGTACAAAAATCCAATTGGTCACCACTCACTTGCCACTTGAAAATTAAACATGTTCGAGATATGTGGCAGCAGACTGGCACCACACCACTTGCAAAATATCATGCCACAACCACTCCTCTTTGATGAGCGCTCATTTAATTACATAGGTTTTAGCAATTTAACTTGCTACTTAGTAACCACGCCCCTACCACTCCACCTTCGTCAGGACTTCAGTGAGTGCTTTGCCTAAAAGTTGAACCTATTTTTACGGTGTATGAAATATTTATAGTGGGAAGGGAACTATTTGGAAACCTGAAACTTCTAATATTGAAATTGTTTCACAGACAAAAGTACTCACAGCAACTTTTCATATTTTTTTAATAGTTTTTCGTGTGTCAAACGGCAGGGTATAATAATTTCATTGAAATATTATCTTAAAGGAACTATGCAGTGGGGAAATAAAAACCGCGTAATGCTTTTAAAAATTTAATGTCGTTAAAGCGAAAATTACTCTCTATGGCATAACGCATGAGTAACACTTGCATCTTACAAGGAAACTGAAAAACTTTTCAATTTCGGTATGTGAAATACCATGTTTTGTGGGATCTTCTGCCAAATCTGAAATAAATCATGTAGTCTGGATTATTTTTTAGTGCGGTGGGGTGACCCCTGGGAACAGTGCTGCCAAAAACATTCCGGATTTTTTCCCAAAGTAATGATTTTCTTAATACCAAGTAGAAAACTAACAACTTTCCATAAGTTTTTTAATAATTTGTAAAGAGTATGAGACAAGTTAATAATAACCTTAAAAATTTAATGCTACGATGACAAGAACAATAAAAAAAAATTATTTTATAAATTTACTCAGTAACATGCCTGTGCAAAACTAACCGGATTTCAAGAAGATTGCGAGTCTCGATGTTAAAAATTGAAATTGAAGCCGTAGATTAAAACGTTTTTAAAAGTTGAGAGCTGTGTAAGTTTAAATTATAAAGTGCATAAAATGGCTAAAACACGTTATAGCAACGCGATTCGATACGAAATAATAGAAAAGTTCCAAGCCGGTATAAAACAAAAAGTAATCGCTGAAATCTTAAAAATTCCAACGTCAACGGTGTGCGACATCATTAAAAAATTTAAAAGTGGAAAATCAGTAGAAGCAGATCATTTTAAAGACCCTTTTGCGACTTCAAAGACAATTTGTGATGAACTTAATCATAGTGCCAAGCACAGTCAGGAAGCGTTTAAGAGCGGTCTTTTTGCATTTCGACCAGCTAAAAAACCTCTTCTTACTGCTAAACATCGTAAAAAAAGGTAATCCGTAAAAGGTATTTGGGAAAGACTTAAAACTCCTAATCAAAACATTTAACCCAGGGTTGAATTTGCAAAAAATCATCTTAACCGGTCTTTAAGCAAATGAAGGAGTGTGCTTTTCAGTGATGAAAGCAAATTCAACTTATTTTATTCCGATGGTGCAAGGACAGTGAGGCGCTCAAAAGGTACGGGATTAAAGCCTGCAAATGTACTCCCTACAGTAAAGCACGGTGGAGCTGTTTGGGGCTGTTTTTCAGGCGGTCCTATACACCAAATCACAGGAATTATGGACCGTTTCCAATATAGGGACATTTCGGAGTCAGAAATGCTTCCATACGCAGAGGAAGAAATGCCTCTGCGTTGGGTTTTTCAGCAGGATAATGACCCCAAACATTCTTCAAAGCTGCTAAAAGAGTGGTTTGCAACTAAAAATATTCGTCTCTTAAAATGGCCATCTCAATCTCCCGATTTAAACCCAATAGAAAACTTGTGGGCCATTTTAAAAAGGTGGGTTGTGAAAAAAAGCACTTCTTTTTTTGCAGCTTTGAAAAATGAATGGGAGAATATTCCTGCTTCTGTTTTCGAGAATTTAATCCAGTCAATGCCTCGTCGATGCCGAGCTGTGATAAAAAACAGTTACTGGACAAAATATTAAATAAATAATAAAAGTTAATTGCAAAAAAAATAAAATCCGGTTAGTTTGTCACATTAAAAAGGGGGTAAAGGTCCCCTTTTGTAGTATTTCGTAAATATTTCGAAAACCAAGCGTTTCACCCTAAAACACTAAAGAAAGTATAATATGGGCACATCTACGGATATCAAATGCCCATCAGTTCAAACCAATTTCAGACGTACGTTCAAGTACAGAGATTCTTTCTTCTAAAAAGAATGGTGACGGAGACGGAACCGGAGCCGCAGCTGGAACAGCTGGTCAAAATATTGAATACACATAAATTCAATGTTGCAAACACAACGGGACGTAGTCGCATACGGAGTTGCAACCGGAGACGGAAGAGTTCACCAACTTTTCACTTACGGCATTTTTGACGTTTCAAATTGTATGAAGAAAAAAAAAATAACATTTTGGGTCGGAATAAAATATTGTGGTTATTTGTATCGCGAAAAAAATTATTTATTATAAAATAAAAGGTATTGGAAACAAAAAATGTAATTCTGAGCTTGTACACAGGAATATTTTGTTTTGTTTTTCTTCAAAATACTTTCAAAGCTGTACAGCTGCATTGTGGGCACGTAAAAAAATAACGATAACTTACGACACTTTTTGACAGCTCTTCCAGTTCCGTCTGCGGCTCCAGTTCCAGCATTCTATTCTATTCAGGCAGTTAGCCACACTGTATGAATATGGAATACTTTACAGATTAGATATATTTTTCCGTTCCCTTTGTAACATACAGATTTTTAAAATCAATATTCGTCAGTATTCTATATCCAATCTTATCTAATTTTCTTAACGCTGTGACTCCATTGGGATTATTTTTGATTTTTATTTCTTGGACATTGCAATTCATTGCAAGGACATTTCAGTTGCCAAATATCAGTACCTATAGGAATGACGACGACGACGGTAACTGATTAAATAAAATATAGTAGGTACTGTTTTTGGTAATATATAAAATTTTAGTCCACTAATTTTTTGTCTCTCTTATTTTTGTTTTCATTTTTTTTTTCAAAATGAAGGAGAAAGGCGAAACGTCAAAATTCATTACCTCGATGATGGAAATCAATAATTGCCCCTCATCCTTAGGGCAATATTGAAAAAAAATTATTGCCATTGCCAATGGTACCTATGACCGAAGCCATTTACTACGACCTCAAATATTGCCAATGGAGCCGATGGATCTAAAGCTCGCACTATGTTAGTCATTTTATTGGTAGTCGTAACCCCTTTATTATGCTTTTAAATTTTGTGAATGTTGAAAATTCCCTCAAATATTCCAAATTACATAATACATACATAGTACTACATATATACTAAAATTTGAATACGAGGAAATGTTTAACAATTTGACTGTCAAAAAAACTCATATAATAAACTCGGGTCAAAAAAAATTTTACTCAAAAGGACAACATTTTTGACATTTATTAAAATTGCATGTCAAAACTTTTTGTTTAGGTTCAAATAAAATGCATATTTAAATCTGTAGTATAATTTTTTTTTTCTCAAAAACTTTAAAATTTTCCATCATTCTGACACTGTGACATGTTTTCCTTTTCTTTTTTTGTATATTTCCTGTTTAAAAAAAAAAAAAAAACCTTAATCAAACATAGTTTTAAATTCACATTTCCTTTTCATTCAGCTTTTCTATTTTTGTGGGCCAAACACTGCATACACATAAACTTAAACTGTATAATGTTTCGCCCACTATACATAATGACATTCTTGAAATAGGTCGTATTTTACTTTAGAATAAAAGCTAAGTTGAAGTGGTGAAGAGAAGTGCAGATAAAATTGAAAAAAAAAAAAAAAAGTTAGGATAGAAAAGTATGGTTGGAGAGCTGCCACAAAAAGCAAGTTCTTTCTTTATTCTAATTTTCCACTCTGATGAAAATCAGCTGCCTGCTTCTGCACTTTAAATGAGCATTAAGGTTCACAGAATCCTGTCACTCTTATACACAAACAAACAAACACACACACACACATCATGTATTATATGCATGCAGATGTTTTATGCCAACCTAAATAGCTTTCTTTTCTTGTGCAGAATTGTGGGTCCTATAATGGTAGACGGAAGAAAGAGTATAGTAAATTCTTTTAAGTGCATATGGTTCAACAGGATGCAACTTTGATCAAAATTAAACACATTTTCAAATTAAAAAGTCGATACTTATTTTTGCAGATATTGAGACATAATCACCGAAAATATACATATTTCGACTTTTGCATCAATAGCTTGCAAAGATCGACTTTTTCTATCTTAATCTCATTTTCTTCTTTATACTTATTTGAGAATTTCTTTACCATTTCTTAATTCCTTATTCATTCGAAAGATAGTTCATCGTAGATTTTTTGCGCTCATGAAATTTTCCTTTTGGCCGCAATGTTGGATTTAAGCATTGCGCAAACCTAAGCTATGGCGGTGGCGATCGCGATAACAATGTGGATGTCGCACATGTAAATCAATAGGAAGGCTCAAGGCTGTTTCACAATACGACGAGGAAACGAGACGTGAACGTGACGAGAACTCGTCGTAGCTGTCAAACCAATTTCAAGCAATGAGAATATACCAGAGTATTCACAATAAAGCGTTTCTCGTCGTCCCGTCACGCCATGATTTCGAAAAATTGAAAAAAAGACGCGACGAGACGATGATTTACATTTTGACAATTGAGAAGAGGACACCGGGCGTATCTGTATTTGTATTTATATTTATTAATTGTGTAGATAAATAAATAAAATACCGAAAATGGCGAGCAAATATGTGTTTTTATTTTGCGACTAATTAATTTTGTCTTCATTAACATTCCCACCGTCTTCTTCTGCTTACTTTTGGGCTTTTTTTTCCTTTTGCTTTTTTGTAAATAAACACTCCCAAAAGGACTAAAATTATTTTTTTTTTTACATTTTCATTTTTCTTTTTTCAAATTTTGTATTTTATTTCCCAAATTCACTGACAAACAAGAATAATTTTACGCTGTCTCTGTGAATAACTCGCTGCATTGTGAATTGAGGAACGATTTTTATTTTATAAAGAGAAAAAGATGAAAGCGATTCTCGCCACGCTGACGTCTCGTTTTCTCGTCGCATTGTGAAACAGCCTTCACATCTACGCGATATGTGGATTGCGATTAGGTTCCACTGCTGCGTTCAACCAAACGACTTTTACTGAACGTCCCCTCTCACACAAGGCAACTGAGTTGCCGGCAACAATTAGTTCATTGGCGAGAAGGGCAGGAAGAAAGAGGAGGAAACGAAATCTCCCCGGTCAACAAATTCAGGAGATTTATTTGACGTTTCTCTTCACACTACGTTTGTGTGCGTTCAAACAAGGTAGCTTAAAAGGGAAATACAGCAAGTCTCTTCCGACTTTGTATCTTCGTGTGAAAGGTACAAGAGATTGTTAAAGAGATTTAAAAAAAACGTCAAAAAAATCACCAGCAACTAGTATCTTCGTGTGAAAGGGGACAACGCAGCACGCACCATTTGATCGCAGTATGCCAAGATATTTGAATTTTTTTGTAAAAATATTAACAAAATTCAAATGAACAATAATTTAGAACATTATACAGCAGGATTAATAAAATTAAAAAAATCCAAATTTTGTACGATTTTTTTTCACAAAGAATACAAAACATAAAAAAGCATTCAATTTACGGATTAAATTGCTGTCCTGGTCGATTTATTGAGCCAGATTTATCTGTTACTGATTTTTTCTCACTTTTTGTATGTTCTTTTGATAACTTGCCCGTCACAAAATGTATCGCAATATCGTGTTGATGTGAGCTGGTTTTTGTTCGCACCTTAATCGCGCGGTAAATGCTATCGTGATCGCCACCGCCATCGCTTGGGTTTGCGCATAGCTTTAAGTTTTTATTGATATCTCAGTTTCAGTTCGTTTTAGAAAAAAAAAATTCTGAGGGAAAAAGTATGGAAAATAAAATTTTCTAATTTTTATGTTAGGAATATTTTTCGAAATTGTGAATATTGAAAAAAAAAAAAAAATAATAACATAAAATATCAAAATTTGAAAAATAGACGTTGGAGAAAAAAATTACCATAAACAGGGTTATGTTTCCTGGAAATAAGTTTTAAATTTTTAGAAATCAAATACAAATTAAATTGAGCCTTATTTTCCAGATTTTCGATTTAACCTTAACTTTTGTAAGTGAATTTTCTAATAATTTAAATTTTTTTAATCAATTTTTGGCGGTTTTTGATTTTTTTTTTTTCAATTTTACGCGCATTGATATTTTTATTAAATACAACCCCAGCGTGTAGACACATTAATTGCAAGTATGATGGTACCAAATTTTTCTTTGTATTAAAAAACGTCCGGGTCCACACATCATTTCAAGATTTAAAAAAGATTTATTTTCTTAAATGGATACATTTTATTCATTTTAGGATTTTTCCAGTACGGATTAATTTTTTTTTTAAAACTCGGAATTGAGCCCTAGCGTAAGAAAACAGCAACTGCGGGAAAAATGTTTTAAAAACTTCTCGAAACTTCGTTTCAATGCCGCTAATTTTCTCTTAATATTTGAATATTTTGTATTTTAATTAAGGAATGCGTTCAGGGATAATAAAAATGCAACGGAAGGCCCGGAGAAACTTTTTGTAGGCCCGGAGCCCGGAGATTCGATCAAATTCCTGGAGTTTCCGGGCGAAAATACCCCTGTTGGTAACCCTGTCTCTGCTGTGTAAAATTTCATAATGGAGTACAGGTGACAGGGAGAAGACTATCTCCGTCAAAATTTTTGAAGTGGCCCAAGTTCGAATGAAGTTGATTTTGAGTATTAACCTTAGTTTTCGGGAAATACAGACTTGTGTGGCTCCCGCCATCTTGAATATAACATTTTTTTTTTGGTTTCCTTCATTTCTGAAAAAATTTCTGTGAAATTTGAAGACTTTTTTGTTTCAGTTCACATTCTTATTCAACGTTAAATTGTAGTTTTAGAAGTAAAAGAAAAAAAAATGAGTAAGAAGTTATACTTGATCACCTTTTTCTACATTAAGTTCCAACAAAAAAGTACCTATATTATGTACATTTTTTTTATAAAAAAAAAAACATATAAATACCTAATTTTTTTTTTTTAAATATTTTATTGGTATATACATTTTTTTTATTTCGTCCGGGTAACATAAAGAAAGCATAAATCCGACAATCGACCTATTTCACTATCTTGAATTACAGTTAAGTTAGTTTTTTCTCGAATAACATCAGTTTTTTTATTTAATCGAGAGGAATCACCTCTCAAAAATAATTTTTATTTAGGTCGAATATGCTGGGATTTTCGATCCCATACTTCCAGCGTTATTAAAATACTCTAAATGGTATAGTAAGTAGTAACCATGGAATGCCGGAGGTCCGCGGTCGATTTCCAGCCTCTTTCACCTAAGAATAAGGAAGTGACAAGTCATCTAAGAGTAACTCTTGTCATGAATAAGAATTTCTCAAGGACGGCCCCATTCTAGTCAATAACAAATAACACACATGAATGGTCGAGAGTTGTAAGTCACCAACGCACCTGGTTCTAAACAAGCTGTTGCGCGTAAAAAATAGTGGGCTCCCGAAAATTATGCCAGAATTTTTTTGGAACAATTACATATCAGACAAAATTTCATACAAAATTCCAAAGTTTTTTTATTTTCAAGGAAAAAAAATATTTTTGGAAATTACGAAAGAATATAATTTTGGCCTTTTTCCAAAATGAATTTAGATACTTACTTAATTTCTATTTTGCCTTCTGACTTTTTTTTCATAGCCGTCTGGCACAGTTTCCTAAATTTCTGTTTTTTCCCCAAAAATTTGGTTGTTTTTTTTTTTTTTTTTTTTCAAATTTTCAGCAAAACCAAATTTCTGCCGTTTTCTTAAAAATAAATTCTGCAATAATTTCCTCTGGCGTAATTTTCCGGTCCCAAAGTAGCGTACATTTAAAATTTGTTTAATCTCCACATCAACTTTTAAAAAAATCTAAACATACAAATCTTAATAAATGTATATATCAACTAAAAATTCTTTTATTAGTGTGCTTCAAAATGTCAAAGTTAAGTTTCTGCATCACGAAAAGTCATTTCACATATTAAAGTAGAATTCTTGTGAATACTCTTTTGCATGTGAATAATATTACTTGAAAAATTTCTGCACGCATTTTAACCAGAAGTATGATGTCCTTGAAGCGCTACACTTAGAAATGTAAATTATATGAGCTTGATATGATTTCCTGTAACCTTCTTGGCTAAAAATTTATGCGCTTAATCCTTCGTGACACAATTTCTTACAATAAAAAGAAATATTTAATATAACAAGCTAAAAGATTGAATAATATTTCCACATAATAATGCAAACAAAAATGAGTTTTAATCTTTGAGTAGGGAACAGGAACTGAACATGCACATGCACTTACACAAAATCCACATAACAAAGATAATGGTGCTGAACGAGCAGTCATTTGTACCAAAGTTTCATGGATTTAATTGCTTTTTGGAATTAGTCTTTTCACTTTGACTTCTTAATTCATCCGCATTTCAGTGCATTCGAATGGAAAACACTTCCATCACACATTCAATCAGTTTACTTTTGCTCTTCTCTTGTCAGAGAATGTGTGCCTGCTATAAAATAGTGCTGAATGCTGAGTGCTGGCAATTAACAAACAATTGTCCAGCAATCGGCTTGCAAATCGTTGCAGGTCGATGTACTTTCAAAGTCGCAGAGTAATGCTGTGAAAACAACAACAAAACTTAAAAAAAAAAAATCAATAAAATTTAAAAGCTTCAATTGCTTGCAACACGTCATCACACGACACGCCAACCTTTTTTTTTCTGCATCAATTTAAATGGCACAGATTTAATCGATGGGGTATTGATCGAAGTACAAAAAAGGCGCTCTATAAGTAGGTAAATGCCTTTGAAATCGTTTAACTGTGCTGTGGGGCTAAATTAGCCATTGTATTCCACTTAGCCCGATTAAGGACATAAAAGTTTATCTAATGAATGTTTTCATTTAGATAGATAGGGTGGAAATCTTTTTAGCAGCACAGCAGACAACAAACAAAGTACAGCACTCGTAAAGTAACATCGTTGAAATTGCAAATTGATGTTGTTTCTAGCAGCAGCTCGTTATAGCCAAGATGGGACTTGACGTAATTATATCGTGTCGGTCGTAATGAATCTGTTTTTACCTTCAAGATAAATCGATAAGGAAAACATCATGACTCTTGCTGATAATGTGCTAATCATTAAGAAGCATTTTTCAAATCTACGTTCAATGATTTCTTTAGAGATGAATTTATCTAAATGGAGTTAAGATTACGAAATTTAAAACTATTAACAAGCAGGTGCCATTTTTTTCGAAACCTTTGTTGGCTTAATTGTTTTACTCCTTGGCGAAAAGATAAACCAGGATAGATTGATTAAAATAGATTGGTTGGTGTTGTTAGATTTTTAATTCTTGTTTTTTTTTTTTTTTTTTCAAAAACAAACAAAAAAATAATTCGCTTAAAATATCTTATTTTTAATAGATCTATACAGGTTGTTCGGTATATGGTGCATCAAAAAGCTAGAGCGAGTAGGATGGGTTAAGAAAAAAATTAAAACGTATGGGAAGGGAGTGGGGGTCTATTTCCTCCCGTTTAGGCAGGAGGGGCAATTTTCTAAAAAATCGACTTGAAATAGAAAAAAAAATTATTAAAAAACAACGGCAACACCTACAATGTCATGCTATACTTTTTTTTTTAAAGCCAGAAATCCATTCTTTTATTTTGTTTTTAATTCAAGTTACTAGAGGGAACAGTTTTTGAAAAATTAATTCAAATTCAAAATTTTGAAAAAATAATGAAAAAAATTGTGTTCAAACTATTTTTTTTTAAAAATTTCACGGAATTTAGTAATAGTTTTGTTTTTAATATTCGATGCTCTTCTAGTCAAATACGGAAAAGAAAATACCCAAGTGTCTGTTTGATTTTGAGAAAATTAAAACTAACGAGAGGGGAAATTTTCTAAAAAAAAATGACTTAAGACAGAAAAAAAAATTATTAAAAAATAACGATCACTATTACAATGGCATATGTTATACCATTTTGTAAGGCTAGAAACATTTCTTTTTATTTTATTTTTAAAATAAGTTATTTTAGTGAACAGTTTTTCAAAAATTAATTTTTAAACTTAAATTTTTGAAAAATAAAAAAATCAAAAAATTGTGTTCAAACTAATTTTTTTTCAAAATTTTTAAGTATAATTATAATCGTCTTGAATATTCAATACTCCCATCAATTCTCAGCCAAACACTAAAAACCAGATGTCAAGATATATTCCAGTTTCCTTAAATTTGACTTCCATCGGTTATTTTTCTACTAATTAAGTAGTAAAGTAGATATCGTTATTTTCAATTTTCTCAAAAACTAAAAAAAATTTAGGCATCCGGTTTATAGTGTTCGACTGGAAAATAAAAGGAGCATTGAAAATTAAAAACAAAAATTCTACTTAATAACGTAAAATTTTGAAAAAAATTAGTTTGAACATAATTTTTTTTATTATTTTTTCAAAATTTTGAGTTTGAAAATTAATTTTTCAAAAACTATTTTCTCATATAATTTGAAATAAAAAGAAAATAAAAGAACGAGCTTCTGGCTTTAGAAAAAAGTATAACATGACATTGTATATGTTTGCGTTGTTTTTTAATAATTTTTTTCTATTTCAAGCCGATTTTTTAGAAAATTGACCCTCCCGCCTAAACGAGGGAAAATGCCCCCCCCCCCCCCTTTCATTCGATTTTTTTCTTGTCTTAACCCAAACTACTCGCTCTAGCTCTTTGGTGCACCTTATACCGAACACCCTGTATGCTATGCTGGGCAAAAAAAGATTTACTTTTTGTCCAACTTGCTGTTTCCAATAAAACAAAAGAAGAGATTGCATTAGCTTGGAGGAACGTTGTTTTCTTTGCATTGTCGTATGGGCTCATCTCAGATCATGACTTTTATTAATTTCAAATTTATATTGATTTTAATTGATTCACAAATCAAATTTTAATTGCTTTCGCAGCCCAAAATTTTGGAGGGGGGAGGGGATCAGACCCTTTCTGTCCCCCCTGAAACTGACTATTTTTTTCGGTTTGAGCTTTTTCGCCTAACTCAATTTAATATCCAAGTTTTAAATGCAAGAATTTTCGTGACACTGATGACAACAAAGTAAAAAGGTGTTCTTTAATGAAAATAATAAAAGATAATAAAATTTATTATTAAAAAGGGATTGGAACTCCTAAAAAGATAACACAACGCTAGGGGTTATTTAATAAAAACTTCTGGATGGGGCAAAAGGTATGAACCGATTTTAACCGGCTGGCGCTCGGCCTGTGGTTGTGGTGGGAAAAGGGGAGGGGTCTCGCTGTGGCAGTCAGAGAGTCTAGATTTCAGTAGCAACCATGGTTTGGATTTTGACGGGAGAGTATCGTGGGTTTGCTGTTAGGACTTTTTTTGAAAATGGCCGTTCTGTTATCGCCACGCAGAGAGCCTTCAGACAGCACTTCAATATACCTGTTGGGGGAAACGTCCCTGGCGGTAATGAAATTAGACGTTGGGCTAGGCAACGGCAATTGGAAGACCCACAACCGAAAGAACTCCTGAAAATGTCATCTTGGCAAGAAATGCTATCTAACAGTCTCCTAGGCGCTCAGCCCGTAGACGCATGCAGTTGCTTTGGGCATGTCTAGCAGATCTTTAAGGAGAATTTTGCACGAAGACTTACAGTTTCACCCATACAAAATAATGATGGTTCAAGACCTGTTGCCCCTTGACTTTTAACTTCGACGAAACTGCTGCCAACAAATGTCTCTTTAAAAAGGGGTGACGTGGAGTGGCCTGCACGCTCACCAGATTTGAGCATTTGTGATTTTTTTCTTCAAGGGTACATAAAGGAAAAAGTTTTTAAACTTCGTCTACATACCCTGGAAGAACTTAAGAGGACAGAATCAGAGAGGAAGTTACGGCACTACCCATCGAAATGTTCAGAAGAGCGGTTGAAAACTTTAGAATACGCCTTCAAGAGTGCATCGCTACTGACGGCCGCCACCTACAAGAAATCATCTTTAAAACTTAATGTAAAAAACTAGATTCTGTACTGAATTAAACAATATAAACATAATTTCTGTAAGTTGAACTGTTTTTGTTTTACATCTTTTTGAAACCGGTTCATACCTTTTGCCTCACCCTGTATAAGTCGAGAAATGGTAGGGGAAGACTCACATCATTCAGTACAAATTCATTTTATAACTATAACTGGTGCCTAAGTTATATTTAAAAATGTAGTAGAAAAAATATTGATAATTAATATCGATGTATATATACTCTGCCTTTATAGGACGTTTAAAATTTTTCGCCATTAGCTTTAGTTAGAAAACTTTTTGCGAAATAGGTAATTGTGTAACTATTCACAGCATCCTACACAATAATATAATCAAAACTACGCGTCTTCAGCTTTCCTTAAAGACAATTATGCTGACAGAAACGATTAAACAGTGTGGGACGCTAAAAATAGAGATGAACACATTCATTTTTATATAATTTATAAGTGAATCGCAAGCCTACGAGGGAATTTAAAAATATCGAAAACATCCTTAAATGCCAAATATTTATTCTCATCCGTATAACTTCTATTTTTTTTTTCAAGTATTTTTATTACCTATCACCTTCTTTGAAAGAATCCTTAAATTAAATCTGTCAATAAAAAAAAAAAAAATATGTAACTGACATCACCGTTCCGATAAGATTGTCAAACTTTTTTTACGTTCCTCATCGATTGGCATTAAAGCAAAAAACAAGAAACTTTTCCAATATTTGCATTTAAATAAAATTGTTGTTTTTCCTCACTTTTCTTCTGTCAAAACATATTAAGTTTAAGAGCCGAACAAAAAAAAAAAAATTCCCAGTAGGTTCTGATAAAAAAGAAATAACTCCACCTAAATAGTCCGCATACAGAATAACCGTCTACAGGCTCCGCACTGTCGTTTTTGCCGATGGCTGATGGCGCCAAAGCCCGAATTGATATATAAACAGTTGTCTGGAATTTTATACTCATGTACTCGTATATGTATGTACATTGTAAATATGTAATATCAATAAATTTATAGATTTATCCTATGTATACAGAAAGGCTAATACGATAAAAATGTTACGTATACGACCCAGTGTACGCGCAATATCCTCAACAGCCCAGCTGCTGGCTGACGGAAAATTCAATATTCTCCAACAGAAGCCAGCAACAATAAAAGAGGAAGCAGCTAACAAAAAAAAAAAAAAAAAAACAAGTACCTAAGGGAAATGGAAAACTCTGTCTACTACTGAATATATTTCACCCTGACTTTGACCTCGTTTGCTTGACTGGATGCTATATAAAATGTCGTCGTCGTCGGCACAAGTGGTGCATAATCATGCAGCATCGCGGGTATACTTAACACTGCACTATGACGTAATGTGAGAAAATTCACTGTGGGCGGAGGCAAGAAAAAAAAACAAAAAAAACGAGACCAAAATCGATATCTCACAACGAAACTAAGTCGTTTTGTTTTTCTCGTAAAAAAAACATAAGGAAAACGTTTTCGTCCTCAGGCATCTGCATTTAATGTGATGTGTTAAGTGATTGAACAATTTGCCAGAACTGCAAGGACAGCTTTTTAAGTTCCACCTTATTCATTAGATAAATCATACTACAAAGTATATGAGCTAAATGGGTTGGTTATAAAAGCATACGTTAACTGTGATTTATGTCCTTGAAATAAGGGCTTAATTGCTCACTAAATGATAAGGAAAACCAACGAAAATGCGACCAACTTTCTCAAACTATATTAAGAGTTTTTATATTTACGATATGTGTAGGGCGTAGATAGAGCTGCATGCATTGCATTTTGATGAGAGTTGGGTGTAATTTTTTTTTTTTTTGAAGTTTGTGAATAATTTAAAGAGGAAGAGTAATGAAATACTGATGCTAATGGAGGGTGGCCTATGAAGAAGTAAAATTTGACACAGTTTATATTATTTGTAGTGTTTTAGAAAAATAATTCAAAACAAAAATCAGCTGTTTTTTTCTTCATAATATTAAGGAAGGGGAGGGGGGGGGGTATTGTGTGGTTTTTTCTCAGAATTTTTGTTTTATTTTTTATTTTTCAAACTTTGCTTTTATCATTACTTACACCCAATGTGGTCTAAACTTGACGGTTTCTTTAAATTTACAGAAATACGAGGTGGGCGGTTAAATGTTCCTGTGAGTGTATTTTATTTAATAGAAAATAAGTATATATTTAATTATACAGGGTGTCCCCTAATTCATGCTTTATATTTTAGGGGGTGATTACTGGAATCATTCTAAGAAAAAAATTGTGGCCAAAAAACTCAATCTACCTCTCCCCCCCCCCCCCCCTCTAAGGGCGTGGAGGGGCGATTTCTGAAAAATTGCTTTAAAATTGCAAAAAAATTATTACAAATTGACACTTTACTATAATTTTTCAAAAACGATAGTTACATCTGGTTTTCAGTATTTAACTAACAGCCCGATTCTCCCCTTGAGAGGAGTCACAAGTCACAACACAAGCTCTTGTGAGTATGCCTTGTGAGGATTGTTGTGATTCAATAACATTTTTGGAACTCTCGCATAATCCTTACAAAAAACCTCACACCGAAACTCACCACAGCAAAGGTTAGTTTTGTAGTGTCATTAGTGCTCAAAATTGTAACCGAATTCCTTAATTTTACCACGACGGCATAATTATGAAAACATAACTTTGAAATAGACTCGATTTCAAAGCAAAACAACAAAGTCGCGACTTGAGGAGTTTGTTGACAGGAGTTTGTGTTATTTCGATCTGCCATGTTTGCATACGTTGGGCGCCATTTTGTAACGGGTTTATTTGCTTCTGTTGGGTTTTTGCTGGCAATGATTGAACACCTAGCTCATCAGTATGGGGTGGTTCTTTCAACCCTAAACCTCACTACAAAAAAATAAATTGCCAGGCTTTGCATCTTGATGTTCACGATGCGCGAGATATCGCCTCTACCCCCCCTTCCTTGGTTGACTCCCTCGCCAGAGCAACCCCTTTGACAGGCCTCTTACCCCCGCTTACAAAATGGAAAACAAAAGATTTTAAATTGGGCCAAAAAAAAATTTATTTAAAACTTAAAAAATGGAAGATCCATTTATTTTTTAGCAATAAAGTGAGAAAATAAATAAGTTTACAAATATATTTTCAAAATGGAAGTGAAAAAACCTAAATAAAATGCTGTTTTATAGAGGGAATGCCATTTGTGTCCATTGAAATTCTCAAAAGCGGTCGTCGGGCGCTGCAATGATTACTTTGTTAAAAAAAATGTGCAATCGTGAAAATTTTATGATTCATTTTCGGAAGAATTAAATTCAAAATTCACCAAATAATCTTAGAAATTTGCATTTTTTTTTTAACAAAAAGTATAGTTGTCAAATCAAAATGACAAAACATCTCTTTGAAGGAGATCACAATTTCTATAGTTTTTGTGACTCTCAAAAGTTGATTTTGGGGGAGAATAGGAAAAAGTCACCTAATTAATTTCACCTTTTCTTGTGACTTGTGAGGTATCAGTGATGTTGGGGAGAATTATGGGCTATAAGAACCGATAAGGCCATCGAATATTTTCAAAAACAGTGGGAATTTATTACGTAAAATTTTGAAAAAAAATCAACTTGAAAAAAAAAAATCAGAATTTTTTTTTTAAAAATTTTTAACTTTGAAATCTAATTTCTCAAAAACTATTCATTTAAAGAATTTGATTTAAAAAGCATATAAACGGAATGGAATATTTACTTTTAAATAGCATATCGTTTTAAGTACTTTCTTCAATTTTTAAAAATTTTTTTTTCTATTTTAAGTCAATTTTCCAGGACCACCCAGTTTCAGGGGCAGATAGAGTTTTTTGTTCATACAATTTTGTTTTTAAATGATCCCAAGAATCATTCCCCAAAATATAAAGCATGAATTAGGGGACACCCTGTATAATAAACTAGGGAATATGGAAAAAAAGCACGAAACATGTTTTTGTTAAATTTGCTAAAACAAGTTGGTACATACTGAAAATTTTTTAGACAACAAAAATTGATTGTTGTTTTTAAGAATTTAGTAATATACTTACATCTAATACCATTATATATAAAAAAACCATGAACCAATTTCCAAAAGGAATAAAGATTTTTCAAAACAAAATTTAGATTTTTTTTTAATTCAAAAAAAATGTATTTGAAAATTTTTATTTGCAATATTATTCAGATTTAAGAGTACCTGCGGAGTAAAAATTTTGATCAAAATCGGATAAGCCGTTAACAATAAAGTCGAAAATAACACAAAACAAAAAAAAAAAAAAAAACGGTTAAATGGTAGGTACCATTAATAACAGTTTTTGGTAATTTTTTCACAAAAATGCAAACCATACCCGCAGCAGTACAACACAAACATAAGATATTAATCAAAATAGTTGGAGCCGATTTACAGACAAAAAAACTTTTTTTTTAAGACCTTGTAATGGCAGGTACCGTTATTTTTGGAGCTCAAGAAAATGTTGATTCTACCTCTAGGCAATCTTAAGTTCCAAGTTTTAGGAAAATCGCCTCAGTGGTTTAGGCCCATCGCCCACTAGGCAACTTTTTGTTGCGCAACTAAAAGTTGCTCGGAGTTGCTTGCCATCGCTCACTAGGCAATTTCCGATCAACTTTTGGGTTCAGTATTTTTAATTGAAATGTGAAATTGACCTTGTATTTTGGATTAGTGACGATACAAAATTCGTTCAGTGTGAAAATAAAACTTGTTTTTCGGGTTAAAAGCCTCTCATTTTGCAAAAATTTTGGAAAATTTCCAAAAGTTGCTGGAAGTTGCTCAGAAATTGCCTAGTGGGCGAGGGTAAGCAACAAAAAGTTGCCGGGAAAAAGTTCCGCGAGCAACTCCGAGCAACAAAAAGTTGCGCAACTTAAAGTTGCCTATAGTGAGCGCTCTCCCATATAAGCTAATGTAATTGGATTGGGAGCAACAAAAAGTTGCTGGGGCTAGCAACAAAATGTTGCCTAGTGGGCGATGGGCCTTAGCTTGTAGATTGCGGTACAGAGAGACGAAATTGCGAGGCTTATACTTTTATCGGGCTCTCTTTCATCGTAATGTCAAGTTTGCTTAAAATCTTTAGTTCGATTTCGATTCTTTTAAAAAACCCAATCTTGTCCTACACCAAGACTTTTGGGCGCCATTTTTCTGTGATTTATCCAATATGTCTTAAACGAGTGAATACAAAACAAAGCAAAGTGTTTCGAACTCCTTATCGACGAGACCTCCCCTAACCCCTCCACAACCAACATTTTCTACGTTCTGTTATTGTTCAGAATTTGGAGATTATGAATTTTACTGGGGGAAGGTTATATTTTGGAAATAATCGCAATTGGCATATCTTTTTAAAGTTTTTATGGTGCATCGGATGTAGTAAATATTAAAACATGCAAGTTTAGTTTCTAAGAAACGTAGATACAAAAGTAAAACTATAATTTATTGAGCCAGCTATAAGTGGCTCCGTGAAATAACTCCCCAATGAAATAACCCCCAATCCAAAAATGAAATAACTCCGCAAAATGTTTTTTTAAGCCCCCAAATTCAAAGATAAAATAAATCCCCAAAAGCGCACGAAATAAGTCCCCAAATAAAAAATGAACTAAGTGCCCAAAAATCGATAAAATAAGTACTCAATTTTAGGGAGTTTTTCATATGAAAAAACCTCCGATTTCCATATAAATTTTGGGGAAGTATTTAATTTTTTTTTGTTTTGGGAGTTATTTGGGGAGTTATCTCACGGAGCCGCTATAAGTAGATAATCATGCCGCATCCGAGATCGGGAAAAAAGTGAAATTGACTGGGAAACGATACTAGTTAAGACGATACTACATTTAAGGCATCGAAGACGAAACCGTATTGTTTGTACTGAAATTTACCTTTACAAACTTTTGAATTAAAAACAAAAATAGAAATAAAATTTTGTCTTCTTTCCTATGAATCTTCTGAAAGCTTATTTAATCCTACCTCTTTGAAATTTTTAACCCTTAATGCGCGAAGTACAACTTCAAAAACCAAATGGCGCCCAACGTGAGGGCGCATCGTTGCAATTATTGTATAATCAAGAAAATCAAGCATTGAACCGCATAATGTCCATCCAAAACACTCTTCTGATGATAATAACCCCCCCGGATCCCACCCCTTACCAAACTGTTCATGTTGATGAAAACTTCCTAAATACAGACAGTTTTGTCCAGAAATTATACAAACATGCATCAACCACAATTCCTTTCCAATCATGTCTGTCTAGTTCATAGAACTTTGTATTCTGGCGGGCATCAACCCAACATGTCTAGGCTGTGGTGAATGGCTGGCCAAAATAAGTAACCCGTAAGGATCATTAAACTTTTACAACAACCACATAAGTTGTGTTAGATCTACATACATATGTATATGCATCTCATCAGCATACAATCAAAAATAAAGAAAATGAAAGATGAAAGTTTTCTCGTTACTCGGTAATGTGTTTAAAAAAAAAAATATATATGCAAAAGCATACAACAACTTAGCGCATTATTATAGACTTGCAACTGCAAAAATAGCACTGTTCAGAATATCGGTCAGGAAATATAAAACAAAAATTAATATATAACGAACAATACCATAAGGATTTGGATGGTGCAAAAAGGATAAAAGACGAACCGCACTGCATGCACTCGCAATTAAAAAGTTTCCGAAGCAACAAATTAATTTTAATGAGATGGCGAGAGAATGATATAGCTTCGTCGTCTACGTCTATGTCGCTTCGTCGTCGTCGCTTGTTGGATATTAAGCTTCTTTATAAGCAGTGTAAGTTGCATCTTATACACTCAGAGAATTTTATTCGCTTTTATGATAATCATGTTCAAATTGGAACGTAACGATTTCGTGATTCGGGATTTTGTGATTCGGGATTTCGTACCCAACCCTTTTATAAACGGTACCTGCCAAAAAAATAACTGAAGACTTATGTGGGCTATTAGGTCTTCTTTTTTATTTTTATTTTTTATCTTTATTTTAATTTTATTTTTATTTTTATTTTTATTTTAATTTTTATTTTTATTTTTATTTTTATTTTTATTTTTATTTTTATTTTTATTTTTATTTTTATTTTTATTTTTATTTTTATTTTTATTTTTATTTTTATTTTTATTTTTATTTTTGGAAAGATATTATAAAAATATTATTCTTATTATTAATATTCTTTTATTTGCAAACAAAAAAAAAAAAAAAAAGTAACCACTTGTCGAAATTAACAGAAAAATAAAATTAAAAATTACAAAAAGACCTAATAGCCCACATAAGACTTCAGTTGTATCAACAAAAGGTCACGAATATAGAAATAATTGCCAAAAAAATATTTTGTGTTTTATTTTCGACTTCCTCGCCAACGGCTTCACCGATTTCGATGAAAATTTGTACTCAGAAGCTGGAATAATATTGCATATATAAATATTTTCAAACGGTTTAAGGTGTATATTATGTAATATGTATTATTAAAAACTGATAATCCACTTTTTTTTAATACTTAAGAATTTTATAAACTAAATAATTATATTTTAAGAAAAAAATTCAAACGACGACGATGCACTGTGGAATGAAATGGCATTTTAGCGTTCCAAGAGTCTGGATTGTGGATATTTGTGTTGGTTATGTCAAGACAAGAAACAAAATATATGGGAGGGTGTCTATTTCCACCCGTATAGAAAGGAGGGGTGATTTTCTGAAAAAAAAATTGACTTCATATAAAAATATTTAAATAAAACGGCTGCACTTAGAAATTTGCGTCGCACCTTTTTTTAAAGCCAGAAATATCATCTTTTATTTTGTTTTTAAATTAAATTGATTAAATAAACAATTGAATAAAAAATATTTTTTTAAACTCAAAATAAAAAAATAAATAATAAAAATAATATATGTTATTATTTAGAAAAAAAGTAAACGTATACTTGTTTGGATTTTAATATTTAATATGTTTATATCAATCTCTGTAGAACATTAAAAGCTAGAAAGATGGTTTTTGTTTTATGAGAAAATTTAAAATTACAAAACTAAAATTTTCTTTTGAATTTACTTAATTTTTTATAAATAATTACAGGCCATTAGATTCAAATTTATTTTGTATCTAGAAGTCTAAGGCATAAAATACTTAATTAACTGTGACTTTAAAATATAATTAGCACTTTTTTACATATTTTTTTCTTATTTAAAAAAAAAATTGAAGAAAATAATAAATTTTTATGTATAAATCCATCATTATTTATAAAAATTTTAACTACATATCGCGGAATAATGTCCACCAAACTATAGTAAATTAGGCACTAGACAAACTCTTGCGTAGACAAATCATATCCAACTGCATTCTGAATCACCTTTGAGATTGCATTTTTATGTTTGCTGCTAACGTTTGTTCACAGAAAAAGTCAAATATCTTTTCATTCTGTCAAGTTTTGTCGACGAAATTTTTTGATAATGATAATATAAAGACTATTGAACTAATGTCGAATTCCTTTTAAGAAAAAAATCGATTTGTTTAGAAGAAAAAATCGATTTTTCGAGACAAATTCCTTGTATTGAAAGAAAAAAATGAAGTCTGTTTAGAAAAAAAATCGATTTTTTTGGTAAAAGGAATTCGACATAAATATAGGCAGAGATTTGAGATTGCAAGAGATTGCAGGTTTTTGGCGGACTTTAAAAAAAAAATTAATTGTGACAAATTTTTTTCAGTAAAATTAGAAATATTTTACACAACCAGTAAATAAATACTACTGATTTTGATCATTTTCAATAATGAATATTTCTAGTGCACGAAAAAAAGTGTTCTTTTAATTTTTTTTTATTTATAGGATTATAATAACGGCTGTTTAAAAAAGAGGCGAAATTAGTCTTTATAATTCAGTTTATTCATACACGTCCAAAAAGAGATGAATAACAAAAATGTGGATGAACTTTTACAAAAACCATTAATAGGGTTATTCACAGTCAAGTATTGAGAGTGATTCCTGAAAATTTCATTAAAATCTGAGACCATTTTGTTAACCACTTTGGCGCGCTAAAATACCATTTAATCCCACAGTGCGACGGTCTTTATTTTGCTCTTTTTAGAAAACTGTACTATTGGTTTAAAAATATAAGAATGACTATTTATTTTTATTACCTTCCCATATTGGGAGTTATTGTCATCGGTACGATTTGTAAAATTGAAAATTTTGACATTTTTCGACGTTTTGAAGTCTCTGGAGTCGGATTACATTGTACATTACAACCCGCTTAAGAGAAACCCGCTTAAGAGAAAAACCCGCTTATCTGAAACACTTTTTTTATCCCCGAGTATTTTTCGACCAATGCCATTTAAAACACTCCGCTTAAATGAAACTCGCTTAAGTGAAAAAGCCGGATACCTGAAACATACTTTCAGTTCAATTTTATATTTTTCATAGAAAAAAAAATCTCTTAAGTGAAAAAAATTGAATCGCACACAACGAAAAATTTGCTGAATGCTTTCGTTTCTTCTTTATTTTTCACCTTCATCAATTTCACCACGAAAATGGCATTTGAATTTCTGATTATTATTTCACAAACGTTTATATTTACATTTTATAAACTAATTGTTTTGTCCTCTCAAACAAAAAATCCAAAACAACATTTCAAATGGCTTAAGAGGTATACGTGTTTTGAAATTTATTAAAAAGAAAATCACACTTTCATAATGATAAAGATAAATAAATGACCAATGCAATTGTTTCTAGCATTAATTCTCCACTTCCTAAGTGAAAGAAAGACTGACATTTTGCAGTTTCTCTTAAGCGGGTCTTATTGTATTTAGGGAGATGTCTGTGTACGTTCGTACCTTCGGAAGCTTTTTTTAGCCGACAATATCTCGAGAACACATAGAGATATCGACTTCAAATAAATTTTATTTTAAAGATAATAAGGCCATAACGTGCAGAAAGGATTTTCAGAAAAATTCAATTGGCGGTTTTTTTTTTTATAGGCCAAAAAAAAAACTGCTAAAAATTTTTAAAAAATGTTTTTCGGCTCGAATTTCTCGAGAACAGCCAATGATATGAACTCCGAAATAATTTTAAACTACACACAATACCATAATTAGTAATTGATAAGGTTTGTAAAAAAAATTTAATCCACGGTTTTTTTCAAGTCAAAAAAAAACTGCAAAAGAAACTGCTAATAATTGTTGAAATTTTTCTTGTTGCATATATTTAGAGCAACCAGCCTTCCCTTGATTGCACAACTTATAAGTTTTTCGAAGATTTTTAATTGGTAATTTTCTTATAAGAAATAAAATCGGGTGTCGAGTTTCAAAGTGAACCTAATGGAAGTTATCAGTGTGGGTCAAACCCAGCCTCTTTTTTTCAATTAAATTTGTCTCAGTGTACAGTGTACATATGTTGAGTATCTGATATTCTATGTTTTGTACTTATCTAGTATTTTGTGATATTGCAATAGAATAGAAAATACTCTTCGTCGCAATGCATACAAATCTTCCTGATTCATTTTTTTTTTTTTTTGGTTTTGAAAGTATTTTCATTGCTTAACTATTTCGCCCAGAGAGTAGACAACAAAAAATGGAAACCAGTACTCGTATAGGACTTCAAAATTCGTTATGCAGCATTTGAATATACCACTCTTCTTTCATTCCACCTCAGTTAGTCTATATAACAATTTGTCCACTTGAGCAAGAAGAAGATGAAAATTTATCTGCAATAATGCATACAATACGAGTAAAATATCTTTTCTGGCATAGCGAAGGTATTTATTATTATTTTTTTTTCTGTGCAGTTTGCGCTAAGTTTCGAGGTATCTTAAATGCACAAATCAGCTTTTTTTTTTTGTGAAAAACTATACCTCCTCCCTACCAATAAATTTGAAATAATTCCCAATTGTGTATAGGTACTTAATGTTCATAGACCTACCACTTAAGTGTTTCCGGTTTGGAATGACTTTTTGGTTATAATAATATAGAAACTATTCAAATGCAGTAAGTTTAATTTTGTTTAGAAGAATAGGTCAAACTTAGGCCCAAGCAGACCTAACGAATAATAAAATTTTACTCAGACCTGATAATTTTGATAGAAATCAGCTAGAAAAACTGAAAGCCCTCTATTACGATCGATTGTCAATTTATATCAATTGATAATTGACAAATATTAAAATTTGATTGCTAAAAGAAAAATAGCCGTGTTTTTTTTGGGATTTTATATATAACGGCAAACACGTTTTATTATATGATTACAGTGAGAAATTTCCAAAAAAACGTATCCGCAGTAGCCTTTTTTATATTTCACATTTGGTACAGCTGTCAGAAAAAAAAACACAAATAAAAGATAGTTTGCTACAAATAAAAAGCAAACAAAAAATAACTTTAACCAAAAAGTGAATTATAGATACATACATAAAATGGACAACATTTCAAAACATTATGACAAGAAAACATAGAAAAATTTATTCTTTCTCAAATAATTCATGTGATAAATTGAAAGGTTTCAATTTCAATGATAAATGCTTCAAGAATGGGTTTGTTCGTAGATAATGGTCAAGGTAAGTTCACACGTAGAAACAAGTTTCTGAAGATTTTTTTGGCATTCTTTTAATTTCCTTAAAAATCTCCTGAAAGTTTCACATGAATGAACAAAATCGTAGAAGATTGTCTGTATTTTCCTTTTAAAGTGGTGTGCGCGGTTGCACGCACACATACATAGGTACGTAGTGTGAAGAAGAATGTCAAAAAAAAAATTCTGAAACCGATGACCGGGGAGATTTTGTAACTGGAAACTCAAGGTTTGTTCGTGTACTTTCCGGACTAAAACTGGCAAATTATCAAATTTTGAGGAGTGGCCATGAAATTCTCTCAAAGAGAATGGAAACAGTCCAAAAGTACACGAACGCTTTGAATCAAAAATGTCTGCCAGATTTTAAACGTCACCAAAAATTAAACAAAACCACAACATTGGAATACATTTACTGAAAGTCTTAATTAAAATTGAAGTAAACAAATTAAATTGAACTTAACACACTTCCTTTCAATTTTTTCAGTGGTTTATCAAAGAATTTAAGATGAAAACAAAGAAAAATATTCACTCCTAACAAAAAACAAACTAAAAATAAAAATAAACAAACAACAGCCATTTTGTATTTTTGTTGTTTTTTTTCTTCCCACTAGCTTTTTGACAGAACACCGAACTTACCATTTTCTGCCGGAAGAAATTTCTCTGGTAAAATTTGGCAAAAAGGGGAAATAATTTACTCTCTCGCGAGCGCTCTCTTCTATCCAAAACTACCCGAAATGTGCATACGCGAACAGGTTTGGACCAAATCTGGTAGAAAATGGTAGTTTTGGGTAGTTTCGGACTTGTACGCGAACGCACCTTCAGTTTACTCGTGTGAAATGGGACTTAGATGTCGTTTATGTATCCGTAGTAGATGACGTCTTGGGCGATAATTTTGATGATTTGTTAACTGAATTGTATGTGGTTTTCCATTTGGATATAAAAGTTGATGAAAATCTAGATTTCGAGCAAAAACCACAAAATCTCATAGAAATCAACAATATTTCCAGATTATATAATCTAGAAGATTACTGCAAAATCTTCTTGGAACAGTACAAATGTGAAACAAATACACTTAATTGCTCATTTTTCTCTTCAGAACAACACTTCAGCCATAAAAACGAAACTGGAAAGAGAGTTTATTGTACCTACTCTACTCAGGTAGTGAGCTTTTGTTTATCAATAGAAAAAGAGAGCGTGTTTCTTGGGACTCTAACCTAATTGCAATAGAATTTTTTTTTAGTTTCTATCAACACTGAATTTCGTTTGAAATTTTAAACAAAATCTAGTTTATGTGTGAACGATTCAGTGAAATTTGATAATTTTGTCGCGGGAAATTGCTCCTGTTCAAAGAAGAACAGAAAAAGATTAATTTTATTTCCCAATGGAAGAACACACCATGAACAACGCACAACTACTCTATGAACACATCCCATCGAGATTCAAATGAAATTATTAATCGCACCAACATCTAAAAACAAAACCACCAAATTCCATTCGATACTCGAACAAACGTCACAAACCCATCCGCAGTAGGATTCTACTTCTCTGTTTATCGGCAGTAATCCTACTGTGGATGCTGTAGATGTAATGCGTGTCAAATCCTACTGTACTATGTATAGCTTTCCCAAAAAAACCCGGCTAATGTGATAAAAATCGGTTGACTCATTTAAGGACAAAAAAAAAAACTAGGGAAGGTATCGTCGATAATAGTTTCTAGTAAAATTATTTTCAACAAAAAGAAGACTATCTACATACATACATATACAAAGTACAGCTACGGAAAAAAAAAAGTTTTCTCGCCGCCGGATACATGATAGGTACCGTTATTAAAAAAAAAAAGAGATACAAAATGGTAAACATCTCTTCAACAGCAGACCCCAATTTTGTTTGCCTTTTTTATCGTCATAATCTCAGAGCTGATTGAATTCACAAGGTTCGATTGATTACTCACGTAAAAATTGTTTTGTTTCCTATAACACAAGCACTGTACAAGCTCTTATCTTATTTGTATATCAAAAACTTGAAATAACTCTTCCTTGTTACTACAAATAGTTTGAAAGGAAATTCCCTTTTTTTATTATATTCCAAAGATATTTGAAGTGTTTCCGCTCTCAAGTATCCAATTATTATTATTTTTCTTTTAATCCAATGAATTTTAATCGCGAAATAGGTTAGATAACAAAATACCTGAGATGTGATTATAAAAGCATCTTTTTTCTCTTTCTCCTTCCATCACAGATTACGTCTATTCTATTTTGATTTTATTTGACGACCCCATCAAGACGAAGCAAACTGGGACAATTTTTTTTTGAAATTGGAATAATATCGAAAATTTTAAAGTAAAGCCTTAACAACATTGGCCAAAAAAGTGAAAAAGTATAAAAGTGAAAATTTTCAAACTCATTTTGGGATAGTGTTTCTCACTGGAAAACTTATAAAAATGATGCAGAAAGTTTAAATTTTGGTTTAAAAAGAAAATTTGTATATTTTTTTTTCACAAAAAAAATGCCCTAGTGGGAAAAATATATTTTTACTTTTGTAATTTTGCAAAAAGTGGCCAAAGACTTAAGACTTTTGGTTCATCAGGGCCGTTTTTGAAAACGTCATTTGCGTAAAAAATTCATTTGCAGAATGTTCTTAAACGCAAACTGCCAATGTCTTTTGTTTGAAAACGCAAATATGCTTACCAAAAAGAATCATTTGACGTTCATCAAAAGGCATGTGTGCAGGCAGGACTATTGCATTTTCGGCATCATAAATGACCATCATATGCCTGTCAAAATTTACTTTGATTTGACGTTTTCGAAAACGGGATTTCTCTGCAGGTGGGCAAATCTTGCGACAACAACATTTTACTTTCTTTTCGAGCGAAGCTGTATTTTGTGCCCTTTTTTTCGTTACGACCTTGAATAACGTGAAGCATTCGGCTTAGAAAATTTTTAGTCCATGGTTTAAGGTCATCAGGGGCCTAAGATTTTTTAAAGCTTTTTTTCAACAGTAAATTTATGGACCAAAAAAAAAAAACTTGGCCTGGCTCATTGACCCGTACTTCCAAAGCATAATCTTCCCATAAAAATTTTTACGGAATTTATGAACTTTTTACATATTTCTTTTCCTCCCTAACAACTCCAGATATTCTTAATTTTCTTGTTGATCTTAATTATATGATGAAACGTCATTCAAAGTTTATGGAAGAAAATAATCTATAGAAAATATTTTCAAAATTATTTCTTTTTTATGTAAGAGACACAGTTTAATGGCAGAATTTGTTTGTAAAAACATTTTTTATAGGGCATACAATTTGGATTTAGGGGGTCTTTGATCCAAAATTTTTTATTAAAAATCATAACTTCAAATAAAAGATTGCATTAATTGACTTCGTTTTCACACTTCAGACTTAAATAATTCAATTAGCATTTATTTGAATGGAAAATATTGTTTTAAAATAAATGGGTACAAAATGATTGCAATCTTTTTGATTAAAATTAATGGTGATATCATAATTTTCAGTGTGAAATCCCAAAGTATCTTTAACAACTTTTACTCCAGTAAGAATAGACGAAAAAATGACAAAGAAAGGAAATAATTAGTTAAAAGCTGAAATTTTGCATGGAAGTTGGTAATGGGACTTTTTAAAAACTGAGAGAGTTCCTCATCGATCTGATGACCGCTAGGTCAGTTATAAATATATCAAAAACGGTTTGTGCTAGAGAAAAGTTTTGTTGCTTAATCATGTAGCTAAGGCAATTTTCTATAAAAAATGGTCTCTTCGGTTTTTTCGTAGCATTAACCGTTAAACAGTTACAGACAGCAAATGAAAAGTTAAAAAATCTCTCAAAAGGGGCCAAATGTCATGAAAATGGGAGTATTTTTCAAATATCTCAAAAACAGTTTGGGTTATCGAAAAATGTCATTGCACAATCTTGTAGTCCATGTAATATTCTACAAAAATAGCTTTTCACTTTTTTTGCAGCAATAAGTGTTAAAATGTTACAGCAAATCGAAAAGTCAAAATATCTCTAAAAAAGGGGCAAAAATTCACGAAAGTGGAAGTTTTTGGCAAATATCTCAAAAACTGGTTTCATAGAAAAATTTTATTCCTCTATCTTGTAGCCCGTGTAATTTCCAACATTAACCGTTAAAAAGTTACAGAAAAGTCCAATAATATCGAAAAAAGGGGTAAAAAGTCATGAAAATGGGCGTTCTTGGCAATTATCTCAAAAAAAAATTGTGTTAGAGAATAATTGTATTCTTTGCTAAACTTTTTTTTTGTAAAGCTATGTTTGTTAGAAATTAGATGAACTTAAAAATTGGCGACTACAATTTTTCTCTAACACAAACTGTTTTTGAGATATTTGCCAAAAACTCCCATTTTCATGACTTTTTCTCCTATTTTAGAGTATTTTAAATTTTCATTTGCTGTAACTTTTTAACGGTTAATGCTACGAAAAAACCGGCAAGACCATTTCTATAGGAAATCGCCTCAAGTTCAAGATTGAAGAACAAAAATTTTTCGCTAGCACAAACCGTTTTTGAGATATTTTCAAAAAACTCATTTTTAGACCTTTGGACCCCTTATTACTGACCTAGCGGTCATCGGATCGATGAGGACCTCTTTCAGTTTTTAAAGAGTCTCATTACCAACGTCCATGCCAAATTTCAGCCTCTAACTAATTTTTTCCTTGTAAAAGTCTATTTTTCCTGGACTATTTGAAAATAGTAGATACTTACCTTTGCGGTCAAAAATCTGTGCAATTATCATTTACCGTTCTACTAATTTTTTGTTTCTTGTTCTAAAGACGTTCTAAACTATTAAAATAGGTTTTCTTTCAGAGCAAAAAAGTCAGAAACTGGTAGGAATATCAAAAGAGGACAAATCGCTCGACAAAATTTTTTAAGACGAATAGAGGACTTGTCCTCTTAAAAGAGGACGTCTGGTCAGCCTAATCAAAACACTATTTTGGCAATATTATCGCCTTCCAACGGGCAGAAAAAATTGATTTTTTTTTCGAAAAATGTCAATTTTACAGATCTGGGTTTTCAGCAGACTTACGCCTATTTTACTTACACCACTCAAGACTCACTTTTTACTTGAGATATAGGTACTATAGGGCAAGTTATGGATTCGTGCAAAAAATTGAACTCGAGATAACAATAAAACTTGACATTACGATGATAGAGAACACGAAAAAAGTGGGTCCCACAATTCCGTCTGTCTGTCTGTGTGTATGTATGTCTGTCTGTATGTCTGTCTGTACCTCCCCCTACAGCCTAAACCACTGAAGCGATTTTCTTCAAACTTGGAGCATAAGATTTTTGGGTGATTCCCTAGAGGGGAAATCGAGATTTTTTTTCAGCTCAAAAAATAACGGTACTTGCCATAGGGCCATTTTAAAAAAGTTATTTATCTCAAAAACGGCTCTAACCATTTTTTTTAAAAATTTTTTTTTGTGTGTACTAGTAGTGGTATGGTAGTAGCCCGTGGCGTAATGGTAAGTCCGTTGGACTGTCATGCCAGAGGTCTAGGGTTCAATACCAGTCGCTTCCACCTTAAGTTTTTTTCGGAGCTACTACCTTTTGCGAGGAAGTGACAAATCCTCCAAGAGTATCTCTTGTCACCTTAGCCGTTCGGATTCGGCAATAAACTGTAGGTCCCCTCCATTGGAAAACGTTTTGCAAGACCATGTGATGCCTTTTGCGCCAATCTTTGGTGAACACTTTCGGTTAATGTATGACAACGCACTCTGCCATACCACAAATTCTGTAACTAATGACCTAAATGAGGTCGGGATTCCAGTTTTGCCATGCCCATCCTGCGGTCCAGATCTCAAACCTATCGATCATCTTTAGGACAACCTTAAAAGACGTGTCCAAGCGAGAACACATGTCCCTACCACTCTAGGAGAGCTTAAGACAGCTGCAGTAGAGGAGTGGCACAACAACCCTCAGTCGGATGTTCAGGACATCATTGACGGTTTGTCAAACCGGCTCTACCAAGTAATTAGAGCTTGCGTCGCAAACACCCATTATTAAAAATTAAGTTTTTCAATAATTTTACCACTTTTTTAACAACAAAAGAAAACATTTTTTTCAGTATTTTGTGTTTTTGTTTGTTTTTTGTGTTAATTATTTAATAAACGTGGTTTTTTCTCTGAATTTTTGTTTTTTTTATTTTTCAAACTTTGCTTTCAACATTACTTACACTCAATGTGGTCTTAACTTGACGGTTTCTTTAAATTTACAGAAATACGAGGTGGGCGGTTAAATGTGCCTGTGAGTGTACATTGTCAAAATATTGAAAACAAAAATTTTTGAATAAAATCCTTAATCTTAAACTCAAGTGTGATTTTTAAGTTTCATCCTAATAAAATTTGTTTTATTTTCTTCCAGCTGTACCCTATAAATTGCCCTACTGTGCCACGATACTAAATCAAACATAACGAATCCAATAAATCCATACAGATTCAACAAAGCAAACAAATAAATAAACCATCGCCACCGTCGAAGAAAGATGAATCTTAAAAGAAAATTATAGAAATCATTATTTTATTCCTCAAATGGAAATAGAAAGTACAAACCCATTTATATATAACTTTATATTGGATCATCATCTACATTACGCTATATTTATATATTTCCTCCTTTTGCGGCCTTCAATGTCCGCACTTCCGCTGTAAGATATTACCCAAATATCGATACACGAATACGGAACGGATACGAAGACGATATCTAGGTTCCGATAGATTTCCGCTCTGTTTCCCATTGACAACCGAGAAATGTGTTGCGTCGTCGTAGTTAGTCTCATAGTTGAAGGAGTATAATACAACGAGTATTGAATTGAAGAAGGAAATTAGTATTCTCCCTTTTGGATAAGGACCAATATAAAGATGCCTACTTATTATATTTGCATGGCCGACTGTCCTTGACGGTGGGATACCTTTAGAGTCGTAATAGATATCTATCTTTTTATATAAAAGTTGAATACATTCCAATAATAATTGAGATTTTGTTTTTGAAGTGAGGAATTATTATTAGGTAAAGCCTAGTATGCAGCTGATGCGAAACGAAAAATCCCATACAAAAATGACACAACGAAATCATAAACGAAAAATTTCTTTTTGCTTTTCGTTCGCTGTTCGATGAACGAAATCGATAATTGTACCAGATTATTTGGAGAGATCTCCAAATAATCTGTTTTCGTGACACTTTCAAGGGTAATTTTTCGTTATGGTTTACGTAAGCATTTCGTTGTCATGTTAGAGACCAACTAAAAATTTCGTTTCGTATCAGCAGCATACTAGGCTTAAGGCGTAGAATATTGTTTACTTTAACTGGCTGAACAGAATGGTGACGGAGACGGAACTGGAAACGGAGCTGGAATAGCTGTCATAATATTGAATACACGCAAATTTAATGTTGCGAATACAACGGAACGTAGACGCATACGGAGCTGCAGCCGCAGACGGAAGAGTTCACCAACTTTAAACTTTTCACATACAACACTTTTGACGTTTCAAATTGTATGAAGAAAAAAAACTACTTTTTGGGTTGGAAAAAAATATTGTGGTTATTTGTATCGCGAAAAAAATTATTTATTAAAAGGAAAATTGTTGGAAACAAAAAATGTGAATTCTGAGCTTGTACACAAGAACATTCTTTTGTTTTTCTTCAAATTACTTTCAAAGCTGTACAGCTCTCTTGTGGACATATAAAAAAAATAACGTACGACACTTTTTGACAGCTCTTCCAGTTCCGTCTGCGGCTCCAGTTCCGTCATTCTATTCTGTTCAGCCAGTAAGGCCTTCTGCATAAGAAGCGTCTCGTCATGCGTACAACAAATGCTTGCGTCTTGTGTGGAGCTTGTGTGTATCTCATGTTAATTTCAATAGACAACTGCATACGAGGCGTACGCTGCATGATTTTGGTCGCAGCACAGAAACTTTAAATCGCCGGGCGTACAACAATGTGTCAGTCGCCAGGCGTATACAGCTTGAAGTATAACGTCAGATAAGTACATACAAAAATTGTGAAATTGATTGAAAATATGTAAGTGATTTATCTATGACACGACGATTCATAAGGCAGAAGGCAGAAGGCCTTACTTACAGTTGTTCGCATTGACCTTTATTCTTATTCTTATTTATATTTATGTTTTTATTTTTAAAAATGACATTTAGGTTATTTCGACCAAGGGGGTTTTCTTTTAATTCAATTTTCTACCAACATCATACTGTACAGTGCAACATGAAAGACTCAGGTCGAAGGATAATTGGATAACAGCGCGGTGCTACGTGAGTTGGCGGTTACTATTAGTTCAGAGTGAGTAGAATTCTTACTTCTGGAAATATAAGTTAGAGATCGTTGTGTAAATATTGACATTGAAATGATTTTTTTTTTTTTTTTGCCGATATAGCACGTACTACACATCATCATGATAACATGATGGTGCAACCATGTGTGGATAAACGCACGTGTGTCTTATGGAATTTGAAATATTTTGTTACCTATGTTTTTTTTTTTTTTTTAATTTTGTTTCATAGTTCATCAGGTGCATATGAAATTAAACACCGTGTCTATTGAATTTCATTGGCACGCTCACTGGCTGCTGTTTAACCTTGATTCAAAGGCTTTTGTATTAAGGTGGCTGGCGTGGGCGTGAAGGTGGGAGTTGTTTCGCATTTATTCATAGTGAAAATTTCGATGAAATAGGTTCCCCCCCCCCCCCACTTCACAATGTCAGGGTGATTTTGTCATTTCACTGAAATATTTGATTAATTTGATTATGCAAAATACGTAGGTATGTACATAAATGAGGTTTTTACAAAATTTAATTAGAAAAAAAAAGGAATAAATTGATTTTTTCCCGTTACCGAGTTTAATTTAGATTTTTTTTAATGGTTTGAATAATAAAATGCACGACCATCAGTTTTTACCTACTCGCTCGATTAGATTAAAATTAAACGATTTAAACCACAGCAGTTTTCGATTAAGAGCTGTTTTTTTTTTTTAATTCCGAAAATTTCCTAATTTTCCAATAATTATCCCGTCGAAATTGTGTTTTAACAATTTTTGCACAAGATGGTTTTCTTTATTCGGGACAAAGAATCAAACCTATTTTTCGAATATTTCTTAAAAAAGAAAAAAAAAACACCATTTAGCCTTTGAAGAGCTATACGAGAACAATTTAAAAATATACATATCAATTTTCTTAAAAACTTTAAACCCCTATATTTAATGCAGTTAACAACTGAGCAGTTTGTACCACCCGCGTAATTTTGTTTTGTTCATTCGAAAAAATCTGATGTTTCTCACTCGTAAAATTCACGAGCACATTTAATGACACAATTTTTTGGAGTTGAAATTCTCTTCTGAATACTTGTCCTTGCTGAAAATTATAGTCCAGTCCATAGAGTACCTATTATCTAGAGAACCGACTCGTACCCCTCTTGCCTGAAACACCCGCAAATTTTATTTGAGTTGAGTAAGAGAAAACTCTCTTATTTTACACTTCAAATGCACGGGACCACTAATACATGCTCAAAATATAGGGCAAACTGTATACATATTGTGGTTAGAGTTCCATTTAAAATGCACGGGACAACTAGTCCATACAAAAACTAATGGGCAAATCCTCGCAGTATAGCTTGTAGGGTGAAAGAGAACGAACCCCTTAAGTCGGTTCTCTACTAGATAATATAGGTAGGTACTCTATGATCATAAATATGAGCCTGATACCCGATTCCTTTTTTCGTTCATTTCGTCGTTCATCTCTCTGGCATATTTGGTGAGGGTGTAGAAATTAAGCTTAATTTCCTCTTCATTATTACACCTTTTACCCAATCAGTGAAAAGGAAGGGACGAAACAAATGAATTAAACTTTAAATTAGAATCCGTTAATTAATTTTTTGTAATGTTTTTCTTTTATTGAGTAAAGTTATTTGATATTATTTGAAAAATGTATATAAGGAAAAATAGAAAAAAAACGAGGAAATTTTTTTAAACTATAAGCCTAGCTTATAAATCAATGCGAAGAGAAATCCAAATCGAAATGAAACATCAATAAATCTCCTGTCGAAAGGTTTGCAAAGAAAATAAATTTTGTTTTATATTTGGTTTAGATAAGTCCGTTGAATTATATTTACTTCGAAACAAATTTCTTCCTCCTTGTCGCTTAAATAATTGCATTTAATTCTATTGTATTTTCCACGCCTGGGAAAAAAAAAATTTTTTGTATGAAAATTTAACTTCGCTTCGATCTATAAACTAGGCTATAGGTATAGAAGAAATTTTTCAACGGAGCGAAAAAGAGGACACGTTTAAGAAATTTATGACTTTTGACAACGCCACCTGTGTATGTATAATTATGATGAATAAATAAATAATTTTGAATGTTCTAGAGCACGAAATTTTCAATATTGTGATATATTTTTGAAGATTTAG
This sequence comes from Epistrophella euchroma, assembly GCA_947049315.1. Lineage (NCBI taxonomy): Eukaryota > Metazoa > Arthropoda > Insecta > Diptera > Syrphidae > Epistrophella > Epistrophella euchroma. The sequence goes on from OX346245.1 coordinate 19,885,381, forward strand.
AAAGTGCGTGGGTTGATGAGTCTTTTTACAAAACCGACACGGGACGATTTCTTGATGATTTTTACAAAAATTTTATACCAATCGTTTAATCAATTTAAAAGTTATTGGTTATTTTTAGAATGATCAAAATGGCCCTATAAATTGGGTTAATAGGGTGATTCACTTTAGGTGTGACAACTCTTCAGTTTTTGACTATTAGAACTTGATAGGAACATCGAATATTAAAAACAAAAATATCATTTAATAACGTAAAATTTTTAACAAAATTAGTTTGAATACAATTTTTTTCATATTTTTTTTTTTTTTTTAATTTTGAGTTTGAAAATTAATTTTTCAAAAACTGTTTCCTGAAATAATTTGAATTAAAAACATAATAAAAGTATGAAGCCCTTATAGCATTACATTATTAGTGTTGCCGTTCTTTTTTAATGATTTTTTTTCTATTTTAAGCCGATTTCTTAGAAAATTGCTCCTACCACATAAAAGGGGGTAAATAGCCCCCTCCCTCCATACGATTTTTTTCTTGTCTTCACTCAACCTTCACGCTCTAGCTTTTTATCACACCTTAAGTGAATCACCCTGTATATTTTCTTTTTTGTTTCTAGCTTTTAATGGCCCTTAGTCCACAAAAATTGGCGTTTGATCCCGACGGACGATCTCAATTGGACTCATCAGTTGACTAGTGAGGGCCTTGTCAATATGCAATTTCTTTTAAGTTCAGTTCATTTTACATAGATTTCTTTGAATAAATTTTATTTAAATTAAGTTGCAGCAATAAAGACGTTAAAAATGTTGTTTTTTTTTTATTAAAATTTAGACTTGCCGTTATGGTTTAAGTTTACCCTGATTTGCAAATTAAGTTTTTGTATTATTGTCTAAGTTTGTCTATTTGGTTTTTCTTTGTATTCCCTATTCAAATAAACCACTCTTCTTGTCTTGAAGAGCCAAGAATTTGTATCTAGGGTTTTAATATCCTGCATGCTGTTTTTCTTTATAGTCCAGTCAACGAAGGAAAAATAAATGAAATAAATCGTGTAGTCTGGATTATTTTTTTAAGTGGTAGGGGTGACCCCCAGGTACAACATACTAAAAGTTCCCAGCCCAGGCCAGCGAGCTTTAGACCGGAGGGGGGGGGGGGGGTAAAGGTCCCCTTTTGTACTATTTCGTAAATATTTTGAAAACCAAGAGTATTAGCGGAAAAGTTTACACTACAATATGAAAGCAAATAAAATTTTCTTCTTTAACCCCATACCTTCTTTCTCATCAAGTCAATGGAACCATCATAAATCGATGCGTATTTACCTTTTCTATAATTTCAGGGTTAATTCATCAAAAAAAGTTAAATTTTTAACGCATTAACATGGTTTTTCAGATTTTCTGACATTTGTACCCCACATATCTCTCTTAGTATTGCTCCTAGCAAAAATATGAATATTTTGAAGAAAATTTTATTTGCTTTCATATTGTAGTGTAAACTTTTCCGCTAATACTCTTGGTTTTCAAAATATTTACGAAATAGTACAAATAGGGACCTTTACCCCCCCTCCCCCCTCCTGACTAAAGATCGCGGGCCTGGGCTGGGGACTTTTAGTATGTTCTACCTGGGGGTCACCCCTACCACTTAAAAAAATAAACCAGACTACACGATTTATTTCATTTATTTTATGATTTTGAGTCTTCGTTGACTGGACTATTATGTCTTTTTGAATTGTAACGACAGTAGTAGGTATTTATTTTAAGTATTTTCCTAACGAGCTGACTTTAAAACAAACAACTGTAAATTTGAATCACCTCCGTTTCTAGGTTAACCTCCTCATCTCGTTCAACATGATGCTTAGCAAGCTTTGCGGTAATCTATAGATTGAATCGTGAGTTATCCAATGACCATGAAAATCATTATTTTCCGCGCTAAATACATTTTTCCCCATATGAGGTGTTTACTGTTGCCCGAAAGAAGAATTACCACACGCAAAAAAAAAAAAAAGAAAGAAAGAAAAAATAATAATTGAGATTGAGAATTTCTAATGAATTAATTTTTGCACGTCAAATAAATTACATGCAAGAAAAGACTTGATAACTTTCTGACTATAACCGCACTTGTTTTTGGAATCTAAGTTGTTTTTTTTTTTTTTGGTGTGTTTAACCATATGATGAATGCAAATTATCAAACACACCCTATTAGAGCTTGAAAAGTAATTTTATGGTAGTTGAATTTTTTAAATGATTTGTTAATTAAAAAAAAAAAAAAACATCCATTGTAATAATAAATATTATAAAAATGTAAAAGTGAACAATACCTTTTTAAGGTATTATTTTAATTAAGAGAAATTGTACACCCTATGCGTTTAGCGCCACTTTTAATGAAAGTTAGAGTGTCAAAGACCTCGGGTGTTAGGTAAACATGATACTTATATTACCTCTACCTCTACTATAGCGCCATCAGTGCTCGTACCAGCTTACTTTATATTTAAAAAGCTCTTCTTTTCGCGTCTATAAAATTAAATTTGTTTCCATTTAATTTTTTTTTATCACATTTTCATTTTAAAGACAGTTCATGGATGGTACTGGTGATGGGTTAGGAATTTTAATTAGATATACACTTTTATATGCTTGGTAAGGTGACATTACATAATATTTTTTTTGCGCTGTTTTTTTTTGTTTTTTTTTTAATATGTCAAGAAGCAAAGCTCTTATAATATGCTTGAGTGGTTTTGGGATTCGTTTATTTAAGATTTTAATTAGAAAAAAAAAGGAAAACAAAAATTAAACAATGACCTTAAGGTATATCGTACTTATTCTTTATTTGTTTTAAAGCAATATTTTGGATGAAGTCAGACTATGAGAGGGGAGCGGAGGTGAAGAGAGTGAAGAAAGTGAAAGAGGTGAAAAACAGAACAGATAAGTAGATTTCCTTTAAACTTGATACTTTGTACGTTTTTTTTTTTTTTGAAATTCCCCCAACTCGTTTTTTTTTTTTATTTTTTTTAGGACTTAAAAAGGTACTGCTATAAAATTTTATTTGCGATATTCATAGGTACTGTAGGGCGAACTCAAGATTTCAATCAAATTTGACATCACGATGATGGTGAACACGAAAAAAGTGGATCTGTCTGTGTCTGTATGTATGTCTGTCTGTACATCAACCTACAGCCTAAACCACCGAAGCGATTTTGCTCAAACTTGGAGCATAAGATTTTTAAGTGATTTCCCAGAGGGGAAATCGAATTTTTATTTTTTAGCTCAAAAAATAACTGTACTTACCACACAATCGTTTTGAGAAAGGTTATTTATCTCAAAAGCGGGACCTACGTTTTCCAATAAAATTTTTGTGTGTACTAATACGGGTATGGTCTACATTTTGGTGAAAAAAAAAAATTACCAAAAACTGTTATTAAATGTACCTGCCATCAAAACTTTTTTTTTTTTTAACTTTCCCGTTAAACGCTCAATCGATTTTTATCAAAATTTTCCTTTAAAGTTTTAAAAATACTGCATACAAACTGCATTGAAAAAAAAAATTTATTTTTGGATTTAAAAACAAAAAAAGTTAATGAATTTTTTTTTAAATTATGGTTCTAGTTGTATATTATTAAACTCTTAAAATTGGCATACCACTTTTTTTTTCTAAAAAATTTAAAGAAATTAAAAATGTATATAAAAAATTATTTTTTAAGAAAACCGCTTCAAAGATTTTGAAAAATTTGTCTGCATAAATTCGTATTTTTCCAAAAATTTAGAAGGCGTTCACCATTTTGAGATTAAAACATTTAAAGTATAGGTCAGGTACTCGTTTTATCGATTTAAAGAACGTTTTTCATGCTTTTTTTCCATAAATTTTTATATTTTATGGGTAAAATACATAATATGTACATATATAATTATTATTAATTATATGTACTTATAATACACTCACTGCCTTATTTATAAAAAAAAAACAATGGTTATTTCTGCTGTTGTGTTAAGGGTAACTAGTGTAGTTACTAGTGTAGTTACTCTGAACACATGAACTGAAATAAACATTTTTTGTTAATAAATAAAGCAGTCAATCTTTAAAATTCGAACAAACTTTTACTAAAAGCGCAATGTTCGGCCATGGGATCTTAGCACCCCATGAATGAGATATTCGCAAAAAAAAGTATGCAATCTAAAAGGTCAGTGAATGGTCATAAAAGGTCAGCTAGTTTCAGAAATGTCAGCCTTAGATTTTTTTTTTTATGAATTTTAAAAGTTTTGTTCAAGGTCATTACAAGCTCATATGAAATTTTAGCACCTCATTTATGGGATATTCGAAAAAAGTATACACTATCTGAAAGGTTACTTAATCCTTATAAAAGGTCAGGCATAGTTTCAGAAATTGATGAGCTGTAGATTTGTAGTTATGTTTAACAAAAAACAAATCTTGAAGTTTTTTGTATAAAAATTATAAAAAACAATCTATGCCTGACCAATTTCTGAAAATATGGGGATTAAGTAACCTTTCAGATGTTAAATATATATTTTTTTCTAATATCCCATAAATGAGGTGCCAAAAAATCGCTGATGACCCTGAAAAAATTTAACACTGGTTTTAAAATTTTCTAAGCCTGACCAATTTCTGAAAGCTGACCTTTTATGATCAATACTGATGACATACTTTTTTCACGAATATCCCATATATGAGGTGCTAAGATCCCACAGCCGCAATGTTCGTGCGATCTTCCAGTCGTCGTTAATCTTATTTTAAGTATTTTAGGAAAATCGTATTTATGTCAAATATCGCTCCACAGATTTTTCTAATGTCAAATTCCTTTAAAAAAAAATCGATTTGTTTAGAAGATAAAAATCGATTTTTCTGGACAAATTCCTTGTATTGAAAGAAAAAATGGATTCTGTTTAGAAAAAAACATCGATTTTTTTTTTGGTAAAAGGGAAAGCGACATAAAAATAATTCCGTACATACAGGGTGTCCCCATAATCCATAGTAGTCCATGAAAAATAAACTTTTACAAGTAAAACATTAGTTAGAGGCTGAAATTTGGCATGAGTATTGGTAGGTAGATAATGGACCCCTATATAAATAGAAAATATTCGTCACCGATCTGATGGTCGCTAGGTCAGTTAAAAGGGGTCAAAAGTCATGAAAATGCTTTTTTTTTCGAATATCTCAAAGCGGTTGGTTTTTAGAGAACATTTTTTTCCGCAACCTTGATTTTGAGGCAATTTTTCACCGAAATGATCCCAACATTTTGTTCGTGGCATTTACCGTTAAAAAGTTACAGCAATTTAAAGTCAGTTACAGGGGGTCAGTGGTAATTAAAATAAGTTCTTTTTTGCAAATATCTTTAAAACTTTTTGTTTTAAGTAAATATTGGTTTCTACAAAAGCTGAAATAATTTGCGATATAAAATGGTTTCATGACCTGCAATCTTTTTTTTATATGACCTTCAATTTCTTGTGACAAATATGTTGGCTTTTCGAATTGCTGTAATTTTTACACGGTTAATACTACGTAAAACCAGAAAAGACAATTTTGTTGAAAAATTGGCTCAGTTATAAGATTGCAGTGCAGAACAAATTTTTTCTCTAAAATAAACCGTTTTTTTAGATATTTGCAAAAAACCTATTTTCATAACATTTGACGTCTAGTAACTGACCTAGCGGTCATCGAATCGGTGTGGAACTTTCTCAGTTTATCAAGAGTTTCATTACCAATATCCATGCCAAATTTCAACCACTAAATAAATTTTTCCTTTCTTTGGCATTTTTTCGTTTTTTCTTACTGCCTATTATCTTTTTAGTTTCATACTAACTCCCAATATCACTTTGACAGTAACAATAACGAGAAAATGGTTATGAACTAGTTAAATATTGTTAAAAAATTAAAACCATTTTAGTAAAGAACTTTAAGGTGAGAAAATGTGTAAGTATAGTATCATGCTAAAGCCCCATTCACATGAGAGCGACCAACGAATGACGAATTAAGGCTCTCCCAAACTAACGCGATTAATCGCCGCGACAATAGAAAACAATAACAACAACGTGTTATTTTGTTTGACAACCACGTGTTGTTATTGTTGTTTCCCTTTGTCGCAGCGATTAATCGCGTTGGTTTGGGAGAGCCTCTAATCAATAAATGGGATTTTCAAATATTTAATAGCTTGAATTCTTCACAAAATTTTCATTAAAATGATAGAAATGTAAACTAGATTAATTTTCTAATACTAAAATTTTCATTATAATTACTAAAACAAGATAAATTCGAGAAAAGAAATTGGTCGTCGCGAACGATCGCAATTCGCTACGACCAATTTGTTTTCTCAAATTTATCTTGTATTAGTAATTAAAATTGAAAATTTTAGTATGTAAACATGAATCTAATTTACTTTTCTATCATTTTATTTAGATTTTGTGAAGAATCTAGGTTCTTAAAGGCTTTAAAATCCCATTTATTCATAAATTCGTCATTTGTTGGTCGCTCTCATGTGTATGGGGCTTAATACCTCCTTAAAATTAGGTAATTTGTTTTCTAAAAACAAAACGAAAAAGAACCAGCTTAATGTACCGTACATGCTACAGAAACAAGGTTTCAGAACATATTATGACCTACAGTATTTTGAATTAGGTAATACTCAAACTGACGACCCCTTTACCGTGGTGAACATCAAAAGGATAATGCCATAGATACGCTAATGATGATGATAATAATGATGAATAAGTATATCTAGTAGATAATGGTTATTTTGAGTCTTTAGTTATTTGTGATGTGACCTAAAAGGATTTTCCATGATTTATGACATTTTGACTAAATATGCTAAAATATACGCCGTCTATCAGGATTATGGTGATTATAAAATGGAAATACACATGCGAGGTATATGTACGTGTATATCAAAACAAATAGATGGGTGTGTAGGCGGAGAGACTTAGCAATAAATTATACTTAACCTAATGACTACTTTAGCTGTACATCAATTTTAAAATGATGATGATGTGTTTACTCAGAAGTTATTGAACAAAATTTAATAAAAATACTTAAAACACAACTTCCATAATTTCTTATGAAATTTACAAAATTCTCGGTAAACGCATTAAAATTCCTTAAAATTATTTGTTGTCTTTGCAACAGCTGCTCAGCTTGCTCAACAGTGCAACTTGCTATAGGAAGGTTCGAAGCACGATTTTATAATATATATTTTTTTTTTGCAAGAGATACAATATAAATAAATTAATATCGTCCAGGATCAAAGAATGTTATCATAAGATTATTAATGTATTTTTTCGTAATTTGTTTTCTTATTATGTATAATTAATCAATTGAGTAAACATTTTGGCCCGAAGGTCATTTAAAATGATAAATTATTAACGAATGGGCGAGACAAAGATAACCCAGAAAAACCACCACTCAGACTCAAAGTATGAGAGACAATATTTATATTTTCTATCTTTAAAGAAACACAGTTTTTCCAGATGATGTAAGCTCCTTAGGAGGGGATAGACCAGAAGAAAAAGGATATAAAATTAAGCTAGTGTAAACAGTAATTTATTGGCTGACTAATTAGTTGATATTTTGCACAACCATTTCGTTTGAAATCCTTTTTGGCTTTGGTGATATTCTCATGAACATAGAGGACATATAGCCTTAGAGACTGGGTATGGACGGTAATAGAGTCATGTTAAGTGTAGGGCATGAATTAAGTAACAAGGATTTAATTTGACGTAAAATTTATTCAAACAAAAATATAAAGTTTATAATAATTTATATGACTTTGCGAGTTAACAAGGTCTAAGTTATAAGATATACGAGAGTCGAGACTGTTGGTATACTTATAGAAAAATGTGTACAAAACTTATACAGAGTATTCAAATACTGAAATTTAAAAACAGATTGTTTAGTCAGAACCAATAAATCTCTCGAACTTTTAAAGTGCAGTTCTTATTTTGATGATTTTTTTTTTAATAGGTATGTTTGATTTTATATGTACTGTACATGTATGTATATTAAACTCAAAAATGTTCAGTTGTTTCTTTTTTTTTTAATTACAATAAAGATTTTTATGAACAAAAATAATTTCTGTCAGAACAAAATTTCAAAAAGGTCAGAGCCTAGAAAAGAAAACAATCGCATTTTGAATTAGTTTCTTGAAGTTTTTTTCATTAAAAAAAGTGTCGATAGAATTTTTTTTAAAACTCTACCAACTATCAATTACATATATAGAGTACCTATTATGTATAAATTGAAATTAGCCCTAAGTCAATCTCAATCATCATCAATCATTGATGTGTTCTCAAGATATAAGAGTCGAAATTGTTTAACATTTTCTTCTTAAAAGAAAAGTTGGCTGTGGGATCTTAACACCCCATATATGGGATATTCGCAAAAAATTTATGCAGTCTAAAAGGTCAGTAATTGGTCATAAAAGGTCAGGTAGTTTAAGAAATTTGTCATACTTAGGAAATATTTAATCCAGGGTTGAAGTTTTTCAAGGTCACCCGCGATTTTTGGCACCTCATTTATGGGATATTCGCAAAAAAAGTATACCACTTGAAGGGCCACTGGATAGTGGTAAAAGTCAGGTAATTTCAATAACTGGTCAGGCTTAGGATTAATTTAATTAATTTTCAAAGTTTTTTTTCAAAGTTATATGAACTTTTAGCAACTCATTTAGGGGATATTCGAAAAAAATATGTACCATCTGAAAGTTTACTTAATCCCCATAAAAAGGTCAGATGTATTCGGAAATTGGGCAGCCATAGAGATTTTTTAATGAATTTTTAAAATTAATTTTTTTTCACGGTCTTACTTACTTACTTACTTTAGATGGCGCTCACAGCCCAGGATGGACTACGGCCTCAACCAACAAGCCCCTCCAGCCAGCTCGGTCCCTAGCTAGCTGCCTCCAGTTACGCACTCCAAGTTGGTTGAGGTCGTTTTCCACTTGTGTGCGCCACCTAAGGTGGGGTCTTCCTCTGCTGCGCAGACCGTCAGGGGTAGATTCGAAGACTCGTCGGGCTGGTGCGTTGGTGTCCATACGCTCCACGTGTCCCAGCCATCTCAGCCGCTGAATTTTCAGCTTCTTGACCAGGTCGACGTCGCTGTAAAGCCCGTAAAGCTCGTTATTAAATCTTCTCCTCCATACTCCATCGATACAGACTGGACCGAAGATCACCCGAAGAATCTTCCTTTCAAAGCACCCAAGCAGATTCTCATCCGTTTTTGACAGGGTCCATGCCTCTGCCCCATATAGCAGGACCGGGATGATTAGGGTCTTATATAAGGTCTCCTTGGTTCTCTGAGAGAGGGCTTTATTACTTAGATGCCTTCTTAGCCCGAAGAAACAGCGATTGGCAAGAGTAATTCTTCGTTTGATCTCTGCGCTGATGTCATTTTGCGATGTTACAGTGGAGCCCAGGTAGACAAAGTCCTTGACGACTTCGAAGTTGTATCTATCCATCGTGACGTTTTGCCCGAGCCGACGATGTTGAGATTCCTTTCTCGATGATAGCATATACTTCGTCTTGTCCTCATTAACAGCCAAACCCATTTTCGCCGCCTCCGATTCAATACTTGCAAACGCGCCGGTAACAGCTCGCTTCGTTCTCCCAATGATGTCAATATCATCTGCATAAGCAAGTAGTTGAACAGACTTTTGAAAAATTGTACCTCTGTTGTTGACTTGCGAGTTGCGTACAATTGCTTCAAGAACGATGTTAAACAGGTTGCATGATAACGCGTCGCCTTGCCTCAAACCTTTCTCGACATCAAAGGGTTCGGTGGTGTTCTTGCCGACTTTGACGGAGCAGCGAGATTTCTCCATCGTCATCCTGCACAAGCGGACGAGTTTGGCAGGGATGCCGAGATGCGCCATGGCCCTGTATAGCTCGTCTCTGTCTACGCTATCATATGCGACTTTAAAATCGATAAAGAGGTGGTGTGTATCGATTTGAAACTCCTGGGTTTTTTCGAAAATCTGTCGGAGTGTGAACATTTGATCGACGGTTGATTTGCCGGGCCTAAAACCACACTGATAGGGGCCGATCAGATCGTTGACAAACGGTTTTAAGCGATCACACAGTATAGATGACAAGATTTTGTATGCGACGTTGAGGAGACTTATACCTCTGTAGTTGGAACAGGTCAGAGCATCTCCTTTCTTGTGGATGGGGCACACTATACCGAGGTTCCATTCATCGGGCATACTTTCCTCCGACCAAATTTTGGAGATAAGCTGGTGTATACTCCCTACCAAGTCCTCTCCCCCTGCTTTGAATAGCTCGGCTGGCAGGCCATCGGCACCAGCAGCCTTGTACGTTTTAAGCTTGGCTATCGCTAACCGCACTTCATTTGGGTCGGGTGGACGGAAATTTTGACCATCATCGTCCAGGTTGAATGGAGTGTTCTGTCTTACAGCGGAATTTTGGCCATCTTCGCCGTTTAGCAGTCTAGAAAAGTGTTGTTTCCAGATCCTCAGCACCGACTGTGTGTCTACCACCATATTCCCACTCTCGTCTCGGCAGGCTTCCGTTCTGGCCTTGTAACCCTGGGTAGTTTGCCTCACCCTTCGGTAGAACTTTCGAACATCCCCTCTGCCGCTACAGTCCTCAATAGACTCGACCGCCCGCTTCGCATGCTCTCTCTTTTTCCTCCTGAGAAGTCGGCGTTCCTCCCTTCGCTTTTGCCCGTAGAGCTCCCGGGCTGCTCTCTCAGCAGCTCTGGTTCTAGTCTGCAGCATTGCTTGGTAGGCCTCGTTCTTTGCTTCATGTGCCAGTCTGCATTCTTCATCGAACCAGGGGTTTCGTTGTGGTGGCCTAGTGAAACCCAGCACATCAGTAGCGGCACTTTTGATGGCATTTTGGCAGTGTTTCCATTGGTCCTCTACAGATGATGCTTGTGGCGGGCTTGTTGAGAGTTTAAGAGAGACGTGGTCTGCAAAAGTCCTGGCTATCTCTTGCGATTTTAGCTTCGCGACGTTAAATCGTTTTACAGCATCCGCTCGTCGTTGTGGCGCCATAGATATCCGCATACGTACTTGCGCTACCACCAGGTAGTGATCCGAGTCTATGTTGGCACCTCGGAACGTTCGGACATCCAGGATACTGGAAGCATGTCTGGCGTCTATCGCAACATGATCAATCTGGTTGACGGTTCGTTGATCCGGAGACCGCCAGGTCCCTTTGTGTATATTGAGGTGTGGGAATAGAGTGCTTGCTATGATGGCATTTCGCCCCGCCGCGAAATCGATGAGCCTGAGTCCGTTACCGGAAGTGTTGTCGTGCAGGCTGTGTCCTCCGACTATCGAACCAAAGATGCCCTCCTTTCCAATCTTGGCGTTGAAGTCGCCAAGAATAATCTTGACGTCGTACTTGGGGCACCTATCATACGTATCCTCGAGGAGATCGTAGAATTCTTCTTTGGTTGAGTCATCCTTTTCTTCTGTTGGGGCATGGGCACAGATCAACGTGATGTTTTTGAACTTTGCTTTGATGCGGATTGTGACCAGGCGCTCGCTTACATTTCTGAAGCCCAAGACTTCTTGCCTAAGTCTTCCCCTTACCACAAAACCACAACCAAAGAGCCGCTGACCTTGCTCCTTGCAGCACTCGCCGAAGTAGATGTCACACGTTTTCATCCTTCGGATGCCCTCTCCATCCCATCGCACTTCCTGGATGGCTGTTACATCAGCCCTTAGCCTATCCAGGTTCTCCACTAGTTGTTCGGCTGCACGTGGCCTGTTTAGGGTCCGTACATTCCACGTGCAGATCCGAAATTCATTGTCCTTGTTTCGTTTGCTGGGGTCGTCAACATTAAAATCATCCATATCCGAGGCTTGTTGTTGTTTCGGAACCGATAATTTTTTACGTGGTAGGGAAGTCACCCCGACGCACAACCCCCTAGCCTGGAGGACCAGATCCTTATTATAACTCCAAGGACGGGGAGCCGGATAAACCGCTCCTTATAGGCCTGAGCTACGAATACGTCGTAGTAGCCCATATAAGGTGTTCACTAAGTAGTTCAAACTGACTAGAACTGTAGACGCCACCGTTGATTCCATCTGGGGAATTCCTCCGCTGCCGCCTGAAAAAAGGAGAAGTGCCTTAGTGGAAACACTCCTCCCCCCCTCTCTCGTCTGCTGCCACCTTAAACCGTCCACAGGGATTGGATCCCCATCTTCAGTCAAAGGTACTAGGCACCCGATGTTCACCACGGGGAGGTGAGAGTAGGAGTTGATAGACAGAGGTTGAATGTGGACGCTTGTGTCCTCTTGAATGCACCGTGTTGTCTACCCTTTGTCTACCTTTTTCACGGTCGTAGGGATTTTTAGAGGTGCTAAAAATTTGTGGAATTAAAAAGAAAAGAATTATGCCATATGAAAGTTTACGGAATCCTCATAAAAGGTCAGCTAGTTTCATAAATTGGTCAGGCATAGATTATTTTTTATAATTTTTATACAAAAAAATTCAAGGTAAAGATCAATGACTTTTCTTTTTGTTAAACTCATTGCTACAAATCTACAGCGGACCAATTTCTCAAACTGCCTGATCTTTTATAAGGAACCTGCCTGGAAAAATGGCAAGTTTTTGGCAAGTTTAGGCAAGGGCCTGGCAAGTTTACGGTAAGGAAAACATGACACACCCTTTTAAGTGCCTCGCTGACAACATTTATTTTAATAAAATACTGGTCAGGCTCTTGATGGTAACTAACTATATGTACATATAGTGAAATCATTTTACGAAAATTAATAAAAGCAGGATCTTATTATATCCTATATCGTAATAAAAATCTTTGTGTGTTTATTGACTGGGCAAATTTCAAATAATGATTGTGAATCAGTGTGGCAAATAGTAAAATCGCAACTGCAGAAAAAACAGAATCACAACTGATTTTGAAATTTTTCAGAAATCAGTTCTCAGTTGTTCTACCTAAAAAGCAAGTGCAAACAGACTCACTGAACAGCAAGCCAGAACAGGTTAGGACAGAAAATTTCTCATTGAACTTGTTTTTTTTTTTGTTCTAAACTGTTCCGAACAGCCTCACGACGAGAAATACTTTAATATGTATTATTTCATTGTTTTAAATTCTTTTTTAAGAGAGAACAACTGCTAAGAGATCTCGTCACGCTGACGACTCATTTTCTCGTCGCATTGTGAAACAGCCTTCATGTACAGTTTCCAACCAGGGTGGTGGGCATCGAGGAACTGGGTGTCTATCTAGATTAATATAATATACAGCGACTGACAGCTTATAGCTTTGACCCTCATATCTGAAATGGTTGAATGGAAAACCATGTAAAACAAAATGTGTGTAACAAATCTAGTTTTTACTAGTTAGGGCTTAGACAGCATTAAACTGACGAGGCAAAAAGGTTCATAACTGGTGAGGGCCTAGCGAATGCCTATAGTAACCCTTACTAGACCCTTGTTAGTAACTATAAAAAACTTGCCAGGGCCTTATTGAAAACTAGATTCTTTTTCCAGGTGGGAATAAGTAACCTTTCAGATGGTGTATATTTTTTTCGAATATCCCATACATGAGGTGCTAAAAGTTCATGCAACCTTGTAATGACCTTGAAAAAACTTTAAAAAATTATTTAAAAAAATCTATGCCTGACTAATTACTGAAACTACCTGACTTTTTATCACTATCCGGTGGCTCTTCAAGTGGTATACTTTTTTTGCGAATATCCCATAAATGAGGTGCCAAAAATCGCGGGTGACCATGAAAAACTTCAACCCGGATTAAAAATTTTCGAAGCCTGACCAATTTCTGAAACTACCTGACCTTTTACGTTCAAATACTGACATTTTAGACTTCGTGCTTTTTTGCGAATATCCCATATATGGGGTGCTAAGAGCACACAGCCAGAAAAGTTAGTTAATTTTTTTTTTAAATTCTTCAAACATTTTAATTACTTTATTACGTATAGAATAAAATTCAGTCTAAGTCCTTTGCATTTTACCATTATTTGTTCTCGAGATACTTGAAACAAAACACAAAAGATGTTTTACAACTTTTTTTCGTTTAAATTTCTAAATAAGAAAACTACTAATTGAGTTTTTTTGGAAACCCTTTCTGCACGTTATGACGTTAAAATGTATCTGAAGTCGATATCTTTATTCATTCTAGACATATAATGGTCATCGAAAAACTTAGATACTAAAATGTACTAATGTGCACACATCACTTATTATTTTCAAATAATATTTTTATTGGTAAATTGACTATTCGCTGTAGCTTAGCTTACATTTCAGAAAATGGGGAAAAGCTTCTTTAGTTAACAGAAAATTTATTTAGTTATTGTTGTAGGCTTAACCATTTGTTGTACCATTTTGAAAAGTAAATAAACAGTCAACTTTTTAACGAAATTGGGCCATTGGTGTTCTCATACATTTTATTTTTTTTTACAGATGGTCAAACTTTTGTAAAAATAAATATTTTCTAATTTTTGTACTGAAAATGATTTTGAAAAAAATTATAATAAAAAAAATGCAACAACAAGTGTTAAATTTTAGAATCTGTTTATAGAATAGTTAGGTCTTCAAGAAAATTATAAATTAAAAAAAAAAAACAACAAAAATCATTCATTGGTGGTCAGTCATATTGTTTTCAATTTTTTTTGAAAAAAATTTATACCATGGAGATCACATGGTCAATATTTTTCTGCTTGCTATTTTCTGAAAGGTCTAAAGGAATTTTATGACTGGTTGCAAGGTTAATTAATGGACACCCTGTATATATAAAAATTAATCCCTTTTTGTGTTCGAACGCCCATAAGTCGACTAAACATCATCAGATTTGGTTGGGGACTTTTCTGTTGGATTTGGCATTGAATCAGATTAACACACAACGGAGTCGAAAATTGGAAAATTCGAACAAAAATTAGAAAATTCAACCAACAAATTAAAAAAATCTTGAAAACATGTTAAAATTTCAAACTTTATGAATTAGTTTTTTGTTCGTACGCACATAACTCGGCTGAACATCATCCAAAATTGAATGGAGATTTTTTTGTTCGATTTGTATTGAATTAGATAAACACACTATGGAGATCAAAATTGGAAAATTAGGCCGGAAAAGTCGGTAAGTCGTGATAACAATTGGAGCTTGCTCGACTTTCGAAAGGAACATTAATAATTTAATCAATTTATAGGTGGAACGAAGTTCGTCGGGTCAGCTAGTTTTCAATAAAAATAAATAAAAAGGAAGGCAAGGGATGGAGAGGACCTACCACCTTGTTACCGAATCTAAATCCAAACGACCAATGTGAGCGGCACTCTTCAACGACAAGAGATTCTCTTGGAGGTTTTGTCAGTTCCTCGCAAGGGGCAGTAGTCTTTTTTTTTTTTTAAATTATTATTAGGTGACGTTGCTGGTAATCGAATCTGCCAGCATGACAGTCCTACGCACTAACCATCATGCCACGGCTAGGCTACTAAATTTTTTATATAGCACCGAAAACCGCAACCTCTTTCGAGGCTCGCCAGCGCAACTTTTTTTTGGGACAAATATTTTTTCTATCACAAATAAGGTTTTTATATAATATTAATTTATTACATTCCTACCTATTTATTTAAATTTGTAAAATCGAAATTTCTTGCCAAAAATGGCTAATACTATGTTTCCACCGAAGGTTTATCTCAGTTCAGATAAAATCTATTTGATGTTTCCACCGCACAAAAAGAATAAAAAGTAGATTTATTTATTGACAGTATGCAGATGTTGTTTCACTCTTTCTAATGGAGTTGAAGTGAGGCAGAAAGTTTCATGTATGTCCCCTTTCCAATGAATGCATTCAGTGCGTGAGAAAATAAAGGCCAGTTCGAGTGGATTGGACATAAATGAAGATTTAACAAGATTTATTTTAAATCTTCGAGATTTAGGAAATACATTTGTATACGGTAAATCTTCGGGATTGGAAGAAGATTTAGGTAAATCTACTTTAATCTCGATTTAGTGGTCGGTGGAAACGTTGTATAAGACTGTATTTTTCCGATAAAATCAATTTGAGTGTCGAGTTTACCTACAAAGCAACCTTCTTCGTTCGATCGGAAAAATATTAAGTGGATAATTTGCCGTTAATAAGTCGAATTTGTCGTTCTATGTTTTCTATGTTTTGTTGCTGTTTTCCTAAACTGATGTTTAAATCTTTTTCAGGGACTGCTTCGCTTACTTTATTATTATTGTTATTTATTAGCTATTCTGCCTTAATACTCAATTACATTTTCTTTTTCAATGTATCTTTGTATGTATTAATATTTATATATATCAAATTAATTATTTAATTATTTAAAATAAATAATAAAATAATAAATTCATTTCTGTTGTGCGTTTTTTGAAGCCAAAGTCTAACTTTTTACCAAGCCAATTTATCAAACCAAAAAAACAAAAAAGATAGAAAACATTGCACGACAAATTTGAATTTGTCACAACTAATTCAGAACTGGATGCACTGCAAATTTTTTAGCAATAAACCAATCTATATAGAAGAAGTTTTAAAACTTTTTTGAGTTAACCTTGAAAAACAGGAAAAAAAACATAGAAAACATAGAACGAAAAAATCGATATTACCAGAATTATTATTTAACGACAAATTTATCAACCTATTTTTCGATCAGGGAATGTAGCTTCGCTAACTTGATACTTATAAAATAATAAGTTTATATATTCGCGAAAAACGAAGTTTGCTTTAATTAAAGATTAACGAATTTAAGCTTCTTATATAGGGAAAGCTATTTAAGCTTTATCTGAAGAATAGGTAGGTACTGAATGAAGTTTAAATTACTAAAAATCGGCCCTTTGTCGTTTTAGGTTTTAACGTCACAGATTACACTTTTAAATTTTGAAGTTTTTCATATTTTTACACAAAAAGTAGAAAAAAAAACTATTTTCTCCACAATTCCTTTTAATAAAATAAAAGGCAATGTCAATTGTTGTCTGAGACTATGACTGAGTTTTTGACTTCCTTCTTGCAAACAATGAAATTTTTAACTTTCTCTTATCCCCCACAATCCTATTCATTCACAAAAGCCGCCAAAAAAAAAATTAAATTTATACCATCAAAGACGACTTTAAGTCCTAGTCTCTGTGGTTAATCCACAAAAAAAATTTTTCTTGTTATATGAATGAAGCGATAAAAAGGGATCGACTTCATGACAAGGAGAAGCTTGAAGCTTCTTGGCATTCAGTCACACCATTTTTAAAATTTAATTCACCAAACCAACCCATCGAATAACGAACCCAACGAATAAACCCATCAGCAAAGTGACAAAGGATACTCTGCGAGTTTGAAAAATCTTTGCCTTTACAACCATCTCAAGGGCACAATATATACATATATTGTACAATGTACTGTATGTGTATATGTATACACAAAATGTAAGTAATTTAGTGTCGTACAATGTTATGTGCAGTCTTGCGTAAAATTGATTGCATTCATATATAGAATGAATGGAAGTGATTTCTGGTTGATAAACACGAATTTAAAGTTATTTTTCAGTCTACGGTCTTTGCTTTGTCTTCTTCTGTACCTACTTCGACAGTAAATGTATTAGGTGTGTATATGTATATGGCTGGTCATGGATGAAAACACTTTAATTGATATTAAAATAAAACGATGAGTACTTATGCTATAAGGTAACCATCTGCTCTTTTATTTTAAAGGACACTGAAACAAATCACCTACCTTAGTCTTTTATTTCAAAATTAAAATGGCCGATTTCATAAAGCCCTTTTAACTATTTTAATAGGCTTTTAAATTTTTAAATGATGTTTGTTCGATACAAAATACGTCATTTAAGGTTTAAAAATCTGTTAACTATTTGTGAATTCGAACATAAAACAGACACGAATAACTTGTTTTTTCTGCAGGGTTTTTCATGTTTTCTTTAAATTTCCTTTCACACGAAAAAACAAAATCGTAGAAGATTTTCTGTAATTTCATTTTAAAACACCTTGATTAAACGCATAGTTACGTATAGTGTGAAGAGGAATGTCAAAAAAATCTCCTGTGATCGTTGACCGGGCAAATTTTGTTTACCCATTTTACTTCTTGCCCTTCTCTCCGTGGAACTAAAGTTGCTAAAAACTAAAAGAGGTCTTTTATTGTGTACATTTTGTTTCAATGTGCGACGGTTAAAGGTTTGTCTAGGGAACCGTTTAATAATTTTTGCTATATTTTTTTTCCAAAATTATAACAACTAAAAAAAACATAGAAAACATTGAACGACAAAATCGAAATAAAGGCAAATTATAGCAATAACCAAATCAATAAAATAAATTTTAATCCTTTTTCAAGGGTTTTTTTTTGCCTACTTAATATGAATTTAGTGAAAAAAAAAACATAGAAAACACTGCACAACTTTATAAACTTAACAAAAAATACAAAAAAACAAACATAGAAGAACGAAATAAAAACTTTGAAGACCGGCAAAATATTAATATAAGAATATAGGACACTTTTACCCATATTCAAGGGCGTATTTCGTTTACTTGATTCTAATTTTAAAAATGAGTGAAAAAAACATAGAAACATCGCACGGAAATATTGAAATTGTCACAAATTATTAACGGCAAATTATTAAACAGAAAATCATTGAAATATTAAAATTTTGTATTCCTTTTTGATGGGGTATTTGGCTAACTTGACATGAAGTTATCAGCAGCAAAAACATAGAATAAAATTTGTCACAACTAATTTGCGACTCATGAACAGCAAACTATTTAAAAAATAAACTTATTCAATTTAAGACGTTTTTACCACTCTTTAGCAAAGCAGTAAAAACATAGAAAACATAGAAAGACAAATTCGAAATGATCCACCTAATAACCATGTTTCGATCGGCGAATGCTTTAAATTGTTTGTTAACAATTTTTATAATGAAAAATTTTTGAAAAGCTTATTTGGAACGCAGCCCCCCCCCCCCCCATATTGCTTGAATTGTAATTCTGCCAAGTCCCAAAGTAGTGATGGGAACTATCGAACGATTTCAACTATCGATAGTTAGTAACTGAATGATTTAAACTATCGAATGAATTAATTCATTCATTCATTCGCTTCAAGTAAAGTCTGTATTAATACAATTTTTTTTGTAAAAGAATAATTAATTCGTTCTCAACGATAAAAAAAAGTCCAGGGCCTGTTGCCTGTACCTGTGCCTGTGCCTGTGCCTGTGCTAGCACTTTATGCGCTTTGGGCCGAAGCATAAAATATCTACATAATGTATATAGATTTATTTTTTAATGTGTCAAAATATTTTTACGGCGGATCGGAAAAACAAGCACGCCAATCGATTTAGGAGGTAGATATTACCTAGTGTCACGGCCGACGCTAGCAGTAGGCGGATTTTACCAAAACCGCTTTCTTAATTTTGTTTTACCTGACAAATAATAAAAATTTCATCGAAATCATTTCAGCCGTTACCGATATAGCAAGAAATAATAAAAGTGGGCGTGGCATTAGGCGGATTTACCAAAACCGCTTTCTTATTTTCTTCTCGCTTATAGGGCTGTGTCAATCGTGATTGATTCGGTCTTTGTGACCCGTTCATCAAAATGAACGATTGATTGCAATCACAGAAAACCGAAACAATCAATCCTAATATCAATCATTTCAGTTTTTGAATAAATGACCGAAGACGCACGTATGTATGTTTCGTTCATTTCACACATTGACACAGCCCTAAATCCACCTCCTTAATTGATTGGCGTACTCCGTTTTTCGATCCGCCGTACAAAAATGTTGGCACATCTGACACAAACATGTCAAAATAGTAGTGTTCCAGTGGTCTCAGAGCGTCGGCCGTGACACTAGGTAATATCCACCTCCTAAATCGATTGGCGTACTCCGTTTTTCGATCCGATGTAAACAAATTTTGGCACATTTGAAACCTGTCAAAATAATAGTGTTCCAGTGGTCCCAGAGCGTCGGCCGTGACACTAGGTAATATCCACCTCCTAAATCGTGAACGATTGGCTCAGCTCTACTCGCTTATAGGAACAAACACTGAAAATTTCATTCATATAGTTTGAGCCTATACTGAGAAACCAATAAATATAAAAAGTGGGCGTGGCAGTGAGCAGATTTTACCAATACCGCTTTCTTAATTTTTTTATACCTGACAAACACTGAAAATTTTATCCAAACCGTTTGAGCCGTTACCGAGAAAGAAAGAAATAATAAAAGTAGGTGTGAGCATGAAATGAATGAAAATAGTTACTATTCTTACTAACAGAGATATTGATGACAAAAGTAGTAAAATACACTGAATCGTTCAGTTCAGCTATCGGTTGAAGGAGTAACTGAATAAAAATCAGTAGAATAAGAACTACTAGATGTGTCGATTGAAAAGTATACTAAAATCGTTCAAAGCTTATATCGAGTGAAATAATAACTGAACGAAAATTGTTTCAATGAGTGAAATAAATGAATGAATGAATAAATAGGAACTATCGAATGAATGAACATTTGGCAACTATCGAATAAGTCGATAGTTTTTATTCGATAGTTCCCATTACGACAAAGAAGTATATTCAGTTATAAATTAGTTAATCAGCTACCAGTTACGAACTTTCTTCACAAAACTGTGTACAGCAGCTGCTGGTTATACCTTTTTAGTTTTCAATTTTACGATAAAAAGTGTGTTAACATAAATTGTAGAGAATTTAATTCTCTACACAAATATGATAAAATTTTGATTGTACGATGTTTGGTTCTCAAGATATCGCGAAAACCTTTTTATGCCCCTTTTCCAAAATGGCGGCCAAATGGGGGGAGTTCAACCCCGAAAACTTGGTTTTACACTCACACTGATCCCTCCTACAGATCCAGTGAATGTCGATGCAGCGACATATCGATTATTGTGATGTTGGACATCAACATCCATGTCTACTAGAAGCAAAAATGAAATTGAAATCTACCAAAATAACTACGCAGTTTGTCGATGCTCTTTAAATTTAACTCACTTCATTATTTTTGTAAACATGATTTTTTTTTTAAATTATTTTTCTAAAATGAAGAGTTTTGAACTTTTTTTTATTTAAATTGTAAATGCTACCTGTACAGAGGTAATATTTGCTATAAAGGTAACTAAAAAAGTATTGCTTCGGTTGCTGCCGCACACATTTCAATTACATTAACTAACAGAAACGGTTCTTTTTTTGTTTTGTAAATAAACCATATTTTCCTAGATTTATGATGCAATACACCCATTGGGGTTGTTATGTTTTATTTGTACCTACTCTTCCAGTCATATATACAAGACTAACAAAGGCTATCTATAAAATAAAATCTGCAACTTTGCACAAATTGCTTGTCTGATGGAGAAAAAAAAATTCATCAAAGGCCAACCGCAAGCTATATTTACACTATAAAGAAATATTTCTACGTCCATTTAATCCGATTACCAACTGATTGTGATTATATTATCTGCGATGTCAAATAATGGCCTTTCTTTCTTTTGAACATAATGACAAGAAAAGCAGGCACAGTCAGCGAAATCAGGACATTTTAACAATGTGCAATATGACATAGAAACACAAAGCCTCCACAGAATATCCCACTTAAAGAGGTATACAACAACAATCAATCGTATTGTTTGACAAATTCATAAGTCGACAAAAGAAGTTCATATCACCAACCTCCTCCGCCTTAAGTGTATGTCCTTCAGCAATTTTCTTCAATTATATTATTTCCAGCCAGCGGCAGCAATATGAATTAATTTTGAATTATTAAACAACAAGTTGGTAGACTTGGAAATTTAGGTCACCATCAACGTCTATAAAGCTAGCACATACACATTAGCATAATCAATTTAAACTATAACTAGAATTTTGTGCTCTTTTTGTGCTATTTTTGTGTGGAAGTCAATATTTTTGTGCTAGCATAGTTTTCGTTTTATGCAAGTCTATGCTACCTTAATATTAAGCTAGCAAAACTTCTAAACCGCTTAACATAATCAATTAAAATAATAACTAGAATTTTGTGCTATTTTTGTGCTTTTATTCTGTGCAAGTCTCGATTTTTGTGCTAGCATAGTTTTTGATTTATGCATAATTATGCATTTGTATGCTACCATATAAAGCTAGCAAAACTTCTAAACCGCTCAGCACAATCAATTGAAATAAAAACTAGAATTATGTGCTATTTTTGTGCTTTTATTCTGTGCAAGCCTCGATTTTTGTGCTAGCATAGTTTTTGATTTATGCATAATTATGCTTCCCATATAAAGCTAGCAAAACTTCTAAACCGCCCAGCATAATCAGTTGAAATAAAAACTAGAATTATGTGCTATTTTTGTGCTTTTATTCTGTGCAAGTCTCGATTTTTGTGCTAGCATAGTTTTTGATTTATGCATAATTATGCTTCCCATATAAAGCTGGCAAAACTTCTAAGCCGCCCAGCATAATCAATTGAAATAAAAACTAGAATTATGTGCTATTTTTGTGCTTTTATGCTGTGCAAGTCTCGATTTTTGTGCTAGCATAGTTTTTGATTTATGCATAATTATGCTTCCCATATAAAGCTAGCAAAACTTCTAAGCCGCCCAGCATAATCAATTGAAATAAAAACTAGAATTATGTGCTATTTTTGTGCTTTTATGCTGTGCAAGTCTCGATTTTTGTGCTAGCATAGTTTTTGATTTATGCATAATTATGCTTCCCATATAAAGCTAGCAAAACTTCTAAACCGCCCAGCATAATCAGTTGAAATAAAAACTAGAATTATGTGCTATTTTTGTGCTTTTATTCTGTGCAAGCCTCGATTTTTGTGCTAGCATAGTTTTTGATTTATGCAAATGTATGCTACCATATAAAGCTAGCAAAACTTTTGAATCGCCCAGCATAATCAATTGAAAGTCCTGCTTCACGTAACACAAAAAATGACCATCGTCTAGACGATCACGTTTTGACGATCAAATATTTGATTTAATAAGTCGATAATCATCAAAACGCTATCGTTAAAGCCAGCAGGGAACGAACACCGAACCTCTCGGTTAAAAAACAAGTAACTATTCCACCGCGCCACCATCAAATTTAAAAGTTGTCGATTTTTTTTTATTTACAAGCAAACCGTGCACTACTTCATGTTTATCGTTTTGAAATTACGGTATGACCCCCCAGTTTATTTGGTTATTATTTTTTTTTTTAAATTACAAGTTGAGATTGATGCTGTTACATTAGTAGGTATTCTAAATCAATTTTCCTTGATTTATTTAAAATCATGCTATTTACCTATAGGTAGGTATTTACGAAGACCTTTTTTTAATTTGCTTAAGAGGCTTCCAGTCATATTTTCGATAAAAATGGAAAATTGGCAAAACGGCTTTCTAAAAATCTTAGCCCTGGTACCACGTATTGCCAAAATTTAAATTGTGTATGAAAGACTGCCATTTTTGGCTTCCAAACGTTCGAGCTTTTTTTTTTCATTTTGGTCGTTATATTTCAAAACTGCGATGATATGTTTCGAAAAATTACGTTAAACTGCCAAATGGCTTCCCGATTTCCTTAAAACAGGACGGATGTTGTCATAAAATATATTATATACATATAGGAATGTATATTTTTAGAGGCAGTAAACAGGGCTTCTATTAATTTGAAACTGATTTTTGAATTTCGTCCCCATTTTTGAATTATATGCTTTTGAAAAAAAGTAAATTTTCTATTTTTAATAGTGTCTTTAAGTAGGTACCTAACTAAATATGAAATAAATAGCATACAACTTTTTCAAAATGCCATATGTATTTATTCTTATAATTTTATTCAATAAAAAAAAACAAGCACAAAAAGAAAATTTTTATTAAAAAATAACACGTTTTATAAAGTTTTTTTTTGCAATAAAAAGTCGTTATTTTCAAATAGTTCGAAATCTCAGTTTATCCAATCGCAATAAGATGGTTTTTTTTCGAAGATCTATTTATATGAAATAGTCAAGACTCAAGAGAGAGGAGAATTAAGGAATGTTATTATGAGTTGCATGCAACATATAGTAGTCAAAAAAAGCAAAAAGAATAATGTGAGTTTGTGTGATGGGTGAGTGTGATTGCGCCAACATCAACCAACACATTGAATTGCATAGAAGGGGGTGAACGACGAGAATATTTTTTGTTGTGTGTAGCATACATATGCATAATTATGCATAAATCAAAAACTATGCTAGCACAAAAATCGAGACTTGCACAGAATAAAAGCACAAAAATAGCACATAATTCTAGTTTTTATTTCAACTGATTATGCTGGGCGGTTTAGAAGTTTTGCTAGCTTTATATGGAAAGCATAATTATGCATAAATCAAAAACTATGCTAGCACAAAAATCGAGGCTTGCACAGAATAAAAGCACAAAAATAGCACATAATTCTAGTTTTTATTTCAACTGATTATGCTGGGCGGTTTAGAAGTTTTGCTAGCTTTATATGGGAAGCATAATTATGCATAAATCAAAAACTATGCTAGCACAAAAATCGAGACTTGCACAGCATAAAAGCACAAAAATAGCACATAATTCTAGTTTTTATTTCAATTGATTATGCTGGGCGGCTTAGAAGTTTTGCTAGCTTTATATGGGAAGCATAATTATGCATAAATCAAAAACTATGCTAGCACAAAAATCGAGACTTGCACAGCATAAAAGCACAAAAATAGCACATAATTCTAGTTTTTATTTCAATTGATTATGCTGGGCGGCTTAGAAGTTTTGCCAGCTTTATATGGGAAGCATAATTATGCATAAATCAAAAACTATGCTAGCACAAAAATCGAGACTTGCACAGAATAAAAGCACAAAAATAGCACATAATTCTAGTTTTTATTTCAACTGATTATGCTGGGCGGTTTAGAAGTTTTGCTAGCTTTATATGGGAAGCATAATTATGCATAAATCAAAAACTATGCTAGCACAAAAATCGAGGCTTGCACAGAATAAAAGCACAAAAATAGCACATAATTCTAGTTTTTATTTCAATTGATTGTGCTGAGCGGTTTAGAAGTTTTGCTAGCTTTATATGGTAGCATACAAATGCATAATTATGCATAAATCAAAAACTATGCTAGCACAAAAATCGAGACTTGCACAGAATAAAAGCACAAAAATAGCACAAAATTCTAGTTATTATTTTAATTGATTATGTTAAGCGGTTTAGAAGTTTTGCTAGCTTAATATTAAGGTAGCATAGACTTGCATAAAACGAAAACTATGCTAGCACAAAAATATTGACTTCCACACAAAAATAGCACAAAAAGAGCACAAAATTCTAGTTATAGTTTAAATTGATTATGCTAATGTGTATGTGCTAGCTTTATAGACGTTCACCATCAACCGTCAACATAAAAGACGAACAAAAAATTCTCGGTGAGTTTGGCTGCACACGTGTGCTGCATCAAGCACTGATGCGGTATTCAGTTTTGAGGACAATATATACAAAATCGATTAGCGCGGCATTTTATGCCTTGATGTATTATGTATAAATAAGGTATAGTATACGAACACATGTGAAAGTAAGATTTTTTGTATATAAATAGAAGTTAGTCTTCTAACCTTATAAATTCTAAAAGGAATGTCATGTGCAATGCATATTTAGTTGCTATACCTATGCCATTTTTT
Source organism: Epistrophella euchroma (assembly GCA_947049315.1). Classification (NCBI taxonomy): domain Eukaryota; kingdom Metazoa; phylum Arthropoda; class Insecta; order Diptera; family Syrphidae; genus Epistrophella; species Epistrophella euchroma. Next base: position 19,910,950 of record OX346245.1, read on the forward strand.
AAAGGCAAAAAGTAACACAAGGTAAAAAGAACGAATTTTTGTGTAGCATAAGGTCTCTTGGTGAATTGAATGTGTCACTTACTTAAATTACAAATGTTTGTAAAAAAAAAAATTATAAAAAAGTTCCAAAAAGTCCATACAAATATACAGGGTGATTCACCTAAGGTGTGACAAAAAGCTAGATTGTAGTTTGAGTCGAGACAAGTAAGAAATCGTATGTGAGAGGGGGTCTATTCCCCCCTATGGGAGAGGGTCTATTCCCCCCCCCACCCATTTAGACAGGAGGGGCAATTTTTGGGCAAAAACTACAATGTCATGCTATACTTTTTTAAGGCCAGAAGTCCGTTCTTTAGGACAATGCCACACGAGCGTCCAAATGGACGAACTTTCCATTTGGAAGCGCGTCCAGTATAAAACTCTTTTGATGTCACACGCACTTATTTTTGTACGCGCGGACGGAATATTTTACTAAGTTAGTTCCTTTTCTTTGGTTGATAAATCAAATTAATATAGAATTAGTGCGGGGTAAAATTCAAAAAATGGCCCCTACAGTCTTCCCTGTTGTAATGAGCCCTATAAAATGTATAACATTTTTGTAGAGGGGAGTTGGGGCAGTAACAATGTAGAATATTGTTTTTCAAAATTCTGAAAATTTCCATCAACTTTTGAATTTAGAATACTTTTTTGCTTATAAACTGATTAAATAACCTCCAATGGCTCTCTTGTTAGGCTTATGCCTATAAAATTACCAGCATTATTTTAGGCAAGGGTTCAGGGAATAACTTATAATTATAATAATTAGTTTCTCAAATTTCTGAAATTTTACATCAACTTTTCTCAAATTTTTTTTCAATACAATTGTAGCCTGACATTTTATCTTTGTTTTAAGACCTTAACCTTGATAATCGGATCATTACAACGAAAGATATAATTTTTTTTAAAAAAAGCTTAACTTTGAAAATTGCCACAATATTACAATTAACGGACGTTTCTCCACTGGAAGACTATCGAGAGAAATGAACCAAACACACTTTTTCTATGCATTTTTTTCCGATTTCTCGATTAAATTAAGATTAAGATTGTGAGGCTTATGGTGCACGTAAAATATCAAATGAAGTATCAATCGTTATTTTTCTGACATTCGGAATAAGAAAAAATAAAATTAAACCATGCATGCATTGATAAGAACAAGGCTTATAATATTGCCGTTATCTCAGCTCAGCGGTACTTTAGGAACTCAATTTTTTTAATTTAATATTGGATACATTATTTCTTGTGAAAATTTTAACAATATCTATTGACCCACTAAAAAGATAAAAATAAAAACCACAAAAAAAAGCCATCTAAAAATTATCTGGAAGCGCGTCCACTTGAACGCTCGTGTAACCATACTAATTTACGACAGTACCCCTCACCCTCATGCCGTTTTACAATTTGCGCGGCAAAGAGTCAAACAGTCGACAAAGTTGGACGCGCGGACGAAACCAATAAGTGGACGCTCGTGTGTCCATTCCTATAAGTTTTCTTGGTTCTCAGAACGTACTTCCAAATGGACGCACAGAAAAAGACGCTCGTGTGGCATTAGGCCGGCCGCACATTGGACGCGTCAACATACGAATTCATATCGTACTTAAACGTGTGAATACTGGTCGTACGAATCGAGTGCGCACACTGAATACATTTGTCTCCGTCAAATACGCAGTGTCCTGGTTACTCATCGCTTTCACGAAGTCCTCTTTGCACACATTTCAATGTTTCAACGTACGAAAGTGTTTAAAAATCCCAACAAGTTCGGATTCATTTCGTACGTCGGAAGTAAACGTACGTATACGTATGACTCACTTGCACCCAGTGTGCGCACTCCCATAGTACTTAGAAGGTTGGGATTGTTCGTGCGTGTTTGTACGTATTCGCACGAGTGAAATCCGTACGATAACGCATCCAATGTGCGGCCGGCCTTAGCCTTACACTCAGGGAAAAACTGCGACTTAGATTTTAATACCGACACGTATTACATTTTAAGATGATGGCATTTTTACAAATTGCATTTAAATTAAAGCCAAAACTATTTAATTAAAATATGAAACGCGTTTGATTAATCCTCTCTGAAAAGATTTACTCAACAAAAGAGCAAAGAACTTCAAATCAAAGGGAATTAATTTAATTATGTGCCCCAATTTTTTTGAAATTTTTCTCAGATAGCTCAGATTAAGGTAGAAACGTTTTTGAATAAAATAAGCTTTTGTTTGTTTTTAAAACGGAGCGAATTTGAATCAAAGTTTATTTTAGCCAATAGCAAAAATTATACGATTTTTTTGTGTGTAAACTCAACCTACATGCTCTAGCTTTTTGTCACACTTTAAGTACACCACCCTGTACCTGTATAATATACCAAGGCTGTGAAGTTGGCAGGACATTTTGCACTTAGAGTAATGGGACCACGACATGAGTTTGCAGTCTATTTTTGTATTTTTTGTTTTGCCTTTCTATTCCGGATTTTTTTTAACTTTGCTGTGAAGTTAACATTTTTCTCAGCAGCCGGGTAATTATCACATTGAAATAAGACTCCAAATTTGCAGTTTTTTGCAGTTTAAGGAAAGCCTCAAACCAAATTTTGAAGTCCTAATTTCAAACAATAAAATTCATACTGCACTGCTAACTTCACTGTGAAGTCAGGTGAAAAATTATTTTTTGGATTTTTTTTTTTAAATGAGGACTTCACCTTCATTTTGAAATTAAATGTGAAAATATGAATGTGATTGACAAAAATTTAGTAAATTTTAAATTATACATTATCAAAGGCAGTAGGTGTATTTAAACAGTTGCTGTCGTATTTTCTATAATAATATTTTTTGACAATTTAAATTACCTGGCAAAGAAAAATTTCCCGCCCAAATATTAAATTGCTATTATCATTGAAATTATCACTGCCTCAAATATTGCTAATGGAGCCACAGCCTACCTACGTTGAAACCATTACATATTTACAATAATTTTCCAACGATTTACTATTTTTGAAATTGATTTATTTCTTTTTTTTTATTTATTTCAACGTACTCCTGTTCAATGAACAAGGTTAGGTAAGTTTCTAGTTAAGAAAAGTTTCTAGTTAAGAATGAGTGTTCATTGAACATATCCAAAAGTTCATTAATTCATTCGAAATTGACAGATTACAGGTACATATACACATATGTCCGTGAATATTGAGGTCTTATTAAGACAGTGAATGCGTTGTCAATGAATGTTCTAAATAATTGCAGTAAATACGACTGTAACAGTCAATTTTTTAAGGCTAGGTCCACACCAAACATAGGAAAAGCCAACAAAGTAAAAATGTCTATGCAGAGTTGACACAAGATAAAGTGAAATAAAACTTTATTGAAAGGGATAACTTGACGTTGTGATAACCTCGAATCTGTGGTTCTATGTTTTGTAATAAATATTGAAGAACGGGTAAAGAAAGCCTGCATAGCCTTCTACGCCTGCAGCAAAACATTTCGTAAAAAGTGGGGCCTCCAGTCGAAAATGATACTGTGGACGTACACAGACGTGGTACGACCAATCCTCACGTACGGTTCAATTGTATGGTGGCCCGCGCTTAATAAAGCCTACAACATAGACAAGCTAAAAAAAGTACAAAAAATAGCTAGCGTTGGCACAACAGGGGCCTTACGAACATGTCCAACAGATGCCTTAAGCGTTTTTCTGCACCTACTACCACCCGACTTACATATAAAATATCTAGTATCCTGCAGCGCGATAAGACTAAAAGAGTCGAATTGTTGGGTTGCCAGACCTTATGGTCATAGCAATATTACAAAACTGATCCCTATGGACATGTTCTCAACAGCCACTGACTACTGCACTCCTACTCTGGACCTCAGTTCGGATTTTAAAGTTATTTTTCCTACCAGGGAGAAATGGAAAGATGACCTCGTGACGAGAGGCTTCGACACAACTATCTTCACTGATGGTTCAAAGATGGAGTGTGGAGTTGGTTCGTGTGTTTTTTCCGAATCTCTGAACATTTCCAAATCTTATCGGCTTCCTAACTTCGCTAGTGTTTTCCAGGCGGAATTGCTGGCAATCAGGGAAGCATGCAGGATACTTAAACAAGACCCTAACAAGAATCGTAATACTGCCATCCTGACAGACAGTCAGGCAGCCGTTAAAGCTATTGCTTCGCCACTTTCGTCTTCCAAATTTGTTCGACAATGTCGTGATGAGTTCGCAAGCCTAGATGGGAACCTCAGAGTCTCTCTTATCTGGGTTCCAGGTCATCGTGGCATTGAGGGTAACGAGCGGGCAGACGAACTGGCTAGGCAAGGATCAGCCCTTCATGACTCTCTTGCGGAAAGAGTTAACATTCCTCTTGGGGTTATGAAGGGCAATATATTCTCAATTTTTCTAAATGAATCCAACCGTAGGTGGAGCAGTTTAGCTAACTGCGTCATATCCAGAAAGACGTGGCCCACCTATAGCAAAAACCGAACAACTGACCTTTTATGCAGACCCAGGCGAGACATAGCCAGGGTCGTTGCGACCTTTTCTGGGCACTGGCCCATCGGAGAACATGCGGTGAAGCTGGGCATCCCTCACAACACTCACTGTCGTAGCTGTGGGGACCAGCAGGAAAGGGAAACTGTTTACCATTTCCTGTGTAAATGTCCCGCTCTGGCCAGAATCAGAACACAATCATTGGGAAAAGCCTTTTTTGACGATCTCAATGAACTCTCCGAACTGAAGATCAAAGACTTAATCTCCTTTCTCAACGGGTCGAAATGGCTCTAAGATGATTCTTTAAGTAGCTACTACTACTACACCATTTCCCCCGTCAGAATCCTTAGACTACAAGCAGGTGGTAAATGGACTTCTGAAACCAACAATCTGCCTAGCCTGGCATTTTGATCCGTGAATCCCTCTTATAACACCGGTTCTTTATATAGGTCACAAGAGTCATGGTATCAAAACAGCGCTCCTCAGCGCTAATTGGGTCACCGAGCTTATGCTGCTCGGGGCCGCCATTTCTACCTACCTATCTATGTTTTCTATGTTTTTTCTTTCTTTGCTAACTTTATACCGAATTAGCGAATCAACCTAACCTAACCTATTAAAACTTTTTATAATGAATAATTTGCGTTAATTAATTTTAATAATTACATACTTAGTTAAATTTTTTGCTTCGCAATGTTGATATAAACTTAACGATAACTTCTTATATAAAATGGTTTATTGTTTAATAATTTGAGGTTCATAAATTGTGATAAATTTAATTGTAGTGTAGCGCAATGTCTTCTGCGTTTTGGTATTGCTATGAAAAAACATAGAAACAACAAAATAAGTTTAAATCCCTTTTCAAGTGGGTCCTTTGCCTACTTTATATGAATTTAGTGAAAAAGCCAAAGAAAAAAACATTGAAAACAATGAACGACAAGATTGAATTTGTCTTAACTTATTGAGGACAGTTGGACGGCAAAGTATTAAACAATTAAACATTCAATTTAAGAAGTGGTTCTCCTTTTCCAGGCAGCACTTAGCTCACTTGATATTAACTTAGCAAAGCAGCAAAAAAAAAAAACAAAGAAAACATAGAACGACACAATGAAAATAATCACAACTAATTAATTGCCATTTTGCGATCGACGAATGTTTCTTCGCTAACTTGACATTTCATTTTTTGTGTATGTTTGTATGGGCCTAATTTTCTATAAATTAATATTTTGTGTCCGACGAAAAATGACTAAAATATATAGACTCCGGGATTTTAGGACATAATATGGGATATTCGCAAAAAAAAAAGTATGCCATCCAAAAGGTTCTGTAATTTAGCAAAAATAAGTTAACTATTTTTAGAAACTGGTCTGCCTTAAAAAAAATTAACTAACTTGTCAAGTTCATTAGAAACTTTAAGCACCTCAATTTCGGGATATTCGGATTTAATACCTAATTTTAGTCATTTTAATAAAAAAAAAAAAAGCATACGAAAAATCAATTGAAGGTCAATTATTGAATCTATATAACGTTTTGTGATGAATTGGTGGACTTCCATTCGTTCCGTTTTTTCGCAAATATCCCACATATGAGTTGCTAAGAATCTCTTATATAATCTTGAAAAACTTAATCGATTGATTAAAATCTGTTTTGTTTCACCAATTTCTTAAAATAGTTACCATTTTGTGACCAATTACTAACCTTTTAGAAAGCATTTTTGTTTTGCGAAAATCCCAAAGCCAAAGCCCTGTCAGTTAAACTATAAGATCCAGTACGATCCAATAATGCTTATATACTTACTTTTAATGAAAATAAAAATAAATCGAAAATTCTTCTAGTTGTATTTCAGCTTCATATTATCCACATCATATAGTAAAAATATAAACAAAATTTGTGTCAAAAATTCTTTATTTCAACAAAGAATAATAATAAAATTCTACTACTTTCCTATAATTTGTTTACAAAAATATGATAAAATTGAAAATCAATATGTGTAAATTATTATTTATTTTATTTATTCCAAATTATTTTGGTATACATAACTTATTTCTCTTCAAATTGATTAACCATGATTTTATATTTAAAAAATATACATTGGTAAATAAAAATTTCACAATTTAAACTTTTTTTTTTTTTTTGTAATTTACTAATTTCTATTTCATTTTTAATAAACACTTTTTTTTTGTCTGAACATTTACTCATAAGTATATACTACATTGATTACTAGACATTGATTCTGTTGTTGTTGTTTTAGTTTTTGTTGTAACAAGAATATAACTTTATTACTTAGTTTTTTTTTTTTTTTTAATTGATCACATTTAAATTTTGTTTTATTTAATATTTATAATTCTTAGCTAATATGCAAAATTAGTACAAATGTTTACTACTTGTTGCGCATTATATATATAAATATTTTTTTTTTTTTAAATATATAAATTGTAAAATAAATATTTAATTTATCCTAGCTACATAGCTAAATGGATATTAATTTTCATCTTTAAAAAAAATGTTTCTTAATTATAATTTTAAAAATATAGTGCCTATCAATAGCATTAATATATTATATCAATTAATTTTTTGTATGCCTTTAATTTTATTTTTTTTTTTTCATTTAACAAAAGCACAGCAGCTGTTTAATTGTAAAAATTACATTAACAAACTTTTAACATTCAAAACCACTTTTAATTTTCGATAGCTGGATGATACATAATTTCCGGTACCGCTCATCCCCATTTTCATTTAAAAATAAAAATACAAAGAAATCACTGTCAGGTATGTATTTCTTTTGTTTCTTCTCAGAAGTTTAAAAGTTCATCGAACCAAGCCAGTTAACCAAGGAACGTGTTGTATTGATTATGAATGAAACTGATATTGTTACTGCCGACTATAAGTGCAAGGATTACCTAGGTAATGGTATTAGTATTCGATTTCAACTGGTGCATGCATAACAGGTAAATAAACCAGACAGATAGGGATCATAAGGGTAAGAGCTTCCGAAGGTGTATACAAAGTCTGCGGATGATGGGCGTTGGAATATGATTTTTCAACTTGGAGAAAATGTAGGAAGGAATGTCATCAAAAAAAATTGCTTTTACCTTCTCATGTTTATTGATTCGAAGAAATTATTCTTTTCTTTTGTTTTTTCCATTAATATTGGATTTCAAATAAATAAGCTTAACAGGTGCCCATGGTTACTTTTTTTTTTTTTTTGCGAAGGTAAAAGCATGGAAGGCAATTCAATATATGAACTTATTGGATTGACAGATGGAGAGATTTTGTTTTTGTGGCATATAATATTGAATATTTTGATTGTGTGATTTTCCATGGAGATAGGTATGCTGCTTGAAATGCATTAAAAAAAAAAAAAACTTCTTCAATTTCAATCAATGGATGAGGAATTTATTTCTTTGAAAAGTATTTTTGATTCTAAGATACTAATTTCAAATTAGCTAGAAGTGTTTCATGTTTGATAGTAATAACTTTTCCACATTTGATGAAATATATTTTTGATTACCCAAATAGATACTTATCAAGATAATATTATCCCCATTCATAGAGTAATCTCTTTCTGATGGTTTTCTAAACCCTCAAAATTCTATGGATAGGGGCTAGTCGGCAGTTTTTTTTTTTTTTTTTTTTCAAAAATCTAATGATCAAATTTTATGATTGGAATCAGAATAGGTGTGTAAATAGTGTGGCTGTAGGTGTTGTGCGTCGGGCGCCGCACAGTGCGTCGATTGTATGGAGGTAGTGGACAAAAATAAATTTTTCAAAAGTAAGGTAACTGTTCACAAAAATTGGTTGGTAAATGTAATAAATAGGGGATTTTACTCAATTTGAGGAATTTTCACGCCCCCTGCCAGGCCCACTATTGGTAAAAAATTGGTTGCATGAAAACCTCTCGTACGAAATTGATTTCAAGTATTAATATTCTGGTCAGTTAAAAAATTATAAATTAAAAAACCGTGAAGTCCGCCCACTGCCACGCCCACTTTTGCTATAAAATTGTTTTTTTTTAAGCTTCTCGCACGATATTAAAAAAAAGTGTCAAGAATTGATGTGTGTGATAAAAAACATTAATTTGAACCGAAATCCACCCACTTCCACGCCCAAAATTGTGTTATTATTAGTTAGAAGCCAAAAAATTCAAAAATTTACTGATTTTTACGTTATACAGAAGTTGTAAAATTTTAAAGGTTAGTATAGGAAAGTATACATTTTCTCAAAGCACAACAACCAGAGAATATATCGGCAAAAATATTTTGCAAAATATTATGAATGTTTTTATTCATGGCAAAAAAAATTATTCATAAAAAAGTAATAACAAAAGGGAAAACTGAAAAATAAATAATTCCGAAGAGAGATCACTATCAAAATCTTCAAGAGTTTCGTGTCCAAGCCGTCCACCTACGTTCAAGATTTTTTTTCAAAAATTCTTACTTTTGCCGCCAAATCGTTCTTTAATTTTTAATTCATTCAATATAAACGCAATAACACCTTCAACTTTCGTGTTTTTATTAAAAGAAATCCATTTTTCAAAAAAATTTTATTTTTTTATGGTTTGACCTTGCCCTGCAAAAAGTCAAATTATGTTTTTTTTTTAAACTCAACCTAAATAAATTTTTCATTCCTCAAAGTAGGGCTTTTTTTGACTTATTAATTTTCACACAAAATCCACTTAAAATTAAACTGAAAAATACTCATACCAGCTCTTAAAGTATCCATTATTACAATCCACAAGAAAAAAAATTGATAACAGCAGTATTTTTAACGCACGAGATCTATTATGACACAGTAAAATCTAATTGCAAACTAAAACTAATGCTTAATTTACCTGGACTGGTGATAACAATCCCGTTAATCTACGAAGAAGAAAAAAAGAGATAACTAAAAATAACGAATAACAGTTATTTAAGATGTTCTAGTTGGAATCCACAGCATTGCAGCTTAAAATCGCACATTAATTTTTTTGATTTTTGTCCACTGGTCAACGCACTGTGCGCCGTTTTGAAAAAAACGCGTTGTAACCAATATCTTGAGAACGGCTAATGGTAACAAAATTTTTAAGAACTTTTTTTATAGGAAATTTATTTATCTTTCTTTTTTTATAGAACATTCTTTTATAAGACTTATACTCCTTAAAGTACGCTTGTTTTTTAGTTTTTCCCCAATAAAAAGTATAAATCCTACAAAAAGAGGGTGGGTTTGACCCACACTAATAACTTCCCATTGGTTCCCTTTGAAACTCGATACCCGATGTTATTTTTATAAGAAAATTACCAATTAAAAATCTTCGAAAAACTTATCAGTTTTGCAATCAAGGGAAGGCTATTTGCTCTAAATATAGGTATATGCGCCACGAAAAATTTCAACATTTATTAGAAGTTTTTTTTTAGCAGTTTTTTTGGCCTAGAAAAAAACCATCAATTGATTTTTTTACAAACCTTATCAATTACAAATTCTGACATTGTGTGTAGCCTGAAATCATCCCGGAGTTGATATCATTGGTTGTTCTCGAGACATTCGAGCCGGAAAACATTTTTTAACAATTGTTAGCAGTTTTTTTTTTTGAGTTTTTTTGGCCTAGAAAAAAAATCGTTAGTTGAATTTTTTTACAAACTTTACCGATTATCAACTATAACTTTGTGTATTAAATAAAATAAACCCAAAGTCAATATCTTTGTGTGTTCTCAAGATATTCGATATTTTTTAACAATTTTTAAATAAATGAAATAAATTTGGTGGCCAAACGGCTCATGAAGAACCAGGGCCTAGTGACTTACAACTCTCAACCATTCCTGTGTGCGTGTCTGCAGGAATGGAGGGGCTACAGTTTATTGCCGAATCCGAACGGCTAAGGTGGGTGGCACTTTTCTATGACAGAGATACTCTTGGAGGATTTGTCACTTCCTCGCAAGAGGTAGTAGCTCCGACCTCTGTAGACCTCTGGCATCATGACAGTCCAACGCACTAACCATTACGCCACGGGCTACTACTACAATTTTTAATGGGTTTTTTAATTAAAAAAAAAAAACTGTGGGTTGATTTTTTTTAAGTATTACCAATTTATCACTACGTCATTATGCCTAGAATGAAACCAAGCCGATAGCATTATTGGTTCTAGAGATATTCGAGAAACAAGCCATTTAACAACTTCTATTTTAAAATTACTGTAATAAAAAAAACCGCAAACTGAATTTTTCTAAAAATCCTTTCTGCACGTTATGGCCTTATTATCTGTAAAATAAAATTTATTTGAAGTCGATATCTCTAAGCGTTCTCGAGATATCGTCGGCGAAAATAAGTTTCCGAACGTACGAACGTCGTATGTACCACAGACATCTCTCTCTAAGAACAATTAAATGTAATCTGACTCCAGAGACCTCGAAACGTCGAGGAATGTTAAAATTTTCAATTTCACAAATCGGACCGATTAAAATAACTTCCAATGTGAAGTTAAAAATGTTATATGAATGAAAGAAAGATAGTTAAATTTCCTTTACAAAAATTTCCTACAAATCTATTGTGCTATATGAACCGTTTTCGAGAAATTGGCTAAAATGCGTTTTTCAAAATGGCAGATGACGCACAACACTTGCATTTGAGCCATTTTATACTTAGAAACGACCCACCTACAAATTCCAATTATAAAATTTAATCAGTATATTATGTATTTTTTTTTGCATTATGGAATATATTTTTTGCCTCTGGCGACTGGCCTAATAAATTACTAGCTTACCCGACGAACTTTGTTAAGCCTAAATGTATGCAATTTCTGGTTTTTTGGTCAAAATTTCCAATTTTTGGATCTTTGATGTGTTTAACTAGGATCCGATTCTGGTTCTGTGGAAAAGTGAAACCAAAAACTTTTCACACTTATTCCGATTTAAACAAAAAAAAAAAATATAAAACAAGTACTTAATGTTAAAGACGCTTACGTATACGTTTACAAGCTCTACGAACGCGTCGACGACATGACAGACGACTTGAAGAGAACCTGAAAATCAAAATGAACCTACATAACTGTAATTTCGAATTCCTTTCAACAAACTAACCCATGTTTTTTTTTTTAACAAAATCGATTTTTTTCTTTCAATAAAAGGAATTTGTCCAGAAAAACCGATTTTTTTCTCTAAATAAATCGATATTTTTGTTGAAAGGAATTCGAGCATTAGTTTAACTGTCAAAACGCACGCTGAAGTTGAATTTTTTCAACTTTAACGTTGAGGTAGCTTATGTTACGTTGGTTTGTGTACATGCTAATAGGTTTCAAATCGTAACATAATACCCAACGCGTCATTGTAAACAATTTGCTTAAATTGCTATGTGTGAGCTTTCGCGTTGAAAGAAAAATCTGTCAAAGCGACGCCCAACGCGGCATTGGAAATCAGCCTTTTGGCCAGGCGCGCACATGCAACTAAACTGTTTGGTTTCGATTTTGAGCCCAAATGGGCTTATATGGGAGTGTGCGCTGGTTTATGGGCGCGCACTCTCTTATAATCTAGTACTCAAAATTGAAACCAAACTGTTTAGTTGCATGTGCGCGCCTGGCCTTATGTTGCAATACAAAAAAAAAAAAAAAACGTGGCATTATTAACTTTTCAGAATCTATAACTTTGACCTTTTTTCATCTCATGGCTGTGACCTTCATCAAAATCGGTTAAGTGCTTCAGTTTTTTATGATAAAAATTAGGGGTATTGTCTAAGTTTTTCTTCTTAAATAATATTTTTTTTTTCAAAATATCTTTTAAAAGCCTTTAGTCCATACAAATTGGCGTTTCGTTCCGGCGATCTCACTTGGACTCATTAATTGACTAGTGAGGGCCTTGTCAATACGCAATATGTATCAAGTTCAGTTCATCTTACATAGATTGCACCATGACTACCTAGTGTGAACTATATCGAATCCAACCATATTAGAATTCCTAATCATTAAAGCTGGAAGTTTTTTTGTGCCCGTGGCCTGGTGCTTAGTCTTCTACTTGGCTGATTTATTTCAGTAGTATATAGAATTTGTATTATTAAAAAAAAATCTTCGAATATTTTTTGTATTTAATAAAATCGACTAAAGGGAGAAAGATTTTTACCTATATATGCTCATTATTTTAGGACTTTTTGCCTTTCTTTGTATAATCTGAGCTAACTTACAAATCTTCAAGCAAAAATTAGGAACAACAAAAATTATAGTTCTTAACGATAGAAACGTTCAGGAAAATAAGATCTCACGAGATTTCACTCCAATAAAACACTAAGCGAATCAAAAAATAGTTTTTTTTCTAAGTGTTTTTAAAGCGAAATTGAGAAATTTTGCTTAAAAAAAAATCCTAGTATTTATGTAACAGAGATTTCTGAGTTATAGGTACGCGATTACATTTTCTTGAACTTGCCTAATTTTTTTTTTTTAATGCCGCACTGCGGTTGCTGAACATTTTTGCCTTCCTTCCTCACTATGTGACGTTCTTTCAATGCATAGCCAGTCAAAGATTTTCAAAAGACTGATCGGACGGTGACCCAAACCATAAATGGGAAAAGACATGTTTTATGGTTCATAAACATTGTGAAATCGTCATCAAAATGGAAACGAAAAGAACAAATTCTGCCCACATTTTTCTCAGTTTTGTTTTAGTTACAATACTGGATAAGATTTGAAAGAAAAATAAAACACTTTTTTTTCAAAAAAAAAAAAAAATAAGAAAAAATTGAATGATTTTTTCAAAATTTTAAAATTTTAGTTGTAATTTTTTTTTCTTCGAAAAGATTTTTTGTTTCCCTCCAAAATCCTGTCAGTATTGTAACTAATGCAAAACTGTGAAAAAAGTGGGCAGAAATTGTTCTTTTCGTTTCCATTTTGTTGATGACGATTTCACATAATTTTTATGAACCATAGGAGCATTCCATGAAAAATAAGGACTCGATTTTTTAATGTTAATGCACGTTTAAAGCAAGATGGCGGCATATAAACAATAATTTTAATTAAACATAAAATTAATGTGATGTGTTTGAGTTTTAGTCATTTTTATTTTGGGAGTAATAACATCAGATGGCTTTTAATTATGATTTTTCTTTCAGCCTCATGAATATCTGACAAAAAAAGACACTAAAAAGGACATTTTTTCAATCGGAAAATGCCAAACCAACTCTGTCAGACACGTGACGCAATTTGTCTGTACGTGACAACCCATTAAAAAATTCCTTAAAATGTAACGATGAGCTTTTTAAATATTTTTTTCTCATAAATACTAATTCTGATTCTTCCTTATTATTCGGTTCTTACAAATTTTCGATCGATGTCTAATAGTTTTGCTGAAATCTAAATATTAAGATAACAATGAAGAACATTGGTTGACTCGACCCGTCTGTACGTGACACCTTTTTTTATTTTTTTTAAAGAAATTTAAAAGAATACCTTTAAAGTTTTTACAAAAAATCGAAGACTAATAATGTACAAACTTTTGAAAATAATTAATACATGACCTATCTAATCAATGTTTTGAAAATAACAGCCTTATAATAACAGAAAATTAGTTGAATTTGTCTTTACGTGACCATGGAATGCTCCCATACAATTTGTTCCTTTAATTGTTTTGTACAAATTTGATCATTCGGTACGGGAAAACGGTTCAATAGATCAATTTGAAATTTTACATAAATATTGGTGGTCTATAGTTCTTTAAAATGTTTTACCAAACTAAGTCTTGCAGACAATATTTGTAAAGCAGTAAAAGATTTACAAAAAGTCTTTAAAAAAGTCGTTTTTTTACCTTTTTTTGAATGTAACGGTAAGGAGCCAAAAAAAAAAAATAACCGTTATAAAATTTTGAAAAAATCTTGTAGAAAACTGATTCTAGTTTTTAAAACTACCCTTAAATTTTCCGTATCGTCATTCCTTGCGAAGATATTGGTACTTAAAGTCAAAAGTCTGTTTTTTTCATTCAAAGCCAGATATACTTCTGAAAAAAAAATTGTAGAATGATGAAAACATTAAATTGGCTCAAAAAATTTTCAAAGAAAATGACAATGTTCAAATAATAAAAACAAAAAAAAAAATAAAATTTTTGGGTCGTGCTGCTTCTTATGATTGCGCAATTTCTTAATACAAAAAGTATAATGCTTTTGCCACTTTTCACAGAGATAGGGCTCTTCAAAAACACTAAAAAAAAAGTGATTTTTTTTTGTTCCCTTAATTGTTTTTACAAGTGTATTTTAATATTGTTACCTATATTTTCAAAAATGTATTAATTTATTTGCATACACTCCTTATTCCTTAAATCAAAAAATTTTTAAATATATTTGTAAGTTTTTGGTATATGTATGTATATCTTTAATATTTGAAAATTATTTATAATAATAAAAATAAAGATGGAATGAGCGTTTTTTTTTAGTCAATAATATAGATTGAAATCTGATCATAACCAAGAAAATAGTGCCCATAATTTAATTTAATAGGTAGACTTATATTTTTTGATTTATTCATACAATGTTCTTTTCATAACTTACGTTGGTTTCCATAACTATAGATTATGTGTATATTATGTGCGTGAATATTTTCTATTAAAAAAATTACGTTAGTATACGTACATATGTATATTTGTATGTTAAAATTCTAAAGAAACTTTTTCTCCCTCGTATAAATACGTTAACGCCTTTATGAACTTCTTTTTTTTTTAGAACCATTAATTACAAAACCCACTTGAATAGGTTAAGGTCAACTTAGTTCTTTTTTTCTTTTGTATACCTGCCTATCTAGAACTACCGTACACACTTATTTCGCCTTACGTTAACCTTTGACTTCTCCCATTATAAAAAAAAGTATATAATAAAGAAACGTAATGGAAAAAATGTCCTAGCACGCAACATTCGTTACATTAAGATTTACATTTAGGTTTTTATAACTTCATCCATTAAAAAAATAATAACAAAAGAAATAACGGTCATAAATATAGGCATTTGTCAAATCTAATTTCACACACAATAATTTAAAGAATTTTATATTATGTATGTAATTAAATTTGTGAACCATATTTATTTTGTTATAAAGAAAACAATTTTTGCAATTTATGATATAGCGGCAAGTTTTATTTATCTATCAAAGAAAACAAGAGTATTGACAAAAAAAAATTAATTAATTAATTTATAGCCAAGGTTGGTTTGAGTTTAAAAGGTGCGGTAACGGTGATATTATTATATCGACATGTTTGATGTGCAGTATTGTTTTACGATCCTCGTGTTGCAAAGAGCAACACGCCATTGGGAGCAAAATTGGAAAAAGATATTATAAATAAATCTTATTTGGAAATTATTTTATTTTTGTCAGGTATATGGAGCACAGAAAGCTTAGTTTAATTTTTCAAAATAATTTTGCCTTAATATTCATAAATTTTCTGGACCAATAATTTAAAATTTTAGTAAAGAAAAAAAAATGTATGCATTTATTATATTGAGGCAATAATGAGAAGGAAACAGTGTTTTCCTGAGGGCGGCCATATTATGTTCTTACTTGGCAATTAGTTGCTGGAAATTTGTTGCTTTCCTTAGTACCTACTTTAAAGTTTTTTTTTAGGGGAAAATTTTATAGGCTGATGATTGCCTGGTCGGCGAGACCGACGCGATGCGGCGTGACACAAAATGGTTCGCTTTGTTTTGTAGAGCGGAAAAACCTCACAAAAACTGAATCACTAACCTATTTTGATGAAAATTTTAGGCAAAATAAAGAAAAGGATGAAAAATTAAAACCATTAATATGTATTTATCTAATGCCATGCCTACTTGAAAAAAAAAACCCTACGACTGGATCGCACAAACTTGCTCTTGTAGTAAAAGTTTTTTCGAATTTCAAAGATTGAGCGTATTAAAAGTAAATAAATTTATTAAAAAAGTCTTCTTAAATTGTTTTGAGAGCTAAAACAAGTACACTATTTGATTTCTTTAACTAATCTTAGTTTTGCAGAAAAAAAAGTTAAAATCGCAGGAGCGGTTTTTTTTTTAAATTAATTTTTTTTATATAAAATTTTGTAAAAATTTTCAGGAACAAAAATTGGTACACAAGTTTTTATTTTTTATTTATGTTAAATTAAAAACTAAATTTCGAAAAAAAATATCTACCCGTTTTTGAAATATCGAATTTTCAAAAAAAAAAAAAAATTAATTTTTTTTTTTTAAGTCCAAAATTTGTTTTTTTTTTGAAAATTTTGATATGCAGTATGATTTCAACTTTTGAGAAGCTTTTGTATAAAAAATTTAATTTAAATCGGTTGGACACATAATGAGATAGTCCAAAATAAAGAAAATGGTTCTATAAGAGGTAGCGTTAATAATGGTTAACTGTAAATATTGTTTTTAGCAGATCGTAGATCATACTAATATTAGTATTTAGAACAATTTTAATCAAAATCGTAGGAGTCGTTTGCGAGAAAATTTATATTTTCTGTAACGGTTTTTTAACATTTATATCGAAGGTACCGTTTATTTTGACTATAAGAAAAAGTTTTTTCAAAATATTTTAGATAATGTTAAAAAACCCCTTGTTACCAAGTTTCATACAAATCAACCAATTCGTTTTCGAAATATTTGGTTTAAAAAAAAAAAATTTGGTATACAAAATATTAAAATTTTTCAGAAGATTCTCCATAAAAAAAATTATCGCAATCAGTTAATTCCTTTTCTAGAAAAACGAAAATAAAAAAATGGTTCTGTGGGAGGTACCATTTAAAACCATTTTTTGGGAATTTAATTTTTACAAAAAGGTAGCATTTATGTATGTAATAAAATTTATTGATTTTTTTTTTGAAAAATCTGTGAGCCATTTTTGAGAAAAATAAGATTTTCCTAAAATGCTAAAAAAATTATACGGCAGGTACTGTTATTTTTGGTCCTAAAAATAAAAGGAAAAAAAACGTGTCGGGGTAATGTCCCGAAAACACTTTTTACCACGTTTAATTACGATCGGCCCATGGGTTTAGGCTGTAGGCTAGTCCACAGACAGACAGACAGAGAATTGTGAGACTCACTTTGTGCAGAAGTTAGAACAGAATTTGTATTTAATTACTCTGCTCGATGTTAAGTCATATATTTGGCGAACATTAATTCACAACTAACTACCGACTTTCGTTTATCGCTTTCTTTAAATATCATTTCTGTATTTTATTTTTTTTTTTAAACACACACAATGATTTTTCCAATGCTGAAAAACAAAAACCAGAACTGACAGTTCTCACAAATCTGTTCCAAGTTGTTTTACCTTAAAAACAAAAAGTGCAGAATATTCTTTTCCTAACTGTTTCAAACAGTCTCATTGGACTTACCTTATAGCTTGTCGAAGTGTATGCTACATATAACTACTTCACAAATATCAAAACAAAACTGACAGT
Organism: Epistrophella euchroma; assembly: GCA_947049315.1. Taxonomy (NCBI): domain Eukaryota; kingdom Metazoa; phylum Arthropoda; class Insecta; order Diptera; family Syrphidae; genus Epistrophella; species Epistrophella euchroma. The sequence continues at coordinate 19,928,808 of OX346245.1, forward strand.
TGACGCTAGGCAATACAGTATAGGCAACTACTTAGTTTTTTAAGTTCGAAAGCTCATTATAAATAAAATCCTTGCCGCCTGGAAAATCAATTGCCAGCAATGCAGGTATATGTTCTTTCAAAGTCAACAAGGCCCTCGCCAGTTATTACCATCCCAACTCGAGAGAAAACAAAAATTGGTTTAATTTAGATTAATACGCTAACCGCGGCACTGGCTACTTTGAAATACAGACGTTCAATGATAAAAATGAATAACTTTATTTCTGATGCCTAAGAATTTTTTAATCAAGGGCCTAACGAGCATTTGCCGAATTTTCCTCTACAGAATTTTCTCTAATAAAAATTTTCATGGTAAACTTTTGGCAGAACTTATCATTTTTCCAAGCAGGTTTTTGCATCAATTATTAAAAAAAATGTATAATAAGGAAATGTAAATACAAATCTCATCATGTTATTCCTTATATTAATAAAAAATTTATAAATAAAATCATAAAAAATTGGCATTTTGTTGCCATAATAACAAAAAAATCTTAAACTCAAAACTTTGGAGGAAAGTTACAAATATTTTGGTTGAGCTCTTCTTATTCATCACAATATAGATTACATTTTCATTTTTTGAAAACAAAATTACTGATATTTTGTCAGTCGTGCGCAGCAAAAACAATTGCATTCCTTCAAATGGATCTTGCAAAGTGGTAGTAGTACATCAGTGCCGAGATTTAGCTATTTCAGCGAGTGAAGTGAGATGACTCGCCTTACTCGCCGACTCATCTCACTTTACTCGCAAAAGTGATTTAGCAATTAAAGTGAAATGAGTAATTTCGAATTTAGTTTCGAACACATGAAATGTCATAACCAAAGACTATATTTTATTTTGTTGTCTTTGGTTTGTTTTCTTTTTGTGATTTGAGCTTTCAATTTTATTAAATTTAACAAAAACAGTGTGTCATAGCAATTAAATAGACAACAAAATCAAAAAAAAAATTAAATTGGAAAACTAAACTAAATAAATGCGTGATTTTAGTGTAAAGTGTCTTCTAAATCTTTTTCCAATGTTTTGTAATTGGAACTTCCTAGTATGTCGATGAGGTTCTCCTTTCGATGGCGATACTGAATTTTTTTTTTAATTGAATTGAACAATATAAACAACAAAAATATAAACAAAAATTTAAAAAATGTTCACGAAGTATTTTGTACTAAATGTGTATATTTATATAAAAATAAATCTAGTGCATACATATATGTACATTTTTCCTATACATTGTTGTCTTGCAATTTCATTTCACAAACGTGCGTAGGATGTGTAACAATTTCTTTAGAAAAGAACAAATACTAAGGCCGGCCGCACATTGGATGCGTCAACATACGAATTCATATCGTACTTAAACGTTCGGATTCATTTCGTACGTCGGAAGTATGACTCACTCGTACCCAGTGTGCGCACTCCCATAGTATTTAGAAGGTTGGGATTGTTCGTGCGTGTTTGTACGTATTCGCACGAGTGAAATCCATACGATAACGCATCCAATGTGCGGCCGGCCTAATGCAAAAGTGTAAATTTACCAACACATACACCAAGTCACCGTTGAAATATCCGGCGAGTAATCTGACATTTCATTTCACTCGCTCACTCACTCACTTTTGCTAGCTAAATCGATTTTCAGTGAAAAGTGACTCATCTCACTCACTCGCTGCGGTTTCGAATTAGCTAAATCTCGGCACAGGACTACATTTCCCATTTAGTGAAAATGAATACTATAATGCCTATAAAGCCGGATTATGACCAACATTTTAAAATGGCAGAAATAATGACATTTTGGCGCATAACACCAAAGCTACATAGGTACTAACAAAATGAATTATTGATTATATCCTTTAGATTTTAGACAAGGAGGACATTTCAAAGTAAAGAAAGACGGAAGTACAAATAGTTGAAAAGGAGGACTATCCTCCCAAATGGAGGACAGTTGGGAACCCTAGTTGCCGCTGTTTGAAAATGTTATATTCATTGCAATTATGATGGAATCCGCAGTGAATCGCAATGCATAGTGCTCTCTTTTCTCTTCATCGATTTAACATGGAAAAAAAAGAGAACATACGAGTATGTACTGCGGATCCACTATTACGGAACGGATTCCATAATGAACATGAATATCTTTCGAAAGAGTGATTCATTTCGGGGAAAAGTATGTCCAATAGTTTTAATAACGATAAAATAAAAATTATCTTTAATTTCTTTTCCCCAGAAAAATAATCCTTAAAATGTGTTTGTACAAATAAACAAAATTTAAATACATCCTAAAATGTTTCCATATGTTATCCGAAAAGACAACAGATTTTTAAATAATTTTAAAATCCTTACAAAAAAACGTATTTTATTTCAATGGAATGAAAAAAAAAAAACAAACGAAAGTTTTATATGATCTTTTTATTTCTATTCTAAACACACCCTTATTGCACTAACAGACAAAAATGCTAAATAAACCTTCAATTCAATGAAAAGAACATCATCATCTTACCCCCTTCGATCCCTTATCCAATCACAATACACTGCCTTGGTTCTCCTCGTTCAAAATAGGATGTGTTAATGTTTCTATACATATAAATGAAATTCTCCAACTTCAACAAAAAAAAATCCTCTTCCTTTACAATGCTAAAGGAATCACTTAGTTGAATGAAGCATTCATCGGAAATAAAGATAAAGCAAGGTACGAGGAATTCCGGTGAAAATCCTTCACAGCGATACTGAACAATGCCATCTAGTAGCAGCAGGAATTATCTACATTGTACAAATGAAGGTTGAGTTCAACAAATAAGTAGGTGCTTTTTTGAACGAATAAAAGAAAAAAAAAATGCAACAAATTATGTTGACTCTTCTTTGATCGTTACTGGCTGGGCTTTGGATATAGTTTAGGGAGGACCAAGTGCTATGGAAGCAAAAGAAAATTAAATGAGAATAAGAGTAGACTACAAAATAATTTAAAAAAGAATTAATCTAAGTGACTAAAAAAGACTTACAACGAATAAAAGGCTTGAAATGTTTGGCAGTCTTGCAAGGGAATGTAAAGCTTAAAAAAAAAATAAAAGAGACATTAAAATGTTGAAATAGCAAAAAAAAATCTTAGGGCCGTGATTATCGACCACCCATAAGGTTAAGCTAAGCGAGAATCATAAATCTATTTCTTCACCAAGTCATAATAATAGTCAAATTTTTGGAGCGCTAATAAAATAAACGAAGATAGCATTCTTCAGAAAAATGTGCTAGAAAATATTCAAAATTAACTGTGTATAACACGAAAAAAATTTCTCTTATGAGAGTCATGAACTTAATGGGGCCCGATTATTACCTAATAAAAGGAATAAGAAGTACGGACAAGAAATAAAAGGAAATTGTTGGTTGGAGCATAAAGCTAAAATAATATGCACAATAAATAAATTCAATTATATTGCTGGTATTTTTTCTTTCGCATTTATTATTTAAAGCATAATTAAAATGTTCGAAATTTAAGACAGTGCGCATTAAAGTAAAAATATCCAATTGATTTTAGTAATTGATGAGCTAGCGAACAGAAGAAGATTTGTCTCATTTATTTCTTTGATCAGGAGAAGTGAAGAACTAACGGGATGTGTACATTGGGTGTACTAAAAAGACATTTTTTTATTTTTGCATTTTGTTAAGGATAGAATAAAGAGTCTTTCAATAGGGACCTCCGACCTTCGACGGTTGAAATGCGACCATATTGTTGAAGCTACATCTGTCAAAATGACTGTTATTTATTCAGTCTATTTTGCCAAATCACCATGAACGGATATAGCGTTCAACAACACGTGTAAATGATATTTTTTTTTATCAAAATTGGTATTCTACTTGGGCAATGTTCCACGCACTTCGCTCATTTTACGGTCGCCATAATCGTCCTACCGTAGTAGTAGTAGCCGTGGCGTGATGGTTAGGCTAAGCACGCACTTGCGATTAAGTCGCAAGAAATAGAACAAATGAGTTTCAATGCGAGTGACCGCACTTGCAACCGAGAAATCACGACTGAAATTTTTTCCATTTTTCGAGCGACGCGATTTTCCCCAAATAAAATGAAACAAATGCAATTACATGTTTGTGACCGCACTGCACTTGCGATTTAAATTTCTGCGATTAAAAAATCGTAGTCGCGGAAGGAAATAAACATGCAGGCACCTGCGATTGTCAATCGCGCAATTTCTCAGTCACAAGAAATGAAACACATAGTTTTAATTGTGAGTGCACGCACATGAGACTGAAAAATTGCGGCGCTTAAAAAAATGCAACAGGTTCCATTTTTAGAGCGACTTTTCAGTCACAACGACTTTAAATCGAAAATGACTGCACAGCCATTAAAAGATGTACATATGTTGCATTTGATAGCGATTAAAAGTAGCGCGACTACAAATCGCAATGGCGTGCACACTGCACAGCAAAAAATTGATGCGAACGCGATTTTTAAATCGCAACGACTTTAAATCGCAAGTGCGTGCCTAGTCTTAGTGCGATGGACTGTCATGCCGGAAGTCTAGGTTCAATCCCCAGCCTCGTAACCAAATAATTAAAAAAAAAAAAAAGGCTGGGTTTGACCCACACTGATAACTTCCAATTGGTTCCCTTTGAAACTCGACACTCGATGTTATTTTTTATAAAAAAAATTGCCAATTTAAAATGTTCGAAAAACTTATCAGTTGTGCAACCAAAGGAAGGATGTTTGCTCTAAATATATGCGACTCGAAAAATTTCAACAGTTATTAGCAGTTTATGTTTGCAGTATTTTTTGGCCTAGAAAAAAAAACCGTCAATTGAATTTTTTTTTAAACTTATCAATTACTAATTATGGCATTGTGTGTAGACTAAAATTATCCCGGAGTTGATATCATTGGTTGTTCTCGAGACATTCGATCCGAAAAACATTTTTTACGATTTTTAGCAGTTTTTTTTGCAGTTTTATTTTTTTGGCTTAGAAAAAAAACGTCAATTGAATTTTTTTACAAACCTTATCAATTACTATTTATAATATTGTGTGTAGATTAAAATTATTTCGGAGTTGATATCATGGGTTGCTTTTGAGATACACGAGTCGAAAAGCATTTTTTAACAATTTTTAGCATTTTTTTGGCATAGGAAAAAACCGTTAATTGAATTTTTTTTTACAAACGTTACCGATCATCAACTATAAGTTTGTTTATTAAATTAAATTATCCCGCAGTTAATATTTTTGTGTGTTCTCAAGATATTCAATATTTTTTAACAATTTTTAATGGTTTTTTTTTTTTTAATAAAAAAAAAACTGTAGGTTGATTTTTTTTTAGTATTACCAATTTTTCACTACGTCATTATGATTTTTTTTTAGTATTACCAATTTTTCACTACGTCATTATGCATAGAATGAAATCGGACCGAAGTCGATAGCATTGTTTGTTTTAGAGATATTCGAAAAACAAGGCATTTTACAACCTTTTTCTAAATTACTGTAAATTTGAGTTCACTGGTTCAGTAAATGATCAACCACCACCTGTTTGTCGACGAAACGCAAAATCCGTCCAAAACATCGCCGCTGTCTTTAAGAGTGTGCAGGAGAATCTGAGGCAGCCAATTTTGCGTTGCTCACAAGAAATCGGCCCTTCGCAGACTACAACTTGGCGAATTTTTGCGTCGTGACTTGGGCATTCACTCATATAAAATTTAATTGACCCAAAAAAAATTTGTAAGCTCCAAAAATTGTTCCGCCCTTTTTATGTTAAGAGCTGTGCCATACATTGTTTTAGTTTTTCTGTCACTGTGTCAAAAAAAATCGATTTTTTTGCTCCCACATTAAGGTGAGGAGTTTAGAATTTTACAAAATTACTTCTTTTGCCTTATACTTTTGAATATAAGTGTTATCGTATTTTAAACCATTTGAGTTGCGTCCAAGCCTTATTAGTTATAAATTTCATGTTTCGAACAAAGTCGAACTTGAGATTCAATAGTTGGTAAAATAAAAAAAGCACAGTTAATCATCACGAAATTTTCAGCGTTAGGAGTTAAATAATAAAACAAAAGTGGTCCTAGATGGCTTCCTTGAGGAACACTAGATGAAACAACAATACGGTTTAAATCAGTCAAATCAATGCATATCATTAGCATTCCTGTCAATTTTTTTAATTGCGAATCAATCTAGAGTCCCTTTTAGACGGAGTTTTGTTTCATAATTGCTTTTTTTTAATTGTTTATAAATGTCATCCCATTGTACGTATTTGGCGTTTTGAGGAAAATGAGATCTCGGAGATTACTCCACGTCAAAAAGTGAGCAACAAGCGAATCTAAATTTTTTTTTTTCCTCAGAGTTTTGACAACAAAACTGAGAAATTTTGCAGAGGAATCCTGTTCATGTAACTGAGATTGCTGAGAGCTCTGAGATCTCATTTTCCTGAACATGCCTATTATTTTAATGTGAAACTATAATGATCTCAATTGAAGAATGTCTATTACTCCAGCTTTTGACTTGACAATGGAATTCAGATAAAAATGGCGCCCAACTTTTTCTTATAATTTTTTTTAAATATAAAAATAAACAGCCGTATCTACATACAATGAAATTTTACAGCCTTTTTACCGTTAATGATCCCTAAACAGCTCTTAAGTGCGAAATCGCAAAAAGGCTTCTTAACTTAAACAACAGAAACTGCGTTTAAAGGTTCTTTAGAGCCATTTTAAATACATATTTTTTGAGAAGATTTCTTTTACTAGAAAAATATGTGTGTAGGACGTAGAGTTTTGACTTTTAATTAATTATAAAGAATGGTACATATGTGGTTTTTGCTTAATAAATTTGTTTTCTTAATAAATATGAAAAAAGGCCTAGACATAAATCTCACAATAAACCAAATAAATTTGCGAATAAAATGGGGTTGATTCTGTTTCTCTCTTAGAACTTACATAAGTAAACGCACTCTTTTCTTGTTATTCGTTTGGAACCTCTCAAAAAAACAGCCGAGATGTATAAAATGTAGTAGTATTTCATTTTGTTTGTACGAGAATCTGCAAATCTTTTACGTTACGTGACACAAAGTTCGTTTAGTTAAGTATCACTGGAAAAACGATTATAGATAAGAATTTAAGTTACGTAATTTAAAGGCAATTTAAATATTTAAGCACACTTAACTTATATATGTACCTCTAAGAGGCGTTTGAAGAAAATCTAATACATAGATACGGCTGAAAATGTTTTAATTAAATAAACAGCATGTCGTGGCACGAGTGACAAGGTCAAAATAAAAGAAAGTAATATTTTTTTCTAATTTCTGACCCAACAGACTCTTAATTTTAAAATTACTTAAAAACGAAATAAAATATAAAAAAAAAGTCGACTTGTTTAACAATTATTAATTTCTTGGCGATATGACACGATTTAAAAAAAAAAAAAGTTGTCTGTGGAATTGGGAAATGCAAATTAAGAAATGAAAGAAAAGATTAATAATTTAGGTTCTAGGTTCATATAATATCCAATTAACGTGATTTCTGATTTTTATTTTCAACGGGTAAACGGTACGAATTTCTAAAAATTTTCTTTGGTAAATTTTTTGTTTAAAGCGCAAATTCGTTATCATTTATATAATATCTTTTCGATAAACAACGCAGTCTAATAATTGCACACATTAATATTTTCAATTTATTTTTCAATTTTATTTAAAAAATACAAACTTATATATTTTTTTAAATGTTTTTTTTTTTTTTTTTTTTTATAATTTCATGCCTTTCATTTTTTTTTAATTGAAATTTTACTTTTATTTTATATTTAAAAATTAGTCTTATGAACAAGCTTAAAAACTAAGTTTACAAAAATGTATTTCTCTTTTTTCTTTTTTTTTTCGACCTAAAAATTTTTCAGCTATAAGTAAAATTTTTTGTTTTAGCCAATTTTATTTATATTCTTTAAAATGCTCTCTATGCTCTCCGTGTTAAGTATAATTTTATTTAGTCATCTGAAGTTGAGTAAAAAAAAATTTACTTTATAGTTTCTATTATTTAAAGTAAAAAATAAAACAAATATTTTTAAAATGTGAATTATGTTGTTTTATTTAAAATTCAAACATCAGCTTTAAAAGCAATATCAGGGTTTTCAAATATTTTTTTTTTTAATTTAAATTAAATCCAATTTTAAGCCGAGAGATATTTTGAAATGAATCGTCTCGTCATTCTATTTTAGCTTATTTTTTTAAAAAAGTACAAGTACCGATATATTACTGTGTCTTGAAATAACTCATGTCAGAAATACTGACTATATGAACAATTCTTTTCAATTATTTTGAAAAAAAAATTATTACTTTTGCTTATTATTAATCGAACAGCTGTTATGTGTTTATTGACCCATTTCAATCAATATATTTAAGCTATTTCGCCTATTATACATATATGCCGGACAAGGTATATAGTCTACCACAAAACAATCAGGGAATGATATTCAATATTTATGCCAACGTGTTAAACACAACACGGAGATTTTTAGAGGATTTATCATGTTATCCTGAAAACTCTCGACGTTTCTGACATTGATTGACAACTTGAACCCGAAAAGTTGATGGTAAGAGTATATATGTAAACTAAACTGCTGCTGTTTCGGTTTTGGATGAGGAACGTAAATACTACCATATCGAGAAAAATACCAAAACTTTGGAGAGCATAATATTTTTTTTTTTCACAAGAAAAATAATTTATGTTCTCACTGAGCTCGTCCTCTGATTTTGTGGGTGGGCGTGTTTTGTTTTTTTTTTTTTTTTGTTGTGTGTAGTGAAAAAGCTTTTAAAAAATATCATAACAATAAGAAAATATGTCTATACATTGGTTTTTCGAATTTTATATTGCTTGAAATCGATTTTATTACCATCCTCATAAAATAGAAATATTAGATTGGAAAGGTAAAGAATTAATATGCATACCTTTAGCTTTTATCTACTTCTTCTGAAATAGAATCTGAGATATGATTTGAGTAAAGATAATCATATTTGAAGAGGTATGAGATGATTTTGTTATTTTCATTCTTACAATAGACAATTTAAATAAGAAAAGGACATTTTTTTGTCAAGAGAAAAAATTTGTTTCTATTTAATTCTATACAGTATTTTGTTGTTATAAATTGTTAAACTATAAAAATCAGTAACAAAAATTGATTATTCTTAAAATCCAACAAAAACCTCGAAAAATTGAAAATGTACTAAAATATGTAGTTTGAATTAGATAGATACATATGTATGCTGATTATAAAAAATGCAAAATTTTATTGCCGAGAAGTTGTGGACTTTTTTAAATTGTTTTACATACAAAACAATTTTGGTGACATATGTGTGTAATTGTATGCAGAGCGAATGGTTCTTGTATTAACATATTTTGTAAGCCCGCGCTCCGGATTCAGTAATTAGGGTGAATATTTTTTCTGGAGTGGATTTTTTTAATAATTTCAATAAGTTATTTGAAACAAAAATATTTTGCTTATATCTCTTTCATAAAATTCTGGAAATTCTCCAAATATCGTAAATATTATATTTACGATATCACTTGTACTTGTGTCAACAATATTTTTAGTTTAAGATATAATAAAAAAAAAAAAATATCTAAAATATTTTTTAATATCGTAGGTAAGTTTTACATAAAAAGGTGATTGTAAAATGTTTAATTTTAAAAAAATTATTTAATCTATTGGAATTATAAAATTCTGAAAATTTCTTCAAATATCGTAAATATTGTATTTACGATAACAAATATCGTAAATATCGTATTTAAGATATTACTCTTATTTATGTTTAAAAACATTTTTAGTTTAAAATATAGTGACCAGAAATTTAAAACAGATTCATTCATTTTTTGGCAATATTATAAAAAAGTGGAAATAATAACAAATATTTATAAGCAAATTTGACCACAGCTTAATGTACAGCTGACTAAAACAAGCAAAAAATATGCTGCTTAAACCTTTTACCTTAGAGCTTTTTAAATTTGTTCTTTTAGCGTTTGTGGAATATCAATTGTTTATGAATTTTCTATTTCCAACAGAATAAGAAATGATAATTGCTTTAGAAGCTTATTATAAATTTTTTAAAGGACGGACAATTATTTAATTTAATCACTAACTCTTCTTCGCATTGACTTAACTCAACTTTATGATGACTGAAATAAAACTCTCAACACAACACAGCTACAACAGAACTATACCTCTATCTCGGATGCAATATTATTATTGTTCAAAAGTATACAACAACAAAAGCCTACACTACAGGTTTATTATAGAACTCACTCTCTAAGTAGCACTACTGCTGTCACTATCAGTATTTAATGAGCCATTGGATGCCTTTAATTCGGAACCGCATAAACTCTTCGATACTGTTGCTGGGGAACATGATGCACTCATTCCATGACGACATGGTTGCGGTGATGTTGGATTTGATAGGCCCGATTCGTGAATTGGCGATAAAGTTGGCGAACGTGTTCGTAGAAAATGTTTCCTTCGTTGCCGCCGATAGACGGAATTCAAAGCTGGAAGCCTTTGGGAATTTGTAGGAATGTGTGCAAAGCTTAGTGTGTCGGCCAGTTCGTCTAGGTCTGTGGGATTTGGCATCTTTCGTCGCGCAGGAGGTGGTGCAGAAGGCATTGTCAGCCCGTGAGCTGAATTGTAGGTGTAGCTCTCTTCGTCTCGGATAACCGAAGTTGGCAAAATAGTTTCTATCGACTGAACACTGCTTTGATCGCTCGACGGCGAGCTGCTGCTGTTCTCATACATCGGAGGGTAAGGTATTGGCCGGATTTGATTCTGCTTAACATTGCATGCTGGGGCGGGATGCTGAGGCGGATGGGTGGTGGCGGCATTGACCATGTTTTCGTTGTTGTGTCGGCAGCGGGGTCTTCGGTATCGGTTTATCATTCGCATCATATGCCGGAACCGAGCTATAGGCCAGGGCCGATTCATTCGCGGTCGCTGAGATTGTTTAAAGTTGGCACCATTTGTTTTGATGAACTGCACAGGGATCTGAGTTGGATTCTTTTTGCCCACCATCAGTCCGTTGCCGTGTTGTTCAACGTCAGGCCCACTAACCCCCATCGAAATTGTTGAAATAATATCATTCGGCACATCAGGGCTGTCGGGTACGCTTGAACAGCAATTCCATTTTCGACGCCAGCGATGGTGCTTCGAAATAGTCTTAACATTCTCAGTCTTGAGGGGTGTCTTTATGTGGAACGTGCAGAAGGTACACTGTTCGCTAAAGTGCAAGAAAGAGCGAGTCGTAGCAGAAGCTTCAATTTCACCAACCAGTGTTGCCTTACTCGCTGCTGTGCTGAGTTTCCGCCGCCTTTGGGCGAATTTCGAACAGCAATGGAACGATTTCGTTTTGCATTTCTCCACTGCCTCGATATCACCAGCAGCAGCTGAGAGTGCAGCTGCCGCTGTAGTAGTTGCAGTTGTTGCTTCGTCTGCCTCAAGCAGCGAACACATGTAGTAAGTCTTCAGGGCAGTCTGATGGTATTCGCGGGAATTCTCGCAGCAGTGCAGTGTGGTAGGACGGTCTTCGGGTTTTGCTTGGAAGAGCCGAAAATCATCGGGAAAACTATTAGGGTGACGCAAACTCGAACAGAAATACATCTGACTGCAGGGGTCCTTGGATGAGTCAGGACTGCTGTTGTCCGGGCTGCTGTTCATGTTGTAAGTTACATTCTTTGGCAAAGTGGAGAGGGCTTGTTGTTGCTGCTGTTGCTGTCGATGGTTGCGAATGTACTCGTAAGTGGTCAGTCCAAGAAATGAGATATAGATGTGGAAAAAGCAGAGATGCAGAAGCAAGCCGGCTGTAATTGCTGCCAAAACACCAAGGAATCCAATGAAAACAAGGAATATTGTGTCGCTGAATCCGATGCCGTTGACAGCTGCAGCTTCAACGGCTTCTTTTAACAAGCTCGTTTGAGTGGTTGTGTCATTAATGAGATTATCAGTGGAATTTTCCAGACTCTGGTTGAATATCTGCATGGTATCATTCCAAAGGGTGACATTCTCTGGTCCCAGTGTAACGTCATCCAGTGTGGTCTCATTGAACGAACTTTGCACCACAGCTTTCGAGACGGCAACCTCGGCATCCATGTACCAAAAACTTAGCCATTGTGGACTCAGATGATAAAGCAAAATCTGGGCGAATGCGGCGGCCACAATGACCAGAGTCGCTACTACCGCCGATACGACACACATCAGGAACGCAACATAGTTCCTTGAGCCAATGCAATGATTCAACCACTTGCAGTGATGATCGAACTTTCCCACGCACTTATTGCACACGGAACAGTGTTTTGTCCGTTGACTGGTAGTTCGTATGTTACACAAGTGACAACGGCCGTTTTCGATGACATGCGAATGTTTAGCGCGATCGAATTCGGGAACAATCCGATCGTTGCGATGCAATCGACGCAGTTCACGATCCGCGGGATCAATTAAAAGCGCGGCTAAATGCGAAACAATATGCACAATATATAAACCCGAGACAAGACCGTAAAGTGGACCTTGCAACTCACTGGTAAACGCAGGAATCAACACCCAAAATGAAGCAATGCCAAAAATAATCAAAACAAACCAGCCAAAAACTTGCAAAGGATGCAAAGGAAATTGCAAGCCGTTCAATCGACGTCCTTTACGATGTTGCAGCTCAGTGACATTATCCTGAAAGGAAATACACTTCGAGAGATCACATTTGAATGCGGACTTTTTTGCGTTTTCATTAGAATCATCGTTTGCGGCACCATCTTCTGCGTCATCATCATCATCTCCTTTATAATTGGAGTTGGTGTGGGTGAGTGCAAAATGCACAATGTGTGCTTTAGAATTGATGTTTCTGTCAGCAGTTGTTGATGTTGTTATTTCTATTACCGATTGTTTATTTAGACTATGACCGTTGCTACCGTTCGTTTCGATTCGATTCGATGCGTTTGTATGCTCTGGGAGCATGTTATAGCGATTATTTCAATAATACAAATACACAGTGGGATGAAAGATGCACTTATAAACGACATTCCATATACAGATTCCTTGTTAGATAATTAATATCGTTTCTATATGGAGGTTACTTTTATCGATTGGTTCTTCGGAAAGTGTTTTTCAAGGGAAAATTTATTAAGTTCATCATTTTTTATTGACTTTTGTATTTGTAAATAACTCTTAACGACGATCTAACGAAATATTTATTTTCTTTACACTTTAGTTTTTGGTTTAATTTTCACTTTTTTATCGTAAATGCAATATTTTTTTTCAAGTAATTTAACTTTTTTTATATACTTAATTCTTCTATTGACAAAAAATTAAGTTTTCGATCTAATATCGTAAATATCGTATTTACGATATAATCGATTTTTTATTATCAAAACTTTAAAAATTTCTGGTTTTAATAGAAAATAATATTTAAAACAGTACTTGCTTGAAATTAAAATATATCGTTCGTGTATTACTTAGAAATCAAGACAAAAGGTGTTGTTTTTTTTGTCATTGTCATTCACAAAAACATTTGTACTTTTATTTAGTAAAAACTATCACTTTTGTACCAATAGTTTTTCGAAGCTATCTAGTTGTCACTAGTTAACTAATTTTTATGAAATTAGTTCGTTTTCAACTATCACCGTAATGTTATTATAATTCATAGAACTCCAGTATTTTCCTTGTTTTATTACAATTGTAATACAAATTTTTTGATATTGTGTAAAGTTTCCGACGATTTTTCAATTTGTTGCAAAAGAACAAATATCGTAGATTATTCCCTTAGACGATATATAAAATTTTTAAGGACACGTAATCTTAGATCGTATATTAAAACCGTGCTAAAACTATGGAAATTAGGTCTTAACTAATTGCCTTTTCAATTTTAAATAACTTTTAACCATTTAGGCACTTCTTAAAAGGTCAAACCAATTGACTGCAATTGCTTAAAAAGCCACTCGACAAATCTTCAACAATTATTTTATTTGTTGTGACACAAGTGTCCTTTTAGCTTTTTTATTTTATTTTTTTTTTTTCACAGCACAAACTTTGCTCCTTTTTGGCTACTATTGAGTTTATTTTTCAGGGTGTGTTGAGTATCTTTTATTTCCCTTCGTGTTTATGTAACAATAATTGTTGATGTTAAGAAGCAAAATAGAACAACAGCAATAGACACAGGTTAGAAGAGAATAAAAAAAAAAAGAATAAAAGTACAAACAGGATTACTTTGTCCTTTTTTTTTATATATTTTCCTTTTTAATTCATTGAATAAAACACCGAGCTCGGGATTGTGTGGTTTTTTTTTCACAATAAATGACAACAGCTACATTGAATACATGTAGTTTAATTGACAAAAGCACAACTTGTATTGTTCGAAAAGGGTTGTTTTCGATAAATTCACGACGGCGACGACGACAACGACATAACAACAACTACAAAAAAAATACGATATACACAGTGGATGGATGGTTGTTATGGCATGTTTTGTATCTTTTTTACTACAAAATCACTTGTTTTGAGGATGGGGAGTTTTTTTTTTTTGTTTTGTTTGTTTTCAATTCAACAATAGAAAAAGAAAAAAAAGAAATAAACAAAATATTATTACGATACGGTTTGTAACCATGACGGACGGGGTATAAGCTACAACTGAATCCCATGGATGTGGTGATGTATCTCAATGAGCCAAGCTGTTGGAGTTTTTCGTTTGGAAAAGCGTTCCATCCTCTCCAAACACTATCAACTCTCTGAGTGAGTGGAATATGGATACCAAAGTTTGCAACTTAAACTTAAAAGCTTTAAACAAGACACAACAACTATATATTTGATAGGTTTTGGATATGATCCCCTTTTGATAGGTGATGGTTGGATTGAAGTTTATTGAAGTGAAGATTGTATACAGATGTTATGGATCACACTTTGTGAACTCGGTGAATATCTTTTAATGCTGAGTAATTAATCACTTACCTTGAGACCTCGAGACCAATGTAATTATGTATAAACAAATTCACAGGAACGAAATTATTTTGTTTGAAATTGTAAGACTTAGCAAAAGATTAGCACAAAGACAGCAGCTTCTGCTAACCTGTAAAAAAAAAAAAAAGATTTATATTCTATTTGGAATTAGCACTTGGATGAAGAAATTTAGAGGGTAGGTAGGTAGGTACGGGCGATGAAACAAACAAAGCTCCATTTTTTTATGTTTAAAAATAATTTTAGTCTTTAATGGAGGCTGTGGTTTGACTGAACATACATAAATCTGGATAAGGGGAATATCTACGCAAATATTTTTTCGATAAAAATAGATTTGAATTAAGTCTAGACAGAATTGGGATGGAACATTTTTAGCTATATAGTGTATATTAAAAAAAAAAAAAAGGTGTACATTAAAATTAATTAAAAATTAAATAGCTCTTAAGAACATCGAGAGATATTTGCACAGCAGCAATAATAATGAGGTTCATTTATTTTGTTTTTAATAGAAAAAACGTCGCAGCATCAAATCCTAAATGGTTTATTATGTTTCTTGTATTTAAGTACATATTATGTAAGTTTGGCTCACATAAATATAATAATTAAATATTGAGACATAATGTAAAATGTATGAAGCTAGATCAATAAATGCGGATAAGTTGGAAAAAAAACTACAGAAAGTAGAATCAGTATTTGTAGTTCAATTTTTTATTTTATTAATATTTCGATTTTGGTCCATTCATTTTTTTTAAATACATCAAATGCACTATTCTGAAGCACAAACTTGTTCTTGTAATTTAAAACCATAATGTGGCTGGATTTTGAAGAAATATGATACTGATTTAATAAACTAAATCCCAATATTAATATTTTGGTACCAAAAAAAATTACTTTTTTCTCCGATTTTTTAATTATTCAAATTCAATTATTTGTAAAATATGTAAATCCAATATTACCTACTTAAATTGAAGTGAAAAATTATGATTAAATTGGCTAAGCCATGAACGAGATATACAAGAGTAACCCGATACCCGTAACATTGACAATTTTCTCAAAAATTGTCTAAATTCTATTTCTGTTATGCAAATTAATGTTCTTTCTCTACTTCCCGGTGTGCTTTTTTAACAAAACATTACGATCAAAATAAAAATGCAAAAAAAAAAAAACGACTTGACAACCCTTATGGCCAAATCACAATCTCGCGTTCGGTCGGTCGGGCTTTGATGGGCTTTTGATCGACTTTACGATAACATGTGTCATTAAGCGCGACCTTTAAAATTGCAAAACGAAATGTGGCTTCAAGCTTCGGGCGTAAGTAAGAATGTAAAATATACTTCTAAAAGACCAGCAAATGGAAGACTTCGTAAAAGGAGTTAAAAATATCATCAAGGACAAATAAAAGAAAAAGTAATTGATTGGTCAATAGATCTGTTAATATTAATTTATTGAAACTAGAGTATCAGCATATTTTGAGAAGAATCTACTCTTCTCTTTTTTACGCAAATAAAATCTCCATTCAGTAAAAAGCCCATGTAAACAGGCACGTACCTACGTAAAAAATATCTGATGATATAAATCCCGTCAGACAAAACAATCTTAAGCTGGGGGAATTATTTTATTGCAAAATAGGCTTGCAAAAAATTTTTTGCACATTTAAATGTGGCGATGTTACGCCACGCCGCCGACTTAGTACATACACACTCTTACAATTAGCTTATCTAAAATCTGCTTTAAACTTAAAAACAAAACAGCTTTTCAAAATAGCTTCTAACGTCCTATAGTCTATAAAAATTGGTGTTTCGTCCCGGCCGGCGGCGGCGGTATCACTTGGGTTCATCTTTAATGATTAGGAATTCTAATCTGGTTGGATATAGTTCACACTAGGTATTCATCATGAAATATATGTAAGATGATCTCAACTTGATAGAAATTGCGTATTGACAAGGTCCTCTCCTCAATAGTCAACTGATGAGTCCAAGTGAGACCGCCGAGACTAAACGCCAATTTTCATGGACTAAAGGCCGTTAAAAGCTTTTTTGAATCAATAATTCAACAAGTCCAATTAAATAGTGCTTAGTCTTCTACTTGGCTGATTTATTTCAGTACAGTATAAAGAATTTGTATTATTAAAAAATCTTCGTATAAAAACAGCTTTTTTTCTTTAGTATATAATATTTTTTTTTTTTTTTAATTGAGTGTTTGAACATTCTGCTTAAAAGCCTCGGCAAAAAATCGCGAGATATTTTTGATTATTTGAAGAGCTTTATTCCAGAGCTTTTTAAGCTAAATTTACAAAACTGAGTTTTAAATTTGGAAATTTTGAATAGTTCAGTTTTTTGTAAATTTGCTGATGTTTCTAAGAATTTTGAATTTTTTTAAAACTCAGCTCACAAAGCTCTGCAAATAATAAAAAAAATCCGGCGATTTTTTTGATTATATTTACAGAGGTCTCTGAGCTGACTTTACGAAACTGTAATAAAACGAAATAAGACCCGACGGTCATTATTTCGCAGAAATACATAATTGAAATAAGGCCACCCGACAAATAAGGCCTAATTTCCGCATTTAGAAATTAAATTAAAGCAACATGTGGATTTATTTCGGCGGGCGTTATTTCACGGCACCTTATTTGATTAGGATATTGGGTCCTTTAGAACTCAAGCTCGAAATGAAAAAAATTTTTTTTTGCAGATTTTTAATCTTTTTTTTTAATACAATCGCTTTTTTTCTGTAAAAATCTACAATAAAACCAACCAACTAGATACCTTTTCATATTGCATTTTAAGTTATTCAAAATTCTGAAATTTTCCATCAACTCTGAAAACCTAGCGGACCAAAAATAACGGTATGTACTATTAAATAATTTTTTAACATTTTCTTAAAAGCTTATTTTTCTCAAAAATCACCATCACGACTTGTTTAATAAATGGTAACAATTCTAACTACTAAATGGTACTATCCTCAGAACCTCTTTTTATTTTCCAAAACAAATCGGCTGAATAAGATAAATTTTTTTTAAATTTTTAGCAAAAAATTAAAATTATTTTTTTGATAAGTTAAAATTTCAAAAAATACGATGTTGATTTTAATTAAACTTGACTCCAACTGGTTTTTAAAAATATTTTTTTACAATAGGCTTTTTACTTTTTTAATTCAAAGCAGTTCAGAGCTGAGCCCGAACTGTAAAACCAAAATGTTGTGTTTCTTTTTGAGTTCAGAGCGCTCAGAGCTAGGAATTTGAGTTTCTTTTTTCGTTCAGAGCGTGCTCCATGAGCTCAGAATAAAATAACCGAGCAGTCGGAGTAAAAAACTGACCGCGGCCAACTTCATACAGTTACCATGTAATTTGACAGATATGACAATTGAATGCTCAGGTGTGTTTCATAATTAAATCGAAGTATTCTGAACATACTCTGCTCAGAGTTTATTCCGTTCTGAGTCTACTCAGTGCTCTGCTCTGTACAAACTCTGAACTAAAAAAGGAACGCCTAATATTTGTTTTAAATAAAAATTATTCCTAATCCTAGTCAAAATTAACGGTACCTTCCATACAACTACATTCAAAATCATAAAAGAACATTTTATTTTTCTCGAAAACCACTCCTACGGTTTTGATTAAAAATGTTCTGTATACTAGCATTTACTTTTCAACTGATTTTATGAGGCAAACATGTCCGAATCGTTTATACACTTTCAGATCTGTCACCTTTGTATATGTATTTCATTTTTATCATCCAAAATGTGTTTTTATTTTCTCTCATTCGAACTCTCGTATATTTAGTATACAGCATTCCCATTCTTTCATTTATTGACATTTTTCATTTATCGACTAGTCGGGGCACCTCCACTAACTTACTGAAGTACGACACATGTGCACTAGGTGCTGCTATCATCGCTACTCACCATGATAGTACATAGATTTTATATACAAAGCTGTCACGCCAGAGAGGTCTGGGTTCGATTCCCAGCCACTGCCACCTAAATACAAAAGTGTTTTTCAGGGCTACTACCTCTTGCGATACTTTAACAGTTCCAAGCAGCCCAACTAAGTATATTTCATAGAATATTTTCGAAAAATATAATTTTTAATTGAAACAACATTTTCTGATTTTGTTGGTACTTTTTTCGCGATTTCTAATAAACGAAATCAATGTAAAAAACAAAATACAAGGCCTTTAAAGCCTTGAATAAAATTTCGTGCCATCTAGTCGTACATTTAATTTTTTTTTAAATTATTT
This sequence comes from Epistrophella euchroma, assembly GCA_947049315.1. Taxonomy (NCBI): domain Eukaryota; kingdom Metazoa; phylum Arthropoda; class Insecta; order Diptera; family Syrphidae; genus Epistrophella; species Epistrophella euchroma. The sequence goes on from OX346245.1 coordinate 19,948,011, forward strand.
ATTACCTACCTAAAAATAAAAAACAAAAGTGTCATACAAAACGATTCATTGACCCGTTGCACTATATAAGGTCACGGTTTGAAGTATATGGTCACATTATGAAACAGTCGTTTCATCATCGGAATTGCATCGAAAAACTCAATAACTGGCAAAGCAAAATAAAATGTATCTATAGTTGTAGCTAGTATATGTATAATATGTACATAGGTATAGCAGATGATGTTCCAATTCAATTACACGACACATTTCTTACTACAGCTTCACAATCTCATTGTTAAATTGTACAGGTATTTTCTTAAACTGCATTTTGACGAGAGCGATATTTAATCTTCGTTTCTCTTTATTTTCAAGCAGTCTTACCTTTGACAGTGGTATCTGGTATTATGAAGTACAGCTTCACTATTGTACTGAGCCAGACATTAAACCACACAATATTTCGTATATATTCATACCAGAAAATGTTAAGTCACTACCAGAGAGAAAGCTGAATGAAAAATATTATTCATCAGAAATTTCTTATTAAATTTACAAGGACGAAAGAAGTACTTCATTCTTTTCCCATCACAGTTTTGATAAAAGTAAATATGGTGAAACTTTTTTTTCCATGCATCATTTATGATGAGAGAAAAAAAAAACTTTTCCTCAATATGGACTTGAGTTTCGAGCTCATGCTGATGATGCCTGTCGTCCTCTCCTTGAATTGATCTTCTTTGGAAAAATAAATTGAATAAAGTGTGGCTGCACGTGTGGTTTCTCTTGGGTGCTGCTGATGATGCCTGCTGGATACGAACGATGAGTAATTGTAATGCTTTGAAATTATGCATAGCTTAAAAATATATTTAAATTACAAAAGAATTCTTCTCTTCTTACTAATAAAAGAAAAATTTAAATTTTCAAAGAAGATTTTTTCCAGTCTAAAACGAATAATAAGCAATAAAGTATCGGGCTTGAAACTGCGTTTAAAGACTTGGTTGTAGTTCTTCTGAGACTGAGCTCACTGTAGGTATTACTCTTCTTCACGTGCGGCATGTTAAGTAATCGATGCGGTATTTTCCGGTATGCAACAATCTTACGTTTAGATTTAGACGTATTCATTAAAGCAGTCTATATGCAGTATCTCGGCTTCGGTTTCTTAGAATTCAATCTGATGATGTCACTTGTTTCGATGATTCAAAATTCTTTGTAGGTATACTAATGTGCCAAAAATACATTACTAAAAAGGCCAAACTAATTGTGTGTTGAGTTTTTATAATATTTCTTGAACTAATAACTTATTCATTTACCAGGGTGTCCTCTAATTCGTGCACTATATTTTAGGGGCTGATTCATGGTATCATTCTAAGAAAAAATTTATATAGAGTAAAATTCTTTTCCCTCTTCTGACGCTGCGTTTTTTGGATTCTCTAATATCAGCTATTAGATGAGTGACAAGTAAGCGAAACAACATTCGCCGATCGAAAAATTATTAATTGGATAATTGGCCGTTAATAGGTCGTGAATTAGTTGTGATAATTTTGAATTTGTTGTTCGATGTTTTCTATGTTTGTTTTTTTATATCAACTTAGCGAAGCAAAACCTCAAAAAGGGGTAGAAACATCTTATATCGAATAGTTTATTGCTTAATAATTAGCCGTTCAGAAGTTCCAAATTGGTTGTGACAATTTTAATTTTGTCGAGCAATGTTTTCTATGTTTTTTTTTTTTTATGCTGCTTCGCTAACATCCTCTGGAAAAGGTATAAAAACTTCTTATTGGAAATGCTTTACTGATTTATAATAATAAGTCACTAATTATTCGTGAATTCGAGGGGCAATTTTGAATTTGTCGCTCGATGTTTTCTATGTTTTTTTTTTTCTTCAAATTTTCAAAAGAGGTAAAAACTTCTTATATTGAATGGTTTATTACTTAATAATTTTTCGTTTTTCAGTCCTGAATTAGTTGTCAAAATTTAAGTTTTTTGTGTGATGTTTGCTATGTTTTTTTGTTTTTAATTAAATTTATATAATGTACACAAAGCACTCGTCGAAAAGGGGTTAAAACTTGTGATTAGTTGTCGCGCAATGTTTTCTGTTTTTTAATAAAAAAAAAAAAAACATAAAAATTTTCATTACTAATAAAATGCTGACGAACGGCAAATTAATAAGCAATAAGCCATTGAATATAAGAAGTTTTAACCCCTTTTTGAAGTGCTGCTTCGCTAACTTGATATCAACTAGCAGTTGATATCAAATTAGCAAAGCTGCAAAAAAAAAAAAAACATAGAAAACATCGAACGAAAAATGCAAAATTATCACAACTAATTCACGACTAACTATCCAATTAGTATGTAATTTTTCCATCGGCGTATGTTGTTTCAAAATGAACATTCTGCTTCAAAAATTGGCACTTCGCTGAAAATTGGTACCGACCTTTATAGCATAATTAAGAATGTGCTGTCAAAAGCCCGCATAAGTCCGAGTGTAGGGAAAAAAAGTTACTGAAGGTCATATACCTACAGAGTGCTTAACCTTATCGTATGAGAGGGGGTGTCTAGGCGTTTAGGCGGGAGGAGAAATTTTCAAGATAATCGACTTAAAATAGAAAAAAAAATTATTAAAAAACAACGGCAACACTTACAATGTCATGCTATACTTTTTTTTAAAGCCAAAAGTGGGATCTTCTATAGTTTTTGAAAAATTAATTTTAAAACTGAAATTTTTGAAAAAATGATGAAAAAAATTGTGTTCGAACTAATTTTGTTTAAAATTTCACGTTATTAAGGCAGTATTACATTATTATCATATAAATATGACAAGTTTGGCAGATAAATATGGCTCAAAAATGTCATGAAATTGTGATAGTCAAATTTATATAAAAAAATATATATGACGCCATATGTATGGCAGTGATGCTTTAATTTTATTTAAGAACAAAATAATGAATTATGATTTTTTTTAAATATACATACATATATGCATTTTATTTTTCATAACTAGTTTGTCATATTGTGAACATAAATTGACAGACAAAGCTAAGTTGATCAAATTTATTTGGCATACTAGTTGTCATATATACAAATATATTGTGCCATATTTTATATGACTAGCATTGGTAGTATACAGGGTGTCTCGAAACTCAACGTCAAGCTAGTACCGGATGATAGGGGAGGTTGTACCCGTATACTGCCTTAAGTAGTATTTTTGTTTTTAATATTCGATGCTTCTATCAATTTTTAGTCAAACCCTAAAAACCTGAATTATTAAACTCTGAATTATTTTGAATTGACAAGGCTATTTTCAAACTTGATTATGATGATAAAAAAAAAAAAAACAATTAACCAAAAAATTATAGGTAACTGATGGATTCAGAATTTTCAGCATTTTAAAAGGTTTTTTATTTGTATAGGCTGGGCTCTTAAGATTCAGAAAAAAAACTGTAATAAATCTTCTTTACTTGTTAACTTTCCCCCCATAATGTACGGCTGTCGGCAAATAAATCTCTTGTTTATTTACTCTAATCCTTAGGTACATAAAAAACCTAAGTTTTTTTTTTTATTGTTTATTCACTTCTTCCACTGATTTTCTTTCTCATAAAAAATATTTCCTTAGATAAACCTATATTTTTCCGACATAAAATACAGTAGGTATGTGTAAAACACAAGTATTTGTAGTAAAAATCTGTCAAGTGTAAACAATGTAAATTACGACTTGTCACGTGTTCACCATTACTTTCTCTGAATAATTAATAATGAAACTGTTGACAGACATATATACCTACTTTGGGCATTTGTTCCAAAATGTCTGCCAAAAACTTTTGTATGCTTTTAACTCCGTCATCGTTGTCCAGAAGGGGGTGGTTATGAAATGTACCTATCTCCCAAACCTGCAATTATTCACGACGATGTAAAGGGGTTAAAGCCATTTAGAGAATACCTGTAGTGCTATTACGTGTACACTTCGCTTAATCGAGTGCACACACTCGAAAAAATATAGGATTACTCACACACACATATAGGTATAAAAACTGTCTGTACTATCTATCCATTCACCCTTCTCAAAATTTGAATGAAGTCCTCCTAATTTACATTTAAAAGACCGCGATTTGCGGGGTTTAAATATTTCCGCTGTAACGGAATACGGGGATGGTTTTTGACAGGTTCAGTTGTTGTTGTTGTTGTTTTTATATAATCAAACTTTCAATGAAGTTTTATGGTCTCTCAAACGGGCTTTGTAGGCCCACCTAATCGACGAAGCGATGGCAACATAAGCCCCAGAGAAAACCAGTAGAACGAGTTTTCAACCAAACATAAACAGTTTCTATAATAACAGGGATTTTGTCAGAGTTGTTTTGAACAGAAGTCGAATGACGTAAAATAAAATAAGGGTTGGAAAATTGAAGCTTTTTCTCTTTCTATGAAATCGTAACGGATGTTTAAATTCTCAGAAAAACAGTAAGCTTAAAGGACTTCATTTTGATAACTTTTGAATTAGATGTTTTTTCTCAGAGAAAGAGAGAGATATTTTCGATTTTAATATATAGAGAGAATGAAAGAAAAGTTTTGAACCGGAAGCTTTTACTCAAACATAATGGATTTTGATAAAACTTTTCCTAGATGAGCTTTTACAACTCTTTAAAATTTTTTTTATAGGAGTAACACAATTTCATTTCTGCTTCTTTTTTTGTGATTTTTTACTGGAATTCCATTCTGTTCTATTTTTTTAAGGCTATTTCCGCTTTAATGTTTGCTTACTGGCTTGTTTGCATTCGATACGAAGAAGACTTCAGCACAATGGCGAAAGTAATCAAATAATTAACTTGGGAATAAATTTAGCGGAAGAAAAATTAAATAATTGAGCAAATAAAGGAAAAAAAAAAAGAATTTATATTTTTTATAATAAAGAGAGTGAGAGGGAAGAGAAAAAAAAGAATTTTTCGATCGAATCCAATTCAAATAACCAACCAACCCGTATCCGACACCCTTGGGCTTGAGGTTGTTTTTTTTTTTTTATGGTTTATTTTTGAACTTTGGAGTATTGAACCCCAGGGGGTAATTTTGTCTTTTATGTATTTTATTGAGATGTAGTGCAAATGATGTGTTTGCAAATTCCAATAGGTATGAAAGGAGAAAAGAGAAAACAACCAAAACTGATGAATCAAATGATATTTTGGTTAAGGATTAGATAAATGGCTAAAGAAATAGGAGAAAGGATGTTGCTGCAGCAAGTGTACGAAAACATTGTTTTTTATTTGTTTTGTGGGGTGGTAAATTGTTTGTAAGTTGTTATTCAAATGGCAAGGAAATTTTTTTTGTTTACGAGAAGGATGATATTTTTTTTTTTTTTGTAAATTGTTCGGTTTTGTATGTGGCTATACAAATTTAAGCAACTCAGAATGGGGAAATTGAAAATTATTATTGAGTCTTTTAAAGGAATCAAATTCAATATTGTGTAATGGTATACTTTTCTGAGAATAGAGATAGCTATGTATTTAATCAACGTCGAAGAAAATGGTGTGAACAACAAAACTTGAAACTTAAATGAATTTTTGATGACGGTCCTTAAATTGGGACATCGTGTTGGATAGCCATTATTCGGTTTGAAATGTTGAATAAAAAACGTCATTTTTTTCAGATTTATATTTCCTCTCCTTCCTCCCCTTCTCAAAGGGCCAGTTGTATAAACCTGTTTCAAATATTGATCCGTGGTTCAGCAATTTTAACTTACCGATTTCGACCGATTAACTGAGGCTCAACAATATTTCAAGGTTCAACTAATATTCAAGGCTGATTTCCAATGCCGCGTTGGGCGTCGCTTTGACAGATTTTTCTTTCAACGCGAAAGCTCACACATAGCAATTTAAGCAAATTGTTTACAATGACGCGTTGGGTATTATGTTACGATTTGGCACCTATTAGCATGTACACAAACCAACGTAACATAAGCTACCTCAACGTTAAAGTTGAAAAAAATCAACTTCAGCGTGCGTTTTGACAGTTAAACTAATGTTCGAATTCCTTTCAACAAAAAAATCGATTTATTTAGAAGAAAAATTCTAAATTACAGTTATGTAGGTTCATTTTGATTTTCAGGTTCTCTTCAAGTCGTTTGTCATGTCGACGCGTTCGTAAAGCTTGTAAACGTATACGTAAGCGTCTCTAACGCGAACGCGCCATTGGAAATCAGCGTTCAATTAGTGCCAGTTGTACAATCGTGGTTTAAATTTTGATCCATGGTTCAGGAATTTTAACTCGCCGATTTCGGCGGGTTAACTGAGGTTCAACGATGGTTCAAGGTTCTAATATTTAGTGCATATTAAAGTGCCAATTACATGCCTGAACCATCGTTGAATCACAGTTAATCCGCCGAAATTGGTGAGTTAAAATTCCTGAACCACGGATCAAATATTTGTGCAACTGGCCCTTAGATGCCGAAATAAATGAGTTAAGATTGCTGAACCACGGATCAATATTTTTGACCAAGGTTTTTCAAGTGGCCCTGTAGAAGACCGCACTTTTTTGAAGGGTACGGAAATTCTCACCCATGAGCTGCTCGTGAGTTGAGCAATTCCCCATCAGCTCTTATAAGAAAAACCTCGCTCAAGAGATATTAGGTATGAGCATATTTATTTGTGCTCATGCTCACGAGTGCTCGATTTATAAAAGCTCAACCATGACAGGTTATAGGTACTACAAACAGGGTGTTTTGTATAAGATGCGACAGAAGGCTAGGGCGCACAGTGGGGCAAAATAACCTAAAAGCTGACAGAAAATCAAATTATAAAATTAAGTTTTGTCTTAAATTTCCATTTTATTTCTTTTTGTTGGTGACATCACTTTAGAAAAAAAATTAGACATTTTCTTAAAAAAAAAAGTTTTAATTAGTTTTCAGCCTGAAAAACTTCTAAAAGCTTGTCTATAACAATGCAAGAGCTTCATTATATAATGAAGAGTTCAAATTGCTAGGGATTGGGTAGCTAAATGGAATTTTTAAGGCTAGAAGTTGAAAGACGGGTTCAATGTACTGCGGTACTTTTTAACATTGTTGATAAACAAAAATTACCGATTTTTAATCAAAAATGAGATTTTATTCGATTTTTATTCTTTTTATACTTGAATGTTGTTTTGTTATGTTTATGTTTGTGACTCAAACAAATGCAAATGAATTTTTTAAGGTACCGTTATTGCCCAATCATAAGAAGAAGCACAAGCCAAAAATTTTAATTTTCTTTGAAAATTTTTTTTGAGCCAAATCAATGCTTTTTTTCGATACAAGTTTAATCAGTTTTAAGGTCGCCTTATTTATTCTAAATTTTTTTTTCAGAAGAATATCTGGCTTTGAATGAAAAAACAGACTTTTGACTTTGACTACCAATATCTTCGCAAGGAATGACGACACAGAAAATTTAAGGGAATCAATTTTCAACATTATAGGTAACGATTATTTTTTTTGGCTCCTCACCGTTACATTAAGAAAAGGTCAAAAAAAGGACTGTTTAAAGACTTTTTGTAAATCTTTTACTGCTTTACAAATATTGACTGCAGGACTTAATTTGGTAAGATATTTTAAAGAACTATAGACCACCAATATTTCTGTAAAATTTCAAATTAATCCATTGAACCGTTTTCCAGTACCGAATGATCAAAGTCGTAAAAAACAATTTAAGGAACAAATTGGGTGCTTCATAAACATTGTGACATTTTGATGACAATCATCAAAATGGGAAAGAAAAGAACAATTTTTGTCAACTTTTTTCACAGTTTTGCATTAGTTACAATACTGATGAGATTTTAATGGGAAGAAAAACATCTTTTCGAGAAAAAAAATTACAACTCAAATTTTAAAATTTTGAAAAAATTATCCAATTTTTGTTCCATTTTTTTTTTTTTCGAAAAAAATGTTTTTTCTTTCTCTTTAACGCTTATGTAACTGTTTGTCTTCATTTTTTTTCCAGGCAGTACGCAGTTCACGCGCAAAATTGTGACGTTTGTACCCGCTTTAGGGTGAAGTCTCCACTTAATTTTGCCAGGAAAAATAATATTCGAAGCATTATTTTGCGGGAAAAATGTTTACTGGTCAATAATTTTGCACGATAAACACGATCAACTTTTATTTATCGATAATTTTACAAAAAGAAAAAAAAAGAAGAAAAACATTAAAAAAAACTACATTTTTGTAGAGATAAAATTTGTCTTTTCCCGATCTGCGTGTTTTCATGTGCATAAAAAGAACATATTCAATGAAGATGCATTAATAGATAAGTCAAAATATAATTAAATGATTTCACTCTAAAATATTAAGAAAAAGTTCAACGCCAATTTGTATAATCTTGTTTCTAGAGCCTAGTTTAAATGAAATTCTTAGAAAAATACATCGTTCTGAATACAAAGTCTCCATAAAAAAGGTCATTACATCTCAAAGATGAATGGATTGATCCCCGTCATTCATTTGAAGAACAACGATTGCTAATTGCAGCAATGATAACAAGCATTAAATAATTAAATAAAGTTGTCAGCTCATCGTGACCACCAAAAGCGGTCAGAGTTTTTTGCGTCTTGTATTTTTGATCTGCAGCTGCTTGCAACAGAAAGCGAACCATAAGCTTTCTTTATAACAGGCCCAGGGTAAGAGCACTCTCTTTGAACTCATTAGAACTGGCGTTTAATTCTTGAACTCGCGAAATTTATTACAAAAAAATGTGTTCTACTTTTTTCCAAAACTAGCGGACGGAAGAAAAATATTAGAATTAAAATATTAGAATTAAAAAAATTGAATTGAATTCACACAGCAAAAAGATGAAATTATATTCACCACTAAAGAAACGTCAAAATTTAATGTGGGATCAAATTTAATCGAAATTTCAAACGAATTCGCACACGGCCTTAATTTCTCAAAAATTATTCACCTTAACTACATGATGAGTAGTAGCCGTGGCGTGATGGTTAGTGCGATGGACTGTCATGCCGGAGGTCTAAGGTTCGATCCCCAGCCTCGCCACCTATTTATTTAAAAGAAAAAACGGCTACTGCCTCTTGCGAGGAATTGACAAATCCTCCAAGAGTATCTCGTGTCACAGAAAAGTGCCGCTCGTTAGCCGTTCGGATTCGGCAATAAACTGTAGGTCCCCTCCATTCCTGCAGACACGCACACAGGAATGGTTGAGAGTTGTAAGTCACTAGGCCCTAGTTCTTCATGAGCTGTTGTGCCATCAAATTTATTTATTTATTTTTAACTACATGATTTAAAAAAAAAAAAAAAAACAAATAATTGAATGAAATATAAGCCTTCAAAAAAGCTATAACACATTATTGTTTGTGCTTTTGTTGATTTTTAATAATATTATTTCCACTTTAAGTCGAATTTTCAGAAATTGACCCCCAGCCTCAGGGGTGTGAGATATATGTACATTTTTCCCTTTTACAATTTTTTTCTTAGAATAATCCCAGGAATCGTCCACTAAAGTAAAGTGCACGTATTAGGTGACACTGTAGGATGTCATAATGCATACAAAACTATTTTTAAAAAAGTGAACGTTTTAGTGAGCGTGGTCATAACTAACTTCGAAAATGTATTAAGATTGGCACTAAGAATAATAATACCTACCAAATTTCAAGTTTTTGTCTTTACTGGTTGATTTACTTCCAACTTTAAGGGCATTCTGCCCCAATGTGGGGCGTTTAGATTGGGTCTATAATCGTATAGGAGGGGCTTCTATTTAACCCTATTTAGGGGGACAGGAAATTTTCTAAAAAAAATCATTAAAAAAACAACGGCAAAACTTACACAAATGAAAAAAATTTGTTTAAAATTGTACCTTATTAAGTAATATGTATTTTTGTATTAAATATTCGATGCTCCTATTAATTACTAGTCTAACACATAAAACCAGATGCCTATAAATAACATAACCAACTTTACTACTTGCTTAATGGAAATAGGATCTTCTTTGGAGCAATTAAAAAACGGATTGAATTTAAATTTAATGCGATATTTGCAATATTTTTGTAAAACTTCACATATGTACAATAGATGCTGCATATGTAAGTATGTACATTAGACTGATTAAAAAAATATCAAAGTGTTTTCGATTTTTTGCTTTTTTGTTAGCTTTTTGTGAAATAAGAAGTCTGGTAAAATTTCAGACGTTTAGTTTTTTTTTCGGTTCTTATAGCAATAAATTAAAAGGATTTTTTTCATAAAAATTGACTTGATAAGTAGTTGTAGCGTGTTTTTATGTATATTTTCATCTCAATAAATTTATATTATAGCTGGTATTTTCAACAGCGAATCAAAAAAAAAAATGTGGAGTAAACCATTCAATTTAGCCTTCAATAACTTTAAAAGGAGTTCACTAATTAGATAAGAAGTGAGGGACATTTTTATAGAACATTCAAATTCCTGTAAGAAAACATCTCAATCATTTCCGTACGATAATCGGTTGTAAAGTTATAAAATAAAGAAACAAATAAAAGAAAACTTCCAATACAATTTTGTAAATATTAATCTAAACGGCTGAGATTTTACCAGGCTTATTATTTCACTAAACTTTTACTAAAAAGCTAGTGGCATTGAAAATCGGAGACCATTTAATTTTTTGAACCAGTCTAATGTACATACAAAATACTTTGCAGAACAATTATTTTTGTATGTACACATAAATGTATTTTTATTCATTTCGAATTATTTTATTTTATTTTTTTTTTCTAAAAATATGCAGACAGCTACATAACTTTAACTAGACAGAAATTTTTTTTGAATTTATTTTTCATAATTCTGTTAAAAAAAAATAAATTAATTTTAAATGTCTTCAAAAAATCTCGATTATATGGAAAAACTTGCGATACTGCTTAGTTTGCCTCACAAAAACACATACAATGCATTGCCCGAAGTTGAACGTCCAGCTGGTTTACCGATAAATGCTTTACCAGGATGGGAATCAATTCCTCTGCATTCAAAGCTTCCAATGCTTAAATGTCCCAACAATCAAGTGATATTCACAAAGAATAAAATTGGCAGATCTGTAAGTTTCCATATTATATGTACATATGTAAATGTTTGCTGAACAAAACATTAAAAAAAAAAAAACAATTTCAGTATGAAAACTCACAACGTGATTTTGATTCAGTTTGTCTCAATGCAAAGATGGATTACAATCCCCTACATGATCCTCATTTGGGAAGATTCTATTCAAATGAAAAACTTTTGAAAGTAAGATCACTTTAACATTTTGAATCATATTAAGTGCAGTATATGCTTTACAGCTCACGCTTTTATCATTTTGTATTATCTTAATCGGATTGGAATTTATGCCTTTCTAGCGTCTTCGAGAAAACGGTGAGATAACTGAAAACAATGATGTAATTTGCACCTTGAAGGAATTCAACGAACATCGGATACCTTTGCATGAAACGTATCTTTCGCTTATTCGAATCCAAAGAAACAAAATTAATGAAGAACACCAAGATATGCAGATGATATCACATGCTGAAAAGATCGCTGAGCGAGAGAAAGAAAGTTCAAAAGGCACCTACAGCTTTGGAGATGTTTTAAAACGAAAAGTAGAACTTTCGAAACAACGCGCTCAAAGAAATCAAGTGATTCTCGAACAAATTCATCGCAAGCAACAAAAAATTGATTCCCAAAAGGCAATTGAAGAAATGGTATTGAGACATAAAAAAGATTTACATAATTTTCGAATTAAACATATTTTGGATGTTGGCGTGGATATACAAAGAAAACGACTTATTGCACTGAAAAAACATTTACAATACAAATCAGACAGGCTGAAAAGAAACATAAGATTCACCAAAGAAAAACAGATTAAATTGGCTAAGGAAAAAGCTAAGCTCTCATGGGAAATGCATCTTGAAGAAAGGATTATGAAACATGAGAAGTTAAAACAGATAACAAAAGAAAACGAAAAAGACATGAAGGAATGGATTGCGGTGAGTGAGGAGCTATTTTATAATATTTTTAGGCGTGATGCTGCAAGTTTAAATCTGTGGTACTAAGACCAAATGCAATATATAAGGCATTCAGGGCACAAATCGATTAACTCAAATTTTTGAAAAATCTTAGATTTGAATGTGAAAGCAGTTGGTATAGTCATCCAAGTGCTTTGGCACTCAAATGCAAATACAAGATTTTTCAAATAAAATTTTTAGTTAACCGATTTGTGCAATGAGCGGCTCATTGTGCTCCCAGGTTCAGATGAAGAATTCAACATTTTTTTACGGTGAACCCGTAAACATAGATCATTGGCTTTACAAAACTCGATTTTATATAAAATACAAAAATTGCCCACTCCCCACAGTCAGTCTTTTTCTTTTTTTGCATATACTTTGTGGTATCTTTGTCGATGAAGTGATTTTCTTTAAATTTTGTATTGTATGGTCCAAAATTTCCTCATTTCGATTCATTCCATCACCAATTTCCAAGCAAATACTTCTGAATATTTCGAGCCAAGTGACAAAGATGTGCGAACTTAAATATTGAAAGTTCTAGTAGCTTTCATGTTAGTGTTTGCATTTTAAAGACTACAGACAGACAATTCTATGAACTCATCAATCACTTACTATTTAGATATGTAGGTCAATATTATTACTGTGTTTAATGAAAATATTTCTTTGAAATTAACAAAGTTTTTCTCCATTTATAGAACCACATGGTTTATTATCAACAAAAATGGTCAGAGTTACATCAGCAACTCAAAAATAGATGCAACCGTCGAAGCCACTTAAAAAATGTTCCAAAAAGAAAGAATTTAGAAAAGAAAATACGACGTACTTTGGATAAAGTAAGAGTTTTTTCTCTTCCAACTTTTAAGATTCCTAATGTTTACGAAAGCTATTAATTAAACTTCTTTTAGTCAAATGACGATAACTTAAAGAACTTAACATCTGAAGATATTCATGATGCCCTTCAAACAGCTATTGATTTAGAAAATCCCCAAAAACTTCATCACTACGACTCAAATGATTATATTTTCAAAGCAGCCAAATATATTTTAGATGATATTCTTGCGAAATTCATCAAAGATTTAAGCGGAGAAAAAGATATTGAAAGTATAATTTCGAATCGTATAAGTCAACTGTTTTCTGACGTTAAACAATATATTTTAAAGGTAAGCTATAATTTTAGTTTAGCAATTGCATGTATGTAAATTCTGATATAAATGTAATTTTAGAGAGCAATTCAAATAATCTCAGCTGATCGTTCAAGTAATGGACAGAGAAGTGTAAGCTTCCTTTCAACGACAACACGTAATAAGAGATATTCATTGGCAAAAGGAGTTTCCTTCAACAGCTTTTCGACCTTAATTGGAACGGGTAGCTATGCTTTGAATGAGGCAAGTGATATTAAATTTACAACGGAAAGGCCTCCAACACCAGCAGTGAGTCAGAAAAAAATATTCCTAAAAATAATTTCTGAGAACGTTCAGAACTAAGCCTTGATTTTCTATTTAAGGGCTCCCTGACTTCAGTTATCATTGATCCCGAAGAAATCGATGCCGATGATAATTATGATGAAAGTATTATCAAGCAAAGAAAAAGTCTACATCATCTGTCTAGAGCTGAACGCATTTTCATAGAGCATTTATTTATAAAATTCAAAAGAGAGCTGATAGTGGGTATTGGGAAGCAGGTTTTAGCAGCAATTGAATGTCATAAAAAGAACAAGATACTTGGCGTAAGGAAAGAATTACAAGGTTAGCTAAATCTTAACACCTCCCACTTAACGAGACTTAAAAAAAAACATTATTACAGATATTGATAAGCAATTCCTTGTGAAACTAATGACCCGTTCCATTCTGAGTTATGCGGTCAACAATTGCAATTTTTATTCGAATTCCTTACTATGTCAATACTCTTTGGCAGGAGATATAATTTTATTTCTGCAAAAGGGTCTATTGAAACCTCAACGTGATCCTAGGGTTATTGTTCAACCACGTTCGAGATGTGTTTGTATTTTGGCACCGCCGTTTTCAACATATTGCAAATGAATTTGATTGAATACGAATAATGAAAAAAAGTTAATAATACTTACGGCTAATTGGCGAAAATCTTAAAATTCTTTGGAAACACTTGCAAATTACTTAAACAAACGTGTAATTCGAAAAATTTACAAATTCAAGTCACAACAAAATACAATTTGACAAAATGCACTTTTGTCACTTCACTGCTGCTGTCAGTCAAACTGACGTTTTGTTTTTGTGTTTTCTTCGCAATGCACACGTGAAAAAGAGAAACGACGCAAAATTGGAACAGACAAATTTAACCCTGCGCTTACACTGTGAATGGCGTTTACACTATGAATAGCGAATCGTGTTTAAAACTTTGCGAATTCGCTAATGTCGAATTAAAGCTCTCCCAAACCAACTTGAATATTCGGTGCGACAAACGGAAACAACAATAACAACACGTGGTTGTCAAACAAACAACATGTTGTTATTATTGTTTTCGTTCCCAAATTTTCGCGTTGGTTTGGGAAAGCCTTTATAATTTGACTCTCTTAAATTAATTTCGCTTCAAATGTCAACATTAGAAAATTCTTCACACATAATTCAGTCTGGTTGGTAACGTGAAATTTTTTTTACAAATTTTTACAAATTTTCGCCTTTTGTTGTCAAAACCCAAGTGAAAATTTCACTTTATCAAATAGAAACCAACTTTAGCCGTGTTTTTTTTTTTGCAAGGATGACAAAAAAACGATATCGGGGCTAAACAGTTTAAGTAAGGAGAGATTTCAACAGAATTTAAAAGAATAAAATAGCTTCGTTCGTGTACTTTCTGCACTAAAATGCAGTCTATCAAATATTGAGGAGTGGGGATGAAATTCTCTCAGAGAGAAGTAAAACTGCGAAATAGTACACAAACGCTTTGAACAAATAATTTTTTTTTAGTAGATATTTTGTTAATATTTAACTATTTTTTTTTTTCCTATGACTTATGAGCAACGAACACGATTAAAATACCAGTTGGCAGATACCACAGAGTGTACTAGGTTATTTGGAGATGTTCTGGCAAATGTCAAAGTGACTTTTGACGGAACTCATTATTTTTGCCCGAAGAATTTCTTTGGGCTGAAATTATCAAAAAGGGGAAATAATTTACTCTCTCGGGAGCACTCTCTTCTGCGAAAAACTACACATTTTTTTGCGTACACGAACACAATTTGAGTTAAATTTGTAGAAATTCGTAGATTTGGAGAGTACGCGAACGAACCTAATAAGTGCTTTCAGAGTCCGTTACAAATTATGTTGAAACAAATTACCTCACGTTACTTCGAAAACAGCGAAAAAACTATTTTTTTTTTTTATTTTCAAACAGGAATATTTAAAAAAAAACGTTACGTGAATAATAATTCGGACATTGGATTCAAGTTCACCACACCAAAAATCTTTGGAAAAGTATAGTTTGGTTTTTGTAACAAAAAACTAATTTATTTTTATCGTCAGTGTTGTAGGTGGAAGGAAGCTCGCCGGCTCAACTAGTAATTATATATTTAAATAATAATTTATGGCTTACAAAAGCATTTGTTGGTACATAAATTCCAAAACCAAGTCCAACATCCAACACAATGTTCGAGTGGAAAAATAAATTGATAAATTTTGAATTTTTCTAAGTTTCTTAAACACAATTTTAAATCCGAAACCTCATCAAAAAAATCGAATATTTTAATCGCTAACTATTAAAATAAAACAAATTTTTGTAGAGATTTACAAAAGAGATGAGTTTTTATTTATTTGTTAGTAGTTATCTTTTTTTTTTGCTTTTGATTTTTGAGACATGAAATATATTAATTTTCATTTATACATATACATACATATATACTGTAACTATTTTGTTCTTAGATTTTCATTTTTCAGCTCCACAAAAAAAAAAGAACAAACAATTTTCCAATTATTATTTAAAACTAAAACTTATAAAATATGTAATAATAATGTATAAGAATAATACATAAAAGATCATTTTGCTATTTATTTTTATTCATATTCAAAAATACAAATAATAGAATGTTTATTTTGCATTTTATTTTATCATTTTTTTGTATAGTTATCTGAGGGTACACATACACATATACATAGATGATTTAATAATATTCTTTGAAAATACCAATATTAAGCTGGAATTTGTTCTTTTTAACAACTGAGATTTGAATATTGCTCAGTCTGAAATTGAGTTTTCACAATTGAAACCCTATATTTTGTCTTCAATTTTTACTTTATTTTTTCTACTTATGAATAATAATAATTTTGTATGTAAATAAATAAATGTGCCATACATGAATCAATTCATCATTAAATTGCACAATTATCATTTGTTTATCTCTATTCACAAAATAATGCGGTGCTTTTACTAAATTACCTAATTAAATTTAAAATTAAATTTTGTAATAATTATGATACAAGTTTTTTTGAAATTTTATTTATAAATAATAGGAATATTAATTAAAATATGAATACATACAAAAATTATAAATTTACGTGTTTGATTTTGCTATAATTTTTAATTTGGATCTTTTTATTTGATGCATAAATGTGATTGGGTTGTAATAGATTAAAATATTTTTATTAATGAGTAAAAATTGTATTGATATGAATGTTTAAATTTAAATGTGTGAATAATTTCGAATGAAGCACTTTGCTAACATCGACTAAGGTCAGGAAAGTAAAATTAACTTTTTGTATATATGGGGAAGATGATTCTGTTGAAAATACAACATAATTTCAGCGGAAGCTCAATAATGTAGTTGATCTAATTTAAATAAAAATCAATGAAAAGCATCACTGATGGGCCATGGTCAAAAGAGCTTAAGAACTGAAGGTACTATTTATTTAATAACAAAATGTTTTAGTTAACTAGAATGTGTGAAAGAAATCCTTACTACACAAAAATTTGTTTCATTTTTCATTTCGATTTTGTTTTTTTGTGGGAAATTTTGGTGCTCAATATTAATTTGAACAAATCTTTGCAATCAACACGATATTTCCGTTAGGTATGTGAATTTTTAAATAAAAACTAAGTGGTGTTCGGCTACATGAAATTTGGCCCCAAACAAATAATCAAAAATAACCCCAAAGCTGGGGCTTTTTTCATAATGAAAAATTACCCTTATTTTCAAAATGGAAAAATGACCCCAAACTTAATGAAAAATAGCCCCAAAAAAGCAAGAAAAGCTTAAACCAAAAGCGAAAAATGGACTCAAAAATAATACATAAAACAACAACAACAGATAAAAATGAGGCCATTTTTCATAATGAAATTCAACCCCAAAATTAAAAATGAAAAGAGGCCCCAAAAAACGAAAAATTACCCCAATTCACAAAATTTAATCAATGTTTTGTTGTTGTTGCTTTTCATATAAATTTTTGGCCCATTTTTAATTTTTTGTTTGGGGCCATTTTTCACTGGGGCAAAATTTCATTTTGGATCGAGATTTGTGAAAATAACGGTTTTTTTTATATTTTCAACATTAAAATAAGCAAAGAAACATCTTTTTATAAGAAATTAATTTAGCACATCTTTGATTTTTGGAAAATTTAGCCTAAATTAAAAGAGGTTCTGTCTTGGCTCAAAGAAAACGTGATATCAAATAGTGATATCCGCATCATCTCAGATAGCCAAGCCGCTATTAAGACCCTGTACTCGTAACCCTACAAAACCTATATAAGCCCTTAACTGCTCATCATCTCTCATGGAGATGGCACAGCAGTTCAATATTCACCAATGTTGGATGCCAGGCCATAGGGAAATTCCAGGAAATTGTAAAGCTGATAAACTCGCTAAAAAAAAAAGGAACAACACTTACTATTTTGCCATGTAGAGCAAATATAAGTATACCCATCGCTACATGCATATTTATACTGAAACAAGTTGCTATTGTGAGAACAAACGTTAGATGGAACAAAATCACCACTTGTCTGGCGACAAAAAAAATCTGATCAAAGCTAGATCTGAAGCGCTCTAAATGTTTGTTACCACTAAGCTGATTACACAACGGTTCCGTAATAGGTGTCATAACTAGACACTGTCTAATGGGCAAACATGCAATGAGCCTCGGAGTATTTTCAAACAATTTCTGCAGAAGCTGTATGGACGAAGAAGAGAAAGAATCCATTCCTCATCTTCTCTGTACATGTCCTGCTCTATATCAAAGATCTAGGCCCTATCTTGGAGATTTCTGTTATAATGATCCTAGCGATCTGGCAAACATAGACATTAGTAGTCTCGTACGCTTCGTAAAGAGCTCTAAATGTCTCAACGAGTAGGGTGAAAGTATGCTTGATTCAGCAGCATTCATGCTGACAGCCACGCTACTTGGGGTAGCTTAGTGCATACGGAGTAAAGCTTGGTCTATGGTTCGAGCTCCATAGACTTAAGCACCACTCAAGGAGTCTAATGATTGGTCTGGAAGCCGTGAAATGAGCCATAACTCCATGCTAAAAAAAAAAAAAAAAACTTGGTGGTGGTAGCTCACTCAAATAGTGGTTGTTTGATTCAAACCTTTAAAATTTGAGACATATTCATACATATTTTTTTTTAATAAGCTTCTTGTTTAGAATTTAGGAATTTTTGGCAAAATTTTGAGACCTCGAGAATGGAAGAAATATTAATTTGACATGTCACTTCTGTTACTATTTAGTATCAATAATTTAATATTTAAATAAATCAATAATTTCTGTTTGATATCGTAAATTTAACTAAATTTTATTAATTTTGCAATAAATCTATTAATTTCAATTTTTGTCTACAGGACAAAATATCTTTGTCCTATCTAAATGAATATATAATTGACCCAAAATCAGCCCACGATACGATATCAAAGCATGATCATTGATAAATTTGTTCGATGCAACCAAAAGTTAGGTTAAATCTGAATAAGAAATAAATTATCTTAACAATTTCAATCTTACCGCCATATTATTCACTCGATACATCCAGATTTAAACTTAAATCCAGATGAATTTACATTGAATTTGTATGATTTACATCCAGATTTAATTTTTAATCTAGATGTATTGAGTGAATAATATGGTCGTTACTGTATAAGTTTAATGTAATTTTTAAATGTTTGTTTAATGTAAACTTTCCTGTAAACTTATTAAAAAAAAAAAAAAAACTTTTTGCATAAATTTATAACAACAAAATATTTGTTTTTTCTAATCTCTTTGATCTTAAATGCTATATTATAGTACAATCAATACTTGGTGAACCATTAAGACTTTTGATACATCAAAATACACATGGTGGTTATTTACAAAACAAAATCGAAAAATAATACACAAAATTTGTAAAATAATGGAATAGAAATGCAGTAGACTTATTTTTATGTATAATTGTGATAAAACAAAATATTTAAAAATAATCTCCTTTAGTCAACTTAAAAAAAAAAAAAAAAACAAAAAACAAAAAGAAATATAGACTTCTAACAAAAGCCATACACCATTTTACACTAAGACTTTTTTTTTTTTTCTCTAATTCATATTTCTAATAAATAAAATATAATAATTAACAATTATTATTTTAAGAATATGAATAAAGGTGTAGAAAATAAATTACAATATACTATGCACCTAGAAAACTTCCTGAATGAAAACGAAGGAGTTTAACAAATTTGATTAATTGAAATCTCCAATTGTTTTGGTAAATCAGTTCAGAGCAGTTATAATGAGTGTTTGTTGTTTTTTTTTTTTGTTGCTTACACATCATGACTTAATAATGGAGCATCATATTTTCTCGAATTAAAGTTCGTACACGGCATAAGCCAACAAGCTGGATGACCGCGTCCAAATACATCAGCTAGTAGATTTAGCTTGCGACGATTCGGTCGATATGAGCCTTTTTGTTGAACAGCTTCTACAGCAGTTTCATCGTAGAGTATCGCATGCATTTGATCGACCATAATTGCAAGAACAAAAAGACCAAATAGTGCTGATTCTAAGAGTAATATTACACTGTGTAGCCTGTCGAAAATGTTATCGTTATTTTAATATACTTTATTAGAATAAATTACATTTAAAAAAATTTTGTATGTACTTCAGAATTCATGAAGATCATTAATATCATCCCGTGACAAAAAATTTGGACTTGAAAGAATCGAATCCAAACCTTTCAAACCTACACAAATTACGAATTACAATACATATCTATAATTTCAAAAAAATAATTCACTATAACGAAAGTAAATTTCTTTTTTGAAAACGTTTACCGGCAAGCATTTGAGAAGAGTTAATAACAAAAATGAGTCTTAAATTACATGATTAAAATTTTAAAGCGGTCAAAGGGATTTTTGATTTGGTCTTCAGATCATCTGCGATGTAAAAAAATAAAACATCTCCAGGACAAATACACGGGTAGGTATTCTTTTCTTGACAAATATCTCATAATCTTCTTGAACATTTACAGTTTTTTAAATTTTAAAACATCAAATTTGAAATTTTTTCAATTTGAAAATATTCGTTTTTTATTTGCGTTTTGCGCTTGGAGACCTAATTATAATTTCAAGGAGCCGATGTCCCAAATTTTAATACAATTTTAGATTTTGAACTTTGGTGCTTTCGATTGTTATACATTTTTAATTTTATTTACTTACCGCGTTTGATTCAAATTAATTGAATGCTTTTACCCAACGTTTCGACGAAATTTCGGGTCAGTTGACCTATAATCACGACAAATGTAATTTCGTCGGAATGTCGGTTGAAAAGATTCAATTAATTTGAATTAATAAATCAAACGCGGTAAGTCCGTTAAGTAAATAAAATTAAAAATTCTAATACAATGTTTTTCGCGGGTTTATTTTGTTCGAATCAAAATAAAGACATTTATTTGTGACTTTCTGATTCTTTTCATCGTTTCTATAGGCCGGTTAACTTGTTGTTTTACCTTGATTGTTTAAATAGTTTAAAATCAGTTGAACTTGTGTGAATACATAATTGAATTAGGCAAATTAAATAAAAAAAACATCCCCACAAATTGAAATTGCCAATAATTATGTAAATATTATGCTGCATGTTTTTCAGTTGTTAATTTCTTCAATTTTAACATAAAATAGGTAACTAATTTAATTGTTTAAAAGTTTATACGTACATTCTGGTTTGTGATTCCACAATATTGGCATTACACTCCTCGCATGGATAAATCCACGATCCCAGCACTAAAGCAACGGAATAGAGCGACAAGATACCTACATAGACTAGAAACTGCAAGAAGAACTTTTGATTTCGCTCGCCAACGCAATTGTTGATCCATGGGCAGTGGTGGTCCATTCGTCGGATGCATCGTTTACAGATGCGACAATGGTGTGCCCTAGGCGGACGATATGTTTCACATCGCGTGCACACAGTCCATTCGCCATGGTCGTGGCTGGTGCCATTTTTTTGATTGGCATGCAAATCGGAGAAGTCCAACCGATTCAATGGGAGTGGTACTGTACCTGGATCAGAGAGGACCGCCTTTAGATGCGACATACCTAGCAGGAAGACCACCGTGTTAAATAGCACAACATGCAGTGGCGCCCAAATACTAAAAGATGTATATATCATTATTTGTTCAATGAAAAGTTAAAATTATCACAATACAAGAGTATAATAATATGTACCTTGTTTGCATTGTTTGGAGGATAATCCATCGCATGACAACATAATCGGCGTAAAAAACAGCCAAATACGTAACTAATAAACAAACAATACCGCACGGATCACGCACGAATGTCATTTTTAATTGTTATCGAATGAATTTTGATTTTTATTCAATTAATTTGTTGTGAAAAATTATAAGAAATTTATGAAAACATTGATTCGTCGGTCGACATTTTCAGACCACATACGAAAAAAAAGTTGTTTTCTTGTGTTTTTCTATCTACATACAAATGACGTTTAAAATGTCATTCAAGGGCTTTCTCCTGAAGGGAAAGTTTGCAAAAAAAATCGATAACGATAAGATGAAACGAAACGGAATAGAGGATATAATCATGTGTGGAATTCCACTATGACTGGGTTAGTCCCCTATCACACCTTTGTATATAAAAACTATAGTACTCTCATGGAACAGAAAAAAGTGCTGAACATTCGCGGCAACTGGGGGCGCTGTAGTCGACATTAATTTGCAGAAATTGACGTTGCAGACTTGAGAATTTTCTTTGGACAATAATCGACAACAAGTAGCAAGAATGAGAGGATTGTATGATTTTTATTCCAATCTTACTAAAGGGAGTAAGGGAGATACATTAATCAGATGTTCGCGCCAAGGCAATGACGAAAATAAATAAAGAGGAGATGAATTTTTTTCTGTTCTTGCTTACGAACATTGTATATATTGTTTTATTTGTGCTATGCCAACGCACAGAACACATATATGTGTACTGTGATGCCAACGGGGTATTATAGGTATACATATGAATCTATATGAAGATTTGATAGGTATACCTATTTGATATTGAATTTTCATTATTTTTGTTGACATCAGTTTCACTTGTTTTAAATCTTAGGTACAGCAATATTAGGAGTATGAAGGTAGTTAGGTAGGTGGGTAGGTAGGTAGGTAGGTACGTAGGTACATTCGTTAGGTAGGTATTATTATTCTTATGGAAAAGCTATTAGGTAGGTAGGTATACCTAGGTATAACCAAAATTTTCAAATTAATTTTTGGATTTTTAAAAAAGTTTCAATTGTTTTTTTTTTGTTTTTTTTTGAATAGGTACGGATAGGTATTTTCAATTAAATTTTTTTTTGACAAAATTGTTTTAAGGAAAATTAGCATTCCAATTTAAAAAAAATTAATTGCTATATATATTGGTAGGTAGGTACATTTTTTTTTCGAAAAATTGAATTTAAACAAAATTGACGTGATGTGATATGACTTATACATACCTACCTATTGAAGAAAAAAAATGATTTTTTGTCAACTTATTTTGAGAAAATTTAGAAGTTACTAGTAATTGTCTTCTGTCTTTTTAAAACAGGAACAACATATAAAAAAAAAAGAATTCTCAGAAAAAATTCTGTTAAAATCAATTTTCAATTTTTAGGTTTATTTTTTTATGTTGAATTTTGTTTGTGGCACATTTTATGTAAATACGGCATCACGTATTGGTATGTTTTATATATTAAAATAAAGCGCCTATTTACTCTTAAGTGAAAAAATGTTATTTGAATTAAATGCGTGTATTAATTAAAAAGTAATAAACGATTTAATCAGGCAAGCGCTGGCCTAAAAAACCAAGTCTTGAAAAAATTTAATTCAAAAAATAATTATTAACGGTTGGATAAATGGCCTTGTTATGTTCTACATATATTTAAAGAATATATTTCCCAATGATATTTTAATAATTTTTTTTCTCTACGATCAAGTTTACATATAGTTTTTAATTTTTTAATCAATTAAGTGGGTAAAAAAAAACACTATTTCAATTTGTTTTTACATTTTTTTCGGTGTTGTAGTGCAATTATATACATTCTTTTTTTATGAATTTTATACCTGTTTTAATGAAAGTATTTTAAGATAATAACATTTAAGGTCCGTTAAGTAGTTTGGAAGAAAAAAAATAATATATGAAGCCGTGTCTATTGCATTTTTTGACTAAAATCGTAAAAACCGCGTAAAACGAATTTTAGTAATTTTCCTGTTGAATTAACCTTAAAACATTGTTTGTAATTATTTTAGAGAATATTTTAACCTACATATATATCATATTTATTTTTAAAAATTTTGAAATTTTTCATCAACTTTTGAATTTAAAAGAATAAAAATCGAATTGATTTTGGACTAAATCACGTTTTTAGTATAACTTTTTTTTTTGTATTCCAATAAATTTTATATATATATGTAGATAAACATTTTTTCTTTCTATATTTGTCAACATGAAGAAGATCCGATAACTAATAGTGAAGTTATTAGCTTTATAAGATGGTAAAGTCGGTGATTTTATTTAGTTTTTATAATTAAAATGCCGTTTTTTGGCTTTCAAGCAAATAAATGGCCCCTGGCTCGTCTCGTTATCTCCCACTGGTGCATGGTGGTTGACAACGAACGAAACATGCAATTTTAGTGCATTTTTATTGATTTTTTGATTGGTTTTTAATTAAGATTGTGGAGCTTATAGAGGGCGTACATATGCAAATGAGATATCAAAATTTTTGTTGTTAAACGGACATGCGAATTAAAGAAAAACGAAATTAATCGATGCACGCAGTGATGCGTAATTAATTAGAAGTAGAAAGAAGTAAATATTTACCGCTATTTCCGGTTAAATGTTAAAAATAAATAAAATTGAAATGCAATTGCATTATACTCAATGAATTCTATTATGTGTAAAAGTTTCAACTCCCTACTACTTATCAATAAAAAGATAATTGTAAAAAACTATACAAAATTGATTTGCCCATTTTTTCAAACACAAATATCTCTGCTTAACGGCACATTAGAAATCTGAAATCGAAATATGTTAGGATCAATAATCCCTACAACACCTATAAATTTCAAATTTTTATATTACCCCGTTAAAAAGACAAAAAATAAAACGTGTGAAAAAATTGAAAAAAAAATTATGAGTTTTCAAAAATTCTTAACGCCCACAAAAAATTCCTTAAACATGGATAATTTTATTTTTAATTTCCTAATTGAAAATGTATTTGAAAAAATTCTAAAAAATACACCTGATTTATAAGAATTATTTAAAAAAAACTCGATTTTGGTGTTTTTGAATTTTAACCAAGTTTGTAGGGTAAAAAAATTTTTTTAGAATTTTTTAATTAACTTTGCCATTCTAATATAATAAAACTCTATTGAATGTATTTAATTTGAAAATTCTAAAAAATCCCATTTAGAAAATAGAATTCCGACTCTACCTTATATTTACCCCAATTTACCCTATTAATTTTAAGAATTTCAAAAAATTCCTTCTTAGTGGAGCTCTACATATATAAGGGTATTAAAAAAAATTTTCAATATATATATATATATATATAATTGGCATATTGGTATTTTAATAATATATAGTAAATTTTATTAAATTCTGAATTTTATTTAGGGGTACACTAAGACTGTATTTTTTTTTTATATTCCAATTTTAAATAAGGTAAAGTAGGGTGTTTTTGATTAAAGGTCAAAAAACTATATTCTAAATGGGAGGTGCTAGAAAGTTGATTTTATTTTATTCTATATATTTAAAACAAGCAAGCTTTAAGCTAAAAAAAAATTCTACAAAGAGAGTTAGAAGTTGAATATTGCAAAACAGAGGGTTGGCAAATAATTCGCCATAAATCGGAGGTTTCGGTTAGGTACATTTTTAAATCCAATTTTTTGTGGTTTTTGATTTTGTATTTTTTTATGGGTGGTTCTAAAAATCTGAAATTTCTACAGCTGATGGAGATTATTGATTTATAAATATTTTTAAAATTTCAAATTTCAATAATAAATTGTGAACATTTTAACAAGGTAGGTATGTATGTTGGCTAGGTACCTACATATGTATATGTATTAATAACTTGACATTAATGCCAATAATTTTATAATTAATATACATACCTACCTAATTTTAATTTTCAAAGACAGACATATTAAGGGTACCAATTCCCTTGACTGCGCGTAAATTATAAAAAAAAAATTCTGCGATTCCAAAATGTAGTTTTTAAAATTCTACCTGACGAAATTCTACTTGTCAAAATTTTACTTTTTAAAATATGACTACTACTTGTCGAAAAGCTACTTTTCAAAATTTTCCTTGTCGAAATTCAGTGGTTCAAAATTCTGAGTTTCGAAAATCTAATTTCCAAATTTTATTTCTCAAAATTCAGATTCTTTAAAATCTACTGTAGGTACCTTCGTTTTTGTCGAATTTCTGCTTGTCAAAATTCTAGTTGTCGAAATTCTACTGTTCAAAATTCTGCTTTTTCAAAATTTTAGTTTCCAAAATTTAAGTTCCAAAATTCTGCTCTTCAAAAACAGAATTTGACCAACTGCCAAAATCCATATTATACATTTTTAAAAGGTATGCTTTACTTTTAACGACAAAAAATTCTAACCTTCTATTAAACTATCCACCGTGTTTTTTTTTCGAATTTTTATCTTTGCTTTGAAAAAAGTCCATATTAAAATTGATAGTCGAAATGCCGTCGGCATTGCAACGATATTTTTATATTTTCCCTACACCGCATAGAAAGCAAAAAATCCAACCTTCTATTTAACAACTTACCGTGTTTTCCCTTTAAAAAAATCCATATTAAAATTGATAGTTGAAATGCCGTCGGCATTGCAACGATATTTTATATTTTCCCTAACCCACATAGAAAGCAAAAAAAGTCCACATTAAATACATACAACAACACTACACAGCTACATATGTAATTGTTGTTTTATTTAACAAGGACGTTTTTTTATGTGAGGATAAAAAAGCACAAAAAAAATTGCTTATTATCGTTTGTTCTCTTTATGCTAAAGCAAAAATTCCTTATTATGCCTATTTGTATAGAAAATGCCAAAAGGAATGTCAAAAAGTAATTGTATTCTTATCTCCCTTGAACTCTCACACATTTTGTATAAGTTCTTCCCTATCTTCTGTGCTTCTTTAACGTTAAAATTATTGGCATTATTTCAAATTTGCCACCCATTCTCAATTCTGCACGTCTGCAAAGCTCTATAAATGAGTTACGGCACACTCGCCACACCAGACGTCGCCTCGTTCGTTCCGCTCCATGAGAGTACTATAGTTTTTATATACAAAGATCACACGAAGATACTAGATCCTCTCTCCCAAACCTACGCGATTAATCGCTGCGACAAAAGAAAACAATAACAATAACGTGTTGTTTTGTTTGACAACCACGTATTGTTATTGTTGTATTCTTTTGTCGCGGCGATTAATCGCGTTGGTTTGGGAGAGCCTAAAATCTCCTAAACAATCTCTTGAACTTTTCACACGCAAACATCAAAAACCCGGAGATACATATTCATATTTTCCTTTTAAACTACCTTGGTTGAACGCCCACAAACGTAGTGTGAAGAGAAACGTCAAAAAAAATCTCACGAATTTGTTGTCCGGGGAGATTTCGTTTACCCCTCTTTCTTCCTGGCCTTCTCACCAATGAACTAATGTTGCCGGCAACTCAGTCTCCTCGTGTGAAAGGAGACTTCCACGTCGCAGTTGATAGGCTCTTCCAAATCAGCGCGAAAAGTTGACTATGAAACAATTGCTTGTAAAAATGAATTTAAAAGCTCTCCCAAACCAACGCGAATATAATAACAACGAGTTGTTTTGTTTGACAACTACGTGTTGTTTTCGTTCTTCGTGCCGAATATTCGTGTTGGTTTGGGAGAGCCTTTAAAGCCTTAATTACATTGGCCACTTTTTGCAAAATTACAAAAGTAAAAACATTTTTTACCCGCTAGCGCAAATGTTTTGTGCAAAAGAATACATTTTATTTTTCAACCAAAATTTAAGCTTTCTGCATCATTTTTATAAGTTTTCCAGTGAGAAACACTATCCCAAAATGAGTTTGAAAATTTTCACTTTTGTTTTTTTTTCACTTTTTTGGGCAAAAGTGAACTTAATCTTTTGTCTATTTCCAATGCACAATTCAATTCTATCTTCTTTCTCAAGTTTTACAAAAGTAAAAGTTAAAGGGCTCTTAACTTTTACTTTTGTGCAAAAGTTTTTTATGAACAAATAAACTAATGGAAGCACAAAAATCCATGACCATGTCATGAACATGTTGAAGAAAATTACTTTTTGAATAAGACATAAGGGCTTTTGAGCTTGGCCATGAGATTTGATGTTTCATAATGTGTGCGAGGTAGAAGTACTGTTGAAAGGAATTTTTGTATGTTTCTCCTGCTCTGACTTATTAGTGAAATTTATCTACTAAACTAACGACATGACATAAAGTGCCCAGTGCAAAAAATAAGCTGATTGTTGATTGCATTGTGGTTTGGATGGTGGGCATCTGTATGTCCTGTACAGTTGGCGTGTAACTAATGTAAATTAAATTTTAATCGGGATCTAAGTTCTTAAACTGTCCTCCTGAGAGCAGTTTAGTTTCAATTGGATTTATTAGATCTGCATTTAAAAATTTGGATTTAACTGCGGATTTAACGAGTGAATAATATTGAATTAGAGTTATTGTTTGGATTTAAATTAATTAACATCTAGATTTATGTTTAAATCCGAATTAAACGGAGCAGACAAACAAGTGCTTTAAATTACAACCGCCGTATAGTTAGCAGCACTAAGTGAGGAATTTCAATTTTTTTGATTCATATAATTTGGAAAACATGTGGAAAAATTTGGAAAATCATTTTCAGAATTTGGAAAACCTTAGTTAATTAGTTATTAACAATTAAAGGTTAGGCGTATAGTTAGCAGCACATGGAAACAAAGTTAGGGTTTTTTGGTATCAATCGATCGGGAATAGTTTTGTGAAATTTGGAAAACCATTTTTAGAATTTGGAAAAGCATAGTTTAGTAGATAATTAACAAAATGTAAACAAAATGACAGTTCTATAAACAATTACAATTAACGCAAAACGTAATGTAATGGAGCGTTACGTAATTAAAACTGCCATACAAGAACACAAAACCAACACATATAAACAAAATTCTGTCCCAATATCTGTCAAACTATTTTTCTGTCAAAAGTCAGCTGTTAAATTATTTACCTTTTCAGATATAAAATATAAAATATAGTTAAGAATAAAACAATAGCCAATGCTTAACAGGCGATTCAATTCTATACGCCCTATAATTTTGTTCTTGGGACAGAATTTTGTTTATAAGTATGTGTTGGTTTTGTGTTCTTGTATGGCAGTTTTAATTACGTAACGCTCCATTACATTACGTTTTGCTTTAATTGTAATTGTTTATAGAACTGTCATTTTGTTTACATTTTGTTAATTATCTACTAAACTATGCTTTTCCAAATTTTAAAAATGGTTTTCCAGATTTCACAAAACTATTCCCGATCGATTGATACCAAAAAACCCTAACTTTGTTTCCATGTGGTGCTAACTATACGCCTAACCTTTAATTGTTAATAACTAATTAACTAAGGTTTTCCAAATTCTGAAAATGGTTTTCCAAATTTTTCCAAATGTTTTCCAAATTATAGGAATCAAAAAAAATTGAAATTCCTCACTTAGTGCTGCTAACTATACGGCGGTTAAATTACAACTCGCTCGGGTGGCCTCCACCCCAGTGCGAACATACCATAAGCTGTATACATATTGAAATCCGTATATTCTATTCCAATCATTCCAATAAATGCATCTTCTTGCAACTTCATTTTTTTTCCCGGAATGACAGCTCAATTTCGTTTCAATTTCATTAGTCATTTCACTTATTTTTTTCGTAATTTATCTTTTCCCCAAGTATTTTGTCGTAAAAGTTTTCGTCCTACATATAAAAAAAAATACTAATTACGAAGAAAACAAAAACAAATAGCAATTAGTTATCTTAATAAATAAATAAAAAATTCAATCTAGATATCAATCGATAAAAAATCAAACGGAAATCTTAGGAAAAACATTAAGAAAATGGGCATCTTCGGACAGTCGACACCGTTCGATGCTGATATTGGTGAGTTTTTTTTCACAAAGAAAAAAGTAAAAATTAAAATGGGAAAAACTTCTAAGTGACGAAAAAAATGTATAATTTTCTTAAGCCAGACGACAAAAGAAAAGCAACCAGCTGTAGATAAATTAGAAATTATCGTGGGGTGGATCACCTCCAATAATTACATAGGTTTTATAGAAGGCTGATGTTTTCAGGTTTTTTTTTTTTGCAATTAACGACAGCTCACAAGCACAAGCAACTGCACTACAAAAGCAGCAGAAATCAAAAGCGGCAGAGGTGTAAAAAAAATTAATTTATTGTTTATCGATTTTTAAGTTCGCATTAAATTTTGTATTTATTTTTTATGCATAACTTAATTAAATTTGAAGAAAAATAAAACAATGATTATTCCCTCAGGACGACTACGCATTATGTATTTGCAGGCATGACTCACTTTATCTAAACAGATTCAATTAACTGGCTTAAAAGGCAGTGCTATCAGTTTCCAACATTGTACATATACCTAATCTAAATTTTAAAATTAAGTATCGATAACAATTTGTTTTATATGCAATAATCATTCAAATGTCATTCCTCTTTGTTTTATTGTAATCACAGCAAATACGGTTCTACAAAGGCATACAAAAAGAAATGAGATGGGTTAGGAGATGCTACCTGAATTATTGTATAGTTCACAATAGTAGATAAACTGTAAAGATATGAGATTAATTGTTTATTACCATGATGAGATAAATGTTCAGGCTTTAAAATAAAAATAAATAAAACTTACTCAGATAACCTGATATGTATTTTTAATCTGTTAGGTCACTGAACGCCAATAAAACAAACTTTTTGGCTTTTAAAACAGGTGCTAAAACGCAACAAGATTCCTAACGAGACGCAAAAGAAGAATAAAAACAGAAACTGATAAATACTCTGTTAAAATATCAACACAACTCAAGTGCTCTCTAAGTTCGTTCCGGATGTTGAATCGTTTTTTTCCAGCTAATAATATTGTTTTCCAAGAAATTGAAATTATTATTTTGTTGAAGATCAGTTTTTTGATAAGAATATGAAATGGGAAACATTTCCCCGGAAATGGTTATTTAGAATTGATTTTTTTTAAATCAACATCTCGAAGAAACGGTGCAGGCACCGTTTTTCTTTTCCTTTTATTTTGTTATCTATCTCTCTTGATAATATTTTTGGTTAGTTTCTGATTGCTTTCTTATGTTTTACCGTTTTAAAGTTTCTGCTTCTCGTTGTTTTCTTTAAAATTGTATCTTTTATACCTATATGAACAGTACATAATGAAAAAAATGGTAATTCTAAAAGAAAAACCATTATAGAACGAATAGAAGGACGACAAGTCCAAAGTACCTACTATATAGGAAATGAATTATTTTAAATTTTTTCAAAAACTAGAAGACAAAGCATCTGATTTTTAGTGATTGACTAAAAATTAGTAGGAGCATTGAATATTAGAAACTAAAATACAAACAACTTAAATAGAGAAACAATGATTTGCTACACCGTGATTTGATCAAATCAGTTCAGATAGCTTTCAATTATTTACAAATCAGAGATCAGTGCTGTCAGAAAACTTTCATGGAAGTGGCATAATAAACTTAGTCCCAAACACAATTTTTTCATTTTTTTTTAAACAAAATTTGCGTTCGAAAGCGAATTTTTCAAAAACCGCTAAAAAAAATAAAAACAGAATACATACAAGAATCGGGTTTTGTTTTTTTTTTTTTTTTTCAATTTCATGGTTTTTTTTTTTAGAAAATTGGATACTTCCTTCTGCGGGTTTGTTCGTAATTGCTACGCAAAAGTTTAGAAAACAAGAAAAGTATAAAAATTCTCAAGAGGTGAAAATTCCGTTTTTCTCTTCAATTAATAAAATCCGAAACCACAATACTAGTGCCCTAGTTTGAAACCAAGGTGCAGCAACGCATGTATTTACCGACTAATTTCAGAAAACACAAAATATAAAATCAAATTAAAATTAATATTTATCTATTTCTAAGTACTATAAAAGATAATCACCCCTGTTCTGATTTTCGCTTCAGTAAAAAATACAATTCGGAACGAAGATCAGAACAGGGGTGAATAATCTTAATTTACAAACGCCTAACAAATACGCCAACAACTTTATTTTGAGGGCGATACAACGTTCGTCAGGCTCCGCTAGTTAACTTATCTAATAAATCCGTTTATTCATGAAAATTTTAAATTTTTTATTCATAAAATAATAATTAAATTACTTTCAAGGTCATTAGAAAGTTATGTGTCACAAAACATTTTTTTTTTAATTTTTCATTTGACTTTCAATTTAGCCTGTATGAGAACGATAACTTATTTTTATTGTTCTGGGAATCATTTCAAGTAGACTTTCCCTGAACCCTTCATATACAATGATGGGTTCTAAACCATAACACATTCTATACCATTTGGGATTCGAGGTTATGGTGAAATTGATTTGGATGCATGTGTGAACGCAAAATCTAGCATTTTATTTATCACACTTTTTCTGACACGAGTCAGAATCTCCTTTGACGAAAAACCATTGACTAGAGCTCCAATTTGTTAGTTCAGCAGATAAGCAATATATTGAACAAAACAATTTACTTACACCAATTTTTTGGCAAAAACAATGCCACAGTACTTTGTGTTTTAGATTTTTCGAAAGCTTTCGATAGTGTCAATCATTCATTGCTTGTAAAAAAATTACGAACATTATTTGGTTTAAGTGAAAGATCAGCTAACTTCTTAAAGAGTTTTCTTAGTGATAGATACCAATAAGTACTGAATCTGGTGTTTCGGAATATTTGCCTTTTACTTCCGGTGTTCCTCAAGGATCAATTCTTGGACCTCTCCTTTTCTCATTATTTCTCAATGATATAACTGAAGTTTGTCGTTATGTTTCTGTACACCTTTATGCTGATGACGTCCAATTCTTTTTTTCGAGGCCTACTGATCTGATGGAAGATTGCATTTTTAGAATCAATGAAGAATCTGTAACTGGGCTAATCGAAACAACTTAAAACTAAATCCCGATAAATCCAAGGAAATTAATATTTCAAAAACACGTCTAGACTTATCTTGGGTTCCACCATTAGTAATGATGGATAACATAAAACCGACTTCTGACTCTGTCTCCGGCCTCGGTATACTAATTAATCGTAATTTAGACTGTTCGTCTCATATCAATATTTTGGTCAGACGCATATAGAAATAGATGGTTTTTTTTTAATCAATTTTGCAATTGCAGACATCGGTTAGTCAGACGTTTATGAAAACACCCTATTTTTCATTCATTCAATCAGTTTCTGGAATTCACTTTCAGTTTCCCTTAAACAAATAAGACCTATTTGCTAAAACTAAACTTAAACATTCAAGTTCAACATAAGAGCTTATGTGACAGTTTACGCTGAGAAAAAAGTAGAACATAAGCGTTTAAATTGAACATAAATATTTAAGTTTCGTTTCAGCAAATGGGCCTAAGTAATCCCGATAGTTTCAAAAACAATCAATTAATTAAATTAATTAATTAAATTTTTGACTATGTCTAAGTATTTAGAAACAGTCGGAAATATGCTTTATTTAATAAAAAAAATTTTACATTTGTCAAGGTTTAGACAGTCTATTACGTTGTTTAAAGTACGATAAAAAGTTAGATCACTTTAGAAACAATTAGAAAGTTTTTTTTTTTTTTTTAACTTGGACGACTTTCTACAGTTAGACAATGTTCATCAATACGACCATAAATACTTAAGTTATTTGCAATACATATTACTTATGTGCTTTTAAGGGATTTTTTGTTTTTTGTCTAAAATCGTTGGAGGTCCCAACTTGTTTTACTTAGGCGTTGTAAGTTGTAAGTCACTAGGCCCAGGTTCTTCATGAGCTTATTTATTAAAAAACAAAAAAAAAAAATTCCGCGGGGCCTACGTTCTCCTGAGAAGAAATGAAAAGTAACTCTTGTCAAAGAAAAGTGCCTTTCACTTAAGCCGTTCGGATTCTGGCAGAAAATTGTAGATCCCTGTCATTCCTGCCGGCAACATGCAGACTAGAATGGTAGAGAATTGTAACTTGGAAGTCACTAGCCCCTGATTCTTTTGTTTAATTTTTTCTTTTAACATTTTCTTCTCATCAAACCATATTATTTCATTACAGAAAAAGCAACAAGTGAAAAAAACACAACCGAAGACTGGACCCTCATCTTAGATGTATGCGACAAAGTCACATCGAATCCAAGAAATGCCAAAGAATGTTTAAAGGCAATAATGAAACGCATGGGACATCCTGATCCACATGTTGTCATTCAAGCAGTTACTTTATTAGATGCTTGTTGTGGTAATTGTGGCAAGCCATTCCATTTGGAAGTTGCTTCGAGAGAATTCGAAAATGAATTTAG
This sequence comes from Epistrophella euchroma, assembly GCA_947049315.1. NCBI lineage: Eukaryota > Metazoa > Arthropoda > Insecta > Diptera > Syrphidae > Epistrophella > Epistrophella euchroma. The sequence goes on from OX346245.1 coordinate 19,981,949, forward strand.
ACGACTGCTTTCTAAGGCTCAACCGCAAGTCTCATTGGTAAAATTCTAAATATCTTTATTTTTATTAATTTTAAATTTATGCCTTTACATATATTTTTCTCCAGAAAATGCGCCAACTTGTGAAAAAATGGGCAGAAAATGATTTTAAATCAGATCCCCAATTAAATCTTATCCCATCACTTTATGCGAAGTTGAAAAGCGAAGGTTATGATTTTTTTGATGCAGCACAAAAAGCACCAAAATCTGCTGCGACAATTGCAGCACTTAAAGATCCAAATGTTGTGAGCAGTCAACAAGAGGAAGAAGATATTGCCAAAGCTATTGAATTATCTTTAAAAGAGGCAAAGAACAGTCCCAAGAAACAGACAACAGCAGCCCCAACTGGATACGTGAGAATAAACACATATTCACAAATATAATGTAACATGTTAATCTTGTAAATTTTATTCCAATAGACATCTTTATATCCATCATTCTCTGGTTCATCGGGTTCTATTGGCAGCATAACTTCGGGGGCTTCTTCAACATCTCAACCCGAGCCACGTAAGGTTCGTGCATTGTATGATTTCGAAGCGGCTGAAGAAAATGAACTGACATTCGTTGCTGGAGAAATAATTCACGTTCTAGACGATAGCGACCCGAATTGGTGGAAGGGTTATAATCAGCGTGGCGAGGGACTTTTTCCATCGAATTTTGTAACAGCCGACTTGAGTGTTGAACCCGAACGTCTTGATATAAATGTGAAATCCAAAAAGACGGTTCAATTCGAAGAAGAGCCACCCTCCAAGAGTGAAGACCAAAAGACTGAGGAAGTTAATGTTGTGGCTGAAATTGATGAACAGAAGATCGATCGATTGTTACATTTGCTTCACGAAGCTAATCCCGAGGATTCATCGGAAGACACCGAAGAAATGCTGCGTCTCGAACAAGAGGTTCATCAGATGGGTCCTCTAATTGATGCCGAATTGGAACGAGTTGATCGAAAACACGCCCAGCTGACGCAGCTGTCGAGTGATTTAGTAGATGCAATTAATTTGTATCACACGTTAATGCGTGATGATCGAGCTGCGGCATTCCCAGCTACAGGGTACAATGTGCCTCCCATGGGATACAATCCACAGCAGATTTATGGTCCTGGACATGGACCCGGTCCATACCCTTCATACATACCGGCCCAGCAACATAACTTTCACCTTCCCCACCAACAGTATCCTCCCATGAGCATGCCCTCCATGCAGCAAGGTCAAATACAGCCCCCAACTAGCGCTCCAGGACATATGCCGCCAGTCACTGCAGTTTCAGGGGTTAATCCTATGCTCTACGGGCCTCACATGCAACACGCGCCCCAATCTTCTCCGCAACAGATGATACCGGTCCAGTTCCAAAACGGTCGATTGAATTCCCCGCTGCAAAATGGTCAACCTCCACAGCAAATGGGGAACAACAATCCCCAACAAAATCCGCAGCAACAACCCTTTTTACCACAGCATCAACAGCAGCAACAACAACAACAGCAGCAGCAACAACAACAACCACAGCAGCTAACAACTCAGAGCTTTTCTCACCAGCCATTACCCACTCAACCCCCACAAACAATGGGACAGCAGCATCCAATGATGCAGCCATCACAACAGCAACATCTCCAACACACACTTCCCCCCAACGGGCAGCCACACTCGGTTCCAGTGCCAGCACAAGTTCCCGGCCAATACCATCATCCTCAGCAAGCGTTTCAAATGCGTCAATATCCGATTGCGAATGGCACTGGAGGTTATGTACAACCACCAGTTTCGACAGCCGTCTCCTCAGCTGCACCTCCCCTAGACATGATGTGCAATCAGCAAGTGCCAGGCGGGCTTATGACTTCGGCAATGGCCCAACAAATGGCAATCAATCAACCTGTGACACAAAATTTTCTTGTCCAAAACGAGGCAAAGACAAACATTCCTGTATTCCAGCAGCAGCGGTAAAACCGCCCATTCAAGCTGGTAAAAATTATGATTATACATTTTATTATTATTGTTTTTGTTTTGCCTAAGGGTATAAATCTATTCAAATATCTACACACATTTATAAAAATAATTAAAAAAAAAAAAAAAAACTATTGTACGCAGATGTTTTTTTTTTTTTGCATAATTAACATTATTTAATCGGAGTGAAAACAAAATAAGAGAAAAGAGGTTTTAAAAGCATTTAAAAAAGAAATTTATTTTATTTTATATAATTATTATGATTAATTTTGCATTACATTAAGAAGAAAAACAGATTAAAATACATTATTTACTTGCATATACATATACTCATTCTCTTGTGTGCAGAATAGGATTTCTAATTCCCTTGTTACTAGCCCATTTTTTCTTTTGTTTAAGCTTACTACATTTATAAAGTCGTCAGAGTGCTTATGTTTAAATGATGACTATAATACACTTGCGAGCAAAAAAATGGAACCACACCGTTTCGCCTTTTAAAAGCAACAATACAATATTTATGCTTAAATGTTAATGGCCACATTTTAAAGCTTGAACTTCAAACTTTAAATTGGAGGTAAAATCATAAAAAAGCATTGAATAGTTTTGGCGTTATTTTTCAAAATAACAACAATATAAAATTTTACTAAAAAAAGAAGCACGACTAGGAAACATTGATACGCAATATACGCGCCCATCATTGGCTTTTTTTTTCGGTGTGCTGTTAAAAGTGAACTGTTACATAATCTCGATTTAACAAGCCTTCTAATCCTGGAAATAAATGGATACCACGCCTGCAGATGTTGCTCAAGCTGTTACACTACTTCGACAAGGAATAACCCAACGTGTTGTGGCCCGTAAGCTACATCTAAGCAAATGTTGTGTACAAAGATCTACAAAACGTTCAGGGAAACTTGATAGTTTGTGCGAATGCCAAATCTGGACGTCACTTAGAGATATGAAGGATTCATCGAAATGACCTTTCTCTTAAATCGTCATTTGACTGGCTTTGATGTTCAATAACAGCTCAAACAGGTACGAGGGAGAATTGCTAGTGAATGGACAAGTAGAAGATGACTTAAAGAAGCAGACCTTACCTCGAAACGACCTGTCAGGGGATCAAAATTGACTGCAAACCACGGACGCGGTTGACTACCATATTTTTTAGTGCACAACGATTGGGAAGTAGAGCAATGCATCCGAGTTATGTTCTCGGATGAGTGCGAAATGCTTCTGCATGGAAGTGATCGTAGGGGCAGAATACACAGACGAGCTGGCGAGCGATTTGAACAAAGCTGTTTTGTCGAAACCGTGACTTACGGGGGAGTGTTTTGTATGATTCAGGCAGGCATTTGAATTGAAGGAAAAGTGAGCTGGTTTTTGTGACTGGTGGTGGTCGAGGGGAGGTTTAACTTCGGATCGGTATATCTACCGATATTCTGTTACTTATGCTGAATGTATTGCCAAAGATTTCGTACTAATGCATGATAACGCTGGATGCGGGGAACAATCGGATTCCATAGGGAAGTTGGTATTGCAACGATTGACTGGCTAGCGCTAAGTCCAGACTTGAGCCCTATCGAAAATTTCTGAGACGAGCATAAACGAAGGGTTAGAGCCAGAAATTCAGCTCCTGAGACCATTAAAATCTCAAAGCGAGACTGGTAGACGAATGGGAAAGAATACTGCAAGAGACAGTCAAGAAACCCATCAGGTCAATGAAAAATCGTTTAGAAGCTGTAATTAGAGCTGGGCGTGGTTATACAAGATACTGTAACAATAAATTTCGCTTAATTTTGTCGTAAATGTTTAATTTTCGAACTACTACCTGTTTTAATTTCACTTTATATTTTCTTACATGCTTAAATTTTTACGATTATCTCTTGAAATCCCGAAATGATTGTTATGGTTTTAACTTTGATTTAAAGCTTATGGTTCCAGCGTTTTAACGATACCATAAACATTCATGCATGTCAATTACATTGAGAGCAATTGTTGTTTTTACGTGAAGCAAGAGGGTGATTCCAATGTTTTGCTCGCAAGTGTAGTTTATGTAAATTTTTTGTGGATGTCTTTTTTTTTGTCAATAAACATTGTTATGTGGACAAAACAAAAATTCTCTAAAATTCATTCTTGAATGTGAATTTGATTACTTGAATGTTAAAAGAAGCTTGTTGACAGTCGATTTGTAAAAAAAAGAACAAATCACTGGATCAAAGAAAATCGTTGCTTGGGAAAATAATATTTTCTTTCGAGTGGGGTATCTCAAGACTAAAGGGTCTATTTTTGTAATTCAAGTGGAATTTTTTTTTTTTTTTCAAGATGGACAATTTTATGTTTGGGAAAGACTAAAATCAATTGTTGAATCATGTTTTGGACAAAATGTGAGTTGGAATTTTGATTGATATTTTTATAAGAACTCTTAAAAAAACATTGGGGTATAATTTTGAACGCAAGACTTTTATAATTTTTAAACTTAAAATGTAGTCGAGATAGCCTAGAAGTGTAAGTCATCAGTGGAATTTGCCTTTTTTTTTATAGCATCACAGATAATAGAGTGGAACTATAGTGTCTGTGATAGTACGTAAATCCAGAACGCCGGAAGCCTAGGTTCGATTCCCAGCCTCGTCCACCTAATAATGATAAAAAAAAGGCTGCTGCCTCTTGATAGAAACTGACAAAACCTCCAAGATTATGCCTTGTCATAGAAAAGTGCCACTAACATTAACCATTCGGATTCGGCAATAAACTGTAGGTCCCCTCCATTCCTGCGGACACGCACAGAGGAATGGTTTAGAGTTGTATGTCACTAGGCCCTAGTTCTTCATGAGCTGTTATGCCATCGAATTTATTTATTCATTTTAAATCCAGAAAAAATATCAAAAGAAATTCTCCAAAAACTAAAGTACATTGTTAAGCAAAATTGAAAATTGTTAAATTATACATGGGACCGAAATTTAATATTTGTCAACTTTTTACTTAACAATAATTGTTGCTGCTAACAGTTTTGTTTAGGGTTTGTAAAATCATATCTGCCCATTACAAACTTAAAAAAATTACATCTGCGATACAAAATATAAAAACAAATAAATAAAATATTTCTTTGCTAATTCTATAATATAAAAGTACGGTTTTTTTGTTAAGCAGTTATATTTGTTGAAAAGTTATAAAATGGTAGAACACGATAAGCATATTTAAAAAAAAATCGTAAAACTAAACTAAGAGATGATTATAATTTTAAATTAATTTCATTAAAAGTTAAGAAAAATATTGATATATGAAAATTTACGCATGATGAGCATGTTGGAAACGATTATTTGTATACACTCATAATAAACTATTTAAATAAAAATAATAAATTCGATTTAAATAATTGTTTTAATTTGTGTAAAGGTAGGTATAATTTAACCGTGTCGAGCAAGACATTAAATGATTTACAAAAAATAAATTAGAAAACAGAAGCAGAAACTTTTAAAAATGATTTACTTGGACTTAAAGAAATACATAATATAAAATAATGAACTTCAATACCTTTTGTGTCGAATATTGTCCTCGGTTCAGAAATGACTTTATAATTTATGACAAATATATTTCTCCAACATTTATCTTTTTGAGACTTGCGAATGGGTAATAGGCGCTGGACAATTTGTATGAACTTGTGACACGGTGCGTTGCTTTGGTGAACAGCAGTTCGTCCCTTGAAAAAAAAAAAAAAAAAAAACAAAATTCCGGGCTTTTAGGTAACTCAACAAATTATAAATAATTATTGTTTTTGCGAAGCTAACTGATGGTAATGGGTGGCGTATGTGGAATATTTTTTTTTGGTTATGTCTATTTAGCATAGTTGTACAAACAGCATTCCAAAAGCAGAAACACAAACTAAAAAAATGAATTATTACTGTTCCTTCTCCTAAGCCAAATACAGGGGCGGACTGGGAGTCAAAGGGCCTACCGGGACTTTTAGGAAAAGGGCCCCAAAATACATAATTACTCTCAAAATGGTTAAAAATAAAAGTTGATATGCAGAAATTGTTTCTTGATATTTCATTTTTCATGTTTATAAAGTTTAAATGTACAAAAATTTATTAATATCCATGTTCAATTCATAGAGTGTAGGTAATAGTAATTATTTTTTAGTTTTTAGCAGTTTAAACTGGCAAATTAATTTACTTGAGTTTTTGAACACATTATAGCAAAAAAAAGTGTTACAGGGCTTAGTTATTTGACATTAATTTTACGACGTAAAGAGGATGTGACTTTCAGTTTAGTAAAAACAAAATTACACTAGTCAAAAAAAAACTAAGGGAATTGTTTTTTTTTTTCAATTTTTATTTGTGTTTTTGGAAGAGCTGTATATTTGTGAAAAGTGGATGAAACAAAAACTATTCGAAATATTCATAAATAAGTTTTCAATTAGTAGAAATAATTTTATATCTCTATTGTGCAATCACAAGAAATAAAACACATACAATAATTTCAAAAAAAGAATTGAAGAGTCGAATTTTCAAAAATTTGTATAGGTTGATTAACTTCATCAATTTTTCAGCTTAAATTTGACGATGTTTTTTTACAGTCAAATGATTATTTTTGGGTTTTAAATTATTTTTCTTGAATAAAAAAAGAACTGTTTGGATTTTTATCACTAATATCTCATGTTGGTAATTTGGAAGCAGTTTCGGTAATTTTAGCTTAGTTTCTTTAAAATACTTTTAAAATTGTATGAGGACTAATTTTTTATCATTCGGCGTGATTTAAAAAAAATCTAAATTGAGTTTTTTTAGTTTCTTAGCAAATCTTTTGCAGATTTGCAAATATTGATAACAATCATAATCTTAGTAGGTATTAGCAAAGAATATAAAGTTACCAAGAAAACTGAATCCAGTGGGCCTACAAAGATCCATAGGGGCCTAAATTGACTAAAAGGGCCACAAGCATAATTCTGTGGGCCGCGAAAGATTCATAGGGGGCCTCGAAAAATACATAGGGGGCCCCCAACCATAATTCTGAGGGTCTCGAAAAATACATAGGGGCCTCAACAGATTTATATTGACTAAAGGGGCCTGCAACCGAGTTGTGGCCCAAATTATTGATCAAGAATTCATAAAAAAACACTATATTTACTATAAGGTCTTTAAGTGAGTTTTATGAAAAAGTTTTTTTTTTTTTAAATGGAATTTCAAGTGCTTTTAAGAAATTTTTTCTTGCACGAGGGCCTACCGGGAAAAATCCCAGTGGGCCAGTCCGCCCCTGGCCAAACACCTTTCCTTAAAAATTATTCACTATATGTACTAATTTTACTGTGGAAGATCGAAAGATCGAGTTGGATTAAGGTTTTTAAGGCTTTTTGACCCAGGATTTTCGTCACTTATTAAGTGACCGCATTTTTAATGGTGTATCCAAATAGAAAACTGGGGCCAAATGATCGCATCAGTGAGCTCTTTAGGTCACTGCATTATTTCAATTGGCACTACTCTTTACAATGTATTTCAAATGGAGCAGTAATGCCAATGTAAAATATTTTAGTGACGTATGGCCCACTCGCCGATGCAGGAATTCGGCCCCTGGTTTGGTTGAGTCCTCCAATGGTGGGTTAACTATTAACTTCAGACGCCAAACGCGCATTTTCCTTGTTAGAATACGAATAACTGGTGGAATGCGCTGTAATGTGCAAACTTAAAAAGTGTCATAAAGAACAGTTTATGTTAATGTAACGGTCACCGCAACTAAATATTTACATATATAGGTAGGTTTTTTTTTCAGAAAATTTGTAGTTTTATAACTGATATTTTATTTTGGTGGAAGCGAGCACCTTTTTTTTTGGAGGAGCATTGTATTTTTTAAACAAAAATAGTCCAATTAAGAAAAAAAAAATTGATTAAAAAAAAAAAAACATAATTTTTGTTTTTCTCAAAGCTATCAACTGAACTTTATTTAAAAGGAAAATTCAAAAATTGATGTTTGGCTGTAAAAAAAGGAACGTATACAGATATATTGTGGCTGGATTTTAATTGGTCTTTAACTATTTTATGTATTTTTTTGGGCTGTTATGGACTGAATTGAATTTTTAAATACTTCTTTTTTCATAAGGGTTCTAAAGCTAAAACACGTAGGTAAGGCTTTTCCAATCAACTACCCCTAGGACACAGACAAGAGAAATATACAGATGTAGAATGATAGAACAAAAACATGTTCAAGAAAAAATTAAAAACTAGCATACCAAATGGAAAAGCTAGCATACCCAATACAATACCGCGTATGATGACGAAACAAACCCAGGCGTTATACATCAGCATGGTATGAAATTGAAATATTGAACATGCAACCGCATCGCAACCTTTTTTTGATTAAATGCTTGATGGCTGAGGCGATGATCCTCCAACGATCCTCGGGGGTTGGAAATATTTTTTTTTTCGTGTTACTAGACCGAACACGAAGCACTAGACATTTTGATATCTTATGGATTGTTTTTCTTTTGAATTTCAGAAGATATCTACCCATTTTAGTTTTTGAAGTGAACGTTTTTGTTGACCTTCTTTGATAGTTAAATTTCAAGGTTACATTTGATTACAAAAATCAAAAAAAATTAAAAAGTAGGTATTTGATACATAATTATATATTTAACCGGTAAATTTTATGGGATTTTTTGATAATCCATAGAAATAAAAGAAGCGAGGGGAAAAGTACTTACCTACTCTGAGGTCTATTTTCTAATTTTTTTTAGTTGTAATGGTAGATTTCTAAAATTATTTTCATGAATAGAAAATAATTTTTTAAAATCTATTTTTAGGTAGGTACCTACCTAGGTGCATAATATATTTCTAAATGGTTGGAAAGAAGATAAAAAGCAATTCGTAATAGGTATTAGGAAGGTAAAGTAAGGTAGGTATATGTAGTATATTATTGATTTACCGTTACTGATTTCACTAAATGATAGGATAATTTGTTTAAAAAAATGTCGATAGAAAAATCGATCAGGTATTTAAAAATTTGTACTGAGTGAGTATCTATCTACCTACGTATCTATATTAGGGAAGGAAAAGACATTTGATGAGAGATTATTTTGAAAACGGTTTATTTGAAAAATATTAAGGAGTTAATGTACAGTGGAAATTAATTCAGTTCAGATCGCCAAAGACGTAGCTTCTAGTTGCACGCGTTATTAAATTTTTTTTCAAACAGAAATCTATTCTTTTGTTCATTTTTTTAATAAATCTGTTTTAGAGAATAAGGGGAGTACGATAACTTTGGCGCCAAAAATTGATAACGGTTTTTCGTAGAGGGACCAAAAACAAGCATTTTTTAGGGTCACCATTGTTTGGCAAAATTCATTTGGCATTTCTTGTTTCGCCTTAGTCGTTAAATATTTTGTTTAATTCGCAATTCTTAATTGGCAATTTAAATTTTGTTTTTTATTCATTACGTTTTTCAATCATTCTGCAATTAACATTCGGCGGTTTTATATTTCGCTTTTTGTTAAAAATATTTTCAATCATTTCGCAAAATTAATTTGGCAAATTATTCCTTCGTTTTTCTTTGTTAAATTGTTTATTATTTGCAAAATATTGTTTCGCCGTTTCATTATTTTGTGAAATAACGCTTCGCCGTTTAATCATTTCGAGAAATATCGTCAAGCTGTTTTATTATTTCGCTAAAAGATCATTTCGCCGTTTAGTTGTTTTGATCGTTTGACCAATCATTACCATCGTCTCTTTTTAAGATTAATTTTGTTTTTTATTTGAGAAGTGTATATAAATTTTTTTTATTTTATTTTGAAATAAAAATGAAATTAAGTAAAATTTTTGTTTAAAATTTTTGACATCCCTTTTGTCGTTCAAAGTATTTAGGTAAATACATAACAGAAAGAGGGTTTTCACATTTTACTCCAAGGAAAAAACGGTTTTAGGCAATTGGGCAGTTATTTTCGTAGGTGCATTATATTTTTTATATTCTCTATTCAGTGTTTTTTCGCTTTTTTTTATTTGGCATTCGATTGTTTGGCAATGTTTTGGCTTCCATTAAATTACATGCCTTAAAATTTCGCGCGAAATATATAATATAAATAAGAAAAAGCCAAATAACAAAATGCCAAATAAAAAATTGCCAAACCTAAAAATGCCACTCAAACAAAATATTAAGTGAAAATTGCGAAATGATGGTTTGTCATATCATATAAAAAACCAAACGTAATTTGCAAAACGAAAATTGCGAAATAACAAAATGCTAAATAAAAAAATGCGAAACGAGAAACGGCGAAATGTACCACCGCGAAACGTTAATTTGCCAAACAATTCTGGCGAAACATACCATACCCTCACCCTGTTTAGGTGGTAGGGGCAATTTTAGAACAAAATGACTTAAAATGAAAACTAAGTTATTAACAAAACAACGGTTTTTTGTGTTCGATTTAGAATTCATATATGCACTTTCCACAAAAAGCAAATTTAGCATTTCATTTCACAATTTAAAAAAAAATTTGTCTACACTTTTTTTTTCATTTTTTTAATCAAAATTTTAAGTTTGCATTCGAATTTTTTGAAATCTTTGACTTAAATAATTAAATAAAAGAACAGGTTTCTGGCTTTCAAAACCGGTATAGTATTTTATTATAAGTGTTGCCGTTGTTTTTATTTTTTTTTTTATTTTAAGTCATTTTGTTTTCTAAAATTGCCCCTACCTCCTAAACGGGGTGAGATAGGCCACCTCCCATAGTAAGATATACTTGTTTTTGATCCATCTATAAAAAAAAAACCGTTATCAATTTTTGGCGCCAAAGTTATCGTACTTGTGCCAAGAATAATTTTTGAAATATTAATTTTCAAACTTAAAAATTTAAAAAAAAATATCAAACAGTTCTTTTTAAATTTTACGTTATTAAGCACAAATTTTGTTTTCAAAACTACTTCTTAGTCAAAAACAGAGAACCGGATGCTAAAATGCCTTGCCTTTCATTTTTTGAAAAAATTAAAAATAACAAGAGAGACAATTTTATAAACGAATTGACTTAATACAGAAAAAAAAGAGGCTGGGTTCCTTGGTTCCCTTTGAAACTCGATACCCGATGTTATTTTGTATAAAAAAAAAAAAACCAATTAAAAATCTTCGAAAAACTTCAGTTGTGATGTTTGCTCTAAATACATGCGACACGAAATATTTCAACAATTATTAGCAGTTTCTTTTGCATTTTTTTTTGGCCTAAAAAAAACCGTCAATTGAATTTTTTTACAAATCTTATCAATTAATTACATATTATTATGGTATTGCGTGTAGATTATTTCGGAGTTGATATCATTGGTTGATCTCCAGATATTCGAGCCAAAAAACATTTTGTAATAATTTTTAGCAGTTTTTTTGGCCTAAAAAAATAACCGTTAATTGAATGTTTTACAAACTCTACCGATTATGAAGTATAACTTTGTGTAATAAATAAAATTAACCCGAAGTTAATATTTTTGTTTGTTATTCGATATTTTTTTTTTAATTTAATTTTTTTATGTTTTTTTTTTTTAAATTAAAAAAAGGAAACTGCGGGTTAATTTTTCTTAAGTGTTTCCAATTTTTTACTACGTCATTATGCATAGAATGAAACCAGGCCGAAGTCGATAGCATTATTTGTTCTAGAGATATTCGAGAAACAAGCCATTTTACATTTTGTTTTTAGATTACTGTAATAAAAAAACCGCTGATTGAATTTTTCTGAAAATCCTGTCTGCACGTTATGATTTTATTATCTGTAAAATAAAATTTATTTAAAGACGTTATCTCTATGCGTTCTCGAGATATCGTCGGCAAAAAAAAAATCTGCTTTTTTTTTTTGAATAAAGTTGTTTTAGTGAACGGTTTTTCAAAAATTCATTTTCAACTTCAAATTTTTTAAGAAAAAAAATTAAAAATTGTGTTCAAACTAATTTTGTTCAAAATTTTACGTTATTAAGTAGTATTTTTGTTTTTAATATTCGACATGCTCCAATTAATTTCCAGTCAAACACTAAAAATCAGATGTCATAATGTATTCTAGTTTTCGAGATAATTAAAAATAAAAAAAGTAAGTTTTCATATATTTTATCATATTTCTACTAATTAAGATTTTGTTATTTTATAATTTTTCACAGACTAAAAGACATTTAGGCATCTAGTTTGTAGTGTTTGACTATAAATTAATAGGAGCATCGAATTTTAAAAATAAAAAAGCACTTACATATTATTTTGAAAAAAAATTAGTTTGAACACAATTTTTAATATTTTTTTTTCAAAACTTTAAGTTTGAAAATTAATTTTTGAAAAATGGTATTCTAAAGTAACTTAATTTAAAAGCAAAATAAAGGCAGAGATTACTGACTTTACCAAAAAGTATAGCATTCTGTTGTAAATCATTACCGTGGTTTTTTAATAATTTTTTTGTTCTATATTAAATCAATTCTTTTAGAAATTTACCCATCCCGCTGTTTTTAATTTTCTCAAAAATTGAAAGACATTTTAGCATACGGTTTTCTGTTTTTGACTAAAAACTAATAATAGCAATTTTGAAAACAAAATCAGTACTTAATTAAGTAAAATTGAAAAAAAAAATCAGTTTGGAATTTTTTTTTTTCAAAATTTTGAGTTTGAAAATTAATATTTCAAAATTCCCTAAAACAGATTTATTTTAAAATATATCTAATAAAATAAGATATTTGCATAATATACAATAAGTTTATTATGGCATTGTTACTACAACTGTCGGTTTTTAATAATTTTTGCATGTTTTAAGTCAATTTTATAGACATTTTCACCAACGGGAGGAAATAATCCACCCCCTCCAATACGAAATTGCCCCTCCCCGCCTTACGGGGGAACAGATAGAGTTTTTCACCCATATAATTTTTTTTTAAATGACCAGACACAAAAGGAATCATCCCTTAAAACATGAATCACAAATTAGGGGACACCCTGTATATACACACATATATATAATATATATACATATATATTAAATACATATATATTAAATTTATATATATCCTATATATATGTAAATACATACATAAATCAAGTTTGGAGAGGCTAAGGTTGTCGATGCTCATGCGATTTTTTTTTTTTTGCAGACTGGATGTATAGGCAGACAGAATAGTTTTGCACTTGCAGATTTCGTGTAGTTGTCATCAATACGGATTTATTTTATTTCTATTAAGGCTATTAAAATATTCAATTCTTTTAGTGTGTAATTTTTTTTTGAACACCTACAATGTTTGCAACTAAAAAGCAGAGGTAAGGAACGGATCAGATACCGTATTTAAATGTTGCATTTCTTAATGTGGCGCTAAGCGAAAGGATAAATTTTTTAAATTCCCTCCCTCAAAAAAAAAATAGAATTCATCCGTTTTGATGACAGCCATAAAAAATCTTTAAGTGCAAAACTATTCTGTCTGCCTATATCTAGACAGTCTAACAAAAAAAAAACTATTATTTGCACGACCGTTACTACCTTACCCTCCGCAAACTTGATTTGCACTAAATAAAGAAAAGAAATAGAAATACTGAAAACAAAAACCACCCTCGAGTTGGATATGGATGTTGTTGTTTGTCGTATCTGTTTCTGTATCTTGTTGCATGTACGTTGTATCCTTCATTGTCCTCTCGCTTCCTTGTGTATTAAGAAAGGCAAAAATTTTGCTTTTGGCTGCGAATTAAATTTTTCATGGAAGATAAGGTGTTTGATAACCATTGCGACTTGCATGATCATAAAATAATATAAAAACAGGGCAACTAAGGCCATCTACATCAAAGAAGGGAACTAAACTCGATGAAGACCATATTCTACATCTGTATCACGGTTGGAAAAGGGCTTACTATTGTACTGAATTTTGTACTATTTAATTTTCCCAGTACGCAAGTACCACTTTTCAACTTTCAGTACTATTTCAGTTACTAGCAAAAGACCAATTTTGAAATTTTCATTAACTGGGTTTAACGCATCACTCAATTGCTAGTTTGGCTTAAGTCCGATAGAATTCATTCGAGATTTTCATACAAATTTCAATTAAGATAATCGAAAAATTCAAAAATGGAGGTACCTTTCGAATGTAGATGTTTGGTGCGGTAGGAACTTGCCTCAGTTTTGCATACATAAAAAAAAAATATTTTTTCGTATCTAAAAAATTAAGGAAAATAATCAATTTTTTAAAACTTTTTTAAGCAAGCAGTTTGTACGAAAATTGAAAACAAATATTTAAAAACCCAATTATGAGCTACATCCCGCATGGAAAAATGGCAAGTTTTTGGCAAGTTTAGGCGAGGCCCTGGGAAGTTTTCGGTAAGGAAAACATGGACGAGGAAAACATGACAGATACCTATTAGTGCCTCGCTGAGAACATTTATTTAATAAAATACTGGTAAGGCTCGTGTTAGTAACTAACTATGTAACGGTAGGTACTAAATTCTATAAAAACGAGAATTTGACACAATGACTTTCGACTGAAATTTCAGTTCTCTTTTTGCGTTCAACAAAAAAATTCTGAATTTTCAGATTTTAAAACTTTCAGATATTCTGATGAACGCGGCCATTTAAACAGACTTTCACAAATACCTACTCAAGTAAATGACATTTAACTAAACGTCAGTTTGAATATTCAATTTTGATTGTGTGTTTTATAGTAAAATAAAATTAAAATAAAATGGATCCGCGGTTAATTAATGAAATTAGTGAATTTTTGTTTTTTTTTTTTTATCAAGAAAAAACGTATTTTAACTATCCCCCATTTTCTCAATAAGCAACAGAAAGTGCACCCCCGCAAACGCACAAAGGATGACACAACCGATAGGACCATCAATTTGTGAGCAAGCTGGGACGTGTTAAATACTCTAAAGTTTTGAAAGCAATCAACATAACCAACAACAAGAAGTGCCTCTTGAAATAAAATACATTGAGAGTTTTCGTTGAGGCACCAACAGTATCATCTTGCTGGCTGTGTGTCGTCAATGAACCGTCTCCCGTCAATACTACAAACTACAAGCAACTGTACCAGATATTGACCGACTACGATTATTGTAACATGTAACAGCATGATGCCCATGCTGTTTAATTGCTAAGGAGAATGGTATCATCCAGGACATGAATATAAGGAGCCATTCTTCCATGGACACGACAGCGATCATTTAGATAGCCAAGCCAAGGTCGTGGGCATTGAGGAACTAGATATTTATCTAAATAAAATATAGAGCGACTGACAGCTTAGCTCTATAAAATGGTTGAATTGAAAACCACATAAAAGAAAATATGTGGAACAAATCTAGGTTTTACTAGTCAGGGCTAAGACAGGATTTAGCGGACGAGGCAAAAAGGTACATAACTGGCGAAGGCCTAGCGAATGCCGATAGTTACCCTTGTTAGACCCTTGTTAGTAACTATGAAAAACTTGCCAGGGCCTCATTGAAAACTAGATTCTTTTTCCAGGTGGGATATATCGGATGAAAATTCTCCGATTTCAAACAAATCAGAGAAATTTTTCTTCCGAACGGATACCTCGATAGGGCTGATTATTTTTGACGCGTTTTGGAAGTCAAAGTTCCATCATCAGTCTCAATTTTATATCATAAAAAGTTTTATCTTTTATATAATAAAATCGAAATGAAAATGGAACTTTGACTTCCGAAACGCGTCGAAAATAATATTAAAAAACAAAAGTTGTGACAGTTTGAATAAATAAATATATATATTTATAATTTATAAAAGTTTTTATCTTTTATTTCATAAAATAAAAAGTTTGTTTTTAATTTCTTAAGAACTAAAAAAGAGGGAAGATAGAACTTTCCTCCATGCATTTTTTTTCTTAAAATGATCCCAGGGACAATTCCTGTCCTAAAAACATGTGAACGTTTTATGAAATTTGAATTTTCACTCAATAATTCCAAATATGAAAAAAATATGTACATAGGTATATATAAAAAAAACTGTAAAAATTTTCTTCCGAAAAAATTCTCTCCGCGAAAAAATTAGTAAACCTCAAACATGGGTCGAATATTTTATTATCTTTCCAAAAATATTCAACAACGTAGGTACCTACTATGATTCTGATTCATCTCAAATTATTTATTAAACGTTAGATTTTTGAGAATTTGTTGACATATACATTTAAAATGTACTAGCGGCGAGCCTGGCCCTCATCGCCCTCAAATAAAGTTGTCAAAAATATTAATTAGAAATTAAACTTATTTTTTGATTTGGAATTTAACTGGCCCATGCATGCACTGTTGCACCTCCTTTGCAGAATGATAGACTAATTTTTACCAAAGATACATTTCAAATTTTCTTGAATTTTTAACAAAATATAAACTTGTTTTCCGACATAAGTACGAACATACATGCGATGCTGCATTATTGATCTCCAAATCGAGATGGTTGCAAGGTGTCGATGGCTGAATACTCAAACCACATCTTCCTCTAACGATGATAACGTCCAATAAAATATTAAATTCCTGTAGAATTCACGATTGGAAAAATTTCGGTACTATTTGTTCATTTTCAGTACTATTTTTTTTCTGCTTTCAGTACTATTGGCAAAAGTCGATTTCCATCACTGATCTGTATATTTCTCTTGTCTGTGCCCTAGGACAAACTTCTTAAAATAGAAATATATATTAATTTGTTATTCATACCTATGCAAAAATGAAAAAAGGGTTTCAAAACTTTTTTCAGTTTGATTTCTTGGGTGAGGAAATTTTGTATATGCTCAAATTTCACTCCTACGTAATTTATACCTACCATTCATTTCATACCTAAAAAGAGTTCATCATTACAACCACACATCAAACCCACACTTCAATGTAATCCTCGACATATAACGAGACTGGATTCTAATTTCACTTTTTACCTATTTTCGATAGCTGAAGGGATTATAAGACATGGTATGACGTTGGTAAAAAAATTCTTAAAGAAGATAGTAGAGAAACCAAGGAATGTGTTTTCCTCTAACAAAAAGTCTTAAATCTTAAAGCCTATTTACTCGTTCGATTGAAAATGAAATTTTCATACAAAATTGAAACCTACATAATTCACAACAAGAATTGAGTACCATATAAAAGTGAAATCCTAAAGTGAAGATTTTTAAACGCAATAATCGGGTCCCGCAATTCCGTCTGTCTGTCTGTGTGTATGTCTGTCTGTATGTCTGTATGTCTGTCAGCGCCGGATCTTCGACTTTTCCGAACAGGGACAAATACTTGATTTGGCGCCCCTTTAAGCATTTGAGGTAAATGATTAAAAAAATTGAATAATAGGTACTAACATACCTATAATTGTTGGTTGGATTTTTTGAAACTCTGAGAAAACTTTTTATTTAGCAACTTTTATGTAAACGTGTGACATAAATAATAAAATAAATAAAAGACCATACAATTAGTATACAGGGTGTTTTGGATAAGATACGTCAAAATTTTAAGGCTTGTAGTTTGGGTGGAGAAAAAAAACTAATAATATATATGTAGGTGCGATTATTTCCCACTGTTTAGGCGGTACGAGAAATTAAGAAGAAACCATTTTTTTTTTTCAAAATTTTACGTAGTTCAGTAGTATTTTTGTTTTAAGCCTATAAATTTTTAGTCAAACACCAAGGCCCAGTTTTTAAGGGGTGAGTTAAACCAGAGAAACTCTGGATATAAATTTATTTACAGTTTACTTTATAAGAAGTTGCGAATTTATGCAAATCGACCCAACAGTTCAGTAAATCCAGAGCAAACTCACCAAATTTGGAAATTATGAAAATAGGATCTTTGGAGAAACAAAATAACAGATTGAAGTTGAATTTAAGGAAAACTTACCTAATTGTTGTTTTCAACTTTCTTAATTACAAGATGAGTTTTAAGCATAAAAGACTACGTCTTTATGTGTACCTACCTGTATACTTAAATAAATGGAATTGAAATTGAAAAAATTTGATTCAAAAATTGAATTGGATTTAAGTGTTTGATTATAAAATTGAAAGAAACATTGGAATATTAAAAATAAAAATACTATTTAATAACGAAAAATTTTGAACCAAATTATTTTCAACAAAATTTTCTTAATTTTTTTATTTAAAATTTTAAGTTTGGAAATAATTTGTTTAAAAACTATTCACTAAAGCAATTTGAATTAAAAACTTAATAAAATAATGGATTTCTGACTTTAAAAACGGATTTAGCATGATTTTGTAATCGTTGCCGTTGTTATTTTTTTTAATGATATTCTCGGGAGTAGGTCACAATTCTGCTTGCCTTGCAAGAATTTTGTTTTTCGAAATTCAGTTTTTTTTTTTTTTTTTGATTCGGTTTTACGAAATTCTGTTTTTCAAAATACTGACAATGTTTAATACAATAAAATTCTGTTCATTCTGCTTTTCCAAAGAAACAATTATTACCAATATTTATGCAAACTAAAAACTTTTATGCTTTCAACAGAAAATAAATAATAGCTAATCTGAGCAAAGCAGAGGATATTTGTAGCTATTTTCTTTAAAAAAAAAACTTATTTGGCTTAGTTAAAATTGAATTTTCCATTATTTTCTTTTTTTTTGATTTTTTGTTCTCTCCATATTCTTCTCGAATTAAGCGCCCCCTAAAGCTGCTGTTTGCCCCCCCCCCCCCCCCCCCCCCCCTAGACCCGGTGCTGATGTCTGTATGCCTATAGTGTCTGTATGTCTGTCTGTACCTTGCCCTACAGCCTAAACCCCTGAAGCGATTTTCATCAAAATTGAAGCATAAGATTTTTTGGTAATTCCCTAGACGGGTAATCGAGATTTTTTTTTAGCTCAAAAAATAACGGTACTTGCCATACAATCGTTTATAAAAAGTTATTTAAACTCAAAACGGCTCGAACGATTTTTTAAAAAAATTTTCCGTGTACTAGTAGTGGTATGGTCTATATAAAAAAAATACCAAAAACCGTTATTAACGGTACCTGCCATAGAACCGTTTTTTTATTTTCGATTTTCTCGTTAACCGCTTAACCGATTTTGATAAATTTTTTTTACTTAGGAGGTCTTATTAAGTGTGAATAATACTGCATACAAATATTTTCAAAAAAATATTTTTTGGATTTAAAAAAAAAGTTCAAATTTTTTTTTTTGAAAAATAATTTTCTTGAAAACGGGTTTATGAATATTTTTGAAATTATGGGTTTAGCTGTATATTATTATATTCATAAAAATGACATACCAATTTTTTTTCTAAAAAATATCGAGAAATTTTGTATATAAAACGATTTTAAACATTTTTCCTGCATAAATTCACACTTTTTCAAGAATTGAGATGGCGTTCTTCATTCTGAGATTAAAACATTTTAAGTATACTTGTTTTATGAATTTAAAGAACGTGTTTCATGGTTTTTTTTTCCATATTCAAATTTCCATTTTTTAATTATTATTAAATGGATAAATACATATATAATTAATAATTATGTATTTTATATTACACTTAATCTTTAAAATTCGAAGAAATTTTTGCTATAAGAGCAAGCTCGTGCGATCTAGTCGTGCTTGTTTTTTTTTTTTTAGAAAATTAACCCTCCTGGCTAAACGGGGTGGTATAGAACCCCCTCCTATACAATTTTTTCTTGTTTTGATCAAACTCAATTTATCTATGGTTTTGTCAAACCTTATGTATAGTGAGTTTCACCGAAAAAATATTTCGCCTTAAAATTTTGTGTTCACCCGGAATTTTAGAAGTTGTTTTTTGTTTTGCCCCATTGAAATTTACATTTTCCGCCTTATTACTCTCTTGTTTTTCTACTAAAAATAAGTGCAAATTTAAAATGTCAATGGCATTAAGTATCTGCAACCCGAAATAAAACTCACAGGCGAAAAGTGAAATGTCAAAGTTTTCGGGTGGAATGTTCTTCGGATGAAAAACGCAAAATGGCAGGCTGAATGGTACTTAATTCATGTTATATTCATAAGTTATTACATACTTGTACATATATATTTAACTCTGAATAATTTTTGAATATTAATTAAATATATTTACAATTAATATACCTATTTTATTCAAGATGATATGTGTATAATTTCATTAAATTATTTCGAGAGTATTATTTCATTACATTATTAGGTGAACGCGCGTACCTACTATTGTAGAAGGGAATCTGCTGTAGATGGCTGATGCAAACTATACTTGAGATTTGATACCTATGTATGTAGGATATGTTTTGATGGTTGTTGAAGTTATACCATTGCATCGCATCATTTGGGCAAACAATGTATCTTTTCGATGAACTTCCATTTTAATATTAAAGAGTTTGGTATTCATATTTTGTATTGTAAGATGTGCCCTCCAAGTTAGGGCATATTTTTTATGATGCTTTTCCTTGAAACCAACTTATAAAAAAGGCCTATGATTAGGACTAGACTATAACAGTCTAGTCAGGTTCTAACAAAAAAATATTAATCTTTTTTTTATCTTTTCCTTTCTACTCACTATAAACCAATTTGTCTCAAACGCACACAAATACACATACATACATATCCACAATCGAGATATCAGCAATAAAATAAGTAGGTGTTTGCGATGCGGTCGAGCATTTTATTTTATCTTGACCTTTTATCTTTGATCTTTAATTTTTTTTCTTTTTAAGATTCCCATAACAACGTGTCTATATCCAAAAGGCCCTATCCAGACACCTTTCTAACAAACTTCAAAAACCATCAATACAAATAAAACCAATAAAAAGTTAAAATCTATCCTCTCAAAAGTTATAAGGTTTCCTATTGTTTTCAACAACTGTTAAGAATTACACACCAAAGTACGTGATAAAAAGTCCATTTAATACAAAACAATAGAACAAGCTGCTTATCCTGATTCTCTCCCAAATAAATGTAAGAAGAAAAATCAATAAAGCCATATAATATTAACGTTTAAAGTAAAAAAGTTAACTTTAAAGGAATGAAATGAAAACAAAAAAAAAAATTTTTTTTTCTCCAAGGACTTCTGGATGGATGGACATGTAGACATAACCCACGTGGCCACGTCTACCCATGTCATACAACTTTAACTAACTTTCAATGAAGATGATCTTTTTCCAATCCATATGCTCCAGAACTATTATAGTCCGCAACAAGCCACCTCTCATACTCGTATTCCCCAACCCAGTTACAGTAAAGTTACAGTCTAAAATAATTGGTCTGAAGATTTACCTATACATTATGTGCATGCATACATATTGTATTTTATTGTATTGTGTATCCTTCCCATTGATTCTAGCTTTATCATAGACAACAATAGATGCATGCAAACAAATCAGACGAAAAGGACTCGTTCTCGGAACTATTTAGAAATCCAATGAACATTGTGTGCATTTCAATTTCAGCATCATCAATAGAACAAAGTCAATCTGAATGTTTAAGCTTTTTTCATGACTGAAATTTTATTTTATTTTTTGTTGTCAACACTTTTGACTGACTTGAAATGGATTCTTTCTAGACGATGGAGTAGGAGTTTTCATTCGGAGAGTATGATAAAGTCGAACTTGTAGAGAAATGAGTTCCATTTAATAGGTACACAACATAGTTGACTGTGAAATACTACACTGAAAGAAAACAAAAAAAAAAAACGAATAGGTAGGGTATATAGCATATTATGATATAATGGAATCTGTCTTCTTTCTCTGCCTCCTCAGACTTCAAACAAATTGCAACCTTTGGAAGTTCTGCAAACAATCATTCAACAATTTTACTGTTAAAAACCCTGGAATAAAAATCGATGTAACCGACATTGCCCAACTGACAAAAACTCCATTTATAAAAAATGAGAGCGTTCTTATCAAAAAATGTTATCAAAGCTTTTAATTCAATTAGAATATTTTCTTAACGAACGATTTGTTTTTCCCAGAATCGGATTTTTTGCAATATGATACCGTAGCTGACAGTTCTGTGAGTGTGTGAAGTTAGCCCCCCTTTTTTTGATTTTGTTATTTTTGAAAGTTGTTCCCGGTTGTTCCGGATTTGTTCCGCATTGTTTCAATTTTTTTTTGAAAAATATTCAAAAATGGGGGTTTTAGACCCCAATAACCATTTTTGACCTAGCCCCACTTTTTTCGAAAATCGAAATTTTGAAAGTTGTTCCAGGTTCTTCTAGTTGTACTGAACATTGTTCCAACTTTTTGGACCTGTAGGTTCAAAATATCGTAAGTTATGGGCAAAATTCGAAAAAATTCTAGCCCCCCTTTTTTCGAAATTTGAATTTTTTAATTTTTTTCTGGTTCCAAAAAGTGTTCTGAACATTGTTCCAAAGAATTAAAAATTTAGAAATTTTATTTTTAAAGATAGGCCCATTCAAAGTTTTGAAAAATGAAAAATACGGCTCTCCAATTTTTTTTTTTTTTTTGAAAACCTTTGATTAGGATTATTTGGCGGCCCGCTTTTGAAAATCGAACAGTATACATACTGCCTCATTTTTTATAAGGTTAACTTAACATTTAACTGAAGAAAAATCATTACAAAAACATACACATTAAATAATCTAAATAAATGTCCACACCCCTCCCCGCCAAAAAAAAATATAATATTGTTCCAGGTTGTTCTAGGGCTCTTCTAAATTGTTCCAGGTTTTCGCTTCTTAAAATTGATTTTTGCTATGAAAAATTTCAATTTTTTTTTTTTTTTGATTTTATGTTCTCTCCATTTTTGGTTCTATCTGCTATCTTGATCTTACAAGATCTTTTTTATTGAGATTTTAAAAATCGTATCACATGATTCGACCGAGCGATCATATATGCTTCTTCAATTTTGTTTCCAATAAATTATTCCGTTTGTGATTTTGAGCTTTCTAACAGAATAAATACACAATTATAAAAAAAAAAAAATAAAAAATGTTTATTTTTAAAATTGTATAACACAACTCAAATTAAGAAAAAATACTGTTTTACAAAATTTTCTTTTGCAAAACAGACTTTTGAAAAGCAGAATATTGAAAAGCGGAATTTTGAAAAGCTGAATTTTGACAAAAGAATTTTGACTCCAATACAGTTCTATCAAAAGTAATGACACACCTTTCACTGGAGTTCTCCTAGGTCTGGTAGTTTTCCATTTATTATTTTAGTTAAGTGTTTTACTCTGAAATAATTTTTTTTCGCAATGGTGAATTAGTATCGCGAGGTCATTATGGACATTTTTGACTTCGGAATAATCGCCGGAAAGTAGACTTGGTTATTTGCAATTTTCTCAAAAACCAGAAGACATTTAGTTACATCTAGTTTTAAGTGTTTGATTAGAAATTAATTAATAGAAGCATTGAATATTTAAAACAAGAATAGTACTTAATAAAAAAAAATAGTTTTAACACAATTTTTACATTATTTTTTCAAAATTTTGAGTTTGAAAATAGTTTTCTCCAAAACTATTCTCTTAAATAATTTGAATTAAAAACAATATAAAAGAACAGACTTTCAGCTTTAAAGAAAAGTATAATGTGACATTGTAAGTGTTGCCGCTGTCCTTTAATGATGTTTTTTCTATTGTTCAGAATATTGCCCCTCCCACCTAAGCGGGGGGGTATAGACCCCCTTTCCATACATTTTTCTTTTTGTTTTGACTCAACCTATACGATTTAGCTTTTTTTTTCACCACATGCAAAACATCCTGTATATTTATGTGCATTCTTCATTTGTATAGAAAACTGAAAGCCTTAGCTCTACCGATTGAATTATTTCGAAAACCGTTACTTTTATGAAAAAAAGTGTCATAATCTTTTGTATAGGAAATTTTCTAAGCTACAAATTTGTATTTAACATTTTTTTTTTGTAAAAGGTACCGTTAGGGAGATATTGCTGAAAAACCATTTTGGGGGGCCTTTAACCCCCTTAAAATTGTTAGCGGTGCTCCTATCGATGGGGACTTTTGTCAGTTTCTTAAGAACGCCATCAGGAGGCTGTATACCAATATCCAGCTTTTCGGCGATTTTTCCGTAATTTAGCTGTTTTTATGTCTAATATGACTAAACTATAATATTTTATTTTGATATTTTAACTGCCTAAGTACCTATAAATATATATGTACATAGGTCTACAGTTTTTTCTTTCAACATTTGTTGCGTGTTGATGGTCTCTTGAAGAGAGTGTCTTCTCGAATTTGGCGCCCCCTAAAGCTGCCGCCCGGGGCACGTGCCCCCCCCCATAGATCTGGTGCTGCGTACCAAAATATTGGCACTGATTGGGAGCAAAGTAAAATTTTGGATCCCAATGTCTAACTCCAAAGAAGATGTAAAAAAAGCATGCAATCATAAAGTTCAGTAATTGCGGTCAACTATTTTCAGAAATTTTTCAGGCTTGAAAAATGTGTATTCCAAGGTTAAAATTTTTCAAGATCACTAGCGATTTTTGACAACTCAATTATGGGATAATTGCCAAAAAAAAGGATACCATTTGAAAGGCCACCGGATCATGATAAAAGGTCAGCTGATTTCTGTCATCAATAGGTTTATTTTTAAAGAATTAAAAAAAAAAAAATCAAGTTCACAATATGTATAGACTTTTAGCACCTCATTACTGGAATTTTCAAAAAAAAAGGTCAGCTGTAGTTTCAGAAATTGATTAGCTGTTGATTTCTTTTTATGAAGCAAAAAAAATCATAGTCAATATCAATGACGTTATTACAAACAAAAATCGTGTGTTTGATAAAAAAAATTCCATTTGTCTAGCCACCCTTGGATCTAGGTGTATAAGCTTAAGAGCATTTTGGAATAGTAATAGTAAAATTTGGAAGTTTAAAATTTAGCAGAAGCTGAATTTTCCAGATCTTTCACACAGTTACAGAATTAACGAACCAAATCTTTGAAATTCTTTCTCAATCTCAAAATAATATGTTTTTTCAGTGCAATTTTCCTTAAAATTATAACATCTACCCTAGGTATGCTTTTGTATAAAACATTCTTAATTTATTCTTTTTTGATCATTTATATTTTGTGTAGGTAGGCACCTACACACTTAAACTAAAAGAGAACCGTCCTGAAATTGGAAACAGAAACTCGTAACCACTTATCCTCATATTTGCTATACTTATTTTCGCATACCTACTTCGTTTATTTTTGGTACAAATTGTTTTATTTACGATACTACTTTTGCTTTGATGGTTTTTGAAACACTCAACCAAAAAAAGAAACGAAAAATGAAGTATTTCAATATCAAATGTCATCATCTACACTCGAAGGTAAATTGTTTTCGAGATTGCTTAGACATCAAAGAAAATTTTGAATCATTTCTGTGACCTTAAGTTAAGCCTTCAAATCAAGCTACAAGTACAACAACATTCTTGAATATAAGTAGATATAAGGTACTGCTATACATTAAACAAGGACAACATTTTTCCAATATTGTGCGTAAGTCGATGATGTGTGTGTGTGTGGTTTACTCGGAAAACGGCTGAGTGTAGTTAACTGCAATCTCAATAAGTTAAAAGGATTGAATTACCACTTAGCGCTAAAGTAACATGATTGAGTGCATTCGATTTTACACTAAATTGAATTGTGTCAACGACTCTAAGGACGAAAATACATACATTGTATCCAAAGAAGTATAAGGATTAAGGACATGACGCTAAAATCTATGTTTTCTATGGAATATAAGTAAATGAATTATTTGGAAGTTTTTTTTTTGTTTTTTTCTTTTTTTGTTTGGGTTGGTTTTGCTGTGTCCATATGTCGAAAATCAGGGTTGCCACTTTTCGGCAAACTTTCCGCAGTAGATTCACAAAAAAAATGCAGTAGATTTAACTTTTTTGCAGTAGATTTGTTTTATTATTATTTTTTTCAAAAAACAAGGAAGATTAAAATTTAAAAAAAATATTAAAGGTAATTAAAAAAAAAATATTTAACATATTTTTTATCAAAAATAATAAGTGTTGTTAAAAATACATATTATTAAAAATCAGACTATAAGTTGATTAACTAACTATTTTTTTTAATTTTAAATTCCCTATCGCTACTAAGTCTTTCATGATTTTGGACTTTACCAACCAAAGTACAATTGCATTTACTTAATAAAAATTTTAACCTTTTTGTGCAATTTTTTAATAAAATTGACCATATTGATCATATTGACCATATATTACCATAATTTGCAACATTTAAAAAAAAAACGCAAATTAACAAAAACAAGATTTCCGTTAGCTTTCAATATTCATAAAAACAGAGCCGATATAGTCGAAAGCCGTAGATATTAATAAGTTAAGTAGGATGTGAGTATCAGTTTTCTGAAAAATTAGAATGATTGCAATCAAAGAGAAAATTGAAAAATTATTTGTGGGTTATTTGTTTAAGGACATTTTTTTTGTAAAACCAAAAATGCAGTAGATTTGATT
Organism: Epistrophella euchroma; assembly: GCA_947049315.1. Lineage (NCBI taxonomy): Eukaryota > Metazoa > Arthropoda > Insecta > Diptera > Syrphidae > Epistrophella > Epistrophella euchroma. Next base: position 20,008,212 of record OX346245.1, read on the forward strand.
TAAAGGCAGTAGATTTAGATTTAGAATTGCAGCAAAGTGGCAACCCTGGTCCACATTACTCTTCTGGTTAAAATGGATTTCAGGAAATTTTTTTTGCTAGAAGAATTTCCAGATTTGTTGAATGTAGGAAATTCGTTGCCATGTCGATGTCATTGTCCGTGGTCATTTTGGTTCTCGGCCATTTTATGGAAGCCAAGGAAAAACCCAATCGCGTTATATACACTTGATTGATGAATGTGAGTGTAATTTGAGCTCTGGTTTGGTATAAAAATAAATATATCTACTCTTTTGCAAGCACTTTCCGTTGTAATAATTTATTTTATTTTTCATTGTATCCATGGCTCCCGTCCTCCCGATGCTCTAGGAAAGGAATTTACAACTACACCTATACAATACATTTATAGTAGTTAGTTCCCTATAGATATTTATACCTCTGATCCTATTTTTTGGTGCTTAAAAACATCCATCGTAATTGTTATTTAACTCAGACTCAGAAAATTCCATAAAATCCTCTAGAGAAGTTAGAGGAAAAGCATGCATGGACATCTGCTATGTGACCATATAATATGCACTTTGCTGTGGGAATTTTCCATTTTCGGTAACTTTTAATTGAATAGAATGGAATTTACGTCATTATATTTTAACTTAAATAACAACAACCAGCACAAAAAAAAAAAACATACAAACAAAAAGGATGCAGCAGGCGAGAGATGTAAAATAACATGGTGTTAAAAAGTGAAAGCATAGGGACATCCGGTAAAAGTCAACTTTCATATAGCAAAACAATGCTCGTATTTCATTGTTTAGAATCTCAAGCGTAGGATTTTAATTTTTAAAATTACATACAATGTTGGTTGTTAAGTTGTTTAAGGTTCTGGAGTAGGTATTTGGTCATAAATAAAAACCATGAATGTTAATTTGAAAAAGTTTAAGTTAGGAATTTGCATTGTTGAAATTTGTATAGGTATAGGTTAGGTAGGTATCTATATTTTGTAATAAAGTAGATGACTGAAAACAAAATTTTTGTAATTTGAAGAAAACTAACCACCAGTATTTTTAGGTATATTTTGAAAAGCAATTCTAACATTTTGGAATGTGTGGTTGGAAAATTTGATTTTTCAGTTTTATTTGTTTTAATCAACATAAAATGAAGCTTTATTATATTAGACTGACAATGTCCAGGTGCCTGTAACACAAAAAAACAATCTTATTTTCTAAAGTATTAAACTTCTTAACAAGCAAAATTAACAAGAAAGTTCATTTCTCTATCACAAAACCTTAAGCTCTAATAGTTAACTAGCTTTTGATCTTATAAATCGTAATGCCCTCTTTTACAAACTTTCACAACTCTCTTCGAAATTCATCAACATAATAAAACATTTATATACAGATTCCAAAGCAGCGGTATGGGATGGATCAACCTACTCTGAATGGTTCGAAACGAATAGTGGCGTTAAGCAAGGTTGCCTTCTTAGTGCTCTTTTGTTTGCACTCTTCATTAACGATGTGGTAGCTTGTCTTCCTGGAGGAGTCCGTATTTCTGAATTAAACATCAATGTTCTGCTGTATGCCGATGATCTGGTGCTACTTTCAGAATCACCAGAAGGCCTTCAACTGATGATTAACCGATTAGAAGAGTACTGTTTTAAATGGAATCTTATCATCTACTCAAACAAATCAAAAGTCATGGTGTTTTCAAGATCAGCTAGAAGCCGCAACAATTATAATTGGTCATTCAATGGATCTAGTCTAGAAGTTACGAAAGACTATAAATATTTGGGAGTGAAACTGAACAGTACACTTGATTTCAACAAACATCTTTCAGATAAATCAAAAAGTGCACAAAGCCTGATAAATGTCTCTTGGAGAAACATATTCTTAAATGAACGTGTCGAACTTTCAGCGAAATATATAAATTTGATGCTGTGGTGAAGTCTACTCTGTGTTATGCCCAAAACAGATGTGCAGCCTTTTCCAATGCAGCGAAAATAAATTTACACAGGTTCTTATGAGCGCTGACATATTCCAGGCTCTGCATGCAGCCTTTTCTGCACGATATCTCTATTCCTAATTTCGCTGCATGGGGAAAAAGCTGCACATCTGTTTTGGGCATTACGCTGCTCAGGTGTGGGGAATTGACGAATATGAGGATATTGAAAAATTCCAAAAGAATTTCATAAAAAAACTGTTTGCTCTACCACTTAAAACGACTAATTATGCGCTTTATCTCGAAACTGGTCTACCCAAACTGTTTACGCTTACGCTGAAGCTACAGGCAGATTACATTGTGAGGACTCTGTCGCATCAAGATGCACGTCTTTCTAAAAAAATGATACTCTATGAGCTCAGAAACGAGGATTGGTGGATGTCAAAATGGAAAAGTATAGGACATAACTACGGATTAGTTTTTTCCATGGAGCCAAGCAACTTTCACCATCTTAAAGAACAGCTATACCACATTATTCAACTACATGAAAACTCAGTGCGTGATAGTTTTACAGCAAAAGCCCTCGAATCGGAGAGTAGAATTCTATATTCGCAGCTCAACACCAATCTATTGGAAAATAACTACTTTCACGATTTGCTTAACTACAGAGAAATATCGCTCATTTTTAAAGTGATATGTGAATTTCTCGGCCTAAATGGAAGCCCATACAATGGAAGTTTCAACCAATTTTGTTCTTTATGCAATTTATGATCCAAAGAACACTGTTTCCACTTTGTTAGCATTTGTCCAATATTTTCTTCACAACGCCTCACATAATTCGGGAAGAGAACATTAACGTTACAGGAAACAATCAACATTCTAAATGGTTTCGACTGGAACACAATTTGTACATTTTTGAGGGATACTTACATATATAGGAAGTTATTAATAAACGAATTTATGTGACTATTTTCTACTATTTTATTCAATAGCTGCATTTTATTTTCCCCCAGATCTGATCCGGATTGGATTTGGAAACATAAATACAATTAATACCAAAACAACACAAGATCCAGGTCTGCCTTTGGATTTGGATTTTAAAATCCATTTTCTGAACACTTTCCTAGCAATATTTTAAATTTATAGGTTGGTACCACTGCTGAGATTTACAAAAACAAACTCAATAAAATTAAAAATTCTCGAAATCAAACACATGCCGCCATCATTCCAATTTTTGTATGGGTTCTGAAAAAAATAAAACTGTTCCATTTTTAAACATTCGCTCTTCCTTAATTATTTCAAACAAGATTTGTGAAAATTCTCCTTCTGTCAATTTTATTGTGCAAATAAAGCCAACTGTGAGAAATAAATAAATTTGTGATCCAGTTTGTTTTATTATCATGATCTGATCCGGATCAGATTTAGTGGAAAATAAAATGCAGCTAATATTAAATTAAAATAATTATTTGTTCGTACAAATTGCTAACCGAGCTGACGGCAAAGCTATAGCTTTTAAATTCATTATTTTTCACAATGTTAAGTGAAGTAGAAATAAAATGTATTACTTACTTACTTACTAGTTAACTAAGTAGTAAAATTTCCTTCAACGCTTGTTAGATAAGTTAAAAAAATATTCAGCTTATCATTCTGTGAAAAATAAAATGCACAACTGGGTCGCACGAACTTGCTCTTTTAGTAAAAGTTTCAAGCTGAAATCTCAGATAATAATTTGGTGAGTACATTGAGAACTCAATTTGTAAACTCCGTGGTATAAGTGTACGTTTAGTAACTCAAGTTTTATGGGTTTATTTCGAAAGCCCAGGTTAAAGGTATATCAAAACCTCTTGACTGTGGCCTCTTATATGCGAGACGAATATAAAGATGAATACGAAACCGATTTATAAATAAATTGTGATAGCAATTACATAGAAATATTTTCTCACTGAAAGAAGCATGCTCTATGCAAATAAATACTCAGGACATTTTTAATGAATTATATCATGAAGTTTAAGAATTGATCTGTACTCGTAATATTCATCAAGACTCATTCCTAGTAAAGACGTTTTATGCCTTGAAACACTCACATGTCTTGGTGTACTGTAAATGTACCGCATGCAATCATTAAACGCGACATTTATTTTACGTTTACATTCAAATTCTAAACAAGGATAAACTATACAATTGTAAGAAAAGAATGGCATCAATAAGGTCTTGACTACATGTGCTTTCATTTTCGGAAACAATAAGCTCGAAGATGATCTTAGTCCTCGTAATCCACTGTAGACTTTTCTAATTGTATCTGATGTCGCATCACAACAACTCAGTTTTCTATTAATCATGAATCCTAAGTACTTAACCTGTTCAACATTGGGTAAAATTATACCAATAAGATTAAGAGAGGGACAATCTTGTAAAGATAGTTCACCTCTTGAGAGTACTATACCAACAGATTTAAGTGGATTCAGACTTATTTTATTTGTATCAGACCATGTCTGTATATGAGCTAGGTCTTCATTTACTCTAGCCACGCAGTCTTCTAACAACCCTGGTCTCCTAGATAGATTAATAGTAACGTCATCTGCATAAATATGCACATTACTGTTAACAATTGAATCAGGAAGATCATTTATAAATATACTGAATAGAAGGGGTCCCAAAACCGACCCTTGTGGGACGCCTATGTTTACAAGATATGGACTGGAGGTTCCTTGGTCGGTTTCAACAACTTGAAAACGGTTCCTTAAATAATTTGAAATAAGTTTGAGGGCAGAATGATAGAATTGAAAATATGTTTTAAGTTTGTTCATTAATATGGAGTGATCTATTGAGAAATCAAGCATCACCATTACACAGACTTCATCACGATCCATAGCTGTCCTTAAATCATTAGTTACCTTTACAACTGCTGATTCACAGCTATGTTGTCTTCGAAAGCCTGACTGCCATTTTGAAAGCTTATTTAATCAATCGAAGTCTTTTTGTATTTGTTGAGCGAAAATTTTTCCAAAAACCTTCGAGAGAAATGCTAGAAATACTGATGGGTCTGAACTGTGAAGGATTTGTAGGTTTTGATTTTTTTTGGAATCGGAATGATTTTCGCATATTTCCATTTTTCTAGGAACTGATAACTGTAGATACAATAGTTAAAAATATGCAATAAGTAAGGTAAAAGAAGAGGGAGAATAGTTTTAATAAACATAGGTGAGACATCATCAAGTCCAGTTGCATTAGATTTAACCGAGCGTATTGCAAGTTCAACATCCAAATTGTTAACACACCTGAATACGAAGCGTAAACACTACCAAAATCGAATGGTAGAGCAGCGGATGAATTTGGGACAGTAACCGAAGCCATTTCAATGGAACTATAAGTACATTTAGGTCTTTCATTTCCAGTCACACCTACATTGTTTAGGTTTTTCCAGAGGGTTTTTGCGTTTAACTTTGGATCAAGACGTTTAAGAAAATACGAGCGTTTAGAGTATCGAATCAGAGATGTTACTTTATTCCGAGCATAAATATACTGACATCTGTTATACTCCGATGAATTTCTTTTAAACTTTGTGAAAAAACGTTCTCTTTCTTGAATCAGTACTTTAATTTGACGAGTAAACCACATGGACAATTTTGAGACTTTAAGACTTTTGTTATAACAGGAACATAGGTTTAGTAAAGTTCTGTAATTATATCTAATAAGATAGAAGCTTTGGAGTCAATATTTGCAACATTGCAGATATTACTTAATCCAAATCTACCGATGTTTTGTTGCAGATTTAATAAATCAGTTTGGCGAACTGATCTATAACGACTAGTAGCCAAAGCAGGGGAGATAGAACACCTCTTTGTGGAGTACCTCTACATGTCCTTACTTTAAGCTTGCTATGACCCATTTCTGTATTCACTAGTCTCGTTTGAAGCATGGAATCTATCCAATTTGAGAGAATCGGATCAATGTTCATAGAGTCTAGGGCTCTTCGAATCGCCATGTTTTTAACGTTATTAAAAGCCCCTTCTATGTCAAGGAATGCTCCTAACGTGAATTCTTTGAATTGAATTGATTTCTCAATCGTGCCAACCACTTCATGAAGTGCCGTCTCAACAGATTTGCCCTTCATGTATGCATGCGCTGGGCTTGCGAGAGAACACTGTCATTTAGCTTAAGGCGAATGTACGTTTCAATTAGTCTTTCTAAGGTCTTAAGAAGAAAGGATGACAGGCTTATTGGCCTGAAATCTTTCGCTTCCGTATGAGTAGGCTTTCCGGATTTCGGAATGAATATAACATTAACCTCTCTCCAACAAGATGGAATATAGGAGATGTCTTAACATCACCCCTTCTATCGATTAAAATTGGAACAATTATGTCTTTAGAGCTTTGGAGCATAATCGAAATTATTCCATCAGGCCCTGCAGACTTGTATGCCGAGAAAGAGTAAATGGCCCAAATAACCTTTCTATTATCTACGATTTGGTTGCCAAAGTTAGATATTACACTTATGTTTGATGGCACTCTGTCTATAGGAGATGAATTAATAATACATCCTGGGAAATGAGTGCTCATAAGTGACTCTAGAGTTTCAGAGCAGGAGTCTGTCCAGGTATTATCGGTTTTTTTTTAGGAAGCCCGGAGGAGTGTTGACCTTATTTGACATGACTTTCCTAAGCCTAGCGGCATCATTTGTAGACTCAATGTCTGTACAGAATTTCCGCCAGGCTGCCCTTTTTCCATAAGTTGTTCGGTTTTTGTATAAGTTTTTGTTGATCTTGTAAAGATCCCAATCCGCAGGTTCGTTACTATGTTTTGCCCTATTAAAGAGCCTCCTTGAGTTTTTCCTAAGGGTAGACAACTCTTTGGACCACCATACGGGGTTGAGCTTTCCTTTCCCTCTGGTAATGGGGCAAGAACTTTCGTAGGCATCATGGATGGCTAACGTTAGTTCATTGACATGTTTTTCATTGTCCGAGCAGTTTAACATAGGTTGACTTTCGTAATGTCCTAAAGATGAGGCAAGTCTTATATTGAAGGCTTCCCAGTTTGTTTTCCAGGGGTTTCTATAGGGTTTCTGATTTCTTATTTCGTGTTCAGTTTGGAATGTTATCATTCTATGGTCTGAGAATGTAACATTATTACTTAAAACTTTCCAGTTACTGATTACAATGAAATCAGAGTTCGTGGAGAGCGTCACATCGAGCACTTCTTTTCTGTTTTTGGTTATGAAGGTTGGTTCATTAACTCTATTTAAAATTTAAGGTGCCGTTGCTGGCCAGCGCAGCGTGCTGTTTGCTGTTGACGGTGCTGGTGCTGTTGCCGCTATAAACGTTAAATTTAGTAAAATTTATCTGCCCTCCCCCTACAAACAAAACAGAGTAGCTACGGGACTGCATTTATGTCAGAATTAAAATATTAATATACCTTCATGTCTTGTTCAAAAGTCTCTTTCTGAATACCTATTGAAAATGAGACTTCTATTAATGTGCATATTTTAAATAAATTTTAAATTTTGTTATGCTAAAGTTAGACTTAAATAAAAGCCTCTTATAACCTGTGTGATCACCACAAATCCCTTAATATGCAAAAAATTCTTAATGTTGCTTAAGAGTTCTCTATTTCTTTACCAACAGTATTGATCCAAATACAATACATACACAATTTAAATAACACCAAAATAATACCTACATATAGAATTTTTTTTAAAGCCTCATGGTCCTTGAAAAGATTTTGTCTTCTTAATTTAACATAAAAGGTATTATATTTTCAACTATACGTGTATGTATGTATTATGTAGTTGTGTATGTTATATATCTACTTATTCAAGTGAGAAAACGATTTAAAAACCATTCAACATCCTTTCTATAGAATAATTTTCTACTTATTGATCGATGTGGATTTCAATCAACACATTAGAATTTGCAATGAGATACATATATTCCCACCAGATACTTTATCATGGTCCTTTCAATTTCGAAAGCTATAAATGCAAAATGTTTTTATGTATAAAATCTTTTGGGTTTTCATTTTGCTTTTAGTTTTTTTTTGTGATAGAAATTCAATCCTTTATGAGAGAAACTCACAAAGTCATTATACCTACCTAACCTATACAATATTGGTAAGACGAAGAAAATCAAAAACTTGAATTCAAGTCAAGGCGATTGAGGTTGAGGATGAACTTTAAATTGACATTAAATTCACATGCAGTCCTTTTAGAGTTCTTGAAATTGGATAGGTAGCTGTATGTAAGTACTTTATTGTGTCCCTCGGTATACTCAATACTCAGTTTGAGTTCAAATAGACGAGCTAGAGAGAGAGCTATACCTTTCATATAGAACAGAAGGCTAAACACACTTTAACACGTGCATACATTACACAGGCTACATATATATCCTTACAGAAGTTGGTCTTGATTGTATCAAATCTGACACGTTATTGACCTTCACCTCGAATGGCAGCAGTAACGTTAATTCCCCATTCTTCCATCCGAGGAGCTTGAAAGTCTCTGCTTGGCAATTTGGCTTAAAATATGTAACGGAAGAGCTCGCAACGAGCTGAATTGACAAATGATTTGGGCTACAGAATGGGGTGTTTGCGTGTTCACAAGTATACGGGTCCGTCCGAGGGCAATATTTCGACAATCAATCGAAATAAACAAACAATTTATCCTTTTTTCATAATGGCAAGTGGCAGAGAGTGGCAATATAATAGTGCGGGGTTGGGGATGTGGATGCGGAGCGTGATGGTGTTAAAAAGAATACCCTTCCGTCAATTTTCATCCCGAAAAGGACTTTCGTTCCAAAATAAATTGTTTTTGGAAATGTTTCGAATGTGTTTCTGTTTCAAATTGATGTTTCAGTGCGGGTTATGGTCCAGAGACAGAGTCAGGGAAAGAATCCAGTACCCATGTTCTGTAACTCAGGCGATAACTTATCGCATCGTTAAAAAATGAAACGATTCATTCCTCTCTTATCACCTCTGGAAAAAATTGGGTTTCTGTAATTCGATGCGATAACTTCAATTTTCAACTGGAATTTCCATTGGAAGGCGATAAGATGAACTGTCATATTGACATTTAAAAACAAAACAAACGAGGGAAAAGCAATTTTTGTGAGTTTTGTTTAATCCATTTGTTTATTTTATATTGTTATTTTATTGTTTTGTTAATAGTGAATTGCTTTCCTGTCACCGGATCATACATTCCCTGAACCACAAAACCACAAAAAAGTATTGAAATACAAGAAAAAAACTTAAGTGCATTTTGTAGATTTTAAAGATTCATAAATGAAAATTGGATTTGTGCTGCCGAGGACGTCAAGGGTCAACAGAAACAAAGAACAAAACTAAAGAAGAAACAATTGTGGACATTGGAGCCCTCCAATACTGGAGAAAGTATTATCTATCTTCGATCTCATCTCAATAAATATCTTTCGGTCGACTCATTCGGAAATTTACTTTGCGAGACTGAAGAACGCGATGCTGGATAATACCGGCAGATGGGCGCTGAAGAATGAATCGCGCGGCTACTTCTTAGGTGGCACTCCAGACAAGCTCGTATGCACAGCAAAGACTCCGTCCAATGGGGAATTCTGGACAGTATATTTAGCGGCCAGACCGCAGGTGAATCTGCGCACGATTGGGAGGAAACGGTTCGTATACATGTCCGAGACACAAGATGAGATTCATGTGGACGCAAACATTCCATGGGGTGAGGACACTCTGTTCACCTTGGAGTTCCGTGCCGACGAGGGGGGCCGCTATGCGCTACACACATGGAACAACAAGTGTTTGAATGCCAACGGAAAACTCCAGGTGCAATGCAACGAAGATTGTTTATTTAGCGCTGAGTACCATAGAGGACATTTGGCACTTAGGGATAGACAAAGTAATATCGTTCGCCAATTGGTTCGTAGGCCGTACTCAAGTCTCGCTCGTCGAAGTTACCCGCGATTAATTGTTCTCTTTGGAGGATTCTCCGCCTTGTTTCTGTGAAACAAGGTGTTGATGTGACCGCTAATCAGGATAAAGTTGGTGAGAATGAGACATTCCAATTGGAATTCGATTGGTCAGCACACCGCTGGGCACTGCGCACAACACAAGATCGATATTGGTGTTTATCCACCGGTGGCGGAATACAAGCAACCGGCAATAGACGATGTGCTGATGCACTATTTTAGCTCATTTGGCATGGCAATGGATCTCTTTCGTTTAGAGCAAACAATGGAAAGTTCTTGGCAACAAAACGTCCGGTCATTTATTTGCAACCTCAGAGGCAATTGAGGAAATCACGAAATTCTATTTTTATCTTATAAACAGACCAATTCTAGTACTTAAATGCGAACAAGGATTTGTGGGCTATAGAACACCTGGAAATCTTAAACTAGAATGCAATAAAGCAACATACGAGACAATTCTAGTAAAGCGAGCACAGAAAGGTTTGGTTCATCTGAAGGCGCACAGTGGCAAATACTGGAGAATTGATGGTGATGGTATCTCAGTCGATTCTGACATTCCTGTCGATGGTTTCTACTTAAGACTTAGAGAACCAACAAGAATTTGCATTCGAACATTTGATGGCAAATTACTTGGTGCCACCAAAAATGGTGCATTTAAATTCGTAGAAGATGGCACCGACACATCCACACAGTGGGAATTCTAAACTCTAAAATCAGCCAATGCCCTTGTCCAAAAGTCATGATCGAAGAATAAAAACTCCTTTATTATTCGAAACGGAATTTTTTTGATTATTATTTTACTAAAGGATTCTTATAGAAATTATAATCATTAATATCATAATATCTAATTTCACGAGCATTAAGAAGATACCCTTGCAATATATTTAGAAGAAAAATAATTATTTTAAAAGAAATACCAATTAAGCAAGTACTTTTACAATGAGCCCATTTTTTAGGTAACACTTACAAGAATTTCAAGAGAATTTCATACGAAATTCTTGTACGTGTTGCCTAAAAAATGGCCTCATTTTAAAACTACTTGCCTCATTGGGGTGATTGAAGTGATTTTTAGTTTTAATGACGTCCTCTTTGTGAATTTTGGAAACCGTTTCCAATTCGACTGAAGATATCAAAAAAAATCCATACAAAAGTAATTTCGCTTGGCTTCAAAATCGAAAAATGCCGAAATTACTTTTGTATGGATTTTTTTTCCAATCTTTGGTCAAATTGAAAACGGTTTACTAGAATCGCAAATAGGACTTAATTAAGACTAAAAACCATTTCAATCAATTCAATGAAGTAAGTAGTTTTGAAATTAGAGCACTTTTTACGTAACACTTACGAGTATTTCTTATGAATTTCTCTTGAAATTCTTGTAAGTGTTACGTAAAAAATTATCTCATTTCAGAACTACTTACTTCATTGAATTCATTGAAGTGGTTTTTAGTTTAACTTAAGTCTAATTTGCGATTTAATAAACCGTTTTTCATTTGACCAAAGATTAAAAAAAAAATCCATACAAAAGTAATTTCGCCATTGGCTTCAAAATCGAAAAATGCCGAAATTACTTTTGTATGGATTTTTTTTCCAATCTTTGGTCAAATTGAAAACGGTTTACTAGAATCGCAAATAGGACTTAATTAAGACTAAAAACCATTTCAATCAATTCAATGAAGTAAGTAGTTTTGAAATTAGAGCACTTTTTACGTAACACTTACGAGTATTTCTTATGAATTTCTCATGAAATTCTTGTAAGTGTTACGTAAAAAATTATCTCATTTCAGAACTACTTACTTCATTGAATTCATTGAAGTGGTTTTTAGTTTAACTTAAGTCTAATTTGCGATTCTAGTAAACCGTTTTCAATTTGACCAAAGATTGGAAAAAAAATCCATACAAAAGTAATTTCGGCATTTTTCGATTTTGAAGCCAATGGCGAAATTACTTTTGTATGGATTTTTTTTTTAATCTTTGGTCAAATGAAAAACGGTTTACTAAAATCGCAAATTAGACTTAAGTTAAACTAAAAACCACTTCAATGAATTCAATGAAGTAAGTAGTTCTGAAATGAGATAATTTTTTACGTAACACTTACAAGAATTTCATGAGAAATTCATAAGAAATACTCGTAAGTGTTACGTAAAAAGTGCTCTAATTTCAAAACTTCTTACTTCATTGAATTGATTGAAGTGGTTTTTAGCCTTTATTAAGTCCTATTTGCGATTCTAGCAAACCGTTTTCAATTCGACTAAAGATAAAAAAAAATCCATATAAAAGTAATTTCGGCATTTTTCGGATTTTCGAGCGAATGCCGAAATTATTTTTGTATAGATTTTTTTTTGGATCTTTGGTCGAATTGGAAACGGTTTCCAAAAACCACTGAAAGGACTTAGTTTAAACTAAAAACAGCTTTAGTCATCCCAATGGTTTAGTTATCACCTACTATTTTGCAAGTGATACATTTTGACGTTTAAAATGAAAAAGTTAACGATTCTCAAAGATACAGAAACCCATTTTATCGCATTTTCCAGGCATTTCTATTCCGCGAGTTCCAGTCGATAAAGTTATCGCCTGTCAAAGTTATAGAAACCCGATTGTGCGATAAAGTGAGTTTCGTTTCAATTCTCATCGTTTCTCGACTATTTTTATCGATGCGATAGTTACAGAACATGGGTACAGGATGGTTGTAAAGTGGTCAAGGACGGGAACAATGGTCTAACAGTTGGTTGAGTCAATAAGGCTTACATCTATTATATATAAATATGTCAAAGTTGTAGTATATGTACTGGTACATTCAATTGTATCCACCAGTGGTATCTAACCACGAAACGATTGAAACAAAATTGTTTAAACACACAAAATCTTTGTACTTCCGCACTTTTCTGCTCCGCCAGTCCATTTTAATCCTTATTTCAATTTATTTCAATACCACTCTTGCTTGAGTCTTAGGTACCTATGTAGTTATATGAATATACTTCTACAATTTTGCCCTATATAGATATACCTACTCTGACTTGTGATCAGAAAAGGGGGTGGGGAGGAAGAGTCCTTTTCAATTTATTTGTTGGGACATAACCAACACTATTTTCTGTTTGTAACTAGTTCGTTCAACTATACAAACTGAAGAGTCTCAGAATAACACTTTGAGGTTAAGTTTTCTATTCCATTCCTTCGAGCAAGAATGAAGTGAAGGAGACAACATCTGCCCACAAAATGGTTTTGGACATGTTTTATAATTCGGCTTTTTGTCTCACTATATAGGTACATACATAGATAGATACTATTGAAGAGGGTGAAGTGAGAAAATTTAAGATACAAAACTACATACTATAGCCAAAACCATAATCATGGCAAGGAGTAGATGTGTTAGAGCAGAGAGGTATAATACGACGAGCTTGGCTGATGTTGTGAAAAGTTTTCATTAATTTTCTTGGCTTTTTGCGGATAACAATTTAATTAATGAAATAATTAGAACGGTTGTTGTTGATTTTTTTTTGTTCCGTTGATTCTTCTACCCGCGTCCGTTCATTCATTTGTTTGACGTGTGTTTTTCCTGTCTTTAATGAAAATTTGACGAAGGTTAGAGTATCATTAGATGCGGTTGCCATCACAGCCACTCACACAGGCACTGCTCTGCACAGTGGGTCCAATAGACTATTTCTTGCTGCCAAAATCATTAAGGCTGATTTCCAATGGCGCGTTCGCGTTAGAGACGCTTACGTATACGTTTACAAGCTTTACGAACGCGTCGACATGACAGACGACTTGAAGAGAAACTGAAAATCAAAATGAACCTACACAACTGTAATTTCGAATTCCTTTCAACAAACTATTCCATTTTTTTTAAACAAAATCGATTTTTTTCTTTCAATGACGGTGTTCACATTGGATTTAGATTTACGATTTTTTTTGGCATAAGTCAGTCAGCTCGTGTTCAGACACACACGACCGATTCACTCTGACGTTCAGTAGTCGTTAAAATAAAACACAAATTTCTATTCGCCGGAGAATTTAACTAGAAATTTTTCAATCACAAAATTAATATTTCACTAAAAAAATATTTTTCCAATTGAAACAACTTCGATTCTGTTGTATTTAAGTGCCAAACAAAAACTAAATAACAAAACACATGTCACAAAAGGAAACGTCAAATAAAATCCACAAATTTTTAAAAAATTTAAAAAATCCTGCCTCACTTGCCTGTCTCTTTCTCACCACAGAGTGGGAACGAGAAAAAGTATATAGACGTCAAAAAAAATCCAAGGAGTAAGTCCAATGTGAACACCGTCAATAAAAGGAATTTGTCCAGAAAAAACGATTTTTTCTTCTAAATAAATCAATTTTTTTGTTGAAAGGAATTCGAACATTAGTTTAACTGTCAAAACGCACGCTGAAGTTGATTTTTTTCAACTTTAACGTTGAGGTAGCTTATGTTACGTTGGTTTGTGTACATGCTAATAGGTGCCAAATCGTAACATAATACCCAACGCGTCATTGTAAACAATTTGCTTAAATTGCTATGTGTGAGCTTTTGCGTTTAAAGAAAAATCTGTCAAAGCGACGCCCAACGCGGCATTGGAAATCAGCCTTTAATATAGTACCTATACGTAATTTAATAAACTTGTTTTACATATTTATTATTTGATGGTCTCTAAATAAATAATAAATATGTAGTAATCTAAAAAACAGAAAATAAATGCATGACTGGGTCACACTTTCCCTTCTACCTTAAGTCGCTTATAATTTTAAAGTTTTATTTTATAAAAAAAAATATTTAATAACAGAAAAAAAAAGTATAAAAGTACTCGTTGAGGATGACAATTAGTCGAAATGCATCCGTATATACCTATTTAAATTTTAAATAAAATTAAATTGAATAAATTGGCAGTCATTTAATATTTTAACATTAAAAACTTTGGCGCAAAATTTTAAACAGCCTGATGTTAAGGTATTAGCACGATACTACTTAACAATTTTCTAACTTTAAAACGCTTTACTAAAATATTCTTAGTTTTAAACTAAACCTATTTTTCTAGCTGAACACGCCTCAAACAGTGACTGTTCAACCCATTTTGGCAATTGTAGCTGCCAAAGTGACACTTGGATTTAGTATGATACTAAAAAAATAAAATAGGCATTTGGCGATTTTAACTTTAGTTAAATGTTAAAAAGATAATACGATGCTAACTCGTTTGAAATTTGGAAAAACCTGTTTTTAACCTAGCATCAAACTAAAAATGCTTTAACATCATACTAAATCGTCTAAAATTTTGCGCCTATGTTTTTATCAAAAATATTAGTATTCGGCACCATAGTGCTATTCACCAGCATCCTCGTGTTCCATTAAGGCCATATTTTGTTTTGGTATTTTCTACTCAAACAAAGTATACATATACGAGTATGCCTACTTATTTATTTATTGTTATTTTTTTATTGTTAGAGAGAAGTTTTTTTTTTTGTTATTGTTGTTGGTGTTGTCGAGATTTGTCGTTTAATTGGTGAGTTAATTACATTATTTTTTAATAAATTAAGACCTGTATAAGTGTGTGCATATGTATAAGTAGACAAAAAAGCAATTAATTTGTTTATATAAATGTACAAGGATTTTATTTGATGTCTATACATAACGTGGGCGAAGATTAGAGAGAGATATGTATTAACGTAGGGCGTAGATTTTAATGGTAGGTATATTCGAAGTTAAAATTAATGATTTAATAATTAATCTGTTGTTTTATGTTTTTGAAGTATACCTAGGTTAGGTTATTAAAGCTACAAGTGGTTACTTAATTGTTTCCTTTAAAAATTAACTTATATCCATGGTAAAATCATAACACACGTGTAAGAATCACACAAAGGCTAGCAGTTGCAAATTGAACAACAAAATAGGAATAGCCGCTATGCCAGCCATGGGAGGGTATGTACACTGACAGACAAAATAAAGTGCAAAAGTATTAGATTAATTTTCAAACTACCGCTATTTAAAAGCGAAGAGTGTTTATCATTCCATTTCATGTTCTGACGTCACATATTCTCAGCTGCTAACTCTTAAAAAAAAAAAACAATCCATTGTTATGTCTAATTACTATTAGTTGCGGTGTTTTTGGAGCATATTCAATTTAACTCGCGACAAAATAAAGTGCATTTTTATTATTCCCTGCCAAAAAATTTTAAGTTTTAAAGAAAAATATTTACAATTGATAAAATATAAAAAGGTAGAAACAAAAGATCCCAATTTATAATAATTTCCGTTTTAAATTTTATTTTTATTACTTAAAGCTTAAGTATGAAACCGTTAACATCTGAAGTGAAGGAATTGCTTGTTTTCGACCGTGAACGTGGATTGATATTCCATAAACTGGCAGAAAAATATGGATTATCCATTTCTATGGTAAGAAAAATCTGCCTCAATTTCTTTGAACGAGAAACTGTTGCTAGTTTTAAAATTTCTTGCGGAAGGAAGCGGAAGACAACTGCAGTTGATGACCGCAGAATTAAAATTAAGGCTAGAAAGAACCCTTTATCTTCCGCCAGAAATATTAAAGAAGAACTACAGTTAAATATAACAGCAAGGACAGTACAAAGGCGACTCCATGAAAGCGGTTTAAAAATCTTTTTTGCAGAGAAAAAGCCGTTACTCCGTCCAGTTAATATTAAAAAACGGTTAGCTTTCGCTAGAAAGTTTTTAGTGAAGCCACAATCGTTCTGGGAAAACATTATTTGGTCTGACGAATCCAAATTTGAATTAAAAAACTGTAAGAGAAGAAAGCGAGTTTGGTGCAAGCAATCCGAAAGACTCAGCCAGAGGTGTATACAAAAAACGTTGAAGCATAGAGGTGGTTTGGGGATGTTTTTCTTTTAGTGGCGTTGGAAATATTGTCAAAATTGAAACCAAAATGACGGGTTCTAGTTACGTGAACATTGTTAGGGAAAACTTAGCTTCTTCTGCTTCTAGACTGTCTTTGGAAAGTTATATTTTTCAACAAGATAACGATCCAAAGCATACAAGCAGAGTAGCTAAGCTGTTTTTTTACCGAAAATAATGTTGACGTACTAGAATGGCCAACCCAATCTCCCGACTTAAACCCTATTGAGCACCTTTGGTCCATTTTGGATGAAAGGATTCCCTTAGATCAACGTCGCAATTTACAATCTTTTGGGAAAGCCTCCCAAATGAATGGGAGAGAATTCCAGATCAAATCTTGAAGAACCTGGTTAGCAGCACGCCCAAACGTGTTGCTGCAGTTATTCAAAATAAAGGAGGAGCCACTACCTATTAACATTTTTCTTTTCTGAAGCTGAATTCCTATTTTACGTGATGATCTTTCGAATTTGCACTTTATTTTGTCTCTTCTATTTTCTTTGAATATTGCGATTTTATTTAATTTCTAACCTACATTTTGTAAATAACTTTAAACGATTACTTTTGTGGACGTAAGATAATCTGAAAAACATGAATAAATTATTTTTTTTAAGAAAAATAAATCAGAACATATCATACTAAATAAAATATTATTGAAAATAATTTTTGCACTTTTTTTTGTCTGACAGTGTATATATTAGTAGTAGGTATTCATTGAGTTAGTTTTCAGTAAAAAATGACAGATTAATAGATATCAATTTAAAGATTTTATACTCCGTTCAACAAAAATGTTCAGGGGGAAATTTTTTTTAGAGCAGTGGCGTCTGCCCCTCAAAAAACCAAGCACACCGCCCCGCCGCTGACTTGTGCATAATTCCTTGTAAAATATCGTACTCCCTACACGACCTTTCTGCTCGCATGCTCAAAGCATAGGTACTGATCAGGGTTGCCACTTCTAAAAAATATTGCCCAGTATATCATTCAACAAAAGTGCAGTAGATTGGACCTTTCCGAAGTAGATTTTTTATTAAAAAAGAAAAAAACTAAAAAGTGTATAAATTTTAATAATGTTAAAAATATTTTTGAAAAAATAAATTTAAAAAATCTTAAACCAATCATTTAAATTTTCAACATTCTTTTCTTACAAATGTTAATATTTTCAGAATCGTTGAGACTAAGATCCTTTGCGAATTGGATGAAATTAGCGTTAAATTTTATCCGAAGATTCACTAATGATAGGTATGTGTATCCGTATGTGAAAACGTCAAAATATATCTCGGATAAAATTTAATCGAAATTTTAATCCAGTTCACACATGGCCTAAGTTTACTGCGTAATTTATTTATTTGTTTTTATCTTGAATGGCAATTGAAAATTTAACATATTTTTCAAGTTCTAGATAAAGTTTATGCTATCCCCCAGAGAGTTAAGTAAGTTAAGCATAAATAAAGGTCTTTGTTCCCTTGTAAAGATCTAGAATGACTATTAATAGGGCCTCCGGTCCCTGTTAGTGAAAATATTTCGAAGTAGCCGGAAATATGCTTTTTTTAATTAACAAAAAAATATCACATTATCAAGGTTTAGACAATCGATTTCGTTGTCTAAAAAGTGTACAAACTTTTAAATGAAAACAAAACAAAGGCCATAATTCACCACCGAACAAAAATAACTCCGGTCTAAAAAGCTGGATGATTTCGACAAATGTGCCATACAACGAATAGTCCATCAGTTTGTCATGAAAAAAAAAACGCACCTTCTATCTTACCTCTTGGTGGCATGGAAAAAGATAGATTTAGTTTAATTTAATTTAGATCAGCGTTGCCGCCCGAAATAAAATGAACGTGCCATATTTTCTGAAAAATCGTGCCAATTTTCGTGCCATATAAAAACATTCACAAATTCTTCTATTTTATATAGAAAACTGTAATCAATTTTATTACGGTTTGTAATGCAATAAAAAAAAATCATTTCTTCTATTCGTAAATTGTCAAAAAAATATGTTTTTCTTTCTACTTCTTATGGAATTTGGACTAATTTCCATTAAATTTTGTTAAAATTTGCTTCATTTTAAGTAAAATAATGGAAATAAAAAAACGTGTCATATTGAACTTTTTCGTGCCATCGTGCCACGAAGAAATTAATGTGTCAAAAAAGCACAATCGTGCCCCTTCGGCAACGCTGATGTAGATGCAGGTATTTTTTTTGTATTTAGTTTACGTTTGATCATTCGGTACGTCAAAACGGTTCAATGGATTAGTTTGAAATTTTACAGAAATATTGGTGGTTCATAGTTCAAAAAATTCTAGCGAAATATACCATAGTTAGAGTTACGAAAAAATTTGGAAAGACTGAAATGGTCAACACTTTTATATTCATGAAATTATAATAAAGAGTTGATAACCCAGCCTACATTTGTGATAGAATTATGCCAATTACTAATGCTCAGTACGGCAATCATACGATAACTTTTACAGTGAAATAGTTTATTAAAATCAATATTCGTAAGGGTGAAAGGCAATTATCCTATCTTCCCTATACCTACTAAACATTTTTGTTGAAGGGAGTATAGATTCGTAATTATTTACGTTTGAGCTGTGAGTTCTAAAACTTAGGATTAAATTATGCAATTTTTATTTATTTTTTTTGGATTTAAATTCTTTAAAGAGTTTTTTGTTTTTTGTTAATAAAGCAACAAATTTTGTATAAGAAGACCTAAGAATTTTATTTTCTTTAATTGAAAGTATTTTTCAAATTTTCCTTTTCCTCTGATGAAGAGAAATAAGATTTGTTGAGTTGTGTTGCTTTTCTTCCAAATTTATAAATAAGGACACGCACAAATTAATGTAGGTACAACATAAATAAGAACAAAGACAAAGACAAAGAAAAAACATTTCCAAATTGCAACACATTTTTAGTCTACTATTTTAGAGAAAAAACAGTTTTTGTATGCAAAACAAATTTAAATTCAAGGATTTAAGTATGTAATTTGAAATAATGCCAAATGCTGTTATTTTTCATTACTGTTCTTATTTTCATTTTCAATGTCTATGTTTTGCTTTAAATAAAACGTTTTTTTTTTTTTTTTTTTAAATTCTAAATTATATCTTCATGTATGTAGGTATGTATGTATGTATATTTATATTTACTTTTAATTATAGTATGTGTGCATGTGCAGTGTGTGCACTAGATGTGCTGGTATTAATGACTCAAATTTTCTTACTTCTCCAACTCTGCATTGTGAACATTTTTTTGGCAACATATATTGTGCATTATTTCAATGCCAAAGCTACTTTTTTAATTAAGCATTAAGTATACAAAATCGATACACATTCACACTAATTTTTTATTCATTACTTTTATTTAAATGAAATAAATATTATTACATATGAGCTTGAACAACATATTACATTTCACTTAATACACTCGATTAATTTAAATGATATTTGCATTTGTAAATAAAATTAAACTAACTCTCTTCCGACTGCTTTTGACAATATAATTGCTTGACAATATTTTATTGATTATAAATAAACGGCTGCAATTGGCGCAATTGTTTTAATTTAAATAAACTAATTTTTGTATAGGTATAAATAAATAAGTAAGATTTTTAATTTTAAACCATCAGTACCTCCCAGCTAATATAATTATTATAATATTCGTCGTATATAAACATAAAATAACATTGTATAGGTATACAATATGTATATATTTTATATTCATAATCTTCTTAATTAACTAATTGACTAAAGACCTTAGACAGTAAAATTACAAACGAAATCGAGGCCGTAGCCTGCACTTTACGTCCAGGGTTGTTCAAAAAGGAACGATATGGCTTCGATACAAACAACAAGATTCTGAAAAAATAAATATTAAAATTTTTACTTATACATAATAAATGTTTGAATTTGAATTTTGTTTGAATTTAAAACTTAATTAATTTTTTTGAAAAAAAAAAACTTATCTTTCAACAAGCTTCAGTATAATAATTACAAGCAGCGTTGCCACTTCGAAAAAAATTTGCGCAGTAGATCAATAAAAAAAAAGTAGATTGAAACTTTTCGCAGTAGATTTTTTTTTTAATACAAAATGTATCGATTTGATCAATATTTAAATTGTTTTAAAAAAAAAAATCTTAAATAAGCCATTTTCTTTTCTTTTATAAACTCGTCATTTAAAAATATAAAGTTATTAAAGTACTCCAAGAGCGAAGAGCACGGGATGAATCTAAAGGTGACCAATATCTGTTGCTGACTATTAATTTCCTTACAATTAAGGATAACATTTTCAACACTTTTGACACTAAGTTTATTGCATAGCTTGTTTTTAACTTGGTTTACAATTGAAAATTTTCGCTTTGCTGCAGCGCTACTATCAGATAAGGTAGTGAAACCAAAACAAACATATAATCGGAAAGTTCTAAATATAGCTTTGTTCGTTGAACTTTACACAGGGTTGACCCAGGTTTTCTTGACAACTCCAAGAGTTGTCAAAAAACCTGGGTTTTTCGATTCTCAAAAAAAAAAACATTTTGGAACTCTCAATTGTATTGTTGGCATTTTAAGCAAGAAAGAATTTTTATCCTAGAATAATTAAAACTTAAAATAAGATTAAAAAATTAATAAAAACAACTTTAAAAGTCTCCATTTTCTTTTGCTTTATAATTTTATTTAATTAGTGTACTAAAAAGCAAAAAACTCACAAATCTTCAACAAAACAAATGCTTCACAACTGTCACTTTGGCAGTTTATTCGTTACCTCAAGTCGCCCCAGCAAAAAACCTAGATTTACTTCAGGGCGAGTTCAGGGCGACCTCAGGTTTCAAAAAACAGAGAATTTGATGGTCAGGGTGAATTCAGGATTTTCAAAAACTACTTTGGGGGAACCCAGGGCGACTTCAGGGCTCAACGAACAAACCTTTATTTTTTCTTCCGAGCATTTTTTTATATCGAGTAAACTAAACCAAAATTTTGATCCATCCAAACAATCATAGTGTTTTAATAAAAGGTCTTTGTTCCCCAATAAAGATCTCGATTGAATATTAAAATTTTCTCGGTTGCAATCGGTAAATGAAAACGATATTAAAATAGGTAATATTGAAGACATTGTTCCTTCGACGACTTACTAAGCATCTACTATGTTCTTTAGCATTTTAATTTTTTATCATTAAAATCGAAATGCTTTTTTATTTGCTTGCAAACTTCTATACTCATTTTAATTTATTAATTTTACTTAAAGGAAAATTATTTTCATTTAAATATTAAGTCAATGTTGACATTTACTAAATCTAGTTTTATAAAAAGTGTAGTAGATTTGATTTTGTGGCAGTAGATTTTGTTTTTGCGGAAAATGCAGTAGATCTACTGCAATTGCAGCAAAGTGGCATCGCTGATTATAAGTGTTATTGTAAATACATATTTAAAAATAAATATTCTTATCAATTGTTTGAACAATAAAGGTATCATTCATTAGCATAACAGTGTATAGGTACACAAAGTTTGCGTACAGATAAATATATATTAAATTAATTGATGATATTTTTAAATAAAGAGTTTCAAATCTTTGAAATCAAATTTGGTGGCACAACGGCTCATGAAGAACCAGGGCCTAGTGACTTACAACTCTCAACCATACCTTTGTATGGAATCCGAACGGCTAAGGTGAGCAGCACTTTTCTATGACAAGAGATACTCTTGGAGGATTTGTCACTTCCTCGCAAGAGACAGTAGCCCGGAAAAAAACTTAAGGTGGAAGCGGCTGGTATTGAACCCAGACCTCTGCTCTGGCATGACAGTCCATCGCACTAACCATTACGCCACGGGCTACTACAATTTCAATTAATGAAATAAAAATAAAAAAGTTTCTCGCATTTGAAAAGATTTTTGGCGTCAGGTAATATTCTCTGATGGGTTCAAATATTACTTATTTGGCTCAGATGGCCGGCAAAACAGTGAAGCAGGGAGGTGGTGGTTTGATGGTATGAGACTGTATGGCTGCATCAGAAGTTGAAAAGCTGAAAATAATTGATGGAATCATGGATCAGTTCGCTTATATGGATATTCTTAAACGAAATTTAAAAACCAGTCCTGAAATGTTGGGAATAGCAAGAGATTTCATTTTTCAGCAAGATAACGACCTAAAACATATACCGCTCATAATAAGCATATGTGGCTGTGGCTATTGTATAACGTTCCTCACATGCTGCAAACACCTCCGTAGAGCCCATACCTCAACCCAATTGAGCACATGTGGGATGAATTAGATAGAAGGATACGACCCCGCGAAATACGGAATAAGGCTCAACTTAAAGAAGCTCTACTTTCAGAGTGGAATGAAATAGGCAGTTCCTGCACGCAAAAGCTAGTAGCTTCTATACCAAACCATTTCAGAGAGGCTATCAATATGAAAGGATATCCCACAATGTATTAAACATAAAAGTAAAATTATATTTTTTAATTTTTAGCCATATAGTGGGAATTATTGTTCCCTATTTCTTTTGCAGATGGACGCAAACTTTTGTGGAAAGTATTCAATAAATAGTTTTTGTTTGTGTTATTTTTTTTCTACATGTGTTTTAAGAAAATTAAAATTTAGTTTGGAAATCATTTTGTAAAATATTTATTTTTTTACCGAAATCTACTACATAGTTCTACAATTTTAAAAGTCCATTTACTGAATATCGTTATATTACTAATGAATTCTTTTTCTATACGCAGACTTTTGTGGACCACGTACCTATGTTTTGAAAAAATTTGAACGACTTCATCGCACGAACTTTCTCTTGTAGTTAATAATTATAATGGTATGATATCTGTAACGAAAGAATGTAAAAAAGTCAAAAATACTATACAAAAATTAATTTTATGTTTTATTTTTTAATTTTGTTTGAAAAAAAAAAGAAATATTTTCGAAGCTTTTAAATTCAAAATTTTTTTCAGAAACACCAGATACCTAAATTATATATAAATCGTTCGACCCATTCAGAAGATATACGCAATTTACTCAAAAATAAGGAATTTTTCTCAAAAACAAAAAAAAAACATCGAATCCCTATTTCAGTAATGCATACTTTTTTCAAACACCTGAAACGCAGTTTTCTTACAAATATTTGGTCATTACTGGGTACGAAGCTAGATCAAAATCGTTAGAGCCGTTTTTGAGAAAATTTGAAAAAAAAAAAAAACAAAATACTTATATAGCAGCTACCTGTTTTAGATTACCTAAATCAAAAATTCGAATTTCTTCTCTAAGGACTCACATAAAATTGCTCTGTACCAAATTTGAAGCAAATCGATCCACCCGTTTAAGCTCTAGCTCACATTACAGTGGACGCAAAGACGGTATGACGAAACCCACTTTTTTAGACTTCTCTATCAATTTTGATTACAACCTCGAAATTTATTTTTTCAAAAAAACCAAACTTTATAGTATAGTAAGATGGAAACTTTTGTGAAATTATTTTAAGTAGGAGTATTTTCAGTCTTTATAAATAAATAAATAAATTTGGTGGCACAAACGGCTCATGAAGAACCAGGGCCTAGCGACTTACAACTCTCAACCATTCCTGTGTGCGTGTCTGCAGGAATGGAGGGGACCTACAGTTTATTGCCGAATCCGAACGGCTAAGGTGAGCGGCACTTTTCTATGATAAGGGATACTTTTGGAAGATTTGTCACTTCCTCGCAAGAGATAGTAGCTCCCAAAAAAAACATAAGGTGGAAGCGGCTCAGCTGGTATTGAGCCCCAGACCTCTGGCATGACAGTCCAACGCACTAACCATTACGCCACGGGCTACTACAGTCTTAGTTTTCTAAATTTTGGTGAAAGAACAACTTGAAAAATAATTTTTCCAAATGCACTTTTTAAATATAAGGTGGTACTGGAGAGTCTTATTGCTCCTTGGGGCCAACCTAGTTACGGCCCTGAACAAAACCTCTAATTGAATTATTCATTAAATATTTTGAGGCTTTATCAACGCATTTGTGATTTTAGTGGTTGAAATAGGTAATATTAAGAGTTTCTTTTTTACAGAATTATTTATTATGGCTAGAAAGAAAAAAAAAAGGAAAAAATACATATTTATCTAAATAAAATAAATTATATTTAGTCACGGTGCGTGGTGGTGCTGGGTAACCACTTTTCCATTTCAATGGACTCTGGAAAAACTTTACAGACTTACATGTATACATATCAGATATGGCAAACACTCAATTTAATTGGCAATAAATAATAATCAAGGATACTTTTGGATTTTTTATATTTTAATTGGTTCATTTATTTATTATTTCTCTCTTTGCTTGCTCATTTGAATCAGATTGAAATGTTAATGTATGGCAGTTAATGCTTAGTTGGACTAATGAAAGTATTTTTTTTTGTATTTAAAAATTCATAAATGAGGTAGACATAATTGAACATTTTTATGTTAAATTACCCAAGTAATTTAAATAAACAGATTTTTAAATCGAGCACTTAATTAAAAAAAAAATTTAATGTTTAAAGATTTATTTAATTCATTTAAATATGGAGTATTAGAATAAAATTGAAGGTTTAAGCTGCTGGCTTTCGAGGTTTATTATTAAACATGTTTTCTTGAACTAACTTACCTACTAAATCTTTAATTAACTTAGTAGTAAATAATTTTAAATTAATAAAAAAGATAAGCACTTAAAAATTGAGACTATTTTAGAAAAATATAATTGATTGCGTTCAATGGTTTTTAATTTTTTTATTATGCTTGTTTAGCACAGGCAGAGCTATTTTTTCATAATTTGCCGCCCTGGATTTTTTTTTCTTCCGCCCTAATTTTTATTTCTTCACCGTTTGAAAAAAAAAGTTTGAAATTTTGTACTATTTTCAGAATTATTAAATTCGAAATTTTTTGAAATTCTAATTGTGTTTTCTGTTTTGTTAGGAATAAAAATAAATAAATAAATAAATTTGATGGCACAATAGCTCATGAAGAACTATGGCCTAGTGACTTACAACTCTCAACCATTCCTGTGTGCATGTGCGCAGGAATGGAGGGGACCTACAGTTTATTGCTAAATCCGAACGGCTAATGTTAGCGGCACTTTTTTATAACAAGAGATACTCTTGGAGGTTTTGTCAATTCCTCGACGTTTTATTTTTAAAAAATATTAGGTGGCCAGCCACGGGTTTGTTAAGAAACCAAAGAATAAGAATGAGAGAAATAAAAAGATACCAGTGTTTGTTTGACTCTCGTTTTAAGACAAAGAGCAAAAGTGAAAAGAATTTTATTTTTTGCCAAAATGCAGTTTATAATTTTTGTATTTAGAATCTATGAAATGCAGTTTTATCGTTTTATGTACAATTCTTCTTAGAACTAGATTAATTTAATTATTTTTACAATTAATGAACTTTTTTTTTTATAAAACCCAACTAAGATTTTTTCCTAGAATGTTCATAACAGTTTAACAATTTTTAGAATTAATATTTTGTATTTGAATATTAGGCCAGTCAATAACGACATCGAAGGTCGCAAAAAATTGCACTGCACTAATTTTCTTGGGAAGTTGTTAGGATAGGTACCAGTAGTATAAGACCAAGTTTGCAGCTTCGAAAGACCTGTGCTAACTGCGTGGTGATCAAAAAACCGCGACTTTTTCGTACTTTTTTCAGTTTTTGGCGTATAACTTTTAAAAGGTTAATCCTAGAAAAAAAAACTACTCACTACATTGTTAAAGGACACTAAATTTGCTATTATTTAAGCGCAACCGCAGCTCTGTAGGTTAAATAGTTCTCGAAATACAGCACTTCAAACTTTGACAATTTTTCTTTTCGAAATTGTAGTTTTAGCCGTCTTTAAAACAGAATATCGGCTTAAATAGTCATCATACAAGGTAAGTCATTGGGTAATAATTGTAGAGCAGTTATATAGCGTTAATTTAAGCATAAGCAGAACCCTATGCAGCCACTGAAAAAGAAATTAATATAATCATGCAAATGGAACTGAATGTTAATACATAATAATACATAAAATAATCAAAATTATATAAATAATTTTTTGAAGGACGTGAAATGTTGAACGTTAAGTGATGGCGAGTTCTCAGCTGACTCCTGTGACAGAAATACACATCACATTAATTTACAATATATAGATTAATAGGCATGTAATTTAGACTTACCTTTACGCGCTTAGCGAGACACTCGTGTTCTTTTGGAAGGCCTAGGTTCGCTGGAGAGGATGTCGATCTTTTGGTGCTCCTCAATGCATTGGGATCCAGCATACGAAATGTATTCCTCCAGAAAAGTGACAGGAGTGGAACAGGTTCTGTGCAGTTCTCATCAACTTCATTTATTCGAGGAGAGCTCTCATTGCCCACTGGAATAGAGTTGTTTTTTCACACCTTCAGTGGTTGCGACACTACATCTGCTCTTTTCTGGCAACGGAAAACGAAAATTTTGGGAGTTCTATCAAAACAACCAGCCCTTCTTGACGCCGCTGCAACGTTTCTCAATCATAACGCCACTCACGAAAATATAGCCTCTGCTGGTAACAAATGTCTCGTGGCGTTGTATGGTGGGGGAGAAGACGATTCTCTCCACGACCTGCGTTACAGGATATTTATGCGATCTGCTGTCAACGCCAAAGTGCATCTCGCTCGTCTGCCCCCAACCGAAGAGGCTGCTGCCCAACATTCGTACAGAACAGTGCAGAAATGGTTGGGGATAGAAAAAGAGCCCACTAACTGGGTTTGGACAAGGGGCCAGCAGGATTTGATACCGGTGACCGCAACCAAAGAACCAGCCCCGCTAACCTTGCTGAAATTAATGTCATGCAGGTGCCAGAAAGGATGCAGAAGAGGGAAATGCTCCTGCCAGAGAGCAGGGCTGAAATGATCTGCTCTCTGCAAAGCTTGTCAGGGGAAGACCTGTCTTAATACTTCTTCCATATGCACGACTGAGTCAGATGAGGAGGATGTGGATGACTTCGACGACCCTTTAATACTCGACCTCACAACAGACGATTAACCGGAGGCCCAAAAACAGCCTTCTGACGAACCTAGGCCTTCCAAAAGAACACGAGTTTCTCGCTAAGCGCGTAAAGGTAAGTCTAAATTACATGCCTATTAATCTATATATTGTAAATTAATGTGATGTGTATTTCTGTCACAGGAGTCAGCTGAGAACTCGCCATCACTTAACGTTCAACATTTCACGTCCTTCAAAAAATTATTTATATAATTTTGATTATTTTATGTATTATTATGTATTAACATTCAGTTCCATTTGCATGATTATATTAATTTCTTTTTCAGTGGCTGCATAGGGTTCTGCTTATGCTTAAATTAACGCTATATAACTGCTCTACAATTATTACCCAATGACTTACCTTGTATGATGACTATTTAAGCCGATATTCTGTTTTAAAGACGGCTAAAACTACAATTTCGAAAAGAAAAATTGTCAAAGTTTGAAGTGCTGTATTTCGAGAACTATTTAACCTACAGAGCTGCGGTTGCGCTTAAATAATAGCAAATTTAGTGTCCTTTAACAATGTAGTGAGTAGTTTTTTTTCTAGGATTAACCTTTTAAAAGTTATACGCCAAAAACTGAAAAATGTACGAAAAAGTCGCGGTTTTTTGATCACCACGCAGTTAGCACAGGTCTTTCGAAGCTGCAAACTTGGTCTTATACTACTGGTACCTATCCTAACAACTTCCCAAGAAAATTAGTGCAGTGCAATTTTTTGCGACCTAAAGCGATTTTTTTGTCTCCGTTGACTGGCCTATATAGAAATAATGGTATTTTTATTTTCGTTTTATAATTTTATATTTATTCTACTAGAAAACTCAAAATCAAAACAAAATCATTTTCTAGAACGAAGAAGAAATGAAGAAGTATGTATTTTATTTGTTAACTCGGCGAGTCATGTAATGAGGTTTTTACAACCTCACAGCAGATAAAGCCATAAAAAAGAGAGAATTTTTGAACAACAAC
Organism: Epistrophella euchroma; assembly: GCA_947049315.1. NCBI lineage: Eukaryota > Metazoa > Arthropoda > Insecta > Diptera > Syrphidae > Epistrophella > Epistrophella euchroma. Next base: position 20,036,898 of record OX346245.1, read on the forward strand.
GGAATAAGACAGCATACTTAAAGGAGCTTATAAAAATGCTGATGCTCCAAATGCATTTGATAAACAAACAGCACATCTCGACCTGTGACACCAGTGGTCATAAGTAGTGGAATGCGTAGTGCATACGATTTCGAAGATTGAGTAAATCTGATATGCTTGGGTTCAAATCTCATGGTGTGCATGTAGAAAGTTTTTCACAATAAAATTGGATTAAAGCACAGCACCACTAAAAGAAGATTGATGATAGGGCTTGACACCCCTTGAAATAGCTATATCTCCGGCTAAACAATAATAAAACGAATTCAAATTCAAATATACCTAAAAATTAATTCGTAAGCAATTGCCGCATTATCTCACTCGGATCTCAGTGGATTCATTGTGCTCCCCAGGATATAGGTAAGGTAGGCTTAATGACGGGTAAGGAGAGGAGTTAGTGGAGCTTAGGGGTTAGGTGTACGTATGGGGGCCTCCTTGAACCATTTTGAGTTCTGAACGAATTTCAAAATGTTTCTTAGTGGCAAACACGAGATATCGCCCAATTCGTCAAAAAAGTATTCTCCGAGGGCTGTCTTTCTGGCTCTTGCTAGGCTGGGCATTCACAAAAAAAGTGATAGAGGAGTCCTCTTCCGCCTCTTCATCCTGACACCCTCTGCATAAATCAGATGTGGTGATACCCATTATGCTCATGTGGGTTCCCATTGAGTTGTAACGGGTCACAAGAGTGACAGTTGAGTTCTGCTTAGCTTGAGAAGGTAACTAACTTTAAATGTTCTAAAATTTGAATTTCGCGCCCTTCCGGCCATCTTTATTTAAACAATAAGAAGGAGAAAATGAAAACAAGAAAATAAAATGCATTTCCATTCCGACCACTTAAGACGCACGCTCTTTTATTTTTGCGTTCGACCTTGCTTTTCGCTTTCGATCTTTAATTTTTTTTTCGTTGGTTCTTAAAACATAAAATTTAATTTTTCTTAGCTCGAAACAAGAGCTAATTCGTAAAAAGTCTTGCGAATTTTCATGGTGTGCGAGCAGGGACAAATATTATTTACAAAATTCCTAACTAATTTGTTTGAACCGAATACTAAGTAAGAATCAACGTTGGTATTTATGAGAAAAAAAGTATAAAAAAGGCTCATCTTTATATTATAAGCAATTTTTTAATTGCTTATTTATTCGTGTCAAGTGTCTGACAGAGTTGAAAATTAACAGTAATTATGAGAAGCTATTCAATAGTTAACTGATAGGCTGTGAATTCGGAACTCCTCCCTTATTTTAACAGTTTCAATATATTGGAAAGTCGAAACTCTAGCCATTGGTTTGTCATTTTCTTATTGCCTTTTCTTTTTTTTTTGTCTTTATTTTGTCAGATATTCATCAGGCTGGAAGAAAAATAATATTTAAAAATTATCTGATTTTAATACTCATAAAATAAATTAAGATATAACTCAAACACATTACATTAATTTTATGTTTAATCAAAATTATTGTTTATATGGACGCCATCTTGCTTTAAACTTAGGTAACATTAAAAAATCGAATATTTGAGAATAATTTCAAAATTTGTTTCATCTCGATTATTCAATTTTTAACAGAGATACAGCTTTTGAAAAAAATTAATTTTGTGTAACAGTAAGTCCGGTAAAATTATCAAAAATTAAATAAAGTACGGATGGAAGATTCTAAAACCACATAATTTAAATAAAAAAACCTTTCTTTGTTGTCCGTCATTCTTGAAAAACAAACGTCAATGTGACTAATTTTTGAACTACGATTAGTCGATAGTGGTAGCATTCTTGGTAAGAGCATGTTGAAATCAATCTTAAATACGACACTTGAGGATTGATTGAGTTGATGCCAGTGTTTAAGAATAATTTAGCTTACAGCTTGATAAAAAAAAATTCTTTCCCACAATAATTTTATTTTAAAAAAATATGTTGGTTCCCACGTGTTATAGAACAAAATCCTAGGTAAAAGATACCAACAAAAATCACAATCACAAATTACTTGGATAAGCGGATTTGTGGTTAATGAATAAATTAGCCAGTCACTCAGACATTCATCTGCCAGCTCTAAGACAGTTTTATTTTTTTTAATGCAAGGATATTCTATAAAATGACAACCATTCTTTGATGTGACCAACCTTAACGTTGGAAATTAAGTTCAAATATCACTTAAGGCTACTTTTTTTTTTTTTTTTAATTAAAATACCTTGTCTGATTTTGACAGGATGCGAAGATGTCGCTTTTGAGGTTAATAAAAAACGAAAATCATCTTATGCATATATTTTTCCAAGTCACTTCTTGGAAAATTCTTTATTTAAAATATTTACTTGCGACAAAGTTAAACACAAGAAAAAATCAACTCAAGATTTTAATCAAACAGGATGTAACGCGATAATATAGGGATGAAGAAAAAGAAAAACATTTTTTAAAGTAGGTCAAGCTCAAGTAATATTTTTTATGTGTAGGTATAGGGACAGCTACATTTTCTATAAAAATTAGAATTTTTTTATGTTTAAATTTTCTTTCAACGTTTGTTTGAAAAACAAGTAAATAAGTAAGAATTTGCAGACATTTTTTTTTTTTTAATTTTTTTTTGAACCAACAATAACGGTATCTGACATAGAAAATGTTATGGCTGTTAATGAAAATCTGGGGGCACGGTAGTTCCCCTGCCAAGACGAGCAGAACGAGCGGCGGGCACTACCTATATTTTCTCGTAACGTTTCGTCGGATTTTCAAGCCCTCATAACTTCGATCTGGATAGAGCTCAAATTTTCAGGATTAGGTGTAGTCCGCGGACTTATAAAATACACCAAATTTCATATTTCTAGTTTTTATACTTTAGGTGTAATTCATACCCAAAAAACGTCGATTGTGCGTCAATGACCACTCACTCATCAAAACCTAAAGGGTACTTCCCAAAGTGCTAGAAAGCTGAAATTTGGAATGTAGGCTAGGATTTGCACACAAACAACAAAAAAATTAAGAAACCTATAACTTTCACCCTCCAACACCCCAAAAATGGGGGTTCATAATAAAACATCTTAGACAACAACAATTTTCACAATGCACACAAAACAATGCATAAGTATAACCCGCCAATACTTGAAGTAAGGGTTGTTTTTTTATTTTGTATTCACAAACACAAAAAACAATGCACAATGCCAAGCCCATAACACTACAAGGCCTAACTCTAACAGACCTAACTCTACCAACCCTATATCGTGGTCAAAAAGTATGGCTTGGCCGTTTCATAAAACTTTTGCATGACCGACTTACCAAAAATCTATGGAAGTTTCTGTGTTTAAGCTGAGAAACGGCCAAGCCATACTTTTTGACCACGATGCGATGTAGGGTTGGTAGAGTTAGGTCTGTTAGAGTTAGGCCTTGTAGAGTTATGGGCTTCATGAGATCTCATAACTTTTTCACAGCGAAAGCGTTATGTGCATGTGAGTCTTGCCGACCTTTTTTTACCATGAAATGTTTTTGGTGGGATTTTATTTTTCTCAAAACTGCTCCGCGCAAGAAGATTTTGAGCTTGTGTATAACACGCACAATTGCTTATGCAAGAAATCATTGTTTCTGGACTTCGTACTCCTGAAAAACGAATACTTTTTGGGAAGTTTTTTTCCTAAAATACATTTTCCATTTAAGATATTGATTAAGCTAATAATTTGTTGACTTCCCATAGGAAGTTATTTTAATTTGTCCGAATTTCAAAATCGACATTTCTCCACGTTTCGAGGTCTTTGGAATCTTAAGTCATCATTTTTAGAGATAGATATGTATGTGTAGTCAGTTCGTGCCTTGTGACAGTTTCTTAAATAAAAAAAAACTACTAAAAATTGTAAAAACATTATGTTTGGTTCGAATATCTTAAGAACAAACAATAATTTCGACTCCGGTATTAAAAGTTAAGTCTACACACGATGCCATAATTTATAATTGATAGAGTTCTGTACAAAAATTTAACTGACAGTTTTATTTTCGAGGTTACTGCAAAGGAATCAGCTTGAAGTTGTTGAAAATATTTTTCATAATATTTGGTCTTCCCTTGAAGATTTCCCTGATAACATTTTTGAAGATCTTGAATTGGAGAAAAATAACATCGGATATAGTTTCAAAGAGAACAAATAGAAAATTATCGGTGTGGGTCACACCCACCCATTTTTTTTTATTAAAACGAAAAAAAATGAAAACAAAAAATAAAAAGGGGATAGTTTTGGAAGCTGGACAACTGTGGATAAATCGATAAGCCACAGTCACACAATAAGCGGCAAAAAAATACAATTTCACATACATATTTAAATTTTTGTTCGCCCCTAAGTATTTTGACGCTTGCCGCTCATAAGTGGCCGAGGGCCGAGGGCTAGGCCTAAAAAATCATATTCTTTAATTTTTTTAATTGTGAATAACTCAAAAAAAATTGAATAGTATTGAGTAGTTACCAAAACTTTCAAAAACATTTTGTTTTGTATTTGTAAAGGTTGAAATTTCTTTTAACTAATAATTTCATATTTCAAACATAAATCGGTCTTTTTTTTTTTAAATAATTTTTCGAAATAATTTCCAGGGCTAGGAACTCAATTCAAGTTAAAGTTTTGCATTTTTAAAAATATTATGGGTGGACCACATTTACCTCTCTTAATCTGTACTATATAAAACTGTTTAAGAACCACCAACAAATTTTATTTTTTTTTAAATCGGCTCCTAGAATTTCCTAAATTATTTTTTCTGTTTGCAAAAATAATTCGTACTATTATACTAATGTCGATTTTGGTTGGTTTGGTCTTAAGTGGAAAATTTAGAGTAGAAAGAGTTAAGAAAAATTCTTTATTCGATAAAACTCCCAATATTGAATCCAATATTTTTCAAAAAATTATTATTTGCATTTAAACAAAAAATTCAAAATAATTTTTTTGTAAATTTGATATTACAAAAAACGGATTGATGATATTTTTTTAAATTAATTTTTGCAAGCACTTAAAATTGGCATAGGCATCTATAGCAAAAATTGTTCTCAAGCATTTTAAATAAAATTTTATACAAAAACTAGCTGACCCGACAGACGTTGTCCTGTCTTAGCTATGAATTCAAACTGGAATATATATGTATAATAAAAAAAAAATAAAGTACCTACCTACTTCTATAAGATTTACTTGTCAGATGAAGAAGAAAATAAGCAAATGTTATGACCCTTAGTAGTAGTAGTAGTAGTAGCCGTGGCGTGATGGTAAGTGCGATGGACTGTCATGCCCGAGGTCTAAGGTTCGATCCCCAGCCTCGCCACCTATTTATTTAAAAGAAAAAACGGCTACTGCCTCCTGCGAGGAATTGACAAATCCTCCAAGAGTATCTCCTGTCACAGAAAAGTGCCGCTCGTTAGCCGTTCGGATTCGGCAATAAACTGTAGGTCCCCTCCATTCCTGCAGACACGCACACAGGAATGGTTGAGAGTTGTAAGTCACTAGGCCCTAGTTCTTCATGAGCTGTTGTGCCATCAAATTTATTTTTTATTTATTTATGACCCTTAAAAAAATATAGCCAAACGTGTTACACACGGATAAATTTTTATATTTCCATTTTTTTTTGGGATCTTGTAATCTATTACATGTGGATATAAAGAGAGAGAGGTGAAAAAATCATCTTTATTATTCTTTGCCTGTTTTTAGTTCCTGTGTATAACATTACAGACCCTTTAAAATAAATAATACAAAATAAGCATTAATGAGGTCACTGTGGCGTATACGTACTTTTTTATTAGCTTATATTAGTTAGACTTAAAATTCTTTACATCACAGCTTTACAGTTCATTTTATATAATTAGAGTTAATTTAGTGTTTGTTGTTTAAAAAAATTGAAATCGATTGCGAAATTTATCCCATTACTTTCTTCCTTTTATCCCTAACTATCCCTTATTACTTCCTTCGGCACATTTATTTTTTTGTCTTTTAATCACTGACGAACAGGTCAAATTCGTCGCACAATTTGTATATATTAAGCGTTTCTTAGTACCACAAATGCCTATATGAAGTACTACCCTAAATTCTACATCAATAGATAGGTACAAATAAGTCATACTTTTTTAAAAAGACTTATTAAATTATGCATGTTCTTCCTATAAAAATCGGTTGATGTTCAGCCGAATTATGCACGTATAAACAAAAACCCAATTCAGAAAGAATGGTGTTTACGATTTACCGGCTCTTCCGGGCAAATTTTCCAACTTTCGGCTTCGTAGTTTATTTACCTGTTTCAATACGAAACGAATCCAACAAAAAGATGCCTTTATACATTGGATACAAAATAAAAATTGAAAAAAAAACAGCAATAATTTGTGCACTATTGGCCTTAATGTGAGAGTCTATTCGGAGTAAAACAATCAATAATCAAATAGAAAAATATTACCGATAAGATTTTTAATATTACAACAGTATAAATTAAGTCTATTTGAATAATATATTTTTAATAGACTCTCGCAATAAGCTTCTGTATTGATGCACTACGTATCAATCGCCAATGTAGAAACACCGCTCGAAAAAAAAAAAAAAAAAAACAATTCAGAAAGTATGTAATTTATTGTTATCACGACTTTCCGACTTTTCTGGCCTAATTTTCCGATGTTTATCTCCGTAGTAAGTTTATCTGGTTCAATACAAATCCAAGAAAAAAATCTTCATCCAATTTGGATGATCTTTAGTCGAGTTATGCTCGTACGAAAAAAAAAAAACTAATTAAGAAAGTTTGAAATTTCAAGATGTTTTTACGATTTTCTGATTTTGCCGTTCGAATTTTCTAATTTTCGGTCAAATTTTCACATTTTCGGCTTCGTTGTGTATTAATCTGGTTTAATGCAAATCCAGTAAAAAAATCTTCAACCCAATCGGATGAAGTTTAGTACAAACCCAATTTCATTTCACAAATTTTGAAATTTCAAGGTAATTTCAGGATTTTCCCAATTTTTCAGTGGAATTTTCTAATTTTCGGTCGAATTTTCCAATTTTCGGCTCATTTTTATCTAGTTTAATACAAATACAACAAAAAAATCTTCGACCAAATCGAATGAGGTTAAGCCGTGTTATTTACGAATACAAAAAGGAATTAATTTGGAAAAAAATTCCAACAAAGGTGCAATTTTTATGTTTAAAGGGTTATCCAAAAAATACATTTAGTTTGGACCGGGTTAAATGTTTTTAATGGGATTAAAAGGGGTGCAAATGTAAATTTCTCGAAAACAACAATTTAAAAAAAAAAAACCTGAATGTAAAAGTTGAAGCTTGGGTTATTCTATTCAAAATATTGTTACAATTTTTTTCCTACAATCAATAGATTTTAAGAAAACCTACAGAAACGTTTCTTTTTGATGGCGTAGTCAATCAGAACTCTAGTATGACGCTTATGAAAATATTTGCCTAAAAATGTTCATATAAAAATGTATCCGGATATTCTGACTTCATTTTAAAATCTCATCCTTGAATATTCGACAACTGGCACCCAACATATAGCTTCAAAACCCAAACATGATGGTCCATTTTGAATTATTTTATGATAATACGCATCAAGGTTCAGTATATTCAACTTAGTGCCAGTTGTACAATCGTGGGTTAAATTTTGTATCGTGGTTCAGGATTTTTAACTCACCAATTTCGCGGGTTAACTAAGGTTTAGCGTTGGTTCAGGCATGTACGTAGCTATTATCACATACTTGAACATTTAACCATCGTTGAACCTCAGTTAATCCGCCGAAATCCACGAATTAAATTTCATGAACCACGGGTTAAATATTGAACCATGTTTGTACAGCTGGCCCTTGGCTGGCATAATCAGCATAAACAAACATTTTAGTACCAGGTATTATTTTAAATAAGACTTTAATTAAATTAAAAAATATCAGAAGTGAGACTATTTTTGTCCAAAAATAAATAAAAAATAAATTTGATGGCACAACAGCTCATGAAGAACTAGGGCCTAGTGACTTACAACTCTCAACTATTCCTGTGTGCGTGTTTGCAGAAATGGAGGGGAACTACAGTTTATTGCCGAGTCCGAACGGCTAACGAGTGGCACTTTTCTGTGACAGGAGATACTCTTGGAGGATTTGTCAATTCCTCGCAAGAGGCAGTAGCCGTTTTTTTCTTTTTAAATAAATAGGTGGCGAGGCTGGGGATCGAACCTTAGACCACCGGCGTGACAGTCCATCGCACTAACCATCACACCAAGGCTACTACAAAGCTTATAACTAAAACGCCAAAATCATCATTCTAATTCCGAAAACAAAATAAAGCATGAAGCAAGTCTGTCAAAATTAACAAAAAGAGAGAAACTTAAAAAAAAGACGAAACAGAAAAAAAAAACAAACCCAGGGATGTTGCGAACACGAAGCGGCAGGCCTAAAAAGATTAACTCTGTTCAATAATTGTTGCCAAATCCACGAGAAAGAAAAAATATTTCACCTTCCTGATAATTTCTGCCCACAAAATTTCTTTGTGTAGAAATCAGTAAATTTGAGATCAGTCAAAAAATGACAAATAAATTCAAATATAGCTGCTGACTAAGGGTGCCCAAGTGTTATTTTTATTTTAATTTTAATATTTTTGGGAACTTTTGTTTTTTTTTTTTTATCAATCTATTAATTAATCAATTCATAAGCAAAAGTAATTCCAAAGAAGAAAATGTAATTGCAATTCATGAATTTCTTGTGTAAGATAGGTACTTTTCGAAAGCAAAATAAATTAAAATTTTATAATTTAATATATGTAGTAAAAAAAATTTTTGTTTTATTACAATAAAGGTTATGCGTTACGTGTTTATTTATACTCTGCTACATTTTTTTCTTTTGAAGAAGAGGAATAACAAAAACAATACAAAATTATTATTATTTTTTTTTTTTTTGGTTGAACATTTTTAAAAAATTTGATAATGATTCATCAAAGATCCATGGCAACTCTAGTTGATTCTTGTGTTTGACGTTCAAAAAGTGTCAGAAGGAACCGTTCCAGACTTTTGCGCAGTTTATTTGTCTCTGAGAGAATTTCATAAAATCTGTCCAAAAGTTTGGTAATCTATTATGTTAAGGATAAAATAATTGTATGTTTCGCCCTCAGGAGTTATTAACACATGAGTCTAAAATATAAAATTTAAATATATTTCTTTTCACGGGATGGAGGCATATGCAGGTGGCATTTAGTATCTTACATTTTACCATAAACCTTTATCACAAGAAACAGTCAAACTTTTCCTCCAAAGAACAACAAACAAAAAGAAAATATTTTTCTCCTTGAATGCAACCCTGATTATCATATATGAAACATTTACCATAGCTATCATCCAGCAATAACTTTGAAGCTCATCCAATGTCAATATAAGTTATAATGTCTGTGAATTGGTATAAGCTTCCAAGGTTGGGTAGTTTTAATTTCTTAAACCAGGAACACCCCCTCGTCCAACACTTATTCACCCGAATTCAATTACCAAAAGATGCAGGAAGCTACTACAATAACGGTTTTGTGTATTCTGTTCTGTCAAGAGTGCATTAGCAAACATTACAACTGATACTGTGATGACAGAACTTCTTACAAGAACAATATTCCCCTAAACGCTCGGCGCTCGATGGTAAATTATTTGTCGTCAATTTGTCCTTCGAACAGAGATAACCAAGCTGTCAGTTCTTTGCATATTAATTATTTAGAAATTGGCCAAACTTAAGTTGAGAAACTTCCCCATATGTGAATTAAAACAATATACACATAGAACAGGAAATACATGCACCCACACACACACTCGACTCGTTTATCTACATTCTACAAGATAAATGTGGCTTAAATGCTTTGGAAGCAAATATTGGCGGTGTAATGAGCTTGTAATTCCTATGGCCTCCGGACAATTGAAGGCGATGATGTATACAAGAAAGAGGAGCACATCCTGTGACGAGAAATGTTAACATGACCTCTCTGTTGATGGTAAAGGAGCGTATTTTATGCCACAAATGATTTACGATCAAACTTAAATTGCAATATTAAAGTTAGATGGGTTTAAGGGGTAATAACTTTGTGTTTTTGTATTATATGGGTATCCCTATCCAGATATACCTACCGCTTACATCAAAGTTATTAAGCAATGCTAAAATGGAATAAAATTCTTTGTCCTTTCATTTTGGATAAACGACAAAAATGTGCTGCAGTGAAATAAAACAAAAAAAAAAACAAAGCGGGGTTCTTTCTTTCTGTACAGGCCTCTGTCTGTATTTATGAATACCTAGAAATTTACCTTTTGTCCAAGTTCTGCGTTTAACAAGCAATAAATACAGAGAAAGACATACATGGGAGGCACCACACATGGCATGACATGGGTCCTTTTTAGTTTTTGTTGTCCCTTTGGCAAAATTAAGAGGAACACCACACACAGTTTACCTCAAACACATTTTTTTTTTTAATATCTTTTGTTAAAAGATAAATGCTGTTCCATGGTCTAGAAGCCCACACCATGAATTGCCTCTTACTATGTAGGTACCTAAAACCTATCGAGGTATGTATGCAAGGTTTTCAAGTAACTCTTAATGATGGTAGATTTTCCTTTTGGCTTTTGCTTCGGCAGGATGTTAAGTTTCAGCCATTTTTTTTTTTTCATCACATCACACAAAGTATAGAGAGTGTATCCTCTTTATTCAATGAAACGCTTTTGTGTAACCCTAGGGGCCTTTGAGGTCGTAATCGAAAGCCAATTAATCCTTTTTGGGTTCAGGGAGATAAGGTCATGTATATGGGGAGGTTAAACTTGTGTGAAATATTGTTGGAATGGCAAAACGTGTTGAAAGAACAACTACCTCAATATAATAAAGTATGCCCTTTGAAGGTTTTAGATGCGCTTCAAAAGCTTGAAGTGGATGGTGTTGGTGTGGAAGACGAAGAGGTTATTCAATTTTTGTTGACATTTTAAGAAAGTAATTGAATCCTTTCATTTTGGGTATTGTATTGGATTTAAGAATCGTTACTTAATACATATATTTTAAATTGTTTGCTCAAATGAAAATGTGTCGTTTGTGGTCTTTTGTGTTGATAGTTCGTCAATAAATTGAGTTGGTATCAATTTGTGGGTTAGAAAATGTAGACAAGAAATGAAGCTGGTTTAAGTATAGTGGCTTTGGAAAATAGAAAAAGGTTTTGTAGACCAATTAAAGTGTAATGGTGCCATTTTCAATAATCCAAAGTTATAATGCTTGAGTTAATTTATATGTCAAAAATCTTTGCCAGTTTATCAGTATAAGAGAAGAGGAATGAGAAACAAAAAAACATGAACAACTGTCTACAGTTTTTTAGTTTAAAATTGATTTACTGGTGTCACCAAGTAAGATTGTTTAGCGGAAACAAATACTTAAAAGTGGAATAGTTTTTTAGATTCTAAAGCAACTAACTCTTTATTTTAGAATGAGAGATCCACTTTTGAAACTCCAAGATGTTACGAATATGACACAATGATAAAATAAGAAATTTCGGTAAAGTATATGTAATTTTCAAATTCAACGAAAATGTATGTTACTTTTACAAAACTTTAAGTTTGATACAAATTTTATTTTTGTTTTGATAAAACATACACACATTTTTGTTACGTTTGTGACACTTTTTGAATTAATCGGACATAAACAACATTTTGGATTTACCCCTGAATAGCCAAACGATATCAAAACGTGCTCTGAGTTAAAATAAGGAAAAAATATTTAACGGCTGTCAAATAGACAAACAAGAAAATTGCATAAATATAGGGGTGAATAACTTCATATAAGAAAAAATAAAGGATTTCTGAACCTATAAAAACTACACAGTTGTTCAGTCTAAATTTTAATTGAAGTGATGTGCGTGAGTGAATAGTTGCCTTTTAACACTGCTCCGGCAAAAGTAAACTAAATTCGTCAATAATTCACACTTATTATCACTAAAAGCATAGTTTTGATACGGTGCACGAATGCAGACATAGAATATAAAATCAATTTAACAGACGCCAAGAGATTTTATTGAAAATAAAGTTTTTTCTTCGTATAATTTTCTACCTGCGCGCCGTGTCTACTGTGTACATATATATATATCAAACCGCGCATGATATCGGCTGCCACCAGATCTGGATTAAACGCTTCCCCAAGCACACTTTCAACTTCAAACGCAACCTCTGATGTTGATAAGAGGAGAAATAAACCAGTTAGGCAAAAACCTGGGAGTGCTTCGAACCAGCTGAATAGCTCAAGAAGCCTGCCATCTTCACCTGCCTTTAAAGGGCTAACACAACAATCTTTTCATGCTGAACTCATTAAACATACTGATGCTATATGATGGATTTACATGTATCTGCATCTGCAAACATCAAGAAAAGTAGAGCGGGATAGAGTCATACCAAAAAACCGAATGTGTGAAAGAGCACCACTATGAAGATGAACATGTTCGTCTTCGCTATAATCTTCATCTGCGTTCCTATAATCAAGATCTCTGCATTTTGTTCTTCTCTCTCTATCCAACAAACATACATTTTGTATTTTGTATCTCTTATTTTTTGCAGAACTCGCATGAAGATACATGTAAATCCACCAATAATAGCTTCCTTCAAAGGTGAGCTAACAAGCACTCGTAATGATCTGCTGGTAAAAATTCAAAACATCGAGACACAACTAATCGAAAATGTAAAAAATATAAATGCTGCCATCTCTGCGCTCTCTGACAGAGTCAATAATATGGAACGTGTTGTCAATGATAACTTAACGGGGGAGGTTTCGGAGCTAAATAAGCGTTGTGATATGCTTGAACGCAAGGAGTTCATTACTGATGCTCTTGTCTTTGGTATCCCTCAACTGCCTGAGGAGGATTTAAATACGATGTTCAATGCACTTTTCGACAAAATTAATATGACACCACCTATCTTGAAGAACTCTTTTCGCACCAAACCAGGTAACAGGAGTGACGAGCCAGCAATAATTCTTCAGTTCGCCAGTGGGGGAGAGAGAAACAAAATGCTTAGAGCCCTCTCTGAATTCAGAAAAAAAAGTCAACGTCAGTTGCTCTTAAGCGATTTTGGTTTTGATGTCAATGCTGAATCTAAATGCAGGAAGATGGTGTTCATTAACGAAAGTTTGACACCAAATAATCGTTCTCTTCTCCAACTTGCTACACGTATGAAAAAGGAAGGCAAGCTATCTGCTGTGTACACTAAATCTGGTTCTATGTATGTCAAAACAGGCAATGACGGAGAAAGCGTGGTAGTAGAAGACATTGGGAGTTTAAATGCTGCTGCTGAGAGACACCATTTGAAGAGAAACACTTCTACCATAACATAATAAATTTCAGAACTGCAAAAAAAAAGACACACAAATTAAATCTATATACATATGTATATAAAAATTTTGTGTTTGTACGCGCATAACTCGGCTTAACATCATCCGATTTGGTTGAGGATTTTTTGTTGGATTTGAATTTAACCAGATTAACACAAAACGAAGCCGCAAATTAGAAAATTCGACCAAAAATTAGAAAATTCGAACGGCAAAATCAGAAAATCGTAAAAACATCTTGAAATTTTAAACTTTCTTAATTAGTTTTTTTTCGTACGAGCATAACTCGGCTAAAGATCATCCAAATTGGATGAAGATTTTTTTCTTGGATTTGTATTGAACCAGATAAACTTACTACGGAGATAAACATCGGGAAATTAGGCCAGAAAAGTCGGAAAGTCGTGATAACAATAAACTACATACTTTCTGAATTGTTTTTTTTTTTGTTTTGTTCGAGCGGTGTTTCTACATTGGCGATTGATACGTAGTGCATCAATACAGAAGCTTATTGCGAGAGTCTATTAAAAATATATTATTCAAATAGACTTAATTTATACTGTTGTAATATTAAAAATCTTATCGGTAATATTTTTCTATTTGATTATTGATTGTTTTACTCCGAATAGACTCTCACATTAAGGCCAATAGTGCACAAATTATTGCTGTTTTTTTTTTTCAATTTTTATTTTGTATCCAATGTATAAATGCATCTTTTTGTTGGATTCGTTTCGTATTGAAACAGGTAAGTACACTACGAAGCCGAAAGTTGGAAAATTTGCCCGGAAAAGCCGGTAAATCGTAAACACCATTCTTTCTGAATTGAGTTTTTGTTTATACGTGCATAATTCGGCTGAACATCAACCGACTATTATAGGAAGAACATGCATAATTTAATAAGTCTTTTTAAAAAAGTATGACTTATTTGTACCTATCTATTGATGTAGAATTTAGGGTAGTACTTCATATAGGTATTTGTGGTACTAAGAAACGCTTAATATATACAAATTGTGCGACGAATTTGACGTGTTCGTCAGTGATTAAAAGACAAAAAAATATATGTGACGAAGGAAGTAATAAGAGATAGTTTGGGATAAAAGGAAGGAAGTGAAAGGGATAAATTTCTCAATCGATTTCAATTTTTTTAAACAACAAACTCTGACTTAACTTTTATTATATAAAATGAACTGTTAAGCTGTGATGTACAGATTTTTAGGTCTAACTGATATACGCTTATAAAAAAGTACGTATACGCCACAGTGACCCCATTAATGCTTATTTTGTATTATTTATTTTAAAGGGTCTGTAATATTATAGATAGGAACTAAAAATAGGCAAAGAATAATAAAGATGATTTTTTCACCTCTCTCTCTTTATATCCACATGTAATAGATTACAAGGTCCCAAAAAAATGGAAATTTAAAAGTTTATCAGTGTGTAACACGTTTGGCTATATTTTTTTAAGGTTCATAACATTTGGTTATTTTCTTCTTCACCTGATGGTAAATCCTCTAGAAGTAGGTACTCAATTTTTTTAAATTATATATTCCAGTTCGAATTCATAGCTAAGACAGGACAACGTCTGTCGGGTCAGCTAGTTTACTATACATATTTCCGATAATAAAATAACTATTTAAAGTTTTTCAAATAATTTAGCGTTTATCAGTTGAAGAACGGCTTTTTTGGAATCACCCCTTCGTGCGTTAACTCTGAGTAAATTCGACATTTCAATTGACAGAAAAATGTTTCATGTGCTATAACGGAAGTTTTACCTGAAACTCGGATTTAAAACCTCTTCGTGAGAATTTATTAAAAAAACTAATCAGGTTGTAGTCTTTTTTCCCAGAATAGTTTTTCTTTTAATATAGTTTTTCCCTTAGTCCCAATATGAGGGATGCTAGATTCTTCATCTAAAAATATTTTGATTGTTTTTTTAATTTTAGTTCCGAGCAAAATCCAGCGCCTGTTATGCATATACACATATGTACATATATGTTATTTTATACCCTCTCCCAAGTGATATCAATCTCGCAAAACACTAACTTACAAACACATTCAAATTGTTTAAAAATTCATTGATTTTTATGACCAATGTCAAATCGCTGCCGATTAAATAATACAGATTTAAATCTTTTTTTTTATTCAGGCCCATTTGAACGGATATGACCTATCCCCTGTTCAAAATTGGCCTATCTCTGGTAATGTAATAATTTTTGAAGAAATAACTTTCCATCCAACCCATTAAATAAAACATCTTAGTTTAAAACTCGTATATATAAGTTTCATATCCTTTAAGGTCTTTTATACTCGCATACATACTCATATTTAACCCTTCTGTATTGGGACTGTTGTTTAAATTTTGTTGGCAGTGTAAACATCAATCTTGGCAGTGTTTCTTTTGCCCATAAATTCGCCAGCTTAAATAGTCTCAATAAAACCAAATGACGCGTTGCTGCGTAAAATAGGATATTCCAACAGTTTAGAGCAAAAGATAAGAGATAAATCCAACAGCGGTTGTGGGGTGTTTGGCGTTATGGAGGGGGTGACTATGTTGACTGGTGGGCCTTTAAAAGATCCATCTGTATAGTTTTGAAGACATTGTATCTTGTGGTTGCTTTCTTGTCAGCTGGGTGATGGAGGATGGTGATGGAAATTGGCTTAAATAATATCCTTTTTTCAAGTTTTTTTTTTTTTTTTATTTTATTTTTCTTGTGACGGTCGTTTACAATGGGCGACAATTTTTCTTTTACAAAACGAAATCACATTTGGATTGGCTGTGATAAGCGTTAGCGTTCATGCTTCTGTCATATCCTATGGAATTTCGTGCTAAAATTTTATGACCGCAAAATCTAAATTGCCTATGGATTTTCTTTTTGTTTCTTTTTTTTGTGTAAGAGGAATTTTTGTATTGTTTGGCGGATCTACCTTTCCTTCATATATAGTGTTTATTATTTTGTGAAAATATTATTTTATTGTTTTTTATTTAGAGCCAATGGCTTGGTGTACAAAAACACAAACGATGATGTCTTCATAAATCATAAAAACGAAAGAAAAAAAAAAACTGAGGAAACAAATATTATTTTTATATGCCTTTTTTTGTTCGCGTTTAAAAGAGGAAAATATTTATTGTGTCACAAAAAGTGAAAGCATGATTTAGGTTTGTATTTTAAAAGTGGAAGTAATTTGCAAATTTAAGAGGCTGAAAAAAAGTTTATTGTTGTGAAATCGAATTTGTATATTTTATGGGAACGACATTTTGAATTTTATTTCAAATTCAGGGATCGGTTCGTTTTTGTGTAAATATCCAACGTGTTAAAATTTTTTTGTTTGTTGGTAGGGAGCGATTGTCTATAGTATTTGTGTAGGCTTGACATTCTCCAAAGTCAATTTACATTATATCAGAAACTATCAGAAAAGTGTATTCGGTCATTAACGTGACCAAATTAAAACGGATTGATAATTTGGGGCAAATAAGATAGTATTCTAAATTATCAACTGTTAAGTTATAGAATTATTTAAAATAAAATTTATGCTAACAAACAAAAAGTGCAAAAAATAAAAAATAAAAAAAGGGCGCATCAGATTTAAAAAAAAAAGTACGTATACGCCTGAGTGTACCATTGTATTAAATATCCTTATTGATAAATTGTATCACAAATCAAAATAGCAAGCCAACGCTGGCTGATAGCAAAGCAAAATCATTTATCCAAAATTAATTCCTAAAACTCAAAAATTGTTACTAAAATAATTTTGAACAAAATAGCCCAGGAATTTTGTGCAAAACTTCTAAATTTTGGTAATAGGTTTGAAATTTTATAAGGTTTTACACTTAGTTTAAAAGAGTATTTAAGGAATTATCCCCGCCTCTAACTTATGAGGAATTCCTACAATCAGTGTTTAAAAAAAAAAAAAATAGGTTCAAAAAACAAAAACAAAAAAAATATTACGTCTCATTCTAAAAAATGTTCTGATGTTCTGCCGAGCATAGAAAAACAAGCAAAACTAGAATGTCCGAATCTTCTGTATAGCAACTACCATCAGTTTTCTATGTAAAGACCTACTTTAATCTACCTATATGGTAATTTTCATAAAAAAATAAATAATCAGATAAAATAGCAAATAGCGTTAGACTCAAGTCACATAATTACGACTTTTATCAAAAAAATAGTACCTATATTCGAAATCTTCTTCCATATAGGTAAAATTTTGTTCTGAATAATTCTTAAAATGAGGTTTTCTGTAGAATTTGTTATTTAAGAGTATACATATTTTTATTTATTTTTTTATTTAAATAGTTTACAATAAAAACTAACTTAACCAACCTATATTCTGATTTTTCTCTAAATATTTGACTTTTTGTTAATTTTTAGGAAGCTTCTGCTAAAAATATATAAAACTTTTTATATTTTATTATTTAAGTAAAAATAATTGTGAATCATTTGATGTATAAGACTTTTTTCTAGACATTAGATTCCAAGATATGACAATTTTAATGAAATAAAAATTTCCTGAAAAATAAAAAAATATTCTCACTAAAATCCCGTGAAACTTTTAAATGTTGAATCAATTTAGTTATATAATTTGGCAAAATGGTGTTTCTAAATATTTTGAAAAATATTGCATTTAAAAATGATGTTAAACTACTTTTTACGTTTTTAATATTTTAACGTAAAAGCCATCCAGCCGCGCTTATTTTTTTCAATTTTGACGCTTGTGCCCTTAAAAAATAATGATTATTTTTAAATGTCAGTGTAATTATGTCATGCGACTTGAGCCGTGGTAATTGCGGCCATAAATTAATTCTTTTATATAAGTTATAACAATTTCTCTTTGAATGCGACAAAGGGTTCAAGCGTTAATATGCGCCAAGCTCTTCAAAAATGCTTAATTTTTTTTGTCATATAAGCTATGAGACTTAACTACTTAACTTTTAAAGTATTTAGCTTCAATTTAATTGGTTATGACAACAACCAAAAACCTCTGTACGTCATGGATGCAATCGTAAATTAATGTTTCATTCAATATACATAGGTAACATATATGTACATATAAAAGGTGTCTCAACTATGTCATTTAAAAGTACATACACGTGTTTTTTTGAGTGAATAGTGATATTTTGATCGCATTGTAAATTAAACATGTTTCTATTAAGTACGGAGGCACGAGTACGATAACTCAGGCGCCAAAAACTGATAATGGTTTATTTTTAGAGGGTCAAAAGCAAGCATTTTTTTTTACTGAAGGATGGGGGATCTATCTTGACCCCTTTAGGAGGTAGGGGCAATTTTAGAAAAAAATCACTTAAAACGAAAAAAAATATTAAAAAACAACGGCAATAAAGTAGTATACGGGTCTTGAAAGGCAGGAATTTTTTCTTTAGCTTAAAATTTAAAATAAATAAAATTTTGAGTTTGCATGCGAATTTTTTAAAAACTATTGGCTTAAATAATTTAATTTAAATAAAAGATTTAAGCACAGATTTCTGGATTTCAAACCCGGTATAGTACTTCATTGTAAGTATTGCCGCTGTGTTTTTTTTTTTTAATTTTAAGTCATTTTTTTCTAAAATTGCCCTTACTTCCTAAACGGGGTGAGATAAACCCCTCTCCCATAGTAAACACACGATTGTATTAAACTTCTCTATCCGGTATTATTTTGCGGCGCCTAAGTTATTGTACTCTCCTTCGCAGTACGGAATGTTGAAAATCTCCCCACGGCTCTTACGAAATTGCTCTTTTCATGAAATTTTCGATGACTTCTTGGACAGTATCTAACCTATGACGAGTTTGATCTCGACCTTCAGCTCAAGCATTGTTTGTGGTTTATTTGCATAAATCTGAGATGTCACAAAACCCAAAAGAAAGAAGTCGCATCAGTGTGTCCAGTTGACATCAGAATTTCGTGAGGTGATTTGGTCTCGAAATCGGCGCTGCAATACTGATTGTTTCATGCGTGCTTTGGCAGGTTCTGCTGAATTTACATGTCGGTCGTCCAGATCCATACCATCCTGTTGAGACCACAAGAAAAAACTAAACTTATTCCATGGTGGGTTTTTCATTGTCTTTTGTTTTGTTTTTTTTTGCTCACTCCAATAGGGAACTTTATGAATCTGTCAACAATAAAAGTGACATCTCTCATTTTATGGGAGCTGACAGATGAAAAATTGCAAAACGAAATTAAAACCCGGTCTTTATCTTCAAATCAGTTTGAGTTATTTTTTTTATTTAGGGTGCAATATTAACAATAATAATCTTGCCATTTAAATAAATATGTATTGTTAGTATTTGCTTTCAAAAATAGAGAAACTATAATTGTCAGTGGCCACAAAGTGATGATTTAGACGTTTATGAATAAACGAGAGGCCCGCCTCGAAAAATGACAAGTTTTTGGCGAGTTTAGGCAAAGCCCTGGCAAAGATTTCGGTAAGGAAAGTCTAGACGAGGAAAACATGACAGGCCCCTATTAGTGCCTCGCGGAAAACATTAATTTAATAAAATACTGGTGAGGCTCTTGATAGTAACTAACTTTGTAAATTTAGTGAAATCATTTTATGAAAATTAATAAAAGCGGTTTCTTATTATATCGTAATAAAAATGTATGTGTCGTTGTTAATTAACTGTGCAAATTTCAAATAATTAAATTGATTCGGTGTGTCAAATAGTAAAATCTTAGCTGCAAACAAATATGAAAATCGTCTTTTATGAAAAAACAATGAAGCATTTAATTTAATAATCTTTTGAAGTTTTTTTCTCTTTTTAATATAATAACCATTGTATAACTAAACGAAATATGAATTTAAAACTAAATATGTATGTTTACATATTTTTTGGGGGTCAAGGTGATCTTTTTTTCAGATTTCACTTTCCATTCAACCAAAAATGTTGACAGATTCACTAAAAAGCAAGTCAGAAAAGTTTAAAACAGAACATTTTGCACCAAACAGCAAAAACTTGTTCTTTTCAATTCTAAACTGTTCCGCTTTACACACCAAAGTATAAAGTTTTAAAATAAATTAAATATTTGTTATTAATGGCCAACTCGGTACTGCGCCCTTTCACTGCGAAACCATCGATCGAACTAAATTCAAACGATATCCCACCACAGTACCGAGCTGCACTCACACAGACCTCTTTTCATCCCTTGCCTTAAGTATAGGATCTTCGTAGGAGATGTGTTTTCTCTCATTCCACTTGATTCTGACTTGTGACAGTGGGGTGGACATTTATGGTTGTGAACGATTCACTCGTTTTACAAAAGTAAATGACATTTAACTAAACGTCAGTTTCAGTTTGAATATTTATTTCGGATGTACAATAATTTTTTAGTGGTTCGTGTTTTATAATAAAATAAAAGTAAAAAATGAAATACAATGTATTCGCGGTTAATTAGTGAATATAGTGAACGGGAGACAATTCCTTGACGATGACGAAACGCACGGCCAGCAGGATGATACAATAAAATAAAATAAAATTGGACCGAATCTAGCTGTTTTGGTAAATAAACGAACAACGAACAGACCCACTACCGAGCGCTTCAAGCGTTTAAACTGATGAACTTGACGTAAATGCACACAAAGCGGCATGAATATTGGGACTATGAGTGCTATGTAATAGACAGGGCCAACCAGGACGACCATCAGTTTATCGGCAAGCTGGAATGTGGTAACTACACTTAAGTCTTTAAAGCAATCAACATTATGTAAGTAACAAGCACAGTAAACATATTGAATATATTGCGCATTTTCGAAAATTACAGTGACCTGCCTATCAGAATTTACAAAAACAAAACACAAGTGTTTCCGAATCGCAGTGCCTTTCGTCCACAATTTACAAAAACAAAATACCAGACATGCGCAGAACTGAACAAAAATGAATACTCGGAAGATATTACCTTCTACACTGAAAGAAAAAATTCTTTTCCACAAAAGCGTTTAAGTTGTTTGTGACCAATATTTTAAGTCATTTAATGGAAACCTAATAATCTTGCCTTAAAAAGAAACCCTTCGAACTGCAACTAAAAAGTGTTTGTTACAAAAAATATTTATTTTACACACAAAAAATATTTTTTTTAACTCCAAGCACGATAGTGATTGTAACAGATAACCTGCAACTCAAGGATAATTTTTGTGCTTGCATTCATTTTGTTATTCTCATCAATTATTGGGGTTTTGAAGCTGCCTCTTTTTATTCTGAAACGTATACAATTTTATTTTAATTGAAAAAAACTTATATTTTACTTTTTCTGAGGTTTGAACATGGGACTGATGGGACCTTCCACATGCCAGCCGACTACTCTACCACAACGCCAACTCTCAATACGGAAGGACGATGTTAAAATTTAATCACATTACACTTTATATCTTCGTCTGTGTGATGTACAAATCTGTATGGCATAATTTATAATATTGTTCGTAACAAATAGTTTATGAACTTCTAACAAGAGTAATCAACATTTTAGCTATGTTTTTTTTTATTATTCGTTAACAAAACTTTTATTTTCGTGCAGTGAAAAACCGTACTCACAAGCAATTTTTTTAAGTTAAAAAAAAACAAAAGCTAAAAGTGCTTCACTTTCACTGAAACAGTGAAACTTTATTGCCCATTAATAAATACTAGTACGTCCAGCCCTCGAGATTCGAGTGCCAATTACATTATCTTCTAATTGACAGAAAATTTGACTCAAGTTAAAAGTCTACAAAGTACCTACCTGCCTTGTATAAATTTACATCATTTTTCGTGAATTTACGCCTATTAAAACCTGTAATAAGACCTTGACCGAACCTACAATACCCAACCAAATGTTTTTTTTGTTTCTGTTATACACGACCGACGGTTTTTATACTAATGCGACGGTGCAAGCTGCAAACCCCACTATGGCTGTATTCTATCTCGCTCCCACCTCCAAACCAGACAAACGCCCAATAATTGTGTTGCATTGTTTCGTGGTTGTTTTTTTTTTTCTCTTTTGTGTAAGTATTTGGTGATAATTCTCCGCTGAAGCTCATCCGTGGACGATGAACAACCACCTAATTTTCTGTTTTTACAAATATTCTCTCTCGCTCGCTTCTCGCTCCCTCTTAATACGAAATTAATTTATATTTTGTGCACTTCTGTGGCACAAAACCTTCGGCTTTTCTAGACCGCGTAAATTGTACCACAAAATTAGTGTTTGCCGTTTTATAATATGATGATGATGATGATGATGATGATGATGATGATGATGATGATGATGATGATGATGATGATTAATAGTGAACGAATTCTGGTTAAGTTAAACACTATGAAAAACATATCGCTTATCACAAGGATATTTTTGGGAGAATGCTTTTATTTGGTAAAGAGCTCTCCTCATTGTTCTCCTCACGTGTTCTTCTCTTGCCTAGCGCTCCATTTTCAATAATCGGGATAGTCATACTTAGGTGGCGCAGCTGTCAAATTTCACAGCTGCCACTTGCACGAAAAAATTACATAATAGTGCACTTTTACATTGAGACACCCTTTATAAATATTTTTATTCAGAGAACTGCAATGTGATACAATTATTGAAAAATTCTCTTTTCATTTAAATTCATTACAAACAAAAAAAAAAAAACATTTCGAAATGGATGTAGGTACATATACTGCAGGGCCGTAGTATCCATGGATTTAGACTTGAAAATTAAATATTGTGCAAATTTTATTTTAAAATGAACAGAATATAAGATTTTCAGAATTTTAACAGCTGTTTTTTTTTTTTTTTTGGTAAAACACTGAATTATTTTGTTTTTTGAAAAAAAAAATGGTATTGGGGGCATTTTCATTTTACTAATAAATCTTCTCTAAGGTCCGGCACCCACTAGGCAACTTAGTAGCTGATAGCTGGAAAAAACACTTAGTTGTGCGATGAATTTGACTTTGTCAATTTTTTTATTCTTACAGTTTTTAGAAAAACAATTTTAATCTCCTTGCGAAAATTCTCCCCCAACACTCTACGGTCTTTGCTGATTGATAGCAATGAATAAAAGTTCAACTCACCTCAGTGAAAGTATAAAATATTCTTTTTTTTATAACTTTCGAGTGCAATAAAAGCTGATTGAATACATTCCATGTACTCGTTGTAATACTTTTCTGATGAAAGCATACTACCAATAGGTAATGGTTTCATTGAATTACAAATTGTACACAAATAAAAAGTTAGTGGCAATATAGAACAAATAATCTATCAAAAGTATTGTTTTTTTCACAAACGCTCATAGGTACTCGTGTTAGAAGCTCTGAAAGCAATTCATTAATATTTTTTGAAATTTTAAAACAAGAGTGTTAGTAATTGGAGAGCCTTCAAAAGCCAGGTTGGTATGTAGGTACTATGCATATAGTATTTGTAGAAAAAGCCTTACCAATTGGTGCATAAATGTGTACTGTATGAAAGTCCTTAAACATGAATCCTTTGGCAGGAAGGTATGTACATATATCTAATCGCAAAGTTGTATAGTAAAACTTTACTCGAAACAAGCTGTTTGTTGAGTTACCTTGGGGAAATGAAAAGTGCTGAAGGGGATTTAGCTTTGGTTTAGCAGGAGTAAAAAAAAAAACACAAACTAGTAAAAGGAACTTTGCAAATCGTTTGTGATTATTTCAAAAGGATTTTCATCTCACCCCCTAGGCATAGTGTAATTTCAAGGATCGTTTTGGGGCTAAAATAATTGAGGTGCTAAAGAATTTTTACATACATACATATAAGCTTAGTTCATGAGTTCTTGGAAAAAAAAAATAAATACAAAAAAAACTTTTTTCCTTTTTTTTTTGGTATTTCTCGTTTTGTACTGATATTTTTAAACCGATGGATTTTTCAATGTTGGCAACTAAATATACCTTTTGGCTCGCACTCGAATTTTATCCTCATTTCAATTTTATTGCAAATCGTTTGGGGGTGAATTTTTATGTGAAATTAATTGGCAATTTTTATTGAAGGTGAAATTCGCTTGATTTGTGTTTTATGAGGGTAAAAAGCAATTTCCATTGTTTGATATTTATAATGAGTTCGAAATTTTAAAGGGCTGTTTCAATGTTACTTTAACGTGCGTCGTTGCAAATTTTCAAGGATACATGTTTTTTGAATAATTTAAAAAAATAACACAGTTTGATTTGTTTGTTAAATGTTTCCAGGGAGAAGTATGACTTTTTTTTGTTATTGCTAAGTTAAATAGGTTAATTTCGAAATAAGGTCAAGTATGAAGAAATTTTTCACACAGAGTGAAATGAAAGCAGACTAATGAATTTCTCAAAACGGTAGTTTCAAATTAAATATTGCGAGTATGTAGAGGAGCATTAATGTTAGTTAAACCTATAAGGCTTGCTTTTTCGCGTATCGATTAGATGCTCTTGCAGAGAGAGTATGAAAGTCAGAAGCATTAGGCTATATAAATATATATTTCTCAAAGGTTTAAACCACAATATTTTCATTTGGATTACCAGCATTGGTTTTTTTTTGACAAGCAACGACAATCGCTTAAAAAATAAATAAATTTGATGGCAGCTCATGAAGAACTAGGGCCTAGTGACTTACAACTCTCAACCATTCGGTGTGCGTGTCTGCAGGAATGGAGGGGACCTACAGTTTATTGCCGAATCCGAACGGCTAACGAGCGGCACTTTTCTGTGACAGGAGATACTCTTTGAGGATTTGTCAATTCCTCGCAAGAGGCAGTAGTTTTTTCTTTTAAATAAATAGGTGGCAAGGCTGGGGATCGAACCTTAGACCTCCGGCATGACAGTCCATCGCATTAACTATCACGCCACGGCTACTACGACAATCGCTTGCTTGTTCTTAATATTTAGTCAATCTGTATTTTGAGAGGTGAAATGAGCAAGGAGAAAGATCCTTCTATATAGCATAAGAATGTGGTTACCCGTACTATTTGCTATCCACAAAATTCGGTTTTTTTTTTTTTTTTTTTTTTTTTTATAATTTACGCGCACTCAAGGGAATTGGTACCCTTAATATGTCTAATATGTCAGAGACACAGTGCGAGCATTAGGTAAGGCGGAGGGGATTTAAAAGGAGATGTCGGTGTACATTGGTCTTGAATTTTTGAATATCACAATGAGAGGGAAAGACAGAGCTAGGAAGGGCATTCCACATTCGCGTAGTACGGCTAAAGAACGAATCCCTGTATTTGACAGTACGACCGAAGTTGGGCTCAAGGGTAAACTGATGGGCATTCCTAGAAGCGCGAGTATTACGGTTGAATTGTTTAAGGGGAGGAATGCAACTGGCTATTTCACTAGAGCACTGACCGTAGAAGTAACGATAAAAGAGAGAGAGACATGAAACGTTACGACGATGTTCGAGAGACGTAAACGATTCTATAATGTTCCTATCTCCAATCATTTTAAAGGCTCGTCTTTGAATATTGTCCAAGAGGCTTAAGTAAGTTGCTGGAGCACCAGCCCAGAGATGGGAGTTATACTCAAGCTTTGGTCGTAAATAACTTTTATAGATAATAGCCAGATCAGAAGGGGAAAAAAATTTCTTGCATCTCCGAAGGAAACCTAGACATCTTGCGGAATTCTTGGCAACGTTGAGTATGTGTTCGTTCCACAAGAGGTGGTTCGTGATACTCATACCAAGAATCGCAAGTTGTCTGGTTTCTTCGATGCAAGTGCCACTCATGGACAGTGGCAAGGGGGGTAAGTCTCGCTTTAACGACAAAAGACAGCATTGAGTTTTCGAAGCATTAAATTCTACGCGGTTATTCATTCCCCATTGTACAATGCTATCTAAATCAGAATTTAATGAACTAATCATATTTTGCCGTTGCTGTTCCACATCCGAAGAGCAGGGATGTGAATCAGGAAACGAATACGAAAAGCTAAGGGTACTATCGTCAGCGAAACAGTTTATTGGATTAGAAGTTACAGACAGAAGATCATTTATAAAAATGAGAAAGAGGGTTGGGGAAAGAACGGAGCCCTGGGGCACACCAGCATTTATGCTGTGGGTTTCAGACTTGAATCCGTCTAATACAACTTGTATAGAGCGGTTCGAAAGAAAGTTTCTAATCCAACGAAGAAGGGATTCATCAATACCGAAAGCACGCATTTTCGATAAGAGAGCAAGATGCCAAACTTTATCAAATGCCTTTGAAATATCAAGTGCAATAATCTTACTTTCTCCAAAACGATGTAAAGATTGGTTCCACTGTTCGGTGAGATAAGCCATCAGATCACCAGTGGACCTATTGCTGCGAAAGCCGTACTGCCGGTCATTAAGAAGCTTTCGGTCCTCGAGATATTTCTTAAGCTGATAATTTATCAGCGTTTCCATGACCTTGGAAAGAAGGGACGTAAGTGCAATCGGTCGGTAATTGGAGGGTGAAGAAGATTCGCCTTTTTTGGGGATTGGCTGGACAAATGCTGTTTTCCAACTGCTCGGAACAAGCCCAGAAGAATAGGATAGATGGAAAAGCTTACGCAGAGGTTTTGCCAGCGTGGAAGAACACCTCTTCAGAACAATGGCGGGGATACCATCTGGACCAGCGGATTTATGTGTATTGAGATCCTTCAAGACTCTCGCCACAGAACGAGTGCGAAAGTAGATTTGTCCCATTGAATCGTTTACGCGCTCAAGAACCGGGGGAGTCATGACACTATCTGGCAGCGTAGAATTTACGGCGAACTGCCTAACAAAAATGTTAGCTTTCTCCAGAGAGCTAACGAAAGGAGTGTCATTGACAACGAGCGTTGGAACCGAGGAAGACGAAGTATTCCGAATGTTTTTTACAAATGACCAAAAATTTTTACTACTTGTGGGACATTGTAGTATTTTCTGCCTTAATTTTTGGTCATGTAAAAATTTGGTCCGTCGAATATGGGCGTTGCAGGTCTTCCTGGCTTGTTTGAACTTTTTCCGGTTTTCCTCAGTGGAGTTGGCTCTAAAACACCGGAAGCTTTCCTCTTTAACCCTAATAACCTCTTTGCAGCTCGAATCAAACCATGATTTTTCTTTGGGTCTGATGCTCTTAGCCCTATTCGGGATAAAAGTTCTCATTCCCAAAAGAATCATATTAGTAATCATATCTGCACTGGAGTCTACGTCACTACCGAGGAAGCATAGTGACCAGTTAAAGATCCTGAAAAAATTGTTAAGGCCGTCCCAGTTGGCTTTCTCGTATTGCCATACGGTTCTCACAGGAGCTCTTTCTCTAACTGGATTGGTTTGACACGAAAAATTTGCAGAAATGACACTATGGTCAGATGTGCCTAGAGGTGTTAATACACTGATAGTGTATTTATCAGGGTCAGAGGTAAGGAACAAGTCAAGAGTGTTTTCCGCTCGACCATTAACGTCCGATATTCGAGTGGGCTCGTTGACAAGCTGAGTGAGGTGGTTAAACTCAGCAAAGATCTCAGCACACATTCCCTCGGGTGTTGTCTGGCCCGAATGGAGAAGCCAAGAAGAATTGTGTACATTGAAATCGCCCGTAATAACGATTTCAGTGTGAGGATAAAGGGAAACAATTCTTTGGATGGAGTCGGACAAAGCATCAAATTCGCGGGAAGTTGAAACTCTGTCCAGATTAGGGCTTCGATAAAGAAAACAATAATAAATGATGTGTTTGTTTACCGAGAATTTGAACCATAAGAAATTAAAAAGGGGATTGGTACTAGGACCATATTGAGGTTGGAATTGGTAAGCAACATCATTTCTGATATAAACGGCGAGACCATGGTGGGAAAAGAATAAAGGCACTAAGTTATACCCATGAATATTAAATTCAGCAGGATCAGTAGCTTCACCTACTTGGGTTTCACTAAGTGCCAAAACAGCTGGCCTGTTAGAAACAGTGTAGACGTATGTCGCCAGAAAATTCGCCCTTAGCCCACGAATATTACAATAATCAACCCTGAAATTGCCAATCATTGTGATAAAACTGAAACAATAAAACCAAAACAGACGAAGTCTAAGAAAAACCACTGAATATGATTGGAGAAGTCTTTTCGATACCACAACACTACTAGTGTTATGCCTTAATAGTGACGTGAATCGATCCGAACCCTAACAATCAAAACAGTAATCATCTATACATCTGTTATCGTTAACTTAGCATATGCACCAGTTGAGCGAGCTTAGGTAAGCTCAACACAATTTATGCACCTGCTAAGCCAAGCAACTGTAGGAAGGGAAGGAAAAGCAAGGGAAAATTGCACTTACTGCGCTCTGCCATATGTAGGTAGGTACGTTGAATAGAATTTATATTGTTGCTTGTTAATTTAAGCGGCGCGCGAAACTATTTTTTTTTTTTTTTTATTATTTTATTTTATGTAGGCTTTTTTTTTGTTATTTTAATTTTGTATTTGTTGGGTGGCTTTTTTTTTTTTTTTTTTCTTGTAAGAGTATTACTGGATATCACTGGGCACTATTTTGTTATTTATATAAACGAATCGACAGAAGACGGCAAGGGGGGACGACAGACGCACGAAACGAACAGTAGCACAGCACACGGACAGAAGACCCAATCTCTTCCAACGCTCACCGCTCACTGTAAAGCTTTTCCACTTCTTTTT
This sequence comes from Epistrophella euchroma, assembly GCA_947049315.1. NCBI lineage: Eukaryota > Metazoa > Arthropoda > Insecta > Diptera > Syrphidae > Epistrophella > Epistrophella euchroma. The sequence continues at coordinate 20,065,751 of OX346245.1, forward strand.
CAAACTCTCTTTGTCCTCATATTTAAACCTACTAGGATCTGATCATGTGAAACTAAAGAAAATTAAAACGATCAGTAGATTAAACGATCATTATTTCAAAGAATTTTCTCTCTATCTTTTCCTATAGATGTGATAGAGACAGCTATCGTCAAAACGATGATCATTTTCAATAGTTCTGGGCCCTGAACTGTTTTACACATGCGATCGCATTAGCTGTTGTTTTTGAGCTATGCGATATTTTGCTTCGTATTCAACATCTTTCCATTGTGTCACTGTTCTCAAAGTGGAAATTAACGCAACTTTAAGAGCTTGCTATTTTGTCTAATATTATATAGTTTCTAAAGCCTGAGTTTCTAAAGGTCCTAATAACGAAATAATTCTGTTAGTATTATCTCTTTGAATTCCCATTTTTCGATGCGACATCGACAGTTGAAAATCGTAGTTACTCCACCTTGTAAAACCTTTTTAATGTCATCAATAAATAGACCAAAAAGTAAAGGACTTAAGCTACAACCTTCTCTAAATTCAATTTCTATTAGAAACTGTCGGAAATTTTTTTAAAAACTCAAAGTTAATTTTGAAAAATTTGGCATTCTCCCTCCTAACAATACCTACACAATTTTTTGAGTAAATTTAAATAAACTTTTTTAGATTAAAAATGTATTAAATTTATAAGATAAGGAACTTACTGTATACATTCTGTATGTATGGGTTCCAATTAACAATCAAACTTGAAAATGCAGGTAGTTTTATCTGATACTTACTCATTTCCTTACGATTTTAATAGTGTCTTAATCAGCGTTGCCGCCCAAAATAAAAATAAAGTGCCATATTTTCTGAAAAAAAAACGTGCCAATTTTCGTGCCACATGAACAAACCACTAATTCTTCTATTTTCTTGAAAAACCTGTAATATATTTCATTACGGGGTGTAAGTGTACATATACAATGAAAAAAATCAATGGATATCATTTGCTCTATTCGTGCATTGTCAAAAATGATGTGCTTCTGCCACTTTTTACTGAATTTGGACCAATTTTCATTAAATTTTGTTAAAATTTGCTTAATTTCAAGTAAAATAATGGATATAAAAAATGTGCTATATTGAACTTTTTGGCGCCACCGTGCCACGAGGAAATTAACGTGTCAAAAAAGCACGATAGTGCCACTTCGGCAACTCTGGTCCCAATACCGTGGAATATGCCTACTGGGGACTCTACATAAAATTACACCTGTAGCTTCAGCTTTAATGTAGTGTAGGAGGAAAGTGCGAAATTCGGTAAATTTTCCGATGTTTGAAATGCTATACAAGAATGCGAAACAAATTCTTTTTTTTTTCAAAAAGAATTATTTTTTGAGATATTTGAAAAAAAAATCATGACCTTTCGCTCTAAACTACGATAAAAAAGTGATGCACTTAGGCGTATACGTACTTTTTTTTTTTTCATATTTTATGGAATTTTTAACATATTTTCCTGGATCTTTGTTAGTGAACAGTTACGTCCGAACCTTCACACATAACTGTAAATCCTCTATTCCCCACACGCCCCCTTGCCTAACGGCATTCCGGATACGGGTTCCCAGCATTTTTGCCTACACCGCAAAACCTGTCTGTAGGTTTATTAGTTTCAATAAGAGAAGCCGCTGCCTTTGGCGCCGACGCTGAACTTTTCATATTGCTCTACACTAACAGGTATCTGCAGGTATTGCGCGAAGTGTTTCCCGTGGGAAAGAAATACACTTTTTTGTGAAATATTTATATTTCATTTGAATAAAATGAAATATGAGTATTTAGTTTAACGTTTGTTGGTGGCAGGGCAAAAGAGGGTGTGTCTGTCGCAGACAGGTTTTACTATGTAGGCAAAAACTGTGGGAACCCGTTATTGGAATGCCGTTAGGCATGGAGAATAGTGGACTTACAGTTATGGATGAAGGCTCGGACGTAACTGAAGTTTATTATATTAACTTGAATAATCGAATAGGTAGTACTATAATGGCTACTAAATTTATATGTTACTTTTTTCTCACACTATCTATTTTCAAATAAGATAGTTAAAAAAAAGTTTAAAATTATCATTACCCTGACGAGTTTCCTCGCTTTTTACCTCATTTTTATGAGAAATCCCTTCCGACATCAGTCGTAAAATTCGAGTCGTAAAATTTGAGTTTTACAAACATTGTGGCAATTAAAAGAAACATGAATTTTATAACATTCGGAAATAATGGAATAATTCACTTACATATACTCTAGTCAAAAAAATTAACGGAAGAAAAAAAAAATTTCCCTTATTTTTAGTGTTTTTGAAGAGCTGTATCTCTGTGAAAAGTAGTCGTTTTGAGATGAAACAAAAAGCATTATAAAGCTTCATATTTTTTGTGTTGAGAAGTGTTAGAAAATAATTCTTTTAAAGTACCGTTGTTCCGCAATAATAAGAATCAGCCAAAAATTTTATTTTTTTTTTATTTTTTTTAAAGAAGTGGCATTTTCCTCGAATATTTTGTTTGAGCTAATTGATTCTACAACTTGTTTATTTAACTTAAATGTAATTTTTTTTCATCGTTTTAAAATTTTTTTCAGAAGAAAATCTGGCTTTGAATGAAAAAAAAAAGACTTTTGATTTTGGTTACCAATATGTCAGCAAGGAATCCCTACACGGAAAATTTATTGGCAGTTTTGAAAACTGGAAGTTATTCTCAAGAAGATCCTTCTAAAATTGTATCAAACTTATTTTTTTTTTGGTCCCTCACCGTAAGATTAAGAAAAGGTAAAAAGACGAATTTTAAAGACTTTAAGTAAATCTTTCACTGCCTTACAAATATTGATTGCAAAACTTATTTTGGTTTAACAATTTAAAGAACTGTAGATGGTCAGGGTATCTGTAAGGTTTCAAATCAATCCATTGAACCGTTTTTCCGTATCGAATAATCAAATTCGTACCAAGCCAATTAAGGGAACAAATTGTATGGTTCATAAACATTTTGAATCCTTCATTAAAATGGAAATGAAAACAACAATTTCCTTTCCTTTTTTCACAGTTTTGCGTGCGTTAGTTACAATAAATTTTTTAAAATAAATTCCTTATAAAACAAAGAACTACCACAAAATGAGTTGGTTTTTCCTTTGTCCTTTTTGAAGTCGAAATTTTCAAAGAAAGGGATCATCTGTTATATGTTTTTTGGGCGTTCAAACTGTTATCTACATTTCTAGTTAATCAAACATAATCTTACAAGTGCCTGTTGACTTAAAAAGTTAACATTTTGTCTTATCTTCTAAGATCTAAATATTCTTGTCGTCCTTCAAGGACGACACATGTTGTATTTAACTAATTTAACCTTGTTAAAAAATTCCATAATTCTATGTTATTCACAAAATCTCCTTAGAAAAAGAAAACAAGACTGTGACTGAAAAAGCTCCAAGTACCACTTCTGTAGCTTAATGAAAATTTTATTCTCAATGAAAAAAGGTATGTGGGAAGATAAGACAAATATTTGATGTTTAGATTCATCCTTAAAAATTAAAAATAAAAACATTTTACCCGGAATACCTCAAAAATTCATAGACAATTAAATAATGATTGCTTGAATGATACCAGTATTTCAACGAAAATTCATTCGAAAATCTTTTTTTTCTCAAAGTTATACAGGGTGTTCGTTATTAGGTTAAGGTTAAGAAAAGAAAAAAATCATATGGGAGCGGGGATCTATTTCCCCCTTTTAGGCGGAAGGGGCAATTTTCTAAAAAATCGACTTGAAATAGAAAAAAAAAAATATTAAAAAAACAACGGCAACACCTACAACGTCATGCTATACTTTTTTTTAAAGGCCAAAAGCTTTTTCTTTTATTTTATTTTTTTTTTTTTATTCAAATTATTTGAGAGAAAATTGAAAATAACAAAAGTAGGTTTTCCTTGAATTTGACTTCCATCGGTTATTTTGTTGCTCCAAAGATTCAGTTTTTACTAATTAAGTAGTAAAGTAGATATTGTAATTTTAATTTTTCTCAAAAACAGTTAGGCATACGGTTTTAAATGTTTGACTAGAAATTAATAGGAGCATCCACCATCAGACCCAAAAGTGTTACTTAATAACGTAAAATTGTGAAAAAAATTAGTTTGAACACAATTTTTTTCATTATTTTTTTCAAAATTTTGAGTTTGAAAAGAAAAACTGTTCTCTCAAATAATTTGATTAAAAAAAAATAAAAAACGAGCTTCTAGCTTTTAAAAAAAGTATAGCCGTTGTTTTTTAATATTTTTTTTCTATTTCAAGTCGATTTTGTAGAAAATGCCCCTCCCGCCTAGACGGGGAGAAATAGACCCTCCCCCCTCCCATTCGATTTTTTTCTTTTCTTAACCCAACCTACTCGCTCTAGCTTTTTGGTGCACCGTATACCGAACACCCTGTATATTGGTCAACTCAACAATTACCGTGGGTCTTTGGGATATTCATTGTTAATATAAATTTATCTACTCAAAGGAAAAACGAAAGCTGAACTTAAAAAAAAATTATCTTTCTATGTTTGATTTCTTGATAACTTAGTTACCATTTTAGATCCTTTTGTAGCTACCTATAGGTATACAAAGTAAACACAAAAAAAAAAAAAATAACAACAATAAAAAAGTAACATCAATACAATAAGCAAACTCATCCTTTGGAATTTTACATTTATGTTTTAACAAAAAGCATGACGATGACAATGACAAAAAGGAAAAAAAAAATAACGAATGAATCTTGTTTCGTTCGAAGGAAATCGCCTTCTTTCTTTTCTAACGTCAACATCATGATTACATTTCGATTGCATACTTTGAATGATATTGAACATGAGGGGGACTCTATCTACTATCTTCTACCTATACCACCTACCTATACTCAAATTTAGGTCACTTCTTCGGTTGAATAGAATCAAGTGCTGCAGATCCTTTTCTTTCCTTTTTTTATTTCATTTGCGATTCAAATAGCTTTTTGTGAATGTTCGGAAAAAGCCTCCTCTAAGCTCCCAAGTCCTTGGTCTAGGAAGTGCGGCAATATGGGATGTGGTATATGGTTGCGGTTAAAACGATGGTGATAGTGATAGTGATAAAAGTGCAAAGGAATTTATCTTTCTATTTTGTGTGCGCCCATTACATCCCATCATCCTTGCTCTTTCTGCATTTTACTCTTTCCATTTCTGGAAGCCTATCGCTTTTTGTTGTTGTTGTTGTTTTTTGTTTTGAGTTCTTTTCTTTTGTTTGGTATCCAAGAAATACTATCACATCTTTGTTGACTCTTGATTATATTGCCACTTAAATGGTAGTTGTTCCTGCTATTATTGCCTATAGAAGCATCAGACATTGAAGATTTTCTTAAAGGTTTCATTTTTATTATGGAAGAAATGATATCTTTCTAGAATAGGTGGATACTTAGGAAAATTTCCAGAAATACCTGGAAGTTTGAGTTGACATTCAGATATGTGAATATTTGAAATTCAGACATGAGTTGGACATAAAATATGCTGTATAGACATTCATCAAATACTTTTTTTTATCAAATACCTTTAACCCTTGCTGTTTGTATAGTCAAAACACATATAATGTATTATTCATGTGCTATTTTCTTGCATTTCTCTTTTAACAGAATCATTTGTTGTGGAGTTGAGTCATAACATTCTTTTATTTATAAGACTTTCTTACCTTAAATTTAGAAAAGTTGAAAATATGCTAATTTAAAGATCTGATAATGAATGCATGAAGCGTAAGTTACTTGCTTCTAGAAATGCATTATTACGACAGTTTTTTTTTTCCTAAGCATGCTCATTTACTAAGAGCATGTTATTCACTTGTTCTCGTTTAGATAAATTAAAGCTCTTGAAGAACAGTTCTTTGAAGTTAGCAAAATAATTATTTAAAATTGAATAAAAAATGAGAGTTCCCGTAGCGAACAAAGAGTTCTAGAGTTCTTCATACTTTTTTTGAATATGTCCTAACTTTTCCAATTTTGCTCTAGAACTCTTGATTTTAAGTTGAAAAACATGCTCAGAACATTTTTTTCGAATTTTAACACTTCATTCGCCAGAACTATTGAAAAAAAGTATGAGGAACTCTAGAACTCTTTTGTTACTACCAGGAACTCTCAGTTTTTTTATTCAATTTTAAACAATTATTTTGCTAGCTTCACAGGACTTTGAAGAACCAGGTTTTAGTGATTTACAACTCTCCTTTCCTTCCTTTCTGTGTACATGTTTTTAGGTAGGAATCTAAGGGACCCAAGCTTCATTCGATATAGAGATTTGGTCTATGGACGAAGTCAAACTACATATAATATCTTCTTGCCGATCAAAATATTGCAAAAAGATTTTTAAGATCCTTAGACAATTTGTTGACATTCTAGCTGGAATAATTTCGATATTTCTTGAAAGTCATGTGACAACATTTTTTGGAGTCATTCGACAAGTACATATATGTAAGTACGAGGGTGTGATTGGTAGGAAGTTGTTTTCGTCGGAAGGGGGATAGAGAGGGGGGGGGGTTAAAATTAGCGATATGTACTTGCGATATATATACGTATGCATGTACATATATGTAAGTATCTAATATAAAGCAAATTCTAGATTCGTAAGAAAAAATTGACTCGAGATTCTGAACAAACTTGAAACTACGATGATGATGATGATGATGATGATGATGATGATGATGATGATGATGATGATGATGATGATGTGGACGACAAAAAAAAGTGGGACTCGCAATTCTGTATATTCGACTACATCGCTCAACTAACAAAATTACTTCCGATTTCAGGTATTTTAGAGTTATTCGTATCTTTAACACCGATTTAAAACTTCGGACAGAAAGTCAAGTCGTTATAGAAGTCAAACTCATCGCAAAAATATCATCTGTTGCACTTCTTGTTAGTTTAGTTTTACAGGTGTATTGCGCCAATAGCGTCTATAATCGTATACTATATTGATTCCTTTAAATGACGGGGAGAGTTCTTACTCCATAAGTAATACTGTTAATATGTTAATAGTAAGTTAAACTGCATTGGTCGTATTAATAAACATTGTCTAACTTTAGACAGCCGTCCAAGTTTTTAAAAAACCTTTCTAATTATTGCTAAAGTGATCTAACTTCTTATCTCAATCGATTGTCTAAACCTTGACAAATGCAATATTTTTTTTTTAAATAAAGCATATTTCTGACTGTTTCAAAATACTTAGACATAGTTTAAACAGTCAAAAATCTAATTAATAAGACCACATGTATCTACTATAACACCATTTGTGTTTTATTTATAGAGCGGAATGTTTCTATTTTATATCTGTAGATATTTTTGTGCTCCGCAAATGAAGTGCACCATGACGCCGCCATTTTAGATCATTTATACTTACTCTCGAGTATACTAATATATACATGTATATGTATATGATATAACAGGCTTGCTTCTTTGGTTATCAAATATCATGTAGCTACATTTTAAGGAAAAATATTAAAAAGCAAGAAGTCCTATAAAATATTTTGCATTTTTGTTTATTGTTTTTTTTTGGATAAAAAAATTATTTTTTATATTTTTAAATGAAATATTGTTTGAAATATTAGCAAATAGTAGCAATATATTGAAGGCTATATCAAAATCAGTTGCGCCATTAAAAAACAACTCATTAACAAATTTGAAATAATGCCCAAACGCACATACCAAAGGACGGTATAAAAAAAACACTTTTTTGGACTTCTATATAATCTTCGTGCCAATTTTGATTCCATTAGTTTTCTTTTTTCCACAAAAATCATACATAGGTAAGGTACCCTATAAAACAAGTCAAAATTGATGCAGAAAGTATTGCTGCTTCAATGCTACAAAAATATATACCAAAATGGCCGTGCGGTTAGCGAGCAAGATTTTCGGTGCGATGGGACACGAGTTCAACTCCTAGACAATTAATTAAATAATTTTTATAATAAAAATAATTTCTAATCAAATTTGATATCTCATTTCAGATAACCATTACGAAAAATAACTTAAAAATAACTACTCATAACATATTCTTCGGAGTAACTTGAACTTACTCCATAAAGGTGTGCAATAGGATTCTAAAAAGGTCGCCCTTTTTACTCTTTGGAGTATTATTCAAAGCGTATATGAGTGAGATAATAGATGATAAGTAGTTTCTTTGGATGAATATAGGATAAAAATTGTTAGTTGGGCGGATGGATCCATTTTATTAAAAAAATTTGGAACATTCCCCCGAAAGGTTTTTTTTTTTTTTTTCTTAATTTTTCGAAGGACCAAAAATAACGGTTCTCACATTTTGGAAAATCTTATCTTTCTAAAAAATAGCTCCACAGATTTTCTTCAGAAGATAAGTTAATCTAATAACATATAGGTAACCTTTTGATGAAAATAAAATTATCGAAAAACGGGTTTATAAACGTAACTACCCATCATCTCGAAAATATTTTTAAAAATTTTAACAGTATTGTACCTATGTTAACCACTTAACCGATTTTGATCAAAAAATTTTCTCAGGTGGTCGTATCAAGTAACAATAATACTGCATACATATATTTTCAAAAAAAAAAATTGTTTGCGCTTTTAAAAAAAGGTTCAATTTTTTTTTTTTTTTTGAAAAATCATTTTTTTGGGAACGAGTTGATGAATTTTTTTGAAATTTTGGTTTAAGTTGTACATTATTTTAATCTTAAAAATCGAATATCAATTTTTTTTCTAAAAAAAATTCAAGAAATTTTACATATCAAAAAAAATATTTTTTAAGAAAACCGCCTAAACGATTTTTGAAATTTTTTTCTGCATAAATTCATATTTGTGCAAGAATTCAGATGACGTTCTTTATTCTGAGAATGAAACATTTTAAATACTTGTTTTATCAATTTAAAGAACGCGTTTCATGATTTTTTTCCATATTCAAATTTCGATTCTTCAATTTATTAAATGGATAAATTCATATATAATTATTAATTTATATGTTTTATATTACACTCAATCTTTAAAATTCAATAAAACTTTTACTGCAGGAGCAAGTTCGTGCGATCCGGTCGTGCATTTTATTTTGTAAACTTTCTTTTCGAAAATGACTTTGCGGATTTTCTACTAATTCTGGCATCAAGCGGTTTTTTGAAAACTATCTAGAATATTTATGAGAAAAATTATTCTTAGAGTCAAAATAAACGACACCTTTCATACAAATGTTCAAAAACCGTTACAGAAAATCTAAATTTTTTCCAAAAACAACTCCTACAATTTCGATTAAAAATTTTTTCGTTTACTAATATTAGTACGGCCTCTCATTATATAAACAAGAAAAAGTTAAACAGTACAATTCTTTTCAGTGAGCCTGGACTACAGCCTGGAGTAATATACATAACATATGTATATGTATATTTTTTTATTTTACCGTGTACTATTTTAGCACAGATTTGTGTAGCTCAATATACAGTTGGTGGATTTTAATAATCCCTTACGTCTGCCGGTCATGTTTGAATCCGAGGTCTTTCATTTTCTACTTTGGAAAGTTATACATTATTTATATCATTCAATAATTATATATTAAAATGAATAAAATTAGTACACAAGTCTAAATATAAGTAACGATAATTCCACATGACCTTCACCTTAAAATTAAATACTCTCCGCCTATAAGTTTGCAATTCAATATGCCTTATATTTTTGAATTCATTTAGCAATTCGACTGTTTCACCATTAAAATATTCATTTCGAATGTTTTATGATATCTTAATTAACCGCAAACGTTCCTTTAAAAGGAAATATAGGTTTTTAACCAATACACATTCATTACAGCTCTTATATTATATTTAAAAATATACATATACATAGAAGATAAAAACAAAAATATATGTATGTATTAAGATACTCATTATACCACAGCTGTTTATCACAATCTTAAGCTGTCTTACCCTCATTAAGTAACAATATAATTAATTTGTACCAAAAAAAGCTAAAAAAAAAATAAAAACTGAATACAAAAACCAACCTCTCTTAACACCACAGCATTGAAAAATTTAATACTTATTATTCATTTTCCTGCAACAAAAGATACATATTTCATAACACAAAATTAAACACTTAAGCATCCGGAAGCTCTGAAATCCTCATTTTCTTTCCGAACAAGACCCATTTCACAGAGAGGGAGAGAAAACTGTTAAATAAACGCACCAATGATGAATATAAAAAAAAAAAGCAAACAAAATGAAAAAAGAAAAATTATAAAATCTCAAGACCACTCAAAACGCACGTACTCTTGTAAGCTTAAACTATATAGTGTTACGCTTAAAGGATATCTATCTATCTCTGGTTATTGTCACAAAGATACATAATTCCCTTGAAGTTAGAGAGCTGGTGGCAGTTTGAGTACTTATGTTTTGTTGTGATTTCACTGTTACCGTTAGTTAAAGTTATACCTAGATTTATTATTTTAAGGCAGTTTATTAGAAATTAAAATTTTTAAAACAAATTTTTTTGTAACTAAATTAATAGCCCAGGAATTTGGTTCAAAACTTCTAAATTTTGGTAGGTTTGAAATTTTGTATGGGTTTAAAGTTTAAAGGAGTATTTAAGGAAATATCGCCACTTCTAACTGTTGAGGAATTCCTGCAATCAGTGTTTAAAAAAATAAAATAAAGTTAAACAAAATAAAAAAATTACGGTACATTTTAAAAAGTTACAAGATTTTGAACTTTATTTTTGTTGGAAATTTTTTTATTGAAAGTTGAGAAGTTGAAAATGTGATTTTTTTTTTTGGAAAAAAAAATATAACGGTACAATTCAGAAAATTGAAAAATATCCTAGACAACGTAGAATTGAATTTGTTGCAAGCTAGTAGTCATTTATTTTATATAATACCAATAACTTGCTCTATTTGTATTTAAAAGTTTGCAAAAGTGTAAATTAAAAAAAATTTGTACACTATTTATTATTACAATTGAATAATGAGGTAAATATTACAAAAACAAATAACACAATTTTTTTTCGTATTTAATTCTGCATCGGTTGAGATATTTTTTAAGTTTCTCTTGCTGACAATTTTGAAATAATTTTTAATCAACCCATAAAGGAATTTAAAAAAAAATAAAGTTCGAATAATAAAAAAAAAAAAAAAAATATAACCGTATGCTAAACATTTACGAAATATCTCAAATGATACAAAATTTACTAAAGCATAATATTGTATACAATTTTGTTTAGTACATTATGTATTTAGTTAAAATTACCAGTAAGCGTTGAAGAAGTGAAAATAAAAACTGAATCTTTGCAGATTTTACTAAAAAAAAAAAAAAATATTTTATGGTGGCACATCAAAAAAAAAAAATTGAAAAATACATGAAATAATGTTAAATTCAATTGAGTATAAGACTTAATTAATTTTATTTAATAAAACGTCTTCTAAACCTTTATATTTTCAGTAAACGTTGATGAAGCGAATTTTGTTTCGTTGTTTTCTTTTTTATAAATTTCACCGTTCAAATTTAAAAGTTACGGAACTTAATACAATCAACATTTTTAATTTATAGTTCCTAATTAAATATCGCATTATTTAAAATAAAATGAGTTTCTGCTGCTCACCGTTCAGAAAATTTTTTGAATTTATTCAAGAAACAATAGAAACAAAAATTGTTTTCGTGCAAAAAAAAAAAAAAAAAGACAAAAATATAACGGTACATTTTTAAAACTTAAAAAACATCTAAAATGATACAAAAATAAACTAGTTCTAAGGCTGCATACTGTTAAATTTGTAAAAATTGTTAAAATTTTTATTAAAAGACAAAAAAGTGAAAGTTTTTACAAATTTTATTGCTTAAATGGAGTATTTAACGGCCAAATAGAATTATTTTACCATTAATTATCTAATTTTCAATCATATGGGATAATTCTAAAATTTATTCCGCGCACCTTTGTGGAAAAATTTTGTTTTAATCCATAAAGGATCGTGCATGAAACAAAATTTTGAATGTCCAGAAAAAAATAATGAAAAAAAGAAAATAACGGTACATTTTAAAAACTTCCAAAGTACCTCAAATGCTACAAAATGAAATACAATTTAAGATTACATAACATTTTTTGGGTATTTGTATGTGCTAAGTTTGACTAATTTTAATTGAAAAGTTGAAAAAGGGAAATAATTAACAAGTTTTTACAGTTTTTGCTATTAAAGTTGAATGGTTAAGGGTACTTAATAAAACAAGAAAACTATTTTTCTTTTTTTTATTTTGCATCATTTGAGATATTTTACAAGTTATCCTACGATCCTTTCTATAAAAAAATTAATTTCATTCAAATGAAACCATAAAAAACGTATGTTTGAGTTAAAAAATATAATTTTGTCAGTATTTTATTTGCTTAGAGCTTATACATAAATAAGTTTTAATAAATAAGTTAATTAAATATTATTTAGTAATTTCCCTAATTTGTTGGTTCCAAAGAATTTCTCAGCCAGGCTAAAACTTGATGGTAAACGTGATATGAATGCTGATCTGTAGCAGCTTTTGTTGGAGGAAGATAGACTTTTATCAATTTTGAATGTAACTGCAGGTTAGCAATCAGTCTGTTCTAACCACGGTACTTTCCTTTAAAAAGCTGAGGTAATATGAAAAATTTGTTTCCAATTAAAAATAAACAGTAAAATTAGACTAGGAAAACCACAATAGCTTTACTTGGTATCTAGCATTTTTTGGACATTCCAAAAATAACAGTAGAGGTAGGTACCTGCCAAAAAATTTGTTTTCTCAAAAGTTGCTATATAGATTTTTCTTAAAAAAAAAAAAAAAAAACAGTTGGAATACATAACGCCATCTTCTGGTGGTTTTTTTTTTTTTTTTTTTGTTTTTTTTTTTTTACAAAAAATGGTTATTAATGATGCCTTCCGCAAAACCATTTTTGTCGATTTTCTCGAAAATTGATCAACTGATTTTAATCAATTTTTTATGTAGAATTTTTTTTAAAGTTTACCTACTTTTATTGTATACAAAAATTTTCAAAAAAATATGTCTTGGATTTTTGAAAAAAGTTTCAATATTTTTTTCGAATACGTACTCAATAAAAAGTAAAATGCACGACTGGATCGCGCGAACTTGTTCTTGCAGTACTTAAAAGTTTTTTTTTTCGAATTTTAGAGATTGAGTGTATTATATGTATATGTATTTATTCATATAAAAGATTGAAGAATACGTATGTATATATAAAAAAAAAAAAACATGTTCACACGTTCTTGAAAATGATAAAATAATGTTTTAATCTCAGAATGAAGAAAGCCATCTTAATTCTTAAATGAATTTTAGCAGGAAAAATTTCAAAAATCATTCGGGCGGTTTTCTTAAAAAATAGAGCCCCAGTCTAGGCAGCATTCTTCTCTATATTCCCTCAACTGAACGCCACTCCTGGGATTTAATGAGATGATCAAAACCTTATTTCTCAGTCCACTGTGCCAACAAAAATCTATCCTATCCTGCTATTCCTTCTAACATTGCCTAATTTATAAGACCCTATATCTTACTGGCCTATATATGTTTGTGTTGTTTTTAAAGGACCAACAGAGTAAAAAACTTGATTAAAATCGATGGAGCCGTTAACGATAAATTTGAAAAAAAAAAAAAAAAAAAAAAAGAATCTTTGACTGGTACCGTTAATAACAACTTTTGGTAAGTTTTTTTTTACCGAAATGCAGACCATACCAGCATAATGCAAACACAAACATTTTAATCATAAATCTTTAGAGTCGTTTTTTTTTCAAAACCATTGTATGGCAGGTACCTTTATTTTTTGATCTCAAAAAATCACCCTCTAGGGAAATCCGAAATGTCTTATTTTCCATGACTCTGGCGCATAAATCAGGCTGAATTTGACCGATGGCATAGGTTACGTTGGCTTTGACAGCCGCTATGTTTTGTGGCTTATTGGCATAGACCTGCGACTTCAGGAAAATCAACAAGAAAAAGTTTAACAGGGTCAAATCGCATGATCTTGGTGGCCAGTTCAAATCACCTCCACGTGAGATGACCATGCCCTCGAATCGCTCGTGCATAATTTCCAATGTAGCGTGAGCTGTATGGCACGTAGTGCCGCCCTGTTAAAACCACATGCCGTTCCATATCATCCAATTCAGGCCAAATGAAATTGGTAATCATTGACCTATGGCACTCGCCATTTTTCGGTGATGGCCTGGCCATTGTCGTATGGACCGATGACGATGCCGCCGCCAGCCTAATCCACACCAAACAGTGACCTTTTTGGGATGAATTGGACGCTCTTGGATCTCATGTGGAATTTTTTTTGTTGACCTGGCGGACCCTACCCATTCATCCATAACGCAAAATGGACGAAGTGCAAGTTAAATAAACAAATAGCTTGTATAGGTTTACTATAACTTTTTGTGTTGTTTGTGTCATCATTCTACTAACACTGATTACAAAAATCAATGTCGATCAATCAGATATATTTGGCAGAAAAGACTGAACAAATGACAGCCGCAATTTGACAGATATAGCTTCAACAATATAGCCACTATGAACTGTTAAAGTTCGAAAGCCCCTCTTGGAAGACCCTTTAATTCAACGGACTTAGTTAAAACAAATATAAAACAAAACGAATTTCTTTTCGTTAATCCTACGGAAAGAGATTTATTTATGTTTCATTTTGATTTTGGTTTCGCTTTGCATTGATGCATAAGCTAGGCTTTAAATTTTGAATTTGTGAAATTGTTTTAACTGCTTCTGCTACAAATCTTCCATATTCCATAAGAATGGAACACTCCCAAAATGCAATCGAAAACGACATTAACGATTCGAGTAGTGATTTGGCTAGAGTTGCGAAATCTTTAAATTGTTTTTTAGTGATGTTTATGTTGGAGCAGCAACTTCGAACAAAAACAATCAATATAAAGCTTTGTCAGCTTTGATCATATCGCTGCTCGAATCGTTTAACGCAGCTCCAACATAAACACACCCTAAAGGATCATACAGCATTTCTTAAGATGCAAAAAATGTTTGAATTAACAATTAAGATAAATCTGTTTTTAACAATTTAGATCGACACTTAACCTTATCATTGATCAATTAAATTGATTTTATCTTCATAATCCAATCGTAATAATCAAAATGAATGCCACAAGCGCCCTGTGAATTACCCTAGCCCAATCTTTTTTGTTTCCACTTTTAAGCGTAAAACTTTGTTTATGTTGGCTTTACAGTACATAATGTACCTTACATAGTAGGTACATAATACATATACCTAACTATACTGAGCTGAAGCTTTGACCAGATACAAAGGTAGGTAAAGTGTTTATAGTATAACGAAGGAAAATTTTTCATAACGAGTCCATTTCTAGGGATATTTTATGTGCGGTTGTCATTTTGAAATTATTTTTCATTACACCTCCAGGCTATTCGGTAGAGATGCGACATAGCGGACAGAGGCAACGGCATTTTTAACGAGGACCGTCCGATGCCGTTGGTTGTGTCGCTTAGTCGAAACGCACCTTTTAGTACCGTAAACCACGAAGTGATTTATCTTAATTGTTCTTGTTGATGGTGGAACCTTTTAATTTTAGACACGAGAGACCGGTATGAGATTATACTCTCGGTAACTAATTTATTTATCTCAAATCTAAACGGATCGAAATATAACGGTGAACAATAGAGCGCCTGATGCGGTTATTTTAATAGAACACGATAAAAAATCATCTCATTTATAAATTTCGAGGATATCCAAAAAGTGGGCTCTGCGCTTCAACGAGTACCGGAATAATCCTATCAACAACAACTATAACAACCATCAATGAATGAACAATTGGCAATGGTGAATAATAATAATCATTATTTGCTAAAGCTATTCAACTACCATCATTAATATTCAAATTGAAATGAATTATGTAGAATTAACGACATTTTAGAGTGCCATTTTTAACTATTTATATAACCAGACTATGAGGTTCTATATACCTACAAACATTAGATTGGGGGATCGGTCCTTCTATTGTTCCATTTCCTTTTTAATTATATTGTTGGTTATGATGGTTTTGTTGGCAATGATTAATTTTGTGATGATGTTGAATAATTGAACAGTGAACACAATAAAAAAGAATTTTTCTAATACCTATTGAATTATTAATGTCAACTTGAATAAAAAATGGAACATAAAAATATTTATAGGTAGATGCAGATATAAAAGTGTTTGGAAATTAAGAAAAATAATA
This sequence comes from Epistrophella euchroma, assembly GCA_947049315.1. Taxonomy (NCBI): domain Eukaryota; kingdom Metazoa; phylum Arthropoda; class Insecta; order Diptera; family Syrphidae; genus Epistrophella; species Epistrophella euchroma. Next base: position 20,081,948 of record OX346245.1, read on the forward strand.
AAAATGAAAGAGAAATTGTTTTTTGATTGTCAGAATTTGCAAAATTAAAATTTGTTTTAGACATTTTCGTTGTAAAAGTAATCTACCTATCTATAGGTCTCTTTTTTTTAACTGTATGTACAGAAGACCCTATTTAGATTGGAAAAATTGAGGCCGGTATCAAGGCAGTTTGTGGGTAAGAGAAGTAGATAAAAACTGGTCTAATGAGTTTCATTTGTTGTTGTTTCACTGTGCGAAATTTCGAAATTGTTGTTGTATCAATGTATTTCGAGGCGCCTCAAAGTTTATAATGTAGATACGACGACCCTCGCCAGTCCGCACTCAATTTCCCAATCTAATCAGGGTCCTAGACTGATTCAAAAAAATTAAAATACAGGGTGGGGCAAAAGGTGTGAACCGGTTTTAAAGGGATGTAAAACAAAAACAATTCAACTTACAGAAATTATGTTTATATGTTGTTTGATTCAGTACATCAGAATCTAGTTTTTTACTTTAAGTTTAAAAGATTATTTCACGTAGGTAGCGGCCGTGATTCTAATGTTTTCAACCGCTCTTCTACACATTTCGATGGGTATTGCCGTAACTTCCTCTCTGATTCTGTCCTTAAAAATCACAAATGCTCAAACCTGGTGAGCGCTTAGGCCACTTCACGTCAGCGTCACCCCTCAAAGAGACGAGGCGCTGGGGGAACACTTGCCTCAATCTCGCCATTGAAATCCTATAGCAGTGAGGGGTGTAGCCCCGTCCTGTTGGAATCAGATGTCTCCCAGATCAGTTGCTTCACTCAATTCTTCCATCTCGGGTTCAAAAAACTCTTTCAACATTGTCACATAGCGCTCAGTGGTGACAGTGACGATTCAGGAGTTCTTACAGTTCTGGGTCTTCCAATTGCCAAAGGAGTTGCTGTTGAACCAGTGTTTTCCAATGTCGCCTAGCCCAACGTCTAATTGTATTACCGTCAGGGACGATTCCCCTACAGGGATATTGAAGTGCTGTCGGAAGGCTTTCTGCGTGGGGATAACAGAACGGCCATTTTCAAAAAAAGTCCTAACTGCAAACCCACGATGCTCTCCCGTCCAAAAAACTATGGAATTAACCATCCATTTTTACCTTCAATAACTGTGGAAGGAGTGTTGTAATTAAATGAGCAATTATGGATATTTTTAAAGAACATTTAATTTCCTTTAAGAATACGTCTCAATCATTTCTGAACGATAACCGGTTGTAAAGTTATAAAAATAAAAAAGTAAACAAAAGAAAACTTCCCATAAAATTTTTATAGAAAAAAGAAATTGGGCTGAAATTTTACCCGGCTTATTATTTCACTAAACTCTACCTAAAAATCTAGTGGCATTCAAAATCGGAGACATTTTAACTTTTTTGAATCAGTCTAATTTACACAAATTAAATGATCGTTAACACTCCAAAAAATTCAAAACTCAATGAACCGTTTACCGAGAAGGGCATACGTTACGTTAATAAAAAGTTTTTCGACAAATGGCGCCAAAAGGAAAAAAAAAACAAAAGATTTAATTAAGATAAAACTAAAAAAGACAACCATCCTATTGAGCTGAAACTAACACAATGTACTCTTAATCAACTTACCGCCAATTTATTCTCTTTCCATTAAATTTAATGTCACCATTTAAAAGGGGAAATATTTTAAATTTCAAAAATAATTGTGAATTTCCTAATTTTAATGATGATTTACAATTTAATGAAGAATGAATAAATTGGGGCTAAAGCGTTCAAATCAATGAAACGTTTTTTTTAAAGTTTTCCGATAGATGGCGCTGAATACTTAAGTTCTAAAACTAGCTAAAACACAAAAAATAACCATCAAGTCGCAAAATTTTTGTTTTTGCTATGCATAAAATATGCGTGGGGACTTTTAAGGTGAATCGATTATAACTTTAAATCAAACTACTGTTCCTACCCTTTTTTTATTTTTGATAGGGTTGCCAGACTATTTTAAAAGCTCGACGGGAAAAATGCCAAAAAATATGAGTAAATACCAATTAATTACACTGAATAAAATAAGAACCAAGTATATCTACATAAATAAATAAAATTCTAGGTAGGATTTTTTTAATCCATAACTTTGCAATGCGAAAAAAAAATAATTATCATCATGGAGGTTGGATTGATATACAGGGTGTCCCGGTAAGAATGGACCAAACTTATTATGGGGATACAGGTCATGAACTCTTAGAATTTAGTAACTTGTTCTTACCGAATCATAACGGCTTTCGAGTTATGGCTGTATGTTTAAAATTTGTACAAACCCCTACTTTGAATGAGTTTTTTGTTCACCCCTTCCATAATTGATTTTTAATTTTTTTTATTGGTACATTAAAACATTGGCCAATAAAAAGAACTGTTTTGTGCATAAATTTGGTTTTATATGGTCTTATTCTTTAAATTACTAGAAAAACTCATAGTTTGATCAAAATTAATTTTTTACTTCAATCTTTGAAAGAGCATCCTAAAAATGCTTCCTTTTAAAAAAATATATCTTGTTCTTATATTTTCTCAAAATGTATAAAACTTACTAAAGCTAGCCTTTAGATCGAAAGTTATATCCATTTGTAAACCAAAAAAACATGGTTCGAAAACAAAAAAAAAATAAAATGTTTTTTTTTTTTTTTTTTTTTTAAATCAAGCTTTATTTCTAATTTAAATTCTTTTTTTAGTATATTTAGTATATTCTCGAAATAATATAATTTGTTCAATTTTTTACATTAATGGCAGTCTTTTACATTAATACGTCACGGGTAAAAAAATTTAAAAAAAAGTGGTTCTAAAATTATGATGTCAAATAACGTTAAGAACAGTTTTTGGTAATTTTTGTTTTCACGAAAAAAGCAGACCATTCCTGCAGTAGAATAACCTAGTTGCACACAAAAGTTTTATCAAGATTGTTAAGACTATTCCGAATATAAATTTAACCTTTTTTAAATCGGTTGTACGGCAGGCACCGATATAATAAATAAAATAAATTTGGGGGCACAAACGGCTCATGTGTGTGCAGGAATGGAGAGGGGACCTACAGTTTCTTGCCGAATCCGAACGTCTAATGTGAGCGGCTATGATAAGAGATACTCTCGGAAGATTTGTCACTTCCACGCAAGAAGTAGTAGCTCCGAAAAAAACTTAAGGTGGTAGCGGCTGGTATTGAACCCGTGACCTCTGGCATGACAGTCAACGCATTAACCATTATAGACTAAAGCTGGCCATTCACGATTAAGCCAAATGGCTCGGCGCCAATTGGACTGGTGGATTTATAACCTGCTGAAAGTCCAAATGGCTCGGCCGAACTAATTCACATGATGCAATTTGGCTCGGACGAGCCATCTGGCTCTATCGTGTATGGCCAATTTAAGAGCCCACAGCAATTTTTGGGTGTGAAGTATAGCAAAAATTCAAGGTCTTTACTTTATATTCGCAAATATGAAAGTCTTGCAAGGCCGGGCGTTGCTGCAATAAAAATGCATTTTTTTTTGAAAGCCCAGATAAAAGGTATATACCATTAAAAAAAACTATATTTAATAAAAGAGCCTTCTGTATGCAAGACGCATTAAATATAATTTTTTAAGTGCTTTATCTTTTATCTGGGCTTTCGTTTTCAGAAAAAAATGCATTTTCAATGCAGCATTATTTGCAAACGCCCCATAACTACGGCTTGCAAGACTTGTATATCTGCAAATAAAAAATAAAGACCTATCTTATTACATCATTGAATTTTTGCTTTACTTCACACCCAAAAATTGCTGTAGGCTCTCGTTCTATTACGCCAGGGGCTACTACAGGTAGGTACCGATATTATTGGAGTTAAAACAAATTCGATTTCTTCTCTAGGGAATTTCCTAAAAATCTTAAGTACCTATTAACTTTAAAAACATCATTTACAACGCACAAAAAAATGGTTTCAGAGATACATATGTCCCTAGGCGACCTATTTCTCCACGAGCTGTTTTCGTCAGCCACAATTTCATTCTATTTATAAATTTGTTGTCAATCTCATTTCTAAAAATACTTTAATAATTAATTACACTTCAATGTAAAATTTAATTTCCAGACATAAAATCCTTACAAAAAACAAAAAACATTTTTAACTTCCGATTGTAAAATCCAATCAATCACCATACTTAACGTATCCTGTCATTGTATTTGAATCTTGAAGTGAGCTACTGTACTTATTAAAAGCATTAATGGTTCTAACATCAAAATCCCCTTCGATTTAACAAAGTTTTTATTTTGTTTTCCTCTAAGCTGCCAGTCACTTTACTTTATCAATTTCGTGCTCTCAAATGAACAATTTAAAAATCATTCGCTTCAATTGAGAATTTTGTTGTTCGAAACAAAAATACTTGCAAGCGGCATTCTCGATAGCTATACGAAATTGTACATAGGCACATGTATACTTGATATGAGTGTGTATACTGTTGTATATTGAGACAGGACCTATATGAAAAAGCTACAGATTCTAAAGGACTATCGAACAGCAACAGCATTCTTTGCTGTGGGATGAAACCTTGATTTGTTGAAATTTTAGTTTGTAAGGACCTAGAATGCTGATGGTGCACTCCGATTCCAATGCTGCATCGGCATGGCATATTGGTAAGGGCGGAGCGCAGCAGGATACATAGCAATCAAAATACAATTCTTTGAAAGGATGCAGTTCAGCGTTGAAAAAGTGTATTGGAAAAAAATCAACACAAATAATAAAAAAACACATGAAAACAAGAATAAAAATGAAAAATACCGGAGGAGCATCAGCTACACAAAATAAGGAAACAAATACTGGCACCAGATTGGAAGAGCAGAGAGTTTCCTCCTCCGATGTCTATTTTTCCGCACATGGCTGAGTTTGAAAATTTCTTTTTTTTTTTTCGTTTTCAGTGGGTTTTTGAAAAACGATCAAATCGAAGATTTAGCTTTTTTTGTCCAACCAACGACGACGACGATGGCAGAGGAATGCTGAACAAGGTCATTCGATTTGGCCAAAGGGTGATGCTACAAAAGGTTCACTGTGTATTATATAGTATATGTTCGTCCTGATTGTTGACATCAGGCATGACGCTTTAGTTATTCCTTAGCCATTGCTGCCGCAGGGTTTATTCATCTCATGAAAAATTCGGCTCCAGGCACAGTGCCGTCTCGAGAAACTCTGCTAGGAGGGGCAGTTTAAAATTTCAGCTGGTATTAGAGGGATGACATTTTAATTATTCATGGTTTTAATTGCACAGTAACCACAAGCAGGGTTTTATGCAACGTAAAATTTGAATACAGACATTTAGCTGCTCGTTTGATGCTATTCTTTTCTGTTTTCATGTGCTTCGGATAAAGCTGGCTATCAATGCATTTCAGATTTTATAAAAAAAAGTTTTTTTTTGTTTCAGCCTATTCAAGTTAATCAGGTTACCTGAAATCATGGATTAAAAATTTTTTTTTTTATTTTTTTTAAGATTGTCTGAGAAATGCCAGAGAATTTATAATAATTGATAACAACTTTTATACTTTTTATGTATCTCAATGTGGCTTTTTGTTGCTTAATATAATTTGCAAATAAAATATTTGCAACGTTCGAAGTCCAAGAGGAATAAGTTCCCTCTCGATGAACCCCACTTGCTGACGCCTTTGTGTGTATATAGATAAATTAAAAGTAATACAAAATTGTCCAATGTTAAAGTTGTTTTCAAAAGGACAACCATTTTGACTATCTTTCGGTTTGACTTCTAAAATTGATGAAGAGAATGTTGTTGCAGAGAGTCTATAAATAGAATTTGACTTTAAAATAGAAAAAGTTAAAATTATTTTATTTATTTAAGGCAGCAACGATGGTTCAATATTAAAAACTGAAAATCTCAATGGAAATAGAACAAGGGAACAACAACCTTGATTAAATATTTTTAATTTCCCATTGGAAGTTATTGTAATTGGTCCGATTTGTCGAAACGAAAATTTTGACATTTCTCCACGTTTCGAGGTGTCTGGATTTCAAATATACATTGGCGCAAAATTTTAGACGATTTAGTATGAAGTTAAAGCATTTCTAGTATGATGCTACGTTAAAAACAGGTTTTTTAAAAATTTTAAACGAGTTAGCATCGTTTTATCTTTTTAACATTTTACTAAAGTTAAAATCGCCAAATGCTTATTTTATCTTTTTAGTATCACACTAAATCCGAATGTCACTTTGGCAGCTACAATTGCACAAATGGGTTGTACTGTCACTGTTTTAGGCGTGTTCAGCTAGAAAAATAGGTTTAGTATGATACTAGTTATAGTCCAGTCAACGAAGGAAAAATAAATGAAATAAATCGTGTAGTCTGGTTTATTTTTTTAAGTGGTAGGGGTGACCCCCAGGCAGTGCTGGGGGATCGTGGGAAAAATCCCTTTTTGTGGGAATTTTAACCTCTAAAGGGAAAAAGGGAGAACCGACCCATTTTGTGGGAATTCTTTGATATTTGAAATTTTACCCGGAAAAGAGCAAATCAACAAAATTATAATCAATTAATTCGAAACAAGTGAAAATAAAGTTCAAGACATGTCTGAATGATTTCTTGGAAGATCTTATAACACCTGATAAATTACACAATAGGTACAAATCGCGATCGTGAATATAGTAGGTACTATCAACGACTAGATATATATCTTTAGTGATTATTTCTACATTCGTGTTCAGTTATATATCTTTACAGCCTTATTTATTAGATTTCACTAATACTCGTTTCAACCTCGGAATAGTTAAACCGAGTCGAAGCACTTACTCCGTCTTTACGCCACGTCAAACAAATTCTTATTTATAAAATATATTATCAAAAAATGACAAATCTAAAACTCTGGTTATTATAAACATGGCTGATTTCCACAAATTATTAATTTAAAGTAATTATTATTGGTTTTATTTTATCTAACCGAGTACCTATCTATTGAATGATAAGCAAAATAAAAGAAAACGGTCTGAAAACTGGGATTTCGTTTGCACACCTTTTTGTAAATTTCACACGATGTTGATGTCATGTCAAAATGACATAAATACTAAAACGGCTTTACTCCGGCTTTATTCCTCCTATGTACCAATTTTAGCTTACTCCGCCTCTATTCCGCATGTATTTTTTTATGAATACATTTTTCAGGATTAGAGGTGTCGTAAAGTCGGAGTAACCTTACTCCGTCTCTAAACCGAGTTAATAAATAAGGCTGTTAGTGTTTAGAAAAAACATGATATATCCAGAAATAAATTGCTTCTTCACTTCCACAGTTAATAAAGCATAAACGCTTGGACCGATTTGCTTCTTGTTTGGTACTTGTATGCACTTAATAATATACAGGGTGTCATCTACTTCGTGTAATACATTTTAGGGGGATGATTTTTGGGTCATTCTATGGGGGAACACCCCTGAGGCTGGAGGTGGCATTTTCTGAAAAGTTAATTTATAATGGAAAAAATTATTTAAAATAAAAGGATGTTTTGAAGGCAAATATTTTCATTTTTTTAGTAATTTTTTAAATCAAGTTGCTTTAAAAAGTTTTTAAAAAAAATTAAAAAATTTTTAAAATTTTCGTCTTTTTGTTTTTTAATTTCTTAAAAATTCAAATTAAACATTATTTATGTGCTTTGTTGGTTTTTATTTTTTTTTATATTTTTCATTTTAAGTCCACTTTTCAACATTTTTTCTGTGGGAAATAAAAAGGGAAAAAAGAAAATATTGGTGGGAAAAAAGGGAATTTACCGACTGCGTGGAGGGAATTCCGTTAAAAATGCCCCCCAGCACTGCCCCCAGGTACAACATACTAAAAGTAAATTAAATTTTCTTAAAAATAGGTTTTATTCATATTTTTGCTAGGAGCAATACTAAGAGAGATATGGGAAGTACAAATGTCAGAAAATCTGAAAAACCATGTTAATGCGTTAAAAATTTAACGTTTTTTGATGAATTAACCCTGAAATTATAGAAAAGGCGAGAGTTTAAATATCCTTATTTAATTTATTTAATACAGTATTTTTTGTGATATGAAAAATACTGTATCTTCAAAGGTAAGAAGTATGCAATGTATTTCCAAGTTATTGACCAATACTTTGTGAAATAGTTTAAAGAGATATATTAAGAAAAAACTTGCTCAGGAGGGGGGGGGTCTAGTTGCCCCCACTTATACGGGAGGGACCATTTTCTGAAAAAATTGTATCAAAGTGCATAAATAATCATTTAAAAACAACGGAAACATGTACAATGCTATACTATAGCTTTTTGAAAATGTAAAAACCTATTTTATTATTTCACTGCTAAAGAAAGTAATTTTTGAAAAAAATTGACTTAAAATCAAAAATAAAAAAAAAAAAAAAAAGTTAACTTATGATAATTTTTTTTTCAAAATTTTTTGTTATAAAGTACTAGATTTTCGTTTAGTATTTAATCCTTAGGTGATCGCTTAAAACTAGTTTAAGAGAAAATTGAAAATTATGAAAGCTACTACTTTTTTTAGAAAATTATTTTTGTAGAGTAATTAGTACATTGAAACGGTCAATGTTGTAACGAAAAAAAAATAAGTTAAAAAAATAAGTCTTTTAGTTTAAGAGAAAATTGAAAATTATGAAAGCTACTACTTTTTTTAGAAAATTATTTTTGTAGAGTAATTAGTACATTGAAACGGTCAATGTTGTAACGAAAAAAAAATAAGTTAAAAAAATCAGGTAGTCTGGATTATTTTTTTAAGTGGTAGGGGTGACCCCCAGGTATAACGTACTAAAAGTCCCCAGCCCAGGCCTGCGAACTTTAGCCAGGAGAAGGGGGTAAAGGTCCCCTTTCGAAAACCAAGCGTTTAAGAAAAGTGTACAACACAAAATGAAAGTAAATTAAATCTGCTACAGAAAAGGTTTGTCCACTTTAGGGTAGATGAAATTTGTTGTACCTGGGGGTCACCCCTACCACTTAAAAAAATAATCCACTCCGCTAATACTTTTGGTTTTCGAAATATTTACGAAATAGTACAAAAGGGGACCTTTACCCCCCCCCCCCACCTGTCTAAAGCTCGCGGGCCTGGGCTGGGGACTTTTAGTATGTTGTACCTGGGGGTCACCCCTACCACTTAACAAAATAATCCAGACTACACGATTTATTTCATTTATTTTATGACTTCGTTGACTAGACTATTAGAAAATGTTTAAAACTAAGAATATTTTAGTAAAGAGTTTTAAAGTTAGAAACTTGTTAAGTAGTATCATACCAATACCTTAACATCAGGCTGTTTAAAATTTTGCGCCTATGTTTTTAATGGCGTTAACATAAAGCAGGTTCTATATATTCAAAAACAACTGTCAATTAAGTCTTGGAAGGGCCGACATCTACGAATTTTAAAGGATCTATGCAATACACCCTACAAAATTAACAGCGCCGCGCACGCGGCGGGTGTGTATTGTGCAATAACGCGGTACGTTAAGATGTCAAGATCTCGACAACAGCGCCACCTTACGCAGCGGTGCCACTTTGCTGCAATTGCAGATCTACTTGAATGATTTTTCCTTGCATCAATCACTTACAAATATGTATTTTGGCATAGAGTTTCAAGAATATTTAAATAAAAATAATTTCCCTTTGAGTAAAATTAATGAATTGAAATGAAATAATTCTATGTAGAAGCAAGCAAGCAAATAAAAAAGCGTTTGGATTTTAATGATAAAAAAATAAAATACTGAAAAACATAGAAGCCGACAACGTCGAAGGGACAATGCCTTAAATATTATCTATTTTAATATCGTTTCCACTTACCGATTGCAACAAAAAATTTTGATATTAAATGGAGATCTTTATTGGAGAACAAAGGCCCTTTATTAAAACACTATGATTGTTTGGATGGATCAAAATTTTGGTTTAGTTTACTCGATATAAAAAATGCTCTGGGGGGAAAAATAAAGGTTTGTTCGTTGAGCCTTGAAGTTGCCCTAGGGTCGTCCCAAAGCAATTTTTGAAAACCCTGAACTCACCCTGACATTCAAATTCTCTGTTTTTTTTAAACTGGGATCGCCCTAAACTCGCCCTGAAGTAGATCTGGGGTTTTTGCTAGGATGAGTTGAGGTAACGAATAAACTGGCAAAGTGACAGTTGTGAAGCATTTATTTTGTTGAAGATTCGTGATTGTTTGTTTTTAAAATGGAAATTAGATAAAATATGTTAGTACCTACACTATAGAGGGAGATCGGTATAAGATGCACCAAACTATCGGAGCAAGTAGGTTGGGTTAAGACAAGAAAAAAATCGTATAGGAGGGGGGTTTTACTTCCCCCCGTTTAGGCAGGAGGGGCAATTTTCTAAAAAATTGACTTAAAACAGAAAAAAAATATTTATAAACAACGGTACAATTTGAAATGCCATGTTATACCTCTATGGAAAGCCACAAATCTCTTTTTTGATTTTCTTTTTAAATTAAGTGTTGTTAGTGAATAGTTTTTGAAAAATTTATTTCCAAACTCGAAATTTTGAAAAAAAAAAAAAAAATGAAGAAAAAAGTTTCAACCTATTTTTTTTCAAAATTTTATGTAATTAAGTATAATTTTTGTTTTCAAAACTCAATGCTCTTATTAGCTTTCAGTCAAAAACAGAAAACCGGATACTAAAATGTCTTTTAGTTTTTGAGAAAATTGAAAATAACAGGAGGAGCAATTTTCTAAAATAATTGACTTAATACAGAAACAAAATTTTTAAAAAACATCGATAATGCTAAAACCACTTGCTATACTTTTTTGTTAAGCCAAAAATATGTGCTTCCCTTCTGTTTATAAATTAAGTTCTTTTAGTGAACAGTTTTTTAAAACTTAATTTTCAAACTTAAATTTTTGAAAAAAAAAAAAATTTAAAATTGTGTTCAAACTGATTTTGTTTAAAATTTTAGCTTATTTAATAGTATTTTTATTTTTAATATTCAATACTCCCATCAATTTTTAGTCAAACATTGAAAACCAGATCTCAAAATGTAGTCTAGTTTTTGAGAAAATTGAAAATAATAAAAGTAAGTTTTCCTTAAATTCGACTTCCATCCGTTATTTTGTTGTTCAAAACATTCTACTTCTACAAGATATGTAGTAAAGTAAATTTCATTATTTTCAATTTTTACAAAAACTAAAAGACATTTTAGCATCCGGTTTTCTGTTTTGTATTGAAAATTAATAAGAACATTCAATTTTGAAAACAAAAATTATACTTAATTACATAAAATTTTGAAAAAAATTAGTTTGAATCTTTTTTTTAATTTTTTTTTTTTCAAAATTTCGAGTTTGGAAATTAATTTTTCAAAAAATGTTCACTAACACAACCAAATTTAAAATGAAAATCAAAGAAGAGATTTGTGGCTTTCCATAAAGGTATAACATGGCATTTGGAATTGTACTGTTTTTATAAATATTTTTTTTCTGTTTTAAGTCAATTTTTTAGAAAATTGCCCCTCCTGCCTAAACGGGGGGAAATAGACCCCCCCTTCTATTGTCTTAACCCAACCTACTCGCTCCAGCAGTTTGGTGCATCTTATACCGATCACCCTGTTTAATTGGATAAATTTACTATATAGGAAAAGAAAATGGAGACTTTTTATGTTGTTCTTATTCATTTTTTAATCTTACTAAAGGTTTTATTTATTAGAGGACAGAAATTCTTTCTTGCTTAAAATATCAACAATACAATTTAGAGTTCTAAAAGGCTTTTTGAGAATAGAAAAACCCAGGATTTTTTTTGACAACTCTTGGAGTTGTCAAATAAACCTGGGTCAACTCTGGTCTACTGCGAAGATATTCAATCTACTGCATTTCATTTATTGATCTACTTCACAAATTTTTTATCAAAATGGCAACGCTGATAACGAGTCCAAAAAAATTCTATTTTTAGGCTGTAGAATATTCACAAAATTTCATTGAAATTGGTAGGGCGATTTTCATATCGAGAGGTTATTAAAACCCTTATTTCAATAATTTTTTTAAGAATTTCCAAAAAATGTATTCTCTATATAGTCACGTTTGGTGAAATCTTAAAAAAACAAAAAAAATACTAATATTCTTCCCACCATCTAAAATTTACATTAAAATTAAAATAAAGGGTCAAAATAAACTTCTAAAGCCATTTTAATAAATTTAAATTTTTAAAGAACAAAAAACTTTTATTGCGAAGAAATGCCAACTGCATACAAAAAAAAATAATACAAGCATAACTTAGGTTGTAAGTAATGTGGTCTGTAAATTTCATGTTACAGTCAACCTAATCCTTTTAAATTTTTCTGTCTATTTAAGTTAATTGCCTTGTTGTAATAGTTTAGTGGAAACAACTTACAAAGAAAAAAACCATAAACTACATCATTTGCATCCTTTAGGAGAATTAAAATCTTCTCTCCTGAGTAAAGAAAGAATTAAAATAAAAGCTTTAGGAAAAAGAAGCTGAAAAAAAAAAATCACAACTTTCTGGCATCTCTTGGAAAATGTGTACTCGCGTCAAATAAGGTAAGCTTCACTTAACAAAAAAAAGAAAACACACACATTTCGAGGATAACTTTTAACAGCCTTTTAACCACTGGGAGTTTCTTCACGGTCCTCGCTCAACGTATAGCTACTCCAGTTCAAAGTCGGGAACGTTGACTCCTCTATCAGCCAGCTAACCAAGGTGGCTAATGATTTATCCTGTCTGCTCTGCAATGCAAAGAGAAAATATAATTCATTCATAAAAGTTGAGGAAATGAAAAATGAAAGAAGAAAGAAATATAAAAAAAAAAAAAAACAAATGGATACACAAAAACCATTCCTGCTCTTAATTTCCTGCGTGCAGGAAGTAGCGTGCTCCGAAAATATTCCTCAAGGGTTTTACTGCTGCTGCTTGGTGCTTCTAAAGTGAATTTAATTCCTGGTTGCGTCCTGATAATCTTAAGCTTAAGTGAATATTTGCCGGAAATATTAACTGAGCAGCCCTCTTACTTTAAATTGGCAGGTTTATCTAAATTATGATAAGTTCACATAATTAATTTTCATCCAAAAAGTGTCCTCCTACCTTCTTAACGCCTGCAGCCCTCCTGCCATCATCGCCATGCTCTGCTCATGCCTCACTTCAATAAGTTAGTGTCTTCAGCATGAGCTTATCAGGGCTATGCGGGCTATATGAAAGATATAAATACAAAACGAAGAGGTTCGAGCGGGTTATCAAGAGAAAATGGTATTTCCTTAGCATTCCGCACTTAATAAATTGCTTAACAATTCGTACTTTTCTTTTGGTTGTGGCTCTTAAAACAGAACTACATCTACATACAATCGCCTCATCTTCGCGGAATGGACAATAAACGAATTCATTTACGAATGACTGACTGCACAAAAGCGCGGATAAGGATTAATGGGTCTTAAAGTTGCTTTGATAAAGTCATGCTGAGGATTCTGGAACTCACGAAAGATCCTTGTAATAATTTTCGACGAATTTAAGCTCTGTGATTTGCTCTATAGTTTAACCACGTTTGTAACGTTGTAACGAAGGTGTATCTATTCTTACCGAATGGAAAGTAGAGAGCTAAGCAACCTGGGTGATGTGGAGGAACTTAAAGTTATTAAGGATATTTAATTTATATTTACTCTTCCAGGAGTTTCGAAATAGAAAAAAATGCGGATAGAGCTCTGGAATTTTATTTATTTTTTTTTTTATAAAAAAAAACTCAACCGGAAATTAGATAAATGTGGGGTGGGAACTAGTACCTACTGGGGCTTTATTTTAAAATAATAATTAAAATGTTATGATCTTGTAGGTATTTAATTAAAAATGTGTTTTTTTTATTAGGTTGATATTGAAGGTAATGTGAAGTAATTTATTACAAATTTATTATTTAACAATTCTATAGTTATGTTTAGTCCAGTAGGAATAGACGAAAAAATCCCAAAAAAAGGAAATAATTATTTAGAAGCTGAAATTTGGCATGGACGTTCGCAATGGGACTCTTTAAAACCTGAGAGAGTTCCTCATCGATCCGATGACCGCTAGGTCAGTTATAAGGGATCCAAGGGTCTAAAAATTAGTTTTTCGCAAATATCTCAAAAGTTGTTTTTGAGATATTTGCCAAAAACACTCATTTTCATGACTTCTTGCCCCCTTTTTTAGAGTTTTTTTTTACCTTTCCATTTGTTGTATCTTTTTAACGGTTAATGCTTATGAAAAAAGTAAAAATGCATTTTAGTTGCAAATTCAATGAGCTACAAGATAGAGGAATACAATTTTTCTATGACAACCCGTTTTTCAGATATTTGCCAAAAACTTCCACTTTCATGACTGTTTACCCCTTTTTTAGAGATTTTTTAACATTTCATTTGCTGTAAGTTTTTAACCTACTGGTATGAAATATACCTTAAAACCTTTTCCATACCTAACAAACAAAAATTTCATAAAAAAATGCGATTAAATTTTGTTTCACTTAAAAGAGTTTTTTTTTTTTTTTCAATGAAAAATTGAACTGAAAATAAGTTTCAGGTATCCGGGTTTTTCACTTAAGCGAATTTCGCTAAAGCGCCAATTGGTCGAAAAATACTCGGGTATGAAAAAAGTGTTTTCAAAAAATTTAAAAGGTATAAAACCTATGGTCCGGTTCGTTTTATTTGCATAGGATGGATAATCAGCGATAAAAAATGTGCCTAATTCCGTCAATAGAGTGAAGTTAGGGGAATGACATTTTCGGTGTTTAAATCTGGATAACGGGTATGGTATTTTTTTAAACATTTTTCTGATAGTTGCGCCCGTTAAAACAAGTTTTAAGTTTTTTGAAATTAATTCAGATAAATACAAAAAAAACAATTTTTTTTTTCGGTACGAAAAGTGATGGTCTCCAAAATATTAATGTTTTGAAATATTGACCCATTTATACAATATTTTTATTTACGCTCAAGATTTTTACATTGGTTGTTATTACTAAATATTTACAATAATTAATTTATTTCTTAAGTGTAGTATTTTTTTTTTATCTGCGAGCACAAAAGGGACTCTGCTTCGTTAGTTTGCTTATGTTTTCTTGTTTACGTTTGTATTACAAAAGTGTCTTAAGTCTAACATAAGTTTTTCTTAAATTCAGCATCTTCACGTCGGCTTGAGCAGTGATGACGGTCCTTAGCTGGAATTGAAACAAAAGAAATAGCAGGTACTCAACCTTTATAAATGCAGAACACAGAAAATGGATAAATGTTTGTTTTTCGAGTAAAATTTTAAGTTACACCAACCATCTAAGGTTTTTACATATTAATCAGGAAACAGTAACAGAATATCAAAAGACAAAGTGTCGAAAGGCAAAGGTTTATAGGACAAATGTTCGAAAAATAACGTTTCGAAAAGACAAAGTGAAGGACAGAGGTTCGAAAAGACGAAGTTTCGAAAAGACCAAGTATCGAAAAACAAATGGTTCGAAATTTCAAATTTTTGAAAAAGAAATGTACCTATCTAAGAATGCTGCAGACGATTTATTTTCATTTAAATTATTATAAAATAAAGATGAGCAAACTCAGATAAAAATACTGCGCTGATACACTTACTCTGAACAAAACTGGAATCGAATCTATAGACGAAACAGGAAGAGTTATCAAAAAGTGTGGTACGTTATTTTTTCTTACGTGTCCACAATGCAGTTGTACATCTTTTAAAGTATTTTGAAGAAAAACAATACAATATTCTTGTGTACAAGCTCAGAATTCATATTTTTTGTTTCCAATACTTTTCCTTTTAATAAATAATTTTTTTCGCGATACAAATAACCACAATATTTTTTTCCGACCCAAAAAATTGTTTTTTTTTTTTCTTCATAAATTTGAAACGTCAAAAGTGCTGTACGTGAAAAGTTGAAAGTTGGTGAACTCTTCCGTCTGCGGCTGCAGCTCCGTATGCGGCTACGTTCCGTTGTGTTCGCAACATTGAATTTGTGTGTATTCAATATTTTGACAGCTATTCCAGTTGCGGCTCCGGTTCCGTCTCCGTCTCCATTCTGTTCAGGCAGTTACTCAAGAACAATGCAATATCGACTTTGCGCCATAGCGCAATTATTTTTTCTTTTCCGTTTTAGACGATTTTTATTTATTTTTAAGTTATTTATGATCAATTGTAGTAGCCGTGGCGTGATAGTTAGTGCGATGGACTGTCATGCCGGAGGTCTAAGGTTCGATCCCCAGCCTCGCCACCTATTTATTTAAAAAAGAAAAAAACGGCTACTGCCTCTTGCGAGGAATTGACAAATCCTCCAAGAGTATCTCCTGTCACAGAAAAGTGCCGCTCGTTAGCCGTTCGGATTCGGCAATAAACTGTAGGTCCCCTCCATTCCTGCAGACACGCACACAGGAATGGTTGAGAGTTGTAAGTCACTAGGCCCTAGTTCTTCATGAGCTGTTGTGCCATCAAATTTATTTTATTTATTTATGATCAATTGAAATCTATAATAATCAAAAAAGAAAAATCGAATTTAATAGGACTGGTCTAGTTTATGAATAGTTTAGGATAATAAGTATACATACCACATACAATCTTGTCCATTTAGACACTTCTTCTTTAAAAAGCTTGCAAATATTCTTTTTTCTAAATTCTACTTTTTATACTTAACTATGTTTTGAAAAAAAAAAAAAACCCAGAAAAGATTAAAAATACGAAAGGAAGAACTAGCATATCCCAGAAAAAAAGGATGAAACTGAAAAAACTGAAACTTTACACGCAACAATAAATGAACAATTCTTTCAAAATGAAAACGGTCGCCTAAAGGAGCATATTTTCTTTTAAGTTATATCTACACACATATATATATAAGTTTAAACCCTTTAAAAAAAAGAGTTAACTTTAAACCTGAGGAACAAAGAAAACTTTGTCCCTCAAGCAGGCCGGGCAATGGAAATAACAAAAAAAAAATGAAATCACAAAAGACCCAAAATAGTGCTAAGTCACTGTTCCGTCAGTTTAAAACACGTGTTCAATCATTATTGTACCAATCTATGGAATATTTTAGGCCGTCCTTATGGCCCACAGGAAGCAATATTCCTTTGACCAAATGTCCTTTTTTTTTATTAACCACGTTGGTGGTTTGAATATGAAAAAAAAAGAGAGAAAAAATCATACCATCATCAACCTCACAAAAATCGAGGAAAAAAAAAAACATGAAAATACTGGATGATTCATAAAATCAAAAAATAACTTTTTAATTGGAAAATTTTAAGAGTAAAAAATGCCAAGTTGCATGGAAGGAGGTTGAAATTGTTTTAAAAATGAAAAAAAAAAAAAAAAAAACTTAGTACAAAAATTGCAATTTATTATTCCTTTTCCTTAACCTTTAAACAACTAACAAAGCTGTCTTCTGAGTATAGCCTTTAGAACCAGTTAGGGGGCGAATTGAAAAAAAATATCAAGTTTATAGAAATCTTCATCAAATCATTTTTTATTATAAACTACATAAATTTTAAGATTTTTAAATAAAATCCGGCAAACCATTTACAAAAATGATTTACAAAATTTTTCTTAATCTATTTTCTGTATCACACCCTGTACATTTTCATTTTTTCGGACAATTTTAAATATTTTTTCTAGGTCATCCTTGTGTTTTTCATTCATCCACGAAGTTTAAAGATGAACCAATGAAAATGATTCCTGCAGCGCAGTATAAAGTATAATCTAAATAATAACAATACCTAGTGCGGTCGGTTGTGTAGTGGAAGTGGTTTGTAGTAAAGGATTGATGAAGCAGGCATAATGGCCTAGAAGAAGTACAAACAATTTGCACTAAAAAAAAAATGAAGAGAAAAAATCATAATATACCTACCCTACATACATAGCTAGTATAATAAAAAAAAGTATGATGAAAATTCGTACGGCTGAAAGGACCTTTTTTTTTTTTTAAATTAGAAATATGGCTTGGGATGAATAGTGTTCTCTTTGTCTGGATGAATTGTAAAAATAAAAATGTTGCCTTTGCCATTTTAGGCCTTTCATATTTTTGTTTTTCATTTTTTTTTCTTTATAACTTTTTCCTTTGTATCATTTTGTCCTTTAGATTTTTTATATTTTTTTTTATAGAGAATTTCAAATTAAGTAGAATCTGTGAAGGGAGAAGTTAAGTTTATTGTAAAAAATAAAATGATTTGTTAAAGTTTTAAGATGACTTAAGATTTTTAAAGGAAGTATAATATTAATCTTAGTTTTAAGTTTAATATATTTCATAATAGTGTAGGGATTGATAGAAATGCTTATTTTAATGGAAGAAAGCATTTCTTCCTCCTTGAAGAAATTTTTTCTTAAAGAAAATATAAGGAAAAGCGGCAAGTTGTACTTGACTGCTAACAGAGGTATGTGTTTGTGTTTTGCTCTAAGATCTTGGCTGTAAGATTTTATGAGACAATTACCACATTATTCTCAGTCCAAATAAGTACTTCAATCCCAACTAACAATTCAGCTTCGGTAAGGCCTAACTGAATAGGTTTTCTGATTTCGTTAAGACATATTTTGTAAAGTTTCTGTTAGCATAAAAAAGAGAACGTTATAGAGGCCTCTATAGAAATGTTTGTACGATCCATAAGAAGCCGACTATACAACCCTTATAGAGGTTGAAAAAAAATTGAAATTGAAATTTGAAAATAATTTTAAAACACAAAGATTTTTTGTATATTTTTCTAGGGATCGAACTTAGAACTCCAGGATAATAGTCCACCGCTCTTTTATTTTATTTTTCATTCAACCTATAACTAACTTAAAGCTAAACAAAAATTTATTTTAGAATTTAAATTTTATTGGATTTGTCCCGAGTTTTTCCGAGTTTCTTCGATAGCAATTTAATACACACAATTACAGAGAAATGGCAATCTGGTTTTTTAATTCCATTTACCAAGGTTGATCTTTGAGTTTCCCACAACTAAACTCAAATGGTTGAATGAAAAACCACATAAAATCTGACATGTCAGCTTACAGAAAATTGTAACAGAAGTCTTAAAAATACTAAATGACAGAAACCTGTATAATAAACCTTATACAATCCTTATAAAATCTTTATACAAATATAGCGTCATCTACCTTCTTTAACTTCATTTATGGAGGTCTATTCGAAAATAGGTACTAGCCTCGAATAAGTTTCTTCATCTAGCTTTTAAATAATTAGAAGCAGTTATTGAAATCATGACTTCTATAAGATTTTTTTTTTCGAGGAAATTTGTATAGAAGCCTTATACATATCAAGACATGCAGCATATCAATATTTCTAAGCTTCTTACTACAATTCTGTGGAATTCAGGTTGGATTTGCAAAACCTTATGTTTTATATAAAGTTAAAAACATTATGAAAAACTCTCATACAAGGATTACATACATAATCAGTAAGCCTTAACATGCGTAAGGGTTTTTGTTTTGCCAAATGTAATGCTGAAGAACTCAGTTTTGATCTCATCAAAACATAAAAATAGTTCTTTTGTCAGGAAGGCTTAGAAGGTGTCATGGAACGGCAATTCGAATTACCTCTCTATACTCATTTGAGTCTCAATACATCCGTTGCGTAAGTGAGCGGGAATAGTGGAAACGGGAGGGTAGTAAGTGGAAAATATGGCATGTGAAAAAATCATCTTCAAATATTCTCAGTTTTGAATGAATTTAAATAAGAGTTTATTTAGAGGCATACTCGGTTAGTGTATTGGACTGTTACGTCAGAGGTCGTTTGATTCCAGGCCTCTGCCTTCTAGAAAATAAAAATGTTTTTCAGAGCTACTGCCTCTTGCGAGGAAGTAACAAATCCGTTCGGATTCGGCAATAAACTGTAGGTCCCCTCAATTCCTGCAGACCTGCACATAGGAATGGTTGAGAGTGGTAAGTCAATAGGCGTTGGTTTTTCATGAGCTGTTGTGCCATCAAATTTATTTGGCCTAGTTATTCTAAAAAGTATTTTCCGAAGTCTAATTTTCTGGTCTGATCTTTAAACTGGCTGCGCATTAACAAGGAAAGTGAGTGAGATAAGCTTGCT
Organism: Epistrophella euchroma; assembly: GCA_947049315.1. Classification (NCBI taxonomy): domain Eukaryota; kingdom Metazoa; phylum Arthropoda; class Insecta; order Diptera; family Syrphidae; genus Epistrophella; species Epistrophella euchroma. The sequence continues at coordinate 20,101,916 of OX346245.1, forward strand.
TCTGCCTATTCATACTGGTCCACTCTGTGTAACTTGGATGAATTCATATAGTCCCCCGAAGTTTCGAAAGACAAAGTCTTGAAAGGCAAAGTTCCGAACAACTAAGATTCAAAAAAATAAGTTCCGATCCGAAGAGACAATAAGTTCGAAAAGACAAAGTTCTGGAAAAGAAAAGTTCGAAAAGAAATAAGCTCGAAAAGAAGGTACAAGTTTCGAAAAACTATTATGTCTAAGAATGCCGCGGCTACTTAATTTTCGTCAAAGAGCGGGGTAGCTCAGCTAAAACCAGTGCACTGATACACTAACGCATAAGGGTACTTTACTATATCAGTGCAAGAAACTACACCACAGCGCAATTTGTATGTTTTCTTCGTTTTTTTTTTCGAAGGTCAAAACCTGATGCACCTACAAAGCGTATACGAACAGGGAACCACAGTAATATTTTGATATAGTATATTTAGCCTGAAAAAGTTTTTTACCTTTTTCTTTAAATTATTTATTATTTTTTATTGATCATCAACTTACAGGCCAAAATCCACAATGGACTTTTTAAATTGATATCTGGACAGACATTGAAAATTTTGGGAAAAGCCGAATTTTGATGAACGATGTTCTTTGGAAAATTTGATTCAAATAAATTCATGAGAAGCTATTTTGGAGGATTATCCACTGCCTCTCCCTCCCTTGTAAAATTGCAAGCAAGACTCCTTTCGGTACCATATTTATGAAAAACAGTTTTGGGAGTGTTTGACCCCAAATAAAATTGTATACATTGTTCATATAACTACGCATCCCGGGGTCCCTCAAGGAAACCATTTAGAACCCTTTTTATTTGTATTACCTATTTATGACTTAATACAAAGTCAATATCCAATATCCATGCTCGTGCCTAAGCAGTGTTGTTCGACTTTTGTACTTAACGTTTTTACATAGTTTTTTTTTACGTTTTTTACATTATTTTTTTTGTACATGCTGCATGTTTACTATGTTTGTGTAAAAAACGTAAAAAATGTAAAAAAAAAAAACGTGAAAAATAATCAAAATTGGTTAGCGTCGAAATTGAAGATATGAGTTGGAGCTGATTATTCTGTGCGGTATCTAAAAAAAAAAACTATTGGGTTTTTAAATTGTTTTCGATATGTTTATTAAAACAGATTTTTTAATCTATTTCCGTCACTATAAAATGCTTTAATTATTTGTTCTTTCGATTTCAATAAAATGATTTTGCCTAATCTGAAAGTACTCACTCAACCATGCGAAAATTAAAAAAAAAAAAAACTTTTTCTTAGAGGAAGTAGCTCTAACAATACTATTTTTTGCACTTTATAAACAATTCAACACACTTGAATGACTGCAAACTTTCTTTATTTACTAAGATTTTGATAGATAGTGACATTCCTCTCATGTTCTCTCTTTTTTCTCAGTATTTTATTTTATTTACGTCTTCTTCACCTTTTTTAAGAGATTTTACGTTATCTACGAGATTTTTACATATTTTACACTTACGATTTTTTTACCTAAAAATGTAAAAAAATTGTTTTTTACATGGATTTAAACATCACTGAGCCTAAGCGCTGTACGTTTTTTAAATCAAAGATTCAACAGAACAAATAACTTAACTTAACTTTAACTTTGATGATGCGTGTGCAAATTCTAATAAATATTTTAATGTTGTGGATTTTAATGTTTAAAAGAAGATTAATAAAAATTTTACAATTTCAAAGCTGATAATTTGTTAAATAAATAAATAAATAAAAAACTATTTCATGTTGAACTCGATTTAGTTTTAAACTAAAATCTGCAACCCTGATGACTAAATGTCTACTTTAAATGTTCAAAATAGCAAAGTTTAAGACATTTTACTTTATTATAGAAAACTTGTTTCTAGTGAAATCGCTTTACTTTCAATGAAATATGCATGTTGTACCTATATTCATATACTGAACCAAAATAGCACGATTGATTGCGCAATGCATTCATTTGACAAGATTTCACATCAGTAAAATCATTTCACGGTACATATACTTGACAACCACACAATTCACAACAGATAAAGACATCCTGCAAGAATATACTCGATATACCTAAACGAATCGTACAGTTATTGTATTCTATATACTGCCTTCACCACAGCTCTTAATTCAAAGCAATTTGACTTTACACAATGAATTATAACATCCTGTAACTGTGGCATCACATTTGCATCATGCAATTAGCCTTTAACAATGTACCGAATCAGATTTTCCCATTATGAGTTATATTGTGCAGGTGCATTTATGTGTAACCTGAATTCTGTTTTCCGTGAAACCATGTGGAAATTTTCCATAGGGATAACTAAATAAAAGACTCTATGTCTATGTGCAAACGCAAAGGTTGTATTTTGAGAAAAACATTTTCATTGATTTGAGTTCGAAGAAGGGCACATCGAATTAAACTTCTTCAAATGCAAACTTTATCACAAAGAAGACTTAATAATTCACTAATTGATAACTGGGGTTATTGACTCACCTGATTTGTTAAATTGCTTAAATTTCAACTATCGTGGAGGAGGTCACAACCTTCGGAGTTTGAATTTAATGAACTTACCCCAGCATCGCACTAATTTCGGATTGCATCAACCTTTAACTCGCATGTGCAAACTATTTAATGTGATCGTAAATCTTTTCGATTTTAATATTAACTTAAAAATATATTGAGGACCAGTGAACCACGCTCATAAATGTTTGTAATAGTTTTAATATTTTGTCTTCATTGTATTAATTTCTGTTTTGTTTGTATTAATTTATTTTTTTTTTTTTATGTAATGTTTTTCTTAGTGTACGTTTTGTTGTAGTTTGTTGTTTACTAACACTGCACTAAGTGATGAGCCAGTGTGCACAATTATTGTGTTGGCAAACCTTTGGTCGTAAGTCCCAGCTTGATTTAAGCTCTCTTCGACAAAGATTTGATAGTTAAAAAAAAATAATTAATTTCTGAAAAAGCTGCCGATAAGACAAATGAAATGCACGAGCACGTCTTTAAGTCTTCAATACATGTGGTAATTTTTATTCAACTAAGGGGTGATTAGAGATTATGATTAGTTAGTTCCATAGAATTTAAACTTTGGCGAAGCCTCATTCAGTACTAAAATTATTTCATTGGAAAAGTTGCGGAATTCATTTTAATTTATAAGGATAAGTTTATATTAGTTAAAGTTTTAACTTGATTATTTTTTTTTTTTTATTAAATATTAGCTGACCCGCCCGGCTCCGCACGGTGAGTTTCGTTAAAATTAAAAAAGGAAAATATTTAAATAATACCTGATCCAGCCAGTGGCGTAGCGTGGGTATCAGCCGACCGGGCGGAAGAAAATTCTGCCGCCCTCTTATTTAGGTATTTCAATTTAAAAATAGTATAGAGTGAAATAACTTTCCGGGAAGGACTAGTCATTATCATTGTCGTAAGGTTTCCAGAATATCTCTTGAAAAGAGAAACATGGTCTCTTTTTTGACACCGATCTTTCTTACTCTTTCTTTTTTCATCAAATTCTTTAATTGTTCTCTTTTTTGTAAGTGTCCTCTTTTTATTCACTTTTTGTAGAGTACATACCTACTTACTAAAAGCTAAACCGAGCAAAAGCTATTGACACTGAAAAAAATTTTTGCGTGGTTATTAAATATTAAGAAATGGCAAATCCGTTGAATTTAAAAATGAAAAGTAAAATAATATTTTAATAAAATTCAAACTTACAATCATAAATAATAAAAAAATGTCGATTTTTGTTATGACATATTAACTCTATACCTAAACTCTAATAATGCTAAAAAGCTGAAAAGCGGATGGAACACTAGAGGAAATATTTTACTTATATGCCTTCCGTTTTGTTTTTGTAGTTTTAGTAAAACGACAGTCGCATTGCTTGTTTAAGTTTTAATAACCCGGTTTTTTTTCTTGAACAAAAATTGGAGTATAAAGCCCTTTATTACAGAAAAATTCCATCACTACCGCATTTCAGCAATATGAGGAAAGCATTCAAATCAAAATCTAATCAACAGATGCCATCACTCAAAAATATAATTAAAATCTCAATAAAATTATTCCGCTAAACAATATTTTAATTTAATGACACAAATATTGAATAATGTTTTATGGAAGAAACATCATTTTAAGATTTATAAGCCTGTTAAGTATTTAAAAGGGCTTTATGAAATCGCCTATGATAGTCTATTTTCCAATTAAAAAAAGTAGTTAGATACCTATAATTAGAAGTTTCCGTATTGTCTAGTATCGATAATAAAGTTACTTCTTGACTTCTGGTAATACTGTTTCCAATTAAACTCCCATTCTGTTTAGAAAAAAAAAAAACTAATTTTTTGCTGAAAGGAATTTGACATAAGTATTATTTATTTTAAAACGTTTCCGCCCCCTAAAAGTGTCGCCCGGGGCGAACCGCCCCCTCGCCCCTATGCTACGCCACTGGACCGAGCTGCCTGCATTATAAGCCAAAATCAAAAATGTATTCATATGTGAAATAAACGATGAACCAAATTGTTTTTGCTTAGTAAATCTATGGTTTCCAAAGCTACCGGGCGAGATTGTGGTTCTGGATAAACATTTAGTCTTTTCCATCCATTCAATTCCTTATACGGAATAAATAAAGAAACACTATCACAATAAATTGATGAATCAGGAAACACGCTATTTTTTTTCTTAAGTAGAATAAGTACTTAAATGTCTTAATCAAAAAATTAAGAACACCGCCGGCCATCAGAATTCAAAACCTGCCACGTTTAATTAACAATAAAAAAGTGATAGAGCAAATAAAAAAACGTTATCTGCGTCAAAAACGCGTTTGAAGAATGTTTTTTAACTGCAAAAGTCATATGTTCGAAAACGCAAGTAAACATTTTACTGCATTAGCAGTGTGTTCGACAATGCAGTTTGCTTAAGCCACATTAAAAAAAAAAAGGTGACAGAATCAACAGGAAATGCAGTTTTTTCAGATCTGATTTCTAGATGAGAGTTGCAAACGATATAAAAGGTCTCAATACCTTTGGGTGCTTGTTGGTGTTAGAAAGCATAAAACGCAAGAGGTAAGAAACAAAATAATTGAGAAAGGTCACATCAAGTTTCCTGTATCTCTTCAGACTTCAGTAAAGCCTTTAAAAATTGTCTCTTAGCCTTATTTTTGCTCAAATTTTCATCTTTTGGTTACCCTTCAGCTTTCGGTTAATGGAAAGGGAGAACATACCAAGTACTTCTTAGAGGAACATTTTCTGAACTAATACATAAACGCTGACTCTGATGTATGTACCTTAAGGTAGTCACCTAGTTCCACTACTCTTTATCTTTATAGTTTCAGTGTCGAGGTAATGTCCCGAAAACACTTTATACCAAGTTTATTTAAAATCGGCCCATGGGTTTAGGCTGTAGGCGAGTCCACAGACAGACAGACAGACGGACGGAATTGCGAGACCCACTTTTTTCGTCTTCCCTGTCATCGTAATGTCAAAGTTTGATCAAAACCTCAAGTTCAATTTTTTTTAAACTTGCCATATAGTACCTATATATCGCAAGTAAAAATGTGTGGCTACTTCTAGAGGATTAACCATCAGGTGAAGAAGTAAATAACGAAATGTTAAAAAAAAAATCTAGCCAAACGTATTACACAGCTAGGCCTCATTACGTAAAACAAAAACGGTCGAACAATATTGTTTTGAAAATAGCTATATTTATTTTTCTGTATATGATAGAGATAGCAATGGTGAAAATGATATCGTCCAATCGTCTTCGTCTTATGTGATGAAGCCCCTGATAAATTTTTATATATTTTTTTTTTTTTATGGACCGTGTAACCAATTACATGTGGATATAAGAAGAGAGAGATGTAAACAAATCCTCTTAATTAATCTTTACCTATTTTAAGTACTTAAGTATAAAATTACATACCCTTTAAAATAAATAATACAAAATAAGCATTAGCAGAGTCACTGTGGCGTATAAGTACTTTTTTATCAGCATATTATATTAGTTAGATTTAAAAATCTGTAGATAACAGCTTTACAGTTCATTTTATATAATTAGATATATTTTGAATAGCAAACCCCTCTTAAGCTAAAATAAGCCTTTATGTGAGTTAAGTACGAGTTTGTTGTTTAAAAAAAAATTTAAATCAATCGCTTTTTACTTTTTTCGGCACAAGTATTTTGTTGTCTTTTAATCATTGATGAAGAGGTCGAATTTGTCACACTATTTTTATATATCCTTTCTTATGAAAATCGGTTGATGCTCAGCCAAATTATGCACGTACAAACTAAAACCCAATTCAGAAAGTATGGTTTTCACAATACACTGGATTTTCCTGATGGCAAATTTTCCAACTTTTGACCTGTTTAAATACGAGTTCAACAAAAATATCCCAATAAAAATCGGAAATTCATTAGGTGACTTGGAGATCTCCATATCAATCAGACGGAAACCAGACTGACCACATTTCTATTTCTGATGAGTTCAAGTTAGCGAAACAACGTTTGCCGATTGAAAAATTATTAATTGGGTATAATAAGCCATTAATTAGTCGTGAATTAGTTGTGATAATATCGAATTTGTAGTTCGATGTTTCCTATGTTTTTTTTTGCTGCACCTCAAAAAGGGGTAGAAACGTCTTATAGAATAGTTTATATGTTGCTTTATAATTAGCCGTTCAGCAGTTCGGAATTTTTTGTGACAATTTAAATATTGCCATGAAATGTTTTCTATGTTTTTGTTTTGCTGCTTTGCTAACTTGGGGTCAACTTAGCGAAGCAGCATCTGGAAAACGTATACAAACTTCTTATTGTGAATGTTTTACATCCCTATAATTAGCCGTTAATTAGTTTGCAAAACTGTGAAATTGGTACCAATTTTCGAAGCAGCCAATGGTTCGAAGCAGCCATTTATTGCCATTCAGCAGTGGTGAATTATTTTTTTTTTCTTACGAAGTTTTCTATGATTTTTTTTTAATTTATTTGTATTAAATTCATATAAAGCATCCATCAAAAAGAGGTTAAAAAAAACTTTTGATATCGAAATGTGTATTGCCTTACAATTTGCCGTTAGTTGTCGTTAAATGTTTTCTGTGTTTTGTAAATACAAAAACATAGAAAATATTGCACGATAACAAACGGAAAATTGTAAAGGAATTAACATTTCGACCGGTGCTTCCCGAATTTTATATGAATTTAATAAAAAAAAATAAATTAAATAAAAAACAAAGAAAACACAACTACAGTAGATGACGGATATAAGAAAGTCTCATATAAGAAAAACACGCTTATAAGACAGACATTCCAAAACACCATGCACATTCCCATATACATACGTGTTAAATAAACCTCATATAACAAAAGCGTTTATAAGAAAAACACTGATATAAGAAACTTATTCTGATACAAAATCACATTCACTACATAGAAAGTTAAACTTTTATAAGAAATTTTCCCGTGTAAGCTTCTAAATAATGCGCCGTGTAACTTTCACAAAATTTCTGAAACCACTCCTATTGAATTGCCAAAGAAGTGACAGATTGAAGATCGGCGAGGAAGAAAGAAGCCCATACATTTGACATTTCTTATAGGCATTATTATTTATATAAGAAATTTTCTTTCTTTTATACAATTTTATATATAAGAAAACACGGATATAAGAAAGGAATTCCTTTGATTTTTTGAGTTTCTTATATCCGTCATCTACTGTAATTCAAGACTGACGAACGGCATTTATTAAGCAATAAACAATTCAGTATAAGAAGTTTTTACTCCTTGTCCAGGACTTCCTCGCTAACTTGATACCAATTTCACAACTTTGCAAAAAAAAAAAAAAACATAGAAAACATCGAGAGACAAATTCGAAATTTTTAAAGCTAATTCACTACTAATTAACAGCTAATAACCCAATTATTAATTTTTCGATCGTCGAATGTTGTGTCGCTAACTTGACACTAATTGATTTCTGGCGTTTAAGCGTGTGAGTTTCATAACACATTTCAACGCTTCCTTTACAAAAATAATAATTATTATATTAAAAATGGATAGGTACCCATTTATTCAATAACTTCTGAGTAAGTATCCCTTAATTCAGAATCCTTAAATTAAGGACACATGAAGAAGTACACATCACCTACATATGTATATCGTAACCAAGGTGAGAGGGACTTAAATCGACTCGACAAATATTATTTGAGCAGGATAGCTCATATAAATCTGTTACATACAGGGCTAACATATTTTACAATACCTTAAAACATTTTAGTAGAATGGAAAAAGGCACAAACCCAAACCTTCAACACGATCCTTCGTCCATTTCTTTCAAAGAATTCATCTTTTAAAACTTTAAATTATCAAAACAAATATGTATAATCCCAAGAACAAAGTTATAATAGCCCAATTTATCAGCAACTATACAATATATTTACCTACCTACTCCTACATAAATATACCGATTTCCATTTTGGTAAAACTTAAAATTCAATCAATTTGCCGAGTATAAACCTCTGAAGACTTATCACTTTCACACGTAATATCCCCCAGTGGCCATTATGTGAATCCCACAAATCCGGAAAATCTTTTAAAAAATAAATGGAAGGACCAACGAAAACGAAAAACGTACGAAAATGAATTGATCCCCGACCTCTAACCCATCCACCCCCTTTTTGAACCGACCTCCAAAATAACCCGGACTATCAACGTGTCTCAAAATGTATAGTCGTCCTTGTCGTTGTAGTTGTACAAACAAACTGATGCTGCAACAGTTTGCGTTTGGGACATTCAAAGGCGCAACGGTATAAATCTACTTTCGATGAAGTCGAGCACGAGTTCTCACTGTCATTTGCCCCCGAAAAAAACTTTGAGTGTGCGAAATAGGTTGTTATTCTTTATACAGTGATAGTGGGGGAATTAAAGGCTTCTACTCCTTGCTGTAAAAATCTTCTTTAAGAAGCGAGAACGAGAAGTCCAGGAATGTGGATCGAGAAGGAGTATACGAGGGCAAGAGGAACCAGAAGAAAAAAAGAATAATAATTCCGGAAATAGTGATGCAAAAGAAAATATCGAATGGCAGATTATTTCTGGTCTCTCCGGAGTAAGAAAGGATTATTTATAGCATCTGACTGGCATCGCATGGTCTCACCTATTAAGCCCCCCAATGTCCTTTTTTTGATTTTTCCCAGTATAGATATACGCATTTTTATATTCAATGTGATTAACTTTTCTCTCGTTTGGTTTAAGAAGAAATAAATCTTTGTGCAGCAGTGGAGCTGTCCATTGGACACTGTTGATTATGTCGGACGTCGGAGCTATATCATCGTCCTTGTTTGTTTTTAACTTTTCTCCCCTATTTCCGGTTTGATGGGGGGAGAAATTTATTTATTTTATCTCTTACTGCAGCAAAAATAAACCGAAGAAAAAAAATGGCAAATGGATTGTGATACTCTTGGAGCTTGATAGTCTTCTATGGTCTGCTGAGAGGTTTCATTTCGTTCCACGAAGGATTCTTTGTGATCACAGTAGTGGTGTTGCAAAGGATTGCCAAAGAAACGAACAACCAATTATCCAGATGGAAGAAAAAAAAAAAACCAAGAGAACCAGAATTTAATTAAATTAACAATACTTTGTTACTAGATGAGGTTTCAGCTGAAGCAGTGGCGTGAAATTTCTATATCCTTTCGTTGTTTTTGCTAGGTTGAGCGCTGCTGAGGGAGTAATGGGCTAGAGGGAATGCTGGATTGTGTCCTTTGTCTTTACTAAAGATATCATCACAAACGAGACAAGCAATACTTCGAAGTTCGAAGACAAACAAATGAAGGAACACAAAGAAATTAAATGTAAACGTAATAAAAAAAAAAAAACAACATTTCTCGATAAAATGATAATAATTTGCCTTACAAGGACACTCTCTGACTCTGAAGTCTGAACTCTCGAATAATACGAGTAGGTTTAATTCTATTGAAAATTATCTGTGTCGTTGGTCGTCATGAACAAAGTGGGCTTGACAGTTAGCACAAGGAATCTTTTTTATTTGTGAAATATTATATTCTCTGCAAAGATTTTGGATCACTGAACCCGCATAAGATATTTTTTATTGTTTAGACTCAAAGGACTTGGAATCTATAGAATTATGATGTCAAACGTATATTTATTAAGGCCTTAATCGATGAAAAAAAAAAAAAAGGATAAAAATGTGCGGGCGGTTAGATTGGTCTTTTTTCATTTTTTTATATTATTTCATCAGTAATTCAATTGGGTGCGTGTTTTGATGTTTATGACTTAGTTTATCTTTAACACATAAAAAGATTGCCTTAAGCGGTTTTGGGAGTTTTATAAAGAAAACTGAGAACGTATAAAAATTGATAATGCTTTAGATGACGAGCAATGAACAATAAGGAAGTGGTAAAATGGATAATTTGGGTTGTGCGTCATGTTTTGGAGGTATCTTTTTAGGTGTATTGATAAAATATTTTTAATAACATACAGATACTGGCAACATAAATTTTATTTTAAAATAATCGATTATGTACCTATACCTTCTTCAGTTTTTAAGCAAAGGTTGATAATTCACTAAAAATCTTTCAGCAAAGTTTATTGATGAATAAATTAAAGAATTAACTCCCGTCAAATTCCGCTAACTCAAACTACTATTATCAACAAAAATAGTTTGACTTATTCGCAACATTCTTGATGGAAAATTTTGATAGTTTCACGAAGGGGTATAGGTATATAACGATATGGATTCCTGCAGTTAAAACGTCCAGATTTTGAATGGCAAATGGAGAAGCAGTTTATGTAATATACCTGTTTTAAACTCATCCTTTTTGAAGCCAACTTCATAAAAATGAAAATAGACTGGGTGTGACCCACACTGATAACTTCCCATTGGTTCTCTTTGAAGCTCGACACTCGATGTCATTTTCCCCCCCGGCCTTACTCGAAACTAAAGGCGCAAATAAGTAGAATGTGATAGAGTCCCCTCCCCAGCCTAAGTCGTAACGTAACTAAAGGCACAAATACTACAATGGAATAGAGTCCCTGGCCTCAGTCGAAACTGTAGGCGAAAATACAAGAATTGGATAGAGTCCCCGCCCCCGGCCTCAGCCGAAACTGTAGGCACAAAATAAATTCAACAGCTCGAAAGCCAAAAACAAGCGAAACTCCTATCTGGTGCACCACGCACTCAGCAATGTGTTTCTTGGTACTTCTCCTTTCGTACTCAAGAATGGTACGCACAACACTGGTAAAGGCAGAAGACGAATTCCCATCAAGATTATTTTATTGAACAGTTAATATTTACAATTGGCTTAGTGCTAGTTATCTTAAAGTATACAGTGATTTTTTTGATATATGTTGGCAAAAAATAGGGGCCTAACTTTTTACATTTGGGTTCGGGTGGGTCATCATATTTAGTAGACATCTTCTGCTGGATTCGATGAGGTATCTGTCTAGCTGTGGGATGTTCGCCTCTTCATAGAGTCTCTTGTTGCTGACGTGTTTCCTTCGTATACTGTCGTAGTGCAATCCTGTGCAGTTCCGCAAGATCTTCCTCTCGAATATTGCCAGTTTCGTTATGTGTGATTTTATTGTCATGTACCAGATGGGAAAGCAGTAGGTGATGGACTGGTCTGATGAGCGGCTGGTATAGAAGAAGCTTCGTCTTTTGGCTTAGTCCGTTCTGTTTTCGCATTAGCGGATGGATGCGATGGAAGGCGAAGTTGGCTTTTCCTAATACAGCTGCTGTGTGGGGGTTGAATCGGTATAATTCGTTGAACTGTATTCCCAGGTACAGACGAATTCCCATACAAATTGCACATTTACTTATCATATTTGTGGGAAGGAGTAAATGTGAATTATAAAAATGCAGAAAAATTCGTCCAACATTTCATCATATTGATGTGTTCATATATCTGGCTTGTGACGGTGAACCGTATCCGGTTCCGGTGGCTGGCGGATGTTATTATTTCAATTTTAAAATAATAATTGAAGTGGCAGTTGACCCGTCGTTGGAGTGCGATGCGTGTTGGTAGGTAGAATGATGATTTAGAGATCAAGGACAACAAAAATGTGTAACTTCGTTATACTTAGTATAAAATAAAATTAACCCGAAGTTAATACTTGGTGTATTCTCATATTTGATATTTTTTTAACAATGTTTAATAGTCTTTTGATTTAAAAATAAACTGTGGCTTGATTTGATTTTTTAAGTCTTACCAATTTGTCCATACGTTTTTATGCATAAAATGAAACCAGGCCGAAGTCAATAGCATTATTTGTTCTAGACACTATTCTAGATTCTTAAGTGGGTATACGTATACATTTGATATCGCTTTCGATTTGGTAAAAAAAATCAATTTTGTTAATATTTTTCTTAAAACCCATCTTATCTATTAAACCAATAAATCGTTTTATCTGAGTTCAAAGTTCTTATAAATATTGATTTTAAACAAGATTAACTCTCATTTGTGAACTTATTTACATCACTTAACATTTATAACATTTTCATGCAGCTGTACTTCTTACCTTCATTTTAAGACGTCAAACTTGGAGATCGTGTATAGTTAAGGAAGTGACACTAGACTAGAGTTTTGCTTACAGTACTCACTCGTTATGCGGCTCCGCAGGACTGGGACCCTTCACGAACCGGTCGCCGGCCGGGGCGGTGGGATTACTTCAGGTACACTTCATCGTAAATATGCTATATCATCATATAAGAAGAAGAGAATTAACAAAAACAAAAGAAAATAATTTTTGTTGTTCTTTTAGTGGACTGTGAGGGTTGCCACTTTGCTGCAATTGCAGTAGATCTACTGCACTTTTTTCTCAAAATAAATTTACTGCCTTTAAATCAAATCTACTGCATTTTTAGTTTTGCAAACAATTTTCTTTAAACAAATAACCCACAAATAATTTTTCAATTAATACGACAACTTTTCTTTTTGTTTGAGATAACTTATAGTCTGATATTTCACAATATGTATTTTTAAAAACACTTTTTATTTTTTATGAAAAATATGTTTATTATTTTTTTTTTAATTACCTGTGATATTTTTTTTTTATTTTAATCTTCCTTGTTTTTTGAAAAAAAAATAATAATAAAACAAATCTACTGCAAAAAAAAGTTCAATCTACTGCATTTTTTTTTGTGAATCTACTGCGGAAAGTTTGAAGAAAAGTGGCAACCTTGGACTGTATTGAATTAAATTCAAATGGAAGATTTGTTGCGACCTTTATACTACGTTTTCACTGCAAGTTAATCTCGTTTAGATTTCATAAATCCCAAATAGTGTTTTCACCAGAAAAAAAGATTAAAAAATAGATTAATTTTGACAGAACCTTTCAAAATGCAGATGGTGGGTCATTTTTCTTATGAAGTGGAAGTGAGATGGCAAGTTTGCTTTAGCAGCTTGTATTGCGCTGAATAGCGGAATAGGTCTGTTCGAATTTTACCTAGCAAGATTTAAATGAGATTTATTTTAAATCTTGATTTGAGGAGATTAAAATTTGTATGGTAAATCACGGGATTTGTGAAGAGATTTGTGGTAAATCTACCTAAATCTCGGTTTAGTGGTCGGTGAAAACGTAGTATTAGTCCAATGCCGTTCGCCCAGGCACGACAGTTGGGCTCATCAGTTAGATGCTGTCGTACCTTTCTAAGACGCAATTTTTTGGTCGATGAATACCGTACAGAATACCTTACCTAGATAAAATGGGTGAACTTTTTTTAAGTAAATTAAATACCAAGTTTTAATTTTAAAACAGATTAGATTAAATACCTTACAATGTTGGTAATTTTGACTTATTTGTAAAAGTATAACTTTTTACTTTAAATATTGCACATTACAAGTGAAATGAGAAACCCCATAACCCATAGTTGTATGTTATATGCCATAATTCCAAATTCAAATATTTACATTAAAAATAACAAATTGAATATTCAAAAAGTCGCTTCTATACAGCCAATGTATGTAATCAATTCAAAAATAATTTGCTCTATAAATGGTATCGAGTTCGATTCACTATATTGACAGTATCTATCGTTTTGCATGGAGTTTATTCTGATGCCTGTCGTAGTCGTTAGTGTGTTTTTCATTATTTTCACCAATTATAAATTAGTGATGAACTTTCACCATGGTGATTAAAAAGTCATAAACTATAGGAAACTACATTTCCGCTTTCTGCCAGCAGCCATGAAAACATCGCCATAAGGTCTGCTTTGTCAGAGGTAATTGGCGCGACGCCCTGCGCCGCCGCCGGCCGTGCTGCTTCACCCAATCACATTGGCAAAGTTGCGACTTAATATGGTTAAATTTATTTTCTATAGAACTCATTTTGAACTTCATTTAAAATTTTCCGCAGAATTTGAATATGAGTTTAATACTATGAAACAGCAGAAGCACTACTGGAATTGATATTGAAAACGGATATATGTATCTATGACAACGATATAAGATTGATTCATTTAGGTAACCATGGAACGAACATGAGGATTTATAGGTTTGTGTTTTGCGGATGATTTCTTTTCGTCAAGCACTAAGTGTATACGAAGTTTAATATGTTTGCGTCATTCAATAAATTTATTTTGTTTCATTTTATTTTATTTTTGTCTGCGAATCGCGAAAAAGTAAAAATTGAAAGCCACAGTCTGGGGTTATTTTATATTGAATGATATCGAATATAAAGTTATGTTTTATAGTATTAATAAATGTTTTCGCATTAAATTGTAAATTTATCGAAGAACACAATAAAGTATTTAATTGAGCATTTTAAGTGAGAAAACGTCCTATCTAACCCGGTAATAGATGAGTGTCAAGTTAGCGCCACAACATTCGCCGATCGAAAAAATTATTAATTGGATAATTAGCCGTTAGTTAGTCATGAATTAGTTGTGACAAGGTTTATTTTTTCGTGCAATGTTTTCTATCTTTTTTTTTATCTGCTTTGCTAACTTGGTGTCAACTTAGCGAAGCAGTGCAGCCTATGAAAAAAGCCTAAAAGCTTTTTATTGCGATTGTTTTATTACTCTTAAATTAGCCGTGAATTAATCGTGACAATTTTGTATTTATCGCTCGATGTTTTCTATGTTTTTTTTTTTCTCAAAATTGTCAAATTGGCGTCAACTTAGCGAAGTAGCTTTTAGAGAAGGCATAAAATCTTCCTATTGTGAATGTTTTACGGCTTTATAATTAGTTGCTTAGTCGTGAATTAGTTGTTTTTTTGTTCAAAATTGTCGAATTGGTAGCAAGTTAGCGAAACTTCCCCTGGGAAAGGGGTAAAAACTTCTTATATTGAATGGGTTCTTGCTTAATAATTTGCCGCTAGTCAGTCCCAAATCGGTTTCAATTTTTCAACGCGATGTTTTCTATGCTTTTATACTATATTCATATAAAGTTTGAGAAGCACTCATCGAAAAGAGGTTAAAACTCGGAATGTTTATTGCTAAACAATTTGCTGTTAATTTTCGTGCAATGTTTTTTTGTTTTTTTTCCAAAATAAAAAAAAAAAAACATAAAAAAAATAGCAACACAAAATGGAAATCGTCAAAATTAATTCAGAACTGCCGAACGGCAAATTATTAAGCAATAAACCAGGGGTGTTTCACTAACTTGATATCAATTTGACAATTTTACACAAACAAATGCAAACAATGAATTTTAGGTTTTTGTTTCTTAGTTTTTTTTTTTGTTGTTGAGATTATTCATTTATGGGTTTTCACTTGACCAATTTTGTTATTATGCTCCGGTCCTACGAAGTACTCTAAACCATAAGTTTAGTACTTTCATCCTCTATGGCTTTGAAGGAACTTCAAAAATGTATTATTTATATGGCTGGATCAATTATTGAATCAGCTAACCCCTTTATGACCAACGAGTGACCTCCCAGAGGGCATACTTTCTTTAAAAATATTCCTTAATTGAGCTGCTTGCATACTCCATGGCCTTGAAAAAACGTTAAAATCGGATTACAAAAAAAACCCTTCCATTTAGCTGACTATTTAATTACTGAAAACAACTACTTTTTATTGTTTTGGAATATCCCATGAATGTGGTGCTATCGGCTTATGAGCTTAAAGAAACTTTAAAAATTGCAGATGGCTTACCATTTACTAGAACCAACTAGCCCTTTAATGCCTTGTTAGAAAGTCTTATCAATTATACAGAAGGCATTTCATGACAATTTACTGACCTTCCAGATGGCATACCTTTTTTTGGAAATGGACCTCACAAATGAGGTTCTAGCGTCCCATAGCCTAAAAAAAACTTTAAAAAAATCATTCAAAGTGGCTTATTAATTAATAAAACCAACTTACCCTTTTATGACCAATTACTGACTTTAAGATGGCATATTTTTTTTGAAATTTGGAACATCTAACAAATGCGTTATTATTGTGGCTATAACCTTGAAGAAACTTTAAAAAACTCATTCCATTTGCTGTTTTATTACTTAAAACTTTCAAATGGCATTCTTTCTTTTTGAAAACTTAAATTAAAAGTTGTCCATGGCTGACCAATTTTCCAACAAACCTTATTTGAACTAATTACTAACTAAACGTTTTTTGAATATCCTTCATATATGTGATGCTTAAATCACGGATAATTCATTTCAAGTCCAAAGCAAATAAACACGTTCATAAGTTCGAAGGTAGAGTAGGAGCTGGTATAGAAACAGGTTGTGCCTCCGTTTAAAAGACATTGCCTATCGATTTTGGCATAAGAAACCCAACTTATACAATATATATATACTTTAATAATTCAGTAGTTAACTTGAAACCTAATTTATTTTGTACCGCCTTGTTGCAAAAAATCTAGCCTTATCTTAAACGAATTTCTAATATTTCTCCTTTAAATTTCAATAAATTTACTGAACAACATACGTCAAAATTTGAAGTGAATTTAATTGAGTTTAAAAAGCAATATTCAGCTTTCAGCAATATTATGTAGGTATAGCTCTTTACCATACCATAGGTCATATCCTTCCTCAAGGCCACCATCTGTATAACTTTATATAAAATCAAATGCTAATAAATTATTCCAATGCAAATGCGCACACACACATCAAATCAAGAATCGAACAAATGAATCAATGAATTATTAATGTCGACCGCCAATTATCCAAAATCAGTTGAATAGAATTTTAAATCAACAAGCAGGCAGGCAGGCAGACGATGACGACTTATGCCACAACCATACGACCACCATATTCTTCCTCTGCCCCACGAATTACGATCACAAGTATCCACGTTCGACAACTGCAATAACATCGAAAATCAATTTTCTCACTCATTAAAAGGCTTTCAACCGCACAGAACACAGTATAACACACACATACCTATGGAACTATTGTACGGTGTGTGCCAGGATTCATTTTTATTCTGACTCGTATTTGCTTACAGAAGCGTTACGACCACGGTGTGGTGGGTCCTTCTGCTTGGGTATACCTACCTTTACCTTCAACTTCAAGCCACAGCAGCTGATATTGTCGTCCCGGTCGGTGGTGTGTAGGTGTTTGGGTGTGTGTTCCTTGAGTTTCTTTATCGTTTTCATTAAATATGCAAATACCTAATCGGCAAGATAATTACGCTTAGAGAAGCAGAATAAATACACTCACTTGAGTGTTCTTACATAGTATTTCTCAGTTAGAATCGCACGTATGTAAATATTCACCATCAATTCATAGAAAATAAAAAAAAAAAAAGGAAAAAAAAACTTGTTCAACACGAGGAGTCCTTTTTGAAATCAGGTACATGAGCAGGAGTTGAGTTAAGCCACCAAAAGTCACTTTCAGACAGAGCTGTTCAATCCACGGTACGTGTGCAGCATTTGTTTTTTTTTTCTTAAATAAATCGGTTAGTCCAGTCAATAAAGGTTTTCACCTGAAAAAAAATCCAACAGTTTTGAAACTTGGCACACTTAAGGCCCAAAGATGAAGTGCACAAAAGTCCCCATGAATCCGAGGCGAGCTCTAGCGGCGGGAAGGTGTAACATGTCGTCCTTTTCGATTTTTCGTGTTTATCTCAGAAATTTTCTGTTCTTTCAAAAAATAATCTGGCACGAAAAAATAGCTTGGAAAACTCTCTACAAAAAAGATTATATTTAAATTTTTCATATCTGTCAAGAAGAGTTTTTAAAAAGTAAATTTTCAAACTCAAAATTTAAGAAAAAAATTTATTAAAACTGATTTTGTTCAAGAATTTACATAATTAAGTTGTATTTTTGTGTTTAATATTAATGCTCCTATTAATTTTTATTCAAATACTAAAAACCAGATGTCAAAATATCTTCTAGTTTTTGAGAAAATTGAAAGTGATAAAAGTAAGTTTTCCTTAAATTCGACTTCAATCCCTTATTTTGATGCTCCACTCTCAAAACTTGCTACCGCCTTTAGACTATGTAAAATGAAGCTGTTTTAAGGAAATTTAAAAAAATATCAATTTTAGGCGCCAAATAACTTTATAACTATGACAGAAATGTAAAATTTGGTTATAATCAATTTTGTAGAGAATTGTATAAGCTATTTTTCTGTCTCAAATTATTTTTTGAAGAACAAACATTTTCTGAGATAAACACGAAAAACCGAAAAAGACGACATGTTACACCTTCTTGCTGCTAGAGCTCGCCGCAGATTCCTGGGAAATTTTATACACTTCATCATCAGGCCTCTCTTAGTACGTGTGCCAAGTTTCAAAACTGTTGGATTTATTTCCAGGTTAAGTCATATTTTTTCCTTTGTTGACTGGACTATAGGTAGCGGGATAGCTGGTGGAGAAACAGGGCCTCGGCCTAGTAACTTATAAGTCTCAACCATTCCTGTGTTATGCATTTTGTAACTTCGCAGAAGCAAGATTTTAGGCCAGTATTTCCCATTTCAAAAAAAAATTATTACTTAGTTTAGCTATTGTTTCCTTTTTTTGTTTAAAAATCTTCACATGGATTTTTTTTCTCATCTAAAGGGTCTTTCAGTAAGCGCTTCCTATCTTTAAATTTAAATAAAACAAAGTGTGTGTGATGTATCATCGATTTTTTTAATTCATTTTGAAGGCCTATCAATTCAGTATGTAATATGTATATGGAATATAAGTTTGTTCAAATGTCCGCCGCGGTTTCTCTGGGTAGCGTACATCCGAAATGTCCAATTTTCCATTCTGGGCATAAATTAGTCTGAATTTGACCGATGGCACGGGTTATATTGGCTTATTCGCATAGACTTGTGATTTCAGAAAAACCTACAAGAAAAAGTCTAACGGGGTCAAATCACACGATTTCGGTTGCAAGTTCATATCACCTCCACGTGAAATGACCATGTCCTCGAATAGCTCGTGCAGAATATCCAACGTGTCGTGAGCTGCTTGACACGTAGTGCCTCCGCTATCTATCTATCTATCTATCTATCTATCTATCTATCTATCTATCTATCTATCTATCTATCTATATATCTATCTATCTATCTATCTATCCATCTATCTATCTATCTATCTATCTATCTATCTATCTATCTATCTATCTATCTATCTATCTATCTATCTATCTATCTATCTATCTATCTATCTATCTATCTATCTATCTATCTATCTATCTATCTATCTATCTATCTATCTATCTATCTATCTATCTATCTATCTATCTATCTATCTATCTATCTATCTATCTATCTATCTATCTATCTATCTATCTATCTATCTATCTATCTATCTATCTATCTATCTATCTATCTATCTATCTATCTATCTATCTATCTATCTATCTATCTATCTATCTATCTATCTATCTATCTATCTATCTATCTATCTATCTATCTATCTATCTATCTATCTATCTATCTATCTATCTATCTATCTATCTATCTATCTATCTATCTATCTATCTATCTATCTATCTATCTATCTATCTATCTATCTATCTATCTATCTATCTATCTATCTATCTATCTATCTATCTATCTATCTATCTATCTATCTATCTATCTATCTATCTATCTATCTATCTATCTATCTATCTATCTATCTATCTATCTATCTATCTATCTATCTATCTATCTATCTATCTATCTATCTATCTATCTATCTATCTATCTATCTATCTATCTATCTATCTATCTATCTATCTATCTATCTATCTATCTATCTATCTATCTATCTATCTATCTATCTATCTATCTATCTATCTATCTATCTATCTATCTATCTATCTATCTATCTATCTATCTATCTATCTATCTATCTATCTATCTATCTATCTATCTATCTATCTATCTATCTATCTATCTATCTATCTATCTATCTATCTATCTATCTATCTATCTATCTATCTATCTATCTATCTATCTATCTATCTATCTATCTATCTATCTATCTATCTATCTATCTATCTATCTATCTATCTATCTATCTATCTATCTATCTATCTATCTATCTATCTATCTATCTATCTATCTATCTATCTATCTATCTATCTATCTATCTATCTATCTATCTATCTATCTATCTATCTATCTATCTATCTATCTATCTATCTATCTATCTATCTATCTATCTATCTATCTATCTATCTATCTATCTATCTATCTATCTATCTATCTATCTATCTATCTATCTATCTATCTATCTATCTATCTATCTATCTATCTATCTATCTATCTATCTATCTATCTATCTATCTATCTATCTATCTATCTATCTATCTATCTATCTATCTATCTATCTATCGAAAACACATGTTTAGCAGGTACATTAGCAAATTTGACTTTAATGTTGTTTTACGGCTTTAAAAAAATTGTAACTCCTAAACGGTAGGTCGGAAGAAGAAAAATATCAAAACTTATTTTTTTTGAAAATCTCACGATTTACAAGCCCTCTGCATAAAATTCTTTTCTCTCGGTATAATTTTGCCAGACAAAATAAAAATCTGTCAAAAATATTTAAACTTGAACTAGAAAATGTCCTTTGAAAAAGCTCTCTTATTGGATAGGCCTGATATTTACATATATGACATGAGTTGATTCTGTTTGATGATGCGTATATAGTGTGGTAGATATGGATTTAGGATATATATCACATTGAAAAAAATTATCATCATCATTATCATTATCATCATCTCCTACGCAATTTCACATAAGAAGTTCGCTTTCTGCTTTTCTATATTGTCATGATGATTTTGAACCGAGCTCGAAGTGAACAAGGATTGTTATTTGCAATTAAAGTGTGCACCAAAGACGTAAAGACTCAGGACATTTAAAGACAAGAAGTAAATAGGTAGAATAAATGCTGCAAAGATGAGTACCTATGTTTTTTTATGTTTCAAAAGACGTTCGTAATTGTGGTGGCAAAAAGAGGATCTAACATAGCGATAGCGTACCTCTGTCGTTACCTACAAACATTTATATTAAATTATATTAAAAGGGAATCTTATATTTGATGTGGGTGATGCGATGCTATGGTGTCAGTATTTGGTGCGATAGGGGTAAGACAAGACGTACTTACGACGAAAAAAAAAACATAGACGGGTGCGATGGTTGGCTTAAATTATTTTGTTGATTATAATCCATGATGATTATGACTCCCATTGAAGCTAAGAATTGAATATTCTTCAGGGATTACTTTGTTGTGTGTGCTCGTTGAGTCGCTTGTCACAGATAAATATTAAATATAGGTAAAGAGATTTTCTATTTTTTAAGAACATCAGAACATTGGCTTAAGTTCATAGGGAATAGGGATTTAAGTCTTGAGACATCGAATGGAACAAAAAAAGTTCAATGGATTTTTTTTTTCCATTTTAATTTCCACTTTATAGGGGTTTATTTTAAACAAAAAAAAACAAAAAAAACAACACAAACATATATATGCCAGTAAGACCTAGGGTCTTATAAATTAGGCAACGTTAGAAGGAATAGAAGGATAGGATAGATTTTTGTTGGCACAGTGGACTGAGAAATAAGGTTTTGATTATCTCATTAAATCCCAGGGGTGGCGTCAGTTAAGGGAATATAGAAAAGAATGCTGCCTAGACTGGGGCTCGAACCCACACATCCAGGTTAGCAGTCAAGCACTACTTCCACTGCGCCGGGGCCACCCCCGGTTTATGAAACCTAATCATGAGAGAGAGTAAAATGATAATGAAAGGTAAGGTAAGGAGTTAAAGGGATGACATCGGAAAAGTTATGTACAGTTTTAATTTTTATGGTAAAAACTGTAGTCTTTGAAATTGTTTCTTTTTAAAATTAAAACCATGTAACTGTAATGTACTCTGTATAGATATGTATATTAATTTAACTAGATAGTAATTAGAAAATCGAAAAATATAACAAAATAAATTATTCGTCTAAACGTTCGAGTGAAAGTTTGTATTTTTCTATCTATCGCAGGGAAACGAATGTTTTTTATTTCGTATAAATGTCGATCAAAAACAAAATTTAAATACATAGCTAGTTTTTTTTTAGGGCTTGGAAAATAAATATCGGTTATGATTTGAACTCTAAAAAAATGATAATTAAAGGCAAATTGAATTAAACATTCACGTGAATCGAAAGTTTCGATCGAATAGTTTAGCAGAATATAAGGTCCATTCCATTATACTTTTTTTATACTGTTACTCACAACTTATTGAATTTTAAAAAGATACCTGAGAAAACACCAGCGAATAAAAATTCAAAAAATACTTTTGTGGTAGAAATTCATAACAAAGAGAAATTCGCAAACACTATTCTGTTTAAAAGTCGGTACATTCGATTTTTTTTGAATACGGGAACGCACTTGGAAAAAAATAATATAATTCGAGAATATGGATCAGACAACTTGTTCTATATTTTCTCATAACCGGACACATTTTCGGGTACCGCCAGTGTCCGGTTTTGAGACATACATATCTACAAATGTGAATTCAAAAGAAAAATATCGCTTATTAGAAAAAAGACAGTCATAACTCAAAATATGACGGTTTTGAATTTATTATGAAATCTTAATTAAAATAAAATTTTGCTTTAATTTTGTAAAACATAATTTATAAATATATCTTTTGAATTTATCACATAAAAAACAACATAGATTTTTCACGAAAACACAATTTTCAGTCGCATATTTTGAGTTATGGCGGTCTTCTTTTTAATAAGCAATATGGGAATTCAAAAAAAATAAAAAAAAAAAATGAAAAAGACAAATAAATAAACTAAACTTCTCATATATTTTCCTCCGTGTCCAATTGAGGAAACATATTTTAAATTTTTCCTTCAATTTTTTGACAAAAAAAACTGAATTATTTTTTGAGAAATAATGTTTATGTAACTGAGACTACTAATATCCCAGTACGGCGGGAGTATAGCTTTTATGTCCAACTAACGTGGCACTGTTTAAAAAAAGTATTTACAAACACGGTCATATGCAAAGGCAATGTTGTGTCAAAATTTCAAAGCAATCGGTGAAGAACTTTTGGAGATCACTCATAAGGAACAAACGTAGGTACATTTACATTTTTATTTATTTTTATTTATTATTTAGATTAAAAACTAAGTGAGTAAGACTGTAGTAGCCCGAGGCGTAGTTCGTGCGTTGGACTGTCACGCCAGAGGTCAGGGTTCGATTCCCAGTCTCTGCCAGCTGCCAACAACAAAAATGTTTTTCAAGGTTACTGCCTCTTGCGAGGAAGTGACAAATCCTCCATAGAACAATGCCGCTCAACTTAGCCGTTCAGATTCGGCAACAAACTGTATAGGCAACCTCCATTCCATGCAGACACGCACCACACTGAAATGGTTGAGAGTTGCAAGTCACTATAGGCCCTTGTTCTTCATGAGCTATTGTGCCGCAAAATTTAAATAGAGTTGGGATCGAAATACTGTAGGGTCAAAATACTGTTTTTAAATTACTGTATTTCAAAATACTGTAATTCAAAATTTTGGTTACACGAAATTCTGTATTTTAAAACTCTGTTTGGTCGAAATTCTGTATTTCAATATTCTGCTTTTCAAAATTTTGGAAAGCAGAATATTGAAATAAAGAATCTTACTCATACACAATTATTTAAATACAGAATGAACATTGAAAGTTTGAATTAATTGAAATCTTATATACAACAATTTTCCTTGTGTATTGTTTAAATTTCTATTAAATTGTAAGGAAAACAAAATTCGGAAAGTTGCTACAATCAAGCCTCATTATGCATGTTATGTACGGCTACATAAAATTTGGTCATAATGAAAAATTACCCTAAACAAAATATAATAGATATCCCCAAAATTGGAGAAATTACTTAATTTTCAAAATGGAAAAATGACCCCAACTAAATGAAAAAAGTAATTTTTCATACTGAAATTCAACCGAAAAATAAAAAAATTGAAAAGAAGCCCCAAAAACAATAAAAAATGGCCCCAATTCATAAAATAAAATATTATCAAATTTTTGTTGTTGCTTTTTATATAAATTTTTGGGGAAAATTTTCATTTTTTGTTTGGGGCTATTTTTTAATGGGGTCAAATTTTATGTAGCTATTTTGTAACTTTAATTTAAAATTGATCATATTAAGATGTCAATGTAAGACCTCAAAAAACTCAAATCCTATAATTAATTTTGCAAATAAAACATTTCATACTTGTACCAATATTGCTGAAGAATTATAAATTTCATCGTTAAATTAACACAAATATATTCACAAAAATAGAGTTAATAAAATGTTGGTTACAAATAATAATAAGTCTTTTGCTCGTTTTTAAAGAGATCGTAATTGAATGAATTTTTGTACAAGTAAATGCAAAAAATTCTATTTGTACTTGTAAGTGCTTAACAGTGACGTGCCGTGGTGCTTTTAGTAGGCTGTTCGCTATGTTTTTTCTGCAGTAAAATTATCCATTCGTGGAAAGTACCTACGTTAGCTTTGGCACCAACATTTGATAACGTTTTTTTGTAGAGTGGTTAAAAATAAGCATTTTTTACTTTTTTACTATGGGAGGGGGTCTATCTAGCCCCGTTTAGGAGGTATGGCCAATTTTAGAAAAAATGACTTAAAATGAAAACAAAAATATTAAAAAACAACGGCAACACTATACTATACAGTATTATACCGGTTTTAAAAGCCAGAAATTTGTTCTTTAATCTTAAATTTAAGTTAAATTATTTATGTCAATAGTTTTAAAAAATTTCTCATAAAAACTTAAAATTTTCATAAAAAAAATGAAAAAAAAAAATATAGACCAATTTTTTCAAAATTGTGAAATGAAGTGCTAAATTAACTTTTTGTGGTCAATGCGTGTATTAATTTTCAATCGAACACAAGAAACCGAATGGTTTTATGTCTTCTAGTTTTTTGAGAAAATTGAAAATACATTCCTTTTGAAATTTTTAAGATTTTTTATAAATGAGTTTTAGTAATATTGTGACATTAATAAAATGCATAATTCATTGAGGTTTTTTTGATACCCCTTTCATAAGGAAGTGACAATTATTTTTGAGGTAAGAATTTTAACATTGAAAATGTTTATAGGATCGTTTTGACAGAGTTCTGGTGTTACTAAAATGATTAAATGAAATAAATTCAATAAATCGGAAATGAACTCCAGCGTATAGGGCATCACAACGAAATTTTTGGTTGGTGTTACTAAAGAAATGACCGAAATGATTGAAATGAACACATGAATTTAGAATATGAAAAATGAACTCCAGCGTATAGGAGGACAACTATCAAATTTTTGGTTGGTGTTACTAAATATTACTAGAATGATGAAAATAAACAAACGAACACAAGCGATGAATTACAGCAGGCGTAGGCAATAGGTATACGGGGAAAGAACAAAGAAAATTCGTCGTCAACAGACAAGCTTCAGTGGAAGAATATTCAAGGAAGAATATTCAAAAAGAGACAAAAAAAACAACAAGTACAACGCATAACGCAACCAACAAAAGTGTATCTATAATATTATGTACTCTCACTCTGCCAGGTTTTTGTATGTAGTGTAGGTAGATATGTAAATGCTATGCATCAACATAATTATGGAGGTTGGTAGGTTGTGATTTTTTGAAACTGAAAATGATAGGTATTTATTTTTATTCGAGGGAGAATACAATTCGGTCCTATAAGAAAGGCCAGTGATGCAGTTGAGTCTTGAATGTGAAAGCCGGAGTTAAGCTTGCTTGAAATCGATTTATGTAGGTATGTAATATGTAGGAAGTAGGACAACCCAAAATATGCTACAGCATATTTTTTTTTTTAGTAACACTATTAAGACGAGACTAGATTAGAAATCCGTTTTATAAGTAAATGCATATTTTTGTATATTTACTATTTACGTGCATATTTTGGCATGCCAATTTTTTTAGGTATATTTTTCATAAAAAAAAACATAGTTTGTTCAGTTATTATTATTATTTATTGTATTATTCATACTAGAATGTCAGTTTATTAGACTTGACCATTCTTTATTGCGTCAATTTCATTGAATTTTTGAAAAACAAACAACAACAACTTAAAGGCGCTACCACCAATTGCTTAGAAATTTATTTTAGGTAGGTAGGTATTTTAATTTGTTTTATTTTTGTTTGGCTGGAGATATATGTAGCTATTTCAGGGGGTGCCAAGTCCTATCATCAGTCTACTTTTAGTGATGCTGAGCTTTAATCCAATTTTATTGTGAAAAACTTTCTACATGCACGCCATGAGGTTTGAACCCATTGCCCAGTCTTCGAAGTCGTATGCACTACGCATTCCACTACTTATGGCCACTGACGTCACTGATCGAGATGTGCTGTTTGTTTATCAAATGCATTTGGAGCATCAGCATTTTTATAATTTGTTCAGTATCTTCTAATGTTTATTGAATAAATAATAAAGGTCTATAGAGAAGCATTATAGCATAACCAAAAAATTAAAACCTAACTTCAGGTTATGTTGGAGTTTTTTTTGTTTTTTTTGAGAAAATTGTCCTTTTTTTGAGGTTAAATCGACTCGAACGATTTTAATTTTGTAATCTAGTACTTCTAAATATTTAAGGCCATGTGTGAATTGAATAAAAATTTCGATTAAATTTAATTCGAAATAAAATTTTGAAGTTTCTACCCGATTTCAACCCAATTCGCACACGGCCTAAACAATACCTATGTATTGTATAGATAGCTTTTGAAAATTTAGAAAATATTGACCCAAAATAAAAAAAATCATGTTCCCAAGTCTGTCTTTTTAACATTTCATTCGTTGAAAGGTACCAAAATGTTTGTTAGCCACGAGAGCAAACTTGTGGGGCTCACTCGTGTAAATTTCGTTTTTTTTATTTTTGATGCAATTAATGTCTTAAATAAATCCAGAAAAATTTAAATTTGTTTTAAAATATTGAAGGAAAAAAACATTTTTTTTTTTTAATATGCAGTGTTCGACAGTTAAAAAACAAAAATGACCCACAGTGTGTAAATGCGTGTTTCAAGAAGATTCTGCACATCACCGCAATTGTGGCTTTCCAACCATATACAATTTTAACTTAAAAGATTTTTTCGGAACTTACCGCGTTAAATATAATATTTTTTATATTTAAGGTGGTAAGTTCCGAAAAAATCTTTAAAGTTAAAATGAATTATGTCCGCGAAAAGAATAGTTTAAAGTTTTATACATTTAAAATTTATCGAAATCGGTCAAATACTTTTTGAGAAAATGGAACCACAAAATTTGTTTTAGCCTATTTATTAAGCAATATTTTTAGGGCATATAATCATTTTTTTTTTTTGAGCATAATATAATAATTTATTAAGGGCATAATATATATGTATGTAATTGATTTTTAAGGGCATAATTAAGCGCTTAAAACAGTTCTTTAGGGCATATTTATGTTTGCCCTAATAGGTACATATAGTTTTGATATCAGATCTTAAAAAACGATTTTTTTGATTGAACAGGAAAGTTGATGGGTTAGTTAAAGAAAATTTACAAGATTTATTTTTTGCCAAATGGAAAGTGACATTAAATACATAATGTGCATAAAGGTACCTAGAAAAATTGAAAAGATTAGCCAGGTGTCATTTTCAATGTCCCCATGGTTACTCTTTGAGTAAAATCTGTAAATTTTTTTTATAAGTCAAGTCAATCGATTTTTTCAATGAAATTAAGAAATCGTTGAAAATCGTAATTTTACCGCCAAAAACCATAAACTTATTTGTTCAACATAGTTAGATGCACAATATTGTAGCACATACTTTTTGAAAATTTTGAAATTTTTTATCACATTTATTACCGATAAATGTGATTTAAAAATAATCAATTTTGGGTTTACGGCGCCTCAATTATATTTTTTTATATGCATCGTTATAAATGTATGTACATCAGGAAATGGGTTGATTTCTTACCTTTCTTTAGATACCTCTATGAAATAAATCCTCCCAGTCAATCAAAAGTTATAAACAATCTAGTCAGGTTATATCGACATTTTTGATGATTTTTTAAGTAAAAAAATCATCCCTCACAGCAACCGAGTCGTGGCGACGATCAGCAACATACCTACATTTTGTTTGTTTGGGCTTTGTTGGTGCGCTTGATGAAGGTGAACACCAATGCATAAAGATTTATAAGGGAAAACGATTTCTTGTGCATTTTTTTTGAATTTTTTTGTATGTGGATTTGGGTTAACTGGGTGCGCTGAAGTAAGGAGAACACTCTACGAGGAAATTTTTGTTATTCGGCACTTCTTTGACTGGTAGATAGGTAATTTGAATTTATGTTGTATGTGGATTTGGGTTAGCTTGCGGTGCGTTGAAGTTAAAAGAACACTCTACTCAGAATTTTTTTCGTTACTTTCAGTGGAAGTGAATTATTTGTTCTGATTTTTGTTTGAGGATTATTTGAGTTTGTACACAGATCTTAATTATTTATTGACGTATGTTGTGATAGGTTATTAAAGAAAAGAAAAACAAATGCATATTTTGGAGAACTTTGGCTAAACGTATAAAAATTAAGTTAGTAGGGTGTGCGGTGAACATCTGCGCACCTTCGAATAAACGTCACTGGTGATTAACAATGATATTGATTTTTTTTTGTTTAAAATATAGAACGTAGACATAACCAGCGTTTTGGAAAAAACAGAATTTTACAATTACAGCATTTTGGGTGTACAGATATTTGGATATACATACAGTATTTTTAAATACAGAATTCTGAAATACAGAATTTTGGTCGTACAGTATTTTCGAAAATAAAATAAACTGGATTTTGGTCATACAGAATTTTGAAACCCAGAATTTTGACCCGCTCCCATATATATATTTTAGTGAGTAACCTATAAATTTTAGATTTTTTAAATTTTGGACACTATGTAGGAGCTGCTAAATAAAATATTAATGGAAAAAATTAGCGGGTATTTATTTTTAAGTTTTTTTTTATGTTTTAGTTTTTTTAATGTAATTTTATTCACTTTATTTAATAATTTATCAAAGTAAATTTATCTTAACATCCTTTCAAATATATTTAATAAAAATATGATTTGAATCGAAAAAAACGCACCACAAATATGCATCTAAAAATCTGTTTGTCCCAATACATGATTTACAAAATTTACATATATGTACCTACGTAGATGTTTTACGAATTAAATTTCTGAGAATCACAAAAGCCGTAGCCAATGCTGATGACTAGGGATAGGAGGATTTTCATGCACTAAAAAACCAAAAATGTTCGCTTAAAATTGCTCTTCTAAAGGTTACCAAAAAGTATATGCATTTGGATGGAAATCCTAGCCCTACTGATGACAATAACAAGGGTTTTATCTTTTTGTAAAAGCATTAATATTTCGAAACCTAATACTCCTATCTGCATGTAGGCGTGGATGTTTTTATTTAGTCTTGCGCATTTTAAAAAATTCTTACATCTTCCTGATATGATACAGAATACAGGTCAATTTTTGGAACATTAAACATCTTCAAAATGTGTCTCATAATTCTTTTGTTACTTTCTGAATCGTAGTAGATTGTTTTTAACTGTTTTAGATAGAACTTAACTCAAAATAGATTTTAACGGCCACAAAAAAATCTCGATTCCACCCAGCAGCGATCTCACTCAACCAGTTAACTGGCTGAACAGAATAGAATGACGGAACTGAAGCCGCAGACGGAACTGGAAGAGCTATCAAAAATTGTCGTACGTTATTTTTTTTACATGTCCACAATGGAGCTGTACAGCTTTGAAGGTATTTTGAAGAAAAACAAAAGAATATTATTGTGTACAAGCTCAGAATTCACATTTTTTGTTTCCAATAATTTTCCTTTTAATAAATAATTTTTTTCGCGATACAAATAACCACAATATTTTTTTCCGACCCAAAAAGTTGTTTTTTTTCTTCATACAAATTGAAACGTCAAAAGTGCCGTACGTCAAAAGTTAAAAGTTGGTGAACTCTTCCGTCTGCGTCTGCAGCTCCGTATGCGTCTACGTTCCGTTGTGTTCGCAACATTGAATTTGCGTGTATTCAATATTTTGACAGCTATTCCGGCTCCGTCTCCGGTTCCGTCTGCGTCACCATTCTGTTCAGCCAGTAACTAGTATATTGAGAATGATTAGTCCGAGTGAGATCGTCGGGACGAAACGCCAATTTTTCTAACAATGGTCGTTAGAGGCTACTATGACTGAATAAGAATAAATCCAATTAAATAATGCTAAATCTTCTATACTATAAAATTTGTATCATAACAAAATCTTTATATGGTAAAACTCAACTTCATATATGAACATTGCCCCCACGGTAATATTTTCTTAGTTACGACTCTGAGTATCAATAAATACTTGCAATATAATAAACAAAATCAAAATATATACTGCCGTGCCGCAACCACAATATTATTTTAACAAAAAAAAAAAACACGTTAACGGAAATTAATACGAAACCACACAACCCAGTTAACTGAGTGTAGGCAGCTACTATTTTTTCATTTTTCATAAACTCAATGCGTTTGTAGGGGAAAAAAAAACACAAATCAGATTGTTCCACTTATGTAAATAAATTGTGAAAATAATATTTTATATTTTTTTAGCTTAAAAATTATAAATCTAATAATAATAACGATTTTCAACACCAGGAAAAAAAAACAAACGAAACAAAAAC
Source organism: Epistrophella euchroma (assembly GCA_947049315.1). Taxonomy (NCBI): domain Eukaryota; kingdom Metazoa; phylum Arthropoda; class Insecta; order Diptera; family Syrphidae; genus Epistrophella; species Epistrophella euchroma. The sequence goes on from OX346245.1 coordinate 20,132,968, forward strand.
CATTTATAAAATAGCATATTATTATATCCTATCCGGTTAAATTCAGTGATAAATTCATTAAAAAATTTAAGGTTTAAATTACAAACATACATACGCTCTATATCGTTTCGATGTTACCATATTGAATGTACACAACCAGAAATGATTTAGTTGAGTGCTTTTTTTATTTCTTTAAATAAATTTTGTGCTTAGAAACACATTAGGTAAAATACAATAAAAGAATTTACTGAGGTAAAAATAATAAAAAAAAACCCAATACTAATCCTATGGCTTCAAAAAAAAACAATTGCCTTTGAAGCCCTAAAAAAAATAAATAAATATACATATGTAGGCAAATAAACCAATAAATCAATTTTCAGGCCATAAGTCGTCACTTGATTTGCATTTTTGTTTTACTTCCTCTTTTTTTTATTGGAACATGTGTGTTTAGTCTCTTGATTCCTTTGATATTTATTTTTATTTGCTAAAGGAATTTCCTATTGAAAAATGGGCTGTTTGCAATAATTTTACTTCCGATTTCGATATAAGCAGTAAAGCAGTGTATGTTGGTTAAATCTGATTCGAAAAATATTTTCATTGCTTTTTTTTGTTTTATTTTCAATTTATTTTTAAAGTGAATTTTTTTCTGGGCGCGTTCGTTGAGAATAAAATTTTCAAGGCCAAATAAAATTAATGTAAACTGTAACGAAAAAACAAAACGTTAACATTATTGTTAAGCTAAATAGGTGGGTGGTAGAGTAGAAGAAAAAAATTTATTGATAGGCTAATATATTTTATCGAGCAGTAAAGTTAGATTTTTTGATTAGGGAATGTGCTCTTATGTTCTTTTCTTCTAATTTTGTTTATGTTATTGGTAGAGTTTTGAATTTTGTTTTTTTTTTTTTTATATAGGTAATGAAATTTTAAGAATCCTACCAGCTTAACTCTTTTTCCCTAACTACTCTTGGTTTGTTGATATAAATAAATTTTATACTGATTAATGCAGAATACTATGAAAAGAAAAAACAGCTGCCGAATCAGGACAATACACTATAAAAATGGTGGAGTGATTCGCGTAAGGTTTGACAAAAACTAGAGCATGTAGATTGGGTTGAGGACTGAGGTACAAGAAAAAAATCGTATAGAAGGTGGGATCTATTCCCTTTCTCCTGTTCTGGCGGAAAAAAAAATCAACATGAAATGGGGAAAAAAATCCTAAAAAGAATGGAAACACCTACAATGCCATACTAAAACTTTTTGTAAAGTTAGATAAGGCTCATTTGCTATAACGAAACTACACAAACTTATATATGCCAGTAAGACCTAGGGTCTTATAAATTAGGCAATGTTAGAAGGAATAGCAGGATAGGATAGATTTTTGTTGGCACAGTGGACTGAGAAATAAGGTTTTGATTATCTCATTAAATCCCAGGGGTGGCGTTCAGTTGAGGGAGTATGGAAAAGAATGCTGCCTAGACTGGGGCTCGAACCCACACATCCAGGTTAGCAGTCAAGCACTACTTCCACTGCGCCGGGGCCACCCCCAATTTAAGTTGAACATAAGAGCTTTTGTGACAGTTTACGCTGATAGACCGAGAGCTGGCGACGGATTTTGAAAGGAAACCAAATGGTATTAATGTTACAACTAGTCCTAGGGAAAGTGATAACGAATACGAAAGTCTGTCTGCACGTAGTGGCCGCGTTTCCGCGAAAAAGTGTATCAAAAGTACAACTTTTCTGAAAATAGAAATAGTGAGGGAAACCACTTAAAATGCATCGCATCCCGACGCCACTGACTCGCTGATTACAAAAATAGTTATGACAGACGTGTAGGTGGCCGCAAAACCCTCGACAGACGCCGCAGAAAATGCGTTTTTTTTGGCGTTTTTAACTTTTTGGGAAACCACTTAAAATTGGTGTCATTTGAAAGCTCTCGACTCCCTGAGTGCGAATATGCCCATGACAGGCGTGTAGGTAGCTGCAAACTCGCGACAGAAGCGATTAAAATCGCGGCTTTTTTTACGAAATTTTAGGTAACTGATGCTACACTCCCAAATACATCGCAATCTGAGGGGCTTGACTACCAGGCGTATAAATATGTGAAAAAAAAAACAACTTTAGGCTCTATCCAACAGCTGGAAAGCGCGATAAAAATCGCGGATTTTTTCAATTTATGACTATTTAATGGGCTTTTGCGGGAAACCACTTGAAATGTATATTAATTGAAAGGTCTTGACCTCATTAAAATTAAAATTTAAACGACAGACGCGTAAGTGGTGATAAACGGATGGTAGCCGCTAAATAAGTCGCGGCCGTTATTTATTGTTTTTAAAAATTTTAGTGGTAATCTCTTCAAATTTACTCAAGATAAAGGTTTGAACTCCCTTAAGAAGAAAATGTAGGTGACAGACGTTTTGAGTTATATGAACATGTTGAAAACCGCGATAAAATTCGCGAATGTAATTATTATTTTATTGGTTGGATTTTGGTAGTAACCTCCCCAAAAAGATGTCTTTTCAAAGGTTTTAACTCCCTGACCAAGAAAATTTTACTGACAGACGTTTTGAGTTACACCAAGCTGCCGAAAACTGCGAAAAAAGTCGCGCATGTTATTATTGTATTTTTTTAATTCAGTTTGATGATCACTGATTGAAATGTACAGTAATAACAAACACGTTTTATTTCGCGGACTTAGATAGTTTGGTGTAACTCAAAACGTCTGTGAGTAAATTTTTTCAAGCGAGGGAGGTAAAACTTTTGAATTGGCACCACCAAAATAGAATAGGTTACCACCAAAAATCCACCTATGTATATCGTTAGCCCGAAATAATAGACTTTTGCAAAACTGCTAATTACCTCTTAAAAACTCTTTGGTGGGAGAATAATTTAAAAATAAGCGAATAAGCCTACTCGTATTTTTTTGCAAATACCCTGAAGTTTTTTTTTGCAAGTCCATCATTATACCTAATGAAGTATGAAGAACAAATTTATTTTATGGAAGCTGCCTGTTCTAAATGAAGTAGGTACATATTACATAAAAAATACTATTTACAGTTACCTCTCTTACAACCGGATACTGACGGTACCAAACAATTTGTCCTTCTGAGAAAAAAAAAAAAAAACCAAAATATTTTTCTTTCAAAATTCAATAAGATTTGAGTTGCAATATAAAAAGCTCTGCAATGGGCCCTATATAAATGGGAAAATGGCTATTTGTCCGCTTACAGATGGCCGAACTGTAATGCTCAATTCTGTTAATAAGGTAGGAACCTTGGATACGCTGACGCTACCTCAGCTGAGAAAAAAGTTGTTATCAAAGTTAAGTTTGCAATTAAATTGTTAAATCCAAGTAATTAAGATTTGTATAAGCATAAGTCTGATAAACGTTAAGAGTTCTTTCCTTCTTAACCCGAGTTTTACTTGCGTTCTTCGGAATTACCCTGGACTACGGCAAGCTAACTTCATCCTTGAGGAAAAACGCATCACAACACAAGTTTGCAAAAGAAGCTCACTAGAAAAGTATAAGAATTCTCAGAATTCTATAGTTGCCAATCCATTCAAATATGATAAAACGCAGATTGTAAGCCAAGAAAATAAATTTCCAGATAATCTTCAATAATAAAATAATAAAGGAAATAAGAAAAAAAAAATCATTTTTCCAGCAATTCTGAAGTTTATGTCCAAGTCCTTTGAAAAAAATCTTAGAATGCTTATTCCAAAGATCAAACATCTAAAATCCGATAGTTTTCATTCCTTTTTAGTTCATCTTAATACTTGATTTTCTTTTAAAATATTTCTATTTATAGAATTTTTAACAAATCTTATTATATTTTAAATTACGGTGTAAACAAAAAACAAACATTATCTCTACTCGAATTAGCAATGCAAATATTTCATAAGGATTCTCGTCTATTAAAAAAGGATGCTACGATTTAAATAAGATTAATTATTATGATACGTAGTTTTGTCCCACACTCAACTCCTACCTACATAAACTGACCTCTATATGCTGGAGCCTAAACGACTAAAAGATACCTTATTTACATTTGTATAACAATTTTGATAATGGCCCTAATAGTGTTCTCTTATTCTTCTCATTCTTCTCATAATGTTGGTTTGTATATCCTGTCTGTGAATTTGCGAATAAAACTTCAGGGTTTTGGTTACACCACAAACCCCTATTTATGTGTAAGCACACACATTCATATAAGCTTACATAAATTTCAAGGTAAATCCCCCTACCGCAGAGATTTATTTAAATTTTCAGCCATTTACTTTTGAATTATCATCTAAATGATCCAAAATAACAATTGCGGTTTTTTTTAAGGAAGTCTTTTAGGGTAATATAATTAACCACAAAATTTAATTTATTGATCGTGAAATGTTTGGATAACATTAACCTTTAAAAAAACGTTTTTGTAAAATGTGAGAAAAACAGTTATACGTCAGTTTGTGAGATAGAGAGCACGAACTTTTGACAGTTCTTAAACCTTAATTTGAAAAAAAGTCGTTGATTTTATGGTAAATATGGGAAAAGGTCTCATTTTCATATACCTTCATACATAATCGAAGAATATTGCGATGCGTTTTTCCTAAGCTAGTCGTCGTCCAGGGTATTCCCGAATAAAGCAAGTAAAACTCGGCTTGAGAAAGTAGAACTCGAACCAATCACCAGTTTTATCAATAAATATTTATTTCAACAAGATAAATGGGCTTACAATCTTACAATTCATTTTAGACTTAAACTAAATAAAACGTTTTAATCTAATTCCAGCCCAAGGCAAGGCGTAAGGGAAAATTACTTTGGCCTACGTTTTCAAACCTGTTTCAAAATTCGACGAGGAAACGAGACGAAAACTCGTCGTAGCTGTAAAACCAATTTCAAGCAATCAGAATATATAAGAGTATTCACAATATAGCGTTTCTCGTCATCCCGTCACGCCATGAGTTCGAAAAATTAAAAACAAAAAAAGACGTGATGAGGCGACGATTTTCATTTTGACAATTGAGAACAGGACACCGAGCGTATCTGTATTTGTATTGATATTTATTAATTTTGTATATAAATAAATAAAATACCGAGAATGGCGGGCAAGTAAATGTTTTTATTTTGCGGCTAACTGATTTTGTCTTCATTAAAGCCTTAACTACATTGGCCACTTTTTGCAAAATTACAAAAGTAAAAATATTTTTTCCCGCCTTCGCAGTTGTTTAGTGAAAAAGAATATACACAATTTTTTTTTTTTTAAACCAAAATTAAGCATCATTTTTACAGGTTTTCAAGAGAGAAACACTAATTATCCCAATATGAGTTTGAAAATTTTCACTTTTGTAATTTTTCACTTTTTTGGCCAATGTAGTTAAGGTTTGCGATGTTATAATATAATATCGCAAAATGACATCAGCGCAGAGATGAATGAAGAATTACTGTTGCCAATTGCTGTTTCTTTGGGCTAAGATGGCGTTTGAGACCTTATATAAGACCCTAATCATCCCGGTCCCTCTAATGGGGCAGAGATGAGATCTGCTTGGGTGCTTGTTGGGTGATGTTCGGTCCAATATGTATCGATGGAGTTGGAGTATGGAGCATGGAGGAGAAAATTTAATAACGAGCTTTACGGGCTCTACCCCTGACGGTCTGCGCAGCAGAGGAAGACCCCACCTTAGGTGGCGCACACAAGTGGAGAACGACCTCAACAAACTTCGACTGCGTAACTGGAGGCAGCTAGCTAGGGACCGAGTTGGCTAGAGGGCCTTGTTGGTTGCGGCCGGAGTCCATCCTGGGCTGTGAGCGTCATCTAAAGTAAAGTTAAGTAAGTAAGTTAAGGTTTAACATTTCCACCGTCTTCTTCTGCTCACACTTGGTCTCCCAAAAGTACTAAAAGCATTTTTTTTTTTAACATTTTCTTTTTTTTTCAAATTTTGTATTTTATTTCCCAAATTCACTGACAAACACGAATTATTTTACGCTGTCGGTGTGAAGAACTCGCTGCATTGTGAATTGGGGAACGATTTTATAACGAGAAAAAGATGAAAGCGTTTCTCGTCACGCTGACGTCTCGTTTTCTCGTCGCATTGTGAAACAACCTTCACTCAGAAAGAGCAAGCGAGCAGAGATAACAACGGTATGACATATCCAGTCCAGCCCAGGTCTAATCCAAGGGAAAACTATTTCGAAAATTTTAATACCAAATAGATTAACTCTAAATAATGATACACGAATGTATCAAGTAAAACAACCTGAAAAGACCAAGAGTTGCTATACAAACTAATATTCGTTGGAACCTTACTGGCTGAACAGAATGGTGACGCAGACGGAACCGGAGACGGAGCTGGAACAGCTGTCAAAATATTGAATACACGCAAATTCAATGTTGCGAACACAACGGAACGTAGACGCATACGGAGACGTAGACGCAGACGGAAGAGTTCACCAACTTTTAACTTTTGACGTACGGCACTTTTGACGTTTCAATTTGTATGAAGAAAAAAAAACAACTTTTTGGGTCGGAAAAAAATATTGTGGTTATTTGTATCGCGAAAAAAATTATTTATTAAAAGGAAAATTAGAGGAAACAAAAAATGTGAATTCTGAGCTTGTACACAATAATATTCTTTTGTTTTTCTTCAAAATACTTTCAAAGCTGTACAGCTCCATTGTGGACATGTAAAAAAAAAATAACGTACGACAATTTTTGACAGCTCTTCCAGTTCCGTCTGCGGCTTCAGTTCCGTCATTCTATTCTGTTCAGCCAGTTATACTTCAGTATTTCGAATTCGCAAATTAGGAACTAGAACGAGTCTATAAGCTTCGAATTACTCGGTTTTTCATACGTCCTCTTGGTTTATTTAATGGCAAGAGGAAGTGTGAACTCTAAAGCTCACAAACGAAAGATATTTAATGGATGAACAGAATGGTGACGGAGACGGAACCGGAGCCGGAGCTGGAATAGCTGTCAAAATATTGAATACACGCAAATTCAATGAATGCGAACACAACGGAACGTAGACGCATACGGAACTGCAGACGCAGACGGAAGAGTTCATCAACTTTTAAATTTTCACGTACGGCACTTTTGACGTTTCAATTTGTATGAAGAAAAAAAACAAGTTTTTGGGTGGGAAAAAAATATTGTGGTTATTTGTATCGCGTAAAAAATTATTTATTAAAAGGAAAATTATGGGAAACAAAAAATGTGAATTCTCAGCTTGTACACAAGAATACTCTTTTGTTTTTCTTCAAAATACATTCAAAGCTGTACAGCTGCATTGTGGACAGGTAAAAAAAATAACGTACGACACTTTTTGACAGCTCTTCCAGTTCCGTCTGCGGCTCCAGTTCCGTCATTTTATTCTGTTCAGGCAGTTATTCTGCATGATGACGTTGCACTTCTCTGTATTCACGAACAGTGGTGTGCACAATGCTCTGCTTATCGTTACAAAATTTAAATATAAGCTTAAAAACAAAAAACCTTAAAACACTAAACCAAACTTTGATAATTTTTTATGAGAAAAAAAAAATCAAGATGGATATTATTTTAATTCATTACGAAATTATGTGTTGTTTTTCTTTTCACTTTTACTAACCATCAGAAAATAAAACATTCCAAAAGTATCTTTAACTTTATCTACCTATAAATTTTTGTTGTATGAATAAATTCCTTTTCAGCAGTAAAAAAAAAAAGGAGGTCATAGCCAGAGCTTGGCATTTTTCATTTCTTAAATTATTGCCAAAGCCAACCTAACCCCTCTCCTATACCCAGATTTATAAAATATGACGGAAAAGATGACTTAAGCAAACCTAATAAACCAAAACGAATAATAATTATTATCCCTGAAAATTGTAAGGGCCAGAGATATAGTTGAGAACTACACCACCATTTCCCCCTTAGTCATTTTCACAAAAAACTGCCAAGGCCATAACTCACAAAAATAAAAACACAAAATCAAAAAAGAAACAAAAACAAGGGACCTTGATGTTTTTGTTTTTTTTTGTTGTATATACACAACCCGATGTAGATGTTGAACCTCTTCTAACTTGGCTTATCTTTGGATGGAAAATCTCTTTTAAATACAATCACCATGCCCCATTGCGTAAAGAGCTGTATATATACTGACTTCTTCTCGATATGCTCCATCAGCTGCTTCGCTGGACCAAATCCTTATAGAAATGTGTATTTCCGTAGAAAAGCTATGGCACAAAATCCTTTTGAAATAATTTCATGCATACACAGAGATAGTCTCATTTGCAAAATCATTTTCCGTCGGTGGCGTGTCGTTTGAAACAAGATCCAATCTACTCTTTTGTTTACTACATTGAACCTTCCATTAATTAGGAACATTAGAATATGGGTTGTGTGGCGTACATAATGTGCAGAGCGGAGTGCCTTCATCGTGAGACCTCTTCCATCCCCTGAGAGATGCGTAATAGTTTATTGTCACAATATGGCTACCATCAGCTCATTTGCCATTCACCTTGTAATGAATTATTTAAAATAAGGAAAAGATGCTGTCAACTTACATCAGACCGCCTGGGGTATAAGCTCACATCAGGATGGGAACCTATGTATGTATATGTTGTTTGGATATATGCGTCCTTGCTGTCAGAACAGATAGCAAAAGAAAGCAGAGGCAAACAATTACTTTAATCGTAAAGTTTTACCTTTCGACAAAAATAATGGGTTTGCGAAGGTAGTTCTGCTTGCTGGAATTTCGTATCTCGGGTATATATGTAGGTGTTAGTGTCTTCTTACACAGCGGTAAGATATTGTACCTACAATCCTTTTCATAATGACACAAACAATCCCTCCAGGATATTTACATCTTTTTCTTTGGTACAATTCTTTTTTTTTTTTTTTTTTTCAAGAATCAAGACGAGTCCAACGGGCAGCAGAAGTATCAGTAAATTCATTTCCAGGAGTGTAGAATGTAGATGTAGGTATAATAGCAACCTACCGAGCTTTTTCTTTTTTTATGCTCTTGGTATTGTTTTACTTCTGTGTCTTCTTTTATTTGTAGCTTATTTGTGAAATGAGATACTCGAAAGGACGAGATATTGGCAGGACTTGAAGTAATGTAACTACATTACGAATAAAACCTTGCATTATAGAATAGAAGAGCTGCGTGAAAAGACAAGACGAAGTAGATTAAAACATTTCTTCCATCTCAAGGACCTCGTTTTTTACTTTTTCTTAAGATAGGACTATAGTCACTAGTGTGCTTAGGGCTTCAAAGGAGTGATATAAAAAAGTATTAAATTGCTTTGGGTTGGATGTTTCCTTAGAGTTTTTGTTGTTTATTTATTTTTTTTTTGTAGTTTCTGCTTTGCATTTTCCATCCGGAAGGTAAATAGGAAAACTTTTATGATATTAAACGAAAGAAATGTTTGTCGTTTTAAAGAAATGAACGATAGAGGATTGGTGGATTTTTTTTATTTGGTATCCATCCATCTTCGTTTGGTATCAGGTACCTACAAAGTTACTATAGTCATATAACGTTGACAAGTAAATATGATATTAGTTGATTCATAAGCTAAATATATTTAGTTATTGAGCTTTAGAGATATGAATTAGAAATATTTTTTTTTTAGGGAGAATTTGTATGGAAACTAGTTTATCGCAGTTAGAATAAGAATCAATCAAGTTTGAAAGATCGTTAACAGTCGCTGTGTAAAAAGCAGCTGCCTTCAGCCCCCACAACGAAATTGAGGTAAATAACACAGTGATTCAGGGTTGCCAGTTTGGGGGTTTTCCCCCCCAGATTAAAGTTTTTTTTTCATCTTCAGGGGGAAATCTGGGGGGACAAGATGTTTGGGGGGAAATCTGGGGGGATTCATTTTAAAGTTAAATTATTCCATTACCTGAATTTCCCTCTTAAATTTATTCTATAATCAAAGAATATTCAATAAATTTTAAATAAAATCAATTTTTGTTCCTAAAAAGTACTTGTAGTACATACAGAGTATTAGCTGTTTATAAAAAAAATAAAAACAAAACAGTTGAAAAAAAAACTAAGGGGTTTTTTTAATTGAAATGTGGTAATCTGGGGGGTTTTTAAATTTTTCTGGGGGGAGATTTTTTTTTTCGTCTGGCAACACTGCAGTGATTGTATGAATTCAAGGCTGTTCTCATTTCTAGCGATGTGAAATCAATTTTTCAGAGCATTGATGAGCTTTTGACAGAGATTACTCTAAGAGTCCTCGCACACTAAAGACTTTTTATTAGCCGACAGTTTGATTAGGCTGGACTGCTAGTGCGCTCACTGAAATTAATGTGGAAATAGTCGGGTTGGTTGTGAGTGTGCTCGCACTTGACCGAATGCGCGTCTATTGTTCAGCAGATTTTCACTTTTTTATTTATAAAGTGCGGGTATATTTTGACCTCCTTCCTTTTATCAATCTTACAATTGACTATTCGATAAGGTTCGATGAAGACTGGGCAGGGAAGTTCCAAAATGTCAGATACGTAAGAATGTAACGACAAAGTCGTCCGACTAAATACATAATAATTGGTAGAGTGCGCACGAAAAAGAACTTCATAGTCCATACTGATTAAGTAGTCGGCCGATAGTTTACAGATATGTACTTTATTTTGAAGGCAATCGTGTTCCACATCAAACTTATTCCCCGGGTACAGAATCGTTGTAGTGCGTGCGCAGTTTCAACTGATTAAGATGCCGACCAAACTATCGGCCGATTCAAAGTCTGTAGTGTGCAGGGGCTCTAAATCCACAGAAATCTTCACCATAAGTACATTTAAAAAAAAATATTGAGAATTTGATTTGAATACTTCAAATCGAAAACAAGTGCTAAGATATGTGTTGATTTATTGAAGAAAGCAATTTAATTTAAAGATTTAAAAACAGATTGAACAAAATACGAATCGAAAGAGTGTTTCGAAATTTTTATTTACTCAGATTAGTGGAAAATGAACTATTGAACAAGACAAAACTCGGTTGACCAAATGATTTATGGACCACAAATATTCCAAATTGCAAGGCAAATATTTTTCAAAGTGGACAATAAATAAATTAAGTTTGAGAATTTATGAAATAAACGATAATGCACATAAATTAAATTTGTGTATAAATGGCCATCTATCAGGCTATCTGGTATTACGGATTTGAAAAAATTTCTTATTTATTCTTCAGAATTTCATGGTTTGTAACTAGTTATCTCCCATAGTAGCAAAGTTTTCAATTTAATAAAACTATCTGCTATCAACCAATTAATTTTCGTTCCGTTACACAGCTCAGAAAAAAAGAAGACAAATATTGCTTATTTCGAGCAGATCTAGTGTATTTTATGTTTTTAAGGCCCATTTGCTGAAACGAAATATAAATATTTAAGTTCAACATAAGAGCTTATGTGACAGTTTACGCTGAGGAAAAAGTAGAACAAAAGCGTTTAACATAAATATTTATGTTTTGTATCAGCAAATGGAACTAAGTCGTTGAATCCGAATCTGAAGTCAGTTTTAATAGGAGTAGTAGTAAAATATAATTCAGACTTGAAATAAAGAAGCTGCCATATAATATATGTGGGTATCAGACCCAACAAAGAGGAGGGGGCGGCGTACTCAACCGAGACTATGGCGGCAGCAAACCTAAATCCGCCACTAGAACCAGTTGGATGGGACATACGTTTATAATCAAATTGTATATGTATAGACTTTCTGTTCTGTGAAGCCTGCGATCTTCTATATTTTTAAATGTTTTAAATAATTTTATATAAAAAATGTAATTTTTGAAAATGTCTTCAAATACATAAATAAAATAAAATTCACGACTGGATCGTTCGAATTTGCTCTAATGGTTAAAATTGCTTAGAATTGTTATAGAAACTGTATGTTGTAAGTATATTTATACATATAAATACATATAACTAACAATCATAATAATTACCTACCTATACATTCATGTACTAAATTGGAGAATGTAAATGAAGTTTAAATTCCTAAAAAAAGACTTAAAATGTTTTAATCTCAAAGTGAAAAGAACGGTCTGAATCACGGCGGTAGGTACTTTAAGAAAAAAAAAAAAGCTGTTAAAATAAATTGTTTATTTTGTTTTAAAATGATTTTGAGTCACCCTATTTGAATAATTGCTATTTTTCCATTCCACTAATCTGTTATACTTCTACTTTCAACACAATTGCAATCCTATGTACATAATGTAAATCATTACAGTTTCTTTTGATCTAATTTTTAACAAATCCTATGTGAAATACAGTTCCTTTAGTCAAGTCAAACAAGTTAGACGTGTTTTCTTTTAGCCCAACAAGTTATGGGCCCAGTATGGATGTTTTTTTTTAACACGTTTTCTTATGTAAAGTTATTTTTAATCAAAGTTTAATATCGACATCGAAAATTCAATTTGCAAGGTTATAAAGGAACGGAAAGTAAATTAAATACCGAGAAGCACATTTAGTTTGCCGACGATTGGTATTTGGGTAAATTTGCTGTACAAATTGAAGAATTTTAATAATCGATTTTGATAATTTAATAAAATAACTGGTAATTGATATTATACGGGATAACGGTCGAACGGTTCTTTGGATCTCTCTTTGTTCAACTGTTTTTTATTGCACACGATGTCTATTGATAACAGTGAATTAAAAATTGAGAAACTGAATAATGGGGATCAGTGGAATATCTGGAAGTTTCAGATCAAAATTATTTTGATGGCATCAGATCTTTTTAAATATGTGAAAGGGGATGAGGTTAAGCCTGTGGAAGCTGAAAAATTGCTGCTGTGGAATCGCTTTGATAGTAAAGCGCAAAAGGTTATCGTCACTTCAATTGGTTCACAACCACTTTTGCACATCATGAACTGTAAATCCTCTAAAGAAATGTGGGACAAACTCCATGGTGTTTATGAGGTCAAATCAAAGGCGAATATCCACATGCTTCAGCAGCAATTTTACAGTTTTAGTAAGGATCCACAAGACGACATTGCTCTGCATATTTCAAAGCTGCAGACCATTGTACAACAGCTATCAGATGTTGGGGAAAAGGTTTCTGATTCCATGGTCATAACCAAAATTCTAATGACTTTGCCAGCATCATTTAGTCATTTTCATAGTGCTTGGGAATCGACGGCAGTTGATAAGCAGACATTGGACAATCTAACTGGTAGGTTAGTCCTTGAAGAGGCACGTATCAATTCTCAAAACAGTTTTTCTGAGGCTGGCGGGAGTAGTGCTTTAATTGCTAGCAAACAATATAAACCGAGGAAGTTTCCTAGCAAGAATAAGCAGTCGTCAAAGCCAGGAAGGTGTTTCTTTTGTAAAGGTACAGGGCATTGGAAAAATGAATGTCCAAAGAAGAAGGAACATAATTTGGATTGGCAAAATTCGAGTGAAAAAAAGGGTAATGCGTTTATTTGTGAAGCGTTATTGGCAGAAGGTAATGCTAGAGCTGATGAGTGGTTTCTGGACTCTGGGGCGAGTGACCACATGACTAGTAGAAAAGAGTGGTTGATTAACTACAAGGCTTTTGATAAACCTATAATCGTCAGGTTAGGGGATGGAAATACTATCAACGCTTATGGCAGAGGTGACATAAATGTTTTGTCATACAATAATGTCAAATGGAAACAGAACCATTTAGCTGATGTTCTCTATGTTCCAGATATTAGGTTAAATCTATTTTCTCTGAACTGTGCGTTGGACAGAGGTCTCAAATTATCGTCAGATAACTTAAAGTGTGAATTATTCAAAGGAGAATCTGTCTTGGTAGTGGGAGTACGTGAATCTAAGTTGTTCAAACTACTTTTGAAGGTCACAAGCAATACGATTTATTCTGACGCTTGTGCGAATTTGGCGACAGAAAAGAAGGTCACACTGCGCAAATGGCACGAGAAACTGGGGCATCAAAATATAGTTCACGTGAGGAACATATTAAGGGCCAAGAGTATTTCTTTTGAAGATGAAAAAGACTTCTTTTGTGAAGCTTGCTTATATGGGAAACAACATCGTGCAGTTTTTCATACCAGTGAAAATAAAGCGAGCTGTGTAGGGGCACTTGTACATTCTGATGTGTGCGGGCCGATGCAGTGTACTTCAATTGGAGGATCCAAGTACTTTTTGCTTTTTAAAGACGATTTTTCGCACTTTAGGACTGTTTTCTTTTTAAAAGAAAAAACGGAGGTGCCTGCTGTGATTTCAAGGTACTTAAAATTGATGGAAGCTGAAACTGGAGCAAAAGTGAAAATTTTTAGATCTGACAATGGTTTAGAGTATACAAATCAACAAGGCCAAAATCTTTTAGTGGAGAATCGGGTCATTCATCAAAGGACAGTCCCTTACACGCCAGAACAAAATGGGCGTGCAGAACGTGAAATGCGTACAATAATTGAGGCAGCTCGGACGATGATACATGGCAGGAATTTGGATATGAAATTTTGGGCCGAGGCAGTGAATACTGCAGTTTTCATTCTCAATCGCACTGGTACCAGCCCAATAAAAGAAAAATCACCGTATGAACTATGGTTTGGAAAGAAGGCTGATATTTCAAACTTCCAAGTTTTTGGAACTGAAACTTTTGCTCATATACCACAACAGAAAAGACGAAAATGGGATAAGAAATCCAAAAAGGGTGTTTTTGTAGGCTACGGTGAAAGTGTCAAGGGATATAGGGTATTTTTTGCAGATAATAATAAAGTTGAGGTCTGTCGAGATGTTCAGTTTCATGATTCCAGGGTCATAGTCAATGATGGATCTGAGAAGAAGTTTGTTATCCTAGATGATGAAGATATACAAAGTGAATCGGCCATGGGAGAGGCGAGTTTAAATAAGCTGTCAATTTCAGAACATAGAAATGATCGACGACTTGAGGATGATATTGTTGCCGGGAATAATGCTGTTGGTGTTGAAACTGGGGATAATGTTGTATCCGATGAAAATGGTGTTGCTGTTAATGCTGAAGATAAGTCTGGTGATGTTCGCGATGATGCTGATGGTGAAGATGTTTTTGAAGAAGCTGTCGGAGATGAGATGTGTATTGAAAAACAACATAGAAAAAGCTTAGTAAGTGATCGATTGAGAAGCAAAAGCATTAAGAACGCTCAAAGTGATATCAACTGTTGTATACAGGAAAGTTTTGCTCTTTTAGCGGAGTCTTATATACCAGATTGTTACGAAAAAGCCATGCGATGTGAAAATGCGAGCAAATGGAGAAGGGCAATGGATGAAGAAATTAATTCGCTGAATAAAAATGACACTTGGACTCTTATGAAATTACCTGACAATCGGAAGCTAATCGATACTAAGTGGGTGTACCAAATCAAGAATTCGACAGAGAATGAAGGTGAAAGGTATAAGGCCAGATTGGTAGCTCGAGGTTTTACCCAGCAATTCGGGGTGGATTATTTTGAAACCTTCAGCCCGGTGGCAAAATTTACTTCGATCCGTGCAATTTTGGGTATAGCAGCAGCAGAAAAACTTCACATCAAGCAATTTGACGTGAAAACGGCTTTTTTAAATGGTGACATCAAGGAGGAAATTTACGTTCAACAACCGAGAGGATACGAAGATGGGAGCAATCGAGTATGTAAGCTTCGGAAAAGCTTATATGGATTAAAACAAGCTTCTAGGTGTTGGAACCAAACCTTTACCAAACTTTTAAAAGCTTTTCACTTCCGACCATGTGCTGCTGACTCATGTGTTTTTGTTAGTAATGAAGATGGAAAGAAATTAATTTTGGCCATTTATATAGATGACGGCCTTATTGCATCAACAGATAATTATGAAATTTTGAGATTTTGTGAGCATCTGAAACAAAATTTCGAAATTAAGGTTTTTCCGGCAAGGCACTTTCTAGGGTTGGAAATAAGGAGATTTAAGGATGGGTCGATTCACATAAATCAATCACAATATGTAAAAAGATTGATTGAGAAATTTAATATGTCGGAAGCTGTACCTGTGTCAACTCCTGCAGATGCATCGGCGAGTGTAAGCAGTTCAGAAGAGTTCTCTGAGAAGATATGTTTTCCTTTTCGACAATCAGTGGGCAGTCTTATGTATCTTATGGTGGCTACACGTCCGGATATAGCCTTCGCAGTTGGGTGTGTAAGTCGCTACCTGGATAATCCCAGCCAAAATCATGTTAACATGGTCAAAAGGATAATTCGCTATCTGAAGGGGACAGCTGAATACGGTATATTTTTCAAAAATTCTAAATTTAAAATTTCTTCTTTCAGTGATGCAGACTATGCTGGTGACGTAATAACAAGGCGCTCAACTAGCGGATACGTTTTCTTGATGGGATCAAGCTGCATCACTTGGGCCTCTCAACGTCAAAAATGCGTGGCCCTCTCTACAACTGAGGCTGAATTTGTGGCTGCATGTCAAGCAGTCAAAGAACTTGTGTGGATCCAACAACTTTTGGAAGAATTACTGAACGAAAAGATGAAACCGGTTATGTATGTGGACAATCAAGGAGCCATCAGATTAATAAAGAATCCTGAATTCCATAAGAGGACCAAACATATACACTGACAGACAAAATAAAGTGCAAAAGTATTAGATTGATTTTCAAACTACCGCTATTTAAAAGCGAAGAGTGTTTATCATTCCATTTCATGTTCTGACGTCACATATTCTCAGCTGCTAACTCTTAAAAAAAAAAAAACAATCCATTGTTATGTCTAATTACTATTCGTTGCGGTGTTTTTGGAGCATATACAATTTAACTCGCGACAAAATAAAGTGCATTTTTATTATTCCCTGCCAAAAAGTTTTAAGTTTTAAGGAAAAATATTTACAATTGATAAAATATAAAAAGGTAGAAGCAAAAGATCCCAATTTATAATAATTTCCGTGTTAAATTTTATTTTTATTACTTAAAGCTTAAGTATGAAACCGTTAACATCTGAAGTGAAGGAATTGCTTGTTTTGGACCGTGAACATGGATTGATATTCCATAAACTGGCAGAAAAATATGGATTATCCATTTCTATGGTAAGAAAAATCTGCCTCAATTTCTTTGAACGAGAAACTGTTGCTAGTTTTCAAATTTCTTGCGGAAGGAAGCGGAAGACAACTGTAGTTGATGACCGCAGAATTAAAATTAAGGCTAGAAAGAACCCTTTATCTTCCGCCAGAAATATTAAAGAAGAACTGTAGTTAAATATAACAGCAAGGACAGTACAAAGGCGACTCCATGAAAGCGGTTTAAAAAACTTTTTTGCAAAGAAAAAGCCGTTACTCCATCCAGTTAATATTAAAAAACGGTTAGCTTTCGCTAGAAAGTTTTTAGTGAAGCCACAATCGTTCTGGGAAAACATTATTTGGTCTGACGAATCCAAATTTGAATTAAAAAACTGTAAGAGAAGAAAGCGAGTTTGGTGCAAGCAATCCGAAAGACTCAGCCAGAGGTGTATACAAAAAACGTTGAAGCATAGAGGTGGGTCACTTATGGTTTGGGGATGTTTTTCTTTTAGTGGCGTTGGAAATATTGTCAAAATTGAAACCAAAATGACGGGTTCTAGTTACGTGAACATTGTTAGGGAAAACTTAGCTTCTTCTGCTTCTAGACTGTCTTTGGAAAGTTATATTTTTCAACAAGATAACGATCCAAAGCATACAAGCAGAGTAGCTAAGCAGTTTTTTTTTACCGAAAATAATGTTGACGTACTAGAATGGCCAACCCAATCTCCCGACTTAAACCCTATTGAGCACCTTTGGTCCATTTTGGATGAAAGGATTCCCTTAGATCAACGTCGCAATTTACAATCTTTTTGGGAAAGCCTCCCAAATGAATGGGATAGAATTCCAGATCAAATCTTGAAGAACCTGGTTAGCAGCACGCCCAAACGTCTTGCTGCAGTTATTCAAAATAAAGGAGGAGCCACTACCTATTAACATTTTTCTTTTCTGAAGCTGAATTCCTATTTTACGTGATGATCTTTCGAATTTGCACTTTATTTTGTCTCTTCTATTTTCTTTGAATATTGCGATTTTATTTAATTTCTTACCTACATTTTGTAAATAACTTTAAACGATTACTTTTGTGGACGTAAGATAATCTGAAAAACATAAATAAATTATTTTTTTTAATAAAAATAAATCAGAACATATCATACTAAATAAAATATTATTGAAAATAATTTTTGCACTTTTTTTTGTCTGACAGTGTAGATGTTCGTTTCAACTTTATTCGTGAAAAGTACGAAGACGGTTTTTTTGATTTGGAGTATGTGCCAACACAAAACCAAGTTGGTGATATATTTACAAAGGCTTTGCCTAAAGACAAATTTCAACGATTCCGATCAATGATGGGAATTATTTCTTTAAATTATATAAATTAAATTAAAAAAAAAAAAAAAAAAAATATGAATTAATTCTTTTATAACTTTAAAATTAAATATTGAATTCTGTTTAAAACATTCATAAAAGTGGGAGTGTTAAAATAAATTGTTTATTTTGTTTTAAAATGATTTTGAGTCACCCTATTTGAATAATTGCTATTTTTCCATTCCACTAATCTGTTATACTTCTACTTTCAACACAATTGCAATCCTATGTACATAATGTAAATCATTACAGTTTCTTTTGATCTAATTTTTAACAAATCCTATGTGAAATACAGTTCCTTTAGTCAAGTCAAACAAGTTAGTCAAACAAGTTAGACGTGTTTTCTTTTAGCCCAACAAAAGCAGTACACAGCAGTACGGTCGATGTAACGGTGTTTTTTGAGCGGTACGGAGAACCCGAGAAGGGAGCTAAAATCCTTTGAATTCGCGAAGCCATCCAATAAAGGTACTGTTGTAGGTGCGCCTACACATTTCTTTGCTTAAAATTAAAAAGGTACAAAAAAGCCATCAGTATAAAAGTTATATTAGTTATAACTCTACTACAGAGTGATTTTTCATTGAAACTGGAACCCATTTAAAGGCTATACCCAACCCTGACATTCAATGTATAAAACAACAAAAACAAGTCATAAGCTAGTAGGTGACTTATGAATTAAAAAAAAATTAATTCACTTCCTACTAAGTGACTTATGAATTAAAAAAAATTTAAGTCATGAGCAAGTAAGTGACTTATGAATTAAAAAATTGTAATTCATGAGCAAGTAAATGACTTATGAATTTAAAAAAAATTAATTCACAACCTAATAAGTGACTTATGAATTAAAAAAATATTAATTGACTACCTACTAAGTGACTTATGAATTAAAAAAAATTTAAGTCAAGAGCAACTAAGTGACTTAAGAATTAAAAAAAAAATTAATTCACTATATACTAGATGACTTATGAATTAAAAAAATTTAAGTCATGAGCAAGTTAGTGACTTATGAATTAAAAAAAATTTAATTCACTACCTACTAAGTGACTTATGAATTAAAAAAAATTTAATTCACTACCTACTAAGTGACTTATGAATTAAAAAAATTTAATTCATAAGCTAATGGATGAATTCTGATTACAAAAATTATGAATTGGAAAATTAATAAGCTAGCATGATAATTTTATGATTTACAAACTAGATTTGAAAGCTAAAAATAGATTCAAAATCTAATTATACTTACTAAGCAGGTATACCAAAAGTTTCAAAGTACTTATTTAAGAAAACGGAATGTTTTTTTTCCGTTTTATTGAAAATACATATTAAATTATTTTTAGGTACTTAACTAAATTTTACAGAAAAAAATATAAAAAATCAATTCATGTTATATGTGATAACCAAATTCAAATGTACATGTAGATACTTACAAATTTTATATTTTATAAAAAAGCACAAAAAAGCAAAATAAACTTAAAATAAAATTATTTGTATTTCTTGTTTGAATTAGCTTTACATTTTACCCTCATTTCAAAATTTTGGTCGTTAATTTTATTGTTCTTCAGCAAATCGAGCATTGTTATATATTTTCTACATTAAAAAAATTGTCAAAAATTGTACACGAAAAAATGATTATTTTTAAAGAAGATTTTCACAATATTTCAGTAGGGTATTGGGTTTTCACGGCGATAGTTGTCAAAATGAAAAAATGTAGAAGAAAGTTAGTTTTATCTTAATGAACATGTTAATTTAAGAAAAATGCAAATCTTAATAATATGTGTTCAAGTTTCACTCAATAAATTCTATAAAAATATAATAAAGGAATAAGTATGTACGTATATACATACATACATATATTTTTTACTGATTTTTTTGATTTCGAGGATTGTAAATTTTCAAAAAAATTATTAAATTTGAAGGGTTTTTCCCAAACGAGCAAGAGGCTATATAAGTTTAAGTTTTATGAAACCTGATTTCGTATCTGATCTCTTCAAACAACTTTCGTTAGAATTTAATGTTTTTAAATACTAAAGGTAAAGAGATTATAAAAAATTTACTAATAAACGTATATGTATATTTTTTAAACTTTTTAGTATTGAATATTCACTTTTTCACTTCACAATTATGTATAAATTTAATGCGCACTGGTAACTAGCCACTGAACAATTGATGGGTGAATGATTTATGTTTGTAAGTTAAAATAGTTTTTTCTATTATTTTCATAAATAAAATCTTCCAAGAGAGAGAATGATAACCCATCATTTGCTCAACACAAATATTTTATCGATATTGCTTTTTTATTCTATTGGGTTATAGGGACTGCATAGACGTAACTCACACCAACTAGCTTATGAATTAAATTGTTTTAATTCAGAAGTCACCAACTGACTTATGAATTAAACTTTTTTTAAATCATAATTCACTAACTAGCTATAGAATTTTTTTTTTTTAAATTCATAAGTCACTAACTAACTTATGAATTAAATTTTTTGAATTCACAAGTTATCTACTAACTTATGACTTAATGATTTTTTTAATTCACAAACTCGCAACCCTGGTTCTTAGTTAGAATTGACTGAAGAAAAGATGACACCAAGCTGTAAACAACAACAAGTTGCATCGTTTAATCTTGAAAAGTCAATTCTATAAACTCCCGTTACACACTTAAAACAGTTCATTGCATTTGTGCAAATAATTTTGCCGGTGTTACTGTTAAGTGATGTAACAATAATTTTGCAATTTTCTCTCCTATATGATTCCACCCTAAACCGTTAAAATTTTCATTTTTAAGTTACGTTGCCGAGAATATTGAAGAGTTTACCAATAAAAACAAAAATAATAATATATGTACATATGTGCCTTTTTTTTTTTTTAAGTTGTGTTTCTTTATAGAAGTTATATGGTTTGAGTATAACAGTGTGCAAATAATTTTGCCGTTGACTGTACATTATTCAAAAAAAAAAATATTGATGTACAGCTATACCTACATAATATTCTAATATTACGATAAAGATAAATAATTAATGTTAATTAAATTAAAATCACTGTCAACGAAATATTACTTCCGCGTTTTGATTCTTTCATCTCATTTTAATAACTTTTATTCCTCCTCAAGATTTAGTTACACAGAACAAATTTACTATCTTAAATCCAGTGCCCAAAGACAAATAAGAAATTGATGATAAAAAAAAATGTACTTCCCTAAAAAATCTTTGTTCCAATTCATTCTGCGTTGGTAATTTGTTTCTTTTGTCATTGATAAAATAATTATTCAACATCTCCTCTAAAAACCACTTAAGATTTGCAAATCAAATTCCACCACAATACCCCCACCACCCTCCACCCCGGTGTCGCATTACAGTTCTCAGCTCACTAACTTAATAATGAGACTATCTGCCATTATGGTATCTAAGACAGACGGTGAACGCGAAATACTCTAGCAGAAAACCAATATTTGTATACAAACTAGAACATCCGTTAAGCGTGTTCTCCAAATTTAGCAGTGGAAGGACAAAAGCGAAAAACAACACTACTTAAATGATGAAAATTCTCTCCAAACAAACCAAGCACAACGTTTCGAATGAATTCCACATCCGTTTTCTCTCTAGCTTTTCTTATGCAAAGAGAATAGATAGCTGAAGTAACTTTTGATGGCTTACTTACTATATTTATATTTGAAACAAAGGCAAACAAATGTATAAAATTAAATGATATTTCCGAGGATTCTAATTTTTTTCTTGTTCTATTTTGTTTTTTCTTTTCTCTCTTGAGCAAAGAAATAGAATTCATTAGGAAACGCTTTCGTCTAATACGGGTTTTTGAGCGAGGAAAAAGAGAGGAAATTGCTTGATGGCCGTATTTTGTTTTACAAGATTTGCATTCGTTGAATATGTAGGAGTGGGATATCCATCCTTTGACTTCAAGAAATTTAATAGAGTCTATTGCAATTGCAAGTTAATCAATTTGTCCCTTAAAGTTGGTTTTCTTCTTGTGGCTCACTGGACGACACGCCCGACAAGAACGATAGAAATTCAAATTTACCAGCAATAGATATTCTAAGTTATTTTACCAACTCAAAGGATATCTCCCTGCGTTACATGCCTCCTTTCCGTCCCTCGTGTATATCAAAAGTTCTCTGCTGTGCAGGAAAATTGACGTGAACGTAGCTCCATATATTATCAGTCTAATAACATAAAGGTTGGAATAAAAATCTGTCTTCACTTCAGTCAATATGCCACACAGGAATTCACACACACACACATATACACACACACATAAAAAGCACGAACAAATTATTTTTCATAAGTTCGTCGAAGAAATACTTTAGGAAACCATATCTAAGTCGCTCTCAAAGGACTTGCCGGTTGCCACATAGATTGGTTGTGAAAATTCCTTGAAATCACACACATGAACAAAAAATTAAAAAAAAGAATATAGACATCCTTCAGGCTCTTGCCTTTGACAAGTACTCAGGGTGACCCAAAGGGGCTACGAAGAGGCAAAGACGAAAATGTGCACTTTTTCCTTCCTTCAATTTTGTAACGCACAAGAATTCTGGTACCTACTCAACATCAGATCGGAGTCTAAAAGTGAATATGTGGGTGGGTATCTATATGTGTGGCCTATATCAAAGGCATTTTATAAAACGGAAAATTTCTATCGCTTAGGTACTGAATTTAGATATATATATAGAAAATAAGTCACATGGAAACGAGCACTTCAGGATTTCCAAAACTTCTTACTGCAAATTGGACGACTGATAGCAAAGGAGGAGGTAGGTACCTATTTATATTTTTTTTAAATTTAATTTGAAGACTATGTCATCCATATTTCAACAAAATACAAAAATAAAGTTAACAACTGGATTCACGTTTTTGATGTTATGGGAGGCATTAGCGCGTTTCCGGCGGCTGTCAGTTCCAATTGACTTTGAAACTTGAAATTTCACATGCTGGATATTTTTGTGCAATTAGAGAAAATATTAAAAAAAAATTTTTGGCAAAAGCTTTTGGTTTCTCAGAAAATTCGTGTTGCTTTTTCGCAACGCTCGCCGAAAGGAGTATCAAAATTATTGAAATAAAATTTTCTTCTTACATGGAATACGTGAACTTTATATATGATTAAAAAAATTTAAATATACCTGAATACACTTAGTAATGAAAAATATATTGAAATTTAAAAAAAATTATCCAAAGTAAAAAAAAAAATTGACCTAAAAAAATATTTTTTTTTCCAAAAATGAACACTAAAATTAGTGTTCAAATTTGGAGTTTCTCCCCCAGTTTAGACAAGCGAGTAGAACTAGTAGGATTTGTATCATAGTGTTAGTTGTGTTAATGTTTGTGTAACTAGTAGCTCATTGCGTGTTCGATCAACTAGTATAATAATTATTTCATAAAAATGCAAAAGGAAGATATTTGAAAAAAAAATTTAGAAATAGGTATTACATCAAAAATGAGAAGAAGTTCAAAATGCTGAAAAAGAAAATAAAAAAAAATAAAAAAATGGATAAATCCTTTTAATTGTTTTTGTATTTCTACGACACGACAAATTCAAATCGTACATCTGCAAAAAATATATTTCCAACGAAAAATGTTTCTTCGATTGAAACGGAAAACAAATACTGCACAAGTGTAAAAGGGCAAACAATACACAAACGTCAAATCACTAGCAGGCTAATTAGCAACCAACTCGCAGGTTGGTGTACGGATACACTAACACACATAAAGGCTACTAATTCTACTCGCCTGTCTAAACTGGGGGTGAAAATACCACTTAAGAAGATAAAAATCAAAAATTGTAAAAAAAAATCATTTTCCCAAATTTATTTTTCAAATTTAAAGATGAAAAAAATCAAAAATTCAAATTTAAAAATGAAAAAAATCAAAAAGCTCCGCCAAACTTTATTTTTTTTTTAATGAAAACCAAAACTATCTATTAGTTGTATAAGTTTGAAGTTTCTGAAAACAACCCTTAAAAAGATAAAAATCAAAAACTGCAGACAAAAATTGACCTAAAATTTTTTTTTTAATTAAAAAAAAAAATCAAGAAACTATTTTTTTTTTTATTTAATTTCTTCCCAAAAATCTAGACCACAATTACCTATACGCTTTATAAATTTGAAGTTTTTCAAACTAACCCTTAAAAAGATAAAAATCAAAAACTTTACAAAAATTGAAAAAAGACGAAAATGTGGCATTTAGTCTGAGATTCGAACAACTCAACTGAAATTCTTGACTTAATTTTAGAAAAAATTACTATATTGCCAGAGCGAGGTGCTAAAAGTCTTATACTGTTGCGTAGAAAAAACTTAAAATATTCATAAAAAGACATCTATGCTTGACAATTTCTGAATCTAGCTGATCTTTTATGAGGATTAAGTAAACTTTCAGGTAGTAGCCGTGGCGTGATGGTTAGGGCGATGGACTGTCATGCCGGAGGTCTAAGGTTCGATCCCCAGCCTCGCCACCTATTTATTTAAAAGAAAAAAAAAAAAACGGCTACTGCCTCTTGCGAAGAATTGACAAATCCTCCAAGAGTATCTCCTGTCACAGAAAAGTGCCGCTCGTTAGACGTTTGGATTCGGCAATAAACTGTAGGTCCCCTCCATTCCTGCAGACACGCACACAGGAATGGTTGAGAGTTGTAAGTCACTAGGCCCTAGTTCTGCATGAGCTGTTGTGCCATCAAATTTATTTATTTTTATTTTTTTATAAGTAAACTTTCAGATGACCTATACGACCTTGTAACGACCTTGAAAAAAGATTAAATTCTGAAATTAGCTGACATTTATAAGGATTAAGATACCTTTCGGATGGTATAAATACATTAAAAAAAAACTTAATTTTTTTTTTTAAATCTATGTCTGACTAATTACTGAAACTACCTTTCCTTTTGATGACCTTTTAAATTGCATACATACTTGTTTTTCCCAAATTCCATTAATGAGGTGCTAAAAGTCTTATACTGTGACCTTGAATGTCCTTGGAAAAAACTTTGAAAATTAATTTAAAAAAAAACCTGTCTGACCAATTACTGAAATTACCTGACCTTTTATCACTATCACTATCACTTTTATCAATTGGTATATTTTTTTGCGAATATCCCATAAATGAGGTGCCAAAAATCGTGGGTGACCTTGAAAAACTTCAACCCTGGATTAAACATTTTCTAAGCCTGACCTCTTAGATTGCATACTTTTTTTTTGCGAATATCCCATATATGGGGTGCTAATAAGATCCCACATCCCAAAATTTGTTTTTTTAATGCTCTATTCGAGTATTGCCAAAAAGTAGGACTTCCTGCTGATTTTTATGGAGTTTGGAACAATTTTAATCAAATTTCATGGAAAACACGTTGCATGTTAATTTTTTGTCTTGCCATAGTGTCAAGAGAAAATTATATCGTGTCAAAAAAGCACTCTCGTTCCACTTCGACTTTCCAACTCTCGTTCCACTTCGACTTTCCAAATATTATATTTCTTTTTGGGAACATACCACAAATTAAAAATCTCAAATGATCTTGAAAGTCAACTACTGATTAAATTTTTTTTATGAATCACCAGTTTCTAAAAATAGTTAAGCTTTTTTGATCAATTACTGACATTTTAGATGTCATACCTTTTCGCGAATATCCGATATATTTTGATCGTAATATTCAAATGATTTTCCTTAAAAAGGTAAAGAGGGACACATATAAGTCAAAAGATTACATAAAAAAAGAATATGAAATTGAGTTTGAAAAGGTGAGTTTGAGTAGTGCTGATGTACTGATTATAAATTGTCATATTTGTAATGAAAAATTTACTATTATCTGTATATATCGTTTATATAAACGTAATCTGAACAAAGATGTTTTTATAAATGAATTAAACAATTTACTTAAAGATGTAAAGACGAAGAATTTATTGGTATTAGGAGATATAAACATAGATATTTTAAATGACAAGCCTGATTCTGACAATTATCTTGTATCAATGTCATCTTTTGGTTTAAAGGGTTTAGTTTGGGAACCTACACGTATTACAAAAACATCTAAAACTTGTATTGATCATGTTTTCGTAAGATTGTCTTCAAAAATTAGTAAAATTGAAGTTGAAGGTTGAAGGAATATCGGAACCATCTGTAATTGCAAGTCAGTTCAATAAATTTTTTGCATCAACTGCTTCAAATTCAAAACCTTCCCCTTCGATAACTGAATGCGAATGTAATACATATGGGGACCTTGTTGATGACTCTTTTCAAACAAATAGTTTTGTTTTCGATCAGTTTGCGCCGCTTGAAGTTCATAAACAAATTTTGTTTCTTGATAATAAGAAATCAAGTACCTCTGATATCATTACAAACTGTCTCCTTAAAGAAATCTCTTTTTTTTTATCATCGATATACTGAGTCATCTATGTAATCTTTCTGTAAATTGTGGAATCATGCCTTCATCTTTAAAGACTGCTGAAGTTATTCCGCTGTTCAAAAAAGGAAACCTTAGATTACTGACTCACAGGCCGATTTCAATACTCCCAACTCTTTGCAAGGTGTTTGAAAAGTTAATAAAAAAACGTGTTGTAAGCTTTTTGGATAAAAATAATTTCTTTAGTAATGATCAGTTTGGCTTTCGTGGAGGTAGATCAACTGAGGACGCAATCTTAAAGCTTTGTAATGAAATCTATGACAGTTTTAACAATAATTCAAATTGTATAACTCTGTTCATCGATATGACCAAAGCTTTTGATATGGTCAATCACGATATACTTTTGAATAAAATTTACAAAGCTGGATTCAGAGGCATAATTTATGATTGGTTTTCATCGTATCTTACAGGAAGAAGTCAGCGTGTAAGACTTGATGGTGTCTTTAGTGATACTACATCAGTATATTGGTGTACCTCAAGGATCAGTTTTAGGGCCAGTTTTGTTTCTTATTTACATAAATTCACTATTCAAACAAAAATTTAGCAGTCTAATTACAGCTTTTGCAGACGACATGGCATTTTCATACGTGAATAATAATAACTTATTTTATTCTGTCATATTATGTCTTCAAAGGAATTTACAAATACTACGACAATAGTTTACAAAGCATGAATTAATAATAAGTGCGAAAACTAAACTGATGATATGTAACTTAAAAGGTAATTTTCCATTAAACTGTGACATAACTTTTCATTCTTCTTCATGTCAGAAACTATTCCTCTCTTCACATACCTGTGGAAAGCCTAACTATTTTGATGAATAGTAGCTGCTTTGTTAAAGATGGAGTTGAAAGTTTAAAATATTTGGGAGTTAAAATTGATAGAAA
Organism: Epistrophella euchroma; assembly: GCA_947049315.1. Taxonomy (NCBI): domain Eukaryota; kingdom Metazoa; phylum Arthropoda; class Insecta; order Diptera; family Syrphidae; genus Epistrophella; species Epistrophella euchroma. The sequence goes on from OX346245.1 coordinate 20,160,523, forward strand.
CCTTAACTGGAAAGCTCATGTGGATGAACTTAAAAAATATATGTTGGCTGTAACACGCAAGTTATATTTACTAAAACCACATTGCTCTAGTAAACTATTGTCAATGGTATATTACGGACTTGCACACTCAAAATTACAGTATGGCATAGGATCTTGGGGTGGGGCATATAATGCAACAATTGGTGTACTAAAAACAGCACAAAAGCATATGATTAGGATTATCTACAAAACTAAAACTGATAGATTAGCTCCCAGCTGGCCTCTTTTTTGTGGTCTTCAGATTCAGTTTTTTTTACGGAGTGGTTACAGTACAACTGCGCACAGTTTAAGAGTAAATAGCTTCGGATTTGTTCAGATTCCATTTTGTAATAAAACTCACTTTTCCAAATTCTATACAGCGACCGCACCTAAGCTCTTTAATCAACTACCGCAAGAATAAGAAATTTGAGAATCTTGGCCTTGTTCTTAAAAAAAGTAAAAAAATGGCTTTTTAGTCTGGGTAATTCTGCAGTCAAATTATTACTTAGCTCTGCTTAGTTCAATTAATTTATTTATAATTTCATTCATATTTACACATTTCGTACTAAACCAAAAAAAAAAAAAAATATCTTATACATAATATTTTTTTTTTTTTTTTGTTGTTTATTTATATTTTCATTCATTTTATTTACATTTTTATATTGCTTTACATTTATAGTTTTTCTTTATTTTCAATACTAACCCCACACACAATCGTTATAAAGCTCTTTTAATTTTGTAATGGTCATTAGCCTCTAGCCACTTAGTGTGCTACAGAATGACTTCCATTTATTCTTTAATAGGTAATATCTCTATCAAAATGTTAATTTAAATATTCTTTTCTGATATTTTATTTTGAACTATCAATCCTTATTTTATTTTACATTAGTTAACATTTTGTTATAACTGTTAATAATAAACTAAATAATAAACTGAATAAGAAACACAATGTCAAATGTCAAAAAGATTATCCAGAATCTGCCGTTGTACAATAATTATAACCCGAACGTTAATTGTATCTGAATAGGCACAGGGCATTGCTACTCTGAACAACCATCGTCAACCGTCCGTCGTCAAGCAATATCCTTTTCGACACTCAAAACATTGATTCACGGATATTCGAGATGTGTTGTGTGGTTTGGATGGCAGATATATATAGTGTGGTCCTTATGATGAGATGACTAGAGAACAACTCTTTACTAACTGTCAGTCGGATGGGGAGATTATAAAGTGTGTTTTTAGGAAAACTTGAACGAATTAATTAAATTTTACACCACATTCGCATTCGTCGACCAGGACCAGAGCAAGTGCAACAACATCAAAATGGCGGCGTACAGAATGAATGAGTGAATGAATATTTTTGTATCCTTTTGGTCCTTGACAAGGAGTACATATACTATATATTTCAGTCATGTCATTGCAAAAATTTGTGAACCATTTGGAAGAGCTTGAACATTTCTCACGCGCGCATGCAGAAGAACTATATTTATGGCTTTAGTGCTAAAGTCCTGCAGAACTTCAATTTCGAATGTCATTATATCGATCTAAATCATTGTTTTTTTTTTTTTTTTGTGTTATTTTGTTTTGCAGGGTTTTGAAATGAGGAAGTTCTGCTATGGAAAATTATCCATCTGTACTTTCAAGAAGTGTGCAATGAATTTAAATTAGAAACTATATTATAGAGCTTCTGATACTATTATTAAGGTGCGCTATTGAATTTAAAATTAGATTTTTGAATTTGATCATTTGCATTATAGTCCAGTCAACGAAGGAAAAATAAATGAAATAAATCGTGTAGTCTAGGTTATTTTTTTAAGTGGTAGGGGTGACCCTCAGGTCCAACATACCAAAAGTCCCCAGCCCAGGGCCGCGAGCTTAAGCCAGGAGAGGGGGTTAAAGGTCCCCTTTTTTAGTTTTTCGCGAATATTTCGAAAACCAAGGGCTTAAATGAAAAAGTCTGAACCAAGGAATTAAAGTAAATTAAATTGCCTACAAAAAATGTTATATTTATATTTTCGCTTGGAGCAACACTAAGGAAGATGCGGGGTGGAGAAATGTCAAGAAATCTAAAAAATCGGTCATTAGCCTACAAAATTTAGTGTTTCTAGATGAATTTTATCTAGAAATAACAGAAAAAAATAAGTATATGTATTCAAAATTATTCCATTGATGATTTGGAAGGGAGTTTATGGGGTTAAAACAGGTGGCGAAGGTTAGAATTTCCTAATTTAATTTATTTGCTACAGTGTTTGCATTCACTATGAAAAATACTGTTTCTTTAAAGGTAAAAAGTATAATGGATTTTTCCAAGTTACTGACCATGACTTTGTAAAATAATTTTCAGACATGTACTAAGAAAAAAATCGTTTAGGATAGGGGGGACTATGTCCCCTCGTTTATAAGGGAGGGACCATTTTCTAAAGCATTGACGTAAAGTGCATTAATAATAATTTAAAATCAATGGAAGTACCTATAATACAACACTATAGGTTTTTGAAAATCCAAGGACCTATTCTTTTATTTTGTTGCTAAAACAAGTTTTTTTTTATTAAACAGGTTATAAAAAATTGAACTTAAATTTAAAGTTTTGAAAAAAAAAATTTATAATGATTTTATTTTCAAAATTTTTTGTAGCTAAGTGCTAAATTTTAGTTCAGTATTTATGGCCGTTGTTAATTCTTAGTCGAACGCTAAAAACTAGATAGCTGTAGGTCTTTCAGTTTTTGAGAAAAACAAAAATTATGAACACTACTACTTTCTTAGAAATTTTTTCTAAAGAACCTTTACCCCCCTCCTTTCTAAAGCTCGCGGCTCTGGACTGGGGACTTTCAGTATATTATACCTGAGCATCACCCCTAACTAATGAAAAAATAATCCAGACTACATGATTTTTCCTTCGTTGGCAAAGTGACGGTTTTACAAGAGAAATAATTTTCTAAAAAAGTAGTAGTTTCCATAATTTTTGATTTTTTCAAAAACTGAAAGACCTACAGCTATCTAGTTTTTAGCGTTCGACTAAGATTTAACAACGGCCATAAATACTGAACTAAAATTTAGCACTTAGTTACAAAAAATTTTGAAAATAAAATCATTATAAATTTTTTTTTTCAAAACTTTAAATTTAAGTTTAATTTTTTATAACCTGTTTAATAAAAAAAAACTTGTTTTAGCAACAAAATAAAAGAATAGGTCCTTAGATTTTCAAAAACCTATAGTGTTGTATTATAGGTACTTCCATTGATTTTAAATAATTATTAATGCACTTTACGTCAATGCTTTAGAAAATGGTCCCTCCCTTATAAACGAGGGGACATAGTCCCCCCTATCCTAAACGATTTTTTTCTTAGTACATGTCTGAAAATTATTTTACAAAGTCATGGTCAGTAACTTGGAAAAATCCATTATACTTTTTACCTTTAAAGAAACAGTATTTTTCATAGTGAATGCAAACACTGTAGCAAATAAATTAAATTAGGAAATTCTAACCTTCGCCACCTGTTTTAACCCCATAAACTCCCTTCCAAATCATCAATGGAATAATTTTGAATACATATACTTATTTTTTTCTGTTATTTCTAGATAAAATTCATCTAGAAACACTAAATTTTGTAGGCTAATGACCGATTTTTTAGATTTCTTGACATTTCTCCACCCCGCATCTTCCTTAGTGTTGCTCCAAGCGAAAATATAAATATAACATTTTTTGTAGGCAATTTAATTTAATTTAATTCCTTGGTTCAGACTTTTTCATTTAAGCCCTTGGTTTTCGAAATATTCGCGAAAAACTAAAAAAGGGGACCTTTAACCCCCTCTCCAGGCTTAAGCTCGCGGCCCTGGGCTGGGGACTTTTGGTATGTTGGACCTGAGGGTCACCCCTACCACTTAAAAAAATAACCTAGACTACACGATTTATTTCATTTATTTTATGATTTTAGGTCTTCGTTGACTGGACTATTAGGGGAATTAATGATTATACACTTGCGAGCTAAAAAATGGAATCACTCCGTTTCGCCTTTTTAAAAACAATAATCTCTATGGATACAATATTTATGTTTAAATGTTAATGGTCACATTTTAAAGCCTGAACTTCAAACTTTAAACTGGAGGTAAAATCATAAAAATCCGTTGAATAGTTTCAGCGCTATTCGCCGAAACCATGAAAATAAAGAATTAGGTATACTAAAAAAGGAAGCACGAGTAGGAAACATTGATACGCAATATACGAGCCCATTATTGGTTTTTGTTTATCGATTTATAGTCCAGTCGGAATGTCATTTGAAATGGAAAAAATTAAATAGCTTTATTCCGTTGGTCGCCATCTTGAATTTAAGGAAAATTGGTTTTTGTTGAATAACTATCGTTTATTTTCAACTTTTGACTATAAATACACTTAACAAAAGTTGTTCAGAATTTAATTATCTACAACTTTGATCATAACAACTTTTTTCCTAGGATTGATATTTTTCCAATTAATCCGGAAAATACAATTACAATCGTTTTTTCAAGTGCATTTTCAAATTAAGCGCATTAGTTAACATTTTTTTAAATAAAAACAAAAAGACAGGGTATTTTTTTTTATCGTTAAAACGCGTGGTGTGTTCAGTAACTTTTATCTGACAGTATTTTGTGTTGATTCTGGACAATTATTCTTATCCGCTTGTTAAGTATTTTCCGTTCGCGCAATTAAAAATCAAAAAGCGTTGATTTGTTTATCAAAACTTGGATAGTAATTCTCATGTAAGTATTTATTCGTGTGTTTCGTGCAAGTGGCCCTGACAATATTATAATTATATTTGTTTTAAACCACTACTGTGGTTTTGCAGCCAATAGGCTTCATACAAATTAATATGTATTTGAAAATAGTCGTTAAGTTTTTTTGAAATTATCCAATTTTCTGAGTATTTTTCTTAATTTTTCTTTCCGTAAGAACCTTCTACAAAGTATTACAAAAAGATGAATGAAATCTGTAAATTCGTTCTCAAGTTAATACAAAATAAACATTAGCAGAGTCGCTGTGGCGTATACGTACTTTTTTATCAGCATAAGTTAGATTTAAAAATTAGTAGGTATATCACAGCTTTACAGTTTATTTTATATGTAATTGGTATAAGATATATTTTGAATAGCAAACCCATCCCAGTAAGTTTTTAAAATTTTAAATTTTTCAACAAAAGCATAGTCTGAAAAATTTAATTTTTTTGTAATCAGACCGCCATATTAGATGAGCCATTTTATTTTTCGTACATTAACAAAAAAAAATTCTAAAAAGTAGAGGATTTTTCGATGAGAAAGTTAACGGATTTTTTGTATTATTTCTATCTACGCAAAAAAAAATTAAAACATAGAAAAAAAAAAACTCATGAAATTTGTGTAGAGAAAAGTAAAGGCTCAGCGGCACGTTTTAAAATGAAGACAGGGAAATCAAATTTAGCGACGATTTTCTTAAAATATGTTTAGACTTTTTGGGGGTGAACTTATTAAAATTTGGAATTCACCCATTTAACGACCACTTTAATGTATACATACATACATACATTCTGAATTTTTTTCATTTAAAATTATATTTGTAGTATATTTTCTATGTGGAAGGGCGATACAACGTTCGCTGGGGTCCGCTAGTTACATAAATTATTATCATAAACCCTCAAACAAATTTTAATGTTAAATTTTGCAATTTCCTTAGTTTTTCATTCCGTCAGAACGTTCTAACGAATTGTTAAAAACCTTAAAAAAAAAAGTTGACTGAAATTGGTAAAGCCGTTCTCAAGTAATGGCGTGACCAAGGGCATTTTTTTTTTAAATTGACTTAAAACAGAAAAAAATCATTTAAAAACAACGGTTAAACTTACAATGCCATGCTATATCTTCTTCGAAAGCCAGAAATCTCTTCTTTATTTTATTTAAACATTTAGTTGTGTTAGTGAAAAGTTTTTGAAAACTAAATTTTCAAACTCGAAATTAAAAAAAAAAATTCAATCTTATCTTTTTCAAAATTTTACGTAAGTAAGTACTAATTTTGTTTTCAAAATTCTTTTATTAGTTTTTAGTCGGAAGCAGAAAACTGGATGCTAAAATGTCTTGTAGGTTTTGAGAAAATTAAAAATAACAGAAGGGGTAATTTTCTAAAATAATTGACTTAATACAGAAAAAAAAAAATTATTTAAAAACAACAGTAACGGTTAAAACGACATGCTTTACTTTTTTGTTAAGCCAGATGTATATGCTTTCATTTTGTTTTTAAATTAAGTTGTTTTAGTGAACAATTTTTAAAAATTAATTTTCAAACTTAAATTATTGAAAAAAAAAAATTAAAAAATTGTGTTCAAACTAATTTTGTTCAAAATTTTACGTATTAAATAGTATTTTTGTTTTTAATATTCGATACTCCCATCAATTTTTAGTCAAAAACTGAAAGCCAGGTGTCAAAATGTTGTCTAGTTTTTGAGAAAATTGAAAATAACAAAAGTAAGTATTCCTTAAATTCGATTTCCATCCATTATTTTGTTGCTCCGAAGATCCTATTTTTGCTAATTAAGTAGTAAAGTAGATTTGGTTATTTTTAATTTTCTCAAAAACTAGAAGACATTTTAGCATCTGGTTTTCTGGTTTTGCCTAAAAACTAATAGGAGCATTGAGTTTTGAAAACAAAATTAGTACTTAAATACGAAAAATTTAAAAAAAAAATTAGTCTGAATTTTTTTTTAAATTTTTTTTTCAAGTTTTCGAGTTTGAAAATTAATTTTTCAAAAATGTTTCTATTCACTAACACAACTTAATTTAAAAAGAAAATTAAAGAAGAGATTTCTGGCTTTCCAAAAAGGTACAGCATGGCATTGTAAGTTTAATCCTAGTTTCTAAATAATTTTTTTTCTGTTTCAAGTCAAGTTTTTAGAAAATTGCCCCTCCTGTCCAAACGGGGGGAAATAGACCACCGCCCCTCTCATACGATTTTTTTCTTGTCTTAACCCAACCTACTCGCCCTAGCTCCTTGGTGCACCTTATACGGAACACCCTGTATATGTAGATTACTGACCTTTCCTGTTCTTCTTTTTTTTTACTAAAATATCATTTAAGAACTTATAATATTTTGCAAGCTTTTGTAAATTAACTATCTTAAGTCCTCAAAGGTAAACTCTGCAACGATGGACCTAATTAAACTTAACAACACTTTGCACGACCACCTTGCTCAATGAGTCAAATCATTCTGTCAGATATCACCACTTTGAATTTATACTTCATATAAGGAAATGCAATTAGGACAATAAATCAATCGATCAAATTCTTGATTTTGCAAAGGAAATCCAATAAGTTATGTGCTGCCTTCCTCTCATTATCCTGTTAAGACCATGTTGTGCTTGTGCCACATAGACACACAATACCAAATTGTTATTCTAAAGTGCAAACCTACTATAGCTAGCCAAAGTTAAGATTTATCCAGAATTTGCCAGAGCTTGTTGTGTTGTTTATTAATTAAGAATAAACAGAGAAACTCCATCATGAGTCCCACTCTCTAATAGCCATATGGATTGAATTTGGTTCTCTGGAATTACGTGTCATACTTCAGGGGATGATGGAAACTGATAGGTCAAAAGTTTCTATACAAATCAAACACACATGTTTCCAAGGAACTATTATATAGCTAAACGAATAAATAACCTTTGAGTTAGGAAACTTTGTTGAAGATAAAGTTACCAATTGAAACGTTTATTTGTGTCGACTGTCAAGTCGAGGAAAGAGAATTCTTGTGCGAAGAGATTGCGCTAAAAAGATACAAAATCTTCTTCTTCTTCTGGAACCAAATATAAATTTGCTCGAATACAAATAATGACTAAATGTGGTTTTTGTGAAATGTATAAGAGTAGGTAGTGATGTGATTTTGCGGGTTTATTTGATAAAGATTTTGTTAGAAAGTTTTGCTATTTTTGTATACATAGTTAGCGCAATTAATTAGTGTAATGGAATTTGAATAATTTTTGTGTGATTTTGGGTTGAATTAAGATTGTGTTAGTTAATTTGGGAAATTCTTTTGTAACTTAGATAGTTTAATGCGAAAAGTTTAACTTATGGTTTAACTAGTTTGTTTTACGAGTAAAGTTGAGGAAAAAAACTTGAATCTGGTGATAATGGTTGTTGTAAGGTGAGTTCGAATTAATAATGATACCGATTTAATTAAATTAAAAGGCTAACAAGAAAGAAGATAAGAAGATACGAAACAGCAAGATCTTTCAAGGTAAGCTAAATAGAGGACTTTTTGTGGTTCTTTGTGTTAGAGTCTTAACCAGAACTAAATACATACGAACATTGGAAGTTCCAGGTTTACTCAATAAGGCAGGGGTAGGTATTGGTTTTGTGTTGAACAAACCTTAGTATTTTAAATAATCCGGGCATAACAATGATTGAGGTTTTATAAAAAGGGGAGTTTGTTATACTTTTTTTTTTTTAGCTTGTGCGATTTTGGGTTCAGGTGCACTTCGAGCTATGAGCTATAAAGTTCTTCGTTTTATTTAGGTCATACAGAATGGAAAACTCTTATTCCCAATTTCCTCCCATAGGTACCAAGCTAGCTTAGAACACGGTCTAGCTGGACCAGGTACTAGCTCTGGTACTGGGTCCTAACAAAAAGTTAGTACCTGAGCATTTCTTTACATCCGTAGTACCCGATCTTAGTTCACACAGCAGTACTGGGAACTTAATGCGTCTAAAACTGGCCTAATACTAATTTTGACAACATTTTAGGATTTTAAAAATTATTTTGATATTTATTTAACATTTACGTCAATTTTTGTGAAGTTTTTAATTAATTTTCGACAGAATTTGCCTGTCTTTGATTTATTTATTATGTTTTCTGTTTGTTTAGAAGATGAATATAATAATTATGTATAATTAGGCCTATTCTGCCTAATCTTTTATTCTGCTATGAATTTTCTGTTCTGAATCATAAAAAACCTTCACCTTAAAAGATCTTTTATAATTGGTATTCAGAAGTTCGAACTTTTCTAAAATTCTGTTACGGAACTTCGAAAACGAAATATGTAAGCAAACAGAACTAAAATCTTTTTATAAATCAACAGCTGTTCCGTATAAATAAAAAAATATTTCGTCTGTTAAATAAGTTAAAAATCGAAGACCAACAAAAAAGTAAAATTAATTTACAACTTTCGTGGAAATAATAATTAAGTTTCAATCTAAAAGAAGACCCATAAAAACTATCAACTTAAACTGAAGGCATCAAGGGATCTCTTAGCTGAGGTTTAACAAAATATGGAAATATGCTTTTCAATTTGCGACACTTTGAGGAGGAGACGAATTGGTGTTGTTGAATGTGTTTCCCACAAGATGAGAAACCAACTGAATATGTGGCTCAATGCAAACACACTGTCCTGCTAATACCAAATGGTGTTAACTTGGTTATCGGCACCCAACAAAAATGTAAATTGTTTTACACCTATATTTCTAGGAAACGCTGAAGGCAAGTATGTGACTGAAGGTTTGAATGTATTTCCACAGAAGTAAAGTCCGTTTAAATGCATCACGAAGCTCTAATCGAGAACGTCCCGAGAGTCAATTTTGGTTCTTAAGTCCAGGTAAAATTAACCCTTTACACTTGAAACAAAAATAACACTTTTTCTTTAAAGGGTCCTTCTAAGCAGCATTTAGTTGAGAGAATCCTTCGCCTCCAGCAGGCATCTGCGAGACAAACCGAGAAGATTGATTTCTTGGAAAATCACACGTTGTCGCTAGTAGCTGAGCTACAGAAGAAATCAAAAGTAGTTCAGTATTATATGATACAAGATCAGGCTGGTGCCCTAACATCTTCCAAGAGTGAACAAAACAATAGAGTGAACTGGCCAAATATGGCGGAGTTATGTCGGCCATTTATTCTGAAATCAAAGGTCCGAATCGGAGTATGACCCTGGAGCTAACGTTGGAAAATAACAAAAATCTTCAGGCTGTGTTGGAAGATACGCTGCTCAAAAATAATATGTTAAAGGTGAATGGCTGAATGCTTCTCAAAGAGTGCATAACCTTACTCGGTTTTTGTTTTATAGGAAAACCTAGACGTTCTGGGATTGCAAGTGGATAAGCTTACCAGGAAACTTGATCAAATAAAGTCATAGCGTATTGGTGCCATTGTACATAACCTATTCATCATATACATTCCTTATTTTATTTAAACTCAAACTAAAGTAAATGTAAAATATTAAAAATACAAATTAAAGTGTACGCCGTTGTTGAACTTTCCATCTCTTTATTGAAGTACCTACACTTTTTTTTCAATCTTACAATCTTAAACGGGCAAGTTTGGTGAGTTTTTTCTTGAAATGCACCCTCATCATGGGATTTTGATTTCCAGTTTCTTCACCAACGAATTCTTTCAACAAAAGAGGAAATCCTATTTCATTAGGAAGAACCAGTTGCTGATGGGTTTGCGTTGCCTTGCAATATTCAGATTCTTCGTCTTTTGAAATGAGCCTATATAGTTTATCCAATTATTCTTGTCAGTACAGGGAAGATAGGACGTTTGCATCTCAGTTTGGTTGCAGCGTACTGCATAAGTCTATCGCATGTAAAAGCTCTTATCGCGATGCCGTAGTTTGCATAATAAATCATTTCAAGTTTATTTGAAATTGACCAGCGTTACCACCTAGTAGGTAAAATTGCACAATTACGATTTTGAAAAACAAAAAAAAATGATTTATCTTTTTCCACACCACCATGAGGTAAGATAATAGGTGCGTTTTTGTAAGGGTATCCCCAGTAGTGTACTTTAAGGTGCCTCGACTCTGAATAAATAAGTCCTATAAAAAAATGTACTGTGAAGAAAATTTTTAAAAAATTTTACCAAAGATTCTTAGAAAACTACCCATTTAAAAAACACAAATTGTACAAAACTTAAAAAAAAAACACACCTTTTAAACATACAATTTGCATAAAAATAATTTATTTCACATTAACTGACCGCGCGCTACGAAAATCGAAAATCTAAAAATTTTGTAACTACATTTTAACGTATTTTCCCACATTAAAAGAAATGCAAAAGATAAAAACACTCTACTGTAACTCTCATCATTAAAAACTTTTTTTAAAGCTCTAAAATCAAAAGCACCACTACAGAAATCCAAGGAAAAAAAACTGAACGAGTTACCAAATGGACATGGGTAACCCTGAATGCACAATAATATAATAGGGGTTGAAGTTGAAAAGCAGCAGCAGCCACAGGCCACAGCAATTCATTTCAGTGCGCACTTAGATGTGCGCTCCAGAGGACGTTGGGTTTATGTCAGATGCAATCGGAAATTTACGGGCGGGCAAACACTTTTTATGAAGGAGTTCTTTCAATTTAGTATGGTGCAAAAATATGGCGCGCTACTGATTTTGAAAAAGCTCTCCCATAAGACGTGTACTGCCAATTAATATTGGATAGACTTTAGTCAGCTTTATATGTAGAACCTAGAACTATAGATAACAACTGGTCTGGGTTGCGTGACCCCACGTCCACGGAAAGTGCGTTATATAGTTGTTACACTGACTGCGATTTTCCTAGAATTGGATTAACAAATAAGATCAACTGCCCACCCACCTAACAAATTTTGGTTGTATCAAGTTCATTTGCCTATAGTTGCCATGCAAGGCGGGCGATCATAAAGCAAAATTTTCATACTCACTTCATTAGGAACAGCTTCGACTTTGAGAATTTTCATATACGATGGTTTTGGATAGCGTTCGAACACGCTACGGGCAACGATTCGACCGACACCATGGCCTTTTAAATTTCCAAGAATTTCCCAAAGTGGTTTCCCACGGAAGTCTGTTTTCCGACCAATGTATACTTTATTGCTTTTGCCATTGTTTAATTTGAATGATTTAATTAGGATTTTTTTTATAAAATAAAGTTATTCGTGCTTTTCGTATTAACAGATTAGTTCAAGTGAGATCACCAGGAGAAAACGGCAATTTTACCATTTTTAATATACTACTTGCAAATCTTTTATGATAAAAGTCATAAAAAATTTGTCTTTTATTCTTTTATAAATTATATCAGAATTCATAACAGATTTTGGCATGCTGAATACCAAAAATGAAATTAGTAAAAGATTTTGTGACACTTCGAATTGTTGGTAGTTCATAAAAGATTTTTTTTAACAGATTTTATAACAGAATTGAGCATACCGAATACCAAAACTATAATTCATAAAAGATTATTTGACAGCTTAAACTCTTGTATGGAAATTCATAACAGAATAGCAGAATAACAGAATAAAAGATCTTGTCGAATAGGCCTAAATATATTATCGTGTGTTGCATTGAATTTCTTCTTATTCAAAATATGTGAATATCTATTTTGTGTTTGTGGTAATGATTTCGCCGAATTTCTGACTTTTCGTAATATGTATTTTTAATTAAGTTTTGCGTGTTCGTGTTTGATCAAGGACCTACTAATGGGCTTCAAAATGTGTGCGCCTAATTCAAATATTTGCCCAAGCATCATTTCCGGGCCATTTTTTAACAACGAACGTTTAGTTCGCCAATGATATTTTCCGGTTGCGTCAAGGAATCGGTAAAATGCATGAGCAGCCACTTCAAATTCTGAAAATGTTGCTGGCTTTTATCCAAAGTTTAAAATCTAAAAACTAATAAAATTAGAAAAAAAACGCTCTTATCTAATATACATTTAAAAAAAAAAGCAATGTTCAAGAAGTTATCAAGCGGTTTCCTATAGATTTATTGTAAAATGAAGTCTGCCATGCTAAACTTCTATGTGAAACGACCAAGCCATAATTTTTGACCACGATTTAGGGTTTGTAGAGTTAGGGCTTGGAGAGTTAGGCCTAATAGAGTTAAGGGCTTGGCTCTTCATGAGATCTCATAACTTTTTCATAGCGAAAGCGTTATGAGCTTGTGAGTCTTGGCGACCTATTTGACATGAAATGTTTTCGGTGGGATTACCTATTTCTTCAGAACAACAGGCAAGAAATGGTCATACCAAATGAAATTAATTGCTCTGATTTGAGTATTAACCTGCTAGACTGTCGATTTCGAGGTCCTAGCTTAAACCAAGTCCTAATTAGTACTACCGGAATTAGCGCTAGGACTCTGTGAAGAAATTGGCTATTATGTAACTATTTTGTTGTTTTTTTTTTTTCAGAAGAGACGCACTAAGTACAAGTAACGTTTAAAGGTATCCATCCGGATGGCTGATGAATTTATCGACACCCCTAGGGAGGTTAAATTATTTATCAAGGAATTAATTAAGTTAAACCAGAGTTATTTAAGTCTATGGATATTTTTTCTATAGAAAATTCATGTAATGATGAATGAAAACTACAGAAATCAAAATCATTTTTATCATTTTGGACAGGTAACCTGCATTTAAAGCACTAAAACCTTATGCCATATATCAATAGTTCTAAACTGTAAGGAGAGTGTGTGGGCAGGTTAAAGTAAATGGGAAAAAGTTATAATATCATACTGGATCATTGGATGCCAGGTCACGTTCGTGTCCAGGGAAATGAAGAGGTAGATTTCTTAGTAAATATGGTAGCAACGACATCCTCGACGCGATGACGGAGCCCTGACGCCGATGCCGAATAGGAGAAAACGTGATAAAGAACAAAATTAAAGCCAAAGAGTAGAAGAAAAGATAAAAATTTGAATGAACTCCCGAAGCTCAGGTAGGTCAAATGTTTGCTGAAATAAACATCCCTACTCTATAATGTAAATGAAAAAAAAAGGAAATTTTCAAAATTCCTTCAAAGTGGTTGTTTTTTTCAAAATTAAACTATAAAAATGGACTACACAAACTAAATTGATGTCCGAGATATTAGTTTTACATATTAAATGCAGCATAAATAAAATCCCTACAAGCTAAGTCTGGAAAATTTACGGGATTTAACTCCTATCGGCAAAAAATATAATTGCCATCTGAGGTGTGAATTATAACTTTACAATCATTATTAGACAGTATACGGAAATTTAAAAATATTTCTAACCAAATAATTCTTTTTATTTGAAAAAAAAAAAAAAATATATTAGTGTCTTTAATTTAAATTTTAAGTAGCTGACCCAGCAAACTTCGTTCCACCTAAAATTATCAAAACAATTTTTTTAAATACAGAATTTTGAGAAGCAGAATATTGAAATAGAGAATTTTACTCATACAGATTTACATACAGAATGAACATTGAAGGTTTGAATGAAATGAAATCTTATTACTTAAACGAGCAATTCTTGTATATATATATATATATATATATATTTATAACTGGTTTCTCGAAAACGGCTCTAACGATTTAGATGAAATTTTCAGAGTTTATTCTTATAAGTGAGATAAAATTTTAAAAATTTGTTTTATGAAAATCCGCCTACTGCCACGCCCACATTTCACATTTCTTTTCCTCTCGAAAACTATTTAATTTTCTCAATTTCTCGGAAACGAATGAATCGAATTGATTGAAATTTTCAGGGTGTTTTCTTTTGGGCACGAATAAAATTAAAAAAATATTTTTAGTAATATCCGCCCACTTCCACGCCCACTTTTATCAATTTTTGGTTTCTCGGAAACGGCTCTAACGATTTTGATGAAATTTTTGGACTTTGTTCTTATGAACGAAAAAAACATTTCGAAATTTGTAATGGTCAAATCCGCCCACTTCCACGCCCATTTTTACTATTTATTGTTGTTTCTCGGAAACGAATCAATCGATTTGATTGAAATTTTCAGGGTGTGTTTTGTTGGCCAAGAAAAAAATTAAAAAAATATGTTTAGTAATATCCGCCCACTTTTTACGCCCACTTTTATCAATTTTTGGTTTCTTGGAAACGGCTCCAACAATTTTAATAAAACTTTCGAAGTTTGTTCTTATGAACGAAAACACATTTTAAATTTAAAATGGTCAAATCCGCCCACTGCCACGCCCATTTTTACTATTTATTGGTCTTTCTCGGAAACGAATTAATAGATTTGATTAAAATTTTCAGGGTTTTTTTTTGCCAAGAAAAAAATTAAAAAAATATTTTTAGTAATATCCGCCCACTTTTATCAATTTTTGGTTTCTCGGAAATGGCTTCAACGATTTTGATGAAATTTTCGGAGTTTGTTCTTATGAACAAGAAAAAATGTCGAAATTTGTTTTGATCAAATCCGCCCACTGACACGCCCATTTTTACTTTTTATTGGTCTTTCTCGGAAACGAATCAATCGATTTGATTAAAATTTTCAGGGTGTTATTTTTTTGGGCAAGAAAAAAATTAAAAAAATATTTATAGTAATATCCGCCCACTTCCACGCCCACTAATATCAATTTTTGGTTTCTCGGAAGCGGCTCTAATGATTTTGATAAAATTTTCGGAGTTTGTTCTTATGAATGAGAAAAAAATTTGGAAATTTGTTTTTGTCAAATTCACCTACTGCCACGCCCACTTTACTATTTATTGGTATTTCTCGAAAACAAGTCAATCGATTTGATTTACATTTTCAGTGTTTTTTTTTGAGCAAGAAAAAAATTCAAAAACTATTTTTAGTTCTATCCGTTCTCGGGAACGGTTCTAATGATTTTGATAAAATTTTCAGAGTTATTTCTTATTGATGAGAAAAAGTTTTTGTAATTTTTTATGGTAAAATCCGCCCACTGCCCCGCCCACTTTTATTAATGTTTGGTTTCTCGGAAACATTTCAATCGAATTTGATAAGATTTTAAGAATATGTTTTTATGAACGAAAAAAATTTCGAAGCTTGGGTAAGATCCGACCACGGGAAATCGAATCAATCGATTTAATTAAAATTTTCAGAGTTTTTTCTTTTGAGCAGAAAAAAAAACATTTTTATTTATATCCGCCCACTGGTACGCCCCCTTTTATTAATGTTTGGTTTCTCGGAAACGTCCCTAACGAAATTGATGAAGTTTTCAGAGTTTGTTCATGAACGAGAACAAAACTTTGAAATTCGTTTTGGTTAAAATCCGCCAGCTGCCCACCCACTCTCATTAATAATTGGTCTCACTAGAAAATGTATCAATCGAATTGATTGAAATTTTTAGTTTTTTCTTTTCAACAAACACAAAATTTAAAAAAAAAATATTTTTAGTAATATGCGCCTACTGACACGCTCACTTTTATTAATTTTTGGTTTCTCGGAAATTGTTCTAACGAGTTTGATGAAATTCCGTTTGTTTTAATGAACGAGAAAAAAATTCTAAATTTTGTATGGTTAAATCCACCCAATTCCACACCCACATACATTATTTATTCGTTTTCCTCAATTTCTTGGCAGCGAATTGATCTACTTAGTTGAATTTTTCTGAGTTTTGTCTTTTGAGCTAGAAAAAAATTCCAATAATAGGCTGAGTTTCGAAGTATAAAAAATGTTTTTGAGACGCATCAGCAACGCAAATTTGATGCTTTGTAGAAATATTACACTGCATAAGTTTGATATTTCGGAACGCAAAAAAAATATTTTAAATCGAACCAGCTAAAAAGATGCTCCGTTTGCGCAGTAAATGCGTATCTGATCCATTCCGGCCATACTTTTAGTAAAATCCAGCCACTGCCACGCCCATTTTTTATTATTTCTTGGTTTCTCGATAACGGTCCCAATGAGTTGGATACAATTTTCAGAGTTTGTTCTAATGAACAATAAAAAATTAAAAATTAGTTTTATTAAAATCCGCTCAGTGCGACACCCACTTTTCTTATCCCCCCTTCTTTCTCGTAAAATGCTCTTACTCAAATTCTCAGAAACTACCTAATCGATTTAGATAAAAATTTCAAGGAAAAAAAAAAGGAAAGTTTTTTTTAGTAAAATACGCCTACTGCCACGCCCACTCTCTAACGATTTGTATGATATTTTCAGTGTTTGGTTCTGTGAGTCGAAAAACAACTCCAATTTTCTTATTTATTAATTTTTTGAAAAACTGCTCTATATTTTTTCGGAAGTTTTGAAAGAAAGAAAAAATTTAGAAAATCGCTTTAGTAAAATCCGCCCACTGCCATGCTATTTTTTCATTATGTTTTGGTGCTTGGCAATGGCTGTAACGATTTGGATAAAATTTTCAGGGTTTGTTCTTATGAGCGAGACAAAATTTGTAAAATGGCTTTGATAAAACCCACCCAATTTCATAATATCTTGGCTTCTTGGTATTGATTCAAATGATTTGGATGAATTTTATTATTAATATGAGGAAGAAAAAAAATATGATGTGGTTTTAAAAAAGTTCACTCAGTGTCATATTGTTCAATGGGATCCACTCTTAATACTTCTCAGATTCTCCTGGTTTTTCTTAAATGACTTATACGGTATCGATGAAGTTTTGTGTGGCTAATATTTTACAGCTTGCAATGCATTTAGATAGGTGTTATCGTGGACCATATAGCTATGAAGCCATAAGAGGTGCTGTGTTCCGATAAACAATATTCTTTACAACGTCACTGCCTGAAACCCTTATCTACAAAATGTCAGTTGTTTTACGCAGAATAGCTCTCATATAGTCATATTTTTACAAGGTATACATCCACTCCCAAATCTTGCTTTCGGCTTTACTTAAATGGGAGCAACTAAAGACAAGGCTTAAAAATTACTAACTTTTCTTAGGAAAATTGATAAAACTAACATTAAAAAAAAGGTACTTTGTATATATACTAGGAAATAAATTGAAAACTCAAACAAAGTGCAAACAAAATAATAAAACCTTCAGATCATTATTTTACTATATCAATTCTTATTTATAAAAAATAAAGTGAGCATTGCATGTTTTGTCTATTTATCTTATCTGTATTTTATCTATCTAATCAAAAGTGTCTGATATTACAAAACCATCAATTCTGCATAGTATAACTCTGTAGTGTATAAGCTATACCTAACATTTTGCAAGGAAAACTTAAAAATTCCGAGCGAAGCTCGGTCTCCCAGGTACTCTTATATTATGTACACCAATTTTCCTTGTACTGTCTATATTAAATTGTAAGGAAAACAAAATCTGGAAAGTTGCTACACTCAAGCCTATCATTACGTCTACATGAAATTTAGTCATAATAAAAAACTACCGTAGCCGTGGCGTGATGGTTAGTGTGATGGACTGTCATGCCGGAGGTCTAAGGTTCGATCCCCAGCCTCGCCACCTATTTATTTAAAAAAAAAAAAGAAAAAACGGCTACTGCCTCTTGCGAGGAATTGACAAATCCTCCAGGAGTATCTCCTGTCACAGAAAAGTGCCGCTCGTTAGCCGTTCGGATTCGGCAATAAACTGTAGGTCCCCTCCATTCCTGCAGACACGCACACAGGAATGGTTGAGAGTTGTAAGTCACTAGGCCCTAGTTCTTCATGAGCTGTTGTGCCATCAAATTTATTTATTTTAAAAAACTACCCTAAACAAAATAAAATAAATATCCCCAAAATTGGAGAAATTACCCCATTTTCAAAATGAAAAAATGACCTAACTAAACGAAAAAAAGCCATTTTTCATACTGAAATTTAACCGAAAAATTAAAAAACTAGTACGTGCTTAACAATGATATTGTAAAAAGCTTTTTATTCAAAATATAGAACTTGGACATAACCAGCATTTTGGAAAGCAGAATTTTACACTTACAGCATTTTGAATTTACAGATATTTGGAAATACAGAATTTTGAAATACAGAATTCTGAAAAACAGAACTTTGGTCGTACAGTATTAAAAAAAAAAAAAAAGAAAAAAACAGAATTTTGGTCATACAGGATTTTGATAGCCAGAATTCTGAACCGCTCCCTAGTACAACGCACTAACAATTACGGCACCAGCTACTTTATCCTTAATTGATTATTTTTAATATCCTCGAAAGTCGAACTCTTTTGAAATTAAATTGATTTTAAAGCGCATTATTTAAACGGAAAATGGATTTGACACATTTAAGGTCACTGCAATGCTTTTTGATAAACAACCTTGCTTGTTTTTCTGTCGACCTTCCCAAGAACAGTGATTCAACTTTGATAAACTAAAATTTCAATTGACATGGTTTAACGTACATATAACATCAAACAAAAATAGAGAATTTTTTTCAAATACAATTACCTAAAACAAAAATTTGCGTATACGCCTAAGTGAACCACTCTGTTTTATTGTTGTTTTAGAGAAAATAGAACAACGACATATTTCCGACATAATGTAACGCTGACTATAAATTAAAAAAATGTGACTAGAAACATTTGTTTAAAACGCGACAGTTTTCGACAAGCAAATAAAATACTTTCGTCAATTTAAAAGCAAAAATACAGCAATATTTTGTGAGCTGTTAGCCTTGTTGTGACTCGCGAGACCGAATATACTCCTCAGCTGTCAAACATGAGTCTAAGAGCGTAAGGCCATCTATTATTGGCTATCAAATTTTCATCAAGGACAACATTACCTGATGGGCAACGGGTTTTCACGATTTTCCTACATTTTCGGTCGAATTTTCCAAAAATTCTCGTGCCAATTGGATAATGTTCAGCCCCGAGTTATGCACATACGAACACAAAAACGGACTCATTTTTATTTATATTGTTTTTGTTTTTACGCAGAATAATTTTATACTTCATGAGATTTATTTGTTTTTAGATCTGGCATCACTATTGATTAGATTTTGCTTTCCTCCTTACTTTGTTTTTTTTTTTTTTTTTACTAAAACGATAATAAAAACGGCAGGCATTCAAAGGCAACACTACTGGCGAGTCACGCGAATTAAAACAATAAGTTGTTTTTAAGAAGATAACAATTAATCCATAGTTTTTAAATTTTCCCGACGTTTCGTTGGTTATTTTCATCAAGATTATTTGCAGTTTTTTACATAATTGTTTGCAATACAATTATGTAAAAAAGAAAAAACGTTTATGCGCTTGATTTACAGGACGGACAAAATTGATAACCTCTTATAATAAAATAGTTATTAGACTAATAAGTATCTTATAACAAGATCTTAGTTCTTAAGTATAGATATGAGTTAAAAAAGAGTCTTATGGGAGTTTTTTGCTTTTCAGATTTCAAGAGCTTACTTACTTACTTACTTTACTTTAGATGGCGCTCACAGCCCAGGATGGACTACGGCCTCAACCAACAAGCCCCTCCAGCCAGCTCGGTCCCTAGCTCGCTGCCTCCAGTTACGCACTCCAAGTTGGTTGAGGTCGTTTTCCACTTGTGTGCGCCACCTAAGGTGGGGTCTTCCTCTGCTGCGCAGACCGTCAGGGGTAGATTCGAAGACTCGTCGGGCTGGTGCGTTGGTGTCCATACGCTCCACGTGTCCCAGCCATCTCAGCCGCTGAATTTTCAGCTTCTTGACCAGGTCGACGTCGCTGTAAAGCCCGTAAAGCTCGTTATTAAATCTTCTCCTCCATACTCCATCGATACAGCGTGGACCGAAGATCACCCGAAGAATCTTCCTTTCAAAGCACCCAAGCAGATTCTCATCCGTTTTTGACAGGGTCCATGCCTCTGCCCCATATAGCAGGACCGGGATGATTAGGGTCTTATATAAGGTCTCCTTGGTTCTCTGAGAGAGGGCTTTATTACTTAGATGCCTTCTTAGCCCGAAGAAACAGCGATTGGCAAGTCAAGCGATTGACAAAGTCAATTTTAAAACATTTAACTTATTTACACTTTCTTCCCATCCCAGCCAATGTCCTTTGTCAATAGAGAGATTGTGGAGCGCTTACCTCATACTTAAGGGAGTCTGTTTAAGCATAAAAATGAAGCAACATTTTGAATTAAATTATTAAGATAGACAAAAATCCAAGTTTACATATCAAAAGACGACGAGACAAAATTAGCCAAAGGCAGTCATCAGAGGGACCAAAGGATCTCGTGTCCATTTTAATTATGTTCTGAAAAAAATTCTATTAAAGTCCCTTTTTTTGGTTTCTGGATGATTCTTTTTTCTACTTTTTGGGACCTTTAATTGAGATATACCTGCCTGTATCAATCTACTTAATTTTTTTAATTAAAATAACGGTCAATACCAAAACAAACAAAAAAAAGAACCTAAATTAAACGAAGCCAGAGTATAATTTACATTTCAGCTTTTCGCTTTTATTTAAAATATGAGTGCTCGTGTGTGTGTGTGTGCGTGTGTGTGTCCTTTTCAACAATCAACATCCATAAATTCTTCAAAAAGTTACCCGAAAACTCCAAGAACCGAGACTCATTTCTACTTTAATTATTATTATTATTATTATTATTGTTCTGTTTTCTTTAAGTCTTTCTCCTGGCAAAAAGGATATTTTCACTTCCACACTATTACCTTTTTTTAATTTAATTTATTTTTTTCTAGCTCTCGTAGTCGGTCTGACCGTTCTACCTAAGTTCCGGCCGGCAGCTATGGTGCAACACTGTACAGCAAATAGTGGTGATGGTGAGATGGCGCGGCAGTGGCAATGTCGTTGTGGCAAGGGCATTGGTAATGCCTTAAACTATCAGCTAGAGATGGAATTTATATTCATTTCTATTGTATGAAGCTCATCTTCCTGTGGGACCAAAACCGATCCCTGCCGAGAGTAGATACATTAAAACTGTTTGCTACTTTTATATAAATTTTCCTCTTATAGTTCCTTGAAGTTTTTATTTTTTTTTTTTTTGTTTTCTTTATTTATCGTATCCTCGTATCCTTGGAGTCCTCCCGATCAATTTGGGGCAAAAAATAAGGAGATTCATTCCGGACACGAGCAAAACCACAAGTGGCGGTAGCACATAGCACAAACAAACGAATGTGGCTTAAGTCACCCCCAGCACCAGCAGCAGTCAGCATCAGTAGAAAGTTACAGAATGCTCTAGCTTTCCACCCACGTCACCTTTATTCTCGCTCCCGTCATGCATGCCTGTGGTGCACATTGCAGGGTGGCTCTGCTGCACCATGATAAAGTTGGGTATACCAAAAAAAAAAAAAAAGAGATCACAAATAACTTGAAAAAGTTTATTATTTTCGTCGGAATTACAGGTGGTCGCTGGCAGAGTGGAGCGCAGGAAAGAAGACTTTTTGTATGCATTGGGTGTCTGTTCGTCCAGAAAAAGTCGCTATGAACGTGTCACAGCACTGGTTTACTTGAACCGAAAATAACAATAAAATATTGTTGGTTATTGCAGTTTTTCTTTTTTTTTTTTTGTTTCTGGAAAAGTAATTTGAGTTCTTTATACTGGCGCCCCAAGGGTTGACTCATAAAATAATCACTGAAATTAAATGGAACTCGCAACAGGATTGATTTCGAATTTTTAAAACGCTCGTAGGTAGGTAAATCTCTGGATTTATTGTGCTTGTACTTTTGAAAACTTATTATAGGCATTTAGAAGGGGGAAACGTTTTTTTTTTTGTTTAAATAACTCAATCTCGAGATTTTAAACAAACATGATATTTACGATGAGAGAGAAAATGGAAAATGCTGGCCTTGAAATTCTACCTATCCGTACCATAGGAATAAAGTGCCACCAATACTATTGAACAGAATTGCTATTGGGCTTATGACTTATTACGGAAGTTTTAATAGGGTTTATGTTTTCTGGAGGTTTTTATTTAAAATATGTTTTTCATCCAAGAATGGACATTATTGGCATAGTTTTATTGCAAATTGAGCTAAGGGTATAAGTAGCTCAATCCGGCAATTAAGGTCAACTTTTTTGATTCAAGTAAGTACACATAGGTATGAAAAGAATATATGAAGGGCATTGAAATGAAGTGACAGAGGACGCTGAGTCGCCTTTTAACTCATTTCTACATCATATTCAAATATTTACAGAAACCATAAAACATAATTACGTTTTTAGAAAATTTAGATTATGTAGATATTCAAGATTTTGAGTCATGCAACTAAAAGTCGGTTGATAACATGAAAGTGTCAAAACTTCTCACCGATTTAAATAAATTTGGTCAACTTGTGCTGCGTTGTACCGTAAGCATTTTTTTTCAAATTCGCAAATCTTACAAATGATTTTTTTTTTCAAAACTGCGATTTGTGCTGCCAAGTACCGAAGAGATAAATGGGCTTATTCGGCGAAATCTTTTATTCTGTTATTCTGCTATTCTGTTATGAATTTCCATACAAAAGTTTAAGCTGTCAAAAAATCTTTTATGAATACTTATTTTGGTATTCGGCATGCCAAATTCTGCTATGAAATCTGCTAAAAAATCTGTTATGAATAGTCAAAAATTCGAACTGCCAAAAAATCTTTTACTAATTCCATTTTTGGTATTCAGCATGCCAAAATCTTTTATGAAATCTGTTATGAATCATAAAAGAATAAAAGACAAAAAGTTTTGTGTCTTTTATCATAAAAGATTTGAAAGATTGAATTAAAAATTATTGATTTTCTTCTATTTCGTCAGCGACCATGATAGTAGTGAATGGGAAAATGAATTGATTTGCTGTTGGGCCGATTGTGGAAGGTAAGTTTAATATTTGGCTCAAAAAATAAATACCTATGTATATACCTATCTAAGTAGTAATTCAGTAAAAATGATTAATGACTTTTTTTTCAATTGAATTTGTTTTTAAATATTTATTTTTAATTTAGCAACAGAAGAAAAACCATATGTTTGCTCGTTTTAAAGCTGTCGAAAAGCATATTCAAACTCATCTCCTGGTGATTTTACTGAAACTCATAGGCAATTTTTGTTAAGTTCAGTCATTCATTTTCAGATGTGCCTTTTGTATTGGAAACAATCCCAGTGGTTGGCTTTCTCATTGGGCTCGAGACTCTTCAGAACAAAGACTGAATCTTTGATCCAGAAGTATAGCTCTTCAAGAGCTTATGAAATTAACCTACACAAAAAACTCCAATGGACATGCTATACTTTTAAATTCATAATTTTTTGAAAAAGTGAAATCAAAATAAAAAAATAGAGAGTTGCATTTCTTTTATTTTATAACAAATAAAAATAAAGAAGCACAAAATAGTTTTAAACAGTGTTATTTTCCATCTTGTTTTGGTGTTCTTGTTTTTGAGCTGCTATTGTTGCTGCTACTAGCGTCGCTCATATTTTTGCTACTGGTTGCGTTGGTATTGGTACATTGGTTGCAGCTATTACTTGCCTCTTAGTCTTCCCTGCCACTTGGTCACCTATCCACCGGTGGCATCCTTCAAGATCAGATCACAGACTAATAACACTTAAGGCAACCGGTTTGTCACTGGTGGCATCCTTGAAGATCACAGACTAATGACACCGGCGGCAACACGTTTGCCTAATATTACGTACGGCAAAACGTCCCGTAGGTGGCAATTCATAATAAAATTTAACGCACAAAGGTTTTTTTTCTTGGCTGTTGCTTTGTTGTCACTTGATGACAATTTTATGTGCAGCTACTGCAATAAATCCATCAATATATGCACCCAAATCTATTTTCATAACATCTCTTTCCTTTAAAATGCTGTCAGGATCATTCTGTTGGTAAAAAGTGACACACACAATATGCTAACTGATACACAGGTTGGAAATGCAATTATTTTTGTATGTCTTTTTGCGTTTTGTAAACTCATGGAGGCATCAGCAACACAGAGATCGATGACTCCTTTTAGTGTTTAACAATTTCGCCAGCTAACTTATGTATATTTTGTCAAACCTAAATCCTCAGCGATGGTTTTCTCTTATTCGTCGGCCATTTTCGTTAATTTGTTCGTTCTTTTATCTTAATTTAGAAATTCTTCAGTAATAAATTGTTAAAAGAATACTTAATATGTATTTAATACCTGAAATTATTAAACTGGAAAATTTATTTTACTTTTTTGTTGCACTTCCTTCTTCCATAACTCATTTGACAGAACAGCTGTTGATTTATAAAAGATTTTAGTTCTGTTTGCTTACATTTTCGTTTTCGAAGTTCCGTAACAGAATTTTATAAAAGTTCGAACCTCTGAATACCAATTATAAAAGATCTTTTATGCTGAAGGTCTTTTATGATTCATAACAGAAAATTCATAGCAGAATAAAAGATTCGGCAGAATAGGCCTAAAAAACAATATTCAAATAATTGCAGCTTTTAGAGCTGAAAATTTATTTTGCAAAGATTTAAGTTAGCACCGTCATTTTTAGTTTTTTTTTTTTTTTTTGAATATCGTAGTTTTACAAAAAAAAATTATCCATAAAATTTGCAAATTTGCGAATTTGAAAAACAACAAATTCACGGAACAAATAGCACAAGTTGAGCAAAATACAGCACAACATTTATTTTTTTTTTTGAATTCAAAAAACAACTAAGAAAATGCTTAATTTTTAAATTTAGTACCCAAGGTATTGTGACATAAATTTTGAATTCGCGATTTTAATCAAGGAAAAAAAAAAGGAGTTTTGTTTTTGTACATCTATTTGTTCCTGCATTTATGCTAGAGCCTAATGGGTGAATCAATTTTCAACAAAATTTAGTACAGACAACTTTTGAAGTGCTAGCTTTTATTGTAAAAGCAATGTTGTTTTTCTAAATCATTTTTTACCAAACTTCTAATATGAAAATAATGTTTAAAAAAGTTAAATTAAAGGCAAAAAACTATAGATAAATATTGTTCAAATATCTCCCACGAATCATTCCAAACGGAAAATTTTTAAATCCTCTTTCCTCAAAGATGCTGTGTGTAGGTTAATCACTTATAAATAGACGTATGTACATACTACA
This sequence comes from Epistrophella euchroma, assembly GCA_947049315.1. Classification (NCBI taxonomy): domain Eukaryota; kingdom Metazoa; phylum Arthropoda; class Insecta; order Diptera; family Syrphidae; genus Epistrophella; species Epistrophella euchroma. The sequence continues at coordinate 20,186,139 of OX346245.1, forward strand.
TACATACATACTTAATCTGTAAAAATTCCTATTTTTTCCTAAGTGCAAACATTAAAAATTCTTTACATTTCTGGCAGAAAACATAATTATATTAACTAGTATCGCCCGTTGTACTATAATAACCTTCAAAATTACATCTTCATTGTTTTAAGTTACATACATGAGCAAGTTCGTATGAAGATCTCGTTATTTTATTTTTATCGTCTAACTACACACAAACATTAAATTTAGTTAACATTTGAAGATGCCTACGTAATTCAAATCAATTATTCCTAAAGTATTGTATGTCGAGGATGAAGTTATTTTTAGAGAAAGAAAGAATCCATTGCCCCAGCTCCTTCATCGCTAAGATATTAAATTAGATGCCTATAAGTAATACAATCTTTTCATTATAATCTAATATTAATAATGCAATGAAGTGAATATAAAAAATATTGCCTGATCATTTTGGAAACAAACAACAACGATTTCCATCATATTAATGAAAACAACTCAATTTTAAGATATATGCCAATATCTATGTTCGATCTTGTCAGTCCTTGATGTCAGTAAAGGTAGTGGTCCTGATGGTATTCCACCATTGTTTCTCAAGAAAACAGCCGATACTATTGCCAAACCATTACTTGAACTTTTCAACCACTCGCTTTCCTGTGGCTATTTTCCAAAAACGTGGCGAAATTCTTTTTTAAGGCCAATTTTTAACAATGATGATAGGTCCAACATAAAAAATTATAGAGGTATAGCAATCTTGTCGACTATTTCCAAATTATTTGCAAAAATAGTCACTGACAAGTTGAGTGCTGAACTGAGGTCGGCTATTAGTGAGCATCAACATGGTTTCTTTAAAGGTAGATTAACTACTACTAATCTTGCAGATTATACTTCATATATTCTTTTGGAAATGGAAAAAGGAAACCATCAGGTTGATGCAATCTATACCGACTTCAGTAAAGCTTTCGACAAAGTTGACCATCGCCTTCTTCTCTTCAAATTAAAAAAGTATGGCATAAATTCTATATTATTAAAATGGATTGAATCATATCTGTTAGACAGAACTCAGTGTGTTAGATTTTGTGATGTTATTTCTCGGCAAATACAAGTTACTTCAGGAGTGCCCCAAGGAAGCCATCTTGGTCCCCTTTTTTTCCTGCTATTTATAAATGACTTGACCTTAATGTTAAAAGGGTGTAGATATCTTTTATATGCCGACGATCCCAAACTTTTTCAAAATGTTAACAATATTCATGAGAGAATAACACTACAACAATGCTTGAACAGCGTTGTAAACTGGTGTAAAGCCAATGGAATGGTGCTAAATGTGGAAAAATGCAATATTATTTCTTTTTATAGAAAAAAAAGTGCAATAACTCTTGACTACACTATTGACAAAAATATATTAGTTCTGACACGTTTTTGTTACCCAGTAATAGTCGCCGTCTAAAACTCCTTAGTATGTGTAGTCTTGTTTGTCGTAGGGAATTATCTGAGGCTCTATTTACGTTTGACTTTTTTAAATGCAATATTGATTCATTTTCTTTATGTTCCAAAATTTCTGTAAATCCAAATGCTCGTACTCTAAGACATACAAGATTTTTAACTGAAACAAACTCAAGGACTAACTATGCCTTAAATGAAACATTTAATCGTTGCTCAAAAACATTTAACAAATATTTTGACGTCTTTAATATGAACATAAGCAGAGATTGCTTTAAAAATAAAATTCTCCAAAAGATGACGGCTGAAATCTCTTCATGATATTGTATTTATTATAACTTAAACTTCTTTATATTACATATTTTTTTTACTTATTTTGTTTTCTTATTTTAATTGTTAAATAAAAAAAAAATAAATAAATAAATTTAACTTATGTATTTATTTTTTATTTGTTTTTGTATAGATATTTATATATTTTTTAACAACCATGCAACTTTTAGAAAATAATTGTTAAATAATTTGTTGTCTAGTTTTAGCAAAATAAATAAAACTAAAACTAAAAGTTAATGAGCCTTACCAATAATCAAATTTAGTTATGACTTAAATATTGCAGTGAAATTAGCCATATAACGTTATAACGTTAACCATGCATTATATTCTCAATTTTTTGGAGTCAATTCATGCCTTTCATAGACAGTGGCAGTGTTGCCAGGTGAAAAAAAAAATTCCCCCCAGAAAAATTAAAAAACCCCCCAGATTACCACATTTTAACAAAAAAAAAACCCCTAAGTTTTTTTTTCAACTTTTTCTTTCAATTTTTTATTCACAGCTCATACATGTACATATGTACCTACAAGTACTTTGGTATTCAAATAGCATTTTAAAAAATTGTTAATACATATTTAAAATTTAATTGAGCAGTAATTATTGGATATTCCTTGATAGTATATTCAATTTCAAAGAAAAATGCAGGTATTGGAATAATTTAACTTTAAAATGAATCCCCCCAGATTTCCTCCCAAACATTTTGTCCCCCCAGATTTCCCCCAACGATGAAAAAAAAACCCTAAATGGGGGGGGGGGGAAACCCCAAACTGGCAACCCTGGACAGTGGCAAAAAGATGGGAGGTTCTCCTTTAACAAAAGAAAACAGCATTGAGTTTAAGAAGCATTAGAATAATATAGCTCAAACAAGGGCACTCGCTTATTAGCATTGGGCGTAACCGCAGCCTAGGGTCTAAAGTCTAAACGAATTCAAAACAACTATATTAAAAGTATTTTTGTTCTTCAGTGAAAGTTTCTTAGGAGTTATTAGTATTTCTTTAAACTTTGATAATTGTAGGGCGCAATTTAATTTTTACGTTTTAATTAAAGTCTAAAAAATTGGTCATACAATTTTAGAACTGTTATCATCAAAACTTTCTTGATGTCCTGCCAAATAAATTTAGCTTGGTGAAACTCAAATAATCGCCTATAATGAACATTGCGATAAAGTAAGAACTTACAAAACCTCCACATTGACCGAAGATACGCCTATATTTCTAGGTACATATTCGTATAAGCAAAGTATGCATCTAGTAGAATAGTGGCTTAGTTTTAAATCTGCAGCCTCCGCATTGCCGTTACGTTATACAGTTACCTAAAAACAAAAACCTCATCCGCCAAAGGATCATCATCTACACCGGAGAAACAACGTAAACTTTTCCCAGATAATTCACCATCACCCACACTCAGCCATAGATAAACTGATGGCCAAAACAAGAAGTACATAGTATTTTCTGCTCTATATGGTGAGCGTCCTTGGCGCGAACTGTATTCAAGGCTTATGCCGTGTGGTGCTGATAAGTTATAAACTCATTTCCATTTTGTTGCTGTTTTATTTCCATTCAACACACCATTATACCACAATCAACCACCAGGCGACTCTTATTAAGATATCTTTAAATGCTCCTTATAGGTGCATAACATTGCAACTCCCAACAACCTGTGTTGGCATTCTGCTTATCGAATACATAACATAAGCAATCACAAATTAAAAAAAAAAACAGCCCAAATGACACATACGACCTGCTTCAGTCTGTTTCGGCCCTTGTCGTCTGCGATGATAAATAGACTCGAAAGAATGAACAATAAACCGCATATCCTGGCTTGTTATCCAGTTTGCAAAAGTAGAACAGTCCATTGGATGCATTTGGACGGCTCATAATGAGTTTCAACAACAATAATAATGTTTAAGGATGCCAGCCAGGATGAGGATCTGCAGATGCACACAACGAGGCTTCGGGACAGGATTGAATGAATATAATTTTGGGATTTCAAATTGAGTGGAAAAGTTTTATTCAGTTCGGACTTTTTGGAGATAATTTTCATTGTTCGTCCTTTTTCTTTTGGTTTTGAGAATGGACGACATTATGCATATGAAAATATTTGCATAAAAAGAAGGTACATATATGATTTTGCTCTAACCATTGTTCTCTGTATGTGTGGTAGGTATTTTGTTGTCCTTGCAAGGACCATCAGCATGTTGTGTGGTCTTCATTTCTTTTATGAAATTCCAATTTGAATAATGTTACTATGTCCTATGGTTCTTTTTTTTACGTTTTCCATTTGCTGATTAGTTTAATTTTAAAATGCTGCTGCAGCACAGATTCAATGGAAATTAAACAATGTGATGTTTTGTTTGTGACTTATTGTTAGTGAGATGAATGCATTTTCATTTCACTTTTTATTTTTTCATCTTATGCAACCTTAACTTAATAAAATATTAAATTTATATTCACACCCTCGTCCCTCATGGCTCTGGAACACTCTGGAATATTTTAAAAAAGTGTTTGTTTTTAAAAAAGATAAAATCGACAAATAATTCGCAGTTAATAAGAGGAATGCTGAATGAGGATGAATTTAACACCATCGTGGAAATGGAATCCTTGAATAAAAGTGTGTCAGAAATATTGTGGTTGGCAGATGTGTTAAGAAAAAATATCTGGCTTACAAAACATTTATAAATTTCCTGCTAAAATTCCCACACTGACACGATATACAAATATTTTATTACAAATTTTTCTTTTAATATATCATCAACAATTTAGATTTTAATTTTAAAATTGATTTTTTCGTGTCGAATATGATTTCAATTGTTGATTTTTTTGTAATTGTATTCGTGCGATATTTTCTGAGTCATTTGTCATTACTTCAAAAAAAAAAAGAAAAAATCTACCGCATTATCTCCTTTCAGAAACTAAAAATAAATTGATGACTTGACTTGACCGATTCATTTTTAACTCTTTTCATGTTTATAAGAAATAATTTTTCGAAAAACTGCAAACTGACGGCTGAAAATTGCATTTGTAGTGTTACTAGCAAAAATATAATTATCTGCGAAATTAGCCGTGTTTTTTTGCAAGCCCGGAAGAAAGCAGTCGAAAAAAATAACGGCCATTAGAGGAAAAACATGGAATTTCCATACAAACTATCGATAAAATTTATGGTAATTCATGCCCGTAACACAGTTCTTCGCCCTGCGTAAGTTAATCACCGAAAATTATTCGTACTGTGCCTATCTAAACCCCAAATCTAACTCTTTTGCCCCGACATCTTTTTTTTTCATCCAATTCCCTTTGGACTTCCAAAAAAAGACATGAAAAGAAATCCGAATGATGGAAAGTAAAAATGATTAAAATCGTCTTTATAAATTAGAATTTTATTTTTTTAAATTGTAGTGTTTTTCGAATAGTTTACGATTGTACGTAGTGACTTTTTTTTGGAAAAAAAAATTTAGTAGAAACGCTAGAATTGTAGCAGGGGGATATTACTGATCCACACATGTCTCGTGTGGTGTGTTGTGGAGTCATGTATCGCTATCCAAGGGCGGATCCAGGGGGGGGGGCATGGGGGTAATGACCCCCGCTGGGACATATCCATTCGCTTATTAGTACTGATCAGTTTCATAGAAAAAGAGACTGCATGCAAAAATAACATATCCAGAACTTGACCCTCCCCTGGCCCATATCAAAAACACTATATATCTAGAAAATTGTTAAAGATTTGCTGCTGTACCTATGTACCTACCTGTTTTGTTTTTATTTTTACCAAAATCCACAATCAAATATTTTATGAATTTGAACAAAAAAAAGAATTGTTGGCTCCTTAAAAAATTCTTAAAACAAGAGGGTTCGACTTATGGTATATTTGTTTACCTATTTGGTGAGCATGGTTTTTGTATACTTAAATAATAAAAACAATAATAAGTCAATTTGTGAAGATACGAATAGGTTTGCAAAAATAAATGAGTTTGCAAAGATTTTTCAGTGTTGCAGTCAAACACACAGTGAAGAAAATGGATTCGTCAATTATTTAAATGTCTATACAAATATTGTCATCCAATTTTTCACGCAGGCACTAGAGGTTCACGGCTTTACGATTCGGTGCAATACGCCTAGTCAAATTTATTTCAGTTTAGTATTGTGAACGAAATTTTTCTATTCTGTAGGAAAAGTCTAGCAAAATCACAGAACTTTATAGAAGAATTATAGCTGACAGTACAAATTACATTTAGCGTGCTTTCAAATACACGAGTAAAAAAACAAATTTTGGATTAAAAAAAAAATTCAAAATTTTTTTTTGAAAGTTCGATAGTTCAGAAACGGGTAATTTTTTTCGAAATTTAATTTTCAATTCAACATAAATAAATACTAAAAAATTGTGTACCCATTTTTTTTCTTAAAAATTAATTTTATATATGTATAAGAAATTGATTTAAAAAAAAACCGCTCCTACGATTTAAAATTATTTTTTCTCCAAAACTAAGATTAGTTAAAGAAATCAGATGATGTACTGTTTTTAGCTCTCAAAGCAATTTAAGAAGATTTTTTTAATAAATTTATTTCGAATTATGTTCATTTTTAATAATTTTTCAATTTAAGATCTAAGTTACATGCAAAATACTAGTTTAAACTTAAGGCTCCCATAAAAAATTATTTGCTTATAATACACTCAATCTTTAAAATTCGAAGAAATTTTTACTATAAGAGCAAATTTGTGCGATCCAGTCGTGCGTTTTATTTCCATACAAATTGTATGGGAAATTTTCTTTTGTTTGCTTCTTTAGTTTATCAATTTACAATCCATTATCGTACGGAAATGATTGAGACGTTTACTTTGTTCTTTAAAAATGTCCTTCACTTCTTATCTAATTAGTGCACTCCTTCCGAAGTTATTGAAGGTTAAAGTTGATGGTTTGTTCCACAGTTTTTGGGATTCCCTGATGCATGTGAATACCTCTATAACATTTTATTCAAAAATATTACAAATTAAATTTTGTTTGTAGTAACCAAAAAAATGAAAACCATTATTAAATTTTTAGCGTAATTGTATTTTGAAGTGTGACCCCCCCCCCCTGACTCAAAGTCTGGATCCGCCCTTGTCGCTATAGCTCCAATGTATTTCATAAATGCGAAGATCCATATTTGTCTCGTGTGATGTGTTGTGGAGTGGTGTGTTGTGTCGAAATCAATTTTTTAACGATTGCGTCATTCCACGCTATGGCGGAGACATTTTCTCTAGTGTGCGAGAAAGAGAAAACAATGCTCTTGAAAACAGAATAATAAAAAATGGCAGTTTATAAGACAGCAAGCTTGATTATGATTAGTGTACTCAGTCGATAACAACTCCACAGCACACCACACGAGACATGCGTGAATCCGGCTTTGCTTTTCTCTTTCCGTTGTTTTTCGTTTATTGATACAGGGGCTTATGTATAAAAGTCCAAAATATTGGTACTAGAACTGCTTTTGTTCGATAGTCCCCTTTCATACGAAGATACTAGTTCCTGGAGATTTGTTTGACGTTTTCTTTAAATCTCCTTAACAATCTCTTGTACCTTTCACACGCAAGCAACAAAAACCCGGAGATTTTCTTTATTTTCCTTTTAAACTAAGTACCTTGTTTGAACGCACACAAACGTAGTGTGAAGAGAAACGTCAAAAAAATCACCTGAATTTGTTGACCGGGGAGATTTCGTTTCCCCCTCTTTCTTCCTGCCCTTCTCGCCAATGAACTAATTGTTGCCGGCAACTCAGTTGCCTTGTGTGAAAGGGGACATAGAAATTTGAACATTTTGACACTTAGAAGTTGCCAGCTTTAAATTTCAGGTTAATGATTCGAAATAACCTTTAATTATAATAATTATAGTTCTACAAAATTATATCTCAGGTACATTGTTACATGAACAAGATTTTTCATCAGCACAAGTTCTCAGTTTTTCTTTCGAAATACTGAGGAAAACAAAAATAGAATTCGCTTCATTCATTCAAATTCTATGCGGGATTTACGATCATTGCAGTTGCGTCAACTAGCTTAATTCAGTGCCCATCATATTGAGGTTCATGATGGTTTAAACACAGTTTGATAAAATTATAATTTTTTTATTATTATCACGTAGAAGAGTCTTGTTCTCTGTTATTTTTTCCAAAGGAAAAAAATAAAAAGTACATAATTTTGTATAAATTATTTGTATTAAAAAAAAAAATAATAAATATCTTTCAAATTCCAGGTGGTCAGTGCGGAAACCAAATTGGAGCTAAGTTTTGTGAAATTATCTCCGATGAGAATGGAATTGATGCCACAGGCGTATATCACGGTGACAGTGACCTGCAATTGGAACGCATTGATGTCTACTACAACGAGGCATCCCGTGGCAAATGTGCATCAACTTAGCAGGTCACTTTTTCCGTTGCATATTAAAAAGTATATAGTAATTAGTTGCTACTTAGTTGCTAATTAGTTACGCAAAAAAAAAATTAATTGCTCTGCTGGTTTGTGTAAAAATGGGTGTCCTGCTAAGTTGACGTCAACTTAGCAAGTCAACTCTTTCAAAAACATAGATAAACGGCCCGAGAGTGGATATATATTGAAAACTACTTAATTGCTAATTAATTACGCAAATAAAAATTTAATCACTTTTTTCGTTTTCGAATGAACAGTGATGACGTCATCATATAAGGACACCCATTTTTACACAAACCAGCAGAGCAATTAATTTTTTTTTGCGTAACTAATTAGCAACTAACTAGCAACTTATTACTATATAGTTTTTAATCTGCAACGGAAAAAGTGACCTGCTAAACTGATGCAGGTCCGTGGCAAATATGTTCCACGTGCAGTTCTCGTCGATCAAGAACCCGCAACCATATGGACTCTATGCAATCAGGTCCATTAGACAAATTGTCCGCCCAACAATTTTGTTTTTGGACAATCTAGTGCTGGTAACAACTGGGCCATGGTTCATTACACAGAAGGCGCCGAATTGGTCGATTCAGTGATGTTGTTTGCAAAAAAGCCGAGTCATGTGATTGCTTGCAGGGATTCCAAGTTACACACTCATTTGGAGGTGGTACCGGATCCGGTATGGACACCATTCGCATCTCAAAATCCGCGAAAAATACCGCGACAGAATCGTGAACACATACTTAGTCGTACCATCACCAAAAGTATCAGACACCGTTATTGAACCGTACCATGCCACACTTTCGGTGCATCAGCTTGTTGAAAACACTGATATATTGCACATATATATTGCATTTCAAAACTAAATATTTTTTTTGAAAAAAATTACTGACATTTTATCAGTCGTGTACAGCAAAAAAAAAATGCACTCCTTCCAATAGATCCTGCACTACTTTGCAGGACATCAGGACTACATTTACTATTGAGTGAAAGTGAATAATATAATGCCTCATTTTCGTGAGTGACAAAATGTCATTTGGTAGTTTGTCATAAAAACAGGATATTATGACCAGCATTTTTTTTAAACTGGCAGAGATAATGACATAATGACAAAAGGTACATACTAAAAAAATGAATTATTGATTATATCCTTTAGATTTTTGAAAAGGATGACTTTTCAAAGTGAAGAAGGACGGGAGGACAAATAGTTGAAGAGGAGGACACTTGGGAACCCTGAGTGTACCGTCTCGGTCCAAGGTACACTAAGAAGAAGTTTATCTGAATAAATTCCAAAAAACTATGGAATTAACCACTTTAACCTTCAATAACTTTGGAAGGAGTACTGTAATTAAAAAATTAGTTAAAAAAATTTTTAAAGAAAATTTAATTCCCTTTAAGAATACGTCCCAATCATTTCCATGCAAAACTCGGTTGTAAAGTTATAAAAAAAATGAAGCAAACAAAAGAGAATTGTACGGGAAAATTTGTATGGGAAAAAAGAAATCAGCGATGAGGTACCTCTAAATATTAATCTAAGCAGCTGAAATTTTACCAGGCTCTAACATCTAACTAAAAACCTAGTGGCATTCAAAATCGGAGACATTTTAATTTTTTTTTGACTCAGTCTATTGTTCTGTGCAGATCGTCAATTGGCTTTGGCTTGGTAGAAAATTTTATCTGAATAAATTCTCAATTCCATCTCAATATACAAAATATGCGAATACCACTTCAGAATCATACCCCAAAATATTTATTTTCAGAAAAATTTTATGTGGTTCCTTAGTTCTCAAAAATGGACTTATTATTGCTATTTCCAAAAAAAAAACTCTGCTTTACAAGACCATTGACTTCAACTATACCCAGGCCACTCAAGAGCTATCTGATGGTCCATGTAGGCATAACCAATGATTATGTTTTTTTTTTTTTTTTTTTTTATGTAAAATGTAATGTGTCCGTTAAGAAAAAAGAAAATAACACTCCTCCTTACCTCAAGTCCCAGCACAGACATCAATCTTAAATTGAACCAAAAAAAAAACAAAAAATTGTGATTGTCTTCAAAATGAATTTTCTTGCTTCTTCTTTTAAACATTTTAATTTAAGTTCAAATACCAAACGGAAATAGTATTTTGTTTCCGGCAAACACATAAAAGTCCTCCTTCAAGCTATTTAGCCATCAGTCCTTTCTAACCATCAGGACTCCATTTTCTATGCAAATTTCTTGAGTTTCCCTTTTTTGTATATAAATGTATAAATGAGGATATAGTACATCTATTTATATATGTAGTTGTAGATGTACCAGCCGCACGCACATATTCAACAACTTTATCTATGTGTTTGGTAGTTCTTTGTTCAATTCCCACCGCAAGTTCAAAATTCAAATAGATATAGCACCAGAAACAAAACATCAACAACAACAACATCAAAAAATAGACTGACTTTTCAACCCAACTATGAATAGTTTTTGAAAATAAAGAAGAACAAAAGAAAAAAAAAAAACTCTCTACCGACCGGAAGGCAAATTCCAACGAAAAGTTGCTGGTGGAAATATTTCCACTGAATTAAGCACTTATAAATTGGGTCCTGTCCTGACCCACCAACCGCACTTATCACCAAAAGAAGGCGAGTCCTCTTCCATGTCCAAAACGCAAGCTCCTCTTTTCTAATAACCATTCGCTTCTTTCTCGATTCCACTACATCGCACCGCACCCCATCGCAGCATCACTCCCACCCATTTATACAAAATGTAGATCTAAAAGTTCCTAATTTGTTGGTATTAGCATAAAGGTTTTGCTGTTTTTATTTTGTATTCACATCCGAAAATAGCAAATAAAAAGGATATTGCGAGGATGAGCTGAATTCCTTTGCCGCAATCTGCTTTTGTGACAATCATTTGGCAGGGATTCAAAAACTATTTTCGCTTCATTTCGTTTTGAAAGAATGGAGCGTTTGTTGGGGGGGGGGGGGGGGGAGGGGGAGGGAGAGGTAGAGATAAGATGAGAGTAGCAATTGCACTTAATTATCTTTGGTGTTAGAAAAAACGAAGGAAGAGAGGGTGGAAAATAATTGAAAATTCACCCAAAGAAAGCGCCAGCTGATGGCTATTGGAAAAGTTGCCCTTTCATGGTAATATAACAACCAAAGTGCATTACCGCGACTGCCAATGGGCACAAAGTTAAAACTGAAAATGCTATAAGTCCTCAAGATGGCACCCGTTTCGCTGCTTCTGTCAAACTAATTTTCATCTCCTTATCTGTGTCATTATTTCCTTTCGTCATGTCACCCGATGGTCCTCGGGACGAATTCGAAGACTTTGTTGGCCAAATGACATCCACGGATACTTTTGCAACTCGCATGCTGTTTATATAGATACTTTCACGTCTCATTTTGCTTCAATAAAAGGCGAGCGACACGGATGTACAAAAAAAAAGAAAGGAATTTAAAACCCAAAGGCTTAAAAAAAAGGACGACACATTTTTCCTAAAGTAGCATAGTTTTGAGTAATGTTTAGAGAACTACGAGAAGCGAATACATTTGGAGCATATAGGTATAACGTTTCTTTTCGAAGAAAACTTATGACTGAAACGAGAGAAGTTTTGAACGACGACGACGACTACGATGATGACGACAACGGTAACGGTAACGGCAACGGTAAACTTTTTGACAGAAAACTCATCTTGCCTTCTACAATGAGTTGCATGGATATGACGAAGAAGTTTCGACGAAACGTCCGTCCTTCCCGTTTACCTTAATGTCTTAAATGGTGACATCCCAGGGATAAAAGACTTTCCCTATAGTCCTCGAAGTGGCTCTTACGTGAGTTTTTGGTCCTCTTCGTTCTTTAACTGTATACGTGTATGCTAGAACTATGTAATACCTCCAAGACGTATATATGTACCTACTTTACCTACATATAACTGTGTGCATCTTTGAAATTCTTATAGGAATTTATGTGTGTATCTTTGTACCATCACCCTGTGGTAACTTTCGATAGAAAGTCGTTTGTCTTCCTTAACGTGGACAGAGAAGAGAATTGAAAATTTTCTATTTTTTTTTTCTGTTTTTTTTTGGTTTGTCTTAAAGTACCCCCATGCATGCTTACGGGATCATAGGGGAGGTGTATGACTTTCGATGATATGCACTCTCTACAAAATAGACATGGAGTTGAAGTGCCCTGCAGATAAGATTCGGAAGTGAATTTAATCTTTGCGTGCCCAACAGGCAAACAAGGTAGGTACGTACCTACGAGTATTTTCTGGAAAATTGATTCTAGGAATTTTACAAAGAAGTGTCTTCTCTTCAGTTATATAAGTATATGGATATGAAAAAGCATTTTATTAAGTGAATTTAAGCATTTAATTTGGAGAAAATTGCATTAGTATGTGATAAGGGAATATGTGTGTATATTGAGTAGGTACTTTAAAGGTGTTTTGAAAAGAGGATCATGAAGTAGGTCACACTTTATTTAACTGATGATCTTCAAAGTTTAAATTTTAAATAAAAGATTAAACAGTTTCAATAAATTAAGGAAAATTGTTGAAGTGGCAGAAAATGATGATGTCCTTTATTCAAGATTAACTCGTTTTTATCTTAAAATTTATTGGTTTGGTTGGCAGTATTTGAATAGTTTGAAAATAGAACTGAGAAGTAGAAAGTCCAGTTTATTTTTTGAGATAAAGGTTGGACACATTTCAATAGGATAAAAACTTTCAAAATCACATGGTACCTATTATTTTTGAAGTATGGACATTGAAGTGAACATGTTCATAATTCGACAGTATAAAAACACTCTCCATTTCTTCTTTACTTCACAGAAAAGATGGGGGATTATTTTTGGGTAGGAAAAGTGGTTTACATTACCTATAGTTGATATACTTATGAGAAAACAAGGTCCTCCAAGTCCTACTAACAAAAAAAAGCACAATTCTATCATAAAACATAAGACATATGACATAAACATAAGACATAAGACATAAGACATAAGACATAAGACATAAGACATAAGACATAAGACATAAGACATAAGACATAAGACATAAGACATAAGACATAAGACATAAGACATAAGACATAAGACATAAGACATAAGACATAAGACATAAGACATAAGACATAAGACATAAGACATAAGACATAAGACATAAGACATAAGACATAAGACATAAGACATAAGACATAAGACATAAGACATAAGACATAAGACATAAGACATAAGACATAAGACATAAGACATAAGACATAAGACATAAGACATAAGACATAAGACATAAGACATAAGACATAAGACATAAGACATAAGACATAAGACATAAGACATAAGACATAAGACATAAGACATAAGACATAAGACATAAGACATAAGACATAAGACATAAGACATAAGACATAAGACATAAGACATAAGACATAAGAGTTTGAAATCATTTCTTATCCCAATTATTTCTTAGGTCATCCACTATAGATAAGCTTGGGGTACTTCTTTGATGTAAGTGAAGCTTTTCGCCATCTCAGTATCACTGGCTGGACATAACATAACTAAAAAAAGTAATTTCAGAGTTTGTCTGCTGCAGCTGCTCTATTATAATGACTCGACTTCCTCTAAGAATTTAGGATCGCTAGGTGATTTCGCACAGAATTTGCTCCTAAATATTCGGCGCAGGGACATAACTCGAAAGAAAATAATTCCATAATGAACCTGCGTATGTCCCATGTTACGGATTTATGAACATAAGTACCTACACTAATATTTATGGAGCTATTTCTACTTGCCACGTTTTGTTTTCAAAAGAATGTTTAAAAAAAATGGTGTTATTTAAAAAATTTTTATTTAAATTTATTTTGTATGAAAATGCAAAAAATTATAGTACTATGTTCCAACATTTTAAAAATAAATTATGGATTTTTAACCCACTTTGGGGGGACATACGCCCTTTGTCGAACTGTGGCCTTATATTTCACAGAAATAAGATATAACTCCAGTATGGACCTAGATATGTCTTTCACCGAATTTAGCAAATGCTTCCGTTTTAGACTGAGCAGTTGTGACATTTGCTTGGTGCTGATTTTTTTGACATAATTATAATATAGTGCACACTTCTTTGCCTTAAATTGGGATAAATGGCTTACGCGTTTCATGACTTAACTATTTTCATTTCTCAGAAGTACTATCTTTGATGAGCTTTATCTTTTATGCTAGCACAGGTAAGGCCACTGTTCTTTTTTTAATCTCCAAATTCAGAGTGATTGCAGCATAGATACCTACTCAAAGAAAAAAAAAAAAAAACGTAACCCTATTCATTGAAAATGTAAGTATTTAAATTATTCGTCTTTGTGACCTATCGTTTAAGGTTCTTAACTCTTCAAATATCCTTTCAAAGAAGTAATAAAACGCCTATATAAAAGCTTTACCTTGAAGTGTCAAAACTTCACAATTATTGCAAGCTATTTTACAAACAAAATGAACGACCCCCATAATCTGTGAAATATACTTTCATTAAAATCCCTTTTTTTTTGCTTTTTTGCTTCAGTGATTATGCATCTGAAATCAAATCTTCTCACAACTTTGGTTGGAGTGGTATCCTTCAAATGCTTCTCATCTCATTAGAAAATGAACGCTTACCTTTAGGATATAGTCCCGAACAACACCCACCTTAAATAATCCTTAACCAACTAGCTACCCTTATTTTTGTTGATGTTTATTTTTTTTTTTCCTTACTTTGCGACTTTGCCTTTAATCTTTCGGCAGATATTCGCTATGTACCTATATAGAGTAGCGTAATTTTGTAGCCTTAATTAGTAGGTAGGTAGAAGGACAACTTTTTTTTCGGTCTCCTTCGGTCGGTCGGTTCGGTACTCTTCCCCATAGCCTAGCATCTAAATGATTCATTTTTTTGGTCCATGAATACCGTTAACAGTTACCACCACTGCGCTACCGCACTAGGGCATGATGGTGGTGTAAATCGGATGCTTTTTATACGACATTAAAAATTCAACATCGCAACACAGCAGGGAATTAAACACCAAATAGCTTTTTGCTTCACGAAATAATTGCTACTGGCAAACCAACCAAAAACACAAAAAAAAAAAAAAAACAAAGCAAAAAGAAAAAAAAGGACGAAGGACATTTTTATTTAAATAAAATATTTCTATATTTTTGGCTTCCCTGTCTTTGTGTGTTATTATTTTCCAGTCCTGCTCAATGTTTTTGTGTCTAATGTTCATTAGTGGAACAGATACCCAACTACAACCACCAGCAACAACAAGGAAAACGCTAACGCAAAAAGTCTTATTAAATGTTGCTTCACGCTAAATAAAACCGCAAAATGCGCTCGTCATGGCTTAAACTAGAAGCCAAACCGTATTAAGCTGCGGAATGGAACCCACTTGGCTTAGGCTCTTGGTGGTTTTGTTGTGTGACTGGTGCCTTCAGTCATTTGCACATTGTGTTCTGGATTTCTGAGTTTCATTTCAGAGTTTCACTTTTAAGTTTGGTTTTATTTTTATTTTTTTTTTGTGAGCATGAGCATCCTGGGAATTTGGTTTGTCCCACAGAGGAGTTCTTTCAAAACTTTAACAGATAATTTGAATATATTTTCCAGTGAAGCATTCTATATAAGGCAGAAAATGGAGGATCCTTGAAAACATGTGCTGCATAGGCTTTGATATGATATGGTCTTGTGATTAGGTATGGAAGTTGTGTTGTTGCGAATAGGTAGGGTATAGGTAGGTGTTCGAGGGTGTTAATATAGGAATTAATTAGCAAGTTTTGCGTGTGGCACAGAGAGGAAATTTTGTGCGGCACTATCAGTACGATGAATTTTAATGAGCTGGAATGAATCTTATCACTCGTAAATTTAAGGATGCACACGTTATAAGCAAAAAAAAGATTTTTTTTTAAATTGAACTTCAGGAAGAAGATTTTCTTCATCTGTGAGTATATGCTTGTGGTGTATTTTTGCCTGCTTATTATTTTTTTTTTTTTTTTTTCAATTTGAAAACTAGGCGAAAGGTGCGTTATGATGCATTAAAGTTGTTTGTGCTTCTGTATGATTTATTTCAATATACATATACATAAGAGAAAAAAAAATATGTAGGTCACAAATCATTATTGTTATATAAATACGAAACAAATATTTAGTTTGTCCGCGGTAATCTCAGAAAGTATTCAACCGATTTACTTGAAAACATTTTATAATTTTCTTTATTCTTTTAAGAATGTTATAGGATAGTTTTTGTTTGTTAAATATGGTTGTTGAGTTAGTTCATTAACTTTTAAAACTTTTTCGTTTATGCTTTTGAATCTGCTAGAAAAATGAGATTTTTTGTACAAAGCCAATAGTTTTATGCAAATTTTAAGCCCTAACTGATTATTTCATAAACTTTGCGAAGCAACGCAAGTGTGGCTCTGCTCATACATAATATATATTTTTTTTAAATAAAAATGATTGTAATTGACTGTGAAGCGCCGAACTGGAAGAAATGCTTGGAATTACTATAGTACCGATTCAGATTGGTATAAGTATATTAATAAAGTATTAAAATTTAAAAGTACTCCGGGTTGTGGCCCCACATTTAGAAGAAAGACCCTTGACCTCTGCGATCAGAAACATGTGCTTTGACTGTAATACTAAATCAAAGAGAAAGATGGTTCACAGCTGAATTTTCAGCACTTACGCTTTTCACCAGGAACAAACTGTATAGAATTTCGACCCCCATCTAACTTCAGAACCAGTAAAGTCAGAAATTAAATTCACCATATATGTATGCTAAACTACGCAAGGACAGGTGGCTCAGTAAATTTCAACTTTTTAACAATAGTGGTTTCTGAGCTAGATGACTTTTAAAATGGCAAAAAAATGACTGACTCGCATCACTGGTTTGCTGACTAACAGATCTTCAAAATTAGAAATTCTTTCCCGACAGCGTAGAATCCATAATTTCTGTTATGTGGATTCAAGATAAGATTCTACGCTGTGAAAAAAACGACATCTGATTGTTGAAGAAGTGTCTGTATTCTGAAGTTCAGGGTTGAGAGTTTCGCCGTCAGACTTTAGAAGAAAAATAAGTTTGATGAACTATCCACATCTGTCCACATCATGAAGAAGTCAAAACTGAGCCCCAATAACTTTCTGAACAACTTACCATTTACCATTTATAGATTGAAACGAATCGTTATACTTCAAACCCCAAACCATGCCATCGGCACTCCATATCCTCATCCGATATGCATAAAAGCTATCCATCAGCAACCTTCAATCAAACCCACATACGCCAACCTTCCACCACACACTGATGATAACATTGTGCATCAGAGAACCAAATCAACAAACTCGACATCATCCACCGAAATAATTATTTTCATTTTTACAATTCACAGTGTGTCGTTACCGCAAATACAACAAGAGGACGCACGAAATGTCATCAGTTCGAAGTTTATTGACTCGTAATATTCTTGTTTGCGCATTAGAAAAGCAAAGTATAAGTTTCCGGCTTCATCTATGCAATATGCATCAGTAAAGCTAACCTTTTTAAAATATTATTTTGTTTAATGGTTTCAATTTTTTCCATATCCTGACAGCTCCTACAGAAGTCGGGTGCTATGCTAATACACCCAATCTATTGGCCACTGTGCCTATGGCACAATGTCCCGTTAGTACACCTATCAGGGTCTTTATATTCTTTTTACTCAGCGATAATATATACCGAGTTTCTTTTTCATTAATTCTAGGCCATAAACTTCTAGAGATAACGCAGTCGTTCCTGGTAATCCAGAAGTTGTTGATTTGCTCTTTCGTTATAAGGTCTATCTTCCTTTTAATAACACTAAATGGGACACTTGGTCTCGTATCAGATTGGCTTCAACTGTCTATATTTGATGATGACCCCATCCTTGCCAGTTCATACGCTTTATCATTCCCTTCTATATTGCTATGTCCAGGAACCCAGCAGAGCTTGACTTGGTTGGTGTTGCAAATATTATTCAGTAAGCCTCTGCATTTTCCAACTGCTTTCGATCTTACTGTCTCACTGGCTATTGCTTTGATAGCAGCTTGACTGTCCACGAAAAATGTGATCTCCGACGAGGTCAGTTTTTTCTTGTGAACCATTTCGGCTGCTTTTTCAATAGCAAAAATCTAAGCCTGAAAGACACTACATTCATCTGGGAGTTTAAATGATTCTCTTATATTAAGACTTTCACAGAACACCCCAGCTCCTGTTCTTTCTTCCATTTTTGACCCATCTGTGTAGAATGGGATACCCTGTTCACCAATTAACGAGTTGAGTTCCCATCCTTGCTTTTCGGGTATTAAGATGGAGAAGTTTCTGTTGAATTCTATTACAGGTGGTGCGTAGTCCGTAGTCAGATCAAGATCGGTATACCTTTGCAAGATAGACCCATGACCGAAGCTGCTGTGCTTCCAAAAGCCCATTTCCTTAAGACGAAATGCACTTTTGCTGCTGTTCATCTTATGTACTCGTCCAGGAATGGAAGATTAAGAATGATTTCCAGTCCTGCTTGTGGTGTAGACCTTAGTGCCCCCGTTATACCTATACAGGCTGATCTCTGTACTTTGTTCAGGTTCTTGAGGTAGCTATCTTTTTCAAACCGCCTTCCACCATACAATCGATCCATAGGTAAGTATGGGACGAACGATCGCCGTGTACATCCACTGGATGACCTGGCGGTCTCATGCTCCAACGTTTACCGAAGGTTTTTTTTCCATGTGTAGAAGGCACAAAGTGCACTTTTTGTTCTTTCCTCTCTGTTCCGTTTCCAGGTTAGCTTTGAATCAAGGATTACTCCAAGATATTTGGCTTCATTGGATAGTTTCATAGGTATTTCAAAGTCCTCTAGTTTTCTTTTCTTCGTAAACAGAACAAGTTCAGTTTTTGCAGGGTTAACCCGAGACCATTTTGTTTTGTCCATGAAGATAGTTCACTAAGTGCAGATTCCATAATATCCTTGATAGTGGTAAGAAACTTACCTAATATCAAAATTACTATGTCGTCTGCATAGGCCACTGCTTTGATGCCTTTATTTCTAAAACTTGTAAGAATTTTATTAACAACGAGGACCCAGAGGAGAGGTGAGATTACCCCTCCCTGTAGTGTGCCTCTTGTAACTGTTTTCTCGACAATAGTGTCTCCAAGTTGCGAGTTTATGACCCTACCATTGAGCATGGAATAAGTCCAGTCCACAATGGCAGATTCAACCCCAACCTCTTCTAAAGCAGATTTAATGGACTCCGTTTTTGCGTTGTTAAACCCATACTCCCCTCTTGCTTTCGAGTGAGCAGCGGGCCACTTGTTATTAGGGGTTAGCCAGAGGCTGATTCCTACCGTTTTTCCCCAGGTTCATTGTTTCCAAGTAAATCTTGTGGGCTGAGTTTACTCCTGTAGCTCATATCAAACCAGTTTTTCATTATATGAAAAACGTTGTTAGTTTCTGCCGAATCCAAAACAAGGAATCAATTTAATTAAAAACTTTCATCACTTTTAATGTAACAGTATAACAACTTGACAATAACTAAGTGGACAATGTTTTAATTAAACGAAGCCGTTAAAAAAAGATGGCCAATATAAATAATAATTAACCCAAGAATCCAATAATAAATAATTGTATTTTTGTATGTCAATTAAATTATTAAAAATAAAAGAAATTTAAAATAAATAGCAATTATCCCAATTTATTATTATTTTATATATTTTTTTATAACTGAATTAAATTTTCTTAACAATATTTACCTTTAAATTGTTGTCTTTTTTTTTAAATCTGTCTTAACAGTAAAAATTCATGTCTCATTTATTTTGTGTTTACAATATTAAAATAAAAAAAAGCTTTATACTTACATATGTAAATGCATGTCAGGATAAAATAAACACCACATGCAATTACAAAAAAAAATAAATATTTATACACAAAAGTTCATACAATTATTGCACTAAAACGAAGGTAGTTGTACAGGGTGTCCAAAAATCAATCGTCTGCACTGTGGTTATTATAACTTCATTATTTTTTTCGTTCCAAAGCAATATTTCCTTTGAATTAATTTAAATTAGTAATAATTTTTTTTTTTAATTGCCCCCTTTAGGTGGGAGGGGCAATTTTGTTCCAAAAATGACTTTTTATGAAAAAAGTTATACAAAAATAACGGCAACACGTAGATTATTAGATTATAACTTAAAAGAAAGCCAGCTATCCATTGTTTAACATTATTTTTGGGTCAGGTTGTTTTAGTGAACAGTTTTTAAAAAATTAATTTTCAAACTCAAAAATGAAAAAAAAATTCTAGTAGTCGATTTTATTATGTATATTCAATTTTTTATAGCCTAGAACATAATAAAGCATCAGGCTCTTAGAATTTGACTAAAAATTGATAAGAGCATTGAATATGAACAAACATTTTATTTGACAACGTAAACTTTGGAAAAAAAATCTTCAGTTTGAACATTTATTTTTTTTTTCATTTATGAGTTTGAAAATTAATTTTTTTAAAACTGTTCACTAAAACAACTTGAATCAAAAATAATGTTAAACAATGGATCTCTGGCTTTCTTTTAAGTTATAGTCTAATAATCTACGTGTTGCCGTTATTTTTTTATAATTTTTTTTCATGAAAAGTAATTTTTGGAACAAAATTGCCCCTCCCACCTAAAGGGGGGAGGCTCCCACCTAAAAGAGAAGGGGAATAGACCTTCCTTCTGACACAATTCGTTTGTTCTCATGGTTGAACTTATATGTACAATGTAAAACCTAGCTTTTTTCGCATTTTATGCGAATCGCCCGGCTTACCCCTTTTGGGTTTTCAAATGGTCTGGCAGGGCAAAAGCCGCTTTTAAATGGTCTTAGACCCACTGTTCCGAGATTAGGGAAGCATTATCTAGAGATTGGTGAAAACGAATTTTGGTTCATACAATTATCCCCAAAGTTGTTTTTTTGGAGTTCTTCAAACCGTCTGGTAGAGCAAAAGCCACTTCCAAATGGTCTTGGACCCACTGTTCGGAGATCTCTAACCAATACAAAAATAAAACTAATTAAAAATACCTAAAAAATAATATGATTCGTAAACAATTGGTAGTAGCGCCGTTAAGTTGTTGTTCACAAATTCAATAAAATTTACGAAATAAAGAATGGTCAAGTCTAATAAACTGACATTCTAGTATGAATAGTACAATAATAATAATAATAACTTAGTTTTTAATTTTAAATTACAAAATAATTTTATTTTAATCCATCATACATTTTTTGTTTTTTTTTTTCAGGCATAACAAAAAAAAGGTTTTTGCAATCAAAACTAAAAACAAAATATAAATTATTTTTTTTTGTCAGCATACCTAAAATTTTTTCTTATTTGACTGGCTACACAAAGAAATCAATTCCTCCGAACTGTTTTATTTTGATTTCTAAAGTTCCAAACATTTAATGTTAACACAGTTGACTTAACAGTATAACAGTTAAATAATAAAACCACCGAAAAATAATATAATACTCATACTTTGGTTATCTTTGCACATTTTTGTTTCATGAATTCTTAATTTTTCCTATACAATATTAACTTATAAACGCAAAATTCCCAGGCTAAAAATAGTACCAAATTTAAAAAAAAAAAAAAAAAAAAAAAGTACGTATACGTCACATTGTACCATAAGTTTACAAAGTATTCGCATTGATATATTGATTTTGATCAGGGATATTTAAAAATTGTCTAGCAATAGACAGCGCGTGCCAGTAGTGCGAGGAGCTATATTCGATATGAGAAGCGTTTGGGTGAAAGAAAAGCGCTAACATGGGTAGGTATTCTTTTGTAGCGGCCCGGCGCACAATGCAAGTTTCTTGTTGGTATTTATTTTGATTTTTTTTTTTTCTGAAAGAAAAACGTATGAACACTTTGTCTGAGCTGAAATGCTTCTCGCATAACATCACTTCTGACAGTACTGTGCGACAATTTTAAACTAAATTTTTCAGGAGGAGGGGAATTAATTCCAACCGCTGTATTATCTAATACCATGTTATTTTTTGTTAAAAAATTCTTGGCCTCTTTTGCTGTCCTTGGGATGGTCCCTGAATACTAATGAGCTTATCTCAGCCGCTACTTAAAACGCATCATATTACTACCTCATTTCACAAAAGGTGACACTTTAGTCAAAGTTTTATCAGTGTGGGGCAAAAATCCAAAGTTTTGCCAGTAAATTTAAAATTAGAATACGAATTAAAAAAGGCGAATAACGCCAGCTAAAAACAAAACCTTTGAATTTGACAATTCGTCAGAAATTAAGCTCACGAATAAACTAATTAAAATACATTCATACTCAGCTGAATTTTATTTCTAGAACACCCTGCATAGGTATGCGAGTGTGCCTTGATATTGTTTGCACTTTTAAGTTCGATTTCTCATCACATCATGTCCTGGTCCTCGTATTCCAGTCATCACACGCGTTGACTGTCTTGTGTCTGATCATCATCATCATCATCATCGCCATTTTCATTCAAGTGCAATTCTCGCTTTTCTGTTATTGGTCCATTATCCTCCTTTGCATTCATTAGTCCATCCATGATGTGTTTGCTCGTTTGTCCTCCGGATTAACGTCCTTGTCACTTTGCTTTCATGTTGGAAATATTAATATTTGATTCTTGTTTTTTTTCCCCAAAGGTGATTTTATTCTAGCAGGTAAATACTAATAAATCATCTTACAAGTCGAGCTCCAGTATTATTTCACATCGCTTCTTTTATTTTTAATCATTTTCCATGACTTCGTTCTTTTTTGAACGAACTAAATAGAATATTGCACATCGTATTTTCTTGTGCAAGAAACATCATTTTAATTTCCCCAGTGAAATTTGTCCTTCTGGCACTATGACATCCTGTCAAACTGTTCAGTGTCATTGTCAATAGAGCAGAATCTAGCAAGAGGAAGAAAAGTCAGACAAGTAGATTTTTTGGAAGCATGTCCTTGTCGCAAGGATAATTTGCTTGACATCACCATTGTCTACCCATTCATTCCATATTGTAATGTTCGTTTAAGTGTCTGGATCTCTGGACTAAGGATTTTCATTAATGTAAATTCTCTCCATAATCTTTATATAGAAAGAACCAGCAAAGTCCTTTTTTTTTTAGAGATAATTGTGTGCAACTTCCTATGACATCTCGTCTTCTCTTTGTCACAGAGTGTCTTCGTGACATGGATAACGGTCAGTTGCTGCACTGATGTGTACGTTTTATATTATTTTACCGAAAACGTACATTGTTTTGAAAAAAGGACCATGATAATACTTTTTCGATGGTTTTACTCAAGGACTCTGGAGAATCAGGTTGATGGTCTTTACGAAAAAAAAAATTATAAACAACTAAAGGATGCGTTGGCGTCGTCCTTTATCCAATGAACTGTGAGATTTTGCAAAAGTTTTTGCTGGAATTTCGATGAAAGAAAATCTATTCACTCTCTTTTGTAATCGATTGGAAGAGAAGAAGTTTTTTAACAATCCATGGGATTAAATTGACTGCACCGGAAAGGAGCTAACTTCGAAGACGACGACGATGACGACGACGGACGGACGGACGGTCCGATATAGTCAGAAGAAAAGGATATATTGTATTAAACAAGTACAAAGTCTTTTTGTCTTGTTTGAGATGAAACGAAGAAGAATTCTCTTAGGCTAGACGAAGAAGCATAGAATATAAGATTATCTCAGCTTTTTATTGTTCGATAATATTCTTCAAAAGCGATTTCGTTTAGGTCAGGTTTTTGTTCTTCAAATCCTTTTCAAAAAGGGATTTATAAATACTTACACAAACTGTATGCACTCTTCTAACCAACGCTCATGTATTAAAATTAGTAGTAATCTTATAATCCAGAAATAAATACAATAAAACTGCAATAAAAAAGATTTTTAGAATAAGTTATCAGAAGTGGGTCAAGTTTTAAAAGGGATGATTTTTTAGACTTTTTAGACAAATGGTAGGGTAAGAGCACTTTACATTTCATTATGTAAGCATTTTGTTTGGCCATCTTTAGAGTGCCTGCGGTACAAACCACAATAAAACCCTAGTAGGATTTCCGCCATCTTGATTAAAAGACATTCTCAATTCTTTTTAAATGGAGTTGAGGATAAGTTTAGATAGATAAATAAACGCTTCTGGTTTTTTTTTTTTAACAGTAGTAGCCCGTGGCGAAATAGTTAGTGCGTTGGACTATCATGCCAGAGGTCTGGGGTTCAATACCAGTCGCTTCCACCTTAAGTTTTTTTCGGAGCTACTACCTCTTGCGAGGAAGTGACAAATCTTCCAAGAGTATCTCTTGTCATAGAAAAGTGCCGCTCACCTTAGCCGTTCGGATTCAGCAATAAACTGTAGGTCCCCTCCATTCCTGCAGACGCGCACACAGGAATGGTTGAGAGTTGTAAGTCGCTAGGCCCTGGGTCTTCATGAGCCGTTTGTGCCACCAAATTAATATATATATTTATTCTCGTTTTTTAATTGCACAAACAGAAAATATGTACTTAACACAAAAAAAACACAAAACAAAAAAATCAAAAAACTTTTTGCTTTCTCGTTAGAAATTCCTAAATATGACGTGAGAGCTATTCAGAGTTCAGAGTTTAAATTTTGTTTTATCCAGAAAATGAAAAATTGTTTTGCTACAACGTGATTTGATTCATATCAGTCAGATAGCTCTCAATTATTTATAAAAATCAGAGGTTAGTGCTGTCAGAAAACTTTCGTGCAAGTGGCCCTTAGAAAAATATTTGTTTTTTGTTATAAGTTGGGGAAATTTAACATGTAAGAAATAATTATCGTATTAACATTTTTGTAGAACAAATATAGGGTGTTCGGTATAAGGTGCACCAAAAAGCTAGAGCGAGTAGGTTGGGTTAAGACAAGAAAAAAATCGTATGGGAGGGGGGTTTCCCTCCGTTAGTAGTAACTTGGGGCGCCCGTTACTATTCGCTGTATGTTCGGTCACCAAGCAGACACCAATATGTCAACATTTTCTTAACACAAAATTGTTCCTAGAAAGGAATGATTCACTTATAAAAAGGATACAAAAATACAAATTTATTCAATTATGGGAAATAATTAATTCGTTGACATTTTGAACATTTTTTGGCTTTGGAGCAGCTTGTACTATGGACAACAACAACATTATTTACTAACGCCCCATTTATTTACAGAAGTACTAAGAGAAAGTTAGCATTGTACATAGTCAAGCTAGACCAGGTAATAGCTCAGGTAGGTTATACTCGTTCCTAACGTAAAAGTTAGTACCTAAGTATTTCTGCACATCACTAGTACCGGATACAATTTAAAAAAATGGTACTAAGAATTTAATATGTACCTCTAATACGTCTAGTTTTGATTTTGAAATTTTTTTGTGATATTTCATTTAATAGAACTCGGAGACCTCTGCTATCTCAGTTATATGAACAGGATTCCTCAAAAAAATTTCTAAGTTTTACTGTCAAAATATAATAGACCGAGAGTTTGGTGAACGCTCTGTTTAAGTTTATATTTGCTAAACAAATCACGACATCTTTCAAAAGGTATGTAAATTGACGATTTTCTTCATTTAAACTGGCTATAATTTTAAGTAAATTTAATATCGCGAAAACCGCAAAAATATAAAGATAACGCAAAATCAAATTTTAAACCGCGAATTTCAAAAAAATATCGCATATTTTGCGATATATCACGCAATCTGGCAAGCCTGATTGTGCATTGTTTTTTGTGTTTGTTGTGAATATAAAATAAAAAAAAAAACGACCCTTACACTAAGTATAGGCGGGGTTCGCATTGCATTGTTGTGTGTGATTGTGAAAATTGTTGTTGTTTTCGAGGTTTTATTATGAACCCCCACTTTTGGGATGTTGGAGGGTGAAAGTTACAGATTTCTTAATTTTTTTGTGGTTTGAACCTAGACTACATTCCAAATTTCAGCTTTCTAGGACTTCGGGAAATACCCTAGGTTTTGACATAATCGATATTTTTTGGGTATTAATAACATTCAAACTAAAAAAGATAGAAATATGAAATTTGTATTTTATAAGGCCGCAAACTGCATCTAATCCTGAAAATTTGAGCTCTCTTTCTCTAACCAGACCAAAGTTAGAAGGGCTTGAAAAAACGACAAAACGTTTCGAGAAAATACAGGTAGTGCTCACCGCTCGTTTGGTTCGTCTTGGCATTAAAGGTTTAATTTGTTTTCTGTCCGCATTTAACGCACTGCAAAATGCATGCACCGCATGCACCGTGACTACGCTACGGCGGCGGCGCGGCGCAGCGTAAGAGGAACGAAGAACCTGATAAAAATAGATATTTAATTTTTTCTTTTATAAACATAATACATATTATATTATGTACTTATTTTACATTTTGTTTTAATCAAAAAACAATCTTCTCCAAACACTTTTTGTTAGACACTTTATTAATTAAAATAATTAAATAAAACATTTATTTCTTATTTTAAACTCTGGAATCCTACTCATTTCATTAGCCTAGCTTAAATAATCATCACTCATAAAGCATGAATTATACACTAGTCCTTTTACTTACCCCCAAATGACTTAAAGGATTTATATATCCTCTTACATACATATACATAATAATATGAGAAGTAGGTACATGCGTTGTGTGTCTGTTTAACATGTTCAAAAATGTGGCCATGGCCATACATAAACTATCAAAGCCCTTGTGATAAATACAAAATTTACATTAACCATATATTTATACATGAAAACGAAATGTCAACTTATGCTTTATTTAACTTTCAGACGGCAATCCTTTAAAGGGATAAAAAAATTTTATTAAGTGCGGTCCAGTCCCATTTCAAAATGAATTATTTTGCCTTATTTATTTTCCTTCCGTTTCATCCACTGCAAATCTGGTTGTAAAACCCTTTTTGAAATATTCAATCTTAAGAAGAAAAATGATCCATTTGAATTAACTATTATGTATATAAAGCAGTTAGTTATATTTTAAAGTAATACACACTTTAATAATATAAAAGAGTATCTACTAAAATAATAAAAAAAAAAAAAACTTAAAAAACTTACACACTTTTAGAAACTTATTCAAATTTTAAAAGGCTTTTATACTTCATTACGACAGAAATTCTCAAAGTGCTCCCTCCTAAAGTATTTTTATTGACCTGAAAACATTTAGAAGAAGCTTTTGACAAAGTGTTGCACGAAAGTCTCAAAATTAATTTAAGACAAGTTTTGCCCTAAGGACTTTATATACGATTCAAATAAAATCTAGGGAAAAGACTCTTTCGCATAAGACATGGAAATGATTGGACATGATTTCAAAGAAATAGAATAAAAGTGTTCTTGATCCAACTTTGTAACTAATTTACACGCAATATACCTTAAACAGAAGCCATACTAATTGTATCCACGTTTGCTGACAACGCAATAAAAGCAGTGGACAAAACTATCAGTGAAGCTACAATTTCCTTCCTCCTTTCTTTTACTTCCCAAAAATTCTGTCAAAGTTCATATAAAACAATTAAATTGGACCAAAATTTGCAATTTTGAAGGTAAACGATAGGACCTACGTCCGTGCGTGCAGGCGTGCGCACAGACAAATAGACGTACACTCACTAACACTGATCATGGCTAACTTGCTGAACAGAATGGTGACGGAGACGGAACTAGAGCCGGAGCTGGAATAGATGTCAAAATATTGAATACAAGCAAATGCAATGTTGCGAACACAACGGAATGTAGCCGCATACGGAGCTGCAGACGCAGACGGAAGAGTTCACCAAATTTTAACTTTTGACATACGGCACTTTTGACGTTTCAATTTGTATGAAGAAAAAAACCAACTTTTTGCGTCGGAAAAAAATATTGTGGTTATTTGTATCGCGAAAAAAAAATTATTTATTAAAAGGAAAATTATTGGAAACAAAAAAAGTGAATTCTGAGCTTGTACACAAGAATATTCTTTTATTTTTCTTCAATATACTTTCAAGGCTGTACAGCTGCATTGTGGGCATGTAAAAAAATAACGTACGACACTTTTTGACAGCTCTTCCAGTTCCGTCTGCGGCTCCAGTTCCAGCATTCTATTCTGTTCAGCCAATAAAGCTGTCATGCGGTTCCAATGAACTTTTAAAAAATAAGTAAAAAGTAAAAAGTACCTACCTGGCTTATGGTATTTCTTGAATATGTTTTTATGCGTTTCAAAGTAGAAAAAAAGTGAACGGTCACACTTGTTGCAGTGGATACAGGCAGTTTCACCCTTAACTGCAATTTTTCGATTGCATCAGTTGCACTTTCGTAAGTTTTAGTTCCGCATGATTGATGCCAAAGGGATATTTCAGCTATGACAACTGTTTTACTGTCCAAGAACGGGTCATCCCCATAAAACTCAAAAAGATACAGTCTGACAAACTGTCTGTCTGTCTGTCTGATTTTGATTAAACTTGGTATAAAGTGTTTTTGGGACATTTTCCGACACATTTTTGTTTCGGACGAAAAATAACGGTACCTGTCATAAAATTTTTTTGTAGCATTTTTGGAAAATCTTATTTTTCTCAAAAATGGCTCGATAGATTTTCCTAGAAAAATCAATAAATTTTATTAGGTATATATGCTACCTTTTTCTGAAAATTAAATTTCATTTTTCCCAAATTAATTTTTTTTTTAAATCGAAAAAATATCAAAAAGCTCACAAGTTTTATTTTCTTCAACAAATGACGACTAAAATTGTTGTATAAGTTTGAAGTTTCTCTTAAAAAGATAAAAATCAAAAACTGCAAACAAAAATTAAATTAAAAAAAAATTTTTTTTTTTCTTTCAAAAATTAAAAACGTATTTATTTTTTTTAATTTAATTTTTTATCAAAAATCTAGACCAAAATAACCTATACGCTTTATAAACTTAAAGTTTCTCAAACCAACCATTAAAAAGATAAAAATCAAAAACTTTACAATAAATGAAAAAAGTTGTCGTTGACTGGATTGATTAGGCGGGCGTTGTGAAAACGCAACGTAGTGCTTTCATCTTACCTGTCAGACAGGCAACTTATATAAATTGCGTCAACAATATTTCAGAATATAATTTGAACCTTCATTTACCTGTAGTTAACATTATTTTGAAAATTTTTAATTCTGATGAAATTTTTAAATATTTCAAAAATTCTACCTTAAAATTTTAAAAATTTCATATTTTGGAGCTCTCAGGTACGACGCTGCGTTTTTGCAACGCTAGCCGGAAATGGGTTAAATTAAATTTTTTATACAAAAGCTTCTTAAAAGTTCAAATCATACTGCATCTCAAAATTTTCAAAAAAAAAAAAAAAAAACAAAGTTCGGACTTAAAAAAAGAAAATTCAATTTTTTTTTTTTGAAAATTCGATATTTTAACAACGGGTAGATAGTTTTTTTCGCAATTTAATTTTGTATTCATCATAAATAAATACTAACAAATTATGTACCAATTTTTTTTTTAAATATTTTTACTAAATTTTATAATTACAAAATTAATTTAAAAAAACTGCTCCTACGGTTTTAAACTTTTTGTTTTCTCCAAAACTAAGATTTGTTAAAGAAATCAGATGGTTTAGTTTTTTTAGTTATCAAAACAATTAAGAAGATATTTTTAATAAATTAATTTCGAATCATGTATGTACTGTGCGTATGTAAGGCTTATAATACACTCAATCATTGAAATTCGAAGAAACTTTTACTACAAGAGCAAGTTCGTGCGATCTAGTCGTGCATTTTATTTCTTAATAAGAAAATAAATAAATAAATTTGATAGCACAACAGATCATGAAGAACTAGGGCCTAGTGACTTACAACTCTCAACAATTCCTGTGTGCGTGTCTGCAGGAATGGAGGGGATCTACAGTTTATTGCCGAATCCGAACGGCTAATGTGAGCGGATCTTTTCTATTTCTATGACAAGCGATATTCTTGGAGGTTTTTTCAATTCCTCGCAAGAGGCAGTCGTTTACGTTTTTGTTTAAGGCAGGGTTGAGGATCGAACCTAGACCACCGACCGGTATGATATTCCATCGCACAATAACCATCACGCCACGGCTTCTTAATAATAATAGTATTTCAATTTATCGAACAGTTTTTTGTTTGTATTCATTGACAGTTTACTTACTTAAGGTCTCGCAAGAAAAACTGTTTTTTAAACACTGCGGCAGCGCGTTTTACGCGCACCATATGTCATATCGTTTAACTTCATTCGTTATCGTTCAGTTCATACTCGTACCTGTAACAGATCCAAATTCTAAAATAATCTTCTTTTTTTCACTCTTGCGGTTCAAAGCATCACAAAGTTTCATTCAAAAATATGAACTTATAATGCATAAAATTTAAGCTCTATAAAAACAAAATTGGAAGCCAATTTATGAATGGTTCTCACAGACTCAATAAATGAATGAGAACACTAGGTATGTATAGTTTTAGCAAATACACAAACATCATTTAGTGGGGACCCAGAAAAAAATATCTACAAATATTTGTACGAGTATTTAGAATTTTTATTCATAAATCGTACTCTTTTGCATTCAAACAAATTAAATAATTCCACTGCATAGCATTAGATAGATAAAGAAAATTTATGAAAGGTACTTGAAAATCTTGTGTATGAAGCAGTAATTTTATAGAATCAAAGAAGTGCATCAAAAATC
Organism: Epistrophella euchroma; assembly: GCA_947049315.1. Classification (NCBI taxonomy): domain Eukaryota; kingdom Metazoa; phylum Arthropoda; class Insecta; order Diptera; family Syrphidae; genus Epistrophella; species Epistrophella euchroma. Next base: position 20,216,939 of record OX346245.1, read on the forward strand.
TGTAAAATACGAATGTGTGTGTACTTTAAAGAGTTTTATTATGATTTTTTAATTGAAAGATTCTAGGCCATGATAAAACGTTTGATAATTTTTTGTTTAGCAAAAAGACTAAACAAATATTCTGATGTATGTAAGATTTAAGATAAATAAAATAAATAAAATAAATAAAATAAATAAAATAAATAAAATAAATAAAATAAATAAAATAAATAAAATAAATAAAATAAATAAAATAAATAAAATAAATAAAATAAATAAAATAAATAAAATAAATAAAATAAATAAAATAAATAAAATAAATAAAATAAATAAAATAAATAAAATAAATAAAATAAATAAAATAAATAAAATAAATAAAATAAATAAAATAAATAAAATAAATAAAATAAATAAAATAAATAAAATAAATAAAATAAATAAAATAAATAAAATAAATAAAATAAATAAAATAAATAAATTAAATAAATTAAATAAAATAAATAAAATAAATAAAATACTTAAATAAAATAAATAAAAAAAATAAATACAAAAATAAAATAAATAAAATATGCGAGAAAAGTATTTCATTACTTTTTAAACAAATCAGTTAATCTTTTTTAACGAGATGCAACAAATTTTTCTACACTACTGAAAACGTCTATTCTTGGGCACTAAAAATCCCAACCTCTTACGAAGTTTTGTTGTGGAAAATTGGCGTTGAATCAAAATACAATACTTTGGATAGAAATAGGTATTTCGAGAACCAGACCTTGCAGAAGCTTTTGGTTTACCGTGCTAAAAAAATTTTAAAACTCTAATAAAAGACTTTTAAGACCAGAAGCAATTTCGAGGCTCAGTTGTGCAGATATCGCCATCCAAACATTTTTAGTGTCACTTCGAAATTCAATAAAAAAAAAAGAGTTGCTTTTTCGTATCATACGGTACATCGTTTTAAAGGTGGCAGCTCCTTGATGCTATTCTTTTGTCGCTATGGCTCTTAGTTCAGCCGCAAATCGAGTTAACTGCATAGCAAACGTATGACGTATTTACTGCACGAAATATCATCAAACCGGGGCACTTTGCCCGGGCGCCGGCTGAAGTGGGTGCCAATTTCGAGAAGACACTCTTTCAGTAGACCATCAACACGCAACAAATTTTGAACAAAAAAAGAAATCACTATAAACAACTGCAACGATTACAAAGCCTTGCTAAAACTGCTTTTAAAACAAAAAAACCATTTTTTTATTAAGTTCTCAACTCACTTAATTTACAAATAGTTCTTGAAAAATTTATTTTATACTAACAATAAAATAAACAAATCGAAATAAAGGAATGGATTTCTGGCTTTAAAAGTAGGTATACCATGACATTGGAGGGAAGTGTTGCCACATTGTTTCGTTTTTAATGACTTTTTATTTCAAGACAACTTAAAAAAAAAAAATTCCCCTCCTGCCTAAACATGGGGAAATAATCCCACTTCTTATATGATTTTTTTTCTCCACCCAAACTAAAACCCTTAAAATTTTGACGTATCCTATGTAAAACACCCTGTATACTAGTTGTATGGTCTTTTATTTTATTTTATTATTTATTTCACACGTATGTACATAAAAGTTGCAATCGCCCTTCGATTTGGATATACATAAAACTCTGTAAAACTGCTTCTTAGTTAACTTGGGTTTAATTCGTTTGCGGGATTAAATAACTGATTTAACTCAGAATCGACGCAAACACTTGAAATACTACGTTTAAAAACATTCTCTGATGAACTTGAAAAAATATTAATATTTTTTGTGTTGCCATTAATTGACCTTTTTGAATGTTCATGATTTTAAGTGAGTTGGGACCAAAATCGCCAACAAATAATATTTTCTATCACTTTTTCCATGATTAAGTTTAACGAAATACTTATTCGCGAAGATATTAATTGAACCGAAAGAGAATTACTAATTAAATGTGCACTAACCCGCTTATCAAACAAAAATATAAAATTTCTTTGAATCACTAAAGCTTTAATTGACCCTATGAAAATAATTTGATGTAATTTAAAATGTAATTAAATATCTAGTAAAATCCCGCCCCTAACTTTACAAAGATCAATAAAGCTAATTTTTCAATTGGTCTTATTATTGTGTCACAATCTATCTAACTGCCATGACTTGACCCACATCCTGGGGGGCATTTATTAAAAACATAAAACAAATCCACACAAAGTATTTTTCATCCTTTGCAAGTGAATAAATTAACACTTACCCGCGTGCACAAATATTATGCGAGCGCAACACCTAAATGCTTTGCTTTAACAGTCAGAACTTTCACACGCCTGCAATTGCCCCTAAGCAATTAAAAACGTAGATATTGCACTTTTGGATCCAATCCGATGGCCAAACACTGCGTTAGCATTTAACAGCTGCAAATAGGTATTAATAAAAATTAAAATAAACGAAACTCTATACAACCCCTCCCTAACCCCTACATTACCTTAAATGCACCATTAAATTGACGGAATTATTGTTTTCACGCTATATTTTCTGCATTTGACCGGATATTGAATCGTGAAATTGCATTTTAATTATAATTTTTAGCATTGCAGGTTTATTTGTGTAGAATTTCATAATTTCAATGTTTGATAATTTATAATTGTGTGTGTGCAATACAAATGAGTGCGTGTGTTCTATGTTGTCCTAGATATTATTGGCTGCAATGTTATACAGTTACTTCAGATTTACACTGATGACTGCTTTCGAATTGAAATGGTTTCTAATTTGACCGGATGGTCATTTTCCATAAAACATACGTTTACGTTAGCAGCCCTCACAATTGAATGTGTGTCCTTGAGTTTCATCGTCCTGGCAATAATGGAAATGATTAGAACATGTGTGTGTGTGTGTGTGTATTGTATGCGCTATCCTACAAATATATTCAAAAACACATAAATAGAATTTAATCTCTAAGAGCTTATAAATGGAATTATTACCATAATGCAGAGCCGGATTTCAAGTTGTTGCATAAAGTGTATGGAAATTGGTTCCCAGGAAATGGAGAAGGATAAATTGCTGCATTTAATAATGCGATTAATAAAATGATTATTCTAAACTTATTCCTGTATAGTTTCGTGAACTGGAATTTTTATATTTTTTTTTCTACTCAGTTTATCCCAATTATAAATGTATTTTCAAATTCGCAATTAAATATGCAATTTATACCAGCACTATAATAACACTAATACCACAGAAACGTAGGTACTAATGAACCTTTACATCCGATTGGACGCGTGTCCTTGATAAAACTAGGGCTGTGTCAATCGTGATTGGTTCGGTCTTTGTCACCCGTTCATCAAAATGAACGATTGATTGCAATAACAGTAAACCGAAACAATCAATCATTTCAGTTTTTGAATAAATGACCGGCGACGCACGTATGTATGTTTCGTTCATTCCACTCATTCTCAATCACATTGACACCTGTCAAAATAATAGTGTTCCAGTGGTCCCAGAGCGTCGGCCGTGACACTACGTTAACGCCACCTCCTAAATCGATTGGCGTACTCCGTTTTTCGATCCGACGTTCAAAAATTTTGGCACATTTGATACTGCCAAAATATTCGTGTTCGCCTTGTAAAATGATTTGATTGAGAATAGCTATAGAACGACCGAAACTTACCTATATCGTTCATTTGAACGATTTGTAACGTTCAACATGGTATTTGAGAATTCTAGTATAGTTTATTCTAGTACTATACTACTACTACACCAAAGCAGTGAGACAAAAAAAAAGAACTTCCAAGAATATACTCCTTTTATGTTTTTCCCATCTTTTGAAAAAGGAGAGAACCCTGAAACCCAACAACCAACATGCCCGAATTTAAATCCGATGAAGGATCAGAAAAGATCCCAATTATAATTTTCAACATTCCACTTCTTTCTCAAAATTACCTCCCCTAACGACCTATCTCACCTTTAGGACCGATGTTTACAGACCCACCGGCCCGCCCAGGCAGGAGTCGAAAGGGGTGTCCGTTCGCATCTGCAACTGAAGGCCTGATATTTGCCATGCTTAGCTCGTCGATGGGCGGGGGGGGGGGGGGGGGTCGTTGTTACTAGCGACACGGACGGTGTTACTTTTTTCCAGGCCTAAGTCTCCGGTGATACTCGACTAAACGTGTTTCCATCTTTTGGCGGGACCCGAAATCAGTTACCATTTTCCTTTTATATTTTTGATTTTTCAACCTACATTACTGATGGGAGGACAAAGCTGGTCGTGTCCTCTGAGCGTTCTTTACCCACCCTTTATAGCATGCCAAAAAAAATCTTGGTATGCTCCAACGCCATTGCTCTTATTGCTCCAAAAAAAATGTGTGCAACAGCCCTTATTCAAAAAGGAGAAGCTATTCACCTCCCCTTAAAACTCAAATAAACATTTACCCTTCATTCCCTTTTCTCCCTCCTTCACTTTTTTTTTTACTTTATTTAGCCCTATATTTTCTACATATTACCTACTCGAACAGGATCTTACCCACTTTTACTTTTTTTTTTCAGATTTAATATTTTTTTTTGTTATTTTGTCCTTAGGGAAAGCTTTAACTTTTGAGATCTCGCTTCTTCCATATCCGTGTTCTTGACGGCCGAAAGAGTCGCCGGAGGGGTTCTTTCTCTCTTCCTCACAATTGATGTGTCTTACCGACAGACGATTGAAAAGTTTTTCTACCGATACGTATTCTTGCAGCCAATGTTTCGTTGTCCTTTCTCTGGAGCCCTAACCCTTAGACGTTCTACGTTTACCGATCTGGTGAACGGAAGACCAGGCAAAGAAAACCTACTCTTCTTGGATTTTTGTGTATTCTGCGACACACATATATACATAATGCATATAGCCTTCGATTTGCTTTGGGATTTTTCACCCTCGGCCTCACAAAATCCCACGAAGATTGACCTCGTGCTCGTTGCCCGGATCAACGATCGGCTTCAAGAGACTTGACTGGCCAAATGTACTGGAGAAGGAAGTTCTCTTTAATAAAACTGTTTCTACTAAATGTTTTACAACGTGTGTGTATTCTTACCTAAGTGCTCTTGGGAACCTTTTGTTCCCTTGGTGGTCGGCGGTGGTCTGCCGGCAAGATTCGGCCACGGGAAAAAGAATTCTTTATTGTGTGTGTGTTTTGTTATTCCTTTTTGTGTTATTTTTTTCTTTTATTTT